>JAGVVL010000013.1:0-1432918 GCA_018287875.1 Nigrospora sphaerica
TAACCTAACCCTAACCTAACCTAACCCTAACCCTAACCCTAACCCTAACCTAACCCTAACCCTAACCTAACCTAACCCTAACCCTAAGCTAAGTGAAACTAAGTTGAGTTGAGCTAAGCTAAGCTAATGCTGCATGAATCAGAAACCCGCTGCTGCACGACTGTACTTCCGACCGTGACCAGCTTCTACGCACCACCTACTCTTTTGATTGTTACGGCCTCTTCCTTCCTTCTCCTTTCTTATTATATCTTTTCTCTTTTTTTCTTTCTCTCTTATTTATTTACTCTTTTCATATTTATTTTCCTCGTCTTCTTTCTATCTTTCTTTATATATATTTTTTCTTTTTCTTTCTTTACTTCTTTACCTATATATTTTTTATTTTTCTTTCTTTACTTCTTTACCTATATATTTTCTTCTTTTCTTCTTTACTTATATCTTTTTTTCTTTCTTCCTTCTTCATCTATATATTTTCTTCTTTCTTCCTTCTTTACTTCTTTACCTAGTACCTTATATTTATCCTTCTACCTTCTTCAGCTATATATTTTTCTTCTTTTTCCTCTTTACTTCTTTACCTATTACCTTATATTTATCCTTTCTTCCTTCTTCATCTATATATTTCTCTTCTTTCTTCTTCTTTATTCTCTTTTTCATAATCCACTCTTTCATTACTTTATTTTTACCTCTTCTTTAGACCTTTTCCTTTCTTTTAACATGTCTTTCTTTCTTTTGCCTTTTTTTATCCTATTATTTTCCTCCTTTCCTCCCGACGTTTTTTATCCTTTAGTATTCCTCTTTTTATATCCTTTTCTTTCCTATCTTTTTTCTTCTCTTATTATATTCCTTACCCATTTTATATATTTCTTGAAAACCCTTTACTTTCCTTTCTTCCACTTCTTATTTATATCCTTGCATTTTATTATCGTCTATTCCTTTTCTTTATCTCTCGTACTTTATCTTCTTTATCCTCCTCTTATCTTTTTAAAAGTTCATCTTAGTCTTCTCCTTTATAATACTTATACGGATTATTCACCCTTTTCTACTTTATAAAATAACTTTAACCTTAACCTCTTCGACCGATAAGCTCTTAACTATGTACAGTTACCTGCCCTTTCTTATCTTTTCTTTTCTTTTTTCTTTTACTTTATTTTTCTTTTCCTCTTTCTTTCTTTTCTTCTTTATTCTTTTTCTCTCTCCTTTTTTATTCTCTTCCTTTTCTTTCCTTGATTTATTCCCTTTTTTCTTTCCTTTATTCATTCCTTCTTTTCTTTCTTTTTCTTCCCTTATATATTCTTATATCTCTTGATTTTATTCTCTTCTACTTTCTCTCCTTTCTTCCTTTATCATCACGCTTCTTCTTATTTCCTTTTTACCTTTTTCACCCTCTTTTCTTTTCTTTTACCTCTTTTTTAACTCCTTACTTTCTTTTTACCCTTATAACCCCTTTTTAACTTCCTACACTATCTTTTTCTTTTTATCTTTTCCTTTTTAACACTTTTCTTTATTCTTTACTCTTTCATTCATTATTATCTTTATTCTTCCTATCATTACCCTCTTATTCTCCTTCTCTTCACATTACCTTTTTGTTCACTTTTATTCCTTACTCAATCTATTTTCTTCTTTTATTCTTTCTTTCTTTCTTTCTTTATCTATCCTCTTACTTACTCTTCTCACTCTTTATTTCTTTATAGTACCCTTATCTTAACCTATTATAAGCCCGCCACTCTTCTACACCACGAATGTCTCCGACGGCCAGACTTCGCACCGCCTACTGTTACGCCCCTTCTTCCCCTTTCCCTTTCCCTCCTTTTTTATGCCGTCCTTCTACTCTATTCCCCCTCATTTTATCCTTCGCTTATACTTCTCTTAAAACTTATACTTCCCTTGCTTATCACTTTCTTCCTCTCCTTCTTCCTTCTCTTTCTTTATTTTCCTCTTCGCCTTTTATTTCTTATAGCTTTTTATTCTTACCGCTTTACCGCTTTCCTTCCCACTTTCTTTCTTTTACTTCTTTACTTGCTTCTTTACTTCTTTACTTACTTCTTTACTTACTTCTTTACTTACTTCTTTACTTACTTTTATTATACCCCTACGTTCATTTTACCCTCATTATACCCTACTTTCATTTTACCCTCATTATACCCCTATTTTTATTTTACCTCCTTTTTTACATGGATGTGCTTACCTCTTTTAATATGTTGATCTTATTTTCTCTTAAAATCCTTTAGTCCCTTATCTTACTCTCTCTTTTTATCCTTTTATTTATCCTTTCTATATTGATTATACCCTTACTTATTATTTCTCGTTATATCCGCTTTTATTCCTTTTTATATATCTACTTTCTATACCTTTCTTTTATCTTTTCTTAACTTGAACCGCTGGCTACTCTCGCAGCACCTCTTATATCTCCGACCGGCCAGCTTCGCACCGCCTACGGTTACTTTTTCTCTACTTTCTTTCTTTCTTTCTTCTTTCTTTCTTTTTCTTTCTTTCTTTCTTTTTCTTTCTTTCTTCTTTCTTTCTTTCTTCTTTCTTTCTTTCTTCTTTCTTTCTTTCTTCTTTATACACTTCTTATCTTCTTTCCTCCTTTCTTTCTTTTCTTTATACACTTCTTATCTTCTTTCCTCTTTTCTTTCTTTTCTTTATACACTTCTTACCTTCTTTCTTCTTTTCTTTCTTTTCTTTCTAAACTTCTTATCTTCTTTCTCTTTTTTATATTTTCTCTTCTTTCTTTTTTTATATATTTACTCACCATTACACTTCTTTTCTCACTTACTTACTTTTCTTTTTCTTTTCCTCTCTTTCTTTCCTTCTTTTTACCTTTTATACCTCACCTTTTTTAATTCTTTTTTGCCTCCTTTTCTTTCTTCTTTTATATCTTTCATTTCTCTTTTTATACTTATATTATACTTCCTTTTAACTTCTCTTTCGATTTTCTTTTATTTCTTTTTTCTTATTTTTTCTTTATATGTTCCTCTTTTATACCCTTCTTCTTTATTCCCTCCTTTTTTCTTCACTTCTTATCTCTATCTCTTTCGTCTTTTTATCTTGAAATCTTTTGCCTTTCTCTTTTATATGAAATTATACCTCCTTCTTCTTCTTTATAATATCATATAACGTACATATTGAACTCTCCTTTTTACTCTCTTCATATAGTACCTTCCTTCCCTCCTTTATATCTACCTTTTATTTTATTATATACCCTCTTTTCTTTCCTTACCTATCATTCTTTAATATACTTATTCTCCTTTTATCCCTTAAAATATTACTTTTCACTTCTTCTTTTATATCCTTCCTACACCTCTTTTTATCCATCGCGTGTCTCTAACGGGATGACTGCGCACCGCCGACGGTTCCGTCCTTTCTCTTTTTCTTTTCCTTTCTTCCTTTTCTCGCTCTTCTTCTCCTCTTTTCTTTCCTTTTTCCTTCCTTATATATATAGTTTATTTTACCCTTGACCTTCACCTTCTTCTTTTTATCGTTAAATATATATATATTTTCTTTCCTTCTTTACTTCCTTACTTATATACTTCTTTTTCATCATTATTACTCCTTTCTTTTTTTCTTCACTTATTCTTTACCTTCTTTTCTTTTTTCCTCCTCTTTTACTTTCCTTCCTCCTTCTTACCTTTTATCTTATCCTCTTTTACTCCTCTTTTACTCCTCTTTTACTCCTTTTTTTACTCCACTTTTTACTCCTCTTTTTACTCCTCTTTTTTTAAACATCCTTCTCTTTTCACTCTCTTTTCCTTTCTTCTTTTTCTTTACTATTTTTAATTCTTTTACCTTTTCTTTTCATCTCTTTATATAAATCTACTTCGTCCCTATTTATCTTCTCTTTTTCCCCTTTATTACTATACTCCTTTTCCTTCATCTTCCTTTTTTTTACTTTATTTCTTTCTCTTTTTATTTCCTCTTCTTACTTTTTCTTTTTTTCTCTTTTTTCCTTTGTTATCTCTTTTATCACTTTTTCTTTTTCTCTCTTATTCCTTTCGTACCCTCTTCTTTTTACCCCTTACTACTCGCTTTTTCTTTTTTTCTTTTTTTCTTTTTTTTCTTTTTGTCTTTTTTTCTTTTTTTCTTTTTTCTCTACAACTTCACTCCTTTCTTTTAAAATCCCTCTCTATTTTTATTCCCATTCTTTTTCCTTTCTTCTTCTTCTCCCTCTTTTCTCTCTCTTACTCTTTTACTTTCTTTCTACTTCTCTTTCTTTCTTCTTTTCTCTCTTTTTCTCTCTTCTCCTTCTTTCCTTTTTCTCTCTCTTACTCTTTTACTTACTTTTCTATTTTCTATTTCTTTCTTCTTTTCTCTCTCTTTCCTCTCTTCTCCTTCTTCCTTTTCTCCTCCCCTCTTACTCTCTTTTTTCTATTTTCTCTCTCTTTCTTTTTCTCTTTCTTTCTTCTTTTCTTTTTTATCTTCTTTTTCTTTTCTTATTCGCCCACCTAATTTCTCCTTTTCTTTTACTCTCTATTTATCTATATCGTTATAACCCTCCTTTTATTTTTACCTTTCCTTTTTTTCTACTTATACTTTACTTCTTTTTATTTTATGAACTTCTCTTTATATTCAGTCTCTTGTTATTATCCTTCTATTTCCTACTACTCTTATTTATCTATTTCTTTTTTAACTTTATTATCCTTTTTTTACTGCTCTCCTTATTTTTCTATACCCCTTACTTTTTTAATTTTTTTTATTTATCATACTATGTTTCTTATAAATTTCCTCCTTATTTTTTATCTTCTTTCTCATCTATTTTATATCCTTCTTTCTTCTTTATTTTTTATCCTCTTTCTCATCTATTTTATATCCATCTTTCTTCTTTCTCTTTCATCTTCTTCCTTTTCTTATATTTCTTTTATCCTCTTCTCTCCTCTTTATCTCTCCCTTATTACTTAATTACCTTTTTTTCTTACTTATTCTTTTCCTCTCCTCCTTACCTTCTTTTTTATCTTTCCTTATATACTCCTTCTTATATTCTTCACTCCTTCTTATATTCTTCACTCCTTCTTATATTTGTAAGGATCCGAAGGAATCACAATGGCACCGTCAGGTATAGGGTAGCGAAGGGCAGGCTCAATTCCACTGCAAGACTGATTCTTGCAGAATCCAAGTTCAGGTCGGGCGCCAGCAGTGCGCCCGCTCCTCGCTAGTAGGCTGCCGGTGGGTCTGTGCCGCAGGTCAGGTGACCAGCCTGCAGATGCACCTCTCCAACGCCTCCTCCCTTACAATTATGCCCCCCCTCATGAGGCAGCCGTCCCGGTGCCTCAGGCGGCATCGCCAACCTCACTGGTGCCATACCCATTAAGAGGGGAAGCTACCCCTCCTCAGTAAGAGCTCCAGCTTAGATCGGAGGCGGGGTCCCCGTAGCTAGGCAACCAGGCAGCCAAACAATCAGAGCAATTAATCCCAGCTGCCAGTCCAGTCCTGGCCAACCTTCTTCATCTCCAGCCCTCTACTCTTCTCGGTCGAGAGTGTATCCTCATCCTCAATCGTCAGTTCCTCGGCCGCTGAGCGCCATCCTCTCATCGTCTTCTAGACGTGTCCTCATTCTTCAAACGCGGTCCCGACGCGTCTCCATTGTGTCGCTGTCACCTCTGCGCCAGTTCACCATCATCTCGACGTCGCGATACCGTCCCGTTTGTCACCATGCCGCGCGCTCCCCATCTCTCGTCGAATGGCGAGCTCAACTACAACCAGCCTGAGGGTGCAATCCGGCCTTGTCGGCGGTGCTAGGGTCACCTGCTGGACAATTGGCCTTCCGGCGCCCTATACTTCGTTCAGCCCGAGTGCGTCTTTTTCGCCGCCTCGGTAGACCGATGCCGCCTTTGTTGCGAGCGCAGCAAGCCATGCAAGCTGGCGAGTATTTTCCATCGTGTCGCCATAGCTTCGCTAACGCGTAACAGGCGCCTGCCGGGATGAACGGCGACGAGTCCGACCTGCAGAGGGTCATGGCCATTCTGAAGGCCACCTTCTTCGGTCGCGATGAGCCCGAGGAGGACGAGGAGGAGGAGAGTACCTCGTGCCCGCTGCCGGCCGCCGCGAGGTGAACCAGGCCTACCACCGTCTCGTTGCTGCTTTCATGGCAGCTGTCACGGCCCATGGCTCACCCTTTGGCATCACTGGGGACAAGGCTACCGGTGTGGTATGTGATATCGACCAGTGACTTGGTGACGACTCGCTGACAATGCTAGGACCGTGCGGTGGCGTACAGCCAGTACGTCGCCAGCCGTTCCCAGCTGTTGGCCACCCAGTTCCCACACCCTGGCTATGGGGCTGTGAGTACTTATCTTATCGCTGTCGGGACACTGTCTGTTTGCTGACTTGCGGCTGCCCTATAGGACGAGGATGCCCTTCAAGCCTGGGCTGAGAAGAACGAGGTCCGCCTTCGCCGTGGCGACTCAGGCGCCAATGTCTGGCACATTGCCGTGCGTGCTTTCATGCGTGACTGCAAGCAGGTCTGGTGCGACCACGTCTGGGAGGACACGCGCCCCCAGCATATCATCGATAGCGACTCGGTGCCGCAGGACGAGCTGCCTGCTGGCGAAATCTCGGAGGAGGCCGAGGAGTGGCGTGATAGCGAGTGGGTGGGTGTCTTAAGACACTTCCCTTCTTCCTTCAGCGAGCTGGCCCTGTAGGGGTCGACTAGTTGTTTGTTATACGCCACCATGTTGCAGGCGCGCCGTTGTCGTGGCGACGGCTGTTTATCGTGTTCGTTCTGGCTGGGCCTTTTGCTGTCATGTTGTTGGCGACGCGCTGTTAGGATGATGGTTTTTCGGCAGCTTTGCTTTAGTTCTTCTCTGCCCTCTGGGCCTGTAATGGATCATAGGCCTGTCTTGTCCCTTGCCTTCTTGCTTGCTGTTCGAACCGTTGCACTAATATAGGTGCGTGCTGTAGATGTCTTGCTGGCTCCCACTGATTATATTCTGCAGGCCAGCCCTTCCACTTCACTAGGTACTGGTACCCGCCGTGTCGCTTGCGTTTCGCTAAGATGTCTTCGACTTCCCATTCTTCTTCGTCGTCCTCAAGCTCGGGGCCTTGTAAGAAGTCCTCGGCCCGGCTTCCAAGACGGATATTCCATGGCTCAAGGAGGGACACCGGGAAAACGTCGTGGAGTCGCTGGTATTTTGTCGGTAATGCGATGCGGTAGGCGGCACGGCCAACCTTCTCGGTGATCTTGAACGGTCCGAGGAACTTAGGCTTTAGCTTATTGTTCACTTTTAACCGCAGGTTCCTTGTCGATAGCCCTACGAGGTCGCCTGTCCTCATGTGTAGGGGTTGGTGTCTCCGGTTATACCACTTCTGCTGTGCCGCTGTGGCGTTTTGCCAGCGAGTCTGTAGCTTTTCCCTAATGGCTTGTAGGCGTTCGATCCGTTCTTTAGCGGCTGGCACCTCCCTCCCCGGGGGTTCGTCCACGATCCCCTCACGGATTTCGGGGTTGTATCCGTAGAGTGCTAAAAATGGGGAGATGCCCGTTGTTGCGCTCGTCGCGTTATTAACTGCGAACTCTGCTTCGCCGAGGAGTCGTGGCCATGCCGCTGGTTCGTCGCCAGTGAAGCACCGTAGGTATACCTCTAGTACCTGGTTAGCCCTTTCTGTTTGGCCGTCTGTTTGGGGATGGAAGGCTGTAGATAGCCTCTGTTTAATCCTCGAGTAGAAGCAAAGGTTCGACCAGAACTCGCTAGTGAATAGGCTGCCCCTGTCTGACACAATCCCTCTTGGGGCTCCGTATCGCAGTTCGATCTCTTTATGCAATAGCTCTGCAAGCTGCGGGCTCGTCATCGACGTATTGACAGCGAAGAACCGACTCATCTTCGTATACCTGTCTACCACGACCAGGATGGCATTCACCGGGTCCCCTGGAACTGCGCTTCAGGCAGGCCGGTGATGAAGTCCATTGTGATCTCCTGCCATGGTCCTTGTGGTAGCGGTAACGACTGTAGCTCGCCATAAGGTCGATGTCTCTTCGCCTTTGTTCCTTGGCATACCTCGCAGCTATCCACCCACGCGGCGACGTCGATAGCGAGATGCTTCCAGTAGTACTTCCTACGGATCAGTTCTTCTGTCCGTTTTCGTCCAAAGTGCCCTGCAAGGGGGTCGTCATGGTAGGTCTCTAGGATAGTATCCTTTAGAGCCTTCGAGGCCGGTATCACCACCTTGCCTTTAAACAACAGCGTGCTGCCAACCACTGACCAGTCACCTGCGTTTCGCTGCGAGGACGCGTCCGTCTCTCCAGCAAGACGACGTTGCGTCTCTGGGACTAATTTGTAGCCCAGCCTAACTAGTCTCTTCGATCTAGCCGGCTCATCCTCCGAGGTCTCCTTAACCACTCGGGCATCCGAGTGCTCCTTTGCTCCCCGGGCATCTGGGGCTCTGCTCACTTCCCAGGCATCAAGGCGACGTTGTGTCCCTGGGACTAATTTGTAGCCCAGCCTAACTAGTCTCTTCGATCTAGCCGGCTCATCCTCCGAGGGCCCCTTAGCCCCTCGGGCATCCGGGTGCTCCTTTGCTCCCCGGGCATCTGGGGCTCTGCTCGCTTCCCAGGCATCAAGACGGGCTCGCGTCTCTGGGTCCGTTCTCTGGCCCTGTCTGACTAGTTCCTTAAACTTAGCCGACCCTTCGTCTGAATAAATATTCTCGCCCTGTAAGGCACCTCTCGCCTGGCGATACTTTGTCGCGCCGGTGGCGCCAACATACGTTGCGATCAACTGAGGTAGGGGTGCACTAGCCCGTGCCCCTTGGATATGCACTACCTTAGCGTGTAAGGTGTCGAGGAGTTCAGTCCTCGGCGGCATTTCGCCCTTAAAGTCTGGTCTTCTCGACGGCGCGTCCGCGGGGTTGCTCTTGCCAGGCCTATGTTTGATGTTGCAGTCAAAAGGAGCCAAGAACATGCACCACCGCGCTTGACGCCCGTTAAGTCGACTCTGCTTCATAAACACTTGGAGGTTCTGGTGGTCTGTAAGTACTTCCACTGGCTGCAGGCTACCTTGGAGGTAGTGCCGCCAGTGCTTGAAGGACTCCACGATAGCCATCATCTCCTTATCCGGTACGGAGTACGCCAGTTCAGCGGCGTTGAACTTGCGAGACCAAAACGCAATGGGGGCGAATCGCCCACTATCATCCGCTTGCGTTAGCACACCTGCCATTGCAAAATCCGATGCGTCAGTTTCCACTCGGGTGAGCCGCTGGCTATCGAAGTGACGGAGTAACGGTGCCTTAATGAAAGCATCCTGGAGTTGCTTAAAGGCCTGGACCTCTTTAAGTCCCATAGAGGCTAAGCCTGGCTTCCTGCCTCGAACCATCCCCTTAAGCTGGTTATGTAAGGGGCGAGCAATATGGGAGTACCGGTAAATGAATCGTCGGTAGAAGTTGCAGAACCCAAGGAAAACCTGGATATCATGGAAGCTCTGAGGAAGCGGCCACTCCTGGATAGTGGACACCCGACTAGGCTCCATCGATATGCCGTCGCGCGAGATAATAAATCCTAGGAACTCGACATGGTCCTGGAAAAAGGAACACTTGGAGGGCTTAGCGAAAAGCTCGGCCTCACGGAGGCGCTGTAGTACGCTTTGGAGGTCCTGAGCATGGGTGTTGCGGTCCTTAGAGAAGATAAGGATATCGTCGAGGTATGCGACGCAGACGACGTCGAGTAGGCCTTGGAGCGCCTCATGGATATACCCTTGGAAGGTGGCTGGCGCGTTGGTGAGCCCAAAAGGCATAACCACATACTCGAAGTGACCGTAACGCGTGCGAAAGGCTGTCTTCCACTCGTCTCCTCGCCGGATGCGAATCCTATGGTAGGCGTCCGGTTCTTCACCGTGACCTGGTTGAGGCCCCGGTAGTCAACGCAAAGGCGGAGTGTACCGTCCTTCTTGGGGACGAATAAAATGGGAGCGCCAGCTGGGCTCTTCGACGGTTGGATCCTGCCGCTTCGTAGGTTTGTCTCTAGGTATTCGCGAAGTTCTCGTAATTCGTCTTGAGCGAGAGGGTAGATAGGGCCGTAAGGTGGGGAGGTGTCCGGCAGGAGATCGATGGCATGGTCCGAGGCCTTGTGGTCCGGAACCTGGTTGGCCTCTTGGGCGCTGAATACGTCGAGAAACGAGCGGAGCTCTGCCGGAATGCTGTCGAGATCTTGGCTAGCCACAGGCTCGTCTTCGTCTGGCAGAGCTAGGGTTGGTAGCATTGTCACCGCATACACATGCGCTGAACCACGCGCTTGGTCCAGGAACTGCGGCGCAGTAAGGAGCTCGCTCTTCGCTATCTCTAAGCCGAAGAGCCACCTATCGCTAGCAGGTTCGAGGATCACACGGTGCTCGTTCAGGAATGTGCGGGATAACAGGATAGGGCTCCCTTCAGTGCGAGGGTCTCGATCAATGGCGACGCAGAGGCGTCGACAAGTCCGCGTGGTGCCCCGGTCATCCGTGATACGAAAGGGGACCTCGTAAACACCGTAAGTAGGGCAACGTAGCTGCCCAACGGCGTGGATAGTCGGTGGTTCGACACTGCTTCGCTGGAGGTTTGCGGTCTGAGCAAAAGCGAAGCTTACGCAGTCCACCTCGGCACAAGTGTCTAAGTCGGCATGAGTTTGGAGATTCGTTCCATTCTCTATCGTGACACGAGTGTGTAGGCGGGTCGTAACCCTTAACAGCGGAGGCTCTGTAGAGTAGGGTGCCTCTACAGGGCCCGGGCTTTCCCCTGGTTTGCCTGGTGTTCGCGGCCGCCTCGGCGGTGATGCGCCTCCTGTGCGCTGGCTCTTGGGCAGTTAGGGGACAGGTGCTCCTCGCTCCCACAGGTATAGCATGTTAGGACTCGTCCGTTCCGTCCGATAGGGTTCCTCCCTCCAGCTCTCGGGGCTTGCGGTCGGCGGGGCTCGTAAGGTCGGCGCGGGTCGGGCGTAATCGAGTTTCTGCTCTCAAAGTGGTCCGTGCGTGGGCGGTTCTGCGGGAATTCTCTGCCTCCTTGATAGCGTTTCGATGGTCGCTCAAAGTGCGTGTCCGCTCTTCGTTTATTCCGGCTGTCTGACCTAGCCCATTCATCCCATCGGCTCTGAGCCCAGATGACCATTTGGGCCCGACTCGTTGGCTTTGCACCACCGTATATGTTAAGGTACGACTGGAACTGGGGTTCAAGCTTGGCGAAGAAGCAGCGCATACGCTCCTCTTCACTCGTTCGCTGTAGCTGTTTCTCGAGGCCGGCGAGGTAGATATCGAAGTCTCGAGGGCTCTGCGTAGGCCCTGGGCGGCGTTGTTAAGTTGGTTCGCGATGATGTACTCTTGGTTCTCCGCATTGCGTAATAAGGAGAGTGTCCACTCCTCAAAGGCTGGGTAGTCGTTGTAAACAGCATCTCGTTCCTCTGGTGACTCGTAGTCGCTTAGCCGTCGTTTCCATAGCGTGCGTGCCTCCTGTTCCATATAGTCGAGTGCAAATAGGATGCGCTTTCTATGTTTCTTGAAGCGTTTCGTGGCGCGCATGAAGGCTAGCTCGAGGTCGCCTAGCCATTCCTCGCGTTGTCGGAACCCCACGAACATTTAAAAGTATCGATGTTGCGCGTGCGGAGGTCGCGGCCTTGGTCGGAAGAAGAGGAGGAGTCGCGTCGCGGTCGCGCCGGTGTCGACATGCTGTTGGTGTCGAGCCCAAGGGCGAGGCGGAGTTCTCGCTCCTTTTCCTTTTGCTGCTGGAGCTGTTCTAAGAGGCGGATACGCGCATTGATATCTTCGAGCTGTCGTTCCTCTATCGAGAGGTCGGCGGTAGGCTGAATGGCCGCGATGCTTTCGGGTGTTTCGCTTGGGGCGGCGGTCGCCGGGGTAGTTCTGTTTCCCCTTACCATCTTGCCGCTCGCTACCGTATAGGTGACGTTAAGAGAAGAATCAGAATTGTAAGGATCCGAAGGAATCACAATGGCACCGTCAGGTATAGGGTAGCGAAGGGCAGGCTCAATTCCACTGCAAGACTGATTCTTGCAGAATCCAAGTTCAGGTCGGGCGCCAGCAGTGCGCCCGCTCCTCGCTAGTAGGCTGCCGGTGGGTCTGTGCCGCAGGTCAGGTGACCAGCCTGCAGATGCACCTCTCCAACGCCTCCTCCCTTACAATATTCTTCACTCCTTATATTCTTCATTCCTTATATTCTTTCCTCCCTCCTATTTCTCTTTCTTTTTCCTTTTCTTCTTTTCCTTTTTCTTCTATATTTCTTACATTCTCTTTTTTCCTTACCTCACATTTGTTATTACTCTCTTTACCTATTCTTATCTTATCTTTTTTTTATCTCACCCTTATTCTTTCTATTTTTCTTTACCCTCTTTTACATATACCTTACCTTCCCTTTTTTATATTTCTCACCTTTATTCTATACTTTTCCGTTTTTAAACCCTTTTTATATTTCTTTTTCCATTTTTATACTCTTTTTCATCTTTCTTTTCACTTTTATCTTTCTCTTCTATTCTCTTTATTCTACCCTTTTATTAAAAATCTTCTTTCACTTCTTTTCTTTCCTTTCTTTTAACTCTCTATTATATTTAATATGCCTTCTCTTTTTTCTTTTATTTATCTTTTTTATTAAAATTCCTTCACTTTCATCGTCGGCCACCTTACTATTATATTACACCTCTTATATCCTTCACGGGCTATCTACGCACTGCTTACGATTACATACCCCTTCTTACCTATTCTTTCCTTTTAATCTTTTCTTCTTTTTCTCTCCTTCTTCTTTCCTTTCCTCCTTTTTTCTCTCCTTTCTTTCCCCTTCTTTTTCTTTCTCTTCTTTTTCTTCCTCATTTCTTTCTTCTCTTCTTTTTCTTCCTCTTCCTCTTCTTTTTCTTCCTCTTCTCTTCTTCTTCTTTTTCTTCCTCTTCCTCTTCTTTTTCTTCCTCTTCCTCTTCTTTTTCTTCCTCTTCCTCTTCTTTTTCTTCCTCTTCCTCTTCTTTCTCTTTTTCTTTCCTCTTCTTTATAATATATATAATCTCTCCTATCTTTATTCTTCTTTATATATACACTTCTACCTTTTATTTCACTACTTTCTTCTTTATTACCCTTTCTTCTTTTATCTTTTTTCCTTTTTTAGTACTCTTATTTTTTACTTCATTTATACTTTTACTCCTTTCTTATTCTTTCTTTTTTTACATTCACTTTTATTCTTTATATATATTTATATACTTCTTCTCTTCATTTCTTTTTACTCCTTAATTACACTTCACTTCTTTTATATTCACTTCTTTTCCTAATATATATATATCTACTTCATTTATACTTTTACTCCTTCCTTATTCTTCCCTTTTCTATATTCACCTTTATTCTTTATATATATTTATATACTTCTTCTCTTAATTTCTTTTTACTTTTAAATTGCACTTAACTTCTTTTATGTTCACTTCTATTCCTTATATATATATATCTCCTTCTCTTCTTTTTTCTTTTACTTCTTTCCTATATTTCTCTCCTCTCCCCTTATACTTATTTTTATTTTCCCTTTTACTTTTATCTTTACTTTCTTCTTCATCTTTCCTTTCTTCCTTCTTCTTTTTTATATACTTTCTTCTTCTTCTTTATTTACTCCCTTCTTTTTCCTTTCTTCCCTTTTCTTTACACCTTATCTTCTTATTATACTTTTTCCTTCCATTTAAACTTCTTATCTTCTCTTTTCTTCTTCACTCTTCCTATTTTACTTATGATTTAATTATTTCTATATAACCCCCTCTTCCATTCTCTTTTCTTTCTTTATCTCTTTTTTCCCTTTATATTTTTTTACTTCCTTTTCACCTTCTATTTCCTCCCTTACCTCTTTTTTTTTATATGTCCTTACCTTCCTTTCTTTTACTTCCTATACTTCACTATATAATATCCTTTTATTTTACTCTTTCCCTTCTCTTTTTCTCTACTCTTTATAAATTTTTCTTTTCTTTATTTTTTTTACTTCTTTTATTCTTTATATTTCACTCTTCTTTCTTTTTATTTATCTCTTTTCCCTCTCTTCTTTACCTTTTCTTTATCTTACTTTTTCCTTATTTTTCTTCTCTTCTTTTCCCTCTTTCCCTCCTTATTTTTTTTGTCTTTTTAACTTCACTTTATAATTCTTTTCTTTTCTTTCGTATCCTTTAATGAATATTTCTTCTCCTTTATTTACCACCTCGTCTCTTTCTTTCATTTCCTATTCATTTCTTTTACCCCTCTTTAAAATCCCTTAATGTACTTTCTTTTCTTACCTTCATTTCCCTTTTAATGCAGTGTTAATACTCTTTCTTATCTATTATTTTCTTTCCTTTATATGTTTCCTTTTACTTATTTTCACTTACCCTTCCTTATTCTTCTTTGTCTTCCTTTATATCGCCTTCTTTCTTCTATTTCTTTCTCTTATTTCTATCACTCTTTATATACTTATCCCTCTTTACTTTTCTTTCCTTTCTTTATGCCTCCTTTTACTTCTTTTTTATTTATAAACGTATATACTTATATACCTCTTTCTTTTCTTTTTTATCTATTTCTTTATAAATTCCTTTATACTATACATCTTTTCTTATAAACCCTTTCTTCCTACCCTTTATACTCTTCATTACTTTTCTTCTATTTCCTTTTCTTTACCTTTTTTTTATTCTTTTTTTAAACTTCTCCTTCTATCTTTTAAATTTATTTATATTCTATTCCCTTTTTAAAATCCTCTTTATATTCCTTATAAATTTCATACTTATTATTATTTACTACCTTTATCCCCTTCTTCTCTTTTCTTTTACTTTATATACCTTTCATTTTCTTATTTCCTTTTCCTTCTTTAACCCTCTTTATATCTTTATTTTATCTATATCTTTCTTTTCTCTTTTTAACCTTCCTTTTATTCTTTCTCTTCTTACGCTACCTTTTCACTTTATTTCCCCCTTTTCTTTTTCTTTCATTTTATATACACGCCTTTATTTTTCTATACCCTTTTCCCCTTTTTCCTTTCTTTTACTTTATACCCTTTTTCTTTTCTTTTTCCTCTTTATATCTTTTATTTCATCTCCTTAATTTAAATAATGTAATGTAATATTCTTTTATTTTACTCCTTTTCTATATCTCCTTAAACTCTTTTTATCTACCTCTCTTTTGTCCTGTTTATAATACTTCCTTATATTTATTCTATTACTATTTCCTTTACTTTTTTAATCCTTATTTTATCCTTCTCTTCTTTATCTTTTCTTTTCCTTTCTTTCTCTTAATGTTTATCTTTCATTATACTTCCTTTCTATTTTAGTTTCTCTTCTTTATTCCTTTATATAAAACCCTTCTTTTTACTTAACCTTCTTATTTTCTTCCTTTCTTTTTTAAATCTATTTTTTTTAATTAAACCCCTCTTCTTACTCTTTTCTTTAAACCTTTTACGCTCTACGCTCTATCGCTTTACCGCTCGACGGCTTTCTATGTCTCCGATGGGCCAGCTGCACACCGCTTACGGTTACGCTTCCTTTCCCTCCTTCCTTTTTTTCTTTCTTTTTTTTTCTTTCTTTATATCTTTTATTTCTCTCTTCTTTTCTTTTTTTCTTCCTTACTTATACACTTTTTATTTTACTCTATATTGGATCTTTTTTTTCATTTATAAATATATATATTTATTTTTCCTTCCTTACTTTTCGTCCTAACATATACTTTCCTTTCTATATTCGTATTCACCTACACCTGTTCTTCCTCTTTATTTCTTTCCTTTCTTATTTCCTTTCTCTCTTATCTACCTTCTTCTTTCTTCTCTTATATTTACCTTCTTATTTCTTCTCTCCTATTTATGTTCTTTTTCTTTTCTTCTCGTCTTCCTTTTTCCTTCTCTTTACTTCTTTCTTCCCTTCTTACCTCCTTATCTTATTCCTTTTTTACTCCTCTTCCTTTTATAAACATCGTACCTTCTTTACTCCTCTTCCTTTTATAAACATCGTACCTTCTTTAATTACTCTTCTTTCTTCTTTTTCATCTCTTACCCCTTTTCTTTTCATATAATTTTCCCTTTCTTTACTTATCTTTCTTTACTTCTCTCTTTTACTTTATCTTTTCTATCTTCTCTTTATTTTAACTTCGTTTCTTTCTTTTTTTTATTTACTCTTCTTACTTTATCTCTCTTCCTTCCCTTTTCCACTTTTTTCTTTCTTTTCTTTTTCTTTTCTTATTCTTCTTCTACTTCCTCCCCCTTTTCTCTCCTTTATTTCCCTTTTCTTTATGAACTCTATATTTTTGTACCTTTATTATGTGTTTGTCTTCTATTTATCTTTTACTTTCTTTACTTCTTTATTCATAAATATATTTATACTCTTATTCTTTTCTCCTTATATCTTTTCTTTTTCTCTTCTTCTTTTCTTTTCCCTTACTTCTATTTACATTATTTTATCCTTTATCTTAACTTTCTTCTTCTTATCTTTTAATATATATACTTATATTTCCTTTTCCTTTTTTATATCCTCACTTAAATACTTCTTTTTCATATTCTTTTTAATCTTCTCTTTTTTTTTCTTTCTTTCCTTCTCCTTTACTTCCCTTTTTCCCTTCTCATCTCTTTATCTTATTCCTTTTTTACTCCTTTTCTTCTTTTTTTAAATCATAACTTTTTATAATATATCTCTCTCCTTTTTCTTATATTTATCTTTTATACTTCTTTTATTTTTATTTCCTTCCCTTCTTATATCTTTTTATATTTCTCTCTTATTTATATATTATATTCATCTTATATCTTTCTTTCCTTCTTTTTCTATTTTTACTCTTTATTAATCTCATATAAACTTCTTCTTTTCTTATTTATCTATATTCTTCTTTTTATCCCTAATTTACTTACTTTTCTTTTTTCTCTCTTTCTTTTAACTCCCCTTCCTTTATTTCTCTTTCCTCTAACTCTTTTTCCCTTATTCCTCTTTATTATATTATATAATTCCCTATCTCTTATATTTTACCTTTTCTTTCTTATATAACTCCGTTTATATTTTCTTTACCCTCTCTTCCTTACCCTCTTTTATTATTCTTCTTTTTTACCTCTATTATATATTATCTTTCACCACCCTTTACTATTTCTTTTACTTATCTTTTTCTTTTTTTCCCTTTACTTTTACACTTCTCTTTTTTATCTTTTATACATTTCTTTATTCTTATTTAATTTATCTTTAGACCCTTATAAATATCTCTCCTTTAAATCTTTTATTTTATTCCCTTTCTTTCCTTTCTTTAAACTATTTAACCTTTATTATCTTTAAATAAAGATGCCTCTTTTTTCTTCATTATATCTTCTTATACCTTTTCTTTATCTCTTTCCTTTTATTCTTTTATTCGCTTCTTTTCTTATTATTTTCCTTATATTATTTATGTTACTTACTTTTTCTTTCTTTTTATTTTATATATAACTTACCTTATTTTTTCTCTTTCTTTACTTATTATATTATCTTCTTTTTTATATACTTTTTTATAAAGCTTCGTTACTTTTTTTCTCACCCTTTTTTATATCCCTTTTTATTTAACTTTACTTCAATTATAAAGCTATCTCCTTTTTCTTTTTTTTAATTTCTCTCTTTATTTCTTTTTTTCTTTTTAAGATATAAACTTTATCCTTATTTATTAAATATACTTTCTTTCTTAATCTACTTTGTAATTTTTTATACCGTAATTTATTTTTAATTATTTATTATTATAAGTCTTATTTTTCCTGCCTTTTATTTTAAAGTTTTCATTTCTCCTCGCTTAATTTATTACGTATTCTTTTTAATTTCTCCTCTTCTTATTATTTATTTTCCTTTTCTCTTTCTTTATAATGCACCTTATTTTCTCTTTTATAGCTTAATTATAAATAACTTAATTTATATGCTTTTCTTCTCACGTTTATTTTACTTTTAATAACGATCTTAAGTTAAATAAACCTCGCGCCTTCCTTTTATATATTATTGAAATCGCCCTGTATTCGCTTAGCCTTCGCCTTTGTTATCGGCCCCGCCGGCCCCCTTTACGCCCGCGGCCGCTGTCTCCGGCGTGCTCGGCACAGCGTCTGCGGTCGCGTACGCGTCCGCGATGATGGCCCGCCACGCCGCGAACGCGTTTATGCGGTACGCGCCGTCCTCATGCCGGCCGCGGCCGAGCCACGGTCGGAAGGCGGCCGGGTCCGCCGTGTCGACGTCGTACGCGGCTGCGAGCACTGCCCGCGCCTTCTGGCTCTCCTCTGCGAGCCGTAGCACCGGGAGCATCGTATCAGCCGACTCGCACGCTACCGCGCCGCCCCCCTCGCCTCCTTTCTCCGGGTCCGCCGCGGCGCACCAGCCCGCCGGGAGCCCGCAGCGGAAGCAGCCGCTATACGGCGGGAAGACGAGCTGCCGGCGCCACGCGCTATACTGCGCTAGCGGGAGCGTCTGGCACCGCTTAAACGAGTGGCGGACGCCCGCCGCGTACCTCGCCGGCTGCCGCCGCCGCTGGAGCCACTTCGTGAGACAGACGGGACAGTGGCCGCCGTGGCGCACGGCGTGTAGCCACGTGCGGGCCACCTCCTCCGCGGCGTGGCGGGCCCGGCAGGCCGCCTGGAGCCGGTTCGGACGCGGCGTCGGCGGCGCCGCGTCCGCCGCCGCCGTTAGTGTGGGCGGCATGGGCGGCGGCGGCGCGGCCGCGCGCCGTGCCTCCGCCTCCTCGCAGCGGTCGCACGCGGCGGCGCCGAGCGCCGCGCAGTCGCCGCCCCGGCCGTCGAGGAAGAGGCCGAGCACGAGGCGGCGGCAGTCGACGCTCTCGACGAACCAGGCTATGGCCTGCCGGTTCCGCTGCTCGACGTCGCTGCTATGCGGGCTGGCCCACGCCGGCCGGCCGTCCCAGACGACGACGGAGTCCGCCGTCTCGCTAGCGCTGCGCGCGCCTCGCCCCGTCTGCTAGCTGAAGTCGACCAGCCCGTACGGCAGCTCCGCGTGGAGGACGGCCACGAGCCCGGCCACGTCGACCCCCGTGCCGAGCGCCGTCGTGGCCACGATCCAGCGGGCGGCGCCGGCGTGGGCCTCTGCCGCGGCCCCCGCGGCCGTGCCTGCCGCCCACGCCGCGAAGCGCGCCTCGCGCGCGGCCGCCGCGACGCCGCTATGGTAGTGCGCGCAGCCAGGAGGCCGCCGCGAGCGCCTCGCACCGGGCCTGGGACCGGCAGTAGACGACGCCCTTCTCGGCGCCCGCCCAGCCGCGCGCGAGGGCGCGTGCCCTCCGCACCACCTCCTCCTCCACCGCGCCCGGCCGCGGCGGCACCGTCACGACGCGGTAGCGGATGTTCGGCTTCGTCGTGCGCGCCCGGAGGAGGGCGGCGTCCTCGGCGAGCATAAGCTCTCGGAAGGGCCGCTCGAGCCGCACGGGTAGCGTGGCCGTGAGCAGCACCACGGGGCAGTCGAAGCGGTAAACGGCGCGCACCTTGGGGAGGCGCGGCCGGTAGGCGGCGTCCATAAGCACAGTGTGGCACTCGTCGATGAAGATGCGCCCAAGTAGCCGGCGCACGCGGAGGCTGTCGACGTACGCGAGGAACTCGGGCGTGCTCGCAACGTCGGCGCTCACGAGGACGAGGCGCGCGACACGCGCCGGGCCCTCGCGGCCCGCCGCCGCTGCCGGCTGCCAGTGGAGGCAGTCGAGCGCGGCCGCGCACGCGCGCCGCACGAGGTCGTGTGCGAGGGCGACAAAGGGCACGACGACAACACTCACACCGGCGTCGAGCGCCGGCACCGCGGGGAGGAGGAAGAGCACGCTCTTCCCCGCGCCTGTCGGCAGTACCACGATGAAGACGGCGTCCCCCCGCAGCGCGAGCACCTGGCGCACGGCTGTGGCCTGCTCGGGCGACCGCCACGTCGCGCCTGGCCCGAGTAGCGTCACGAGCGCGTCCTTGACCGCCGGCGGCGGCGCCACGGGGGCGGCGGCGGCCACGGGGCCCCCTGCGGGGGTCTTCGCGTGCTTCGCCGCCGGCGGCGCGTCGCTGCCCACGCCGGCCGCCGCCTCCACGCGCGCCCGCTTCCCTTTACCCGCGGTAATGGCGTTCTCTTTAGCCGCGGCAGCGGCGTTACCCCCGCCCTCCTCGAGGTAGGCGTGCCAAAGCCGGCTAATCTCGCGGTAGCTAGCCACCATAGCCGGCTGCAGCTGGCTCGGGAAGCGCACGTCGACGGCGTATTGCTGGCGCGCGATAGCGCTGCTATGCGTCGCCTGCAGGTCCCAGACGGACTCGAGCCGCGGCCCCTCGCGCGCCTCGCCCGTGGCCGCGTCGGCGACGGTAATGCCGTCGCCGTCGGCCTCGCCAGCCGGGTCGACCTCGAGCTGGCGGACGGCGAGCCCGCGCACGGTGCGGCCTAGCTCGATAGCCACGTGGCGGTAGGGCGCGACCGAGAGCTCGACGCCGAGGTGCTGCCCCGTCACACGCACGAGCTGCCGGCTAAGCGCCGCCGTGTCCCACGCGCCGGCGCGCGCGTCCCGCCAGAGTAGCGAGGCTACTGTGGGCGCGGGCGTAGCGACGCCGGCCCCCGTCTTGAGGAGGCGCTCGAATAGGAGCAGCCAGGCGATGTACGCGACCATCATGCGGCCGACCCGCGCCGGTAGGAAGCGGGCGACCTTCCGGCCGAGCCCGCGGATCGCCTTCGCCTTATCCCGGTCCGTCACGAGCATAACCTCGCCGGCGAGGAGGAAGACGTTCCGCGGAAGCTGCTGCGTGTCGCAGTGCCGCAGCGTCATGACCTCGGGCCCGCGCCCCGGCTGGCCGCCCCAGACGTGCGTGGCCACGAGGAGCGCGCGCCGGAACCCCCGTAGCCAGTCGAGCCACTGCCGCACAGCAGTGGGCCGCCAGCGCCGGCGCCGCGCGTCCCATAGCGCCAGGCGCGCCAACGCCGCCAGCCGCGCGTGCCCCAGCTCGAGCCAGGCGTTGGCCGCGAGCGTCGCGAAGGAGCAGCCGGCGCCCTCGAAGAGGACGGTGTCGGCGACGCGCGTAAGGTCGAGCGCCGCCGCGAGGGCGCCCCAGCCGCCGAAGCAGAGGGCGTCGAGTAAGGCCTCGGCCTCGCCCACGACGGCGCGTGCGCACGCGCGCACATCGGCCACGCGGATACGCTGGCCTAGAAAGCGGAGGACGGCCTGCTTGTTGTTGGCGCCGGCCCCCGCCTCCCATAGTAGGCGCGGGGCCCCGCCCTCGAGCCGGCGGTGCCCCTTCCCGTAGGCCATCCAGCAGAGGATCGTGCTCACCGGCGTGTGCGACCCGTCGGCGAGCCAAGTCCGGTGCGCCTCACGGAAGCGCGCGATAGCCTCGGCCTCGACCGCCTCCACGTCGGCCGGCTCGCCCTCGAAAGCGGCCTCAAGGAGCAGCGCCCGCGCGCACCAAAGTAGGCCCGCGAGCTGCGTCGTGTAGTCGGCGGCCGCCCGCCACGCACGGCGGCGCGGGTCGAAGCCGAGCACGGCAGCGAAGTGTAATAGCGGGCTCGCGAAGACGCGGCCGCCGAGCTTCTGCTAAAGCGAGCCCACGCAGAACTGGAAGACAGCCCGGCGGAGCCCGCCCGTGTCCCCGTCCCCGTCCCCGTCCTCGGTCGCGGCGGCGTCGAGCGCTGCGACGAGGGCGCCGAGGGTGTCCCACTGCCGGTCTATAAAGCGGATGCCGCGCTGCGCCTCCGCTGCCACGCGCCCTAGCGGGTGCGCGCGCACACAGTAGCAGAGGTAGCGTTACCAGTACGTGCGGTACCGGTCTATTAAGCTCGCGTGCTCCTTCTCCCAGAAGGGCCGCGCCTCCGGCTTCGCGGGGTCGATACTCGCGAGCCAGCGGAGGGTTTCGTGGGGCACGGCCGTTAGCCGCTCGAGCGCGTGGGCGAGCGTCCCGTCGAAGGCGGCGGCGAGGCGTGCGAGCCGGGCCTCGGCACGCCGCGTGGCCGGGTCCGCAAGCCGGGCCCGTATAGCCGCCGTGGCCGGCGCCTGGCTCGCCTCGTAGAGAGCGACAAGGTCTTTACCCTGAAGGTGCTGGGCCCAGCCTATCTTGCGCACCCAGACGGAGTCGCCGTCGAGCCCGGCGGGCCCCTCGGCAACCCGTCGCTGCGCCTCGTTCACCGCGGCGTGCTGCGTCGCGTAGGCTGCGAGCATCTGCTCCCAGCCGTCGGCGTCCGGGGCGGCGTCCGGGGCGGCGTCCGGGGCGGCGTCCGGGGCGGCGCTGCCGCCCGCGGCCGGGTCCGCCTCCCGGACGACCCAGTAGCGCGTGTGGCGGCCGGGGGCGTACGCTTGGAGTGTGGCCGGTGCCCAGCCCGGGCCGGGCCCGCCGCGGCCGTGGGGCGCGGTCCTAGCGTGGTATAGCATGTTCTTCCGGTTCACCGTCCGGTAAGCGCAGGCGGGCGCGCTACACGCGTAGCCACGGAGCGTGGGGAGCTCGGGGAGGGCCGCGGCGCCGTCGGGCGGGAGCGCGACGGTGGCGGGGTCGCGCGCGGGTCCGCCCGCGACGGCGGCGCGGCAGAAGGCGAGGGCGGCCGCGAGGGGCGCGCCCTTCAGCCGGTGGCGGTTCCGGAGGTGCGCGGCGGCGTCGTGCATGCCGGTCCGGCAGAGCCGGCAGAGGAGGACGCCGCGGGGCGCGTCCACGGCGACGAGCGGGTGCGGTGCAGGCGCGCTAGCGCCGGGCGAGCGCCCGCGGGCCTCGGGCGGCGCGGGCCTCGGGCCCGCGCCTTCGGGGCCGTAGGGGGTAGCTCATGGGGGTGCGTCCGCGGGCCGCGGGCGTCGTGGGGGGAGGGCGAGGAGATAGGGGGAAAGGGGAGGGACAGGAGGGGGGGGGAAGGGCCGGGCGGCGGGGGCGCGCCCCCTTTTAAGGGCGACGCGCGCGCGCCCCCGGGGGCCGGGGCACGCCAGCGCGCCGTCACGCTGGCGCGGCTGGCGCGCGTGGGGTAAGGTTAGGGTTAGTCAGGGTAAGGTGGCGGGTGGGGGGCGCGCGCGCGGGCGCGGCCAATGGCGCGGGGTGCCCTACGGGACAGGTGTCCTACGGGAAAAGCGGGCGCATGGGCCCGACCGGGGCCCGTGCCACGGGGTGTTCTTCGTGAACATCGGTTGCATGGGGCTCAGGCGGTTTTCTAAACCTCTAAGTACTAGACCGTTCGATCCAACACCTTTTAAGTGTCCTGCTTTATCTATATTATAGCGGTTAGCTGGCTTCACCTTTTAGATCTCCGGTAGCTAAAGACATCGGAACTATAAGCGAATTACCTAGATTGAGTCGCCATTAACACGCTGCGAGTCGATAGACCGGCTTTTCCGGACCTGTATAGCTAGGTTCCTGCGTAGGAAGGCCTGTAGCCACCTCTTTCCAAGTGGCTCGCTATCGCGTTAAGCCTAAAGGATACATTCAGCGAACTCCTTAACTTGGGCATGTGAAGGCGGAAGCGCTAGGGCAGCTTAAGTTAGGATCTAAGTTGTAAGTAGCTTTTTCTAGACTGGTCTAAGCCTCTGCTGGTATGCGAAGGCTTTTAACCTGCGTTAATGCTCTTTAATTCAGTTCCGAAGTGTTGACCTTAGTATCTCGTATTCTTGAGCGGATTGATAGATTAAAGCTCCACTAGCGACAGCATCGAGAGCACATTGTACATCTTATTCGTTATATAGCTTCATCTTTATTTATTACACTTTTACATTAAATTATAGCTAATTTGAACTAAAATTGGCGAAGAAATAGAAGATATTAATTCGGGTGGCTGGGATGGCCGTGAATATTTTAGGGGGACCAAATGTGGGGGGGGCCAAATGGGGGTCTTCGAACTTAAATACAGACGCCAGCCTTTTTCACTAGCAAGCCAATTTCTGTCCATGAAGGCAGCATGCAACCTCATGCAATGTTGACAGTCTTAATCTGGGTCCAGTCTAGGAGCCCATCTCTACCGTTCTCGATGCCTTGACCGCTTTCTGTGTTTGAGAGAGCAACATGTGTTAGCGCCGTAAGTAGAGGAGGGTATTAAAAGGGAAAACAACTAGAAATCGACTTACGCTTCCATCCACCAAAAGGCCTGGCCACATCAAGCGCTATCGTACCAACATTAATTCCAACAGTGCCAGCCTCCAGCTCTCGGGAGAATCGTAGAGCTCGGGGAATACTTGCAGTAAATACAGCTGCGGCCAACCCAAGTTCAGTGTTGTTAGCCATAGCGAGCACCTCCTCCTCGTCATCGAACTCGACCACAGTCAGCACCGGACCGAAGATCTCCTCATTGAGCACACGTGCATCGGGCTTCGGCTTGACAAAAACGGTAGGCCTCACGTAGGCACCCTTTCCATCTAGAACATTTCCACTTCCGCCATAGAACAACTCAGCCTCGGCTTCACCAGACTGGATGAGGGTTTGGACGCGCTTCTTCCCATCCATGGTGAACATAGGCGAAGAAATAGTGCTGAGAGACAGCGGATCGGCACCGAGTGACTTCTCATAAGCTTCGACGTGTGCTTTAACCTTGGCCAGGACTGTCGACACCACGTCACGGTGGACGTACAGCCTCGAGGAGGACACACAAACTTGCCCATTGTTCGAGAGAAAACCCATTGCTGCCGTCTGGGCGGCCCGGTCGAGATCGGCATCCGGGAAAATAATGAGGGGAGACTTGCCGCCAAGCTCGAGTGTCACGCTCTTCAGGTTGGACTGCGCGGCTGCAACCTGGATGGCCTTGCCGACACCTACGCTGCCTGTGAAGCTGATCTTGCGCACTTTCATGTGCGCAGCTAACGTCTGGCCCACGACTGCGCCACCGGTAAGCATGTTGAGCGCTCCTGCGGGGATGCCAGCCTTCACTGAGAGACTCGCGGCGAATAGCAGCGAGAGCGGGTTCTGCTCAGATGCCTTGACCGTGATTGCATTGCCCGCAGCAAGAGCAGGGGCGACTGTCAAAGCGAAGATATATACTGGGCCATTAAAAGGGATGATTCCCGCCGTGACTCCGTAAGGCTGACGGAGAACGTACTACATGATTAGAGTCCTATTAGTACATATAGCGTCGTGGGGTGCTGTTGGAAACTCTGGCTCACCGAGAGTGACGTGTTGGATGTTTCCAATACTTCGCTTTGGAATTCATCAACCTTGGCCGCGTAGTCTGTCGGGAAGCGTGTTGTTAGGATTCAAGCACTTGCTAGGTTTACGGTCCACATATTACTCACAGCAGAAGATCTCCGCAGCCTGTGGGATCTCATACCCTCCAGCCCCAACGACTGGCTTTCCGGTCACGACTGCCTCGAGCCATGCCATCTCCTCAGAATTTTCAAGGAGTAGCTTCGCGAAGTTGCGCATCGCCTCACTTCTTTGTCCCTACGCGCCGTACACGTTAGTCGATTTCGGTTTCCACTGTCGGCTGCTAAATTAGCCCTGTACCTTTGACATAGCCTTCCAAGCCGCGAGCCCCTTCTCTGACTCTGCGACGGCAAAGTTGACGTCGTCGGCGTTTGACCATTGGAGCTCTAGTTGCAGTGTGTTTAGTGACCAGAAGACAATGCGAGGGTTTTGGTGTAACACAGACCTGTTGTGATTACACGCTCATCTACAGCAGATTGTAGTGTCTGCTTCTGGTTTCCAAGGCTGTCGACATACTTGCCGCCGATGAAGGCTTTGGTGGGAATTGGAAAGCGAGTAAAATCCATTGCTTCAATTAAGTGCTAGTGAGTTTTAGGTTTTGTTTTGTTTGGATGGTTCAAGGACGTTTTTCGATTTGTTTTTTCTGTATAATTCTTTGCGTCGTGGGCAGGACTTATACTTATACCATGGGTCTATGATGTGCTGTAGATGAGCCCGTGCCTAGACCATCGGGGTCTCGGAGTGACCGGTCTTCCCGTCCAGGTTGGCGACGGTATACAAGGGATTATCATTGCCGGTCTGGAAAAATACCGTCTTGGCGCCTGGATGCACCGGATGAAACGCGGCACCCGACGGACGGGCTACGTGCACGAGAACGGAGGAAACTATGATACTGCATAGAGAAAGCGGGGGATATCCGCACAGCTTCTTTGAAAGACGAAAAGTTGAGTTCCTATAAAGCCAGTAACCTCCATTACACGATTCTAAGTGATTGCTTCTCACTATCACCCAAACACCTCCCACCAACCCTAAACAGCTTTACTCCCTTTCTCACCTACTTTCTCACATTATTCGTCCTCTCACTACCAAACACGCCTTAACCATGGCTGCCCAGTATCCCGGCATCAGCGGTCGCATCTTCAGCGTCACCGGTGGCCTTTCTGGCATGGGCCTTGCGACTGTCAGCCTCCTTGCAAGCCACGGCGCTGCCGAAATCTGGGTTGCGGACTGGAACATAGACAACCAGGAAAAAGCCCTTGCCGAAGTTGCCGCCATTAACCCGAAAACCAAGGTGCATGTCACCAAGGTCGACGTGTCCGACTCGAAGCAAGTTGACGCTTGGGTCACTTCCATCGTCTCGGCTACCGGTGGGTTTCTCCACGGTGCTGCCAACGTCGCCGGGGTCCCACAGGGCCCCCTTACGGCAACCCGGCCGGCGATCCTCAACCAGGATGATGCGAGCTGGGACCGGATCCTCGGTGTCAACCTTAACGGGGTCATGTACTGCACACGTGCCCAGGTGCGAGAAATGGCCAAGATGGTGCGCGGCAGCAATCCCTCCATCGTTAATGTTGCCAGCACCGCATCGCTCTCGCACAGCGGAGGCAGCTTCGCCTACGTGGTGAGCAAGGGCGCTTGTGCCCACTTCACTGGATGCGTTGCCAAGGATGTGTTCCTGTCCGGCATCAGAGCCAACACAGTCTCTCCAGGTGAGTAGCAGTCGCTTATAGCTGCCCAACTCTCCACCGCCTCCCGTCCGTCGCCCGCTTCCGCAAGAGCCAAACACTGACCCAAGCACCCTGTGACTACACATTACATAGGTGCTACCGAGACACCCATGTTCAAGCACTTCACTGAAGGAGTCGATGACGCAACTGCACAGGCAATGATTGGCCACATTAGCGGCGGCGCCCCCTTAATGGGTCCCAGCGCCATTGCACGTACCATTGTTTGGCTGTTGAGCGAGCAATCCCTGGACGTCAACGGAGTTAACCTGCCCGTTGGCCCCGGGATACCTTGAACAATACAAAATGTATCAGTTACAGCGGTAGCAACTACACCCTTAGATCCTGTGTCACCCTTGCTGTGCAAAAGATGTGTTTCATGACTGCCCGCCAGTAGCTTTTAGACCTAGACTGCCGTACTAACAATATCTCCCCCCACACGCCCAAGCAGCAACAATACTACATTGGTGCATCGCGATCCAGGCCTCTGTGACTGCGCGTGGGGTAGAAGAGTCTGTCTTCCATCCCTGTCTTATCGTGACTCCCGCAGTCTTGTGATGTGTGATCATAGGTGGACACCTGGAGATGAAAGTGGACCCTGGAATCCATTTAGCGTTTTGGGGGCAACAAGTAGGCTGTCGCGAACCTTTATTCATTGGCCCGCTTGAATAGCCCGTGCCCCGAGCAGACCATGCATGCGTCGCTAGTCCGTACCAAAGAGGATATCCACCAGAACCAGTGGGACCAAGCAAGTTCTAGGCGTAAAGTCCGAGCTCAAATTTAACGAAGAAGGTGCTGGGCCCCGTGTTGACTGGAGTCGCATGCTGCCCTCTCTTCTTGCTCAAACTATGGTACGTGCTTGAGATACAACGATGACATCGATTGAAATGGACCTCGACTAGGGCGTCTGCTGCACCATATGAAAATGTAATTGTGATGTACTTGTCGACAATGCCAACGGCATAATCGCCCGACCCCTTCCCGCAGCCTTCGCATCAGCCATGATGCAAAGACGCGTCCATGAGTTGGCGGCCAGAAATTTTGGAGGCGGCATGATCCACAGTAATTGCCAAGACCCACGCAGGTTGAGGTTCATTATCGTCGTACGAACGCTGAACAACACCACAGACTAGCATACGCGGGATGGTCGGTAGGAGCAGAGGTGGATGGAGCCGGGTTGGGTGATGGGGGAATTTAAGAGATCTCGAAGTTGAGGTAAAGGGCAGACCCGCTGCAGCATCAGTCTCAAAATTATCATACATGTCCACACCCTCCGACAGATAGGACTTAGGTATTCCACCACTACAAACAGCATCGGTATTGATAATGCTTTTCCATATGGTTCCGTTGAAAGTCACTAGAGCGAATGAGGATGTCGCCGAAATAATCAGACCCCCCACTAATCTCCCAAATTACTATGAGGATCTTGCAATACTTGGGGATACAAGTCGGCCATCTCATACTACCATTGAGCTACTATTGTAGCTCTAGCACTTCCGAGATTTCCTAAGGCACTGCAACGTAAAAGTTTAGCGCGGCGTGATGTGGCAATATGAAGCTATCACTAGTTTCGCCCCTGGGATCACCTAAGGGGCTACTGATATCTGCAGTAGGTTCTATAGAGCATGTAAGGAGCGATCCCTAGCTACAAGTGTAAAGTCTGCTATCTTTAGCGCTTTCTTTTATCGTTTTTAATAGATAACCTTAAATCTTTTGCTTTCCACGCCCCCTTTAATACAATAGTTATAAGCACGGCTTATATATATACCTCTACTTTATAATAAAGACGCTACATAAGACACTTAAAGAGCGTGGAAATTACTTTATACTCTCTTTCTCATTAGCTAGTAAGTTTGAATCCCTTAAGTATTCTAGCTAGCTTAATAAGCTACGTCTATTATGACAGATTTCAAAACTTAATAAGTCGCTCTTATTATAAGATACAACTAGCTTAAATAGTATGAAAAGCTTTGTATAGCCGCTAAAGACTAACGTATTTAAAAATATATCGTAGGTATAGGACTTATCCTATACCGTTCTCCGTTACTACGGACTAAGCTATGCACTTAACGGAAGACTAGTCCTTTAACCAAGCCCATCCTAAAGCTTGGGCCAGCCTATTCTAGAGCACGGGCCAGCTTACCCGCAAGCATGGCCCGCCTTACCCGCAAGTGTGGCGTACGCCACCTAAAAGCTTCCATAAGTTTCTACAAGTTTCCACGAGTTTCTACGCTATAAAGCGGCCTCGAAATAACGCTTGGCGTGCTTATCGAGCTAACCGGCAGCCTTAGCGGCACCCTTCTTCTTATTATAACGGCGTAGGAGCTCCTTAACGCGCGCGATCTCTAAGTCGGACTGGTTGTCGCTACTAAAGGGGACCTCTACGCACTCCTTATAAACGCGGCGAAGCGGCTTATCTACACCGCCGTCGCTAAGAGATAAACTATTAAAAGAGGATAAATAGGCACACGACGTTAATAACGGCTATAAAGAAGTCCCAAGGAGATACTAACCGAAAAATATAGTGGTGGTGGCGATAGCATTGAACGGGAGAGACCTCGACTAGTAAGGTAAATATATGTGTGTGCGCACACGCGAGAAAGCTTTATAAGTGATAGTTAGCATCACCGACGTTAACGAAGTTAGCGAGATAATAAATAAGAAGACGTACAATAATCTCAAGATAGATAAAAAAGAAAAAAATAAAGATATAAGTATAGTTAATAATAAACTTTAGCTATTTTTATTATTTAACGCCTTTAAGGATTAATGTTTAACGCGAATAATTAGATCTTAAATAACGATCGCGATTAAGAGGATTAGTTATTATCCTTACCAAAAAAATAATTAAATCGTACTTGACACTTTATAAGACAACTAATAAGTTATTAACTGACTTGAAACTATAAAGATAGTTAAAATCTTATAAAAACCAGCCTCAAAAGTTAAAGGAGGCTAATAAAAGGTTAGCGAGTAATAAATCGTCTATTAAAGGGATGTGTGATAATATAAGGCTATCACTAATTTCGCCTTTAAGTTCACCTAAGGGACTACTAGTAATTATAATAGGTCTTATAAAGCAGATGGAGAGCGATCCCTAGCTATGAGTATATGTTAAAAGTATAGGGCTTACCCCTATACCGTTATCCTTTGTTAAGGACTTAGCTATGCACTTATCGAAAAGCTAGTCCTTTAACCGAGACTGCCCTAAAGCTCGGGCCACCTTACCCAACAGCACGGGCCACCCTATCCTAAAGCTAGGGCCACTTTTCCTATATACGTGGCCTACGCCACTCGAAACTTTCTATAAGTTTCTACGAGTTTCCACGTACTTCCATAAGGTTCCACAAGCCTTCACGTGGTCCCACGAGGTTCCATAAGCGTCCATGTGCTTTTAAGCTACGTCACTGCTTACGCGTCCACTTACGCGTCCCCTCTTTGTATTACTAAGAGGATAAAGGGTTAAAAGGGTATAAATAAGGGATAAATCTTCCTTCTTTATGTACATAGTCTCGGAAATAAGCAAGCAACTTAGAGATCTTACTCTCTACCCCCTTTAAGAGAAGTTCCTACTCTTCTGTGTTCCTTTATCTTTAAAGAACGGCCTCCGAGATCGAAAGAGCCCTTATAAAGGGGTTACATCCTCTTTCCGATCAAACCACCACTTCCAACAGTATATAGTCTGTCATCTTTAGCGCTTTCTTGTACTTTTTTGTAAGGATCCAAAGGAATCACAATGGCACCGTCAGGTATAGGGTAGCGAAGGGCAGGCTCAATTCCACTCCAAGACTGATTCATGCAGAATCTAAGTTCTGGTCGGGCGCAAGCAGTGCGGCCGCTCCTCGCTAGTAGGCTGCCGGTGGATCTGTGCCGCAGGTCAGGTGACAAGCCTGCGGATGCACCTCTCCAGCGCCTCCTCCCTTATAGTTAGTCACTGTTTAGCAGTATTATATCCAGCCAGCGGCGGTACGTATCACTATCCAGTGGTCTATGCATTCCCATACCCTTGTACCTATATACCCATGCTGTAACAGTCACACGCTTTATATATCACCATAGTAAGGCTTTTGGAGTATGAAGGCTGGGCTAAGTATCCCGCTTCCAGATATACAAATAACGTGGGTGTTGGGTGAGTGGCGCAGGCGGGTGAGTGGCGCACTTCTAGCTAAAACTTGTTACTTCAACTTTAAGACACTACATCTCCACAAACAAACATAGAGAACGCATCTAAAGAGGGTCAGATAGTTCTTGCTATTCAAGCACTCCAGAAAGACCCTCATTTAACCCGCCGAGCCGCTGTAATAATCTATAACGTCCCGGAAACTACCCTACGTCGAAGAATAGCCGGCATACACGCTAGGCAAGATACCCGCCCTAAGTCAGCTCGATTAACCAAACTGGAAGAGAAGACGCTTATCAGATATATACTGGACCTAGATACGCAAGGGTTTGCGCCGCGACTTCGTGATGTGGAAGATATAGCTAATGTTATTGCCGAGTCGCGAGACGTGTCACGTGTTGGCACGCGTTAAGCCTTAAGCTTCGTTAAGCGATAACCGGACCTCGGAACGTGTTTCTCTTATACATACGACTATTAGAGGGCCCTCTACAAAGATCCTAAGAAAATTGCAGGCTAATTCGCGCTTTTCGCGAACCTGAAGGCTAAGTACGGTATCTAAGATAAGGATATCTATAACTTCGATAAGACCGGCTTCACAATAGGCTAAATCACATCCTTAATGGTTGTGACTGGTACTGATCGCAACAGAAAGCGAAAAAAAGTCCAGCCTGGCAATTACGAATGGGTTACCGTGATCCAGGGCGTCTGTTCTAATAGTTGGTGTGTCCCGCTGTTCATCGTAGTAAAGGGCGCCTACTACCTCGCCAATTAGTACGCCGACAGCACCCTCCTGCGCGACTGGGTAATTAAACCGACTTAGAATAGATAGACCGATAACGAGACTAGCCTGGATTAGATTCGGCATTTCGATAAACACACGTTATCGTATATAACAGGCCGATATCGACTATTAGTGATCGACGGGCACGAGAGCCACGTTTCAACCAAATTCCAGGCTTTCTATAAAGAGAAGGACATCGTGGCGATCTCTATACCTCCACACTCGTTATATCTACTCCAGCTACTTAACGTTGGGTGTTTCAACCTATTAAAGCGGGCGTACAGTCGCGAAATCGAAGGGTTTATAAAGTTACTTGTTAACTATATTACTAAGGCCGAGTTTCTAATCGCCTTCTAAGCTGTATTTACAAAGGTTTTTACACCGAATAACATTAAGGCTGGATTCTTAGGAGCCGGCTTAGTGCCTCTAAATCCGGAAAGAGTGCTCGCAAAGCTGGATATAAAGTTATCGACACCTTCGCCCACTGGAAGCCTTCCGGCTGCGAGCGTCTCATAGGCCTCTCAGACGCCGCATAACCTAACCGAGGCGACTTCGCAGACTGATTTTATTAAGAATCGAGTCCGCTATTACTAAGGAAGCTCTCCAACACCGATTTTATCGGCAGTTAACCAGTTTACGAAGAGTGCGATAGCGATGATATATAAGATCGCTCTTTTACAGGCAGAGGTCAAGACTCTTCGAGAGGCGAATTCCAGCCTCGCAAAACGTCGGAGAGTAAAAAAGACCCGTCTACAGCAAGGAGGAACACTTGAGATTAGCAAGGCTCAAGATCTTTTAAATCCAAAGGACGTTGATGCGCAGTTAAGAGAGGAAACGCATATAAGGAGCGGTCGAGCAACGAGGTCAGAACCACGCGGGCAGCGATATAGCATCTGCGGAATAGCCGGACATAATGCGCGAACATGTGAAATGAATGCAAAAACATCTGAAGAGCCGGAATCTGATTAGTTTGAATTAATTTAAGGCGTTATAGTTGGGTAATCGATTGATTTATCGTGAAGATTCCCTTTAGGTGCGCCACTCACCCGCCTACGCCACTCACCCAACACCCACGTTAGTCTATTTTGTAAGCCGTGGGTTTTACTACATTATCTATAGGCTCGTCGAGCTAAGTTAGCAGAGAGCTTATTAACGTTACTATACTGGTTTTTAATCTTCTCAGCTCGGCGACATTTTTTGATATAAGATCGTAATAAATACTGGTTATCAAACTTTACTAGATAGCGGTGACAGATAACCTTAGTATCCAATACCTATTCCATTATATATCTGGCCTTGTGTTCCTCTTTATTATTGGAACTTCTCAGGCTGTTAAGATCGCTGACGCCGCTATAAGACTCACTATAGTCGTCCCTGCTGTAGGCGTCGTTATCTTAGGGCTCTTAATTGTTTGCTACGTAATCTCTTACCTGTTATTAATTATCTCGACGTTTATTGGGATACCGTTGATCCTTATTATAGTATGGCTTGCGATCCCTGTTGCGGTACTGCTTATAATCCCCCTTGCGTAGGTTATGATCTATGCGACTATCTCGTCTATTTTTAGAGGGTGGAAGTATTTAACGCTCGTTGGTGATACGTTTCTTTATATAATCGTCACCTAAACGGTCTCGCTGGCTGTTCTATAAGTACCGATTGCTCTGGTATTAGTTATTTTAATGTTCCTAATGATGCACCGTTTGAATAAACGGTTTAATGCTACTGCTGCCGTAGTTAAGGCGTCTATTAGTTAAACTGTTCTTAAGGGCGTATTAACGGTAAAGCTGCTATACTAGACTCGCAATAGCTAGACCTTAATGTTCTATTAAGTGGAGGTAGCTTTTTAAGGTGTTATACTAAGCTAGAGCCCTTAAGTATTGCTTAATCTTAGGTTTATAGGACTCCCAAATATTGTGGACTGCTCTTAACTAATTATTATTTTCCACTTAGTAGATATATATTACTCTTATATATCAAAGCTTTATATTAAAGAACTTATTTAGAGCAGCTTTATCTTTAGCAACGGCTTAAATAGTTAAGTAAGACTTGTTGAACTTAGAAGACGCCACGCTAATATTTAGGCTAAAGTAGCGCTCTAACTATCTAAGTATATACATTAAGCCTTTACTTCTTTATAAGGCTCTGTCCTCTCTATGTACTTAGTTTGACCCCTATATTCAGGCCTTATCTTTAAGTAACGTCAACTATATATAGATACTCTGTTATTTATCAAAGGCTTGTATACTAGTATCTTTTAGGTATATCTAAATATTCTCCGAAAACTAGTAAATATCGGTGTACACTATATCCTTACCGGTTATAACCAGTTCTTCGTCTGTTAGGTCTGGATAGTAAGGATCGAAAAAATTAATATCGTCTTACTTAAGGCGTCGGCTGCTAGCCAAAATACTAGAAGCACTGTATAGAGTATCCTTCTGTCTAGATCGGTCGTTGTCTTTAAGATACCAATAGCTAAAAGGATTTTAACAGTAAAGGTTTTGGTTATAGTTATGAGGATTTTATTATTTAAAAGCACTCAGTCCCTACAAATCTTACGTTCATATGAGCTCTCTAGGTATATCTTTTATTCGGTTATAAAAGACGTCTCTATAGTTGTGCTAAGGTTAGAACGTGTTTTAAAGTTAACCTTAGCTTTTTTAAACAAAGCAATAGATTAAAGACGCATTGTAAAAGTCCTCCGACAATTTAGGGCCTATGTAACTGTCAATATAAAGAATAGTGTTAAGGCGTATTCAGCAGCTATAGCTATATTAATGCCTCTATCGCCGGTGCTCTATCGCGGGCTAGATCGCTCTAATATTATGTTCTTAATATCGGCTATCATTCTTATAACTTGCTTATAATGCTAGTTACTAATCTTCTTTAATTATTCCAGTTTAAGTCAAGTAACGTTCTATTGCTATATATGGTACCGAATCGTCTTCTTATTGGCTTTTAAATTATCAGGCTATTATAAGATATCACCCGATATATATGTAATCTTATTAAATACGAAATATAATAACTCATCTTTTTTAAATCCCTCTTTACCTTCCGGGTTAATAAGTCGGTTACTAACGTTATTTAAAACACGCGGTCTGCTTTTACTTCACGAGGAGGTAGTTAGCTTATTCTGCTTTAAACGTTAAAATCTTATTTTTATCGATATCTCCGGTATATTCTACTATCCTTTACTCGAGGTTACTATAGCTAGCAGGCATACACAGTGCTTAATTAGCTTAATAATGAAGTATTTAATGGAGTGTAAAAGGGAAGATGTCCGCTATAAACTTATTATATACAGTGCGGAAGCGTTTATCGTGGGGTGAATAGGTTAATATTGTCCTCTACATTTAGTATATTAGAATTATTACTTGAGAGCAGCTTTTAAGTAGCAACTGTAATAGATAGTGGTTATAATAGTGTTACTGTCGCGCCGTGAGGCCATTCCCGAGGTCGACAACCTATTAGTGGGGTCACGTGAGAAGCTCCACAGGAGTCTTAGCAAGCTTCAGTATATAGTCTGCCGTGTCTGGCATCTTTCCTTGCGTTGGTTTCCTTTAATGAACAACCTTGAAGTCCGTTTCTATCCTGCCAGTGCCGCTGTGGTGCGACAGTTACTTTAATTAACACGCTTAAATCGCCTCTAGGATTTCTTAATACAATTGTTTAAAGGACTGGTACGATATAAGGATCCTTAACTAGTTGGTGTCCTTTGATATAGATTGTTAACTTCGCCTTTAGGACTCTGTTAATGATCGTCACGATAGAACGGACTTACGGCTTCGTCGTAGGCGTCGGACACGATAATCTAGACGTCTACGTGATGCCGAAATCGATAAAATGGGTCTCAATAACCAAAAAGAAATGCTACTATTTAATATAGCGAGGACTGGGGTAAAGGGAAAAGATGACGTATTCCGTCCGCCGGCCACGAAGTGGCTGTCAGGGCAAGAAACTATCTATAGTGCGATATGCCAACTAGGTAGGTGGGGTAGCAGGACCCTTCCTTGACAAGGATACCGCACCTTATCACTGTTTACCTTACCCCGCCACGTATCAGCTATACACAAGTACTGCATGATGTAAGGTTTATATGATTAAGGCCAGAGAGCGTCTATCAACTTGAACACTAGTCGCTATAGAACTAATAAACTAAGAATCTTTAAGTAACTACGACGACTTCGAGACCAAAAAGCTAAATACAAGGATGTACATAAGGATGGACCTCAAGGATCAAGAATACAGTAAACGCAAGGCGATCGGCAGGATCTGGAGGATACCCTCGATGATATTAATGCCTTTGGTGAAACCATCAAATGGTAAGTTTTACATCGTCGGGGCACAGCAGCGATCTCATGCTTACGCGCTCATTTAGTCCCAACAAGCTTTGCGACAGAAAAGCTTGCAGCAAGCTTTACTTCGCACGCCACTCGTTCAACTGGTGTCTCCTGCACTGCTATCCCTCGGTAGAATAGATCCACGGTATGTTTAGTGCAGACACATGCCACACTAGTCATGACATCCATAGCAAAGTCGTGTCCAAATTACAAAGCGAATAGCGGAGTCCCCATGGGCACAGGTATTCCCGAAATGATGCAGATTGCAACATCTTAATGGCTCCGTTTCTAACAGAGGGTGATTTATGGGAGTTCGAGGAGGAACTTCGTGTAGCGGAAGTAATGGCACGCGAATCATCTTAAGGAACCGAAGGTCCATAGGAAGGCCACCATTAGCAAAACATAGCGGCTTGAATGAGACAGATTTCTCAGGGATTTGAACTTGCACGAGCAATGCAGAGTGGGTTCAAATGTATAAGCCCGGCTAATAGAACAGCATAGCATAATCTATAAGCGGGTATCGGCAGGGCATTCTTCCTCAATCGGCGAGTGGGAAGTGGTGATGATAACAATGAAGTAGTGCACGCTTTCCCGGCTCAACTCCTTCTGAGACTTGTGGATCTCCATACGCTGTGTTTGCTAAGTGCTAGATCACTCTAACCAGCGTCTCGAAAATACGGCACCGCCGGCTCTTGGTCCAACGGCAACAGTAGCATCCAATCACTAGTAATCTAGCAAGTCCTGCAACGCCGTGTCATACAGGCAATTGCTGCTTTTCAACAGGTCCATCATTCCACACTCGGGTCCCGAGATGCTTCTGGTTAGAGGAGGATGAACTCTGTCTACTTCAATGGAACTACGGTGAGCGCCAATGCCATCCAAGACGTAACAACAAGGCAAACAAGTCGGTCGGCCTTTATTAATATGACCTTGTAGTTTTCAGTCATGGGTTCAGAGCCTGTAATTTGACCGCGCTTAGAACTAAACGTGAGGAATAGACTGCGGTACTCGGGTTCTTTGTGCTCTAAGTACTTTCCGGGCCGTAACGTGTCGGCATAAACGAATTGCGTTGTGTTATATCAAAAACGGGCGTTGCAGTAAGAAGGGATTGTGAGTGTACCCAGCTGATATTCCTCGAGGAGCAAACGATAATTCTAGTACTCCCCAAAGCAATCTACCTCAAGGGATTGAGTAAAGACCCTTACATCGCACTCGACCAATAATTCTTGCTCGGGGTTAACCCCTTTCTGCCGTATGGACGAGCATTGAGTCCTCATCTCTCCTCTCGGTAGCTAGCTCATCCACTGGGCCCTAAACAAATCGCTGCGTAATCATGCACTTCACGAGTGTCAAGGGATCCTTTAAAGCAACACACGAAACTAGCTTTTCGTCTTTTGTAACAGAGATAATCTCGAGAAAGGGGCTCGGCTCCATAAGTCGCAGCAGTGGTAGGAGCCCGTGGAGTTCGCCGTTTAAGTCGAAGTTCGTGGTCTGAAGCTGCAGCTCGCTTAATGGTCCACAGCTCACGTACGCAGAAACTGCGTTGATCTCGGTCTAGTGGTTTGTGCGCTTAAGGAACCTCGTAAGAACGGGAAGGAACTCCCTATAGTATAATCTAGAAACCAGTGGTAGAGCGAAAATCTCTCTCGGTTGATCACTTGTGCTGTTGCCAATCATTTCAGACGAATGGCTGTTCTACCACTCTGGATTTGGCTTGTGTAGATCATGCACCGAAATTCTTTTCATATAAGCTAAGGGGTCGATCAAGGGACAGGCCCATCAAACCGCCACGCGTTTTAAGACATCGCCATGTAACATTAAAGCAAACAAAACCAATTATCTTAACAACCACAGTAAATATAGACAAACCGATTAGCTTAAAGAGACTGTTATCTCCTCCTCTATATTAGAAATACTTTCTGTAACCGAACTTCCGAACGCAATCGATAGCGACTACGTAATAACTGCACTAGCCTCACTATTAGGTGTCGCTATATCCTCCTTAACTTTGCGAACGTCTAATATAGTCACGAATCGCTCCTAAGCAGTTTTCTAGACCTTGCGATATTTTTGAAGCTTCTAAAGATCTAGCGTAGCAGCTAATTGGTCGCGTTTATACTTAAGGCTGGAGATCTCGGCGCTTACAAGGTTTAAGGCCTTGGCGGTCTTCTTAAAAACCTGGCGTAATATAGCATTACTATACACTGAGCTAACCACATGCAATTCGCGATAGATATGCTGTATCTGCCTTAAAGACCTTGGGGTCTTAACGTCTATAGCGGATATCTCCGACAGTAGGGGGTCCTCTAGCAGCTGTAGAACGCTCTAAGTTGGCCCCTTCGGCCTATCCTAGTCCCTTTGCCTTGCCAGTCGGCTGTTAATAGCCTTGAGGGAGTCCCTTAAATAGATACCGGTCGCTTTCTAGCCTGTGGCAATGTGCTCTAGAGTCAGGCCTTCCTTCCGAGCCTTATTCTAGGCCTTTAGGAACTCTGATTTCTTTAACGTTATTGATGCGTGCCACCACGGGGGGAAAACAATAACCGAGTCTGCTAAACTGGATACCGTGGACATACATAGGCTATTAAGAACAGGATCTGTCAACTGGCAGGTCCCCTACCTTTTACACATCAGTTATCGTTAGATTAGACACGTAAGCCTAGCAAAGGTGTTTCCAGCACGCGCGCTTTATCATTAAAAAGGGGCCAAGGTTTAAAGGCTAAAGGACTTATAAGGTGTGTGCCGAAAAGAATTTTAGCTAGACCTTAGCTTTAAAACACGCTAATATAAACTCCTCGCTATAGTGGCTAGTATAGCTGTTGAGTATAAGGTAGCGCCACTGCTTCAGGTCGTTTAAAGTAGTCTATAGTAAGGACACCTATCTTAGCTAGTGCAGGGCAATTAAATTAGAGGTCTAGCTAGCCTTTAAGGCTTTAAATTGCTAGTCTATAAAGTCCTCATCGTTGAATTATATAGTAAAATAATATTAATAAACCTGCCTCCTCTTAAAGATAACTAAAGGAGATAGGGCTTAGCTAGCTGCAGAAATAGTCTTTAAAGACGTCTTCCACTCGCCTCTTGTAGTGTTTAAAGTGAAGACCTTTGTGAGAGCAGACAGTCCGATAATAAAAAGGTAATCTCTAAGGCTAATCTAGGCTCCAACCTTATTAAAGTTCTATGTGTGCTTCTTAGGGATGTCGCAGATACGCTCCTTATTCAGCCTCGAGAAGAACTTCTCGATATTTTCACATATAGCGCCGTTAACGCGCTGGAAATCCATTCCCCTTAAGACATGGTCTTCAGCTGCGGCCAGCGCCTAAAAAAACGGCGATGCCACCTATCTCCGATAGTGTGGCTGCTGCCAGACTGACAGATAATTGACTACGTAAAGAGCTTGAAGCGGTTGTATTAAGGAGCCCAGCTAAGTCTGGCCTAGAGCAACACCCACTAGACTAGCCAGTGCTCCTGGACCTCACTAAGGGCTTGACGATGCCTTTATGCAGTGCGTTTAAGAGGCTTGCACTCGAAATAAGACGTGAGGTAGTGTTTAAAGACTCTGTATTGCTTAGCGACGGACCGGATAAAATCTCCTTAGCAGACTTAGAGGAGAGCGGCAGCTAGCTACAGTTTATTTATAATAATAGATATTAAACGAAAAAACAGAATGTGACAATTCGAATGGTATAACTTTTAAATAAATGTAACCGTAGGTGGTTAATATATTTGGTATTAAAGTTTTAAAAAACACTTTAAACTGTTGCCAGACGTGTGGCAGTTTGATGGGCCTGTCCCTTAATCGACCCCTTAGCTTATTTATAAGTGATAAAACGGGTTAAAAAGATGGAGTTTCTTGCTAGGAAGGAAGGGCACACAACAGAGTTAGTTGTTGAACTAAAGTTTGCCGGCCGCTGATGTGAGTTTCCATAATGTCCGCAGACGTTGATGCCAGCGGAGGTTGAAACTATGAGAACTAATAAAAGCATGAACTTAAAGGAAAGATGATGCAATGCTAACAGTGTGTAAGCAAATGCCTTGTACCGCAATGGAAGCGAAGAAACCGCTCTCTTAATTGGTGAGTGATAATGTGATTAGTGAACAGATCCAAAGGTTATTTGGGGTGCAATATAGGACAGAAAGGACAGAATGGAGCTGATGGGCACTATCATACTAGTCGATTTGTCTTAGCCTGCCGAGGACTGCACTGACTAGGGATAAGAGGTGGTTTCTGTCCTAAAGTTAAGTAAAGCCTATACAATACTAACTCATTTAATAAATGTCGTTTGTCTTTAAGGGTTTTCTATGTCTCTTAAAAGAGGATGCTTATCTTGTATTAATCTGGTAACTAAATTAAGTGAAAGTAAGAGTAGTACGTAGATTAATTGCTAAAATATAAAGGAAGTGACGATTTAAACTACAGGAAACTTTTTATCTATATATCCTTTATCCTTCATCATGGCCATGCCTATCCCCGAGATGATTATGATTCCGAGGGTGGCGGTTATGTACTTAGGAATGACCATTTAGCTTATTATTATTATTATTATTATTATTATTATTATTATTATTATTATTATTATTATTATTATTATTATTATTATTATTATTATTATTATTATTATTATTATTAATATTATTATTATTATTATTATTATTATTATTATTATTATTATTATTATTATTATTATTATTATTATTATTATTATTATTATTATTATTATTATTATTATTATTATTATTATTATTATTATTATTATTATTATTATCATTATTATTATTATTATTATTATTATTATTATTATTACTATTCTTACACCTAGCGACTTATTTAGGCCATGAGGACCCCTGCGCATCTTAGCTTAGGAAAACCGTTCTGGGCTAACGTCCGGCCGGGTGAAAAACCTAGGTTCCGCTGCGTTGTACCGCTTCTATCTACTCTTTGACCTGCTATACCGAGATCGGGCTTAGCGCGCCCGCTTCCTAGCTGATAAGTTGATTATTATTATTCTTACACCTAGCGACCTATTTAGGCCATGAGGACCCCCTGCGCATCTTAGCCTAGGAAAACCGTTCCGGGCAACCGTCCGGCCGGGTGAAAAACCTAGGTTCCGCTGCGTCGTACCGCTTCTATCTACTCTTTGACCTGCCATACCGAGATCGGGCTCAGCGCGCCCGCTTCCTAGCTGATAAGTTGATTTGCTAGCTGGAACATGTCCAGCCTTCCAGAGCGGAGTAGCCATCTTGCGATGATTCCTGCTTTTCCTGGGGTGTCGAGCATCCTGTCCGTGTCTATCGGTCCTCCTAGAGCTTGGACGAGATGCTCTCGTCTTTCTCTTTCCCGTGGGCAGAAAACGAGGATATGCCGGACGGTCTCCCTGCCCTGACCACAGACGCACCAGGGGCTGTCGAAGCCCGGGACCCTACGCTTAAAAAGGAAGTCTCGCAGCCCAATCTTGCCAGTCCTCGCTTAGACGAGGATGGAGCTCTCGGCTTTATGGAGTCCCTTATGGAGCTTAAGGACGTGCTTGTCTGGCGGCATTTTAGTTGCTGCCGGTGTTCGTGTTGTTCGATTTTGCTGCGCTTGTTGCCATCTTTGAAGCCAGTCTCTCTCCTCAGCCTTATGTGCTGAGTCTCCAGCTAGCTATTCGTCTAGCCACCTCTTACGATCGGGAGCGTCGGGGCCTTTCGGTCTGCGCCGGCGAGTTGGTCTTGTTAGGATCCATCTAGCTGCGTTTTCGCATCTCGCTTGGATGAGTGATGCGATACGCGGCTGTTGGAGCCTCTCTTCCGATGCCGCCACCCTTCTGTTGAGCCACGTGTCTAAGGGGGACACGTAAGCTTCCGTTTCTAGTACTGCGGTGGCCGTGGCTTTGAAAGCTCCTGTGACCTTTCGGAGGCACTCTGTCTGGACGTCGTTGAGTGCCTTGGCTCGATTTTTCGAGATCTGGCGGTGCCACTCTGAAGCTCCATAGCCTATCGCAGACCGTACGACAGCTATATAGACTTGGCGGGCTCGTTGGAGAGATGCGCCCCACGTCGAGCCGGCTATCCGGTTTAGAGCGTAGACCTGCGTCGCCATCTTCTTCGATATCGACTGGATATGGACGTCCCAGCGGAGACGTCTATCCACCTGGATGCCAAGGACGCGGCAGGAGTCTTCTGGTTCGATTTCGTGACCTTCTAAGGCTATCTTTGTATCCGGACCTTTCCGTCTTCGAGAGAAGTGGACTAGGTGATATTTCTGGACTGCAAAGGTCATGCCGTGGCTGACTGCCCATTCTTTGCAGACCCTATAAGCAGCTTCTAGCCGCTCGCAGGTCTGCTCTGGGTTTAAGCCGAAGCCCACGAGGTTTGTGTCGTCTGCGAAGGCTATAGTAGCTATCCCTGGTATAGCGCGGAGGGCCTTGTAGAGACCGGCTGTATAAAGGTAGAAGAGGATAGGCGATAGGGGTGAGCCCTGCGGGACGCCTGCTGGGACTGGGATCTCGTCCGATTCCTGGCCATCGAAGAACAGCGTAGTGGACCGGTTAGATAAGAAGCTTCGGATCCAGCTAATAGTCCATATAGGGACCCTCAGCGCTCGCAGGTTAGCGAGGAGCCTTCCATGGTCGACGGAGTCGAAAGCGCCTGAGATATCCAGCGATAGAAGGGTTGCTGCACCTCCATGTTTCCAGGCTGTGCGGACTAGGTCCGTTAGCAACCGTAAGGCTGTTTCCGTGGAGCGGCCTTTCCGGTTGCCCATCTGTTCGTCCGGGAGCAGCCCGTTTTCTTCCGCAAAGCTGGCTAGCCGTTGCGCCAGCAGGCTCTCGATCACCTTCCCCATGGTGTTAAGTAGCGCGATAGGTCTCCATCCGCCGGCTTGGTGGTACTCGTTTGGCTGCTTTCCTGGTTTCCGGAGGATAACGGTCACTGCTTTGCGGAACGCTGTTGGATAGTATCCTATACGCCAGCATGCTTCCGCTAGGGAGGCTAAGGCCTGGAAGAGGGCTTTCCTAAGCGCTTAAGGAATCCGTTCGGAAGCTGGTCTGGTCCGGGTGCTTTCCACTGGCCTGCCTTACTTAAGACGTCTTGGACCTGCTCCGCTGTCACCTCGCTGTCGATGTCGAGAGGCGCTGCGAGCCGGTTTATTATACGGAAGCCGGTATGCATGGCCTTAAGGAGAGGGTAAAACCTCTCCCGGAAGGCCTCCGTTTTCTCCTTATGGGTCGTTGCTTCGCCTCGCGGTGTATGAAGCGTGGGGACGGCTGGAGGTAGCGGCGGTGCGGCTCCTTCGGTTCTGGCCCATCTCGCGATGTTCCAGACGCCAGCTGGCTGGCTAGAGGCCTCGTGAAGCATGTTTCTCCAGGTCGCTGTCTTTGCAGTGCGGATCGTTTTCTTTTTCGTAAGGGATGCTTGCCGAAGAGCTCGCCAGGCTGCGTCTGTCCTGTTGGATAGCCATGTTCGCTGGGCTCGTCTCTCCTCCTCTATAGCTTCTTTTGTTTCGTGGTTCCACCATGCCTTGCCTCTCCTCTTAGAGTGGCGGAGGGGGGCAACTAGGTCGGCTATCCGAGTTAGCTCCTTAGTTAACGTTTCGGTGTATCTATCGATTTCCCCGGTGTCTCGAGTAGCCCTGGCTGCGGAAGGTGTGTCGCCTCGGCCTTCGCTTGGTTATAGTCAGCTGTTTTCCAGCTGCGCCGTGGCTTGTTCTGGGGGTCGTTTTGAGGTCCAGCCACGCGTATCACCTGGGGAGGTGATCGGATCCAGCATATGGGGCGTACCCGTCGTAGGCAGCTCGGAGATCGTCCGTGGCCCACGCCAGGTCGATCGTGGAGTCCATGCACCCTCTTCGAGTCCATGTCGGTGTTCCAGGGGAGTGATAAGCTGGAGTCTCCAGGATTCTGCTAGCTGGAGTAGCTTATCGGCTGCCTTATGAGGTCGGACGTTGTGTCCTCCCCAGACAGGGTGGTGAACGTTAAAGTCTCCTACGAGGACTGTTCGTCTTAGCTGGGGACCGGTAAGGAGGGCTTCGATAGCTGGCAGGTCTGATCTGCTGATCGATCCAGGAGGAGGCAAGTATACGCAGATAACTGTTATAGGACTATCTGGTAGCTGGATCGTGATGTTGCACCTATCTGATTGCGCCTTATAAGTCCACTGCACTAGGGGTGCTTCTTATTAATGTAGATGCAAGCTCTGCCTCCCTCGGCGGCATAGAGAAGGTAGTACGGAGAGGATCTCGGGCAGTAAGTGGTCGGCATGTGTGGGTTTCGCCAGGGCTCTTGGATAGCCAGGACGTCGTACTCTTCGGAGATGGCATCGACTGCCGGGATCTGTGCTTTCTTGCTTTTCTGCGTGTTCCAGTGTAGGATCCTTAGCGTTGTCATGGTCGAGCGTGGATGCTGTTTAGTGTTGACTCCGGTGTTTCGACGTCCATGTTGTCTGTCTCTTCGTGGGTTCTGCTGCGGGCTCTGCCAGTGCTTCTAGTGCGGCAGCTGGTTGCTCGACGCTTTCGCGGCTGTACTATCTGCCAGTCCTCGGCTGTTGGCTTAGGGGTTCTTGCGAGGGCAGTGCGAATCCCTTCGGTCTCGTGACATAAGTAGCCTTGGCGATCTGGACCTGCTCCTGGCGGACTGGACACTCCTTAGACCACGCAGTGTGTGGTCCTCGGCATGCTGGACAGCAGTACCGGCTCTTATTCTCGGCTTCTGGGCATTCTTTATCGCCATGCTTTGTTGAAGAGCAGAGCCCGCACCTACGTGCGTGGCGGCAGACTCGGGCGATATGTCCATAGCGGTAGCAGTGGTAGCACTGCTTAAGCTGGGCTCCTTCGGCGAAGGGCTCGCATGGATAGTAGCCATACTGCCAAATAAGGCCGTCTCGGCATAGCTGTTCCGCTTGTTGAACCGTGGGTACTGCAATATATAGGGCCGTGACCTTCCTAGACGAGGTCTTAGCGTTGCGAGGGAGCTTGGCCTCTAGGACGTCGATCGGGCCGCCGGGCTGGTTCCGGAGTTGGACTCCTAGCTGCCCTTGGTTCGTCTCTATAGCCTCTTTGTTGATGCCATGGGCCACCACCAGGATCTTTCTCTTCTGGATAGAGGCGTTCTCTCCGAAGGCCTCGGTGGTCCAGGCCCGGTCGGTTTCCAGCTGTCGCTTCTCTTCTGCTGTCTTGTAGGTAATAGCATAGTCTCCGCTGGGAAGCTTCCGTGCGGCTATTGCTGTTTCTTTACCTGTTGCTGCGTTAACTTTACGCACGATCTCTTCGTAGGTGCGGCCTTCAGTTCCTGCGGCCTTGACCGTTACCTCCCGTTCGTGTCGAGGAGGCAGAGTCTTGGCTACCTGGGGGGCCCTAGGCGCTGGGGCTGCGGTAAGGGCTGTAGCGGCTACAGCGTACGTCTTAGGAGCTTTGATTTCCTTATAGATAGCTTGCAGCGTGTTCTCGATAGCATTGATACGTCTTTCGACGCTGGGCTGGTTGTCCGATTCCTTGGCCGCCGTCTCTAGGACCGGAATGGCGGCTTGAACCGCTGCGGCTAAGGCCGCAATGTTGACTTCACCAGCTAGGAAGCGTTTAAAGTCGTCTATAGTGCTGCGTATATCCTCTGGACTGCGTCCAGGTGTTGTAATGCTGTCTGGCGATGGTGTTCTTGAGTCCGGAGGTGACGGCTCGGGGGGTGGGGCGGGCCTATGGCGGCTCCCACCGCCCGCGCTTTGCCTCGAGGGTGGTGAATCGACCATTTCTAGGCTAAATGAAGCCCTAGGAACAGTTTCCGGGCTATCCGGTAGCTTATAGAGTCGTGGTTGTGAAGTTATCGCTATGTGGGGTCGGTTTCGAAAAAGTTTTTTCTTCAGTATGCTGATAAGTTGATTCGCTAGCTGGAATATGTCCAGCCTATACGAGCGGAGTAGCTATCTCGCGATAATTCCTGCTTTTCCTGGGGTGTCGAGCATCCTGTCCGTGTTTATCGGTCCTCTTAGAGCTTAGACGAGATGCTCTCGTCTTTCTCTTTCCCGTGGGTAGAAAACGAGGATATACCGGACGGTCTTCCTACCCTAACCGTAGACACACTAGGGGCTGTCGAAGCCTAGGACCTTACGCTTAAAAAGGAAGTCTCGCAGCCTAATCTTGCCAGTCCTTACTTAAACGAGGATGGAGCTCTCGGCTTTATGGAGTCCCTTATAGAGCTTGAGGACGTGCTTATCTGGCGGTATCTTAGTTGTTGCCGGGGTTTGTGCTGTTTGATTTTGCTGCGCTTATTGCTATCTTCAAAGCCAGTCTCTCTCCTCAGCCTTATGTGCTGAGTCTCTAGCTAGTTATTCGTCTAGCCACCTCTTACGATCCGGAGCGTCGGGGCCTTTCGGTCTGCGCCGGCGAGTCGGTCTTGTTAGGATCCATCTAGCTGCGCTATCGCATCTTGCTTGGATGAGTGATGCGATACGCGGCTGTTGGAGCCTCTCTTCCGATGCCGCCACTTAAGCCACGTGTTTAAGGGGGCCACGTAAGCTTCCGTTAAACTACGACTAAGTGCTATAATGCTATCTAGCGTGAAAAAAAACTTTTTTGAAACCGACCCCACATAGCGATAACTTCACAACCACGACTCTATAAGCTACCGGATAGCCCGGAAACTGTCCCTAGGGCTTCATTTAGCCTAGAAATGGTCGATTCACCACCCTCGAGGCAAAGCGCGGGTGGTGGGAGCCGCCATAGGCCCGCCCCACCCCCCGAGCCGTCACCTCCGGACTCAAGAACACCATCGCCAGACAGCATTACAACACCTGGACGCAGTCCAGAGGATATACGCAGCACTATAAACGACTTTAAACGCTTCCTAGCTGGTGAAGTCAACATTGCGGCCTTAGCTGCAGCAGTTCAAGCCGCCATTCCGGTCCTAGAGACGGCGGCTAAGGAATCGGATAACCAGCCCAGCGTCGAAAGACGCATCAATGCTATCGAGAACACGCTGCAAGCTATCTATAAGGAAATTAAAGCTCCTAAGACGTACGCTGCAGCCGCTACTGCCCTTACCGCCGCCACAGCGCCTAGGGCCCCCCAGGTAGCCAAGACTCTGCCTCCTCGACACGAACGGGAGGTAACGGTCAAGGCCGCAGGAACTGAAGGCCGCACCTACGAAGAGATCGTGCGGAAAGTTAACGCAGCAACAGGTAAAGAAACAGCAATAGCCGCACAGAAGCTTCCCAGCGGAGACTATGCTATTACCTGCAAGACAGCAGAAGAGAAGCGACAGCTGGAAACCGACCGGGCCTGGACTACCGAGGCCTTCGGAGAGAACGCCTCTATCCAGAAGAGAAAGATCCTGGTGGTGGCCCATGGCATCAACAAGGAGGCCATAGAGACGAACCAAGGGCAGCTAGGAGTCCAACTCCGGAACCAGCCCGGCGGCCCGATCGACGTCCTAGAGGCCAAGCTCCCTCGCAACGCTAAGACCTCGTCTAGGAAGGTCACGGCCCTATATATTGCAGTACCCACGGTTCAACAAGCGGAACAGCTATGCCGAGACGGCCTTATTTGGCAGTATGGCTACTATCCATGCGAGCCCTTCGCCGAAGGAGCCCAGCTTAAGCAGTGCTACCACTGCTACCGCTATGGACATATCGCCCGAGTCTGCCGCCACGCACGTAGGTGCGGGCTCTGCTCTTCAACAAAGCATGGCGATAAAGAATGCCCAGAAGCCGAGAATAAGAGCCGGTACTGCTGTCCAGCATGCCGAGGACCACACACTGCGTGGTCTAAGGAGTGTCCAGTCCGCCAGGAGCAGGTCCAGATCGCCAAGGCTACTTATGTCACGAGACCGAAGGGATTCGCACTGCCCTCGCAAGAACCCCTAAGCCAACAGCCGAGGACTGGCAGATAGTACAGCCGCGAAAGCGTCGAGCAACCAGCTGCCGCACTAGAAGCACTGGCAGAGCCCGCAGCAGAACCCACGAAGAGACAGACAACATGGACGTCGAAACACCGGAGTCAACACTAAACAGCATCCACGCTCGACCATGACAACGCTAAGGATCCTACACTGGAACACGCAGAAAAGCAAGAAAGCACAGATCCCGGCAGTCGATGCCATCTCCGAAGAGTACGACGTCCTGGCTATCCAAGAGCCCTGGCGAAACCCACACATGCCGACCACTTACTGCCCGAGATCCTCTCCGTACTACCTTCTCTATGCCGCCGAGGGAGGCAGAGCTTGCATCTACATTAATAAGAAGCACCCCTAGTGCAGTGGACTTATAAGGCGCAATCAGATAGGTGCAACATCACGATCCAGCTACCAGATAGTCCTATAACAGTTATCTGCGTATACTTGCCTCCTCCTGGATCGATCAGCAGATCAGACCTGCCAGCTATCGAAGCCCTCCTTACCGGTCCCCAGCTAAGACGAACAGTCCTCGTAGGAGACTTTAACGTTCACCACCCTGTCTGGGGAGGACACAACGTCCGACCTCATAAGGCAGCCGATAAGCTACTCCAGCTAGCAGAATCCTGGAGACTCCAGCTTATCACTCCCCTGGAACACCGACATGGACTCGAAGAGGGTGCATGGACTCCACGATCGACCTGGCGTGGGCCACGGACGATCTCCGAGCTGCCTACGACGGGTACGCCCCATATGCTGGATCCGATCACCTCCCCCAGGTGATACGCGTGGCTGGACCTCAAAACGACCCCCAGAACAAGCCACGGCGCAGCTGGAAAACAGCTGACTATAACCAAGCGAAGGCCGAGGCGACACACCTTCCGCAGCCAGGGCTACTCGAGACACCGGGGAAATCGATAGATACACCGAAACGTTAATTAAGGAGCTAACTCGGATAGCCGACCTAGTTGCCCCCCTCCGCCACTCTAAGAGGAGAGGCAAGGCATGGTGGAACCACGAAACAAAAGAAGCTATAGAGGAGGAGAGACGAGCCCAGCGAACATGGCTATCCAACAGGACAGACGCAGCCTGGCGAGCTCTTCGGTAAGCATCCCTTACGAAAAAGAAAACGATCCGCACTGCAAAGACAGCGACCTGGAGAAACATGCTTCACGAGGCCTCTAGCCAGCTAGCTGGCGTCTGGAACATCGCGAGATGGGCCAGAACCGAAGAGCCGCACCGCCGCTACCTCCAGCCGTCCCCACGCTTCATACACCGCGAGGCGAAGCAACGACCCATAAGGAGAAAACGGAGGCCTTCCGGGAGAGGTTTTACCCTCTCCCTAAGGCCATGCATACCGGCTTCCGTATAACAAACCGGCTCGCAGCGCCTCTCGACATCGACAGCGAGGTGACAGCGGAGCAGGTCCAAGACGTCTTAAGTAAGGCAGGCCAGTGGAAAGCACCCGGACCAGACCAGCTTCCGAACGGATTCCTTAAGCGCTTAGGAAAGCCCCTCTTCCAGGCCTTAGCCTCCCTAGCGGAAGCATGCTGGCGTATAGGATACTATCCAACAGCGTTCCGCAAAGCAGTGACCGTTATCCTCCGGAAACCAGGAAAGCAGCCAAACGAGTACCACCAAGCCGGCGGATGGAGACCTATCGCGCTACTTAACACCATGGGGAAGGTGATCGAGAGCCTGCTGGCGCAACGGCTAGCCAGCTTTGCGGAGGAAAACGGGCTGCTCCCGGACGAACAGATGGGCAACCGGAAAGGCCGCTCCACGGAAACAGCCTTACGGTTGCTAACGGACCTAGTCCGCACAGCCTGGAAACATGGAGGTGCAGCAACCCTTCTATTGCTGGATATCTCAGGCGTTTTCGACTCCGTCGACCATGGAAGGCTCCTCGCTAACCTGCGAGCGCTGAGGGTCCCTATATGGACTATTAGCTGGATCCGAAGCTTCTTATCTAACCGGTCCACTACGCTGTTCTTCGATGGCCAGGAATCGGACGAGATCCCAGTCCCAGCAGGCGTCCCGCAGGGCTCACCCCTATCGCCTATCCTCTTCTGCCTTTATACAGCCGGTCTCTACAAGGCCCTCCGCGCTGTACCAGGGATAGCTACTATAGCCTTCGCAGACGACACAAACCTCGTGGGCTTCGGCTTAAACCCAGAGCAGACCTGCGAGCGGCTAGAAGCTGCTCATAGGGTCTGCAAAGAATGGGCAGTCAGCCACGGCATGACCTTGCAGTCCAGAAATATCACCTAGTCCACTTCTCTCGAAGACGGAAAGGTCCGGACACGAAGATAGCCTTAGAAGGTCACGAAATCGAACCAGAAGACTCCTGCCGCATCCTTGGCATCCAGGTGGATAGACGTCTCCGCTGGGACGTCCATATCCAGTCAATATCGAAGAAGATGGCGACGCAAGTCTATGCCCTAGACCGGATAGCCGGCTCGACATGGGGCGCGTCTCTCCAGCGAGCCCGCCAAGTCTATACAGCGGTCGTACGGTCTGCGATAGGTTATGGAGCTTCAGAGTGGCACCGCCAGATCTCGAAAAACAGAGCCAAGGCACTCAACGACGTCCAAACAGAGTGCCTCCGAAAGGTCACAGGAGCTTTCAAAGCCACGGCTGCCGCAGTGCTAGAAACGGAAGCCTACGTGTCCCCCTTAGACACGTGGCTCAACAGAAGGGTGGCGGCATCGGAAGAGAGGCTCCAACAGCCGCGTATCGCATCACTCATCCAAGCGAGATGTGATAGCGCAGCTAGATGGATCCTAACAAGACCGACTCGCCGGCGTAGACCGAAAGGCCCCGACGCTCCTAATCGTAAGAGGTGGCTAGACGAATGGCTAGCTGGAGACTCAGCACACAAGGCTGAGGAGAGAGACTGGCTTCAGAGATGGCAACAAACGCAGCAAAATCGAATAGCACGAGCCCCGGCAGCAACTAAGATGCCGCCAGACAAGCACGTCCTTAAGCTCCATAGGGGACTCCATAAGGCAGAGAGCTCCATCCTCGTCCAAGCGAGGACTGGCAAGATTAGGCTGCGAGACTTCCTTTTCAAGCGCAAGGTTCCAGGCTTCGACAGCCCATGGTGCGTCTGCGGTCAGGGCAGGGAGACCGTCCGACATATCCTCGTTTTCTGCCCAAGGGAGAGAGAAAGACGAGAGCATCTCGTCCAAGCTCTAGGAGAGCCGATCGACACAGACAGGATGCTAGACACGCCAGGAAAAGCTGGGATTATCGCAAGATGGCTACTCCGCTCGGGAAGGCTAGGCATGTTCCAGCTTGCGAATCAGCTTATCAGCTAGGAAGCGGGCACGCTGAGCCCGATCTCGGTATGGCAGGCTAGAGAGTAGACAAGTGCGGTGCGACGCAGCGGAACCTAGGTTTTTCACCCGGCCGGACGTTAGCCCGGAACGGTTTTCCTAGGCTAAGATGCGTAGGGGGTCCTCATGGCCTTGATAGGTCGCTAGGTGTAAGAATAATAATAATAATAATAATGCTATCTAGCGATGGTGTTTTTAAGTCCGGAGGTGACGGCTCGGGGGGTGGGGCGGGCCTATAGCGGCTCCCACTACCCGCGCTTTACCTCGAGGGTGGTGAATCGACCATTTCTAGGCTAAATGAAGCCCTAGGAACAGTTTCCGGGCTATCCGGTAGCTTATAAAGTCGTGGTTGTGAAGTTATCGCTGTGTGGGGTCGGTTTCGAAAAAGTTTTTTTGGCATGACCATTTAGCTTAGCGTCGTGACAGTCACGCAAATATACATGGTTAAGCGTCATGTACCCGTGCCTTATCGTTATCGTGTGCTTACATAACAGACCTATGACTAACCCGCCCCATGACCTTCCCTTATCCTTAGCCCGGTCTTTCGGCTTGGTTGTTTGTGGTTCTTATGCCTAAACAATCGTCCCCTAGTAGTGTGGTCCTAAGACACGCGTCTACGGAGATACGGGAGGATTAAGTGTCCGCTAGCGCAATTGGTACCCCTTATCGCAGCGCTAGTGGGAGCACACCCTAATAAACTGCACCACGCCGCCCCACTAGGAAACTGCGCAAACGGACAAGAATCCGAAGACTGGGAGCCTTTAATCAATTAGGGTTTATCTACTGGTCAGCCACAGCCGTGACACCCCTGTTAAGCACGTACCGGATGACCAAGCGGCCCACTTACCTATCTGCAGGCGACGAACTTAATTCCATTCCCATCTGCGATATACACGCCCATCCCCAGCATTTATTGCTGGGTGATGCTGCCACAGGGTAAAAATGTCGCGAAAGCCTTAGTGACCCACATCATAAGCTAATAGTTAAGGCATGCTTCCTAAGGAGACGCCTAGCTTAGAACTTCGCCCGGAAGCCACAGTCTTCAATATAAAGACTAGCATACATGTCGTCGACTGAGAACTTAAGAGTTTTAGTGCTACTAGTCTAAATAACCACCGCCTAAGCCGACCTTGCCGCCGAACAATGCTGATGGTGTTAACGGACATAGGAACAATTTAGATAGTTATATATCGGTTCTTGCGAGCTATAAGGCATGACTCTTGACTTTCAAGATGTCGCATATAAGGCGCAGTTACTGTAGGGTAATTAACGGTTCCCTTCTTATGCCATATAAGACTTTCTAGAGACTATATAGAAGACATCACACTTTAATCCGTCTGTCCCATGTTATACATGGTTTCGTGTACTTGGTTTATGAGACTAAACGGAAGTCAACCTACCCACTACACAAAGGAATGTGAGAGTGAAGTAATATGCATGTAAACTACACACATCGGGATCCTTCTCGCATTCTGATTCAGATTTGCTCAGTTGCACCTTTAACTTCTCCGCCCTCACTAAATCACCAACCAACCCAAACCTTCTGAGACATTTCTTAAGTCAGAACACGCACTCCCTTCCTTTACTGAGTCCCTGCCCACCTGGATCTCATAGTTGTTTGCGAACCCTGAGAATTTGGCACAACTCGACCTTAAGGCTCATCTCTTACGTAGCTCTCCCCAGCCATGACGGACAGCACTGTGGAATCGCGGTCAACATCACTACATCGAAAACGTGGCAAACTTGGCTATCCGCATCGAGCAGCAAGAACTACGCTCGAATAAAGCGAGCTCCTTGTCCGAAAGCAATGGAGAGAATTTCGCCTCTCCGCAGAGCCAGATATCTCAGCCTCGCAGGGCTACCTTCCACGTCGACAAGTCTGTCAACAAGGCTATCCATACGTACCCGCAGCCTCCACATCTTGGCTTTTTGAATGGTAGCAGGGTGGCTCACAATATCTGCGCGAATATTTTCAAATTTATTTCCCACACCAGAGGCCGGAATCGGTCACGTGTCAGAGCACCCGTGCTGAGAAACATGTCTCAGATCAAATTACGAGGCCCGACGACGACTCTGTGCGACTTGGCCCGGTGGCGATTAGTTTTGCCCCGTACGCGTTAATATGCATGGTAGCTAGGGATCCCTATAATGATTTGGTGGTTAGCATAGGTCTTTTAGAAGATCAATCCGGCTTTTCTTTCCCATCTGCAGTTGAAAGTAGGAATTTGGTTGACCAAGAGCTATACCGCAGCGGGTTACACCTGCTTCCTGCCTCTAGGTACGGCAACTACCTTGTCTTCCCCCTACTAAGCTACGTTAGGCCGTTGACGTCGCTGGCAGGGCTGAGGAACTGGTTTGAACCGTGAAGACGTAAGATAGTGACTTTGCAGCTTGTGTGTATGGAGAATCGTCCAAGCGGGCGGACGGACCAGGTAGGCAGCATGAAGCAAGATGATTGTTCGCCATGCTTCCAGGCGGAAGCCACCGCACCGCGTGCCGGACCTCAGCTGAGATAAGGGGACCTGGCAGCATGCTGGGGTCGGGGAGTGACCCGTGCCCCTGACACCGCGTGGTCTGATGCTGTTAGAGGTACCCTAGTGCCCGTGCAGTTGAAGTTTTCAGGGGCTCCAGCCTGTCCCCATGTGCTTTTGCAAGTGTCGTAGCCCGAGGATCTGGGGAGCTGGAGACGGACGGTCATCTAGTAGACCCCGAGGTTCCGGCAAAGCAGCTCATTGTAGTCCGTAGGGTGGCACATCTGACAGGTTCAGGTGGGTCTGCCAATGTGTCAGCGAACAGGAGCTCCCGTGCTTGGCAATCCCCTATCCTGGACTTGGACGTCGGCCAAGAGAGGACGGGACAGGCAGGCACGACTCGAGCACTTATATATGCGCAACCTGCAGACCAACCCGGAGGCCCTACATAAAAGACGGAACATGCAGTCACTGATGGCTGCTTGCGGGCCTGTCTGCCTCGTCAGAACGTTTGATAGATCCCGTGCATGCTCGCCTCTCACAGCAACGTACTTGCCTCTCACCACAACGCACTCGCTGGCGGCCTACCACAGACAAATTCATGGCCGCAAAAACCACGACGCCACCTGCAGACGCGGCTGCCGGTGCCTCCATCTCCACTCACCAGATCGTCATCGTCGGCGGCGGCATTACGGGCTTGACCCTGGCGGTCATGCTTCAGCGTCTGGGCGTCGACTACGTCCTCCTCGAGGCCTACTCCTCCGTCACACCACAGCTCGGCGCCAGCCTTGGCCTGTTTCCTAATGGCATGCGCATCCTCGACCAGCTCGGCTTGCTCCCAGCTATCGAGGTCGCCGCAGTGAAAACAGGCCACTGCACCTGGCGCGACTCTAACCGGGGTGGCAAGCGCATCATGACCCGCGACGTCAGCTCCCTGGTAGCGGCGCGGCACGGCTACGCCCCCTGCTTAATGTCGCGGCACCAGCTGGTCTGCGTCCTCGAGAGCGCCGTGCGTAACAAGGAGCGCCTGCTGGTAAATGCAAAGGTCTCCAGGATCGACGATGATGACAACGCGGGTTGCGCAAGGGTGCACACCACGGACGGCCGGGTATTTGAGGCTCAGATTGTCGTCGGTGCCGACGGGGTCAGGAGCTTCGTGCGGACAGAGATGTGGCGGCATGCTGAGGACCGTGATGCCCGGGCAGCCGCTGCATCCCAGCCGGACAACGTGACTACAAAGGCCTCGCCGTGGACAATACCGGCCTCCGACAAGGCCTCGATTGCCTGCGAGCACGCCTGCCTCTTCGGCACTTCACGTCCTAAGGCCGGCATTTCACCAGGTGACACTATCGCGGCGTGCGGCGACCGGGCCGCCGCTGGCCTGATGGGCGCAGGTAGCGGCGACGTCATGTTCTTTTGGTTCTGGACGCTCCCTTCCTGCAACAATAGCTGCCCCATCTCTAGCATCCCGCGTATCACTCCTGAACAGGAGGCTCACGAGCGCGAGCGCTGCCGGAATGTTATTGTCACGGATGAAGGAGTCACCATGGGCGAGATCCTTGATGACGTATATACCGTGGGTGCCACCCTGCTGCCTAACTTTGTTCTGGACCGCTGGTCTTCTGGCGGTCGCGTGGTGGTAATCGGCGACGCCGCGCACAAGTTCAACCCTCTTGTCGGCCAAGGCGGAAATAGCTGCATCGAGAGCTGTGCAGCACTAGTGAATCAACTGCAGGCGCACGTCTTTCCTTCAGCCTCCGAGCCGTTGCCTCAGCGATGGTCTCTCGAGTCCCTCACGACTGCCTTCGCCGCGCTCGAGGTTGAGCGGGTGCCACGCGTCCGCTCCATGGTCGACAAGTGCCAAGATGCCATGCACAAGACCGCCTGGGAGTCGTGGGAGCCCAGGTTGCTTCAGCGTTACGTTGCCCCACTGTTGCCGGTTAGCGTACTCGCGGACTTCCATAAGCCGATGCTCACACCATCGTTGAGGCTCAAGGGCACTGAATTCGCAGAACCGTCTGTGCGGGAGCACAGTATTCCGTGGGACGATGAGAAGGTCAATGTGCCAAAACTGCAGGACGTCGGGGAGAAAGGCGACGTGGTACTGTCGAGTGCTCCTGTCCCAGCTGTTGCGGCCTGAAAAATAATCCTTGTGCGTGCGTGTCTGAGAGCGTCTTAACGATAGTGAAGATGCAAGAGCAGGCTCATTATGCGGTGGACTTTCTCGGCAATGTAAAGCGATTTTTGTTTGTAGATGAGTTTCTTCTTCTCCTAGAGCAGGCATCTAGTACGATCTACTTTGAGTTTCTCCTCGACGAGAATCCTCCAATCAATTCTACGCATATTATTATTATTATTGTTCTTACACCTAGCGACCTATCTAGGCCATGAGGACCCCCTGCGCATCTTAGCCTAGGAAAACCGTTCCGGGCTAACGTCCGGCCGGGTGAAAAACCTAGGTTCCACTGCGTCGTACCGCTTCTATCTACTCTTTGACCTGCCATACCGAGATCGGGCTTAGCGCGCCCGCTTCCTAGCTGATAAGTTGATTCGCTAGCTGGAACATGCCCAGCCTTCCGGAGCGGAGTAGCTATCTCGCGATAATTCCTGCTTTTCCTGGGGTGTCGAGCACCCTATCCGTGTCTATCGGTCCTCCTAGAGCTTGGACGAGATGCTCTCGCCTTTCTCTTTCCCGTGGGCAGAAAACGAGGATATGCCGGACGGTCTCCCTGCCTTGACTGCAGACGCACTAGGGGCTGTCGAAGCTTGGAACCCTACGCTTAAAAAGGAAGTCTCGCAGCCTAATCTTGCCAGTCCTCGCTTAAATAAGGATGGAGCTCTCGGCTTTATAGAGTCCCTTATAGAGGTTAAGGACGTGCTTATCTGGCGGTATCTTAGTTGCTGCCGGGGCTCGTGCTGTTTAATTTTGCTACGTTTGTTGCTATCTCTGAAGCCAGTCTCTCTCCTCGGCCTTATGTGCTGAGTCTCCAGCTAGCCATTCGTCTAGCCACCTCTTACGATCGGGAGCGTCGGGGCCTTTCGGTCTGCGCTGGCGAGTCGGTCTTGTTAGGATCCATCTAGCTGCGTAATCGCATCTCGCTTGGGTAAGTGATGCGATACGCGGCTGTTGGAGCCTCTCTTCTGATGCCGCCACCCTTCTGTTGAGCCACGTGTCTAAGGGGGACACGTAAGCTTCCGTTTCTAGTACTGCGGTGGCCGTGGCTTTGAAAGCTCCTGTAACCCTTCGGAGGCACTCTATTTGGACGTCTTTAAGTGCCTTGGCTCTATTTTTCGAGATCTGGCGGTGCCACTCTGAAGCTCTATAGCCTATCGCAGACCGTACGACGACTGTGTAGACTTGGCGGGCTCGCTGGAGAGACGCGCCCCATGTCGAGCCGGCTATCCGGTCTAGAGCATAGACCTGCGTCGCCATCTTCTTCGATATCGACTGGATGTGGACGTCCCAGCGGAGACGTCTATCCACCTGGATGCCAACGACGCGGCAGGAGTCTTCTGGTTTGATTTCGTGACTTTTTAAGGCTATCTTCGTGTCCGGACCTTTCCGTCTTCGAGAAAAGTGGACTAGGTGATATTTCTGTACTGCGAAGGTTATGCCGTGGCTGACTGCCTATTCCTTACAGATCCTGTGAGCGGCTTCTAGCTACTCGCAGGTCTGCTCGGGGTTTAAACCGAAGCCCACGAGGTTTATATCGTCTGCGAAGGCTATAGTAGCTATCCCTAGTACGGCGCGGAGAGCCTTATAGAGACCGGCTGTATACAGGCAGAAGAGGATAGGCGATAGGGGTGAGCCCTGCGGGACGCCTGCTGGGACTGGGATCTCGTTCGATTCTTAGCTGTCGAAGAATAACGTAGTGGACCGGTTAAATAGGAAGCTTCGGATCCAGCTGATAGTCTATATAGGGACCCTTAGCGCTCGCAGGTTAGCGAGAAGCCTTCTATAGTCGACGGAGTCGAAAGCGCCCGAAATATCCAGCGATAGAAGGGTTGCTGCGCCTCCATGTTTCCAGGCTATGCGGACTAGGTCCGTTAACAACCGCAAGGCCGTTTCTGTGGAGCGGCCTTTCCGGTTGCCTATCTGTTCGTCCGGGAGCAGTCCGTTCTCTTCGGCAAAGCTAGCTAGCCGTTGCGCTAGTAGGCTCTCGATCGCTTTCCCTATAGTGTTGAGCAACGCGATAGGTCTCCATCCGCCGGCTTGGTGGTACTCGTTTGGCTGTTTTCCTGGCTTCCGGAGGATAACGGTGACTGCTTTCCGGAACGCTCTTAGATAGTATCCTATATGCCAGCACGCTTCTGCTAGGGAGGCCAAGGCCTGGAAGAGGGGCTTTCCTAAGCGTTTAAGGAATCCGTTCGGAAGCTGGTCTAGTCTAGGTGCCTTCCACTGGCCTGCCTTAGTAAGGACGTCTTGGACTTGTTCTGCTGTCACTTTGCCGTCCATATCGAGAGGCGCTGCGAGCCGGTTTGTTATTTGGAAGCCGTTCGGCCTAGCCTTAGGGAGAGGGTAAAATCTCTCGCGGAAGGCCTCTGTTTTCTCCTTATAGGTCGTTGCTTCGCCACACGGTGTGTGAAGAGTAGGGACTGCTGGGGGTAACGGCGGCGCCGCTCCTTCTGTTCTAGCCTATCTCGCAATATTCCAGACGCCAGCTGGCTGGCTAGAAGCCTCGTGGAGTATATGTCTCCAGGTTGCCGTCTTTGCCTCGCGGATTGCCTTCTTTTTAAGGAGGGATGACTGCCGGAGGGCTCGCCAGGTTGCGTCCGTCCGGTCGGAAAGCCATGTTCGCTGGACTCGTCTCTCCTCCTCTATAGCTCTTTCCGTGTCGTGGTTCCACTAAGCCTTGCCTCTCCCCTTAGAGTGGCGGAGGGGGGCAACTAGGTCGGCTATCCGAGTTAGCTCCTTAGTTAACGTCTCGGTGTAGCTATCGATTTCTTCTGGTGTCTCGAGTCGCCTTGGCTGTGGTAGGTGTGCCGCCTCTGCCTTCGCTTGGTCGTAGTCAGCTGTTTTCCAGCTGCGTCGTGGTCTATCTTGGCGGTCTATATGAGGTCCAGCTACGTGTATCACCTGAGGGAGGTGATCGGATCCTGCGTACGGTGCGTATCCGTTATAGGCGACCCGGAGATCGTCTGTGGCCCAGGCTAGGTCGATTGTAGAGTCTGCGCATTTTTTTCGTGTCTATGTCGGTGTTCTAGGGGGTGTGATCAGCTGGAGTCTCTAGGATTCTGCTAGCTAGAGCAGCTTATCAGCTGCCCTATGGGGTCGGACGTTGTATCCTCCCCAGACAGGGTGGTGGACGTTGAAGTCTCCCACGAGGACTGTTCGTCTTAGCTAGGGTTTGGCATAGAGGGCTTCGATAGCAGGCAGGTCCGATCTGCTGGTGGACCCCGGGGGAGGCGAGTATATGCAGACGACTGTTATAGGACCGTCTGGTAGTTGGATTGTGATACGACACCTATTTAGCTGTGCCTTGTATATCCACTGCGCTAGGGTGTACTTCTTATTAATATAGATGCATACCCTACCTCCCTCAGTTACGTAGAGTAGGTAGTATAGAGAGGATCTCGGGCAGTAGGTGGTCGGCATATTTAGGTTTCGCCAGGGCTCTTGGATAGCTAGGACGTCGTACTCTTCGGAGATAGCATCGACTACCGGGATCTGTGCTTTCTTGCTTTTCTGCGTATTCTAATGTAGGATCCTTAGCGCTGTCATAGTCGAGCGTGGATGCTGTTTAGTGTTGACTCCGGTGTTTCGATGTCCATGTCGTCTATCTCTTCGTGGGTTCTGCTGCGGGCTCTGCCAGTGCTTCTAGTACGGCAGCTGGTTGCTCGACGCTTCCGCGGCTGTACTGTCTGCCAATCTTCAGCTGTTGGCTTAGGGGGTTCTTGCGAGGGCAGTGCGAATCCCTTCGGTCTCGTAACATAAGCAGCCTTGGCGATCTGGACCTGCTCCTGGCGGACTGGACACTCCTTAGACCACGCGGTGTGTGGTCCTCGGCATGCTGGACAGCAATATCGGCTCTAATTCTCCGTTTCCGGGTATTCTTTTTCCTCGTGTTTAGTCGAGGAGCAGAGCCCGCATCGTCGTGCATGGCGGCAGACTCGGGCAATATGTCCATATCGATAGCAGCGGTAACACTACTTAAGCTACGCTCCTTCAGCGAAAGGCTCGCATAGATAATAGCCATACTGCTAGATAAGGCCGTCTCCGTATAGTTGTTCTGCTTGTTAGACTGTGGCGACTGCGATATATAGAGTTGTGACCTTCCTAGACGACGTCTTGGCGTTGCGAGGGAGCTTCGCTTCTAGGACATCGATAGGGCCGCCAGGCTGGTTTCGGAGTTGGGCTTCTAGCTGCCCCTGGCTCACCTCTATGGCTTCCTTGTTGATACTGTGGGCCACCACTAGGATCTTTCTCTTCTAGATGGAGGCATTCTCTCCGAAGGCCTCGGCAGTCCAGTCTAGGTCGGCTTCTAAGGCTTGTTTTTCCGCCGCTATCTTACATGTGATAGCGTAGTCTCCGCTAGGGAGCTTGCGTACTGCTACTGCTGCCTCTCTCCCTACGGCGGCGTTGACCTTGCGAACGATCTCTGCGTAGGTGCGTCCTTCTGTCTCTGTGGCCTTAATAGTGATCTCTCGTTCCTGACGGGGAGGAAGCGCCTTAGCTATCTGAGGGGCTCTAGGTAAGGGAGCGGCGGTTATAGCGGTGGTAGCAGCAGCGTATGTTTTAGGGGCCTTGATATCCTTATGGATAGCTGTCGCACTGAAGGAGGCGTGGGAAGCGAAAGGTTCAAGGTTATCCATTAGAAAGGACAAAAGAAAGTGCCAGAGATGGCAGACTATATACTCGTAGCTGGGGACCGCTCCCCACATGCTCCATAGGACCTACTGCAGGTACCAGTAGCTCCTCACGTGATCTCAGGGGCGAAACTAGTGATAGCCTCATATTGCCACAATAGCCTAGAGCGTGTTCTCGATAGTATCGATACGTCTCTCGATGCTAGTCTGGCTATCTGGTTCCTTAGCTGCCGCCTCTAAGACCGGGATGGCGGCTTGTACGGCTGCGACCAGGGTCGCAACGTCGGAATCACCAGCTAAGAAGCGTCTGAGGCTGATTACGGTGTTGCGAATGGCTTCTGGACTGCGTCCAGGTGCCGTGTTGCTGCTTGGCGATAGTGTTCTTGAGTCCGGAGGTGACGGCTCGGGGGGTGGGGCGGGCCTATGGCGGCTCCCACTACCCGCGCTTTGCCTCGAGGGTGGTGAATCGACCATTTCTAGGCTAAATGAAGCCCTAGGAACAGTTTCCGGGCTATCCGGTAGCTTATAGAGTCGTGGTTGTGAAGTTATCGCTGTGTGGGGTCGGTTTCGAAAAAGGTTTTTCCGATGCACAATTCTACGCATAAGTACTTAGTGCATATGAATTTTTTCACATGATATATCAGCGTGTGCCCTATGACTAATCCCAGCGATGCACACGAGAGACTGTCTTTCCCAAGCACCAGAGGAGACGCCTACCGGCTGTGATGACAACCCACCTGCAAATGAAAATCCTTGGGTTGTCCACCGAAGAAACCCAGGTTGGCAATAATCAGCTGCACCTCTCTTAAACCCGGTCCTAACCTCCGCCCACCCCCTCACCACCCGCACACCCAGACACCATCGACTAGAGAGTGCGCGCCGTCGCGGCTGCGCAACGCCGGATCGACTCGCAAACGGACCCGATAGATCTGTCTCCCTCTCAATGGCCAGCACAGCACACACAGCATAAGCGCCACGCTGTTATACCAACCCTAGTCTCAGGACAACAACCATGGATATCGGCCGCCGTGAGCGCCAACACCACGGTAACCCACGCGCCTGTCCGCGGCGACACTAGCTGCACAAGGCATATTGCGACTTCCACCACCATACGCAATCCACCACCTGCCAGGTTTGCGACGAAAAGGCGAGCGGCGGAAAAGAGTACGTCCAGATACATCCATCAAATATGCGAACAGCGGGCTACTTTAGGTCACATTCAATCCCAAGGGAGCAGATCGCCTTTACATTCTGAGATGTTTTGTATCATTGAGACGTAATAAGGTACCCATTGGGCGCTTCACATTCCTTGTTGTTAGCGGTGAAAGGTACAATAGAATGGACACCATATTGATGATTCCGACCTTTATAATGGATAAAGTTAGGTGACCCCCATCTAGCGACCCCCCGCTTTTGGCCACCCTTAGCTTAAACATATTAAAATCAACTTTATTACTAAAAGACTATGTATTCTTCATTTATAATAACTATATTGTAATAACTATCCTCACTTAAGCTTTTGTTATTGTTCTATCTATTTAAATTTCTTTTAGCCTTCTTAACTTTTAATTAAGCTTAATACATGTCTTTAATATCTATGAACATTGAATTAAGATTTCAATTTGATTTCTTTATCGTCTTAAATTTATTATTTTTTGATTTAGCTTTAAGAACTCAAATTTAGCTCTAAGTAATAGCTAATTAAACATGTTTCTTGTTAAAAACCTTTTAAATTTTTAAACAGTAGCCGTTCAATAATTAAGTATTTTATTATTATTTTAAAACCTATAATTGATGTTTAAAATCTAATATCATTTTTAAAGTGACTTAAACTATTATAAATGTATTAAATGTTCTTATAAATGTTATAAAACCTTTATTTAAATAAGATTAGTTTAGTTTTATTATGTTGAATATTATTTAAATACTTTTTAAAACGTATTCAATAAAAAGACGACTTAATTATACTTATCAATTAATGATGAATAACTTTTTATTTATTTTAAATATTTTAATAAATAATGTTAACTAAGTAAGCCATTTAATACATAGTTTAAAAAATACTTAGCTTATTAACTAGTAATAAGTCTATTAACTACGTTATAAATCCGAGTTCTTATCTATTGGCTGATTTAAAAAATTAAAAAGGATTAAATTAAGAAGTCAAAAGATATAAGAGATATAAAAGGGTAACGTAGATGACAAGCGAGTGGCGCAGACAAGCGAGTGGCGCACTTACCGCCAAATGGCGCCAATTCAACTTTAAGACACTACATAACCACAAATAAACATGGAGACCGCGTCGAAAGAAAGCCAGATGGTTCTTGCTATCCAATCTCTCCAAAACGACCCCAATCTTACCCGCAGAGCCGCGGCTAGGACATATAACGTCTCCGAAACCTCACTACGTCGAAGAATAAACGGAACACGCGCCCGGCAAGACACGCGCCCTAATAGCACTCGATTAACGGAGCTAGAAGAGAATATGATTGTCACATATATAATGGACCTGGATTCGCGGGGATTCGCGCCCCGGATGCCTGATGTGGAAGAGATAGCCAATGTTATTCTCGCGGAGTGCGACGCGTCACGCGTCGGGATACACTAGGCCTCGAACTTCGTGAAGCGACACCCCTAACTTAAGACGCGTCTTTCTTGTGCATACGACTACCAGAGGGCCCTCTGCGAGGACCCTAAAAAGATCGCGGCTTGGTTCGAGCTTTTCCGCAACATAAGGGCGATGTACGGTATCCTTGACAAGGATCTGTACAATTTCGACGAGACTGGCTTCATGATGGGCCAGATCACGTCCTCTATGGTTATTATAGGCGCCGACCGCAGCGGCAAACGAAAGAAAGTCCAGCCTGGCAATCGAGAATGGGCTACCGCGATCCAGGGCGTGTGTGCGGACAGCTGGTGCGTCCCACCATTCGTAGCGGTGAAGGGCAAGAACCATCTCGCGAACTGGTACGCCGACAGCACCCTACCACACGACTGGGTGATTAAACCAACCTCCAATGGATGGACCGATAATGAGACAGGGCTAGACTAGATTCGGTATTTCGATAAACACACTGCCGCGCGTACAAAGGGCACACATCGAATGTTGATTATCGACGGGCACGAGAGCCACGTTTCGGCCGATTTCCAGGCTTTCTGTAAGGAGAAGAGCATTATCACGGTCTCAATACCTCCTCATTCGTCACATCTACTCTAGCCTCTTAACGTTGGATGTTTTGGACCATTAAAGCGGGTGTACGGTCGCGAAATCGAAGGGTTTATAAAAGCACACGTGAACCATATTACGAAGGCCGAGTTCCTTATCGCCTTCCACGCCGCGTTTGTTAAGATTTTTACACCCGAAAACGTCAAATCCGGATTCCGCGGGGCTGGTTTAGTCCCTCTTAACCCGGACAAGGTCATCTCGAAGCTCGACGTGAAGTTATCAACGCCTTCGCCGACTGGAAGCCTCCCGGCTGCGACTATCCCTTTGGCCTCCCAAACGCCGCATAACCCGACCGAGGCAACTTCGCAAACCGATTTTATTCAAAGCCGAATCCGCCGTCACCAGGGAAGCTCTCCGACACCGATTTTATCGGCAGTCGACCAGTTTACGAAGGGTGCGATGGCGATAATGCACGAGAACGCCCTTTTACAGGCGGAGGTTAAGACACTTCGAGAGGCGAATTCTAGCCTCGCAAAACGTCGGAGAGCGAAGAAAACACGTCTACAGCAAGGAGGAACACTCGAGATTGGCGAGGGATTAGATCTTTTAGATCAAAAGGACGTGGATGCGCAGTTAAGGGAGGCAACACGTGCGAGTAGTAGTCGCGTAAGGGGGGCGCAACCGCGCGAACAGCGTTATGGCATCTGCGGAAACACCGGTCATAATGCACGTACTTGTGAAATAGATGTAGAAACCTCCTGAGAGTCATATTCCGATTAGTTTGAATTGATTTACGGCGTTGTGGTTGCATAATTAATTGATTTCTCGTGGAGATGCCGAAAGGTGCGCCACTCGCTTGTCTGCGCCACTCGCTTGTCATCTACGTTAATATAAAAAAGTAGATCTAGTAAGAAAAGTGGTAAAATATAAATTTTGTTATTGTACAATTATTACAACTATTTTAAATAAGTAACGGGTACTTAAAAGAGGCTTGAAGGTAATATTGAAGATAAAAACCATTTTATGCTAATTAAGCGTTATTTAATTTATCATTTATATGTTTTTAAATTATAAGTAGTTATTAACCTTTAAGCAAGTTTGAATAAAGTAAAAACTATTATTACTAAACTATTTTACCTTTAAAACAATTTATAAGCGTAGGTTATAGCCTTAAATAGAGGTATATTATACAAACTGTATTTAAGTATAAGGACTAAGCTACTTTCTTTTTCTTAAATTAAATGTTTTTTAAACTTTCAAATCTTAAACCATTCCACTTAACATTTTTAAAAGTGCTACTTTATTTATATTGTATTAGTTAGCTAGTTTTATCTCTTAAAGCTTTAATAACTAAAGACACCGGAACTATAAGTAAGTTACCTTGATTAAGGCGCTATTAATATATTATAAGTTAATAAACCGGCTTTTTAAACTCTTCTAGCTAGCTTTATATATGAGAAGGCTTATAGGTATGTCTTCTTGAGTGGCTTTTTATTACCTTAAGCTTGCCGGATATATTTAGCGAATTCCTTTAACTTAGACGTTTGGAAATAGAAGTCTTAAGGTAGATTAAGTTAGGATATAAGTTAGAAGTTGCTTTTCTTAAACTAGTTGAAGGCTTTATTAATATATGATGGCTTTTAAGTTACATTATTTCATTTCTGTTTAGGTTTTCGATTTTAACATCAGAATCCTATATTATCCGGCGGATTTTTAAATTAAAGCCCTACTAATAATAAAAGTAGGAGTGCTTTAAATATTGTTGCAGGTATAGGACTTATCCTATACCGTTCTCTGTTACTACGGACTAAGCTATGCACTTAACGGGAAGCTAGTCCTTTAACCGAGCCTATCCTAAAGCTCGGGCCAGCCTACCCTGGAGCACAGGCCAGCTTACCCGCAAGCATGGCCCGCTTTACCCACAAGCGTGGCGTACGCCACGCGGAAGCTTCTGCAAGTTTCCACGAGTTTCCACGAGTTTTTACGTGGCTCCCTGAAGCTCCCACGAGCCCCCATGAGGCTCCACGAACCTCTATAAGGTTCCATATGCTTCTAAGCCACGTAATCACTTACGCAATCACTTACACGTCCTCTTCTTTGTATTACTAAGAGGATAAGGGTTTAACGGGTATAAGTAAAGGCTGAATCTCCTCTCTTCGTGTAACTAGTCTGTCCTGAAGCAAGCAAGCAAGCAAGCACACGAAATACACTCTCGTTCCTTTTAAAGAGAAGTTCCTTATTCTTCCGTGTTTCTTTATGTTGGAAGTGGTGGTTTGATCGGAAAGAGGAAGCAACCCCTTTATAAGGGCTCTTTCGATCTCGGAGGCCGTTCCTTAAGGATAAAGGAACACGAAAGAGTAGGAACTTCTCTTAAGGGGGGTAGAGAGTGAGATCTCTAAGTTGCTTGCTGATTTCCGAGACTATGTACATAAAGAAGGAAGATTTATCCCTTATTTATACCCTTTTAACCCTTTATCCTCTTTGTAATACAAAGAGGGGACGCGTAAGTGGACGCGTAAGCAGTGACGTAGCTTAGAAGCACGTGGACGCTTATAGAACCTTGTGGGACCACGTGGAGGCTCGTGGAACCTCGTGGAAACTCGTAGAAACTTATAGAAGGTTCCAAGTAGCGTAGGCTATATATACGGGAAAAGTAGCCCTAGCTTTAGGGTAGGGTGGCCCGTGCTGTCGGGTAAGGTGGCCCGAGCTTTAGGGCAGTCTCGGTTAAAGGACTAGCTTTTCGATAAGTGCATAGCTAAGTCCTTAACAAAGGATAACGGTAAAAGGGTAAGCCCTATACTTTTAACACTTTATAAGAAACGACCTCCGAGATCGAAAGAGCCCTTATAAAGGGTTGCTTCCTCTTCCGATCGAACCACCACTTCCAACAAATATTGTATTTGTTATATGGCTCTATCCTTAGATGTTATATCTTTGAGTTATATTATATATTATTTAAAAAAAATTTTTTGGAAGGAATAAAAAATAATAATTTAGGTGACTAATATATGATTAAATACTTTAACGTAGCTAAATAGGCGTCACTTAACCTATACTGTGAAGCCTATAAAGTGACCGTTTTACTAAACCTACTAATATAAAAGAGGAATTAAACAAAACCTTTTATTAAAAGTTTAGCTACTATAAGCTTTTACTTTAAGTGTGGCGTAAATAGTCCTTAGCGCCCGAAACTTAATTTGCGTCTTTTCATTAATCTCATTACTGTTTAGCTAAACTCGTACGTTTTTAAGCCTAGGGGAATTATCACAGCGCTAATAAGTGAGAGCACACGCTATTAAACTACACTACGCCGCGTGAGTAGGGAACTAAGTAAAAGGACTAGAATACGAAAAGTGCGAGACTTGTGGCAATATGAGGCTATCACTAGTTTCGCCCCTGAGATCACGTGAGGAGCTACTGGTACCTGCAGTAGGTCCTATGGAGCATGTGGGGAGCGGTCCCCAGCTACGAGTATATAGTCTGCCATCTCTGGCACTTTCTTTTGTCCTTTCTAATGGATAACCTTGAACCTTTCGCTTCCCACGCCTCCTTCAGTGCGACAAGACTTAAATCTATTAGGGTTTATCTGCTAGTTAGATATAGCCGTGACAGGGATAAGACACTCCCGACGTTAAGTAAGGTCCATATGTCTTAAGCTACACCTTAACTACGGAGTCAGCTCTTAGATGCTGTGGCATGTGTAATGCCGAGTGCTAATTGAATATGCGTGTGTTCCTTATTTATCTATGGCTTCCTAGGCCGCTGTTTATAGACCATTTCCCTACGGCCATTCAATACCGTAATAACGCGAGTGCCTGCATAGGTGGCAACCGGTTTATAATCACTAGAATGCGCTAAGTGTCTTCGTGGGCACCTATCTCCTTTACCTGCCTTATACCCTAGGGCAACTTAAGGCTCCTCCCTAAAGCATATAAATTATAGTTAAGGACCTGCTTATAGCCAGCCCAACTTTTGTTATATCACCTTTAAGCGGTTGATCTCTAGCGTTATGGAGATGATATATAGTGATCCGATATTTACGTGGTGTTTGTAGGGGGACGAAGGGAGAAAGAAAACATGAAACCTTTAACGAGGTCGCATGCCTAGCTCGTGTAGGTCGTCTAGGCAAGCGACACGGGGGAGGCACTCACAGATAGAGCTCGGAGTATGCGCCGCCCCGTTGTGCCAGAGATAGAAATAAGCAATAGGGCTCTCAGGCCCCTTCTGTACGTGCCCTCTTAGCCTTCTGGCGACTTCCGGGGATTAATGTGCTTAGGGGCAGCTATGATGATGATGTGGATGAATGGAAACTAGGGGATATGTAAGAATATCGTTGTGCCTTTCGAGCAAGTTTTCTAGGTATGTTGATAGGGGAGATAGACACGCTGCGTAAGCATATGGTGATGGCTGACCTCATGAATGGTCTCAGTACAGTATACACCTAATAAAGCAGTAGATACGCTCTTGTGGATTGGGGGCTCCGTGCTTGCAGTTGAGAGGACATCTCGGAACAGCTTAGGCGCTTGAGACTGGCAGATCCCTGCAGGCCGGATATTCCTCTACCAGGCTCGCACCAAGGAGTTAATGGTACTATGAGATAACATGTACCGGCACCTCACTAGCTCCTAAGCTACCTATGGCGCTCATGATCTTACGCCTTAGTAACGATAAAAAGTACTCATACAGAATCTAGGATAGCGTTGTCTTTGTGGTGTCAGTATTGCTAGCTTGCCTTTGTATTATGTTCGGCAGTTTCCAGCATTTCTAGGCTACCGGGAACGAGGAACTGTAATTTCGCTTCTTTTTGATACCCTTATCGAGAAGTGAGCGAGATTTATGTAGTATGCTAAGTCGAGTACCTTCGACGGAATTAGAAGTTACTGTCTATGGCCTAAGTCGCAAGGCCGGATCATTCTCAGCCTCTTCAGCTCTATTGCACTCGCTATCGTCGGCTGGACCTACGCTATCACACCCTTTTTCATTCTCCGTAAAATGCAGATATTGAGCCGCCGCCGGCTCTCGATACAGCTAATATTGGGCTTCGGCCTGATTAGCAGTGTCACGGGCTTCGTCTGCATCCCGTTATTCTTATACTTTGATACCGAGATATATCCGAACATTACGCTTTGTAAGCACCGTAGCCCTCAAGACAAATTTATTCATCCATGTCAAGTATTGATAAATCGCCTCGGCGTTGTAGCGTGCTCACCCCCGCGCTCCGTGCTCTCCTCTCTCAGTTCTACCGCGACTCCCCTGGGGAATCTGGGAAAGCTGCTCGTACATCCGGTAGGCTGGGCGGTGTGAGTTCTCCTGATTCTTAACAGCTCTTTTTAGTGCCATTGCTATCTCGTCGCGAAAATACACTGCGCAATTGCTTGGGAAATCTCCGGTGCATCTCTCTAAGGGAGAGCAGAGAGCGCTAACACACGCCTTCTTTCAAATACAGAACGTACACGTCAGCGCTGTCGGTAGATCTCACAAGACAGACCAGCGAGGCAAGGGGAGTTACTGGGACCGACTCGACCACCACCACAATGCGAGTACCGAAGGCATCATGCGCCTCAGAGATCCGCATCGAGACCAGTTAGGGCAAGCAGGGCTCGGGACAGAGCGCTCTAAAGGGCGTCCGAAAATTCACGTAGTACGATTAGTCTAAAAGGGCGTGAGAGCGGTGCTTTGCGCCTGTTTTGTTTCTGGCATTCCTTAAGCGGTATTTTATTTCACGAGTATGGATCGTGTTTTAAGAGGGATGTCACACGGAAATGGTGGAAGGAAACGCACGGGCTGACTTGCCCAGGCGGCTCAATAAGCACCCAATAAGATCTTGTTACACCAGGAGGGGTTCTGCATACAAAAGGCGGGAATGCCCTGCCGTGAAACCGGACAGAACTTAATCCTCAAGGACTTGCACAGACACTACAACGATTGTTAGCAATCGAAGCATCATCATGCCAAGCCCTCACATGAGCCGATGTCAAACGGAAGGGCTGTCGGGACGCGTCCGTACGTGGTCGTTTGTAAGGCTGTGCCAATTGGCAGTGCGGCTGCAATTCGGCACAGGGTTCACCTAGAAGGGGTCCGTGCTACGACATGGTGCTATGCTAGGGCACGTGTCACGAATAACACTGACATTATGGATGCGTGTGGGGAAGTATCTGGCAATGAGTCAGGAAAATTTTAAGAGTGTGTGGAGCCTCTGGTCTGTGCTTGTGCAGCACGGCTCATACAGCTTTGTATACATGTGCACGTTGATTATGGTAGAACGGAATAGAGAAGGAATGTTCCTTCACTTGTTAGCCCGGCCTCTGGATCTTTCACTAGCTAGCGGTCGAGGCACATAGGCAGGAGAGGGAGTTGGCAAGAAACCCGCGCAATACTATGTCGTAGACAGCAGGTTGGCAGGTGCTAAGAAAGCGTCTTCACCCTATATGCTTTTCACGCGCTGGTGGCCGAAATAGGCTGGGTAGTGCTAAATTCCAAAGCGACTACTGCTAAACACTGCCTCAAGTATGACGCCGTGATCTGTGTGATCCTGATGTGGCGGCAGCAAGCTTCTTCGGACGGTACTGGCGGACCTCGGGTTTTACTAGCATTCCGGTCGGGTACATTGAGACGTCATTTCGACCCGCAGATGCAACTCTGGTCACGGTAAGGTCTGTGTTGCGTATCCTCTCACCCTGGAGTCATGACTCAAAATGGATATGCATCTTATGTGCAGCCAAGTCTCGAACATAGCTGTACACCTTGGCAAAGAAAATCGCATCTCGTCGCCGGCAGGTCCGGCGGCAACGCCCCGCTGCTGAGGGGGACCCGTCACGCTCCTCCCGTTATTGGTTTCCGGTCTTCCATCGCGCTTGAAAATCCCCAACTATATATATAAGCGCCTGTCATGACCAACTATTGACAGAATACTCTCTCATATCTTCTAGCATCTACGACTCCCTCTCTGTAAACTTCATCAGCTACCAATGTCAATGTCTATGCCGAACCCAGTGGCAGTTGTGGCACTTGCCGTTCGTCCACCTCATTCACACTATCTAGACGATGTTAGCTTTCTGACCTTACCAATCACAGATAACCGCTTTCGCTATAGCCCGGACCTTGTATCTCGCCTTATTTCACCCGCTGGCCAATGTACCCGGCCCGAAACACTATGCCGCTACCGACCTTTTCTACCTCTACCACAGCGTAACGGGCAACTGGCCAGCTCGCCTCAAGCAGCTTCATGACCAATACGGCCCTACCGTCCGCATTAGTCCTAACGAGGTTTCGTCAATCACCTCTGAGAGCTGGAAGACAATTTACGGCCATAAGAACCAAGCGGCCGCAGTCTACCGCAAGGATCCCGTGGGATATCTCAAAGACCCGGAAGATGCATACCACATTCTAAATTCTGACGGGGATGACCACCGACGCATGCGCCGGGTCCTTGCCCATGCATTTTCAGAAAAAGCACTGCGTGCCCAGAGAGAGATTATCGACCACTACACTGACTTCTTTATCAAGCGTATGTTCGAGAAGGCTGCTTCTGGCGAGCCTATCAACATTGTCAAATGGTACAACTTCACGACCTTCGACCTAGTTGGAGATCTCGCCTTCGGCAAACCTTTTGGTGGCCTCGAAAATGGCGTAGACGTGCCATGGATAAACACCATCTTCCAAACCGCCATCTTCATCCCATTCTCCGAGGTCCTCCGTCGTTATCCCTCCCTCAAACCTATTGCGCAATTCGCGATGCCCTCGGCCCTTGCCAATAGTTTCGTCGAGCACAAAATTCTCAGTCGTGAGACAGCTATGGATCGCATTCGTGTAGGCGAGACAAGTCGCGAGGACTTTATGTCATACATTCTTCGTCACAACAAAGCTGGCGGCGATAAGAGCAAGGCACTTTCCGAGGAGGAAATCGCCCAGAACGCGTCCATCCTCATCCTCGCCGGCAGTGAGACCACAGCCACAGCACTCAGTGGGGCTACTTACAACCTCCTCACTAACCCTAACACATATAAGCGCCTGGTTGCCGAAATTCGAGGCGCATTCTCATCTATGGACGACATCACGATTGAATCAGTTTCCCATTTGGAGTATCTACAAGCAGTGATCAACGAGAACTTCCGCATGTGTGAGTTAATATCGGGAATGTCTCTCTACGTGCGACAGTCACGCCTAACTTCTGTTTACAGATCCGCCAGTTCCAGTGGGACTGTTACGTCTCGTACCTAAGGGTGGCGGCACGATTGACGGGTACTTTGTTCCAGAAGGGGTAAGCCAGGCTCGTGGAGATTGCTAATAACTATGTCTACTACTGTACTAACTAACATTGTGCAATACAAAGTCGACTGTTTCGGTTCCGCAGTGGGCTGCTTACCAGTCATCAACAAATTTTGTTGAACCCGATCGCTTTGTGCCTGAGCGCTGGCTCCCGGAGTCCCCAGCTTGCTATGCTAACGATAATAAGGATGTCGTTCAGCCATTTTCTACGGGGCCTCGGAACTGTATCGGCAAGAAGTAAGTAATATTCAGCAGAAACAGCTTGACAAAATGATACTAATAGCTAAATTACAGTCTTGCCTGGGCCGAATTGCGCCTAGTTCTTGCTCGCCTGTTTTATAAGTTCGATCTTGAGCTAATGCCGGAGTCGAAGAACTGGGCCCAGCAGAAAGTCCTCGCATTCTGGATTAAAGGAGACCTGATGGTTAAAATCCATCCAGTAAAGAAATAGCTGATTACGGTCAGAGCAGGGAGTCTTGTCCACTAATGCCTTGTAGGCAGTGTATATTATGAGAGACACAGAGTGATTACCTGGCTAAGAAGGTAATTGCTTAGGCAGACAGGCTCCGTAGACAATACTACATGGTTGGGCAAAGTCTACGGCAGAGTGGCCACATAGGACTGGAACAGCCACATTAGATTAATTTAAGGATTAGATTCTGCATAGATTCTTAGGACTCGGTTCAGTGATGACTACTTGCTTTAGCAGTTGAGAGTGGTATTACTTTTAAGAGACACGACAACTATAACCCAAAGAGAGAACGATAATTAAGAACGAGTGTAATTTTATAGGGTTCATCTATCTTATATAACAGTAATCCTCATGCTTAGTATTTAGTTGACCTCAATCATTAGACTGCTATAAGTAACTTCAAGCATTAACCGTTAAATTGTTAAGAGGGCTTTATGAATTGAATCTGTTATTAGTAATACAATATCATAGTATACTATAATGACAGTTAAGATATGAAAAATCCTATAAGTAAGTTAGTTTAACATATTAAGATGTTAGTAATCGTTAAAGCGGCTAGGCTATAGATAGATCCTCTTAAAAGCGCGCAGCACTAATGTTGCTATTTAAATAGTTATACAGCTCTGTCCTTAAACGTGACCGGAACCGTGAATCACGTATTTCAGCTTTGCTAACCTTTTATGTTTTAAAGAATTTCGTTAAAGGGTCTATACTCACACATCATACTCAGCTTAAGTGTAAGTCTAAGTGTGTTAACGTGATTCACTTCATAAAAGTTTCCACGAGATTTTCATTCTCTCGTCTACTTTTTCTACGCCTTTATAAAGCGTATTCAATTAATGAAAAAGACAGACCTTATGATACTTAATCAAACTTTCCAAAATAAAATTATATTAATTGTACCCTATTTATATATAATAAAACCAGGCTATCACTACTATTAGTTTAATAGGTCACGTGACCTTATATAAGCTTATAAGCATAGCTTATTACATAGGTGTCGCATTAAAGGAGGCGTGGTGTAACGAACACTATACTTATATACTACGTGATGTAGGATTTATATAATTAGAAATAAAGAGCGTTTATTTACTTAAACACTAGTTGTAGTGTAACTAATGAACTACAGGTGCTTAACTAGTTTTATTATTATTATTATTATTCTTACACCTAGCGACCTATCAAGGCCATGAGGACCCCCTACGCATCTCAGCCTAGGAAAACCGTTCCGGGCTGACGTCCGGCCGGGTGAAAAACCTAGGTTCCGCTGCGTCGTACCGCTTCTATCTACTCTTTGACCTGCCATACCGAGATCGGGCTCAGCGCGCCCGCTTCCTAGCTGATAAGTTGATTCGCCAGCTGGAACATGTCTAGCCTGCCCGAGCGGAGTAGCCATCTCGCGATAATTCCTGCTTTTCCTGGGGTGTCGAGCATCCTGTCCGTGTCTATCGGTCCTCCTAAAGCTTGGACGAGATGCTCTCGTCTTTCTCTCTCCCTTGGGCAGAAAACGAGGATATGTCGGACGGTCTCCCTACCTTGACCGCAATCGCACCGTGGGCTGTCGAAGCCTGGGACCCTGCGTTTAAAGAGGAAGTCTCGCAGTCCGATCTTGCCAGTCCTTGCCTGGACGAGGATCGAGCTCTCCGCCTTGTGGAGCCCCTTATGGAGCTTAAGGACATGCTTGTCCGGAGGCTTTTTAGTTATTGCTGGAGCTCGCGATGTCTGGTTTTGCCGCAGTGTCTGGCTTTGCTGCCATCTCTGGAGCCAGTCCCTCTCCTCGGCCTTGCTTGCCGACTCTCCGGCCAGCCACACGTTTAGCCATCTCTTACGGTCAGGGACTTCCGGGCCTATCCGTCTGCGCCGTCGAGTCGGCCTTGTTAGGATCCACCTAGCTGCCCTGTCGCATCTAGCTTGGATAAGTGATGCGATACGCGGCTGCTGGAGCCTCTCTTCCGACGCCGCCACTCTTTTATTAAGCCATACCTCTAGGGGCGATACGTAGGCTTCTGTTTCTAGTGTCGTGGCTGCTGTCGCCTTGAAAGCCCCTGTGACCTTGCGGAGGCACTCGGTCTGGATATCGCCTAGTGTCTTAGCCCTGCTTTTCGAGATGTGGTGGTGCTATTCTGAGGCTCCATAGCCTATAGCAGACCGCACGACGGCTATGTAGACTTGGCGGGCTCGCTGGAGGGACGCACCCCATGTCGAGGCTGCTATGCGGTCCAGGGCATAGACATGCGTTGCCATCTTCTTGGAGATCGACTGGATGTGGGTGTCCCAGCGGAGGCGTCTATCCACCTGGATGCCGAGGACGCGGCAGGAGTCTTCTGGCTTAATTTCGTGGCCTTCCAGGGCTATTTTCGTGTCCGGACCCTTCCATCTTCGGGAGAAGTGGACTAAGTGGTATTTCTTAACTGCAAAGGTCATACCATGGCTGACTGCCCATTCTTTGCAAACCCTGTGAGCGGCTTCTAGCCGCTCGCAGGTCTGCTCTAGGTCTAAGCCGAAGCCTACGAGGTTCGTGTCGTCTGCGAAAGCTATGGCAGCTATCCCTGGGACGGCGCGGAGAGCTTTATAAAGACCAGCTATATAGAGGCAGAAGAGAATAGGTGACAGGGGCGAGCCTTGCGGAACGCCGGCTGGGACCGGGATCTCATCCGATTCCTGGCCATCGAATAACAGCGTTGTTAATCGGTTAGATAGGAAGCTTCGGATCCAGTTAATGGTCCATATAGGGACCCTTAACGCTCGTAGGTTAGCGAGGAGCCTTCCATGGTCGACGGAGTCGAAAGCTCCCGAGATATCCAGCGAGAGGAGGGTTGCTGTGCCCCCATACTTCCAGGCCGTACGAACTAGGTCCGTTAGTAGCCGCAGAGCAGTCTCCGTGGAACGACCTTTCCGGTTACCCATCTGTTCGTCTGGGAGGAGTCCGTTCTCTTCGGCAAAGCTGGCTAGCCGTTGCGCTAGCAGGCTCTCGATCGCCTTGCCCGTGGTGTTAAGCAGGGCGATAGGTCTCCATCCGCCGGCTTAGTGGTACTCGCTCGGCTGCTTTCCTGGTTTCCGAAGGATAACGGTGACTGCTTTCCGGAACGCTCTAGGATAATATCCTATACGCCAGCATGCCTCTGTTAGAGAGGCTAGAGCTCGGTAAAGTGGCTTTCCTAGACGCTTCAGGAATCCGTTCGGGAGCTGGTCTAGTCCAGGCGCTTTCCACTGTCCGGCCTTAGTAAGGACGTCCTGTACTTGCTCCGTTGTGACCTCGTAATCGATATTAAGAGGCGGTGCGAGCCGGTTTATTGTTCGGAAACCGGTCGGCGTAGCTTTAGGAGGAGGATAGAACCTTACGCGGAAGGCCTCTGCTTTCTCCTTATGCGTCGTTGCTTCGCCTTGCGGTGTATAGAGCGTGGGGACGGCTAGGGGAAGCGGCGGCGCGGCCCCTTCAGTTCTGGCCCATCTTGCGATGCTCCAGACACCAGCTGGCTGGCTGGAGGCCTCGTGTAGCATGCTTCTCCAGGTCGATGTTTTCGCTTCGCGGATTGCCTTCTTTTTCGATAGAGATGCTTGTCGGAGGGCTCGCCAGGCTGCGTCCGTTCTGTCGGAAAGCCATGTCCGCTGGGCTCTTCTCTCCTCTTCTATGAACTCCTTTATGTTACGATTCCACCAGGCCTTGCCTCTCCCCTTAGAGCGACGGGGGGGTGCCGCGAGGTCGGCTATCCGGGTTAGCTCTTTGGTTAACATTTCGGTGTATCCGTCGATCTCTTCTGGTGTCTTAAGTAGCCCTGGCTGCGGTAGGTGTGCCGCTTCTGCCTCCGCTTGGTCGTAATCGGCTGTTTTCCAGCTGCGTCGCGGTCTATCCTGAGGATCGCTTCGAGTTCCGGCCACGCGTATCACCTGTGGGAGGTGGTCGGATCCAGCATATGGAGCATACCCGTCGTACGCAGCCCGGAGATCGTCCGTGGCCCACGCTAGGTCGATCGTAGAGTCTGCGCATCCTTTTCGAGTCCATGTCGGTGTTCCAGGAGGTGTGATCAGCTGGAGCCTCCAGGATTCTGCTAGCTGGAGCAGCTTATCGGCCGCTCTATAGGGCCGGACGTTGTATCCTCCCCAGACGGGGTGGTGGACGTTGAAGTCTCCCACGAGGACTGTTCGTCTTAGCTGGGGTTCGGCATGGAGCGCTTCGATAGCTGGCAGGTCCGATCTGCTGGTGGACCCAGGGGGAGGCGAGTATATGCAGACAACCGTTAGGGGACCGTCAGGTAGCTGGATCGTGAGGTGACACCTGTCTGGCTGCGCCTCGTAAGTCCACTGCGCTAGGGGGTACTTCTTATTAATGTAGATGCATGCTCTGCCTCCCTCGGTGGCATAGAGAAGGTAGTACGGAGAGGATCTCGGGCAGTAGGTAGTCGGTATATGCGGGTTCTTCCAGGGCTCTTGTATAGCTAGAACGTCGTACTCTTCGTGGATAGCCTCGACCGCCGGTATCTGCGCTTTCTTGCTTTTCCGCGTGTTCCAGTGTAGGATCCTTAGAGCTGTCATTGGCGGGCGTGGATGCTGTCCTGCGTAGATTCCGGCGTTTCGATATCCATGTCGTCTATCGCTTCGTGGGTTCTGCTGCGGGCTCTGCCAGTGCTTCTAGTACGGCAGCTGGTTGCTCGACGCTTCCGCGGCTGTACTGTCTGCCAGTCTTCGGCTGTTGGCTTAGGGGGTTCTTGCGGGGGCAGTGCGAATCCCTTCGGTCTCGTGATATAAGCAGCCTTGGCGATCTGGGCCTGCTCCTGGCGGACTGGGCAGTCCTTAGACCACGCCGTGTGTGGTCCTCGACATGCAGGACAGCAGTATCGGCTTTGGTTCTCCATTTCGGGGCATTCTTTATCGTTATGCTTAGTCGAAGAGCAGAGTCCGCACCTTCGTGCGTGACGGCAGACTCGGGCAATATGTCCGTATCGATAGCAGTGGTAGCACTGCTTGAGTTGCGCTCCTTCGGCGAAAGGCTCACATGGATAGTACCCGTACTGCCAGATAAGGCCGTCTCGGCATAGCTGCTCTGCTTGCTGAACAGTAGCGACGGCGATATATAGGGTCGTGACCTTCCTGGACGACGTCTTGGCGTTGCGAGGAGCTTTGCTTCCAGGACGTCGATAGGGCCTCCTGGTTGGTTCCGAAGCTGGGTTCCTAGCTGTCCTAGGTTCGTTTCTGCGGCTTCCTTGTTGATGCCATGGGCTACCACCAGGATCTTTCTCTTCTGGATAGAGGCGTTCTCTCCGAAGGCCTCGGCGGTCCAGGCTAGGTCGGCTTCCAAGGCCTGTTTCTCTGCTGTTGTTTTGCATGTAACAGCGTAGTCTCCACTGGGGAGCTTCCGAGCTGCTACTGCTGCCTCTCTCCCTGCGGCGGCGTTAATCTTGCGTACGATCTCTGCGTAGGTGCGTCCTTCTACCTCTGCGGCCTTAACTGTGATCTCTCGTTCCTGCCGTGGAGGCAGTGCCTTGGCTGTCTGGGGGGCTCTAGGTGCGGGGGTAGCAGTTATAGTGGAAGCAGCAGCTGCGTACGTCTTAGGGGCTTTAATGTCTTTATGGATAGCCTGTAGCGTGTTCTCGATGGCGTTGATGCGCTTTTCGATGCTAGTGCAGCTGTTTGGCCCCTCGGCTGTCTGGGCCGCCTCTAGGATCGGAATGGCGGTCTGGGCGGCTGCGGCTATAGCTGCCATATCCGGTTCACCGGCTAGGAAGCGTTTAAAGCTGTTGACCGCGCTGCGTATGGCATCTAGACCAGGTCTAGGTGCTGTGAGGCTGCTTGGCGATGGCGTTCTCGAGTCCGGAGGCGATAGCTCAAGCGGTGGGGCGGGCCGTTGGAGGCTCTCACCACCCGCGCTTTGCCTCGAGGGTGGTGAATCGACCATTTCTAGGGTAATTGGGGCCCTAGGAACTGTTTCCGGGCTATCCGGTGGGTTTCAGAGTCGTGGTTGTGAAGTTATCGCCGTGTGGAGTCGGTTTCGAAAAGTTTGTGCTTAACTAGTTAATAACTTGAGTCTTTACAATATATTGTGAAGAGAATAATGTTATTAATAGGTAATATAGATGCTTATATTAATGATTAAGGTAATGGCTATACATATAGGAAATCCTTTAATTATATATCATTAACTTATTTCTATATTAATACCATAAATCATTATAGGTTATTACTAATCTTCTTGATCCCTTAATGTTAACTTATTAGTAATCTTATTGTTTTATTCAGCCGGAGTATTATTAAGCTTAGTAATCTATCACGTGATTTATTCATACTAATCATATATTTAGTCTTAAATGTCTAGTTTCAATGTTTAATATTAAAATATCTATCTTATTAACTTTAGTTAGTTCTTATTTTATAAGAATAGGACTTAGCTTGTACTGTTATACTTAACTATGGGTTAAGCTATGCATTTAACGGAAAGCTAGTCCTTTAACCGAGCTGAACTTAAAGCTCGAGCTAGCCTACTCTAGAGTAAGGGCTAGCTTACCTTAAGCATGGCCCGGCTTATCCATAAGCGTGGCGTATGCCATCCGGAAGCTTTTATAAGTTTATACAAGTTTCTACAAGTTTCCACAAGTTTTCACGAGTTTTCACGAGTTTCCACGTCGCTTCTTAAAGCCCTCACGAGCCTCCATAAGGCTCTACAAACCTTTATAATATTTTATATATTTTGAAGCCTATTAATCACTTACATAATCACTTATATAACTACTTACACGTCTTCTTCATCATCTTATTAACAGGCTGAAGGTTTAAAGCGTATAAATAAGGGTTAAACCCCCCCTCTCTGTATATTTAATCTATTTTTAAGTAAGTAAATCTTACGGTATGGATACATAGGTACAAGGGCAAGGAAACGCATAGACGACTTACCGCTGCCTAGCGGTACGTACCGCCGCTGGCTGGATATATTCCTGCCAAAAAGTGACTAAGTGGAGCTTGTTCCTCTTCTTTTCCTCTTCACCTGTAGTTTTTGCATCTTAATAGAACCCTTAAGTCATTAACAGATCTCTTATTCCTTAAACTGTGACAGTAAGTACATGAAATACACTCTTATTTCTCTTAAAGAGAAGCGCTTTATTCTTTTATATTTCTTTATTTATAACAAACAACCTCCGATATCGAAAGAGCCTCTATAAAGATTTGCTTCCTCTTCATAATCGAACCACTACTTTTAATAGAAGTTTCTATACGCGATATATTTAAAACCATCGCAAGGTAAACAGACTATTAATACTACTAGTATTAGTTTAAATCACAAAATACTTGCATTAACCGGTAGTGTAATGTAAAGGAATTATTTCTCTTTAAGAATCGTTAATAAACTTTAGGTACCTTAAAAAATAAAAGACGCCCCTTATTAAAATAGCGCGGTAAATAAAGAGCTCTTCGCGTAAAACTATAGTAAAGTGTTAAAGAAGACTGCGCCTCTTTCGATACGCTTACTTAAGAAGATATAAACTCTTATATATTATATTGTATTTCTGGTATAGAACTTATCCTTTACCGTTATCCTTCACTACAGACTAAGCTATGCATTTAACGGAAAGCTAGTCCTTTAACCAAGTCTGACTTAGAGCTCAGGCTAGTCTACCCTAGAGCACGGGCTAACTTACCCATAAGCATAACCTACCTTACTTGTAAGCGTGGCGTACGCTACTTAGAAGCTTTTATTAGTTTCCACGAGTTTTCACGTGGCTCTGCAAAGCCATCACAAGCCTTTGCAAGGCTTTAAAAACCTCTGTAGGGTTCTATATACTTTTAAAACGCGTAACCACTTACGTAATCACTTACGCCTTCTTTTCTTTGTAATACTAAGTGAATAAAGGTTTAAAGGGTATAAATAAGGGTCGAATCTCCTCTTTCTATAAATCTAGTCTTTCTTTAAGCAAGTAACTTAGACATTTCACTCTCGACACCCCTTAAAAGAAGGTTTTATTCTTTTGTGTTCCTTTATCTTTAAAGAACAGGCTACAAGATCAAAAAAGCCCTTATAAAGGAGTTGCTTCCTCTTTTCAATTAAACCAGCACCTTTAATAAAAGTTTTAATTAAGCCTTAAGAAGGCTGAAAAAAGATAAAGTAACGTCATTTAAAAGACGACTTCTCTTTGTAAAAGAGTGAGCAGCTTATAATAGAAGAGAAAAATAAAAGAAAGCTGTGGTATAGTAGTGCTTATATCCTTAGCTATAGTGAGTTAAGGTACATTATGTAGCTCTCTTAATTTCCAATTAAAATAAGTATATTAATCTCCCTTCTCACCACTTATAGTTAAGGAATCTCTAGTTCTTTGATTTGAATGTTATAACGGAAGGTTTTTCATAATCTTTCTTGTTTTCTTAAGCGGACATTATATTAATTAGGCTATATTCATAATGCTAATAAGTCTTTGTGCCTTAAGCTATCTTTATTAGCGTCAATTAACTCTTAAGTTTTATTGCGGTCTTTAACAAATACTTTTAGTTTATTGCTATAAAAGACACCTTTAATAAGTACTCCTATAACGTCTATCAAGTTGAATTAGTTATTAAGTAAGATTTAATCTACTTAATAAGGTCTTATTTAGCAATATAGAAGCTTTGTATTATTGAATATATTATCATGTTGAGCGTAGTCATATGCTAAGACTAAGTAGTCTTTAATCATTATTGTCGGCCGTACTTAGTATTTGCTTCTTTAATTAACATTTTACGCGTGTTGTTTACGTTATACCATAATTACACAATGTATAGTTTTGATATTAAACAGTTTATTCTTAAGTATACAAACTCTACAGTCGAGTAGCTTTTTGTAGCTTATATAATAGTGCAAATTAAGAATTCAACACGTTAGCGTGCTAAGCTCAAAGAGTAATGTTAGGGCCTAGCCTAATGGATCTGATAAGCACACTGAAGGGTCAGCGCTGACGCCCCACGCACGGACCAGCCTTTTCTGTCAGCACCGCCGCATCCAGCGGTCACAACCGCCACACTAAGATTACATATAAAGAACTAGTGACACGACCTTAGACATCCAATATTGGACATCTCATATTAAAGATTCAACATTGGACATCCAGCTACGGATCAGTAAGCAAGAGGCTCATTACTAGACATCTAACATTGGAAATCTAAGATTGGACATCTAACCTTAGATATCTAATCAAGGTTAGTAGATCACGTAATAGATCACCGCGGATAGATCACAACTCACTAGTGATCTAAGGGGAGCTCATAAGTAAGCCACGTATAACATTATAGTATTCTACAGTATTAATAAGGAAATGATTTAAGAATATAAAATAAAAAGATTCCCTATATAAATAGTTATTACCTTAGTGATTAATATAAGCATCTATATCACTTATAAATAAGAGTAACCTCTTACCGGCTAATTATAAAGTTAAACCTAGTTACTTAGTTAAGCACTTTTAATCTATTAGTTACTGTTACGGACCAACGGCAGGACCAACGCCCAACACAGAACGCCTTACCTCTTATGGCCGCGCTGCACAACCCCGCATGAAGTAAGGGAGGAATGCACCGCCACCCTGTCAGAGCCTCAACCTGGCCACAAGGTCACGTGACCGATCACAAGTGGGGCAGGGTGATCGCAAGGCTTGGCGACCGTGATCCGCACGAGGATCACGACAGCCACAAAGGTGATCGCCTCAGGAACGGAAGGTGATCCAGAGTATCAGTGAGGGAATAACTTGGTATATAAGTTAGGAGGATTTCCTATATAGATAGTCATTACCTTAGTGATTAATTTAAGCATTTATCTACCTATAGATAGGTTAACGCTTAACGACCTATTATGAGATCAGTTACACGTATCCGCACTATCGTTAACTAGTTACCTAGTCAAGCACCTTCAGCTAGCCAGTTACTTAGCGACCAGTGTTCAAGCAAACAGACGCTCTCTGTCTCTGATTGTACAAACCCTACGTCACGTAGTACTTAGGTATAGTGCTTCGTTACATTTTGATCACTCGTGCTCAGGTCAGTCACCGTCAACTACTTGAACACTAACCTCTCGACATAATGGCACCTCAAACCCCAACCACACCTGCACCTGCCACGGGCTAGCGAGCCCTAGCAACTCCTCAGCCGACTGCACAACCTGTAGCTGCCGATGCCTCTCAGGAGCTTTATAATATGATCAACGCTCTTCGACAGAGTGTTGCGACCCTCCAACATAACAACATATAGCTTCAATAGCAGATCGCTGCTAAAAATAGGGACTAGGGAAAGCACAAGTACCCCGGCCCTACGCTTTACAACGGCAGAGATGGGAACGTCCAAATGTTCCTCACATAGGCCAAAGCCTACTTAAAATACTACTCTAACAGCTTCCTTAACGACTCTGATAAGGTTATGTGCATCGCCGGATACCTTCAGGGCGACGCCCTCGCATAGTTCGAACCCACAATAAGAGATTACCTGACTAACAAGGAGAAGCTTTAAGAGGAGGAGACCAAGGTAATTTTCGGAAGCTATGAGACGTTCGAAGCCATGCTTAAGGGCACCTTTGGAAGCCCCGACGAGGTTCGCACGGCCGAACAACAGCTCATAAAGCATCAATAGAAGGGATCCGCCGTTACGTACGCAGCCGGATTCCGATAGATCATCTTTAAGCTGGATTAGGATAATAACGCCTATATTGCCTAGTTTTACTATAGTCTTAAGGAAGAAGTTAAGGACGAGGTCGCTAAAATAGATCACCTTAGCGAGCTCTCCGAGTATATCGAGCTTGTGGTGCGTATCGATAACAGACTCTATAAACGAAAGATAGAGCGCAAGGGACAACAACCTATCCATAAGCCTATAGTCGCCAACTCCGGAAAGAAGCGACAGATAAATTAACCTTTCCAACGTAATAACGAAGGATAGAGAAACAAGACCTCCTACGGCAATCATTCGAGACCAATGGACCTTGACGCAACTCACTACGACAAGCCTAAATTCCAGGGCAAGTGTTACAACTGTGGGAAGGAAGGACATCCTACACGCCTATGCAAGGAACCTAAGAAGCCCCGACAGTGGCAGCAAGTCCCTAACCGACGCGCTAACGTCCTCCGATATAGCGACACCGCGGCACTAGATAGAGTGGGAAAGGAAGTCACGAGTACCCCCAGTGTGCCCCACGACGAACTCAATTGGACAGCGTGTTACAACGACAACTATGGTATCCATCGGTCAGCTAAGGATGGCGCCGGATGGTACCCTCAACAGCCACGAAGGACGCGTACCCTCGCGATGGTACTGCGATAAAACATCGACGAAGGACGGTCCTCAGTCGAAGAAAGCAGCGATAAGGGAGAAGAACTCCGACAATAAGTCGAGTTCCCCGAACCTCACGAAATGAACAAGTACTCTAATAAGACACTCGATAAGTAAGCCACGTTCCACTGAAATATAAAAGGCAACGGTTAAATCCTATTTAAAGGAGTGTTCCTTAACTAAAACTGCCCGGCGGAAAGACTTGTTAACAACGCCTGGAATAATAGCCAAATGCAACGAAGACCGAGATTCGGTGACGACAAACGAGTCCACCCTTATACTGAACGCTATAAAGAGCTAGCATAGATCTCTTATATTTACGACGCCTGTTTCCACTACCTAGGAGAGAAGCTCCGAAACCACGTATTTCCTTAACAGGTCCCTGGATAATCGGTTTACTACCCGTACACCCTGGAAGAAATCGACAAAACCGTTGTTAAACTTACCGAGCGAAGTGGGTTTATATTGCTTAAAGCACCCCTCGAGTACCCACGAGCATACATAGATGGCGAACTCGAATGGCACCAGTGCGCGACGCACTAATGCCGCATCCATAGACTAAAAAAGGCCGAAGTATGGATGAAGTTGAAGTTCCTTTACAAACAGAAGGTCCGCGAATAAAGAAAAGCATAACTAGTAGTGCCCTTAGGAGGACATGAGACGAAGGAACCCATCAGAGTTCCGACGCTGTACCATCCCGAGGACTTAAAGGAAGGAGCCTCGTTAACTAACACGTCAACACCACAGACCATCGATCCAATGGAGCATATATTGTTATCTGACGACGATCCTACTTTAAGAGAGTACACAGGACACCCGAGACGCCGAAGCGCTTAGATAGACAGAGAAGCCGCGAGATAAGTTAAAGCTACTCGCAGGCAGCAAGCTAAGAAGTCGGGAAAAGACTAACGCTAGCTGTAAAGGGACTACACCTGGCTTAGCAGAACTATAAGTCCCTATACGCAATAGATAATAAAGGAAGATACCACTACAATAAACATAAACCGCTAGTACTAGAACAGACAAACACTAGGTGTAGTGCCTGGTGGAAAGACGCGGTCGTGAGGTCGATCCCTGATAATGTGATAGACATGCCCTCGATTTAGGACGTGCAAGTCCTTGATCAAGGGTATGTCTATCACCCAAGTAAAAGTGAGGTCCAACTGGGACAATAACTGGGACAAAACGGTTACGAGTGATGGTCTCAAAAGATAAAAGGAAGTGAACATGTCTTGTTGTTGTCTTATCTCTACGGTGGAAGCTGGACGGCTACTTATAGGTGCAAGTCCTTGATCAGACCCCTGGCATTGGGTGCTTACGTACCCTAGCCCCGTCTCAGTACTACCCGTATAGGTCATGGGATACGAAGTGCCCGCACTAATCGATAACGGAGCCTAAGGAAACTATTTTTCTCCACGAATTGTTAACAAACTCCGAATCCTATAGAGAATGAAAGACGCCCTTTACCGACTTAACGCAGCAAATAGAGAGCCTTTCGTGTACGACCACGGAGAAGTGTTAAAAGAGACTGCGCCCCTTTTAATACACCTACCTAGGAAGACAGAAACTCTTATATACGATATTGCCGATATATTAGGCTACGATATAATCTTGGGGATACCCTGGTTATAGGAGAGCAATCCCTGAGTTAACTAGTGTTGGAAGTGGTGGTTTGATCGAAAAGAGGAAGCAACCCCTTTATAAGGGCTCTTTCGATCTCGGAGGTCGTTTCTATAAAGAAACACGGAAGGATAAGGAACTTCTCTTCAAGAGGAACGAGAGTGTATTTCGTGTGCTTACTTGCTTGCTTCAGGACAGACTAGTTACACGAAGAGAAGAGATTCAGCCTTTACTTATACCCGTTAAACCCTTATCCTCTTAGTAATACAAAGAGGAAGACGCGTAAGTGATTGGGTAAGTGATTACGTAGCTTAGAAGCATATGGAACCTTATAGAGGTTTGTGGAGCCTCATGGGGGCTCGTGGGAGCTTCAGAGAGCCACGTAGAAACTCGTGGAAACTCGTGGAACCTTGCAGAAGCTTCCGCGTGGCAAACGCCACGCTTGTGGGTAAAGCGGGCCATGCTTGCGGGTAAGCTGGCCCGTGCTCCAGGGTAGGCTGGCCCAAGCTTTAGGATAGGCTCGGTTAAAGGACTAGCTTCTCGTTAAGTGCATAGCTTAGTCCGTAGTGTCAGAGAACGGTATAGGATAAGTCCTATACCTGCAACAACTAGATAACCGGCTAAGTCTAGTGGAATACACCAGGAAGAGACTTAGCCTCTAAGAAGCGTCGCCGAAGAAGACCCTTAAGTAAGCCTATAACTCTTTGAGCCTACCTACGGATATAGAAGGATAAGGAAGTCGAGTTGAAACTAAGACCCAAAGTACTAGAGTAGTATTAGGAGTTCGACAACCTATTCAGTGGAAAACTGCCCACAGGATTACCAGAGTATAACAGATAGGATCACGAGATACCTTTAAAAGAAGGCCACGAGCCTCAATTTATACTAACATACCGACTTACACCTAAACATAAAGAAGTACTTAAAGAATACCTTAAGGAGAACCTTACGAAAGGCAACATTAGACCTTCGATATCGCTAGCTGGATACTTTATACTCTTCGTCCTAAAGAAGGCCGGTAAGGATGGTAAAAAGAAGTGGCGACTATATGTCGACTATAGGAAGCTTAACAAAATAATAGTTAAGAACTGCTACCCACTACCGTTAATTAGCGACCTATAGGATAAATTAAACAGGGCTAAGATCTTCACAGCCCTTAACTTACCTAACAGATACAACCTTATACGTATTAAGGAAGGCGAAGAATAGAAAACGGCGTTCCAAACTAAGTACGGACATTTCAAATACCTGGTAATACCCTTTGGCCTTACCAATACGCCAGCAAGCTTCCAGAATATGATGAATCATATCCTACGCGACTTCATTGACAAGTTCGTTATCGTCTACCTTGACAACATCCTCATCTACTTAGAAAACCTCGAATAACACTAAAAGCATATCCGGCTAATTCTATAAGCACTCCGCGACGCGAAGTTACTTGTCAACCCCGAGAAGAGCGAGTTCAAGTAAGAACGAGTTAACTATTTAGGATACGTGATATCCGTAGGAGAAATCCGTATGGAAGAATTTAAGGTGTTAGCAGTTAAAGACTAGCCAACTCCTTAGAACGTAAGTAATATACGATTCTTTCTAGGATTGGCAAACTATTACAGGATGTTTATTCACCAGTTCGGAAAAATCGCCACTCCCTTAACGAATCTGACCTGTAAGGACGCCGACTTCTAGTGGACAGATAAGGAAGAAATAGCCTTCAATAAGCTGAAGAAAAGGATCACTAATAAGCCAGTATTATAGATGGCCGATCTTACGCAACCCTTTAAGGTCGAGACCGACATATCGGATTACGCAATTAGAGGCCAACTAAGCTAAGCAGACGAGAATAGGAAGCTACACCCTATAGCCTTCTTCTTAAAGAAACTTAACGGACTATAACTTAACTATTAAATTCATGATAAAGAGTTGATGGCTATTATCGAAGCATTTCAAGAATGGAAACACTACCTAAGTGGTACAACCTATTAAGTCAAGGTGTATACAGACTATAAGAACCTTGTATCCTTTATAACGAATAAGGAACTTAACAAGCGACAGATCCGTTGGATGGAATTCCTATCAGAATTCAATTTCGTTATTATCTACTGTAAGGGTAATGAGAACGGCAGGGCCGATTCCCTAAGCCGCCGACCGGATCACAAATAAGAAGTATTAATCGAGACACATATGATCCTCACCAAGGATCAAGACAGAAATCTCGTGCCCGTTAAGCAACTCGACGTAGTATACCGCGTGCAGCACGAAGATTAGGATAAGCGAATTTGAAAGACCAGCGGTAACGAATTAACTAGATATAACGGTAAGACTAAGATCCTTAAATATCTTTAAGTTGAACTCGTTAAAGACTTCTATAAGCATCCCGCTTATAGACACTAAGGAAGGTTTAAGACCTTAACACGGATTAAGCGACAGTATAATTACCCTAAACTGAAGGATATCGTCGCAACCGTTTTTAAGGAATGTGGCTTATACAATAAGGCTAAGGCCTCACGCTATAAGCCATACGGAGAACTCCAGCCTATATCACCACCGGACAGGGCCTGGAAGACAATCGCATTAGACTTCATTGTGAAGCTACCACTATTAAAGGAACCTATAACGTAAGCAGTCTACGACAGTATCCTTATTATCACGGATAAACTCACGAAGTACACGTACTTTATACTATATAAGGAGTTAAGCAACACGGAGGAACTCGTATACGCCTTCTTTAAAACCGTCGTCAGCTAACACGGGTTACCAGAGCAAATCATCTTTAATCGAGATAAGCTATTTATAAGCAAATTCTAGAAATCACTTATAGCACAGCTAGGTGTTAAGTATAAGCTGTCCACAGCTTATTATCTATAGACGGATAAATAAACAGAAAGAATGAATTAGACACTCGAACAGTATCTACAATACTACGTTAACTACCGATAAGACAACTGGATTAGACTACTGCCGATAGCACAGATCTCTTATAACAGTGCTGATAACGAGTTACTCGGTATATCATTATTTAAGGCCAACTATAGATTCAACCTAGAGGTTGTACGACTAGTAATCGAAAGGGAAGACACCCTATTCGTAAGGATTGTAGTCGTACAGATCGTCGACATGTAGAGAACACTATAAGAAGACCTTATCTTTCTGTAGGGAAGGATAAAGGCATACTATAACTAAGCAAGGTTGAAGGGACCAACCTTTAAGAGGGGAGACAAAGTTTACCTACTCTATAAAAACATCAAAACTAAGCGACTTAGCGAAAAACTCGACTTTAAAAAGATTGGACTATTCAAAGTCGAAGAAGTCATTTTAGTAACCAAGTATAAACTATCGTTACTAGACACTATAAAGATACACCCCGTATTCTATATTTCGCTACTCGAACCTACATTAATAAACGCTAAACTCAAAGCAACGCTAAAAATCGAGTCAGATCAGTAAGAATACGAGGTCGAGACTATCCTCGATAAAAGAAGAAACAAGGATTCATAGGAATACCTCGTGAAGTGGAAGGGATACCCACTAGAAGAAAACACATAGGAACCTATAGAGCATCTGTAGAACGCTCCCTAGTTACTAGAGGAGTACGACTCTTAGCGATAAGAGGACCCAAACCCTTAAACTCGGCACTAAAGCCGAAAGCGGACCAGTCTACGTCATTACTAACGCCCTAATCCTGGAGATCGGAAACGGCACGAGCCTCTTAAGCAGCTAGAACACCGTCTTCCTCGTCCAGAGACTGCATCCCGTAACGAAACAAATCCCGTAACGAAACAACTCGGAGCCGCGCTCCTTCGCTGCCTTCTTTAAACGACGAACACGCGAAAGACGACCCAGGGCGGCAGCCATCTGTATTTGGAGCACCTTAAGCGCCTCCTCGGCGTTCACCTCCTTTTCCTTGTACTTCTTCTAATCGGCCATCGCCTTCAAAAAGGCAGAAGCCACCTTGGAACCATTGTAAGAGCGACCGCGAGAAACGCACTCGCCGTAACGAGAAGATCCGGAAGCCATCTTGCAAGCCTTGTTGTGTTTGAAACAGAAAGAACACGGTATAACGTCAAAACCGCAAGAATTGATACGGTCGGCCAGGACACGACGCTTAGAAGTGGTGGCGCGCTTCGACTTCTTAACACGACCTGATATAATGAGCATGCATTATAAAAACATGAAGGATATAAAGGAAGGAAGAACTCACGGGCACCGACGGAACAGATAAGTTAACCTCTTATGCGACCTTGAGGACAAGGGCTTGAAGGAGGGAAGGGTGGTGTTACAGACCAACGGCAGGACCAACGCCCAACACAGAAACGCCTTACCTCTTATGGCCGCGCTGCACAACCCCGCATGAAGTAAGGGAGGAATGCACCGCCACCCTGTCAGAGCCTCAACCTGGCCACAAGGTCACGTGACCGATCACAAGTGGGGCAGGGTGATCGCAAGGCTTGGCGACCGTGATCCGCACGAGGATCACGACAGCCACAAAGGTGATCGCCTTAGGAACGGAAGGTGATCCAGAGTATCAGTGAGGGAATGACTTGGTATATAAGTCAGGAGGATTTCCTACATAGACAGTCATTACCTCAGTGATTAATCTAAGCATCTATCTACCTATAGATAGGCTAACGCCTAACGACCTATTATGAGATCAGTTACATGCATCCGCACTATCGTTAACTAGTTACCCAGTTAAGCACCTTCAGCTAGCCAGTTACTCAGCGACTAGTGTTTAAGCAGACAGACGCTCTCTGTCTCTGATTGTACAAACCCTACGTCACGCAGTACTTAGGTATAGTGCTTCATTACAATTAGTTACATTATGATTAATGCTCAAGTAAATAAACACTCTCTATGCTTAATAGTATAAATCGTATATTATGTAATACTTAAGTATAGCGTTCTTACGTTTTAATCACTTATGCTTAGGTTAGCCACCGTCTACTACCTTAAACATTAACTCTTGATGTAATAGCCTCTTAAACCTTTACTCCTGCCACGCCTTAACTAGCTATGGCTACACTTACGTAGAACAGCGCTACAAGAACTGCTTTTAAGCCGCGTAGGAAGTTAACACGCTGTAAAAGCTCGCTAATATTATTAACGCCTTCTAATAGAGCGTTAAAACTCTTTAAAAGGAGAATTTATAGCTTTACCACGTAGTTAACGGTAAAAACATCGATTATAGAAGATATGAGTATCTAGGCCTAAGCTTGTATAAGAGTGACTATAAGAATGTATAAATGTTCCTTACTTAAATCAAGGCATACTTAAAATACTACTCCGCTAGCTTTCTTAACGACTTCAATAAGGTTATATACATTACTAAATACTTTTAAGGCAACGCCCTATTATAGCTCTAACTAACAATAAGAGGCTACTTAACTAACAAAGACCGCATTTAGGATAATAAAATTAAGAAGATCTTTAAAAACTACAAGACGTTTGAAGCTAAACTAAAAAGCACTTTCGAAGCCTTAATAAAGTCTGCATAGCCAAACGACAGCCTTTAAAGCATTAATAAAGGGATCCGCCGATATATACGCCGCAGGATTCTAATAGATTATCTTTAAGTTAGATTTAGACGACGACGTCTATATCACTTAGTTTTACCACGGTCTTAAGGACGAAATTAAGGGCGAGGAGTTTAAAATATGTTGCAGGTGTAGGACTTATCTATAACAAAGCGCTATACCTAAGTACTGCATAACGTAGGGTTTATACATTCAAAGACAGAGAGCGTTTATCTAGCTTAAACACTGGTCGCTGGGTAACTAGATGACTGAGGGTGCTTAACTAGGTAATTGGTCTGAAGTTTACAATAGATCGTTAAGAGATTTCTCCTATTTATAGGTAATATAGATGCTTAAATTAATCATTAAGGTAATGACTGTTTATATAGAAAATTCTTTTAACTTATATACCAAGTCATTCCTTTACTAATACCTTAGATCACCTTTATCTTCCTTAGGGCTTATTAATGAGCTTACTAAGAATCACTAGTTATCCTTCCTTAGATCACTGTTAAGCTGTGATCTATTTTTAATGATCCATTTAGTACGTTATCTTAGCATGGGAATGAGTGTTGGGTAGCCGTGGGGTAATCGTAGCTGTTCCCATATAGCTAGTGATGAGGGGTAGTTATTCCGTGTGTTATTCCGTAGTGCTAGTTATAAGAGGGTTATTTACTTAGTTTAAAATACGGCGCTATTAGTTTATATCATCACTTCGCCTCTTTAAGCCCTTATCCTTAAGGTTAGTTATATAAAAGGCTACCCCACCTACTATGTCGGTACTTTTATAAGTTTCATTTTTTACTTCTCTTTGCTTTACTTTTCTTATAATGTCTATTTATTATATTTAATCGCATTGAAAAGTCTTCTTTTAAGAAGACAGATTAACGTTGTAAGTTTTTCGCCGCTATTAAGGAATTTAGCTTTAAAGTTATACCTTACACTCTTTATTTTAAATGGGAATAGAATTATTAAATGATAGAAAAGATATCGCGTTATAAGGAGTGTGTTCGCCGTGGACGTTCCTACGATAGTTCCGGCGTTCTCGTTTCTTCTTTATTGCATATCATAGCTAAGTCTTAACGCCTTTGGGGTGAGGAGACGCAAACTAAGGAGGAGTTAGAATCCCTTCTTACGTAATCTCGCTCTATATAGCAGCGTGTTGACAAATGTTTATCTCGCCTTGAATGTCTTCGGCAGTAACGTGCTTCTTTATTGTCTTGAAGTGCCGAGATAGTGAATCGAGGCCTCCAGTCCTTGAATAAACTGGATAAGTCGGATTGCTAAAAGATAGAGTCGGTCGTTAAGGCGCAGACCTTAAGTAATGTAGGCGTGGTTAATTAAAGCGCCGTGTTTAAGCAGGACTTTGGGTCGCTCGATTAGCCTCTTATTAAAAATCCTTCAGCACCTGTTATAAGTTTTTTAGGTGCTTAATAAGTTTCTATATGTTATTTTTTTGTGGGTATCCTTTCTACTTTATAAGATATTTCTATAGATTTTTATTTCTTCTCTTATCAAGGATAGCCTCGACCTTATAAGATGGATGTCATACGAGTGGGCTAGTTATATGAGTGGGCTACTTCTAAGCACCTTCACGACAAATCAATTAAGTACTTAACCACAACGCCTTAAATTAATTCAAACTAATCGGAATCCGACTCTCCAGATGTTTCTACGTCTATTTTACATGTTCGCGCATTATGCCCAGCTGTTCCGCAGATGCCACACCGCTGAGCGCGCGGTTCTGTCCTCGTCGCCCGACTACTCCTTATACACGTTTCCTCTCTTAACTGTGTATCGATGTCCTTTTGATCTAAAAGATCTTGAGCCTTGCTAATCTCGAGTGTTCCTCCTTGCTGTAGACGCGTCTTTTTCGCTCTCCGATGTTTTGCGAGGCTGGAATTCGCCTCTCAAAGGATCTTGTTCTCCGCCTAGAGAAGAGCGACCTTGTGCATCATCGCCATTGCACCCTTAGCAAACTGGTCCACTGCCGATAAAATCGGTGTTGGAGAGCTTCCTTAGTGACGGCGGACTCGATTCTTAATAAAATTAGTCTGCGAAGTCGCCTTAATCGGGTTATGTGGCGTTTAAGAGGCCTATGGGATACTCGTGGCCGGAAGGCTTCCAATAGGCGAAGGTGTCGATAACTTCACATCTAGCTTTGCGAGCACTCTATCCGGGTTTAAAGGGACTAAACCGGCTCCGGCAAATCCAGCTTTGACGTTGTTAAATATGAAAACCTTTAAAAAGGCTACTTAAAAGACGATTAGAAACTCGGCCTTAGTGATATAGTTAATAAGTAACTTTATAAACCCTTTGATTTCGCGATTATACGCCCACTTTAATAGGCTGAAACACCCTACGTTAAGTGGCTAAAGTAGATGCGACGATTGCGGAGGCATAGACACCGTCACGATATTCTTCTCTTTATAAAAAGCTTAAAATTCGGCTAAAATATGGCTCTCGTGTTTATTAATTACTAACAGACGATATCGGCCTGTTATATGTAACGAGGTGTGTTTATCGAAATGCCGAATCCAGTCTAAGCCGGTCTTATTATCTGTCTATCCATTTTAAGTCGGTTTAATTACTTAATCACGCAGGAGAGTGCTGTCGGCGTATTAATTAGCGAGGTGGTAGGCGCCTTTTACCACGATGAACGGCGGGATACACCAGCTGTCGGAACAGACGCCCTGGATCACAGTAACCCATTCCCGATTGCCAGGCTGGACCTTTTTTCGCTTTCCGCTCCGATCGGCGCCGGCCACGACTATCGAGGACGTGATTTGGCCTCTTATAAAGCCGGTCTCGTCGAAGTTGTAGATATCCTCGTCCTGGATGCCGTACTTGGCCTTCAGGTTCGCGAAGAGCGCGAACTAGCCTGCGATTTTTTCAGAATCTTCGTAGAGGGCCCTCTGATAATCGTATGCACGCGAAAAACGCGTCCGGAGGTCTCGTTATCGCTTAACGAAGTTCGCGGCTTAACGCGTCCCGACACGTGACGCGTCGCGCGACGCGGTAATGACATTCGCTATATCTTCCATATCGTGCAACCGCGCCGCAAATCCTCGTGAATCTAAGTCGAGGATGTATCGGACAAGCGTCTTCTCTTTTAATTCGGTAAGACGAGTATTGTTGGCGCGTATATCGCGTTTAGCGTGTTTTCCGTTCATTCTGCGTTGGAGGGTAGTTCGCGAGATGTTGTAGATAGCCGCCGCTTGTCGGCAGCTAAGTTTAGGGTTCTTCTTAATCGCCTGGATCGCTAGAATGATTCTAGACTCGCTAGAAGATTGTTCTATAACTATTAGTTAAGTTAAAGGCAATTGAAGTTGGAAGAGTTGAAATGAGTAGAAAGTGGCCCACTCGTATGACTGGCCTACTCGTATGACATCCACGTTATTCTTATTAATCTAATTTGATTTCTAGTATTATTTTAAGTTCGGCGTTTACTAATGCAGGTTCAAGTAGTAAGATATAGAATATAGGATATATCTTTATAGTGTTTAATAGCGATAGTCTATAGTTAGTTGCTAAAACAACTTCTTTAATTTCGAATAGTTTAATCTTTTTAAAGTTAAATTTTTACTAAGTTGTTTTATTTTAATTTTTTTAAGTAGGTAAACTTTATTTCTCCTTTTACAAGTGGGTTCTTTTAACCTTACTTAAATATAGTATGCCTTTATTCTTCCTTATAAGAAGATTAGGTCTTTCTATAATGTTTTTATATATTAATAATCTATATGACCGCGACTTTTACAAATAAGGCCTTTTCTTCTTCGAAACCCGGTTATATAACCTTTAAGTTAAATCTGTAGTTATCCTTAAATAGTGATATACTAAGTGACTTGTAATTAGCATTATTATAAGAGATCTATACTATTAGTGGTAGTTTAATTTAATTATCTTATTAGCAGTTAACATAGTATTGTAAGTACTATTCAAGTGTCTAATTTACTCTCTCTATTTATTTATTAGTTTATAGATGATAAGATATGGATAACTTATACTTAACACCTAGCTATATCATAAGTGATTTGTAAAATTTGTTTATAAATAGCTTATCTCGGTAAGAGATAACCTATTTTAGTAATCTATGTTGGTTAACAATAATCTTAAGAACGGCGTATACTAGAACAGACAAACCCCGGAGGAAGAGAGTCTGGTGGAAGGACGCGGTCGTAGGGTTGATCCGAACGGAGTGATTACAAGCCCTTATGTCAAATGCCACAAGCAAATATATGTGGATAGTATTGATCAAAGGTCGCAGTAAGTGAGGAGGTAAAGAGTGAGGTTTAAAGTTAAGAGCAAAGGGAGTTTGTATTTATAAAGTATAGTGGTCAACAGGTTGAATTATATTATGTGTGTATCTGCGTGTCTCTTATATAGTTAACTGCAAATAGTTGAGCGTTCCTATTTAAAGTGCATTAGCTTAATTAAGGTTTAAGCCATCATTCCCTATCCTCGTCTCACTTGTCCTCCATAGAGCAGTGAGTGAATCTTTTCGTGTCGACAAAGTCGAAAAGAGAGCGAGTAATCTGTATATAATCGGGGCTTTATATAGTTTCCTAATCGGTCCTTAATAGCTTGCACTATATTATCCCCTATGTCTCCTTGTTAGTTAAGAGTTCGTCAATATCTTAGTTGTAAATGTCTTCTTCTTCTTTGTCTTCAGCTAGTGGGTTGTTAAGCCATGCCTGTCTTACAGCGCGCTCAACTCTGCTGCCCTATATAGCACTATCTTGTTGTCGGGCAATGTATAGTGCGTCTAGGCAGGTGCGCATGTCGTCTTAGCCTCGCTAATCAGCAGGCGCAGCCGGAATTGGTCGCTTAAGGGCGTCCCTTCTTATTTTACCTAGTCTCGAGTAGCTAATACAAGCGCCTTAGTTAAGGGCTTACACGATCTCGGCAGGTGACTGCGTCGAGAAGGAGGCGTCACGACTTGAAATCAGCTCTTAAAGTGTGGTATTAGATATATACTTATACGCCGGCATTGTCTGTTGATTGTAGTGCTTGCCCTTTGCTGCAGTTCTAGGCTATAAGTACTTAAGTTGGGGTATAAATGGTTCTTAATAAGTAGGAAGAGGAGCAGGGGATTAGGTGGGCATCGCCACCGCTTCACGCTCTTTTCTAGGCAGTCTTCAGCTTCTAAATAGCCGACGTATGAGAGTGTTTATTATATCAACGTCTTAATTAACGGGTTCTTCAGGAATAGAAGGCTGTGCTGGTCACTAAAGGTTCGCTATTTGTGTGCTGCGTTGATAAGCACTGTCAAGAGACTTCTTCGAAGGAGGTTGATTATTATCGCTATCTTTATAGGTACCTTTCTATTGCTAAGGGCTGGCGTTAGGGTCAGTGATATAGAAGTCCTTTAGGTTTTAATATGCTAGTTCCTTAGTGTTAGCAAGTGTAGGTTCAGCTAAAGGATCTGCAGCATTTTATGATACTTAGCCTCTAGTCCTTTTCGGAGGTGCTGTCTTTAGTAGCTTTTATTAATCAGTACTTTGCACAGGTTTAGGCAATAACTTTAAGGTAGCTGTAGAGTCCGTGGCTTCGAAGAGGTTTTACTGTAAGTTAGTCGAAATACCCAATCTCTTAAGGAAGTCGCTGAAATTAATCTTAAAGCCGACCGCCGTCGATAAGGTTAGTCCCATAATGTAGTCCACTCGGTTATCACTGCTCTGAAGCAGTCCGAGAAGGTAAGCGACATTAAAGCTATCTTCGATGTTCGCAAAAGCCTAGTGGACACCTAGGTAAACATAACCGGCACGCTAGGAGACCCTTTCCAGTACATAGCAGGGGACAATCTTGATCACTAAGTTACTGTAGGCCTAGTTTAAGGATTCCTTACGAAGTATAGCGTGAAGTCGGTTAATATATTACTATGCTAGCAGCGCGTTCTTAGTGTGTTCAAAGGTGAAGACAAGTATAATATATACTCTGGGTAAGAAGAGTATAGCAGTCTAGATACATTAATTAGTGTTAAACTTATTAAATCATATACCGACCTAGACTGGACCGCCGAGGCCTTCGGAGAGAACGCCTCCATCCAGAAGAGAAAGATCCTAGTAGTGGCCCACGGTATCAACAAGGAAGCCATAGAGGTGAACCAGGGGCAGCTAGGAGCCCAACTCCGAAACCAGCCTAGCGGCCCCATCGATGTCCTAGAAGCGAAGCTCCCTCGCAACGCCAAGACGTCGTCTAGGAAGGTCACAACTTTATATATCGCAGTCGCCACGGTCCAACAAGCAGAACAACTATGCCGAGACGGCCTTATCTGGCAGTATGGCTATTATCCATGCGAGCCTTTCGCTGAAGGAGCGCAGCTTAAGCAGTGTTACCGCTGCTACCGCTATGGACATATCGCCCGAGTCTGCCGCCACGCACGTAGGTGCGGGCTCTGCTCTTCAACAAAGCATGGCGATAAAGAATGCCCAGAAGCCGAGAATAAGAGCCGGTACTGCTGTCCAGCATGCCGAGGACCACACACTGCGTGGTCTAAGGAGTGTCCAGTCCGCCAGGAGCAGGTCCAGATCGCCAAGGCTACTTATGTCACGAGACCGAAGGGATTCGCACTGCCCTCGCAAGAACCCCTAAGCCAACAGCCGAGGACTGGCAGATAGTACAGCCGCGAAAGCGTCGAGCAACCAGCTGCCGCACTAGAAGCACTGGCAGAGCCCGCAGCAGAACCCACGAAGAGACAGACAACATGGACGTCGAAACACCGGAGTCAACACTAAACAGCATCCACGCTCGACCATGACAACGCTAAGGATCCTACACTGGAACACGCAGAAAAGCAAGAAAGCACAGATCCCGGCAGTCGATGCCATCTCCGAAGAGTACGACGTCCTGGCTATCCAAGAGCCCTGGCGAAACCCACACATGCCGACCACTTACTGCCCGAGATCCTCTCCGTACTACCTTCTCTATGCCGCCGAGGGAGGCAGAGCTTGCATCTACATTAATAAGAAGCACCCCTAGTGCAGTGGACTTATAAGGCGCAATCAGATAGGTGCAACATCACGATCCAGCTACCAGATAGTCCTATAACAGTTATCTGCGTATACTTGCCTCCTCCTGGATCGATCAGCAGATCAGACCTGCCAGCTATCGAAGCCCTCCTTACCGGTCCCCAGCTAAGACGAACAGTCCTCGTAGGAGACTTTAACGTTCACCACCCTGTCTGGGAGGACACAACGTCCGACCTCATAAGGCAGCCGATAAGCTACTCCAGCTAGCAGAATCCTGGAGACTCCAGCTTATCACTCCCCCTGGAACACCGACATGGACTCGAAGAGGGTGCATGGACTCCACGATCGACCTGGCGTGGGCCACGGACGATCTCCGAGCTGCCTACGACGGGTACGCCCCATATGCTGGATCCGATCACCTCCCCCAGGTGATACGCGTGGCTGGACCTCAAAACGACCCCCAGAACAAGCCACGGCGCAGCTGGAAAACAGCTGACTATAACCAAGCGAAGGCCGAGGCGACACACCTTCCGCAGCCAGGGCTACTCGAGACACCGGGGAAATCGATAGATACACCGAAACGTTAATTAAGGAGCTAACTCGGATAGCCGACCTAGTTGCCCCCTCCGCCACTCTAAGAGGAGAGGCAAGGCATGGTGGAACCACGAAACAAAAGAAGCTATAGAGGAGGAGAGACGAGCCCAGCGAACATGGCTATCCGACAGGACAGACGCAGCCTGGCGAGCTCTTCGGTAAGCATCCCTTACGAAAAAGAAAACGATCCGCACTGCAAAGACAGCGACCTGGAGAAACATGCTTCACGAGGCCTCTAGCCAGCTAGCTGGCGTCTGGAACATCGCGAGATGGGCCAGAACCGAAGGAGCCGCACCGCCGCTACCTCCAGCCGTCCCCACGCTTCATACACCGCGAGGCGAAGCAACGACCCATAAGGAGAAAACGGAGGCCTTCCGGGAGAGGTTTTACCCTCTCCCTAAGGCCATGCATACCGGCTTCCGTATAACAAACCGGCTCGCAGCGCCTCTCGACATCGACAGCGAGGTGACAGCGGAGCAGGTCCAAGACGTCTTAAGTAAGGCAGGCCAGTGGAAAGCACCCGGACCAGACCAGCTTCCGAACGGATTCCTTAAGCGCTTAGGAAAGCCCCTCTTCCAGGCCTTAGCCTCCCTAGCGGAAGCATGCTGGCGTATAGGATACTATCCAACAGCGTTCCGCAAAGCAGTGACCGTTATCCTCCGGAAACCAGGAAAGCAGCCAAACGAGTACCACCAAGCCGGCGGATGGAGACCTATCGCGCTACTTAACACCATGGGGAAGGTGATCGAGAGCCTGCTGGCGCAACGGCTAGCCAGCTTTGCGGAGGAAAACGGGCTGCTCCCGGACGAACAGATGGGCAACCGGAAAGGCCGCTCCACGGAAACAGCCTTACGGTTGCTAACGGACCTAGTCCGCACAGCCTGGAAACATGGAGGTGCAGCAACCCTTCTATTGCTGGATATCTCAGGCGTTTTCGACTCCGTCGACCATGGAAGGCTCCTCGCTAACCTGCGAGCGCTGAGGGTCCCTATATGGACTATTAGCTGGATCCGAAGCTTCTTATCTAACCGGTCCACTACGCTGTTCTTCGATGGCCAGGAATCGGACGAGATCCCAGTCCCAGCAGGCGTCCCGCAGGGCTCACCCCTATCGCCTATCCTCTTCTGCCTTTATACAGCCGGTCTCTACAAGGCCCTCCGCGCTGTACCAGGGATAGCTACTATAGCCTTCGCAGACGACACAAACCTCGTGGGCTTCGGCTTAAACCCAGAGCAGACCTGCGAGCGGCTAGAAGCTGCTCATAGGGTCTGCAAAGAATGGGCAGTCAGCCACGGCATGACCTTTGCAGTCCAGAAATATCACCTAGTCCACTTCTCTCGAAGACGGAAAGGTCCGGACACGAAGATAGCCTTAGAAGGTCACGAAATCGAACCAGAAGACTCCTGCCGCATCCTTGGCATCCAGGTGGATAGACGTCTCCGCTGGGACGTCCATATCCAGTCAATATCGAAGAAGATGGCGACGCAAGTCTATGCCCTAGACCGGATAGCCGGCTCGACATGGGGCGCGTCTCTCCAGCGAGCCCGCCAAGTCTATACAGCGGTCGTACGGTCTGCGATAGGTTATGGAGCTTCAGAGTGGCACCGCCAGATCTCGAAAAACAGAGCCAAGGCACTCAACGACGTCCAAACAGAGTGCCTCCGAAAGGTCACAGGAGCTTTCAAAGCCACGGCTGCCGCAGTGCTAGAAACGGAAGCCTACGTGTCCCCTTAGACACGTGGCTCAACAGAAGGGTGGCGGCATCGGAAGAGAGGCTCCAACAGCCGCGTATCGCATCACTCATCCAAGCGAGATGTGATAGCGCAGCTAGATGGATCCTAACAAGACCGACTCGCCGGCGTAGACCGAAAGGCCCCGACGCTCCTAATCGTAAGAGGTGGCTAGACGAATGGCTAGCTGGAGACTCAGCACACAAGGCTGAGGAGAGAGACTGGCTTCAGAGATGGCAACAAACGCAGCAAAATCGAATAGCACGAGCCCCGGCAGCAACTAAGATGCCGCCAGACAAGCACGTCCTTAAGCTCCATAGGGGACTCCATAAGGCAGAGAGCTCCATCCTCGTCCAAGCGAGGACTGGCAAGATTAGGCTGCGAGACTTCCTTTTCAAGCGCAAGGTTCCAGGCTTCGACAGCCCATGGTGCGTCTGCGGTCAGGGCAGGGAGACCGTCCGACATATCCTCGTTTTCTGCCCAAGGGAGAGAGAAAGACGAGAGCATCTCGTCCAAGCTCTAGGAGAGCCGATCGACACAGACAGGATGCTAGACACGCCAGGAAAAGCTGGGATTATCGCAAGATGGCTACTCCGCTCGGGAAGGCTAGGCATGTTCCAGCTTGCGAATCAGCTTATCAGCTAGGAAGCGGGCACGCTGAGCCCGATCTCGGTATGGCAGGCTAGAGAGTAGACAAGTGCGGTGCGACGCAGCGGAACCTAGGTTTTTCACCCGGCCGGACGTTAGCCCGGAACGGTTTTCCTAGGCTAAGATGCGTAGGGGTCCTCATGGCCTTGATAGGTCGCTAGGTGTAAGAATAATAATAATAATAATATTAAACCATATATAAAAGTTCGTTCTATCTTAGTGTTGTAATTAGTCTAATACGAATTTAGGCATGTCTAGTTTATAGGTTTCTAATTCCGTTATTATCTACTAGGCTTTAAGGGAATCGCTGATTAGCAGTTAAACTATTATCTTAGTATAGTAGTCAAGATGATACGTGGCGGGGGTAGGTAAACAGCAATAAGGTGCGGTATCCTTGTCAAGGAGGGGTCCTGCTACCCCACCTACCTAGTTGGGATATCGCACCATAGATAGTTTCCTGCCCTGACAGCCACTTCGTGGCCGGCGGACGGAATACATCATCTTTCCCTTCACCCCAGTCTTCGCCATATCACAAGAGGATGTCCTATTACAAGTTTAAAAAGTGTTTCCAAGATATAGTCTTTAACCTTAGCAGTCCAGTCCTTGTTGTTAGTAATAGATCTAGGTCTCTTTAGCTAATCTCGTATGGTCTTCTAAGAGTTCTCTAATTCGCGAGCTAAGTTGCGTTTTAATATTGTTTTATCAGTTAGATTGTCCTATTTTAGTGAATAGTACGTAGCTCTTTCGTGTGTAAGTATCTTGCCTATCTATAGGAAGTGTTCCCAGTGGACTGGTCTAATTATGCTATCTTTAGTCGGCAAGCATAACAGGTGGATATTGTAATTAGGTTGCGAGAAAACCGGGTTTTCCGCTTCCCCTATGTCTGTGAAATCCAGTTTGAACTAGCAGTGTTGTTGCATTATCTTGTAGATCCGTTTAGGCTGTAGTGTAACTTGTTGATCAGTCGTTATAGAAGGGAAAAGGCAGGGTCCAGGGTTCCTACAGTCAATGTCCAGGTCACTAGCAGCAGCATGTGTTTATATTGCTAGCGTAAGTACTCTTTAAAGTGCCTGTGGATACAAAAGTCCTTAAGCTATGAATATTCTCTGTGATTCCGTAATTGATGAGTCGTTGACTGGGGTAGTAGCAGAAGAGAGATGTGTATTAGTAAGGCCTGCCACGAAGTGGCCGGTGGGGCAGGAATCTACCTATAGTGCGACCCAGGTGGGGTGATAGGACCCCACCAAACAGGATAACGCACTCCAGTATCATGAGCTACCTACCCTGACCACGTATTAAATGCCGGCCTCGGGAAAGAAGCATATCGCTGTCCTTAGCAATCCTTTATATCGTACAATTCCTGTTTATTAAGGTCTTAAGTCTCAACCCTTCGCCTTACGCTGTCTGCCACGGCGTCTCGTTGTTTTAAGACCTTGCTCTCGTCGCTGAGCCTCCGCTTCTCTATAGCGTTCCTAGTATTCACCGATTAACTCGGTGGCGCCGGTGAGATTCGTTTCATGTTGCCAGATGTTATGTTCATAACCGTAGCTAAACCACTTAAGGAGGTATTCCAGACCTCCCTTTCGCTTAGTACGACGATGCTTAAGGATTGCCTCCACTTCGTATTCGTCGTTAGCGCGAGGCTAGTCGTTTTACACGGGACCTAGCGGGGGCGTTGTTCGCTGAAAAGGGTCTTCGCCTTTAGCGCTAGGCGACAAGTAGGCAATAGAGATGACAGGATGGATCCGAGAGTTAGGCGGAACGTTAAGACAATACGCTAGTCGGCCGATACGCTCTAACACCTTGTATAGGCCAGCGCGTTGCTGAGAATAGGCCTTAAACGGGCGTCCAGGTAAATAGTATCCATGATAGAGACGAAGGAAAACTATATCGCCGACGTCGAACTCCAGCAGTTGGTGCCGGTTATCGTATCTTAACTTAACTTACGCTGCCGCGAAATCCATAGCCAACTTGGCGTCCTACTAGATATATGGTCTTAAGAAGCGAACGTCAGGTAACGGGGTGTCATCACTAGTTTTAGTGACCAGGTTTAACAGTCTAGGCAGTTTATATCCGAAGAGATACTTGTAGGCGGACATGCCTATAGTGCTGCTATTGTGGGCATTATTGAGGTTCTATTAAAGACTAGGCATAACGTCGATCTAGGGTTCGTTAGGATGCTTAAACTGATAATAAAGGATTGCGATCTCGACTGTTTGGTTTTTCCGTTCCGATAGACTATCGGCTTATGGATAGTATGCTATGGTTATTAGGAGCTTGGTTCCTAGTAAGGACCATAATCCTTTCCAGAACTCCGACGTGAACTTCCAGTCTTGGTCGGACACGATTCCAGAGGGGATACCCTAGTCCGCTAACACCAAAAACTGTGTCAGGGCAGTTCCCTAATCCTTGGCAGTATAAGTGGCGTGTCCTAAGATTAAGGCTGTCCGTTTAAAGACGGGATAGGAGACTGTCATTAGCTGGTCGTATTAGTTATAATTCGTCTTCAGTTGCTATGGTGTGCCCTTGCTATCAATACTAGGTAGTCCGACAATAAAATCGATCGCGATGGTCTTCATAGGCACGGGCTCGTGTCGAATTGGCTGATAATCGCCTGCCGGCTTATTCCGATCGGTCTGGTTGACTTCATAAACCAGACAGTGCTGGATATATTTCTTAACTATGTACGTCTTCCTGCGAATGGCCAGTCCGTCCAGTTCCTTAAGCATTTGGTTCTATCCGAAATGATGCTTATTATTTTACGCGACTTCCAGAAACTGCTAGATTATTGCCTGTGGGATATAAAGACGCCTGTCTCGAGAATGTTGTCCGATATAGTACAGTAGTCTATTAACGATCTTAAATATATATCCGAGGCGGCGGAAAACTTAGTCAGTGTCCTTACTGGAGATCTCATTCGCCAGCTGTCGGAGTTCGTCAAGGATAGGGCGCTAGTAGGTGTCTTCAGTATAGGCACTAGTTAGGCGGCGTCGTAGATCGTCGTCTATTACGGCCTCCGTCGTTAGCCAGATGTCGTCTAAGACTACTTAATCGTCTTCCAGCTAGTCGTCTTCAGTCTTTAAGCGCGATAACGTATTGGGTACTAGATTAAGACGTCCCGCTAGGTGGAAGACATGGTATTAGTATTGCGATAAATAAATCGACGCGTTAACTAAACGTTAGTTGGCGCGATCCATGCTGGTTATATTAAGCGACGTCTGCTTTAGGATGCCTTTCGTAGCGGAGTGGTCTATTAAGATAACCGGTGGCTCGTTACAGGATTGGATAACAGTCCTGGCCTGTTTGGAGGCCTAGATTAATGCAGCCACCTTAAGCTCCGAAAGGCTATATTGTTACTTAATAGGCGTCAGACTTCGGCTTATAAACATAATAAGTTGGACTTCGGCTAAAGGGATAGGTGCTCTAGGCGTTTAATAGTAGGATAGCTTGGTGTGGAAAAGCATGACACCAAATTCTCTCTCGAGGGATCCATCGAACTGGATATACAATTGTCGGTCGGGATCGTGGTGGTAGACTATGTTATATAATGTCAAGGCCTTCTGGAGCTCCTTAAATGAAACCAGTTCCTTAAGCGACGGTTCGAATAACGTCTTACGGCAATATGCCTGTCATTTACTAGGGTTGCCAGCCGGTGTCTCTCCCGCGGTTCGTCCTACTGCCAGCAGCTGTGTCTTGCGCTTCTAGAGAGGCTCTGCAAGCTGGGCGTAGTATGGAACGAGATGTCGAAGAAAACCAGTCGCCCCTAAATATTGCTCAAGGGCTGTCAGGTTCTTCGGGAATGCCAGCTTACCTAGGGCCTCCAACTGTTACACTGTCGTAGCTATGCTAAGACTGTCCACTTTGAACCCGAGGAGTTCAATTAAAAGATAGCCGAGGTAACTCTTCTATAAGGAGAAGGCAATATTTTTCGAAACGAACAGGTTAAAGATAGTCGTGAGGTGTTGAATATAGTTAGGGGCGATCTACATAGCAGTCATTATGCCATCACTAAGGCCTGTCGCCATGCCGGCCGCTTATGTTGGCATCATCGCGGCCACTGCCACTGCGGAGAATGCCGCCTTCCAGGTACTTACAAAAACTCCGTTTTTTGTATCCTTTTCCTTAATTGTGCCCAGCTTGGCATACTTTCGGACAACAACTAGCTCGTTAGTGGTGTTCGTAGCCACCATAACTTAAAGGGTCTTGCTACTAACCAGACTGTTGACCGCGACGAAATAACTGGATTTAAACATAATGTCCCGGTTACTTAGCAACGCTTTATACTTTGCCGCCAGGTACACCGCCTCGGCTGGCATAATAATAACCTTCTTCTTGTTTTCCACACGACGGATGTAAAGGTTCGCTATTAGCTGAACTTAAAATAGAACATAGAACTGTAGCTTCTAGAAGTTTAAGGTATACGTCTAATAGTTAATAACGGTCGCGTAAAGATTTAGGAGCATATTGCTAATAAGGAGGTTAAGGGCCAGCTTTAATACAACCCAGCCTTTAAGGTCAAACCTTATAATTTTAAGACCTAAGACGCCTTTGCCTGGCAAATAGACCGAAAACTTAGCCTATTCCGTGGTCTTGGTCTTGCCTTTACCGACGCCCCTTAACGTTGCGTGCCTTGTCTCGATGGTGTGCTCCAGCATTTTCAGGAAATGCTTGCCAATAATGGTTCGTCCGGAGCCTGGGTTATAACAGATCTCAATGTCTTGTGTGTCCGATTGAGGACGTGCCTTAACACGTAGGTACATGTAACTGAGCTTATTAGAATGCGACTTGTCAAGTTTGGGTGCTCTGCGAACCTTAGTTCCAGCCGGTATGTCCACGGCCTCCATAAGTAGATCGTATACTCTATACGTTAGCTTGGCAGGCTCTTCAGATTCTGGAGTCTAAGCTAGGCATCCCGCTTATAGATATGCAAACAGTCTATTTCGTGTGCTGTGCGTCTTATGGCAGTACACGCAGGTTCGTCTAGCTGGATTAGCAGACAGCTTATTAACGTTAATATACTGGTCTTTAATCTTGCTAGCTCGTCGACATTGTTCAACGTGAGATCGCAGCAGATATCGGTTGCTAAACTTTGCCAGGCATCGATGATAGGTTACCTTAGTGTCCAGTACTTGCTCCACTATATATTTAGCCTTACGCTCCGCTTCGTTATCGGAGCTCCTTAGGCTGTTAAGATCACTAACGCCGCTATGAGACCCACTGGAGTCTTCATAGTCACGGGCGTCGTCTTTTCCGGACTCTCGGTTATCTGCCACATACGCTTTCGCTTGCTGCAAATTGTCCCGACGCTTGTCGGGATACCGTTGAGCCTTGTCGCGGTACTGCTCGCGATCCTTATCGCGTTGACCACGGTCTGTTCGGTTGTACTGCCTATCGTCAGGTGCAGGAAGTATCCGACGCTCGTCTTTAATGCGTTTGTTCGGGTAGTAGTCACCTGAACGACCTTGCTGGCGGTCTCGGGGATACCGATTGCTCTGGTACTGGCTATCTTGACGTCCTTAGTGGTGTTCTTTCTAAGTGAACGGCCTGTCATTGCTGCCGCCGTAGTTAAGACGTCGGTTGGTTAAGCTGTTCTTGGGGGCATACTGAGGATAGATCTGCTATGCCAGACTAGCGATAGCCGGACCTTGCTGTTCCATAAGTTGGAAATAGCCTTCCAAGGTGTCATCTTAATATAGTGCTCTTAAGTATTGCTTAATCTCCGGTCTGTAAGATTCCCAGATATTATAGACTGCCCCTAACCAATTGTTGGTTTCCACCTGGTATATGCGCATCGCTCTTATATATCGGAGCTTGTTAGTGAAGAGCTTGTTTAAGGCCGTCTCATCCTTAGCTACATCGCGAATAGTTAAACTCGACTAGTTAAACTTGCGTGTTACTACGCTAATATCCGGACTGAAGCGGCGCTTTAACTAGCTAAGCATATATATTAAGCCTTTACTTCTCTATAAAGCTCTGTCCTCTCTATATAGTTAGTTCGACTATTATATACGGGCCTTGCCGCTAAGTAATATTATTTATATATATATAATTTGCTGTTCGTAGGAGGCTTATATACTGGTATCTTCTAGGTACGTCCGAATGTTTTCGGAGAACTAGTAGACGTCGGTGTACACCACGTCTTTACCGGTTATAACCAAGCCTTCATCCTGTGGGTCCGGATAGTAGGGATTAAAAATACCGATGTTATCTCGCTTAAGACGTCGGCTACCAGCCGAAATGCTAGGGGCACTATACGGGGTATCTTCATGTCTCGATCCATCGTTTTCTTGAGCATACGGGTAGCTGAAAGGTCTTATCGGCCAATCTGGTCATACTGGCCGTTAGATGGATCTTTATTGGACGTGTTCTGCCGACGATGGGCCTCTTGTTCAACATGTCCTGTCAGTACTTGTGCCTGCCTAAGTCTTCTCGAGACGTCTCTTGTCTTGTCGCGGAGGGCATCTCGATGATCACGCTGGGGCTGGGACGCGTTTTAAGGTTGAGTTTGTCTCGTCCAGGCGAAGCGTCGGTTTAGAGACGCATTGCAGGAGTCTTCAGACAATCTGGAGTTGTGTTGCCTTAGATTGTCCTTTAAAGCTTCCGATTTTGCCGGCTTAAAGACTGGCTGACTTAGGTGAGGAATCGATCCTAATACAGGATGCGAGAAAAGTGTAGGCGTTAACACAGGTGCTCCCTATGTTAACGTAGGTTGGTTGGCTATAGCAGGATTAACATCTTGGCTGCCTGTATCTTATCTTAAGGTCGGCGATATCTAGCCGTTTAAGACTTATGCTATGCCTTGCGCCTCATGCATCCTCGTGACCATGGCTTTAAGCGGCTCCAAAACTCCCATAATTTTTGAATAATTCTTATCAGTCCTCTTCTGGTTCTTAACAGTTGTCGCTTACAGCTTCTTAATTATTTCCTATAATTTGTCGAGTTTAAGCTAGGTGGTATCCTATCGTTAAGTGAGATACCGTATTATTTTCTTATCTGCCTTAAGCTCTTCTGGACGTTAGGGAATATCGCTTGTAACACGTGCGATTTCATTAAGCTCGTACTGTGGTAACTTGTCGTCTTCGAATTCAGCTTCGCCTTTAAATTATAAGGTTGATTACTAATGTTGCGAGAGGTAAGTGGTCTGCTTCCACTTCTTAACGAAGTGGAGGATATCTTTAGCTTCGGGTGTTGAAATCTTGGATTTAACGGTATTTCAGGTATATGCTGTTATCCTCTGCTTAACGCAGCTAAAATTAGCAAACATAGATAACGCCTTGTTAACTTAATAATAGATTGTTTATAGGGAAAGAAAGGATATAGGACGTAAGTCTGGCTTATTACTAGTATCTGCGGACGTGTTGTTAGTTATGTAAAAGCGTTCTGTCTCTGGGGGTGAGTTGGTGTTGACCTCGGCGGTTGACGTGTCGGAAATCTTGTTCTTGTTTGTAACCGCGGTAAACAGCAACTGCGATAGTTGGTATTGCTCTAATCGACACGCTCAATTCGCCTCTGGGACTCCTTGATGCGCTTGTTTGGAGGACCGATGCGACACGAGGATCTGCAACCGGTTGGTGTCCTTCGATGCGGATCGTCAACTTCGCCTTTGGGACTCCGTTGATGATCGTCACGATAGAACGGACTTGCGGCTTCGTTGCAGGCGTCGGACACGATGATCTGGACGTCTACACGATACTGAAATCGATAGTTCAGGCCTCAAAGACCGAAAAGAGATGCTACTATTTGATGAGTCGTTGACTAAGGTAGTAGCAGATGAGAGATGTGTATTAGTGAGGCCTGCCACGAAGTGGCCAGTGGGGCAGGAATCTACCTATAGTGCGACCCAGGTGGGGTGATAGGACCCCACCAAACAGGATAACGCACTCCAGTATCATGAGCTACCTACCCTGACCACGTATCAGTAATATATAGTCCTATACTACCTTAGCAGCATGGTAGGCGTAATTCCGGTTAAAGTGTAGGAAGGTATTGACAATATGTAGGGTACGGTTAGTATAGATGACCAGACTAGGGATTACGGTGTTAATATCCGGGTGCTTTGCCTGGATTAGAAGAGCGAATAAATAGGTAAGCGTGTAGTTTGTTCGCTAGAAAGTTAAGCTAGTGTTTAAGAGTTTGATTATCTTATCGGGATGATCCGTATTGACTATTCCTAGGAAAACGACTCCGTTATTCTGCAGTAAAAGCAGTTAAAGGACCTTGCCTAGATGATTAATGCCAAGCTTATCTTTTATACGGAATCTACACGCGTATTCCCAAATGTCAGGTATGTATGTGCAAGGGTCTGTTCTGTATCCCGTATAATTAGCGCCTATTAGTTCCCTAGTGTTTGGGGCATCTGTGTCGGCGTACCATCTTCTTATAAGGGAGGCACTATAGATAGCGTCGTAAACGAGGGTGGCCACAGGTTAGGTCGCACGTCCTCTAACATCTTAATTCTGCTCTGTAAGTCCGCTAGTACTAGCATTGTTGCGTCCCAGAGCTTAAAGCTATCTTGGCTCTTATATAAGACGACCTCTTAGGCCTCTGCTATAGTGGCTAATGTTGATCAGGAACGGGAGGTGATAATAATGATAATGTTGTTAAGAAGTTATTATCGTCGGTGATGTTTAAAGGGGGAAGACTGTGTGTTCTCTATATCCAGACAGATAATGCGGATGTTATTACGGTTAAGGAGAGAATAAAGGCAAGAAAGAAAGAAAGAATACTTATATACTGGTTAACTAATTAAAGCGTGTGATATATATAAATGGAGGGGACTTCGTGACTACCTCTTTAAATAGCAACTGCCAATATTAAATGTTTTGTTATTCGTCCAATGTTTTTCGGCTAAGTCTGTGGTTCTATGCTTATCCACATTATTCTGTCCTGGTCGCCTCTTTATTGCGCTGCGTGGTTTTTATACGTTGAGGTTCTCAATAACTTGCAGCTGGTTTTCCTCTTTCTTCTGCATCGGCTACATATATCTGTCCTCTTTTCGTCGCTTAGAACTAGACACACTCTTCTGGCATCTTCGTCTCTGGGTTCTAATTAAGAGTATCCTTAAGACCTACACTATGTCTTTTAAATATCAAGAAGAATACTGGCTTCCTTAGCTGAATAAGGAAAATTGTAAGGTGCTTTATAATAGAACACTATACACGCTCGTAATTAACAAAGCAATCCACTTAATGCCTATGTCTTCTAATACGATGCCAACTCTCGCACTTGGTACTATTAAGTAAGTGCGTGCTTTCTTCTTAAAGTAATTGGTTTAAGGTGGTGGGAAAAAGGATAAGAATTCAAAGCCTTTAAAATCGCTTTATCTCAACGTAAATCGTTTACCTATTGCGGTTTCGCTAAAAGATTATTAATATATCAAACGTGTTAATCAGATCCTAAATAGCTTAATTATCACGACTATACCTTTAATACAGCATCGGTATATGCTGTGGGTGTTTAAGCGTAGTGTTTTTGTATTCAACTCGAACACGGCTATCGTGGTAATCCTTAACAAGGTAAAGACCGGTTGGAAACTCCTGCCTCTCTTTATCAAAGCTCTAAACGGTGGTCTATTTAGTAACACGCTATAGAAGGTAATGGGTCGCAAGGAAATCCCTATCGCAGTGCTTATACAGGCGGTTAGTGAGCAAAACCCCTTCCCTCGCTCTTACTATAAGCGGCTGCTACGCGGCTCGGACTCCAAGAACTATCAAGGTATACTTCTGTTCTTTAGTTATGTTTCTTATATTTTATACTATCGCGCTTATAGTAATTGCCTTATAGTAGGCCGGAATACTTAATATAAATGGGTAGTCTATTAGGACGTGCTAAAGATAGTCTAGAAAAAAAACACAGTATTTTTATATCTCTAAGTTGTGAGAGGCTGAGCCTTGAAGCACTATCGAAGGGGCCAAATGCTGTTTATTTTCTAGATGAGAAAAAGAGAAGAGAATCGTCCTCAGGAGGCCGGGCGCAGCGTCTCGTTAAATCTTGCGAGACCGGACCGGAACGTTCGGGTCGGAACGTTCGGACCGGAACGTTCGGACCGGAACGTTCGGATCGGAACGTTCGGATCGCTGCTCAGCTCCCCCCTCCTAGGTCTTGACCACTAGCCTGGCGTTCGAATGGAGAGACCTACTCGAAGCCTCATGTGAGGGGTTCGTGAGACGCTCAGGCCAGGTGCGCCTGAGCCTATCTCCCAGGTCCCAACCTGTAACATAAGTAAAGGACGCGGATAGTGGTATTACCTTCGATAGTAAGGCACTTGTAGCCCTAACTAAGGATAACTTCAATATTAGTGCTTCTTAATAAGGAGAAGGTGTAGTTCTAATAAATATAGATTCTTTTAATTAGGTTTTTTAAAGGCTTATTTTATAACGTTTATATTTATCTATTATTATATCTGACTTTATATCGAGGTATATATAAGTTTCAATTTAAGAGAAATAGTAAGGAAATGATTTTTAAGTCCTGTTAATATAGTTTATTATAAATGATAATAAGAAATCAATAGAAAGTTTAATTAAGTATTAATAAAGCTAGAAAGAAATAAAGTAACGTCACTTAAAAGACAACTTCTCTTTATAAAGTAGTGAGCAGGTTATAATATAAGGGAAAAACAAAGAAAAGCTATGTTAAGTAGCATAGCAGTGTTTATATCCCTAGCTAAGGCAGGTCAGAGTACTTTATATAGCCCTCTTGGGTTCCGACTAGAATAGGTATCTCAATCTCTCTTCTCACCACTCGTGGTTAGGGAATCTCTGGCTTTTCGACCTGAATGTCATAATGGGAGGGATTTAATAGCCTTACTTACTTTCTTAGGTGGGAACTATATTAATTAGGCTATATCTATAGTACTAATAGGTCTTTATAGCTCTAGCTATCCTTGCTAGCGTCGATTAGCTTTTAAGTTCTATCGGGATCATTAACAAATACTTTTAGCCTATTGCTATAGAAGACACTTTAAATAGATCCTTTAGTAACGTCTATTAGCTTGAATTAGTTATTAAGCAAGATCCTATTCACTTAATAGGGTCTTATCTAATAATACTGAAGCTTCCTATTATTAGATATATTAATATATTGGACATAGTTGTATACTAGGACTAGGTGGTCTTTTATAATTAGTGCTAATTATATCTAGTGTTCCCTTCTTTAATTAACACTTTGTATACGTTGTCTACGCTATATTATAATTGTATAGTATATAGTTTCGATATCTAACAGTTTGTTTTTAAGTATACAAACTCTACACTTGAGTAGCTTTTCTCAACTTATATTATGGTCTTAATTGAGAATACGCTATATTAATACGCTAAGTTCAAAAGGTAACAGAGGCTCTCTACTGTAATGGAGTTGGTATAAAGACATGTTGAAATACTAGATAACAGTTTGATTAGCCTAGATAGCTAATAGAAAGAGTGATACTTAGTTCTTGCCACTGCCGTTAGTTATCTTTATAAGGCTCTTTGTAATGCTTTTATACCTAGTCTCGATTAAGCCTTGTATCTTCGAGCTATATACTGGTCCAAGCGAAATCTTATACTCTAACTCTTTAACAACGGCGACGGCTTCGCCTTTGTTCTCCAAGCCTCCGTCTACCTTAGGCGTAGGAAGCAGCTATGCTAGTAAACAATGTATATCTTAATAAATCGGACAATGGATACGGAGTTAACCTTCTTTAAGGCTATAGCTTTTAAGTAGCTAGATACCTCACACCTTGCTTCTATAGTGGTAGTGTATCCTTAGTATGCTGGTATATACTGGACATTTAAGACCCACGTTATAAAGATGTCTGTTAGTTCCATTTATAGCTGTGTATTAATAAGGCGTTAAATAAATACCTTTGCGTATTAAAGATAAGCGCTTTGCTATTAGCGAATATCGGTGTATATATTACTCTATTAGTAGAGGTTAGCAACTTGCCTATAGATAGCTTCTTGTTGCAGGTATAGGACTTATCCTATACCGTTCTCTGTCACTACGGACTAAGCTATGCACTTAACGAGAAGCTAGTCCTTTAACCGAGCCTATCCTAAAGCTCGGGCCAGCCTACCCTGGAGCACGGGCCAGCTTACCCGCAAGCATGGCCCGCTTTTCCACAAGCGTGGCGTTCGCCACGCGGAAGCTTCTGCAAGGTTCCACGAGTTTCCACGAGTTTCTACGTGACTCCCTGAAGCTCCCACGAGCCCCCATGAGGCTCCACAAACCTCTATAAGGTTCCATATGCTTCTAAGCCACGTAATCACTTACGCAATCACTTACGCGTCCTCTTCCTTGTATTACTAAGAGGATAAAGGTTTAACGGGTATAAGTAAAGGCTGAATCTCCCCTCTTCGTGTAACTAGTCTGTCCTGAAGCAAGCAAGCACACGAAATACACTCTTATTCCTCTTGAAGAGAAGTTCCTTATCCTTCCGTGTTTCTTTATAGAAACGACCTCCGAGATCGAAAGAGCCCTTATAAAGGGGTTGCTTCCTCTTTTCGATCAAACCACCACTTCCAACAGGTTATGAGCCCGGGCCGATATCTTTTCGCTTAAGATTACGCCCCTTAACCTCCCTCGTCGATTTCTTCCTCCTCTCTCGGCCGAAGCAACCTGGAAGCGACCCTAAGTCTTCCGAACCGCTTTATTCGTCTCGAAAGCCCTCGAAGCTTCCGGAAGCAACCTTAAGTCTTCCAAAGCCTTCTTCGATATTATCGAAGTCTTTAAGCCCTCGGACTCGCTTTAAGCGAATATTTCGGATAAGCTGCTTTTCGGCGTCCCGATTAGCATATAGCTGCCCCTTTATTCCTTAACCTTAGGAATTAAAGAGGTTATATTCGATACGAGGCATTTTTCGGTTCTCTTTAACCGAATAAGGGCTTATTTCGGCTACTCTCACGCCGGAAAAACAACATGGCCGACATTATTAAGTCGGTATCGGCATGTTTAATGCCGAAATCCCACCGACTATCCGGTTCTTCAAACTGGAACACATGGAAGTCCTCCTTACTGCTTTATTTTAAACTCTTAAAATTGAGCAGTTCTTCCTTAATACGGATAAGTATAAGGAGATTTCCGAGAGCAGAAGACTCTAGCCTTACTTGTTATAAGGCAGAACCTTTTCGACGAGCCCCTTTCTTTAATCTTCGACGCTACGGATCCCCTTTCAGCACTAGAAACGTTAAGTGCTAGTTATGAGGGTACTGGTCCCGTTCTCCGGCAGCAGCTCTATATCGAGTTCCATTCTATTCGATACGAGCATTATAACTCGTTAACCGAGTTTATCTCTTCGTTTAAGACCTATGCGAAGAAACTAGCGAATGTCGGAGCGAAGATAGACGATATAGACTTAAAGACGGTCTTTATAGCCGCTTTATCGTCTACTTACCCTATATGGGCTGACCGGCAACGCTCCGCTTTACGAAGTAAGGAGCCGCCGTCTTTAGATTCGCTAATTAACGATATTCTCGACGAATCTAAGGCTTCCTCAGATACTTCAATGGGGAACTCTTCGTTTTATACGAAGAATAACCGTTCTAAACCCCTAACTCGAAAGAGGGCCAAAAATCTAATAACGGGAAGAACGGAAAAGGGTTGAATAACGGAATTCAAACCCTAAGAACCCTAACTTTAAGGGTTCTAAGCGGAATTCTAAGGGTTCTAAGCCGAATCCTAAGAAACCGCAGGAAAAAGTCGTCCTAACGACTCCGATTCCAACTCAGATTCCGAATCCGGAAAACAGTCCGAGTCGTTTTATAGTTACTCTTATTCAAGTAGTGACTTTAACGGCGTCCGAAGGACTGGTGGCTCTACGATACGGGCTCTACACAGCATATATCGAACGATAAGTCCTACTTTAAAGACTTAACTTACTGTTCCGACTTAAACCCCGTTATTACTGGAGCCGGCTTTATAAAGCCAGTAGGAAAGGAACCGTTACCCTTCCTATAAAGAAAAGAGCGACATTTTCTACCTTACTCTCGAGAACACGCTCTATATCCCGGATTTCCCGATTAATCTTATCTCCGGATTAAACCACTATAAGTCCGGCGGAAAGATAAGCGGAACGGAACTTCTCTCTTCAAAGGCGTCGTTATAGCCACGTTAAACCCCTTAAAGCGTGGTTTCTTTCTCGACGTCGCCTATAAGCCGGAACCGAATTTCGCTTATATCACAGCGAAAACCGCGCTTAAAAAAGACCTAATAGGCCAAAAGAACGGTCTTAAAAGCCTAAAATCCAAAGACTTACCGCCGAAACTACCTGGGACCCGGACCTCAGCCACGGTACCCGAGAACGGCTCTTTAAAGTCTTTTAAGTCCGATATCTCAACGGATTTAACTCTGATTTCGACGGAGTCAACGGCTTTAAGGTCTACTTTACCTGGACTTTTCTATAGTTCAGTCGAAAGCCCCATCAAGAATCCATGGAGCTTCATATCGGAGATTCCAAGTCTCTCCTACTATACGGACACCGAATTATGGCATAAACGCCTCGGTCATCCAAGTTTCGACGCCTTAGTTAAGGCTTCAAAGTCTACAAAGGGCATAGACCCTCGAAACTTAATAAACAGGACCTGAACTGCGAGGCCTGCTTATTAGGAAAGTTTACCCGACAACAAGGAAAGTCAACAGAAATCGAGCAACTTTTCCCTTAAACCGGATCTGCTTAGATACGGTTAAAATCACTCCTACGAGTTATTCGGGTTACAACTACATTATCGTCTACACCGACGACTTTACGTCCTTTCGCTTTATAGACTTTACTAAGTCTAAGGACGAGGTGTTTGAGACGGTTAAAAACCGTTTAGAACACTTAAAACAGCAGTTTAAATCGTATCCTTCTCTTATAAGGATCGATAACGGGACCGAATTTAACCCCGTTCAGCTCGAAAAATTCCTAAAGACTAAAGGAGTTATTTACGAGCCCTCGAACCGCTACACACCCGAACAAAACGGCATAGCGGAAAGATCTAATCGAGTTATACTCGATAAAGGTCGTACGGCAATACTAGACGCGAAAATCCCTAAATACCTATGGGAATTCGTCCTACAGTCTATAGTAAAGGTTATCAACCTTACGCCGACCTCGAAAAAGAATATAACTCCTTATCAGGAGTTCTACGACTATTTCTATCCTAATCAGGATAATACTCCCGATTTATCCTTCTTACATATTATCGGAACTCCGGTATACACCTATAAACCAAAGGAACTATTAGTTCAGTCCGATAAATTCGCATCTAAGGCTGAAAAAGGGATTCTACTCGGGTATAAGGAAACTCGATTTATATCGTCTATATCCCTAGCCGGCCCTTTAAAAAGCGTGTTTTTCCGACCTCCCACCTTCGAGTTCTATCCGAAGACGAAGAAAATACGGAAATAGAGGGTAGACTACACTCCTTCGGCCACGCTATCTGGAAACAGCACTCAGGACGAGATTTCCGATATTATCTCCGTCTCTAGTGCAAATTCCGGCCCTATTCCAAACTCGAAGGGTATCATAAACCGTCCGAAGACGTCTATCGAGGTTGTTTTACCCAATAACCTCTCCGAAAGCGAAAAGTCGACTTATAAGCGTTTCGATAACGCTTTTCCAACCGCTACCCTTTATAAAGAGCCCCGCTCCTTAAAGGAAGCCCTTCAGTCTAAGGATAAAGAAGAGTGGCTATCTGCAGTTCACACCGAACTAAAGGAAATCATAAAGAAAGGGACTCTTAAAGCGGTTGATCGAGCTAAAGTTAAGAGAGAAGGACGCTCTCCTTTATCTCTAAAATGGGTCTTCAAGTTAAAGACCGACGTGACCGGAAAACCGGTTAAATACAAAGCTCGGCTAGTCGTTAGAGGCTTCGAACAGCAGTACGGCCTTGACTATTTCGAAACATTCGCTTCCGGAACAAAACCAGCCACATGGCGAGTTTTACTCGCCTTAGCCGCCTACTACAACTGGAAATCGAACAGATCGATATAGTCTCCGCGTTCTTAAACGGAGAACTACTAGAAGACGTTTATATTGAGCCTATCGAAGGCCTAGACGATCTTCTACTCGAAAACCCGGAGTTAAACACCTTTGGGTGGAAATTCGACGGTACCCAGTTATTTAAGCTTTTTAAAGCTTTATACGGACTAAAACAGAGTCCTAGGCAGTGGCAACTAAAGGTTAAAAGGCCTTATCTACCTTAGGCTTTAAACCTCTAATCTCGGACGAGTCCACGTATTATAACGATGAACTCCGGATGTTTATCGTTTCTTATGTTGACGATTTCCTTATATTCGGTCCGTTATTAACGGATATTAACCGAATAAAGAAAGAGATAGGAAAACACTTTGAGGTTAAGGACTTAGGTCCTATTTCCTACTTTCTCGGCGTTCAGGTTACCCGAGACCGAGAGAAGCGACTTATAAAGATAAACCAGTCGACATATATACGGCAAATCCTTGAAACCTCGAACTTATACGAGATAACGCCGTCCGATGTTCCTCTCTCTCCGAGCCTTCCGAAGAATATCGATTACACCGCTCTCAAAGACGAAAAATCGAATTCGGACACTATAAAGGAATATCAGCAGCTAATCGGCCGTCTAATGTATGCCATGACGCAGACTAGGCCCGATATCTGCTACGCTGTGGGATTTCTAGCTCGATTTATGCAGAACCCCAATAAACAGCTCTTGAAAGCCGTTAAAGGTGTCTTTAAGTACTAAAACGGACTGCAGACTACTCTATAGTCTATAAGGGCGACACTAAGCCTACATTAGTGGGCTATTCCGATTCGGATTACGGCGGCGACTACGAGACTCGAAAGTCTACTTCCGGCTACCTCTTTACCTTGAATAACGGTCCTATAAGCTGGAAATCGAAAAAGCAGTCTACTATAGCCTTATCGACCACCGAAGCCGAGTTTAACGGGTTAGAACAGGCCACCCGTGAGTCTATATGGCTTAAAAACCTCTTATTCGAGTTAGGGGTTAAAACGGCTTCGATTCCGATAAAAGGGGACAATACTTCGGCTATAAACTTAGCTTATAACCCCGAATATCACCAGCGTACCAAGCACACCGCTATACGCTACTATTTCGTCCGGCAAGAAGTCGAAAACGAGAATATATCGGTCGAATACATCTCGACTAACGACATGCCCGCCGATGGCTTAACTAAGCCACTTCCGAAAGAGAAATTCAGTAGGTTCTTAAGCCTACTAAACTTACGCCCTTAAGCACGCCTATTATCGTGTATTTTAACGGTATAGGTTAGAGAGAGAGTGTTGCAGGTATAGGACTTATCCTATACCGTTCTCTGTCACTACGGACTAAGCTATGCACTTAACGAGAAGCTAGTCCTTTAACCGAGCCTATCCTAAAGCTCGGGCCAGCCTACCCTGGAGCACGGGCCAGCTTACCCGCAAGCATGGCCCGCTTTACCCACAAGCGTGGCGTTCGCCACGCGGAAGCTTCTGCAAGGTTCCACGAGTTTCCACGAGTTTCTACGTGACTCTGAAGCTCCCACGAGCCCCCATGAGGCTCCACAAACCTCTATAAGGTTCCATATGCTTCTAAGCCACGTAATCACTTACGCAATCACTTACGCGTCCTCTTCCTTGTATTACTAAGAGGATAAAGGTTTAACGGGTATAAGTAAAGGCTGAATCTCCCTCTTCGTGTAACTAGTCTGTCCTGAAGCAAGCAAGCACACGAAATACACTCTTGTTCCTCTTGAAGAGAAGTTCCTTATCCTTCCGTGTTTCTTTATAGAAACGACCTCCAAGATCGAAAGAGCCCTTATAAAGGGGTTGCTTCTCTTTTCGATCAAACCACCACTTCCAACACTTCTTGTCCTTTATACCCAAGGTCCAGTATACTTAATAAAAGATCTCTCTTTGCTGATTAAACGTTTCTACTACTTATTGCGGGGGTAGCTTGCTTGTTGACTTCTTACAAAGCATGCCTTCTTATAGAAAGAATTAAGCAACATCCAATTTAAACTGTGTGGCTATTCTCTTAAGGTTAGGTGTGGACATGTCTTATAGTCTGTCCGGTATCTTAAGGGTATCAAGGTAATATCTAGTCTTATCAATCCTTTTCCATTGAAGGTTCTATTAATTAAGATGAATAGTAGTGATCTTAATATTCACAAAGTCTTTAATATCACCTTTAGCCTCATTGTTGACGTTGTCGGATAGTTCTTGCCCCTTATATAAGAGTGCGTCCGTAATATAGTTCTGCTTACCTGGAATATGCTGTAATTCGAAAGCAAACAGCTTAATATACGCGAGCTATCTTGTTAACGGTGCCAACAATAACAGGTTCATTTAATAATCGTTTAGCTAGTCGCGTAGGATCCTGGCGTCAGTTTAAAAAAGAAACTTTATATTAAATAGGTAGAGTCTTAAGGGCTTTAGCGCTTTAACAATGGCTAAGCACTCTTACTTACTGGAGTTATACTTGCTTTCAGCTTTATTCTAGTATCCTAACTCGAAACGAATTGGCTTATACTAGCTATTAATAACTTAGCCGAGCTCTACACCCTAACTAATACTGGAGGTGTCTGTCTTAGGTAGAACTTATATATGCTGTACTCTGGTTTAATAAATGCTGCAATATCTACTACTTCGTTCTTAAGTATATTAAGTGCTTTATCTTAATCAGTACCTAGTTAAAGGATGTGTCCTTCTATAATAGTCTTATTAATGGCTTTGCTTTAGCAATGTAGTGGACAATCTATACCTGAAAGGATCCAGAAAGTCTAAGGAAACTGCGGACTTCTACAACGTTTCTGTAAGCTGTCTATTCCTTAATCTTAATAACCTTTCTCTCTGGCAGCCGGCGACTATTGGAGCCACAGATATAGCTCACGACCTCGATCTACCTTTAGCACCATTAAGACTTAGAACTATTAATAAAGACGCCTGCTAGTTCTATATTAAATAACACAGTATCTGTAACGGAATGATACGAATCGAACGAGGTGACTATGTGCACGCAATTCCAATGACTGGCTGGCTGTATTGACTTCAATCTGGCCGTCCCTCCGTTTGCGGGCGCGGCCAGATTCTGCATAAGGGCGCCCCGGATTAACGTGGCGCCGCTCCGCCGTTTCGGCGACCGCCCTGGCGCTTGCTTCCCGCCGGCGCGCCGACGCACCGCCGATCCGCCCGCCCGGCCCCTTTACAATGCCCCCCAATTCCTGGGCCCGGTCTCCGGCGCCCGTGGAATTCCTATCGGTGGAGCGGTCTCGGGTGCGCCGCGCCGCGTGGGTCCTTGGCCCGCCACCTTGTGGTCGCCGCCCTTCGTGGGGTTGTCCTATGCGCTCGTTATGTCTGCTGGCCCGCCCGTCGGCGGCCGGTCGTTGCCTGGGCGGCGCTGCCCCGCGCTGCGTGTTTGTCTCCAGTCGCGCTCTCTGTCGCGGCGGCCTCGCCGCCTCGCCGCCTCGCTGCCTCGCTGCCCGTGTTGCTGCCTGGGGCGCCGAGGGCTCGGCTTTGTTTGTAGCTCCGTACTCCATACCAACTCCTGGGTCGGCGCCTGGTTGCAGCTTTCCTTTGTTCCCGTTCCTTGTGGCAGGCGACCTCTCCATTCCCCGTACGTCTCGTGTTTCGTGACGCTCTCTGTTCCTCATCCATTCGTTCTTCGACTGTTCGCCGACAATGCTGTACCCGATCTACTCGCGCGAGGACGCGCTTAACCGCATTCGCGAGTGGGAGGTCCTCCCCGCCTGTCACTCTGTCTTTCGTTTTGGACACTCCGGCGGCCCTTTGTCCCGGAACGCCGACGACGATCTTGTCGTTTCCTTGTGCGTCCCGCATCCTGGTCGGCGCTCTATCGGGCCTCGCTCGGCTGCCTCGGGCGTTGCTAACCCTCCCCTCTAGCCCCAATGCCTTTTGTTGCAACAGTGTCACGACCGGCGCTGTTGATCCCTCTCTGAACTGTGAGGGTGCCGGCAAGTGCGGGATCTGCGCCATTGATCATCGCAAATGTGTCGCCGTTTGTGTTGCCCTTTGCCCGCGACTGTGTTGCGATGGCTGACGCGTTTAGATTCCCGAGGAATTGGTCGGTGCCGGCCGCGTCCTCACCGCTGGCATCGCCCATCTTCGCGTCCTTCAATACCGCGGTACCCACATGGGCCAGGTGGGCAGTTCCAATTGGAACTGGCGATACGTCCAAGCCTATGGGTCGCTCAAGACGGTCTACCACGAGGCGGCGATGGCTTTCCGCCTATGCTGCAATGAGGAGGACATTGCCGTCTTCCAGGAGCGCAAGGAACAGAAAAAGCGCGAAGCCGCCAACTCCCTCGCCGTTGTTGAGGCGCAGAGCCAGCGCCGGTTCGTCCAATTACAAACGGACATCCTCGCCGTGAGTTTCCCCTCCTTTCGCCGCCGCGTCGGCGTACTGGTTCTAATCGTGTTCCGGTAGGGCGCCCATGGCCAACGGGAGCCTGTCAGTGCTGAGGAGTACCAGCGGCGATACACCCTCGCCCTTCCTGTCGGCGATCGCAGTGCCGATAGCCTGTCCCGCCTTATCGCGCACTGCGAGGAACTTTATCGCCTAACCGTCGACAACTACGACGACAAGCTGTACCGCTGGGCGCCTGGATACCATTTTCTCGCGGGCGAGGCCACATCGGATATCGATTGGCAGCGTCGGTTCAAACGATCGCAGAAAAAGGTGCTGCGAGGGTTGATTCGTGGTTTGGTGTCAACCACGCCCGGCGGGAGAAACATGGTAAGAGCCGCGTTGCTCGAGCAGGTCCCGCCGCCCCTGGTCGCCGTACCCCGGTGAGTCCTCCCCGTCTTCGTTTTGACGCGACCGGTCCTTAGTTAACACTTCCGGTAGGGTAGCAAGGCGTCTGTCCGCCGATCCCATTCCGACGCACGAGTCGACTCCGCCGGGCCTTCGTCGCCCTTCACGCCAGTCCCCGCCGCGATGCCTGGCGATGAATCGCCTTCCGACGACGAGGACTCTGACGACGACGCCTCGAGCCTGGGTGCGGACACTGACGACGATGGCGAGTACGTCCAGTCGCCGTCCGGTCGCAGCTCTCCTTCCGGCTCCAGTGCCCGTCCTGGCCCCTCCGGCCGGGGTGGCTCGGGCGCGCCTGCGCTAGAGGATCGCGACCTGCTGTCCTCTGCTGCGTCCCTGTCGGACGCGCCGATGTCCTCTGCGCCGGCCTCTCGGGTCCAGCGCTCCACTCGTGCTGCGACACCCTGGCCCTCCAGCCCTGCCTCCGGCGTCCGCTCTGCTAGCGGTGCTCCCTCCGCTAGCGGCGCCTCCTCGATGGTGGAGTGGCGGGCCGAGCGGCGGATCCATCTCACGATGATCTCCAATACCTGTCCTCTGCCTGAGAAGCCTTGGTCCGCGGAGGAGTATCGCGACTGCGTCGCCGCGCGCTTGGAACTGTGGCATAAGTTCGACCAGGTCCCCACGACCGTCGCCGAGCCACCTCATTCGTCCGCTCGTGACCAGAAACTCATTGAGTTTCGCGATTTGGTTCCCCCCGCCCTTCCGAGGTTGGAGGCCACCATAATCCTGTCGCAATGTACGACGTTTACCATACTGCCCGACGCGGTTTCGAGACCTGGCTTCGACGTCTACACCCCTTGCCTTCGTCCGGCGGCTCGCTGCCGTCCCCTCTCGTCGCCGGCGAACGGCCAGCGTACTTACAGCGCCTCTCCGGGCTATGGCAAGGCGAGTACGACCCGTTCGCTTCGCCTAAGCGGGTAAACTTCAGCATGCCCGGCGACGGCGGTCGCGACGTTTCCTCGCTGGACAGTAGCCGCTCTGGTTCCGATGTCGTGGACGGTCTGGACTCGTGCGGCCCTTCCTCTCCCTTGAGCGCGGTCGCCGACCCAGATGCGTCCGACGGCGGCAACGCCCTGTCCGTTGGCTCCGACACCGGCGGTGACCGCTCCCCTAGCCCTGATGGCGATGTTGACATGGTCTCGGGGGCACTGACGCGTCGGCGCAAATGCCGCCACCCGCGCAAGCTCTTGCCCCGACCGGCCCGTCCGTGGACCCACACTGGACTGCCGAGCAATGGGCGCTCGCCCGCCGACGGGCCATGAACCGCATCCTCGAGCTGTATCCTGACCCCGCTCCCCTGTCAGCGTTACCGCCTTCCGGGACGTCCTTTGGGCCCGGCACTTCAGTCTCCACTCGGCGAACCGCGAGATAGACACGGCTATGCGCTGGGATTCCCATCCCGCGCCGCCTAGTGTTCAGCACACGCGAGACACTGAGAACCTCGACGTGGCCACCATCACGCTCTCGGCGACGGCTGACGTCCTTGGTTGTGCTCCCGAGCTGGCCATCTCTCTCTGGCTCGGCTTGCCCAGGCCGGCGGACGATCGCATGTCCTGCGCCGCTTCCCGATCGACGCTACCCGCCCCGATCCCATTGGAGCTGGGTACACACCCCGGTACGTCTCCGAGATCGTGACTAGCCTTCCGGCGGCGGCTCCTCCCCCCTGCCGTTTAAGGACTGGTCCCCGGCCGCAATGGAGGAGTACTACAACAGCGCCTTCTCGTCACTCGGCTTGCGACGGATCAACGTCCTCGGTGGCATCGCTCCGCCCGCCGTCTCGCCGTCCTCGTCGACCCGAGGTGCCAAACGTCGCCGCTCTGCCGCCGACGACGCGGCTCACGGTCCCTCGGCTGGACCCCCTCCTTCGCGACGCCTTCGCCCGTCTCGCCGCTAGGTCGCCCTGACGCGTCACCTAGTTTGCCGTCCCCTCATCCGCTGCGTCCTGCGCTTTGGCGGATCCTCGTCGCCCGTACGCCGCCTAGCGGACCTCCTGCGTCCTACTCTGCATGCCGCGTGCGACCTTCCACAGCAATTGCATGGCTTAGCTCCGTGTACTTCTAGGCCCTGGCCTCGTTAATTGATCTGCTGCGCTTCGCGCCCCGCCACTCCGTGATTTCCTGTGCTCGGAGGGCGATCGTCGTCCCATTTACGGTGGGACCGCCGCTTACGATAGCGTGCCACGATCTTCGGCGCGTTCTCCAGGTTCGCCTCTGGCTCCCAGGTGTTATATTCCACCGGCCAGCCCATCCATTTCACGAGGTACTCCGCCCCTCGGGCGGTCGTCCTGTGTCGGAGGATATCCTCGACCTCCCACTCCTCTTGGTCCTCCACCAGTCCTGGGAGTGCCTCATGGTCCCCGGAGGCCTTGCCAGTCCATGGCTCCAACGATGACACTGGGAACACGTCGTGTATCCGTTCGTACTGCGAGGGCAGGGCGACCCTGTAGGCCACCTTACCAATCCTCTCCGTGACCTTTACCCGAATGTACGTCGGGGCGAGCTTCGCACCGCACTTAAATCGGAACCGCTTCGTCGAGAGGCCTACCCACTGACCTGGTTGGAACTCTTGGTCCTGGTGCCTTCGGTCGTAGCCCTTTTGTTGGGCTTTCACTGCGACGTCCCAGTGTTCTCTCATACGCGCGCGGACCTCTCGGCTCTTCTGTAGCCGTTCTAACACGCCCGCGCTCCGAAAGCGTTCTGCTTGGGGGCGAACTCCGTCATCCTCGGGTGAAATCCATACAGCGCCTCAAACGGTGACACCCCGATGGAGTCGTGGCGGCGGTTATTATAGGCGAACTCGGCTTCGTGTAGCCCGGATGCCCATGTCGCCTCGTCGCAACACGTGCGTAACCACTTCTCTAGTGTTTGGTGCGTTCTCTCTGTCTGCCCGTCCGTTTGGGGATGGTACGCCGTGCTCAGCCGGCGTTTCGTTGCCCTTGCCTCGCACCACTCTTGCCAGAACCGGCTCGTGAGTAGGGAGTCCCTATCGCTCACAATCCCGAGGGGCGTCCCGTACCGGCATTCCACTTCCTTATACAGGATATGGGCTAACTCTGCCGCAGTTAGGGTTTTCCTCGTGGGTAGGAACAGTGCCATCTTCGTGAATCGGTCCACGATGACTAACACGGCGTCGCAGGCGTCGCCCTCGGGTCGGCAGCTGATCGGCAGCCCAGTGATGAAGTCCATGCTAATCTCTTGCCAGGGTCCCTCGGGTAGCGGTAGGGATTGGAGTAGGCCGTACGGTTTGTGCCTTGGTCTCCTTGCTCCCTGGCACTCCTGGCATGACTCTGCGTACTGTCGCACCTCCTCGGCGATCGCGGGCCAGTGGAACTTCCTCGTGAGCAGCTCTAAGGTCTTATTCGCGCCTAGGTGTCCCGCCCTGGGGTCATCGTGGTGTTGGTGGAGTAGTTGGGCCCTTAACGCTCCCTCATTAGGGATGACTAGCCTTCCTTTAAATCGGAGGGCTCCTTCCTCGTCTAGGTGGTACCCCGCAGCTTGGCCTTGCCGCGCCTTCTCCATTCGTTCCGCGATGTCCCGGTCCTGGGGTTGTAGCCCCCGAATGAGCTGGTAGAACGCCTCAGTGGGCTTATCCGCCCAAGTGGTCTCGTTTCTTGCCACGCTTCGAGCCACTGCTCTCGGGAGCACCTGTCCCCCCACCGGCCTCGTCGATCACTGCTCGGCGCCTCGTCGTGGGTGGCCCTCCTGGCCTTGTGCCCGGGTTACCGGGGCAAGGACCGCGTCCCCCTGGCCACCCGCCGACCTTTTGTCTGTGTGCGTCACCATCGCCCGCACCGCCCCCACGTACGTCGCGGTCCCGACGTTTCTCGTGGTGCTGATCCTTGCCACCTGGTGTCGGACCTCGGCCGGCAGCTGGTCGACGAGTGCCAGTTTCATTGCTAGTGACGGAATCACGTCGTGGTAGCTGATCTCCCCAGCCATGTAGTCTGGTCGCCGCGATAGCGGATCCGCCGGGTTCGTGGCCCCCTTCCGATATTCCATATCGAAGTCAAAATGCGAGAGCCTGTACACCCATCTTGCGAGGCGGCCTCGTAAGTCTCTCGCCGGTGCTTCCACGACCCCTTTCAGTGCCTGGTGGTCGGTCCAGACCGTGAACTTGGCGCTCAGCCCCTCAAGGTAGTGTCTCCAATGCTCGAGTGATTCGACAATCGCTAGCAGTTCCTTTTGGCCCGTGGCCCAGTTCAGCTCGGGCGCCGTGAGTTTCCGCGACCAGTAGGCGACTGGCCTCCACTCGCCACCTCCTTGTTTCTGTGATAGGATGCCTGAGACTGCCCTATCACTCGCGTCTGTCTCGACCCTGCTAGTTTTCTCCGGGTCCCAGTGTCGGAGCACCGTCGCCGAAGTGAACGCGTGCTTTAGCTCTTCGAACGCCTTCTGTGCGTCCAGGGGCCACTGGAACGGGCCCTTCTTCCGGCCGGCCTCCATGCCTTTCAGTAGCGCCGTAATCGGTGCCGTGATATGCGAGTACTTCGCAATGAACTTCCTATAGAAGTTGGTGAACCCTAGGAACACTTGGATGTCCCGGTACGACTCAGGAGGCTGCCATTCCTGCACGGCTATCACTCGTTTCGGGTCCATCTTTAAGCCTACTCGGCCGACCACGAATCCTAGGAACTCGATTTCCTCTTTAAAGAATTCGCACTTCGAGATCTTCGCAAATAGCTCGTGCTCCTTCAGCCGTTCGCACACCATTCGGAGATGCGTCGCGTGTTCCTTCGCGTCCTGCGAGTAGATGACGATGTCGTCGAGGTAAACCACGCAAATGGTGTCAATGAGCCCTGCTAATGCCTTCTGCATATAGGCCTGAAACGTGGCGGGCGCGTTCGTGAGCCCCATGGCCATCACGTTATACTCGAAGTGGCCGTACTTCGTTCGGAACGCGGTCTTCCAGCGGTCGCCCTCTGCGATTGCGAGGCGAAAATAGGCGTCTCGTAAATCCATCTTCGAGAACACCTTCGCCGACCCCAGCTGATCCATCAGCTCGCTAATTAGCGGAAGCGGATATCGGTTCTTTACCGTGACCTTATTTAGGCCCCGGTAATCGACGCATAGTCGTAGACTGCCGTCCTTTTTGGCACGAATAGCACGGGTGCCCCCGCCGGGCTCGTGGAGTGCCTAATGCGACCGGTTTCCAACGCCTTCGCGAGGTACTCCTCGAGCTCCTTTCGTTGCGGTTCTGAGAGGGGATAGATAGGTCCGTGTGGAGGCTGTGCGCCGGGGATGAGGTCGATCGTGTGCGGTGTCTCTCCTAAAATAGGCGGCTCCGCGGCTGCGGACTCACTAAACACGACCTCGTACTCCTTTAAACAGGCTGGTAGCGCGACGGTCCCTATGGGCGGTTCGTCGTCAAGCCCCGGTATCGCCGACGCGTCACCTAACTCTAGCCTCGCTAGCTGGGCGATTAGCACCGGTTCGCCTTCGGTCGCTTCGCGGGCGAACTCCTCTGGCCCCACGAACTGCATCACTCTAAACGTGAACGTGTCTGGCTTTCGTGTGTCTAAGGTAATTCCCTCCCGCCCCATGCCCGGGCGGGACAGTAGCACCTGGGCCGCGTGCTTATCTCGGCGCACGACGAAGAACACCTGCGTGAACCTCCGTACCTGCCCTTGCACGTCTTGCATCTCTATCGCCGCTTCCACGGCGCCATAGCACCGTAGCGGCTGCCCGTCGACCCCTAAAAGTCGCGGCAGAGTTATGGGGACTTTCGTAACCCAACCCCTCGTGACGGCTCGATCCGCCGTCCGCTTTGCGATCACGTTGACCTCGGCCCCCGAATCCAGGTCGATCCGAATCGGCTTCTTCGCTCGGCCGAGTTCGTCGCATAACTGGCCCGTGGTGCGCATGGCCGCGCCTAGCACCCCTGTCGCGCGGTGTGTGTCCGCTGAGTCGTCTTGCGCTCCGTCCGGCTCAGCTACACATTTCCCGCCTCGCTCGCGCTCCAGTCGGAGTCGGATCGGTACTGGGGCGTCTCTTGCTTCACCTCTGCCGCCTGGATCCGCGCGCCGGCCGCTCGTGTAGCGCCGGTGTGCGCCGCCGGGATTGCCTGCCCGGCGGCTTGGCCGTACAATCCCGCTGGATATGGCCCCCTCGCCGCATTTATAGCAACGGACGTACTTCGGGCGGGGTCTCCTCTCGGTGGCGCCTGGGCCGAACCCCCTCGACGAACCTTCGACGCTGGTTGCACCACCGCCTGGTTCACATACCCCTGTCGGGTCCCGCTAAACTCGTGCTCGGCCCGGGGTCGCTTCCTTCCTCCCGGAGTCCCGTCGCGTGTCCCTTCGCGATCCCTTCGCTGATAAGGAGAGGATCTGCCATCGACGCTCCGCCTCGTGGGCGACCGCTTGGGCGTCGGTGATAGCAACGTTATCCCGAATGATGTCCATCCGTAGCCACGGTCGCAGCTTGAGTAGGAACTCGTGTGCGATGAGGGGCTGGCCTGCGATGCTCTCTCGAACCCGTCGCTGCCACGCGGACCACTCGTTATAGAACTGTGTCGGCGATTGGTCGGCCGTTTGCCGGATCCGTTGTAGCGCCGCCATTGACCTCTGCATATTCTGAGCCGGGTCGATGTGTTCCCGTCGAATGAACTTTAAGAAGTCTGCCCACTTGGCCTGCTCGCTGTATTTCCCTTGCGGGTATAGATCTTCGGCGTGGGTGCGCCACTCGCTTTGCAAGGCGTAGTCCACGTTGGTGAGGGCCCATTCGATATAGCGAGCATCCGTCTGGTCGGGTCGGCTCTCGTTTTGTTGTTCCACCGCCACGATCCAGCTTCGGATCTCCACGTGGGTCGAGGCCTCCTCTAGCTTCTTGCATGCGTAAGTCGGTGGCTTCTCGTACGTGCGCGGTTCTCCGCTCGTGCTCCGACTGGGCGGCGTTAGTCCTTGACCCCGTTGGCGGTCGGCTCGGTCCGCCGTCATCATCTCGATCATCTTCTGCTGTGTCTTCAGCAGCGCGCGGAGAAGGTCGTTCTCCCGCGTGGCGACCCGGAACAGATCGGACTCCGAGGGGTTGACATGTCGGGTCCCGGCGTTGGGCTTGGATCCGTTTCGCCGGATGGTCGCGGTTCGTCCGCGCCCGTGGGCCCTTCGTCCATTGGGAACGGGCGCCCCTCCACCGTGCCCGCTCCGGTAGTCAGGGCGCCGGGGATCGCCGCGTTGCTCGGCGCGGCTGGCTCGTTGGCTCCTAACCCTAAGTTGGGGTGAGCTTGCTTGACCGGGCGTCGAGCTGTCGGGGCGCGATCGGGTAGCGGGTGCCATAGCCGGCTCGTTCTCGTGGTGTAGAGATTGAAGAATTGTAACGGAATGATACGAATCGAACGAGGTGACTATGTGCACGCAATTCCAATGACTGGCTGGCTGTATTGACTTCAATCTGGCCGTCCCTCCGTTTGCGGGCGCGGCCAGATTCTGCATAAGGGCGCCCCGGATTAACGTGGCGCCGCTCCGCCGTTTCGGCGACCGCCCTGGCGCTTGCTTCCCGCCGGCGCGCCGACGCACCGCCGATCCGCCCGCCCGGCCCCTTTACAATGCCCCCCCAATTCCTGGGCCCGGTCTCCGGCGCCCGTGGAATTCCTATCGGTGGAGCGGTCTCGGGTGCGCCGCGCCGCGTGGGTCCTTGGCCCGCCACCTTGTGGTCGCCGCCCTTCGTGGGGTTGTCCTATGCGCTCGTTATGTCTGCTGGCCCGCCCGTCGGCGGCCGGTCGTTGCCTGGGCGGCGCTGCCCCGCGCTGCGTGTTTGTCTCCAGTCGCGCTCTCTGTCGCGGCGGCCTCGCCGCCTCGCCGCCTCGCTGCCTCGCTGCCCGTGTTGCTGCCTGGGGCGCCGAGGGCTCGGCTTTGTTTGTAGCTCCGTACTCCATACCAACTCCTGGGTCGGCGCCTGGTTGCAGCTTTCCTTTGTTCCCGTTCCTTGTGGCAGGCGACCTCTCCATTCCCCGTACGTCTCGTGTTTCGTGACGCTCTCTGTTCCTCATCCATTCGTTCTTCGACTGTTCGCCGACAATGCTGTACCCGATCTACTCGCGCGAGGACGCGCTTAACCGCATTCGCGAGTGGGAGGTCCTCCCCGCCTGTCACTCTGTCTTTCGTTTTGGACACTCCGGCGGCCCTTTGTCCCGGAACGCCGACGACGATCTTGTCGTTTCCTTGTGCGTCCCGCATCCTGGTCGGCGCTCTATCGGGCCTCGCTCGGCTGCCTCGGGCGTTGCTAACCCTCCCCTCTAGCCCCAATGCCTTTTGTTGCAACAGTGTCACGACCGGCGCTGTTGATCCCTCTCTGAACTGTGAGGGTGCCGGCAAGTGCGGGATCTGCGCCATTGATCATCGCAAATGTGTCGCCGTTTGTGTTGCCCTTTGCCCGCGACTGTGTTGCGATGGCTGACGCGTTTAGATTCCCGAGGAATTGGTCGGTGCCGGCCGCGTCCTCACCGCTGGCATCGCCCATCTTCGCGTCCTTCAATACCGCGGTACCCACATGGGCCAGGTGGGCAGTTCCAATTGGAACTGGCGATACGTCCAAGCCTATGGGTCGCTCAAGACGGTCTACCACGAGGCGGCGATGGCTTTCCGCCTATGCTGCAATGAGGAGGACATTGCCGTCTTCCAGGAGCGCAAGGAACAGAAAAAGCGCGAAGCCGCCAACTCCCTCGCCGTTGTTGAGGCGCAGAGCCAGCGCCGGTTCGTCCAATTACAAACGGACATCCTCGCCGTGAGTTTCCCCTCCTTTCGCCGCCGCGTCGGCGTACTGGTTCTAATCGTGTTCCGGTAGGGCGCCCATGGCCAACGGGAGCCTGTCAGTGCTGAGGAGTACCAGCGGCGATACACCCTCGCCCTTCCTGTCGGCGATCGCAGTGCCGATAGCCTGTCCCGCCTTATCGCGCACTGCGAGGAACTTTATCGCCTAACCGTCGACAACTACGACGACAAGCTGTACCGCTGGGCGCCTGGATACCATTTTCTCGCGGGCGAGGCCACATCGGATATCGATTGGCAGCGTCGGTTCAAACGATCGCAGAAAAAAGGTGCTGCGAGGGTTGATTCGTGGTTTGGTGTCAACCACGCCCGGCGGGAGAAACATGGTAAGAGCCGCGTTGCTCGAGCAGGTCCCGCCGCCCCTGGTCGCCGTACCCCGGTGAGTCCTCCCCGTCTTCGTTTTGACGCGACCGGTCCTTAGTTAACACTTCCGGTAGGGTAGCAAGGCGTCTGTCCGCCGATCCCATTCCGACGCACGAGTCGACTCCGCCGGGCCTTCGTCGCCCTTCACGCCAGTCCCCGCCGCGATGCCTGGCGATGAATCGCCTTCCGACGACGAGGACTCTGACGACGACGCCTCGAGCCTGGGTGCGGACACTGACGACGATGGCGAGTACGTCCAGTCGCCGTCCGGTCGCAGCTCTCCTTCCGGCTCCAGTGCCCGTCCTGGCCCCTCCGGCCGGGGTGGCTCGGGCGCGCCTGCGCTAGAGGATCGCGACCTGCTGTCCTCTGCTGCGTCCCTGTCGGACGCGCCGATGTCCTCTGCGCCGGCCTCTCGGGTCCAGCGCTCCACTCGTGCTGCGACACCCTGGCCCTCCAGCCCTGCCTCCGGCGTCCGCTCTGCTAGCGGTGCTCCCTCCGCTAGCGGCGCCTCCTCGATGGTGGAGTGGCGGGCCGAGCGGCGGATCCATCTCACGATGATCTCCAATACCTGTCCTCTGCCTGAGAAGCCTTGGTCCGCGGAGGAGTATCGCGACTGCGTCGCCGCGCGCTTGGAACTGTGGCATAAGTTCGACCAGGTCCCCACGACCGTCGCCGAGCCACCTCATTCGTCCGCTCGTGACCAGAAACTCATTGAGTTTCGCGATTTGGCCCCCCCGCCCTTCCGAGGTTGGAGGCCACCATAATCCTGTCGCAATGTACGACGTTTACCATACTGCCCGACGCGGTTTCGAGACCTGGCTTCGACGTCTACACCCCTTGCCTTCGTCCGGCGGCTCGCTGCCGTCCCTCTCGTCGCCGGCGAACGGCCAGCGTACTTACAGCGCCTCTCCGGGCTATGGCAAGGCGAGTACGACCCGTTCGCTTCGCCTAAGCGGGTAAACTTCAGCATGCCCGGCGACGGCGGTCGCGACGTTTCCTCGCTGGACAGTAGCCGCTCTGGTTCCGATGTCGTGGACGGTCTGGACTCGTGCGGCCCTTCCTCTCCCTTGAGCGCGGTCGCCGACCCAGATGCGTCCGACGGCGGCAACGCCCTGTCCGTTGGCTCCGACACCGGCGGTGACCGCTCCCCTAGCCCTGATGGCGATGTTGACATGGTCTCGGGGGCACTGACGCGTCGGCGCAAATGCCGCCACCCGCGCAAGCTCTTGCCCCGACCGGCCCGTCCGTGGACCCACACTGGACTGCCGAGCAATGGGCGCTCGCCCGCCGACGGGCCATGAACCGCATCCTCGAGCTGTATCCTGACCCCGCTCCCCCTGTCAGCGTTACCGCCTTCCGGGACGTCCTTTGGGCCCGGCACTTCAGTCTCCACTCGGCGAACCGCGAGATAGACACGGCTATGCGCTGGGATTCCCATCCCGCGCCGCCTAGTGTTCAGCACACGCGAGACACTGAGAACCTCGACGTGGCCACCATCACGCTCTCGGCGACGGCTGACGTCCTTGGTTGTGCTCCCGAGCTGGCCATCTCTCTCTGGCTCGGCTTGCCCAGGCCGGCGGACGATCGCATGTCCTGCGCCGCTTCCCGATCGACGCTACCCGCCCCGATCCCATTGGAGCTGGGTACACACCCCGGTACGTCTCCGAGATCGTGACTAGCCTTCCGGCGGCGGCTCCTCCCCCTGCCGTTTAAGGACTGGTCCCCGGCCGCAATGGAGGAGTACTACAACAGCGCCTTCTCGTCACTCGGCTTGCGACGGATCAACGTCCTCGGTGGCATCGCTCCGCCCGCCGTCTCGCCGTCCTCGTCGACCCGAGGTGCCAAACGTCGCCGCTCTGCCGCCGACGACGCGGCTCACGGTCCCTCGGCTGGACCCCCTCCTTCGCGACGCCTTCGCCCGTCTCGCCGCTAGGTCGCCCTGACGCGTCACCTAGTTTGCCGTCCCCTCATCCGCTGCGTCCTGCGCTTTGGCGGATCCTCGTCGCCCGTACGCCGCCTAGCGGACCTCCTGCGTCCTACTCTGCATGCCGCGTGCGACCTTCCACAGCAATTGCATGGCTTAGCTCCGTGTACTTCTAGGCCCTGGCCTCGTTAATTGATCTGCTGCGCTTCGCGCCCCGCCACTCCGTGATTTCCTGTGCTCGGAGGGCGATCGTCGTCCCATTTACGGTGGGACCGCCGCTTACGATAGCGTGCCACGATCTTCGGCGCGTTCTCCAGGTTCGCCTCTGGCTCCCAGGTGTTATATTCCACCGGCCAGCCCATCCATTTCACGAGGTACTCCGCCCCTCGGGCGGTCGTCCTGTGTCGGAGGATATCCTCGACCTCCCACTCCTCTTGGTCCTCCACCAGTCCTGGGAGTGCCTCATGGTCCCCGGAGGCCTTGCCAGTCCATGGCTCCAACGATGACACTGGGAACACGTCGTGTATCCGTTCGTACTGCGAGGGCAGGGCGACCCTGTAGGCCACCTTACCAATCCTCTCCGTGACCTTTACCCGAATGTACGTCGGGGCGAGCTTCGCACCGCACTTAAATCGGAACCGCTTCGTCGAGAGGCCTACCCACTGACCTGGTTGGAACTCTTGGTCCTGGTGCCTTCGGTCGTAGCCCTTTTGTTGGGCTTTCACTGCGACGTCCCAGTGTTCTCTCATACGCGCGCGGACCTCTCGGCTCTTCTGTAGCCGTTCTAACACGCCCGCGCTCCGAAAGCGTTCTGCTTGGGGGCGAACTCCGTCATCCTCGGGTGAAATCCATACAGCGCCTCAAACGGTGACACCCCGATGGAGTCGTGGCGGCGGTTATTATAGGCGAACTCGGCTTCGTGTAGCCCGGATGCCCATGTCGCCTCGTCGCAACACGTGCGTAACCACTTCTCTAGTGTTTGGTGCGTTCTCTCTGTCTGCCCGTCCGTTTGGGGATGGTACGCCGTGCTCAGCCGGCGTTTCGTTGCCCTTGCCTCGCACCACTCTTGCCAGAACCGGCTCGTGAGTAGGAGTCCCTATCGCTCACAATCCCGAGGGGCGTCCCGTACCGGCATTCCACTTCCTTATACAGGATATGGGCTAACTCTGCCGCAGTTAGGGTTTTCCTCGTGGGTAGGAACAGTGCCATCTTCGTGAATCGGTCCACGATGACTAACACGGCGTCGCAGGCGTCGCCCTCGGGTCGGCAGCTGATCGGCAGCCCAGTGATGAAGTCCATGCTAATCTCTTGCCAGGGTCCCTCGGGTAGCGGTAGGGATTGGAGTAGGCCGTACGGTTTGTGCCTTGGTCTCCTTGCTCCCTGGCACTCCTGGCATGACTCTGCGTACTGTCGCACCTCCTCGGCGATCGCGGGCCAGTGGAACTTCCTCATGAGCAGCTCTAAGGTCTTATTCGCGCCTAGGTGTCCCGCCCTGGGGTCATCGTGGTGTTGGTGGAGTAGTTGGGCCCTTAACGCTCCCTCATTAGGGATGACTAGCCTTCCTTTAAATCGGAGGGCTCCTTCCTCGTCTAGGTGGTACCCCGCAGCTTGGCCTTGCCGCGCCTTCTCCATTCGTTCCGCGATGTCCCGGTCCTGGGGTTGTAGCCCCCGAATGAGCTGGTAGAACGCCTCAGTGGGCTTATCCGCCCAAGTGGTCTCGTTTCTTGCCACGCTTCGAGCCACTGCTCTCGGGAGCACCTGTCCCCCCACCGGCCTCGTCGATCACTGCTCGGCGCCTCGTCGTGGGTGGCCCTCCTGGCCTTGTGCCCGGGTTACCGGGGCAAGGACCGCGTCCCCCCTGGCCACCCGCCGACCTTTTGTCTGTGTGCGTCACCATCGCCCGCACCGCCCCCACGTACGTCGCGGTCCCGACGTTTCTCGTGGTGCTGATCCTTGCCACCTGGTGTCGGACCTCGGCCGGCAGCTGGTCGACGAGTGCCAGTTTCATTGCTAGTGACGGAATCACGTCGTGGTAGCTGATCTCCCCAGCCATGTAGTCTGGTCGCCGCGATAGCGGATCCGCCGGGTTCGTGGCCCCTTCCGATATTCCATATCGAAGTCAAAATGCGAGAGCCTGTACACCCATCTTGCGAGGCGGCCTCGTAAGTCTCTCGCCGGTGCTTCCACGACCCCTTTCAGTGCCTGGTGGTCGGTCCAGACCGTGAACTTGGCGCTCAGCCCCTCAAGGTAGTGTCTCCAATGCTCGAGTGATTCGACAATCGCTAGCAGTTCCTTTTGGCCCGTGGCCCAGTTCAGCTCGGGCGCCGTGAGTTTCCGCGACCAGTAGGCGACTGGCCTCCACTCGCCACCTCCTTGTTTCTGTGATAGGATGCCTGAGACTGCCCTATCACTCGCGTCTGTCTCGACCCTGCTAGTTTTCTCCGGGTCCCAGTGTCGGAGCACCGTCGCCGAAGTGAACGCGTGCTTTAGCTCTTCGAACGCCTTCTGTGCGTCCAGGGCCACTGGAACGGGCCCTTCTTCCGGCCGGCCTCCATGCCTTTCAGTAGCGCCGTAATCGGTGCCGTGATATGCGAGTACTTCGCAATGAACTTCCTATAGAAGTTGGTGAACCCTAGGAACACTTGGATGTCCCGGTACGACTCAGGAGGCTGCCATTCCTGCACGGCTATCACTCGTTTCGGGTCCATCTTTAAGCCTACTCGGCCGACCACGAATCCTAGGAACTCGATTTCCTCTTTAAAGAATTCGCACTTCGAGATCTTCGCAAATAGCTCGTGCTCCTTCAGCCGTTCGCACACCATTCGGAGATGCGTCGCGTGTTCCTTCGCGTCCTGCGAGTAGATGACGATGTCGTCGAGGTAAACCACGCAAATGGTGTCAATGAGCCCTGCTAATGCCTTCTGCATATAGGCCTGAAACGTGGCGGGCGCGTTCGTGAGCCCCATGGCCATCACGTTATACTCGAAGTGGCCGTACTTCGTTCGGAACGCGGTCTTCCAGCGGTCGCCCTCTGCGATTGCGAGGCGAAAATAGGCGTCTCGTAAATCCATCTTCGAGAACACCTTCGCCGACCCCAGCTGATCCATCAGCTCGCTAATTAGCGGAAGCGGATATCGGTTCTTTACCGTGACCTTATTTAGGCCCCGGTAATCGACGCATAGTCGTAGACTGCCGTCCTTTTTTGGCACGAATAGCACGGGTGCCCCCGCCGGGCTCGTGGAGTGCCTAATGCGACCGGTTTCCAACGCCTTCGCGAGGTACTCCTCGAGCTCCTTTCGTTGCGGTTCTGAGAGGGGATAGATAGGTCCGTGTGGAGGCTGTGCGCCGGGGATGAGGTCGATCGTGTGCGGTGTCTCTCCTAAAATAGGCGGCTCCGCGGCTGCGGACTCACTAAACACGACCTCGTACTCCTTTAAACAGGCTGGTAGCGCGACGGTCCCTATGGGCGGTTCGTCGTCAAGCCCCGGTATCGCCGACGCGTCACCTAACTCTAGCCTCGCTAGCTGGGCGATTAGCACCGGTTCGCCTTCGGTCGCTTCGCGGGCGAACTCCTCTGGCCCCACGAACTGCATCACTCTAAACGTGAACGTGTCTGGCTTTCGTGTGTCTAAGGTAATTCCCTCCCGCCCCATGCCCGGGCGGGACAGTAGCACCTGGGCCGCGTGCTTATCTCGGCGCACGACGAAGAACACCTGCGTGAACCTCCGTACCTGCCCTTGCACGTCTTGCATCTCTATCGCCGCTTCCACGGCGCCATAGCACCGTAGCGGCTGCCCGTCGACCCCTAAAAGTCGCGGCAGAGTTATGGGGACTTTCGTAACCCAACCCCTCGTGACGGCTCGATCCGCCGTCCGCTTTGCGATCACGTTGACCTCGGCCCCCGAATCCAGGTCGATCCGAATCGGCTTCTTCGCTCGGCCGAGTTCGTCGCATAACTGGCCCGTGGTGCGCATGGCCGCGCCTAGCACCCCTGTCGCGCGGTGTGTGTCCGCTGAGTCGTCTTGCGCTCCGTCCGGCTCAGCTACACATTTCCCGCCTCGCTCGCGCTCCAGTCGGAGTCGGATCGGTACTGGGGCGTCTCTTGCTTCACCTCTGCCGCCTGGATCCGCGCGCCGGCCGCTCGTGTAGCGCCGGTGTGCGCCGCCGGGGATTGCCTGCCCGGCGGCTTGGCCGTACAATCCCGCTGGATATGGCCCCCTCGCCGCATTTATAGCAACGGACGTACTTCGGGCGGGGTCTCCTCTCGGTGGCGCCTGGGCCGAACCCCCTCGACGAACCTTCGACGCTGGTTGCACCACCGCCTGGTTCACATACCCCTGTCGGGTCCCGCTAAACTCGTGCTCGGCCCGGGGTCGCTTCCTTCCTCCCGGAGTCCCGTCGCGTGTCCCTTCGCGATCCCTTCGCTGATAAGGGGAGAGGATCTGCCATCGACGCTCCGCCTCGTGGGCGACCGCTTGGGCGTCGGTGATAGCAACGTTATCCCGAATGATGTCCATCCGTAGCCACGGTCGCAGCTTGAGTAGGAACTCGTGTGCGATGAGGGGCTGGCCTGCGATGCTCTCTCGAACCCGTCGCTGCCACGCGGACCACTCGTTATAGAACTGTGTCGGCGATTGGTCGGCCGTTTGCCGGATCCGTTGTAGCGCCGCCATTGACCTCTGCATATTCTGAGCCGGGTCGATGTGTTCCCGTCGAATGAACTTTAAGAAGTCTGCCCACTTGGCCTGCTCGCTGTATTTCCCTTGCGGGTATAGATCTTCGGCGTGGGTGCGCCACTCGCTTTGCAAGGCGTAGTCCACGTTGGTGAGGGCCCATTCGATATAGCGAGCATCCGTCTGGTCGGGTCGGCTCTCGTTTTGTTGTTCCACCGCCACGATCCAGCTTCGGATCTCCACGTGGGTCGAGGCCTCCTCTAGCTTCTTGCATGCGTAAGTCGGTGGCTTCTCGTACGTGCGCGGTTCTCCGCTCGTGCTCCGACTGGGCGGCGTTAGTCCTTGACCCCGTTGGCGGTCGGCTCGGTCCGCCGTCATCATCTCGATCATCTTCTGCTGTGTCTTCAGCAGCGCGCGGAGAAGGTCGTTCTCCCGCGTGGCGACCCGGAACAGATCGGACTCCGAGGGGTTGACATGTCGGGTCCCGGCGTTGGGCTTGGATCCGTTTCGCCGGATGGTCGCGGTTCGTCCGCGCCCGTGGGCCCTTCGTCCATTGGGAACGGGCGCCCCTCCACCGTGCCCGCTCCGGTAGTCAGGGCGCCGGGGATCGCCGCGTTGCTCGGCGCGGCTGGCTCGTTGGCTCCTAACCCTAAGTTGGGGTGAGAGCTTGCTTGACCGGGCGTCGAGCTGTCGGGGCGCGATCGGGTAGCGGGTGCCATAGCCGGCTCGTTCTCGTGGTGTAGAGATTGAAGAATTGTAACGGAATGATACGAATCGAACGAGGTGACTATGTGCACGCAATTCCAATGACTGGCTGGCTGTATTGACTTCAATCTGGCCGTCCCTCCGTTTGCGGGCGCGGCCAGATTCTGCATAAGGGCGCCCCGGATTAACGTGGCGCCGCTCCGCCGTTTCGGCGACCGCCCTGGCGCTTGCTTCCGCCGGCGCGCCGACGCACCGCCGATCCGCCCGCCCGGCCCCTTTACAGCTCGGCTATTGCTAAACACATACTTTATAATAGTCACTCAATCTCTATTAAGAGGGTTGTTAATGAGGACCTCATTAAGCTTAGAAGGTTTATTAATTAAGGGAGCGTCTTTAATACCAACTATTGTTCTTATCTCGTTAGCGTTATAAGTGTAAGTAAGAGAAATAGCTAATATAAGGGGGTTATCTAGCTAATTAAAAAACTTAACGATATTAATGGAACATATAGCGTTAGCACGTCTTTAATTAAACTGTACGCTTTATAAAGTCTTTAACTTTCAATGTCTCTGTAGAAATCTCCAGACTTAGTGTGTTTTAAGGGTTTAAGGGTCCCTTAAAGCTTAAAATAGCCTTATAGCAAATAAAAGAAATCTTAAGTGTGGAGGAGTGTAGCCTACCTTAGTTTATAACTTAACTTAGCATATTTAAAAAGCGCTTAATAGTTAAGGATATGTTTTAACGCTTTTAAGAGGCCCCACGGCGTAAAACACCGCGGTCTATATGGCGCTGTAGGGTGGTTCTAGATACTCCATGTCTGATAGCCGCGCCTGGCATAGATAGGCCATTTCGGTGGGCTCTAGCGGCTGCACGCAGCTTCTTTTCGTGGTCGGACAACATGTTATAAGATGCGCAATTAAAGAGAGTAGAATAGTATATTGTCGCAATATGAGGCTATTCACGTGGCTTAGCCTCTCCTGTCAGGTCACGTGGCTCCTCTTCACATGCCAGGATTCACATGGTGACAGGGGTCCTGAGCTACTATATGTACTACTGCACCTACAGACAGATTTCCTTTGTTTCCTTCTAAGGGATAACTTGAACCTCGCTTTCCACGATCTCTGCAGTGCGACATATATTCTATTTACTTTTACGAGCGCTGGTTACCGTGCTATTTATTAGTGACTATGTTAGAGTTGTTGAGGTTGGTGATACTTTTTAGGTGGCCCATTAAGGGGGTGGCCCGAGTAGAGGCGGTCTAACTTATATAGCCGCACTAAAATAAGAATTAAAATTCTCCACGATATAATAAGAATTAAAGAAATAAAGAGAGTATTGCTATAATCTATAGGTAGTTAAATCTTAGTATATCGTATTAATTTAATAATTTTTTAAAGTGGGAGAATTTTCATTTGTTTACATTAGAAACTTAGTTTAGGTGGCTATTTTACTGTGGTGGCTGTTTTGCTAGGAGGACCGGCTGGTACATGCCTATCCTTATGGATAACGGTATGTGAGGCGTCTGGTTTGTAGTGGCCATGGCAGGTGACTGTTGCCCGTGGGAATTTTCCGTGCTATGTATGCCGCGCTATATGGCGCGGTAGGGGGGGGGGCGGGCTAGCATACTTAACACGGTCAGATTCATCGTCGCGGGGGCTAGGGGCAGCATGATGACCGCGTCGGTGCTCGCTTCTGGGGCGGTTCGTTGGCAATTTCATCAGGGTCCGTACCTGTGATTGTGGCGGGCTTAATGAGTTCGCTTAGATAGCATTGAGGCGGCAACACAAGGTCGGGAACCCCGGTAGCGCCACATTTCTGTGCGTCTAGCACGACAGAAGGCCATGGGCGGGCGAGGCGGCAAAGCCGGCGTCGCGTGCTTAATATCCATGGCGCCTTGTCCTAGGCTAAACGTCGTTCCTTGCGCGACGGGCACGTCGCGGGCCAGATTCGAGACACTGTAAGGCATGGGCCTGTTCCCCCTTTTGACTGTCTTATGAACTATGGTGTCCGGCCCAGGCTGTCAGGCCATCTGTTTGGACAAAGCCGTGGGGTGACATCAGCGGCCAACGTTTTTGTCACCTGGAGAAAAGGCACTAGGATGAGATGGTATCTTCAATACTCATCGTCGAAAACTCTACGAAACCTGCCATGGAAATCGGAGAATCGCTTCTCGACAGCCTACTCAGATCGGTCCTTGATGCCTTCCTCGATACTTTGTAGTATGTGTAACCGCATTGTCATTTTGGAACGAAATGGATAGGAAGTGGTCTCGTGAGTAACGGCATCGGCAGGCCGTCGGCGTCGACATCGGCTTCGGGTTGGACGAAATTCCAGACGGCGCGGACCGAGAAAAAGGTAAGCGCATCGGTTTGTCGCCGCGGCTCGGGAGATGGGCCATGGGCCTTGGTGCTTTGTGGAGGCCATTGAAGCGGAAGCGCACAACTTGGGGTGCTCTGGAGTAACCTGTATACCGTCAGTTTTTATGAGTGATTGTACCGTATCGTCTGATAGCGCGTCCTGTGGTAGGAAAGGGTGGGAATGGATAGCCGAGAGATTGATGAACAAAACAACGAGGCATAGAACAGAGGTAACCAAAACACGCAGCATTCTTGTCACTAGAGCCCGGCGGAAACCAAGGCGCCTATTTATTCGCGAATAGCCACGCTGGCTGGGTCGCGACGAGCCATACGCCATGGAATTGACTGCGTGGCTGGCAACAAGCACTCTGCTAGGCGCCTGAAAGGGGCTGTGCATAGAGCTGCATACATCTCAGTTGGCTGCAAAATGTGTTCGTATCAGCGCTCACCGGAAGGCAGATTTTGGTCAGCCTCGGAGGCGCCAGGGAGGCTGTGCAGCCGCGACCCCGCACTTGACCAACAATACCGACCAAAGGGCTGACAGCAGTTCCTCGTCCCAATCGTCCCCCTCTCTCTCGGTTTGAGCTTGCATAACATGACTGCGATCCCTCCTACATTCCACGTTCTGTCTCCCTGAATACCATGGATTGGAACAGACTTCAACCGGAGACGAGTAATTGTTACGCTCGAATTACCTGCACAACATACCGACACCGTCCTATCATCAGATAATCGCTGCCGTCGCCATGCCCAACAGCCGTGATGGCCGTAAGAGTGTCCGCTTTAGCATAGGGTCCGAGCAGTTGAGCGGCTCGAGACGCAGCCGTTGGGATGATGAATGTGATTCTGGAATTGGCTCGTCGTCAAGTGAACAAACCTCCCAGAGACGAGGGAGATCTGATTGGGGTTAACAGCTGCAGACCGCCTCCACCAGAGCAACGACCCCGACGCTTTACGAGAGGCCTACGTCACCTTGCTTGCAGAAAACCAGAACCTCAAGGGCGCTATTTGCCAACATGAAGCATCTCTGAGCACATCCCATCGGGCGATCAAGCAACTGGAGGAACACGCGACCGGCCTTTTTACGCAGATAGAAGAACTCCAGGCCAAGAACAACGACTACAAAGTCGAAAGGGCGCGCCTAGCCACTAAGAGATGAACTCGAGGCCGAGAACAACTTATACAATGAAGAAAGGGCGCGCCTAGCTACCAAGAGAGCTGACCTCGAGGCCATGATCGACTCGAGGTCCTTCAACCTTGATAAGCTGACGTCCTCGGAGGATATGGTGGAAGTCCGGGGGTCCGTGTATGTGATCCTGGAGTCGCCTAGACTCTCTATGACGTGCCACACTAGCGAATTGCCCGTTTGCTTAACAAGTAGCAGCATAGCTCTGGGTCCTTTGATAAACATCTTTCCGTTAAAGACCGTCGCATACGGTGCCTGTACCAGTTTAGAAATGTGATTGAGGGCCAGCTCAACACCTGTCCCGCGCTTCGGTCTGCGACGGATGGGAAAGCCATGCGTGAGAACTCGGTTCCTAACGAGTCCAGTCCAGCACCGACCATTAGATAAATCGGCTGGAGGATCCTCGTATGTCGTTTGGACCCAAATACCCCAGATAGTGTGCAAAATAAGGCGGGCTTTACTTTCCTTCCTGTCAATTCATATGAGGTGAGGAGTGCAGGCTGCACTAATCGGTTGACCCGGGTTTTGTCCTCGAATAGGGAGGTCACAACTGATCCAGGCCAGTTGCTGTGTGATCTCGGCTAGCGAAGCTTTCGTCCCGAAAGCTCTCGCCACTAGCTGCGATGCTTCCATACGAGCGTACAGCTTCGTATAATCGTAAAACTCGGCTAAAACTTAATTAGACGAGATATAAGAGGTAATGGTCTCTATACTTACTTGAATGTTCCGCGCTACGTTTATCTTCAACGAGGTCTTTTATTAGTTGACAGACCACCTCCCCTGTGAGCGGCCATGTCTCGCTCAAGTACTTGGCACAAGGAACTGCTTGCGCTTCTAGTGACGACCCAGTGAAGCAGAGGGCATTTGCGATGGCATTGCCCCGATCACCCTCGTATCCCTGCTGCGTAAGAAAGAAATGCGGATTCCATTCAACTCGGAATGTCACACCGTAAGTCATCGACGCGGCTCGGCGACTGACTTTCTGTGGGCTTGGTAGCTGACACATGACTTGTTGGCCTATGTCAGTCATGATGTCTGGGTCCGCTGGCGTGGTGAGGAAATGTTGACATAATTGGCTGCGAAGCCTCTGGTAGGCTTTTTCTTTAGAAATGAAATCGCCGTACATCCGTAAGCGTGCTCTAGCTTCAACCGTATCCTCATAATCTTCATTAGACGACCAGTCTACGCTGTTGTCATCACTGGGAAGATCACTCGGATGCACTGGGTGGGTTGCAGACTCGCTCATTTCCAGCCATTGTGACACCAGGTTCGCCTTGTCAGGATCAATGCCAATTCTCCTCGAAAAGGAGCGACTTTCAGATGAATGAGCTTCCTGAAATGCCGCGGCTATGTCTCTGGGAGACTTCAGGGTTAGATTGGATGACCAATTGATTGAGGATATCGACTTACCTTCTGTGCCTGTGGACAAAGACCATGACATTACGCTGGATTTGCTTGCTAGCCTGATGCCCAACGCTGAGGGAGAAATTCTGTAGCAGATTTGGCAAGGAGGCGAAAACTCGCTTCCATACCTGTTCATCTTCTGCAGTGTCCGTGGAGGTGTGGGCTGCGTGAGCTTGCTCGAGAGTTTGTGCAAAAAGGTCTTTGGCCAGTGCCGAGATGTAGTCCATGTCCCCTGGATTTGTTGCGTCCGAGTACTCCGTCCTGGTTTCCTCCTGGTCGTCATCATCATCATTATTTGCGTCATCCGAGGCGTGGTCGTGTGAATTTTGGCCGTGGTGCTGCGTTTGGATTTTCTCGCTATCAGTTGAAAGGGTTTGGTTGCTGCTAGATTCTCCGACCGAGAACGATTGTGGTTCGGAAACTTAACTTGCAGAATTTTCGCTGTTCAAATCAGTCTCACCACTAATCGAAGCCCGCTGGTCAGCTTCAGACGGAAATCGCTCTTCCTTGTTCTTCTGCGAAACGCTGTATGACTCGACCCAGTAGAAGTCGGAGAGTACAGCGGACGCGGTATTGGCAACGCCATCGCTGGAAGGCTCTGGCTCCGGAGCTTGTGACCACCGCCCCTCGCTTGCTGTGAAGGATACCTCCCTCTCAAGGGTGGGTTCGGTAAGGAACTTGGGCTTTTTGTGTCTACCAGTAGCACTCGAGTCGGTGGTCTGGGGCTTGCCGCGCTTCTCGTCAGAGCGGATCGGGATCCGCTCTACCACGTCGTTAAAGACGCGAGGCGAATGAGACACGATGCCGCCCGGTGGCTCCGCCTTGGCCCCGAGTCTTTCTCTATTGATATCCAGGCGCGCGCGTTTGTGCTCGTAGTCGGCGCGCCATTTTGTGGGCTGGTGTTCGAAGACTGTCAGCTTAGTGGGTAAGAGACTCACTAGCACTAGAGGAAGAATAAACATGAAGTACTAGTAACCACGAGTAGGAGCGCCTAGGGCCATGTACGACATTGGGTCTCGGATTTCGAGCTGAGTCAAGACTGCCCATTGAAGCAGGGACCCATTTCACCTGGAGTCAATATCGGCCGCGGAAGAGGCTTTTCTGTGGCACAGAACTCCAACGCCGTTAATTCGCGCGCTAGTCACCTTCAGGGTCTCTATGATCTGACCAAAGAATCCGTTGCATTGTTTGATTCAGACGACAAAAGAAGCTGGCTGGTTGATGGAGTCAGCGTGCTGCTTCACCTAGCTCGAGCATCTCTGAAGCGCGACGAAGACGATCCCATCACCCGCTCTTGGTATCAGTTCAAGATGAAGGAGTACAGTCACACCTCCCAACCCAGCGACAATCCCGCCTTTAGCATTCTAATGGACCCCACTAATCTTAAGGCACCATTGCACGACACTCCTACGGGATCTCCTGAAACATTTGGCCAGCGAGTTGAAAAGATTTGGTCCTTTCTCGAGATGGTAATGGACGACGAGAAACAAGCGAATGACGAACAACACGCTTGCACAGACCTCGAAGCCTTTGAATTCCGACATATTGCGACCGTCACCGGCCCTGTCTCTCGCTGCGCAATCCCGTTGCCGCCGGAAGGCCGTGCATCCATCGACCTCTGTCGAGAAGTCAATGCGGTGACCCTCGTTGGAAGTGGATTTGGGAGCTCATTAAACCCAAACCCCTCGTACGACTCTGTCCTCCTTGGCAATGCGTGCCCAAGGGCATGGGCTACATTTGTGTCCAAACATGCCATCTTAGGCACATCATAGAGAACCGAACAGACAAAAATATCGGGTCTGGGGTCGCATCGGAAACATCTACTGGAGGAAGCTCGAAATGGGCTTCGACGGAGGATGTGACTGCCGCATAGGGCCTAGTTGCAACTATGCCAGGAATCTTTAGGCGGTGGGCCAGTTTGCCGGTTTCAAACCCGGCCCGGTTGACAGAGGAAAGGAAAGCCTTCCTCCCGAGGGCGCAGTAATCTTTGGCGGTTATTCTTCTTTCTCCGAAAGCCGGCAACCCGACAGCCCCAACAGCCATGGCTTACTTGGATCAAGTTGTGGCTCAGCCACGATGGCAAACCGCGCCTCCCCAGCGACTGATTCTACATATTCCCCAAGTCTTGGCCTCTCCTCTTCCAGTGGAACATCTTTGCACGCAGAGTCTTCTCAACCTACCGAGACTGATTACCCGCAACTCACATACATTCCAGGGACAGCGCCAAACAAACGAATGCGAGTGGCGGGATGGCCAGAAGGTAGACTTCATCAACCACGTTCCTCTCTTCGCTTATACGGCCGACTAATATTCGCGTTTCAGCCAGAGATAGTGAGCCGCTCTTCAGCCGGAATCTCTCCCTACAGCCTGTGGAGGCAGATCCCAACGTTAGAATTGGCCACGTTGGAGGTGGTCATTCAGCACCCGGTAGGAAACCACAACATCCCCGAAACCGCGAAGAATTCAGCGTGGTAGTTATCTATGCGCTGAGGCTCGAGGCCGAGGCGTTCGGTGACATGTTCGACCAGCGCTGGGATACTTCGTTCGGCAAGGCCCCAAGGGACCCCAATGCCTACTCGACCGGCACCATTGGCGAGCATAACGTTGTGCTTGCCCACATGGCGGGTATGGGGAAGTCGAACGCCACGTCGGTCGCCGCTTACGTCCACTCCAGCTTCCCCAACATCAAGTTAGCCTTGGTTGTGGGCGTCTGCGGCGTCGTGCCTCTGCCTCCGCGGAGGGAGGCCATCGTACTCGGAGACGTGATTATCAGCGACAGTGTCTTCCAGTATGACCTCGGCAGGAAGCACGGCCGGGATCGAGTCGTGCCGAAAAAGAACTCCGGGAGTCGCTGAGGTTTCCCACGTGCCCGCAGCTCCGTCACCTCATGGCCAGGATGGACACGAGAAGCGAGCGGCAAAGGCTGGCCATGAGATTGGCACACTACACTAATGGAACCCCGCGGAACCCCGATATGGGCGCGCAATATCGAGAAGACGCAGGAGACGGGCCGGACCGCGGCCTTTTCCACACCGCGTACCGGCACGCGGATAGCGCCCAAACGTGCGCCGGATGCGGCTGCCACGGCACGGCGTCCCAACGCCAGCGACTGGGCCAAGGCAACCCGAAGCCGGCGGTGCACATTGGGCGGCTGGCCTCGGGGACTCGGTCATCCGGTCAGCCGAGGACCGCGACGAGCTGGCCCAGGACGACGACATCATCGGCTTCGAGATGGAGGGCGCCGGCGTCTGGGATCACTTTCCCTGCCTCGTCATCAAGGAGGCCTGCGACTACGCCGATGCCCACAAGACGAAGGAGTGGCAAGGATACGCCGCCACTACGGCGGCGACGTGTGCCAAGGCCTTCTTGTTGCTGTACTGGGAGCCCACGCCTTATTTCGGATAGCTGTCTTTGGTCATGTATGCCTCGGTCAAAGGACAGGACTTCAACCGGAGTGCGAGATGAGGGCCATACGTCGTGCGGAACATTAGTCGTTGCGGTACCCCGGACAATCCTACGACTGGAGTTTCTCCCGACTGAACAATAGCAGCCTCGTGACCATGTCTCCGGCACGGGGCATTTTAACGTGCCGGCCGCTGTATGCAAACAGAGATCTCGTCGTGTTAAAGTGGGATACACAGGATAAAGCCGGCAGCCAAAACGTAGGATCGATGGCAGACGAGCCGTCATATCCACCTGCACACACTTTCCTAGTGCAAGTTATCGCCCTCCGAGAATCACGGAGGTTACGGGCTACGAGAAGAAATAAGGCTTGACTTTTTCTGGTACGATCTTAAGTACGCTCATTTAAGATGGATATCTTTGAATTATGAATGGTTCTATCACCCGTCTATTAATACGACGCACTCGGCCGTCTGATCGGCTACCTGGACGCCGTACATGCCCGGCGTGAGCCGCCACGCTCGGCACGTCTAATCCCAAAAGCTACAGGCCACCTTAAGATCTCCTTGGAGCTCCACCTGCCGCTCTTCGCCTGGCTCCGTCAAGCGTAGCTTTGTGAAGGCCTTGAGCTCCTTCTCGGGGTACCATATGCAGCCATTGCGGGCCGTGGTTGGTGGCAGAACATACAGCTCTACTACTCCACACCCGGCCGCGGCGCCCATGTTCCACAGCCGCACGCCGTAGGCCAGAGACCCTGGCGGCATGACCTTGGAGGCGGCGGCCACGGCTTGGATGAGCTGTGCCTGGGTATCAAGACCGGAGCCTTCAGACCCTCTTAAGTAGGACCATTCCGTCCCGGGCGATGTCGCGGGCGCCGGGCTTACCGACGCTGTGCCTACTATTCCACGGCACAGACAGCAGCCAATGCCGGCGGGCTCGTCGACTTGGGGAGTTCAGCGGGACGTCGCGGAATGGCAAACTGGGCTCTCATTACACTGCCGAACCATGACCGCGTGACTACGTGAGCGATGGCGCACCGCGCGTCTTCCCTCGGCGCGCACGCACGACGCGCCTCAGAGTCTAGCGCTCCTCAACCGCTCCACACAAAGTTCTGCTCTTGTCCCTCGGCGAGCGGCCGCAGGGCCATGCCGTAGTCGCCGCCGTTGGGCGTCCGCAGCAGCGTGTGGATGTGGAAGCGGGCGGGCTCGGCGTTGGTGAGGAAGACGCCCGAGTGGTGGTCGAACTCGACGATGACAACGGGGCTCTGCACGCGGTAGTAGAAGGCGTCGGCGTCGCCGAAACCGCCGATCCAGCAAAAGTACGTCTCGCCGAAGTGGGCGCGCGCCTGGGCGAGCCGGAGTGCGCGCGCCCGCGCCGGCAGGTAGAGCAGAAACTGGGCGAGGAGGTCGCCGACGAGGGTCTGCTGCCGCGCGTCCATGTCGCCGACGCGCACGCCCTCGTACGGGACGACACGGTTGTCGCGGTAGGCGCCGCAGAGATGCCGCTGGTCGTCGTGGTTCCAGCGGCCCGGCGGCATGGCCGGGTCGCGCAGCTGCTCGTAGACGCGGGCATGCGCCTGCAGCGGCGCCGGCAGGGACTGCATCAGCTCGAGCCCCAGCCGCTCTTCGTCGTGTAGGATGCGCGTGCCGTAATACGGGTCGGCCGGGTCGTCGATGTGGCTGGGCTCGGCGCCTGTGAACCAAGGCGACAGCACCATCTGGTTGCGGACCAACAGCACGTTGAGGCACAGGTGGTGGCCGTACCAGGAAAAGCCCCACGGGCGCTCGGTCGACGGCGTGCCAAACAGGGCCACGTTGTAGGACAGGTCGTTGCAGATGCGTGGCGCGCCGACAAGCCGGCCGAGGAAGCCGTTGATGCGCATGGCGGCGAGGGCCTTGGCGTAGCCCTCGGGCGAGAGCGTGCGCCGCAGCAGCTCGAGGGCGGCGTCGCGCACCTCTTCGGCCACCTCGTCGAGCCGGATGCCCTTGTCGCTCAGCAGGAACTCGGGGTTGGACCAGGACCGCCACTCGGGCGAGTCGATGTGGTGGCTGATGCGCTCCCGCTGCCGCGCGTCCAGCCGCGCCAGCAGCGCGTCGGCGGCCGCCGCGATGTCGCGCACCGGCACGCCCTCGTCCTCGAGCCGGAACAGGCTGGGCCGCACGACGCCGTCGCTCGTGATGCCGCGGAAGGGCTCGGCGAACAGCCGCCGCCAGTGCTCCCACAGCGCGTGCAGCCACGGCGGTTGTTTGCTGTCTCGGAAGGCCGCCGCGTACTCGTGCGCGTCTTGCTGCTGCATCGCTGCGAAGCGCGCCTGGCCCAGGTCGGGCAGGAACCGGCGGAATCCGGCCTGCTCGTTTTCAGTCATGGTTGTGTGCGCTGTTTGCCTTTTGGGCAAGCTTGCAATGCGTGCATGCGTGCAAATGAGCAGTGCGTGTACAAGAGCGGGGCAGGGCAAGTGGAGGTTTGCGTGCGGTAGGGGTGCTACGATTTGATCTGCTCGTACCCACTGGTAAGACGGGCTGGCGCTTGGCCGACGTGCGGAATCCATCTACTTCGACTACCCATTTGCCGGGTCTTCCCGTCCTATGGTGGGCCCCGAGGCCATACATTGTCATCCCGAGTCTTCCCTCATCCCGGGTGTTTCGCCACCGGCCCGGCCACGCCAAGACGAGCCCGGCTTTCCCTCCCGCCCTTCTTGATGCGCACGCAAACCCGCATGTGTCATTGATGTCGCGCGATGGGGGGCTCATGTTGAAAGATGGGGTGGGCCGCTTGGGAACCATATACTCGCTAACATAATACTCATCTTGGGGACAGCCCGGCCACCCGGAGACGACCGCCCCTGCTAAACCCTTTCCGCCTCCGCCCGAGCACTCGCCAGAATGTCACTCCCTGCTTTCTCCCGTACGTGCCCCCCGCCCTTTCTCCATCGACACGACCGCGCCGCGCCGCTCACGGCCTGACTCGTGTCGAACCCTGCAGGCTTCATCCGCTTCGTGCCCAAGTCGGACGCGTACGCTGCATTGGCTTGAACGTGAGCTGCCTACCCGAGGGCGCGGCGCGGCCGCAGCGACCGGGAGTGCGCTGACGGCGGGCAGTACTTGCAGCACGCCAGAGAGCTTGGCCTCGACCTGCCTACGGTGCCGACGGTGTTTCCGTCCGTTTTGAGCCCCCGACCTCGCCTTCGTTGTGCTGCCTTTGCTGACAGCCGGATACATGTTCCCAGGAAGCCCAGCACGGCCCTGGGCGACCCGTGGCCTGCCCCCACGGTGCTGCCGGCCCTCACCCAGGCCTCCGACACGGGCGACTACGAGTCGGAGCTCGCCGTCGTTCTCGGCCGGAACTGCAAAAACGTCGCCGAGGCCGACGCTCCGGACTACTTTCGGGCTACACGGCGCGCAATGATGTTTCGAGCCGCGCGAGCCAGTTCGCCCAAAGGCAGTGGTGCTTCTCCAAGGGATTCGACGGCTCGTGCCCCTCGCTACGTCTCGAGCGAATACAGGCCCCCAGGTACCGATCAGCAAGTAGCGGCGGGATGGGGGTGCGGAACTTACCACCATGTCCTCGATTCCGCCTTGAGCTGGGCCGGTGGCTTCTTGGTGTTGGGCCCCAGGTCTCGATTAACGCCCATGGCCAACGCAGTTCGGACGGCGAGGCCCACGTGCATGTACGCCACTGGGGCTGCGTGAGCCATCGTACCGCCTTGAATTCAGCACGCGGGTACCCAAGGTGTGGTTTCAGTTCGTTTGGCAAACCTTGATCAGTAACGCGCGTCAGCCGGCGAACCGATGCCCAAGGAGCCGCGAGGTAGGCTGCGGCACGTGTACCATGATGAAATAGCACTGAACCATGGCCAGGTCCGTCATCAAACCGAGCTCGTCCTATTGGGTATGTATTTGTGCGGGGTCGGTATTCCTAGGGCACGGATTTGGGGCTGCGGGTACCGCCGCTCCCCAAGCACGGCGAATGCGGGGGCACTTGAACACCTCTGGTGGGATCGACAGTGCCTCCCCACTATTTGCCCCTCCCCCAACCGGCAGCTAGTTCGGCACCTACTACGCCAGCACTCGTGGTATGACCTCCAGGAGGTCTCGACGACGACGTCGGAGCCCTTTTCGGCCTTCAGTCCAAAGGGGATCGCGTGCAGCTTGATGTCGGGCTTGATGGATCGGCATGGCTGTTGGATTTCGGCTACGTCGTCGGCCGTCCACATGGAAGCCGTGAAGAGAAGGTCGGGCTGGAATTCGCCGACCTTGCTTGCCACCTCCTCCTTGCGTACCGCCTTCTGGTCAGCCATGACGCCCGGCCGTGCCACCGCCCGGCCTTCTCCACTCACTAATGCAGTTCGCTACATAGTCGATCGTGTAGTCCTCCTTGAGCGCCTCGGCCACGCGCCCGATCAGAAGTTTGGCCCTTTCGGGCGCCGTATTGACCCTGACGAGCCGGTAAACCCATTGGGGCGCCATTGTCGAGGCTTACGTCGGCCGGGCTCGTGTGGGTGCTCGGATCGCGTTCGCTTCACTTCAGCCCGCGATTTTCTTGGAGCCTGCCCTGCTCCTGGTGGCCGTCAACCGGTGTACGCGGGGGCTGTAGGGAAAGCGTTTGTTGCGGGGTATATAGGTCACCGAAGATGCCCATCTGTCTGGCCGTTGCGCTGAAAAGCGGGAGGGCTGACCGGGAAACGTTGCTGCCGTTGTGGCTCCCTATTGGCCCGAAAATGCCGACCCCGCTGAGACCGGGGTGGCCGGCTTTTCCGGAACAACCCCATGCGAAGACCAAGGAAGGGCCGCGCGACATTCCGACGCTGGAGCAGAGAAATCCGAGGTACATCTCCGGGACAACGTCGGTTATGTCCAGGGACCTGCAGGTCACGTGATATGTGTTTGGCGGGGGCATTGTCAGGCATCGATGGCAGTGCCCGAAGGCTCACAGGCAGTAAAACACGCAATTGGTTCCCACCGTCTCGTGCTAATGCCCCCGTGCTCCGTCGTTAAGGAAAGAGGCCTGGGAACGAACTCTTTTGAGCTGCCGTTAAAGAAAATGGCGTCCACCTTGGCCCAGTCGCCCTCTACGCTGTCAGGTCCCGCGCAGCTTGATGTGATCGTCATCGGCGCCGGGCTCAGTGGCCTGGCGACGGCCGTGTCCATTGCCCAGTCCGGCTCCCGGGTCACCGTCTTTGAAGGGGCTAAAGAACTGACAGAGGTCAGTAGCCAGCTTAACGCCTACGTAGGGGCGTAAGCCCAACGTCGCGGAATAGCTGATGGGGACCAACACGAAGAACACGCGACGCAGGTTGGCGCCGGCTTGCAGCTGACACCCAACTGTACCCGAATATTACAACGGTTCGGCCTTGACGACTCCTTCTGGGCGGCGGGAGCCGAACCCACCTTCCTCACGGTACGCCGGTACACCGGGACAGTGCTGGCGCAAGACCCCGTCTTCTCCCAAAACATGCGGGCGCGGTACGGCGCCCCTTCGTCGACATGCACCGCTGTGACCTGCAACGGGCGCTGTATGACCGGGCCCGGGCCCTCGGCGTTCGTATCCGGCTGGGCGAGAAGGTCGTCGACCTGGCGCTGGACCGAGCGCGGCCCGTCGTCACCACGGCTGGCGGCGACACGGCCGAGGCGAACCTTATTGTGGCGGCGGACGGGTTGTGGTCACACTGCCGTAGCCAGTTCCTCGGCTGCGCCGACCCGCCCCGGCCCACGGGCGATCTAGCTTACCGCGTCGTGCTGAACCTCGACCAGATCCCCGACGAAGACCTACGCCGCCGGGTCACCGAGCCCACCTGCGAGTTCTGGATCGGCCCCGGCGCGCACGCCGTCGCCTACTCGCTGCGCGGCGGCAACATGTACAACATCGTGCTCCTTGTACCCGACGACCTGCCGGCGGGGGTGAGCCGTCAGCGGGGCTCCGTCGAGGAAATGAAAGCCCTGTTCCAGAACTGGGACCCCATCTTGTCCCGGTTCTTGTACCTCGTTGACAACGTCGACAAGTGGAAGCTAATGCACCGTATGTTTCCCGCGTCGTAGTCATCAGCACTCGGCTGACAGAATTTCTTAGGGGACGAAATGTCGGCATGGGTCAACCCGAGGTCCAATCTCGTTTTTGTGTGGGTAGACCCCAGCTTCTCGGGTCCAACAGCTGGACTGACCATGACAGTGGCGATTCATGCCACCCCATGTTGCCTTACCTGGCCCAAGGGGCGAACTCGGCCATTGAGGATGGGGCAGTGCTGGGTTCCTTACTGGGCCATGTCCAGTCCGCAAACCAAGTGCCCCATGCCCTAAGGATGTACGAGAAATTGCGCAAGTCTCGAGGCGAGTCCATCGTGAGAGAGACGTTCAAGCAGGTACGTGTACAAGCAAGTCTTTCACCCCCGCCTATGTCAGGTTTATCAACTAAGCCCCCTTGCCCCCCGTCCCGCCTCCGTCTTAGAGAGAGGCTTTCCACATGCCAGATGGCCCCGAACAGGAGGCCCGCGACAAGCTCTTCTTATCCCAGCTGGGAAAGGAGCTGCAGGGCCCGTTTCCGAGCCGCTGGACCTGCCCCGAGGTCCAGCCCTGGCTGTACGGCTACGACGCTTACGAAGAGGTGGAGACGGCCATGCAGGCAGAGCCTTTCCCCCATGGTCCCGAGATCACGCAATCCATTCCGAGTTGCAAGACGGGAGTTACGGCATAGTTCCAGATAATGAATTCTTTTAGGTTTCAACCAAGAGTCAATGGTAGCAGGATTACCTGGCCGCAACCCCCGATGGCTCTTGTGAGGCAATTCAAGTAGCACATAAGGTTGGGCACTCTTCATAACAATCATGTGATGGGGGATTAGTTACGATATTGTATTCACTAATCGCCGCATGACGGTTAGGTCACGCAACGAATTACTTCGGATGGCTTAGGACTCACAGATGGGCTACGAAAACCACGAAGCGTCACCAACAGTTTATGGTGTTAGTAGGGGAATAAGAAATTCGTAGGAACTAACGGCAGGCCTGTACACAGAGACAGTCACTCTTTGCTGTCGGTTCTTGCGTCTCCAGTCCGCGTTGCTTTCGGAAGGCAGAGTTCACACCCCATCCCATGGCCGTGTGCTAGGGCGGACTGAAAGGCGTGCTGGAGGGAATGGACACGATGAGAAAGGGCGACGTCACTACTGTGAAGTTGGTTTATTCTCTGACATCTTCTCCAGTCGGATAAGTATGCCTGCTGTTACGGACAACCCGAACCAACAAGCATCTTATGGAAGCAGGTAAGCGCCCATGCAGCCAAGACCTCGCCTACTACACCACCAAGCAAGGAGACCAGCCTCAGGCAAGGGATACCAGCCCCAAGGGCAAGCCACGCCAAGGCTAGGTCACGTGATGGATCACTAGGCTTGGCACTGATCCAACGGGATGGATCAGCGGGGCCAGTGGTGAGCCTCCAGTACAGGATCAGTAGTGGTGTTAGTAAGCCAACACTAGGAGATCACTTAGATCAGTGGTAATCCAAGGTAATCCAAGGTATTAATAAGGGAATAACTTAGTATATAAGTTAAAAGGATTTTCTATATAGACAGTTATTACCTTAGTAATTAATCTAAGTATTTATTTAACCTATAAATAGGCGTAACCTCTTAATAACCTATTATAAAGTTTAGACTAGTTACTTAGTTAAGCACTTTTAGTTATTAATTACCCTACGATTAGTATTTAAGCTAAATAGACGCTCTCTATCACTAATTATACAACCCTTATATTATATAGTACTTAGGTATAGCGTTTTGTTATATTTTAATTACTTATACTTAAGTTAGTCACTGTGTACTACCTTAAATACTAACTCTCGATATAATGGCACCTTAAACCCTAATTACACTTGCACTTACTATAGGCTAGCGAGCCCTAGCAACTCCTTAGCCGACTGTATAACCTGTAGCTGCCGATATCTCTTAAAAGCTTTACAATATAGTCAACGCTCTTCAATAGAGTGTCGCGACCCTCCGATATAATAATATGCAGCTCCAATATGTAAGGGAGGAGGCGCTGGAGAGGTGCATCCGCACGCTGGTCATCTGACCTGCGGCGCAGACCCACCGGCAGCCTACTAGCGAGGAGCGGGCGCACTGCTGGCGCCCGACCCGAACTTAGATTCTGCAAGAATCAGTCTTGCAGTGGAATTGAGCCTGCCCTTCGCTACCCTATACCTGACGGTGCCATTGTGATTCCTTCGGAACCTTACACAATAGCAGATCGCCGCTAAGAATAGGGATCAGAGAAAGCACAAGTACCTTAGACTTACGCCTTATAACAGCAGAGATAAGAACGTTTAGATGTTCCTCACGTAAGCTAAAGCTTACTTAAAATACTACTTAAACAGCTTCTTTAATAACTCCAATAAGGTTATATATATTACCGGATACCTTCAAGCGACGCCTTTATGTGGTTTAAACCTATAATAAGAGACTACTTAACTAATAAAAAGAAGCTGCAGGAGGATAAAACTAAGGCAATTTTCGAAAGCTATAAGACGTTCAAAGCTAAGCTTAAGGGCACTTTTAGAAACCCAGATAAGGTCTGTACAGCCAAACGATAACTTATAAAATATTAACAAAGAGGATCCGCTGCCGTTGTGAGAGGCTGAGCCTTGAAGCACTATCGAAGGGGCCAAATGCTGTTTATTTTCTAGATGAGAAGAGAGAAGAGAATCGTCCTCAGGAGGCCGGGCGCAGCGTCTCGTTAAATCTTGCGAGACCGGACCGGAACGTTCGGGTCGGAACGTTCGGACCGGAACGTTCGGACCGGAGCGTTCGGACCGGAACGTTCGGATCGGAACGTTCGGATCGCTGCTCAGCTCCCCCTCCTAGGTCTTGACCACTAGCCTGGCGTTCGAATGGAGAGACCTACTCGAAGCCTCATGTGAGGGGTTCGTGAGACGCTCAGGCCAGGTGCGCCTGAGCCTATCTCCCAGGTCCCAACCTGTAACATCACCCCCTTCTCCCCCTTTTTCTTTCTATAACCCTCTGTACGTCTCCTCCTGCACGTCTCTTCCCGTATGTATCCTCCCGTACGTCTCTTCCCGTATGTCTCCTCCTATACGTCTCCTCCTCCTGACCCTTCAATTCCCTACTTGTGCTTCTTCTAGGCTTCGGCTAGCCTAGTTCTTCTTTGGCTAGCGGGCTTTTCGCCATCGAAATCCGTCGCTGGTCTGTATTTCGCTTCGAATTCGTTTAGCGCTTGAGTATCTTTCAAGTTCTCTAGAGGCTCCCAAGTTGGTTCTGCGTAGCCTCTCTATTTGACTAGGACCTGCCGGTATGAGCCCCTTCCGCGTCTCTTCGTACGGGCTCTTGTAATACTCTCGACTTCCCACTCGTTGTTATCTGGGTTACTGTTATCCGTAAAAGCTGGCGGCGGTTGATAGTCTGTTGTCTTCTGGGAAGGTAAAGGGTCCTCGTACGCAGGTTTTATAAGGTCCACATGGAACCTTGGCCATACTCCTTGTGGGACGTCTAGTTCGTAAACGTGAGAGCTGATAACCTTTGTAACAGTGTATTTCGCGTGTAGCCAGGCTAGCTTTTTCGATGGGACGTCTAGGTTAAAGTTCTTAAGGGAAAGCCAAACCTTATCCCCTACTCGGTATTCGCGTGCGGCGGTCCTTTTTCGGTTCGCGAGGTCCTCCTGGGCTTATTGGGCGGCTATCATAGCGGCTTGGGCGAAATCTCCAGCGTCCTTTAGTCTCTGGACGAAGTGTTCGGCTCTTATGCGTGGATCCCTCGAGCTTTATGGCGATCTCTCGATGACTTGGATTGGTTCGACGTGGTATCTGTGTAGGAGAAAGAACGGACTGACCCTAATAGCTCTCGAGTCTCTATTGTTAATCGCTAGCTGAGCTCCTGGGAGTAGCTTAGCCCAGTCGTGCTGGGTTAGAGCTGTATAGGAGCGTAAGTACGCGAGAACCTCTTGATTAGCTCGTTCAGTTGCTCCGTCAGTCTCAAGGTGGAAGGCGGTGCTTAGCCTCTGATCCATTGATGTTAGCTAGCAAAGTCGCGTCCAGAATCGGCCAGTCCAGTTAAAGCCCCTATCACTCGTGATGGCCCTTAGGAATCCGTGGAACCGCCAGAAGGCTCTCACAAAGGTCTCGGCGCAGGCTTCCGCTTCCATCGTTGTCATGGCCTCTAAGGTTACCTCTTTAGATAGCCTGTCGGTGATCACCATTAGGAAGCTCGGGTCGGTCTCGCACGTAGTTGGTAAATCCGTCATGAAGTCGATCGAGATCTCTGTGTGGAACCTATCCGGGACAGGTAGCGGCTTTAGAAGCCCTTACTTTGCGTCTCTCTAGACTCTCTTTTTGCCGCAGGTGTCGCAGTTCCTTAGGAACTGACGAACTGCTAGTGTAAGGCCAGGCCAAAAGAAGCTTCGGTTTAGGATGCTAATCGTTCCGTCCCTTCCTGGGTGTCCTGAAGCGTGCGAGTCGTGGGCGTTCTGGATTAAGGCCGTCCTGAGGGGCTCGTACGCCGGTATCCAGATTCTGTTGCGAAACCTGACTCTTCCTTCCGGGTCTAGCTTGCACTCCGATATCGATACGACGCCTTTTAGGCTAGGAGCAAAGGACTGCTGCTTCGTACGGAGGTCTGCCACCATAGTTCGGTAATCGGGATCCTTCTCGATGGCTTGGTTCCAGAGCGTCTGAAGGTCTTCATGGGCGAAGCACTCGTCTCCTGATGGGAATTGCTGGCCATCGATGTTTAGGACTCCAACACCGAGGTCCTCACTCTCCTCCTCCTCCGCTGGTTGCTTCTCGCGAGGATCTCCCTCGTCCTTAAGGAGCTGTTGGTAACGGCCTTTCGTTCTCTCGTCGTCGTACCCATCCGGTTTGTCTTGCTCTCTTCTAGACAGCGTATCGGGCCTGTCTGCTAGCCTCCCCGGTCGGTAATGGAGCTTATAAGAGTACCTCTCGAGCTTAACTACCCAGCGAGCTTGTCTCTCTGTGAGGTGTCTTGCCTTTCGGAAGTATTCGAGGTTCTTGTGGTCCGTTAGGATCTCGAAGGGCTCTCGTATGCTCCTTAGTATCCCGTCCCACGCGCTAAGGCAGTCTATCACCGCTAGGAGTTCTTTATCGTGGATCTCGTAGTTGAACTCTGCTGGGGAGAGCTTCCGGGAGTGGTATGCTATTGGGTGTAGCAGACTGTCTTCGCTGTACTGTGATAAACAGCCTCCAAGGCTGTGTCCTGAGCAGTCTGTCTCGACTACTGTTCGTCGGTCTGCGTCCTACTGGGCTAGGACTGGAGCTTCGATAAACACTCTCTTAAGATGCTCGAAAGCGCCTTGTTGCTCCTGGTCCCACTGGAACGGGGTTCCCTTCTTCGTTAAGGCGGTTAGTGGCCGTGTGATCGCTGAATACTCGGGTATGAACGTTCGGTAGAAGTTTGCGAATCCTAAGAAGCTGCGTACTCCTTTAAACGTCTTAGGAGCCTCCCACTCCTGGATCGCGAGTACCTTTTGAGGGTCCATTCGAACTCCTTTGCCTGCCTCGATAATGAACCCTAAGTACTTAGTCTCCTTCACCGCGAACTCGCATTTCCCTAAGTCGAGACCTAGGCTAGCGTCTCGTAAGCGGCTTAGGACCTTCTCGACTTCTTTCATATGGTCCTCCCTACTCCCTAAAGAGTAGATAAGGATGTCGTCTATATAAGCTGAACAGGAATGGTTTAGTAGGTCCTTTAAGGTGTAGTTAATATACCGTTGGAACGTGGCTGGTGCCCCAGCTAATCCGAATGGCGTCACGAGCCACTTGTATAGGCCGAACCTGGTCCTAAAGGCTGTCTTCTATTCCTCGCCCGCAGCAATTCGGATCTTATGAAACGCCGCTCGGATATCGAGCTTCGTGAGCCAGCGCGCTCCTGAGAGCGTCGTGAGTGTCTCTCGGATTAGCGGCAAAGGGTATCTGTCTCTCTTCGTAATCGCGTTGAGCGCTCTGAAATCGCAGCAAAAGCGTAGTCCGCCTCCCGGCTTTTTCACGAACAGCACGGGAGCTCCTCCGGCGGAGCTGCTCGCTCGGATATAGTTCTTATCCAGTAGGTCCGTTAAAGTCTTCCGTAGCACTAGGAGCTCTTCGCGTGACATTCCATATAAGGGCCCCCAAGGCACCTCTAGTTCCTTGCTATCGGTTCCTTTTGTTAAGGGGATCGTGTGGTCTACCCCTAGCTGGTGTGGTGGTAAGCAGTTGTCGGCTGCTGGGTCGAATAGGTCCTTCCATTTCCGTAACTCCTTCGGGAGTTTCTCGTACGGCACTCGTTTATCCTTAGGTTCGAGCGCCTTTTCGATGTCCGCTAATGAGGCTGCGAACACCTGTATCTCGTGTGGGCCTTGCGAGCGTCTTGCTCGTCTTATAAGCGTTCCGATGGAGGCCGCTCCTATCTCTTTAGGCGGCTTGATAGAAGAGCTCTTCGCAGCTTCTATATCTCGTATGCGAAACTCTCCTTGAGACCTCATAAGGAGTTCGCGCGCTGTAGCGTCGTACATTACCCGATGTTTCTCGAACCAGGGCTTCCCAAGTATAAGGGAATGGTTTAAGCCTGGTACCACGTATCCATAGATTCTCTGCGAGAACCCTTCGAGGTCGATCTCTAAGTAAGCGATCTCCGAGATACGAGGGTCTTGTTTCTGCGAGCTTTTCGTAAAGGTAGTTTCGCGTAATACTCGGGGTCGTGTTGGGATCCTTGGTAGGTCTAGCTGTCGAGCTAGTTTTTCGCTGATCGCTGCGTAGCAGTCGCATCCGGTGTCGGCTAAGATAGGAATAATCTTTTTATTGTTCACGAGGCCTTCAATAGTGAGTGCCGAACTATTCATAAGCTTCTCTATCTTCGGTAGCGACAGGGTGGCTGCTGTTGACCTTTGAGGACGACTTCCCCTAGAGGTTACTCTTTTTCCGAATCCGATGTCTCGACTCCGCTGCTCTCGCTAGCGTCTTGCTCGGCCTTTATGCTGTGCACTTGTGTGTTAGGGCGTTTCGCAGGCCTTAGCTTGCACGTTATTATTCTATGCCCTTGCTTCCCGCATCTTAAGCATGAGCCGTCGTCTCTTCGCTTTTGCATCTCTTCGGGGAGGCCCACGCGGCCTTCGTGTGAGACGACCTGCTCTGGCCTTGTCCCTTAGGCTTCTTCTTATCGAAGGGGTTCATCCCAGTCATGACCGTGTCTCCGGAGGCGTCTTTCGTGTGCGAGCTCTGCGCGGGGCTTATGCGTCCTGTAGGCGCTGGCGTAGGGTTCCCATAAGTAAGGGAGTAGGTGGTTTCCAGCCTCGAGGCTGTTAGCATGAGCTGGTTCACCATGTCTGTGTATCCTTCCGGCAGTGAGACGGGTATTAGAATCCTCTTAAGCTGTTCGTTTAGGCCTCCCTCGAGGAACGTCCTCTTAACAGCGTCGGGCTAATCGATTCCACCAGCCTCCGCGAGGGCCTTCTCGAAGCTCACGTAGTACTCATGGAACGGCTGTTTCTTTCCTTGCTTCATCTCCCTAAGCCAGACAGTAGCGGCTTGCTGCTTGTTCCGGTCGAGGTATTTGTTCTCGAGGTACTCGAGGAACTCGTCTGGGTTCTTCGCGTAGCTAGGACCGCCCGAGAGGAAGAAGGCGCTCACGACTCTTTAAGGAGCTTCTCCTAAGTTCTGGTAGATAGAGTACTAGCGGTCCTCTTGGGATCCAATGATCTCGGCGTCCGCTTGCAGCTTATGTTCCATTGAAACCTTCCATGCTGGGAAGTATGTCTTGTCGCCTTCGAACTTTGCGGGCCAAGCGAGAGGTTTTCGTTTAGGCCTTATGTCGGGCTCGCGAGCGACTACGATCGAGGGCCCGCTACTTGGGGTGTTCTCGGTCTGGATCGAGCTGCCCGAGGCGGGCGCTATTGTAGGGCCAGTCGTCTCTTGTGTCGTGCCTTGGCTTTCGGTAATCTGTTGTTGGAGGCTCGCGATAGTCTGCTGAGACGCCTGTCGGTCGTGCTGAAGGTTTATAATGTCTTGCTGCATCTGGAAGACAAGAGCGGCCCATTCTTCTGAGGATTGGGGGTCTTGGCGCTTGGCCGGCCATCGTTTCGTCGGTTTGAGATTCCATTGAAATAGCCTTCTGAGACGTCCGCACGTCTCTCGGAAGGTATAGAAAAGAAAAGAAAAGTGATCTAGAAAATATGTGAGAGGCTGAGCCTTGAAGCACTATCGAAGGGGCCAAATGCTGTTTATTTTCTAGATGAGAAAGAGAGAAGAGAAACGTCCTCAGGAGGCCGGGCGCAGCGTCTCGTTAAATCTTGCGAGACCGGACCGGAACGTTCGGGTCGGAACGTTCGGACCGGAACGTTCGGACCGGAACGTTCGGATCGGAACGTTCGGATCGCTGCTCAGCTCCCCCTCCTAGGTCTTGACCACTAGCCTGGCGTTCGAATGGAGAGACCTACTCGAAGCCTCATGTGAGGGGTTCGTGAGACGCTCAGGCCAGGTGCGCCTGAGCCTATCTCCCAGGTCCCAACCTGTAACAGCCGTATACGTAGCCGGATTCCGACAGATTATCTCTAAGTTAGACTAAGACGACGATGTCTATATCACCTAATTCTACCACGGTCTTAAAGAAGAAATCAAAGACGAGGTCGCTAAAATAGATCGCCTTAGCGAGCTCTCCGAGTATATCGAGCTCGTTATACGTATTAATAATAGACTTTATAAGAGAAAGATAGAGCGTAAAGGATAATAACCTATCTACAAGCCTATAATCGCTAACTTTAAAAGAAGCGATAAACGAATCTATCTTTCCAATGCAATAATAAAGGATAAAGGAATAAGACCTCCTATAGTAATTATTTAAGGCTAATAGACCTTAACATAACCCACTATAATAAGCCCAGATTTTAAGGCAATTGTTACAACTATGGGAAGAAAGGACACCTGCACGCCTATATAAGAAACCAAAGAAGCCCTGACAGTGGCAGTAAGTCTTTAAGCGACATGCTAACGTCCTCTAATGTAGCGACACCACGGCACTAGATAAAGTGGGAAAGGAAGTTACGAGTACCCCTAGTATACCCCACGACGAACTCAACTGGACAGTATATTATAACGACGACTGTGGTACTCACTGGTTAGCTAAGGATAGCACTGGATAGTACCTTTAACTGCCACGACGGACATGTACCCTCGCGATAGTATTACAATAAGATATCCACGAGGAATGGTTCCTAGTTAAAGAAAGTAGCAACAATAAAGAGGAACTCCGATAATAGGTCGAGTTCCTTGAACCTCACGAAATAAACAAGTACTCCGACGAGACACTTAATAATCAAGCCATGTTCCACTAAAGTATAGAAGGCGACAGCTAGATCTTGTTTAAAGGGGTATTCCTTATTTAGAATTACTTAATAAAAAGATTTATTAACGCCGCTTAAAGTAACGGCTAAATATAACAAAGACCGAGATTCGGTGACAATAAAAGAGTTCACTCTTATATTAAACGTTATAGAGAGCTAGTATAGATCTCTTATATTTACGACGCCTGTTTTCACCACCTAAAAGAGAAGCTCCGAACTATGTATTTCCTTGACGGGTCCCTAGATAAGCGGTCCACTACCTATACACCTTAGAAGAAGTCGATAAAACTATTGTTAAACTTATCAAATAAAGCCTGTTTATATTATTTAAAGCACCCTTTAAGTATCCACGTGTATATATAGATAGCGAACTCGATTAGCACCAGTATATAACATACTAATACTGTATCTATAAACTTAAGAAGGCCGAAGTATAAATAAAGTTGAAAGTCTTTTATAAATAAAAGGTCCGCGAATAATAAAAGGTATAGCTAGTTATGCCTTTAAGAGGACATAAGGTAAGGAACTTATCAAAGTTCCAACACTATATAACTCCGCTCCCATAAAGAGAAAGGAGCCTCGTTAACTAGAGTATCGACGTTAGAAATTATCGATCCGATAGAGTATATATTGTTATCCGACGACGACTTAACCTTAAGAGAGTATATAGGACATTTAAGACGTTAAGGCGCTTGGATAGATAGGGAAGCTGCGAGGCAAGCTAGAGCTACTCGCCAGCAATAAGCTAAGAAGTTGGGAAAAGACCAACGCCAGCTATAAAGGGACTACACCTAGCTTAGCAGAACTATAAATCCCTATATACGATAGGTAATAAAGGAAGACACCACTGTAATAAATATAAACTGCTAGTATTACTAATATAGGTTATAGGATATAAAGTGCCTATATTAATCGATAGCAGAGCTTAAGGAAACTATTTTTCTTTACGAATTGTTAATAAATGTTACAGGTTGGGACCTGGGAGATAGGCTCAGGCGCACCTGGCCTAAGCGTCTCACGAACCCCTCATATGAGGCTCCGAGTAGGTCTCTCCATTCGAACGCCAGGCTAGTGGTCAAGACCTAGGAGGGGGGAGCTGAGCAGCGATCCGAACGTTCCGATCCGAACGTTCCGGTCCGAACGTTCCTATCCGAACGTTCCGGTCCAGTCTCGCAAGATTTAACGAGACGCTGCGCCCGGCCTCCTGAAGACGGTTCTCTTCTCTCTTTCCCATCTAGAAAATAAACAGTATTTGGCCCCTTCGATAGTGCTTCAAGGCTCAGCCTCTCACAATAAACTCCGGATATTATAGAGAATAAAAGACGCCCCTTATTAACTTAACGTGGCAAATAGAGAGCCCTTTGTGTATAACTATAAAGAAGTGTTAAAGGAGACTGCGCCCCTCCTAATACACTTACCTAGGAAGACAGAAACTCTTATATACGATATCGCTGATATATTAGGTTACGATATGATTTTGGGAATACCTTGGTTATAAGAGAGTAATCCTAGAGTTAATCAGATAACTGGCTAAGTCTAGTAAGATATATTAAGAAGAGACTGAGCCTTTAAGAAGCGTTGCCAAAGACCTTTAAGCAAGCCTATAACTCTTTAAGCCTATTTAAGGATATAGAAGGATAAGGAAGTGTTAAAAGTATAGGGCTTACCTCTATACCGTTATCCTTTGTTAAGGACTTAGCTATGCACTTATCGAAAAGCTAGTCCTTTAACCCAGACTGCCCTAAAGCTCAGGCCACCTTACCCGACAGCACGGGCCACCCTACCCTAAAGCTAGGCTACTTTTCCTGTATACGTGGCCTACGCCACTTGGAACCTTCTATAAGTTTCTACGAGTTTCCACGTACTTCCATAAGGTTCCACAAGCCTCCACGTAGTCCCACGAGGTTCCATAAGCGTCCACGTGCTTCTAAGCTACGTCACTGCTTACGCGTCCACTTACGCGTCCCCTCTTTGTATTACTAAGAGGATAAAGGGTTAAAAGGGTATAAAAAAGGGATAAATCTTCCTTCTTTATGTACATAGTCTCGGAAATAAGCAAGCAAGCAACTTAGAGATCTCACTCTCTACCCCCCTTAAGAGAAGTTCCTACTCTTCCGTGTTCCTTTATCCTTAAGGAACGGCCTCCGAGATCGAAAGAGCCCTTATAAAGGGTTGCTTCCTCTTTTCGATCAAACCACCACTTCCAACAGGAAGTCAAGTCGAAACTAAGGCCCGAAGTATTAGAGCAGTACTAAGAGTTCGATAACCTGTTCAGTGGAAAACTGCCTATAGGATTACCAGAGCATAATAGATAGAACTATAAAATACCTTTAAAAGAAGGCCACGAGCCTTAATTTATACCAACATACTAACTTATACCCAAATATAAGGAAGTACTTAAAGAATACCTTAAAGAGAACTTTATAAAAGACAATATTAAACCTTTGATATCGCTTACCGGATACCTTATAATCTTCGTTTTAAAGAAGGCTAGTAAGGATCGTAAGAAAAAGTGGCGACTATATATTAACTATAGGAAGTTTAATAAGATAACAGTTAAGAACTATTACCTACTACTGTTAATTAGCAACCTACCAAATGTCCTTACTAAGGCAGGCCAGTGGAAGGCACCTGGACTAGACCAGCTTCCGAATGGATTCCTTAAACGCCTAGGAAAGCCCTCTTCTAGGCCTTGGCCTCCCTAGCAGAAGCGTGCTGGTATATAGGATACTATCCAAGAGCGTTCCGGAAAGCAGTCACCGTTATCCTCCAGAAGCCAGGAAAGCAGCTAAACGAGTATCACCAAGCCGGCGGATGGAGACCTATTGCGCTGCTTAACACCATGGGGAAAGCGATCGAGAGCCTACTAGCGCAACGGCTAGCTAGCTTTGCCGAAGAGAACGGACTGCTCCCGGACGAACAGATGGGCAACTGGAAAGGCCGCTCCACGGAAACAGCCCTACGGTTGCTAACGGACCTAGTCCGCACAGCCTGGAAACATGGAGGCGTAGCAACCCTTCTATCGCTGGATATTTCGGGCGCTTTCGACTCTGTCGACTATGGAAGGCTCCTCGCTAACTTGCGAGCGCTAAGGATCCCTATATAAACTATCAGCTGGATCCGAAGCTTCCTATCTAACCGGTCCACTACGCTATTCTTCGATAGCTAAGAATCGGACGAGATCCTAGTCCCGGCAGGCGTCCCGCAGGGCTCACCTTTATCACCTATCCTCTTCTGCCTCTATACAGCCGGTCTCTATAAAGCTCTCCGCGCCGTACTAGGGATAGCTACTATAGCCTTCGTAGACAACATAAACCTCGTGGGCTTTGGTTTGGACCCCGAGCAGACCTGCAAGCGGCTGGAAGCCGCTCACAGGATCTGTAAAGAATGGGCAGTCAGCGACAGTATGACCTTCGCAGTCCAGAAATATCACCTAGTCCACTTCTCTCGAAGACGGAAAGGTCCGGACACGAAGATAGCCTTAGAAGGTCACGAAATCGAACCAGAAGACTCCTGCCGCGTCCTTAGCATCCAGGTGGATAGACGTCTCCGCTGGGACGTCCATATCCAGTCGATATCGAAGAAGATGGCGACGCAGGTCTATGCCCTAGACCAGATAGCCGGCTCAACATAGGGCGCGTCCCTCCAGCGAGCCCGCCAAGTCTACACAGCCGTCGTACGGTCTGCTATAGGCTACGGAGCCTCAGAATGGCACTATCATATCCCGAAAAGCAGGGCTAAAACACTAAGCGACATTCAAACTGAGTGCCTCCGTAAGGTCACGGGGGCCTTTAAGGCGACAGCAGCCACGACACTAGAAACAGAAGCCTACGTATCGCCCTTAAATATATGGCTTGATAAAAGAGTGTCGGCTTCGGAAGAAAGGCTCCAACAGCCACGTATCGCCTCGCTTATCCAAGTAAGATGCGATAACGCAGCTAGATGGATTCTAACAAGACCGACTCGCCAGCGCAGACCGAAAGGCCCCGACGCTCCCGATCGCAAGAGGTGGCTAAACGAATGGCTAACTGGAGACTTAGCACACAAGGCTGAGGAGAAAGACTGGCTCCAAAGATGGCAACAAACGCAGAAAAACCGAATAGCGCGAGCCCCGGCAGTAACTAAGATGCCGCCAGACAAGCACGTCCTTAAGCTCCATAAAGGACTTCACAAGGCAGAGAGCTCGATCCTCGTCTAAGCGAGGACTGGCAAGATTAGGCTGCGAGACTTCCTTTTAAGCGCAGGGTACCAGGCTTCGACAGCCCATGGTGTGACTACGGTCAGGGCAGGGAGACCGTCCAGCATATCCTCGTTTTCTGCCCACGGGAAAGAGAAAGACGAGAGCATCTCGTCCAAGCTCTAGGAGGACCGGTAGACACGGATAGGATGCTCGACACCCCGGAAAAGCAGGAATTATCGCGAGATGGCTACTCCGCTCGGGCAGGCTGGACATGTTCCAGCTGGCGAATCAACTCATCAGCTAGGAAGCGGGCGCGCTGAGCCCGATCTCGGTATGGCAGGTTAAAGAGCAGATAGAAGCGGTGCGACGCAGCAGAACCTAGGTTTTTCACCCGGCCGGACGTCAGCCCGGAACGGTTTTCCTAGGCTAAGATGCGCAGGGGGTCCTCATGGCCTAGATAGGTCGCTAGGTGTAAGAACAATAATAATAAAAAATAACCTACCAAATGGATACAACCTTATATATATTAAGGAAGGCGAAGAATAGAAAATAGTATTCTATACTAAGTACAGACATTTCAAATACCTGGTAATGTCCTTCGGCCTCACTAATATGCTAGCAAGCTTCTAGAATATAATAAATTATGTCTTACGCGACTTTATTAAGAAGTTCGTTATCGTCTACCTTGACAATATCCTTATCTACTTAGAAAACCTTAAGCAACACTAAGAGCACATCCGGCTAGTGCTATAAGCACTCCGCGACGCGAAGTTACTTGTTAACCCTAAGAAAAGCGAGTTTAAGTAAAAATAAGTTAACTATTTAGGATACGTGATATCCGCGGGAGAAATCCGTATAAAAGAGTCTAAGGTGTTAGCAGTTAAAGACTGGCCAACTCCTTAAAACGCAAGTAATATACGATCCTTCCTAAGATTGGCAAACTATTATAGGATATTTATTCACCAGTTCGGAAAAATCGCCACTCCCTCAACAAACCTAACCTATAAGGACACCGACTTCCAGTGGATAGATAAGGAAGAAACAGCCTTCAACGAGCTAAAGAAAAAGATCACCGATAAGCCAGTACTATATATAGCCGATCCCACGCGACCCTTTAAGGTCGAGACCGATATATTAGATTATGCGATCGGAGGCTAACTAAGCTAAGCAGACGAGAATAGGAAGCTACACTTAGTAGCCTTCTTCTCGAAGAAACTTAACAGACCACAACTTAACTACCAGATTCACGATAAAGAGTTGATAGTTATTATCGAAGCATTCCGAGAATAGAAACATTACTTAAGTGGTACCACCTATTAAGTTAAGGTGTATACAGACTATAAGAATCTCGTAATATTCGCTACAAATAAGGAACTTAACAAACGATAGATCTATTAAATAAAATTTCTTTTAGAATTTAATTTCGTTATTATCTATTATAAGGGTAATAAGAATAATGAGACCGGGCCAGGGCGCTTATGTCAGCCTTGATCAAGGGTGTACGCATATATAGGTCAGCCTCCGAAGCGTAGTTCTTGTGGGAGACACCATGGCGTTTTTCCCATCTTTCACTTCAACCACTACGCCTAGGCGCAGCTTCTCACACTTATTTCTGTATCTATTTTGAACCTCTTTTGCTGTCCTACATTAAGGACTGCCTTGATCAACAGTATCCTCACCTCTGCTTTACTTTTGGGATCGACCTCACGACCGTGTCTTTCCACCAGACTCCTACAGTTCGGGGTTTCTTTGTTCCAATAACAGGGCCGATTCCTTAAGCCGCCGACCGGATTATAAACAAGAGGTACCAATCGAGAGATATATAATTCTTATTAAGGATCCAAACGGAAACCTCGTACCTATTAAGCAACTCGACGTAGTATATCGTGTATAATATAAGGATTAGGATAAGCGAATTCGAAAGATTAGCGGTAACGAATTAACCAGGTATAACAGCAAGATTGAGATCCTTAAATGTCTTCAAGTTAAGCTTGTTAAGGACTTCTATAAGTATCCCGCTTATAGACACTAAGGAAGGTTCAAAACCTTAATATAGATCAAGTAATAGTACGACTATCCTAACCTAAAGGACATTGTTGCAACTATTATTAAAAAATGCAATCTATATAACAAGGCTAAGGCCTCACGCTATAAGCTATACAGAGAACTCTAGCCTATATCACCACCAGATAGAGCCTGGAAGATAATTGCATTAGACTTCATCGTGAAGCTACTACTATCGAAGGAACCTATAACGTAAGCAGTCTATAATAGCATCCTTATTATCATAGATAAACTTATAAAGTACACGTATTTCATACTATATAAGGAGTTAAGCAACGTAAAGGAACTCGCATATACCTTCCTTAAGACTGTCGTCAGCTAACATAGGTTGCTAAAGTAAATTATCTCCGATTAAGATAAGCTATTCACTAGCAAATTCTAGAAATCACTTATAGTACAGCTAGGTGTTAAGTATAAGCTATCTACAGCCTATCATCTATAGACAGACGGATAAATAGAAAGAATAAATTAAATACTCGAATAGTATCTACAATATTATATTAACTATCGATAAAACAACTAGATCAGACTACTACCGACAACATAGATCTCTTATAACAGTGCTAATAACGAGTCACTTAGTATATCACTATTTAAGGCCAACTATGGATTCAACTTAGAAGTTATACGACTAGTAATCGAAGGGGAAGACGCCCTATTTGTTGTGACGGCGCTGGCAACTGTACACTGATGGAACAGGTGGTGGACACTGGCAGAAGGGAGGGCCTGTGCGTCTCAGGGTACTTAGATACCTTGAGACTGCCAGAGCCATCGTGTGTTTTCCTTCTTTTCTTCCTCACGTTGCTATCCTCAGTCAATCTACGATCAGTTGTCGACTTGTCCAACTGCGTGCCGTGACATTTGTTTCCACTTTGTGCATCTTCATCCGTACCTGCTACCGTCTCGCGGAGCTGAGTATGGGTCTGGATAGTAACCTTGCCAACGACGAGGTTGCCTTTCTGGTTCCGGAGGGCGTCATGGTGGCTATTGCAGTCATTTCTTCAGCATTTCGCATCCCGACGTTGCTTTTCAAGGACTGTGGGATACGACGGATTTCCGCTTGGTGGACAAAAGACCGCTGAGGGTAGACAGTCAAACCGTTCTTGGCAACGATATAGAATTTGAACCCCACAACAGACGCTACAGCTCTTAAATCCTGTTCTCATGTCTGTAATTTATCGATGACTGAGTTTTGGATATAACAGTGGTGTATTCGAGCAACGGCCAAGTTACGCACGTCTTTCTTCGTGATCTGCTCCGGCAAGAGACCCCGGTGTTGCTTCACTCAAGTGGTGGAGGTACAGACCCTGCTATTCGACAACTCCTCAAACAGGACGAAATACCGCTTCTTTTTGACGTTTCGCGAAGTCAAGATTCTGGAGATCATCATCAACGAGATTAATTCCGCTGCCAGCGACAGAAGTAGTATCATGGATGGCTCCACTGAACTTGGAGGGCATGCAACACGCGGTTCTAGTCAAGGTCAGGTAAAAAGCTTGGTCTATCAGCGACGGGGACATAGGCACGACTGATATCACAGGTCAGGTACTCTAAGTACGTAAAAGATAAAGATAGTTTGATTGGAGTGCATGTCTGGACGACGAGGCAGCAAGCAGGATGTCATTTTCTCTACACTCACATAAGCTCAAGCATCCCTTCGCGAGGCAGCCCCTTTCCGAGCAACTCGTTTTCAGGGCGTCTTACGATGCCTTCGGTTACCGATACGCCCTTATGTTTAACTAACTACAGGCATATTGCTATGTAAGTGATATCACTTAATTCATAGCGCCATGTGCTACTCCCATCGGCCATTCGAGGCGTGGCTGGCCTCTACATCTGTTACGCCATGATCAGCCGATTACACTGCGCAGCTCGCCAGGTTGCGAAGTCGTAGAACCCAAATAGACACCATCTTTTTCTTTGCGCAAAGAATTTTATTGGATCCGGAATACCAGCCGATAATCTAACCTGAACAACCCTCCCAATGACAAATGAAATATCCTTCTATATTGTTATCGAAAGGAGAATCCCTTCCATATTACGCCCCTCCCCGCTGTATCCAACTCGGCAGCCGACGCCCTAGGAACAAAGCGATTCGGTGCTTGGATTCTAGTAAGTGCGAGCCCATTTAGCAGGCAATGTCGTAGACGACGGCGTTCTTGCCGGTGCCGACGGCCGGGAGGATGGCGGCCGAGACGGTGAAGAGACGGCACTCCTTGGCGCTGCTGTCAGCGGTCTGGCCGAACTGCACCGACAGGCAGCCGCTGGTGGCCTTTCCGAGGGCTAGGCAGGCGTCGACGGTGAGAATCGAGGCGTCCGACTTCAGAGGCGAGGGGGCGCTGGTGGCGGCGCCGACGGGCGCCACGCCGCACTTCTTCTCGGCGGTGGACTTTGAGGCGGTAAGTGATTGGGTCGGGTAGCTGTTGCTGTTGCTGTTGTTGTCGCCGTTCTTGATGCTGTTGCTGTCACTGTTCTTGTTGCTGTTGTTGACGGAGGAGGAAGCACCCGACTGAGAAGTCGATTTCCTTCCGAGCTAGTGGGGAGGGCCTGAGTTTGGTAGCTGTTGCCGCTGCCGTTGTTGTCGGTCTTCTGCTTGTTGTTGGCCGAGGAGGAAACAGCGGCACCCGCGTCGGGAGCCGATTTCCCATCCGAGTTAGTGGGGTACGAGGTGCCGGCCTGTTGGCTATCGCTAGCCTTCTGGCTGTTGTTGGTAGCATTCTGGGAAGCAGAACCGGACTGGGCGCTGGCCACGTTCTTGGTTGGGTAGCCGCTGGTCTTCGAGGCTACGGCACCCGAGGTGGCCGTCGATCCTTTGTCCGAGTTGCTGGTCTTGTAGCTGTCTCCCTGCTGCTTCTGGGCCTGAGCCTGACCCTGCTTCTGACCGGCGGCCGGCTGGGTAGTTGATCCCTGGAGTAGATCGAGCGAGACGGACAAGTCCAAAAGGCCGACGGGCTGGGTGCGGGTCGGCTGGGTGGTGGGCACGCTGTCGCAGCCGAGGTCGAAGGCGACGAGGTTGGTCTCCTGGGCGGGGGCCTGGGCAGCCGGAACGGCAAAGAGGCGGCAGAGGGGCACGTCGGCGTTGGCAGGCAGGCCGAAGGTGAAGCTCTGGCAGCCGCTCTCCTTTCGGGCCGCTGCCTGGCACAGCTCGGCCGTGCCAACGGAGAGGGCCAGCAGCGGCTGGGCCCCGGCAACGCCAGTCGGCGCGGCGCCGCAGACGTGGCCGCGGCGCCGCAGGGGCCCGACGGGGTGGGCGGCCGTAGGCGGCTGCGCCGACACCTCGGTGCAGCCCAGGTCGAAGACCTTGACGTTCGCCGCCTGCGGCGTCACCTTGGAGCCGGTCACGGGGAAGAGCTTGCACACGGGCGTCTGCACGTTGGGGGCAGGCCGAAGGCGAAGCTCTTGCAGGCCTCGTTGGCGCTGCAGGCCTTCTTGCAGGCGGCGGTGGTGCTGGCCGCGGGGCTCTGCAGAGGCTTTTGGTGCCCGCGGCGCTGGGGGTCGCGTTGCACATGTTGCCGGCACCCGGGATCGGGCTGCCTTCGGCCTGGGCGGCCATCATGGAGGCAACAAGGGCGATGGTGGAGATGGTGAACTGCATCTTGGCGATTGTAGTAACAAAATCTTTCCCGAAGTATGGAACAGGAAGTGGAATGAATAAAGAACGAGTGTGAGTGAGTGACCGAGTGTGTTGTAAGTAGTAGAAGTAAGCGAATGAGTGATTGGTGGTGATGAAAATTTATCTGCCTGGGAGACGGCGTTAACTTTATACCCAGTTTCTCCATCTCAGGAACTATCCTCTCCTTGTTGCCTTGAAAACACCCAGCCCCTTTCTGTCTCCCGCAATCTCCTTCTCATGCCTCGCGATGCTTCATGGCCGGTCCCAGCCACATTGCTGACACGATCTAAAATTGAGGCCGCGAATCTACTGGAGTATACCAACTCTGGCCTGATCTGGGCTGTGATCTGTTTCCCGGGTAAATCCATGAATATTTCCGCACCGCTGGATATTCAACGCCTCCGCTGCTGCCACGCCTCTGGTGTTTTCCTCGTTCCGGTTAGAGCCACGATATAATGATGCATAGTCTGCCTTAGTCCGTGCCCAGAGCGTGCCGGGTTAATTCGCCTCGCGACTCATACTATAGTGTTGTAGATCCTTACCAACTAAAGCAAGGCGTGTGAATCTTTCCGCGGTGGACTTATCAAATCCCAGGAGGTGTGAATATGGTTCTCACTACTAGTGCAACGACGACGACGGCGACGACGCGTCTTGTGCCTTGTCCACTTCAATTAAGACTCCACACCATCTAGTTTTCCTGGAGGTGGTCCGGTCGCAGAAGGTTGGCTCAAGATTGATATGGCGCTTGACACAACGGACAGAGGCTTAGAGGACAGGGGTAGGGTATGTATTGACGTGCAGAAATACCGGTGGATCTTCTATCGCAACCGTAGACGGCCTTATTGTGCGGGAGTTTTCGGTGCCGCTCGTGGCCGACCCGGAAGGCCAGAATGGGTCGGCTGGTCTCCTGAGTCGGGTCCGTACGGCAGTTCCGCTCCGCCTCCTCCACTCCATTCGCCTAAATCCGGTGTGTGGGAAAGTACTGCGCCCATGGCTAAGCCACACGGACTTACAGGCGCTTCAATTCATGCCGGATCTTTCTTTGACGTCCGCAACTGCATAGGATCGCGAGCGCCGCCACTGGGCAAAGGGAAGCGGAACTATGACCCCAGATTCCGCCGCAAGACGGGCCGTATGGCATAGAAGTCCACACCGCCTATTGATTCAGAAGCCGTGTAAAATGTGAGAATGGGTGCCTATCCTAAATGTTGAGTTGTCGCCCTGCGTTGTGAAGTACACCGGATGTTTTTTAGGACTGCGTCAGCTGGCTTCCAAGCCCCTCACCCTCTTCTACCGGATAAGAATATATCCACCTGCTAGGTTTTACCTATTGCACCGTCATTTCAATCTATGCACGACCCCCAGCTTGGGCCTCAGAAGGAGGCTGCGGCTTCTACCGAACCACTACAATCTCTTCCTAGAAGGCACACGGAGAAAGCTGTATCGTCGGGCATGTCTACTTGCCTAGAACTATTAATAGTGTGAAGCTGTGACCCATTCCTCGTTGGTGGTAGTTGGGACGGCGATTCCTTACGCTGCCATATACCGGTAATTCCTCCGTTGGCCCAATACATTGATATTGGCACTGCTGGATGCCTCCTAATTGCGCATAGGACAAGAAGGTAGGATAGTTGCATACGTACTCAGGGTTACGCAGACCCCTGTCTTCAGCTGGCCAGGGATGATGAGAATCATTTTGTGGAGTTGGGATGGTTCTTTAGGGCGCCGGTGGGGGCCGGTGGGGGACCGTCTAGGCTGCATCAAGCTTAGAGCCCCGGCGCAGCTTGATTAAGCGTTGGCGGGCCCGTCACCCGAGTTAGTAATATGGGGCCCTCACGATGATAAGTTGAGGGCTGTGTAGGGTGTTCGTCCCATTTACCCCTGTGTACGCACACATACGCTGGTTTGAGACCTCAAAGTGGGGACGTAGGGGTTACCCGGCACCAGGGTTCTACCGACATCGCTCTTTTAAACAGAAGTGCCTTGCATGCTGCTAGAAGAACTTGTCCTTGCCACTGCCATCAGGTATATTAAGGTAGTCTCCTCCTTTCGTCGGTTTCTCCTCTCTCCTCTTTAATTCTGTAATCTATTCTTCTCCGCCTGGCCCCTGTTTTCGCCAGTCAAAATTTGGCTTTCCAGGAGAGGAAAGACAAATCGTCGCAGAGCTCTAGAGCGTACCGCATGCCGGAGCACATGTAGCCAAGAGCTGCGCGAAGCACCGGTTTGAGACACTTCATCATCTCCTCAAATGACCGTCTTGGCGCACGGAACCAAGCAATCGCAGCGAAAGCAGGCGTTGATAATACCGCCTGCGAGGCAGAGCATACGCAGTCTAACTGGTACGCAGTCTAACTGGTCGTTATTGCAGGGCCCGTAACTCTGCGTAAGATCCTAGGATACAGCTAATAGCGGTTCAAGAAGCTGCAAAAGGGAGTATCCATATCATAAGGATTCATTTGCCGGGAAGGCCTTCACCTAGGCCTTCGCCTAGGCCGTACCCGGACTCTGATTTGAATCACGGCGTGTGCAGCGGACCTAACCGAATGTTGCCAAATTGTAAGAGTCGATCCCTCCGCAGTCTCACGCCTGACTCAAGAGCACCACCAGCATACAATCAAACCCACCAGACGGGTGAAACATTACACAACAAACATGCCAAGAAAGGGTAACCTGAATTATAAAGCGACAAGATATTCCTCACCCGTGTCGAGTTTCGTCTGCCTGCGACCTTTACCATTCCTAGACAAGATGCAATTCATCTCGAGCTCAGTCCTCGCCATTACGGCGCTGCTCATGATATCTTGTGGATCATCGTCGGCAACACCAAAAGAGCCAACCAATGACAACACCACGGGTGCCCTGCTGGAGCTGCCCCCACCCATTCGCACGGTATTCCAGCTTAAGGAGAAGCCAACGTGGGTTGAGAACATCGCCGTCGGACCCAGCGGCGACCTCTTCGTCACCCTGTTGTGGCCAACGGCATCGCTCTACCGGATCCGAGACCCCAGTTCCCACGCGCCCAAGGTAGATATAATCTACACCATCGAGAGTGCCCAGGGCCTAACGGGAATTACGGCCATCTCCCGCGATACCTATGTCGTTGCCGCCGCCAACTACAGTACTATTGCTCAACCAGTACCCGGCACCGGTGCGCTGTGGGCCATTACAGTGCCCAAAGAAGGCAACGCGGCGGCCAGGAAGATTGCCGACATATCAGAAAGCGCCCTCCTGAACGGCTTGACGACCGTCCCAGCGACCCAATGTCATGGTAACGCCACGACCGTTCTTGTCGCCGAAAGCATCAATGGCGTGGTCTGGCGCGTCAACACCGACACGAGTGCCTACGATGTGGCGGTCAAGGTGCCTGAGATGGCCCCAACAAGCGACGCGATCCTTCCCATTGGCGTGAACGGGATCAAAATCCGGGACCATTACCTGTACTGGACCAACTCGGCTACCACGAACATCTATCGGGTTCCCATCGACGCCGATGGGGCTGCCGTGACCGGGGCCGCCGTGGAAACAGTAGCGCATATCGACGCCGTTTTGATCGACGATTTCACCTTTGACCGAGCGGGTAATCTCTGGGTCACGACCAATCCCGGTAACAAGGTCATACTGGTCAGACCAGATGGCAGCTCACAGGTGGTGGTGGGGGCACCGGCGAACTGACGGTAGCCGGGGCTACGGCGGCCATGTTTGGCAGGGGCCCGGCAGATAAGTCCACGTTGTACATCACGACTGCTGGGGCTAATGGTTCGCCTGTGAATGGGACCATCACAGAGCCCGCAAAAGTAGTAGCTGTTAGTACTTGAATGATGCACTGTCAGGCTGTATATTACACATTAGGGTATTGTTATTTTCTTAATCCTGGATGGGCGCAACAGGCCGAGACACGCTTGTAGAGACACAAGATTCTCCATATGGGCCACCAATCAGCTGAGATGGGTCGCCACGATGCGGACGAGAGGTACGTAACTAGGGCAGATAGAGAAATGTACTGTCCATCACAGGTCGCATACCTCTTCCGGTCAGTAAACCACTGAAAAGCTCGATAGGCTGACGACGGTGAAAACCAGGGTTCAAAATGGCCAAGCTCAAGGGTTATTTCAGTTGTAGCCCACAAGGGGTGCCTGTTCCCTTCTTTGACGTCCGCAGCTCCGTGAAACTGCTAGAATGGCGCCTCCTCGCCTTGTCCCCGCGCCCCCAATGCATCCATCTTGTACTTGTAAATTTCGTTAGTTAAGTGCTTGGCGCGGCGGTTGTTCGTCATCGCCTATATTGGGCAAGTATAATTCTCGGAAGCTTGGTATAGAGGCCGCAATATGATTCTGCTGTATGTTTTCTGCTACCAAAGCCCTTTTAAAAACCATCGACCATCTTTAGGTGTATAGAAGACGGTGGGTTTACGATTCAAGCTTGCCTAGAAACTGCAATAATCGTGCTTACCTTGAATCGCCAGCTAGCTAATACAGACTGTAGAGAGCACCGGGAAGAATTTGAAAGCTCCGGCCAACTATAATCGCAAAACGTTTCCAGTGCCGAGAAGCACCTAAGTAGACCCTCCCTGGCGTGTCTCTTTAGTTTTGTCTCCTCGTCCGTTATAATCAAAGTGCACATAATCAGCCCGCAATGTGTGGTAAGTAAGAAAAGGCGGTACCAACGCGATCTCCCTGAGCAAAGCTAACTTCTTCAAAAACTGCATGATTTCGTTGGCGGCTGCGGCCATTTCATCTAAAAATGACTGCGAGCTGACGCCACCTGCATTAATGGCCTTCGAAGAGCGGAGCCTGGATGGAACGAATTGTTCGTCGGTATGCGGTGTACCCACCACGAATACATTATCAGCATTCGTCAGGATGCTCTGCTGATATTTTCAGAGGAAAGTACGCCAGCAAGTCTGAAACCCCTACCAAATTTGGCTTTAAGTTGCTGGGCTTTCAAGTGGAGAAGCCTGAAGAAGACGACAACAAGGTTACTCTTGCCGTCGTGAGTCAGAGCATGGAGCAGGAATCCAGTGTCCGCGGGTGAGCATCTACATTATCTCCTACCGGCCTGCTCATGTAGTTGCTCACCTTCATAGCAAATCTCGTGGGATCGGATAGCGGGAGCTCCGCCGAAGCCAGCTCGCGGGCATTGCAATGGAGGGAATCGAAACTGCGATGAAGCGGGTTCGAATCAACGGCAAGTTCGATAATGATATGTCCGATAGAACCATGGGCTTCGTTTCCATCGAAACACAAATCAACGGCATCATGCTCTGGTTGAAGCTTGACAGGCCGCGCTCACCAGCGGCCCAGAAGATGGACCGTTGTCATCTTTGGGGGGTGGTTATGGGCTAAGAAGGACCATCTGGCTGCGCTTCTGCATAAAATTCAAGACAGAGGGCTCGGCCAACGGCCTCGGAGGATGCTGAACCTGGCCACCTTGCTTATCGGAACGACTGGAAACGTATGGGACGCCCTTGACGGGCCGGCAATTGGCTAGCTGTATTTTAACTCCGAGGGAGAGGCCCACGCTTGGTGCTGCGTCTGGCTCGACAACAGGGCCATTGGTGTTATCCGGTTCGACGGTACCCTTGGCTTCGCGGTACAGCCGCACGAGCTCGCAAAGGTCCGGGAATACTTTGGTGGGTTTCGTGCTTGAGGCTTTAGTTTTTGGTGGGTAGTGCTTCTATGGTCGGGTTAGAGACCGAATTGTCGAGGATTGATTCCAAAAGAACATTTACTTAAGCAGCAAATGCATAGTATTGCGTTTCATTACCGAGCATTATTAACTGGCCCATTATCATCCATCAGACTCACCACAGGGCATTGCTATAATTAACAATGTCCGCTTTCACGCCCAGCCCCGAGCCCGAATATTTGTCCCAGTTCTCACTGACGTTCAACCCTTGTACAGCGGCCCCGCCGACGCGAATAAGCGTCGATGTGGTCAGCTCCGAGATGTATAGGCTTTTTCGGTGCGAGATCATGCGGTGAGTCCAGCTGTTGGGGGTGGGCAGCACGATGGTGTTCTGAATGGCGATGCGCGGCTTCGCCGTGCCCTTGCTGTCCTCAATCTTGACTGTGAAGACGGCGTTGACGCATGTCGGGCACACGGTCGATGACCCCAGTAGCCAGAAACGCGAAGGATCCTCGTCGAAGGCCATGTGGATGAGGGGCGCCGTGCTTCCGACGGCAGAAGAGAGCGTCATCCAGTCAATGGAGGCGTCGGGGTTGATGCGCCCAAACGTCCCCGTGCCCGCCGTCTTGTTGCCCAGCAGAGCAACCCATACATTCTTATCGGGTCCCGCGACCAAGCCCACAGGCGTGCTCCCCTTCTCGAGCGGAACCGAGATCTCCTCGCCGACGCCACCGTCATTCTTGTAGTGCCAAATTTTGCTGCTCGAGTCAAGACTAGCATAGACGTGGCCGCTCGAGGGGTGGACGGCGACGAAAATGGGCCGCCCGCTGACGGCCCAGACTTGGTGGTCGTCGGGGTTGTCGATGCTGAAGCGCACCACGTGCGAGCTATCCTTGCAAGCCACCCACAGGTTACCATTGTGTTCGATGATGCCGTGAGGCCCCGAGGCCGGCGCGGGCAGGGGGAAGGTCTGGAGGACCTGCGGCGCCGCATGGATGTCGTCGCCGTTCGGGTTCAGCTTTAGCACGGCACTGTCAAACTGCACTGTGGCCCAGACGACCGACGAGTTGCTCCGGCGCGAGCTCCCTGCAGCGCCAAGCCGTGCAGGCCGGACCAGGGGTTCGTTGGGGTCCATTTTCGCGCGCCCTTGGGCTGGCCGTTGGAGTCAAGCGCCACTTTGAGCATGCTCCCGTCCGATTGCTGCGTCACCAGCAGGAGGTTGTCGCCCACTGCAAGGATCTCGTGAGTCTGCGCCGCGGCAGGAAGGGGATATTGTTCGACTTTCTTGACGGGCGGGGAGCTGATCGTGGTGGCGCCGGCAAACAGGAAACCTGGTAGCGATGACTGCAAACATAGCAGAGGAAAACGCCATCAAGAAACCTCATTGTGGTGTTGGTTTTCTTGTTGCGTCCGTCAGGAAAGAGAACGTATTATGTGTAGGAACTGTCAAATCAGAGGAAACAAAGGGACCTCGATGCGGATATTAAACGAAGCGGTCTGAAGGGCTCAATCTTTGGAAGAAAAGGAGTAATGAGGACAATGGGAGTTAGGGAACAAGAATATTGCGAGAAAGAAAACAGGGTGTCGCTCTATCGCACTATTGTTACGTTTGTAGATACAGAAAGAGCACAACAAAACGGGATAACAGCGTCAATACTTATAGTATACCGAGCTGGTTGACAGTGATGCGAGGATTAACTGCAGCGGCTTAACTTGGGAAATTTCTAGCCTGCTGCCCCGATACTAGACGTGGCGCAGGGCGGGGATGCCGAGGACTACCGTTCAGGTGTAAGCGGCTGGAATCCCCACCTGCAATAGCTATTGGGTAGAATGCGTACACAGCCTGTTCAGGCTATGTGTTGAATGGACGTCGGTCCCTGATTTCTTAAAAAGTGAGGATAACAGCCACACAACCGGCTTGGCCAGGGTTCAACGGCAAGACTGACGAACCCAGCTTGATCGTGCCCAGCCTCGAAGAACACTGAGTGGAGACAGCGAAGAAATGTAACAGAACAGTTCTTTATTGCATGACACGGAGCTTTCTATTTTTTATGTTGGCCTAGAGAGCTCTACGGTGGGCCTTTGTGTGGGTCTTGTTGTAAGGCCATTCAGAGTTATCGCCCTATGAGGGCTCCGTTCTGAAGGCAGAGTCCTCACTGCAGAGGCCGTGGAACGGTCTTCAAGGTGACGCCTTCATCTTTGCCAGTGTGGCAGGCCTCCGTTGGGGCTGGGGCGGTGGCTAGAGCGCCATATAAGAAGCTTAAGTATGCAGGTAAGCTTACGTGATAAACTTGAAGCAAATTCATACGAGGAAGCTTTAAGTACATAAGATTGTACGAGCAAGCCTAAGTAAGCTTACAACTGTGAGATTAGCGGGCAAACACGGTAAGCAGGTAGATAGCGAGGCACTTGGGGTCTCCCGCTGCGTAACGTTGTGGGCCACAAAAAGGTGGAAGCCCAAAATTACTCTGTTGGTAAAATCAGCCGGGGTACGTACTAGAGATTAACCCCGCTTTCTGTAAGAGGCAACGAGCTCTCCAAGCTCTGCACCCTCTCCTGTTAATCGTTATGGCCCACGTGCCCGCATCCACTGGTGGCGACGAGGAACAGTTTCTCCTGGCGGCATTGCATCGGCAAGGCTGCTGCGCCGTGCCACTAACCCTGCGCTGATGTCCCCAAAATCGCCGCGATATGCCCTTCCCCAAGCAGCGCTACTGCCTATGCTTAGTAGCACACGAGAAGGACCGCGAAGACGAGAAAATAACATGTCGCATGCTGGTGAGTGGACGGTCCAATGGGATGGAGACAAATGAAAAAACTTCATGCGGCTCTATTATGGAGGTGCGATGGATGGGAATGAGGCGCAGATGATGAGCGTTGGGCAGGTCGAATGGGCTCCCCAACATGCATGAGCTGGTAACCTTTCCCTTGGTTGCCTGTTGCCCTCTCTTTTCATCCCCTTGCGGCTTTTGTCAAGGCGGCAAAACAGCTATCCCGTTCGGTTGCAGCCAAAACTTCTGCTTTGACCTCATCGTGGGGGAAGCTGAAGGCTGTGACGGGATGCTTGTACTCTGGGCTCGTGTTATGGTGTTTGGGGGGGAAGGGGTTATTTTGCCTGGTCCCGTTTATGATGCCGTGGGTTGGGAATGATTTACTATTAACCTGGTGTGCTTCCACCCGACATCTATAGCTTCTTCAGCACACTCGTCGAGTATCCAGGCGCGTATCTACAGGCGAGGTATCCCCTCCACTCCCTTTATTATGGGCCCGGGACTGGGTTCTTCATAAAGAAGAATGCCTCGAGAAACTAAGTAGGTTTTTCATAATCAGATGGGGTTGAACACGTCGAGAAGTAGGTAAGGCGTAGAGATAAGAAGGGTTCCGGGTTTGTGTTAAGAAGGGTGATATTTTTACACGTTGCGTTGCTAGCCGATATAGACTATTAGGTTGGCCGGGCAGGGAACATGATGCGACATGGGTCAGTAGTTACAGAGGCCAATAACTATCAATTCAATGGTGACGGGGTCTTTCAGTTTGAGGATATGCGTGGCGCAGATGAGACGACCATCTCTGGCTGGCTATTCCTTATCTTTCACTTCTCCCGGAGAACACACACAAAACGCACGGATCGACTCCCGTTCCTCGCAGGCCTGGCCCAGCTTGCTACCGAGATTCGCCCAATGGTTTATCTTGCCGGCATCTGAAAGGATTTCTTGCATTGTGACTTGGCCTGGTTCCAAACCTTATTTGAATTGGACTACGCATGTACGATTTCGTCGGTCATTGATGATCTACAGACCCCAGAGATGTATATATCGCCGTCGTGGAGCTGGGCCAGCCGACCCTTCGGCATTTTCAATCCGGGAGACACATCTCACTCTTTGTTTCTCGCATCTGATGCCGAGGAATTTCAGAAGGATTACAGGAGCGTGGAAGGTGGAGCTATTCTTACTGGTCTTAATCCTTACGGAGAGGTTTGTGGAGGCATCCTGATAGTTACCGGAACGGTCGTGTCAATTGACCCGTGTCTATTACGACGCGCGGAGGATAGACTCATGTGGCTGGATACCTGATTTGTTCCAATCGGCCCACAAGGTGGCGCAAGGATCATCCTGGATTGGCGCTTGGACGGTAGTGATGAGTCGACTTCTGATTTCTCTCTTGTTTTCCTAGGAAGCTGCGTTCCACAGCTTGATAGGTTGGCCCGGAAAAAGCGGAGGGAGTTTGAGAACATGGAGTACAAGCTATGGCGAAGGCGAACCGTTGTTTCGCACGCCCTCCAAAACCGAGACGCAAGATATCGGCGACATGAACAGCGCAGGACGGACAGAGATGGGCAGAGGTGACAGGTACGAAGGAGGCCTGGAAGGTGCTGTCAGATGCGCGAAAGAGACTGATGCAGATTTGGACGAGGCAGCCCAGCCACCGGATGGCTGGACCGTTGAATCTTCGGAAACATCCAGCGCTCACAGCAACCATGAAGAAGCGAAGAGTGACAGCAGCAGTGAAGGATACATACCGGAGTTGTCGCGTCATAGCTTCGTCTGCATCTAAACATTAGCCCTGCGAATCCATCTAAACCCGCGATCAAGCCAGAATCAGTCAAAGGCGCTGTTCCCACATCAGCGCGAGCTACTCGTTCAATCCACCAAGCTAGTCCAAGGTTGCGCATCTCTTTTCCGTCACATTAACCGCATCTATCGCATCGTCCGCCGTTTATTGTCCACGTCCACCATCGAATTGCAGCCCCAGGCGGACCATGATGGAGCCATCTTCCGCGGGCTTCAATCCCACGTCTGCCGCCACAACCCACTAGGATCCCGGATTGGATCGCATCCTCAGCCTCCGTGTCTACGGCTTCGGGAACTCGGGCCTCGCAGCAAGTATGTATCGCGCCTTCGGCGAAGCGCGTCCGTCACGACAGATCGACCTGCGCGACCGATGCGGCTTTCGCGAACGCATTCAACCTGCCCAACACACCCCTTCTCACCGGTGGCATGCCCCGCACACCGAGCTGATGTGATGGCTCCTCGGCGCGGACGAGGAAGAGGCGAGCCGACGACACGATCGACGACCACGATCCCGACGCTGACCCCACACCGAAGCCTAAACCGAGATCCTCGAATCCCTTCCGATCACCTACGAAGTCAGCACGTCGACTGAACAGTCGAATAAACCATAAGAAGTATATCGAGATGCTGCAGATGCCGATTTATACCGTCCGTTTCCAGGACATGAAGAGGCGCGACTACATATGACCAGCCGACGTTCAAGACTCGTACAAGTAACTTCTGCGCGCCATGCATGGCGAGGGCGTGATTCTGAACGAGGTTCGGGACCAGGTCACGGTGATGGTCGACAACGACGCTCGCCCGCACCATTTCCGCGCCGCTATAGCGCAGGAAGCACCAGATCTCGCCACTGCCATCGCCGCCGCCGTGCTCCACGACGGCATCTGGGAAGTCTGGAATAAGGTGACGACCACCATGGACGGGCGCTCCTACGAGTCTTTCCGGAACAACCTTGTGCACACACCGACACTTGAACTCGTCTTTACGGCAACGAAAACTTTCGAGCGCCACGGTCAGCCGGGCCTTAGGCACCCCAGCCTGCCCGCGCACGCTTCGAACCCGCCATGAATGCCACCATCCTTCGTCGCTACGTCCCGTACACTGGCCAACGCGTCACGGGTCCCCGAGGTCGTCGTCGTCCTCGGCCGCCTCGGACACGAGTGACCTGGCGTGATCCGTGTCCAACACCAGCGGCACGGACGCTTCCGACGCACCGAAGGGGCTGTCCCACACCAGTAGCGACAGTAAAAGGCCGACTACGTGCTAGCTATCGACACGCCAAAGGGCTCGAGGCTACCAGCCGTCTTCGACAGTCTCATCCCGGCCGAGAACCTCGAGGCCGGCGGCGGGTTCGACCAGGGCATCCTCCCGCACGTGAATCAAACGCTGTCAGGCATGCTGCAGTGGAGCCCTATCTTCTCTTCCATTGGGACCAAGTTGCCGGCTTCGGCCGCTGCCGACCCGCTGGTCAAACTTGGTATTTGGGTGGCGGCGTGGTATAAGCGGATGCGCTCCGCCCGCAACTACATTCGAAGGCTGCGGCCTGGTCTACCACCACCCGCACCCGACAAAGCACCGCCCTCCACCTTCCTACTGGAGTTCATTGGCCATGAGTGGCGCTTGTATCTGGCATCTCCAACGCAAGATACTGGCATCACGGGTGACACGATCGAGAGCCTCACACCCTTTGGGCCTTGCACCATCGGCTCGAAGGAAGACATTGTCACCCATATAAGCTCGTGGCCTGCTTATGGGCCATTAGAAGTGAGGCAGACGATGTTCCAAAGTAGCCCAGAGGGCTGGTTCCTATGTGATGAGTTACTACCGGCGTTAGAGACACCACAACCTAATGATGGGAAAAGCGAATCATGACAACGTCCAGGCGTGGCCAAATTTTGCATTGAGCATGCCGAGGACCCAGAAGAGGTGGGCGTGGACGATTTTCGGGAGGCGCAACGCCGCAGTGTGTACTCAATACCGAGGTTCGACAGTTTCTCAAGATGGTGATAATTACCTCACGCGGCACGTCGTGGAAGCCTTCATACCTCGTCAAACGCGACGGCGCAGGTGGGGCCGTAGATGGCGGGCGGGTCAACGGGGGGACGTGTACAAAAGTACAGGATTAGACGGACCAAAGGACAGATGGGCAGAGCACTCGACAGTGTTCAAGGACGGTGATGCCGAGGGGACAAGAGTGGACTGGGTTTACACAGCGTCCGGATAGAAGGGGGGATGCGATGCACAAGGGACGAAAGTAACCACACGGGCCAAGGCGGGCAAGTGCTGAGGCCCGGCCCGCCGAATTGCCATCCATGGGAAGCTCAAGGTACGCGAGAGCCGAGCATCCTCGTCTGGAGGGCAGGGCGCAGCATTGCTCCCACAGCACGAAGCGTCAGGCCTCTCAGTAGCTCCGTTGACCTCGGCGGCAGGAAACGGGATCCAGGTGAAAACAGGCTGTTAGGAGTGGTCCCCTCCGTAAATCGCATCAGCCGCGTTTTTCTTTCTCGACATGTGGTAAGTTAGGTGACCCCCATTTGGCCACCCCCCACTTTTGGCCACCCTAAAATATTCACCGCCATCCCAGCCACCCGAATTGATATCTTTTATTTCTTCGCCAATTTTGCTCCAAATGAAATATTACTTAAGTTAAAATTGTAGTAATTAAAGATGAAGCCATACGACGAACAAGATCTCCGAAGTGCTCTCGATTCCGTCGCCAATAGGGCTTCAGTCCAGCAATCCGCTTAAGAATACGGAATTCCGAGGTCGACACTTAGAAACCGAATTAAAGGACATCAACGCAGGTCAGAAGCTTTCGCATACCAGCAGAGGCTTAGACCAGTCTAAGAAGAGCTACTTACAACTTGGATCCTAACCTAAGCTGCCTTAGGGCTTCCACCTTCACACACCTAAGTCAAGGAGTTCGCCGAACGCATCCTCCGGGCTTAAGGCGACAGCGAGCCACTGGGAAAGAGGTGGCTACAGGCCTTCCTACGTAAGAACCCAGCTGTAAGGGTTCAGAAGAGCCGGTCTATCGACTTGCAGCGTGTCAATGGCGCCTCAGTTGAGGTAATTTGCTTATAGTTCCGATATCTTCAATTACCGGAGATCCAGAGGGTGAAGCCAGCTAACTGCTATAATATGGATAAAGCAGGACTCCTAAAAAGTGCTGGATTAAACAGTTTAGTACTTGGAGGTTCGGAAAAACGCTTAATCTAAAAGAAACAGCCTAGTTCTTATACTTAAACATCCTTTATTGAATATATCTTTGCTTAAGGCCGCGCCCTGCCCCTATTAGTTATTTTTAAGGGCAAAACAGTTTAATAGCAATAGTTCCCGGTCGATTTAAGCCAATTTAGAGGCTGGCAGTTCACTGTAACCGAAAACAGATGGATCATAGACGAAACAGCGCTCGAGTGGCTTAAGAAAGTCTTTATCTTAAATACCACCCCAGAGGACCCTTCCGAGTACTGCCTACTCGTTATGGACGGCTATGGTAGCCATACAACAACTGATTTTATATTTCAGTGCTTCTCTTATCGGATTTACCTTCTCTTTTTGCCCCTTCATACCTCTCATGTCCTCCAACATCTCGATTTAGCCGTTTTCAGTTCTTTAAAATCGGCGTACCGGAAAGAGCTCGGATTTCTGACTCAATTAACGGACTCAACGGTAGTTGGCAAGCGAAATTTTCTTGCCTGCTACCAGAAGGCTCGCTTAGCTGGTCTTACCGGTTGTTACGGCATAGGTACATAGGTACAAGGGCATGGCAACGCATGGACGACTTACCGCTGCCTGGCGGTACGTACCGCCGCTGGCTGGATATATTCCTGCCAAACAGTGACTGAGAGGAGCCTGTTCCTCTTCTTTTCCTCTTCACCTGTAGTTTTCGCATCTCAATAGAACCCTTGGGTCATCAACAGATCCCTCGTTCCTTGAACCGTGACACAACTACAGGTCTCCTCATCCGCCTGGGAAGGCTTCTATCAATATCCCAAACCTTCAAGATATCTGGACGGGTACGCAGCTACAAGCGCGACCTACACGATCGATCAGCTAAGACGGGTACGCAGCTGTAGGCGCGACCCACACACACCACCAAGATGCCGCCAAAGCGCGCCACCCCCCAGACCACGGAACCTAAGAACGATAACCGCGGGGGTTCTGCCGATACCACCGACTCCAATAATACCGAGATCGACACCGAGTCCAGATTCGTCTAAGAGCACCACCGACGCCTTAAGCTAGAGAGACAGATGAAGGATCTCTAACAGCAGATGGCTGCCTTAATCCAGCAGACAGCAGGAAGTACCTAAGGCACACCACCGCCTGTTCCCCCCGCTGAAGGTTCCTGACTGGAGGCTAAGCGCCTCCCTAACCCCCCGGTTTTCTACAATCAGAAGTCTAAGGATATCGTCAAGTTCGAGACTTGGTTCCGTCAGGTTAAGAATAAAATCTTAGTTAACGTTTCCTGTTTCCCCACAGACCTCTCTAAGCAGGCCTATATCGAAGGCCGCCTCGGCAGAGAGGCCAGCGATAATCTCTAGCCCTACTTTTAACAAACGCACTCTACTCCGATCTAGTTATACGAGGCCTTAATAGCGCATCTTTAATAACAGTACTATAACCCTAACTAAATAGAGGCTGCCTTTTTAGAATTTGAGAACCTTTATATAGCCGCGGGAATAGATTTCTAGGTCTTTAAGAACAAGTTCCTTCGACTTACTAGCGAAACTAGCTAAGTTAAGACAGATTAGAAACGCCTCTTTAACCGAAAGTTTATAATAGAGTTGTAAACAGCACTAGCCTCCTCCTATATTAAGAGCAGTATTAGATTTGATATGTTTATAACTGAGGCTACTTAAATTACACTGGTCCTTTAGTTTACTAAGAGTGACGACCCTAGATATCGCGCGAACTATAGAAACCGTGGTGGTAATTACCAAACCCCTATCCCCGCTATCGACTAATCGGATCCTGCTAAACCTTTAAAGAAGCATTATATTACCTTAGCCTTAGCCTGTTAACACAGTCTTAATAAGCTTTATCGCCTTTTAAAGAACCGACTTTATCTTAACTATAAAAAGCCTGGCTACTACGTTAATAACTGCTTAAAGAAGCGAGTTAATATTGACTATTCGAACCGTATTAATGTTTTAGTCAGCTAATAAATAGGAACTCCCCGTCCTTATTCAAACGCCGATAATCTTACAATTGAGATTCTTAACTTTAACTAAGTTAAAGATATCACAGATTCGGAAAACTAGATACCCTTAAATGAGTGGACTCCAATTTAAAGGAAATTATCGATATTAAGAACATATAAGATAAGCGATCCTCTAATTTTTAAGCAAGTATTTAAAGGGAAAACCGTTTACTTTCCCTTATATTATAGCTTATAATAGATTATCTTTCTCTGCCTATGCCCTCGTTAACACGGAGTAAGCGAATACCTGTTTATAAATGTGGCCTTCGCTTAAAGGCTCCTCTAATACCTACACCTCTCTACTGTTCGTGACTTTCACCCTTAACCTATTGGCGGATTTAACAGTACCTTATCGCAATTAGTGGACATTGCCTTACTAGGACACTTCTAAATCCAGAGCTATCTCACTGCCCGAACCTATTTTCTAGTCCTTAATATACGCTACGACGTGATAGTTGGTCGTAAATAGTTGGAAACACACGATATAATATTAAATATTCGTTATTATTATTTTCTCTTCCTTAAGGAATAGACCCCTTAACGTATAGAACATTATATTACTATAGACTAAGCTAGATAGCTTTTATAGAACCCTACTTTCGATACAGACGCTTAATATCGTAAGCGAAAGATAGCTATCAAAGACTAGCGACGCTTAGTAAGCCAAAGATTACAGTATCTAAATTCTCCCGTTATCCGCGGTTTATATATAACCAACACCGATTATAAGAAGTCGCCACCGATAATTCGATATAAGAAAATCCTAACGCGACCTATAACCACTTATATATAAGGATAACGAAACGACAAAGGCATCGCAAAGATAAAACGCGCGTTAGCTGAACTAACCAACGCGCCGCCCCCGTTGCCAACACCGCTACCGAGGCCACCGTTGTCCCCGATGGAACGCGACTTTTAAGGACCCTTCATCTAACGCTGGAGCTCGGCAGGAAGTTTTAAAGAACGTATCGACGTTGCTTTTATCTCCGCACTAGCAATGGAAATATCCTACCGCTGAAACCCTTAAGATTAGCACGTTACTAGCCTCCATGTAATAGACAAGATTATCCTCTAGAAGTAAACGTTATAAGGGGACGTCTTACCCTTAAACTCGGACACTCTTTACGAAAAAGTATTACAAGTGGTATTAAAGCAATACCACGAGTATTTAAATATGTTCAGTAAGTTCGAGTTTAATAAGTTACCACTGTATCGCACTTGCGACTATAAGATTATCTTAAATAATAACGCTAAGTTAGACGAGCTCTTAGGATACTCGGGTTTACAGAAGATGTTGCTTAAGGAAATAGAGATATACTGGAAGTACGTAACCGAGAACTTAGCAAAGAGATTTATCGAGTTAAGTAAAGCGCCTTAAGTAGCACTAATCCTTTTCGCGCTTAAAGGGAACAGAGGACTACGCTTTTATATGGACTTTAAAAAGCTTAACTTTATTACTTATAAAGACCGACACCCACTTCCCTTAATCGAGGAGATTATAACCCGGATTTCTAAGATAAAGGTCTTTATAAAGCTGGATACCTAATATATATTCCACCGGATCCGAATAACGCCAGGATTAGAAAAGTTAACAGCGTTCTATACTTATTATAAGACCTTTTAATATAATGTACTCTTATTCGGATTAACAAACAGACCCGCGACTTTTCAGCGCTTTATAAATAACACTTCAATAGACTATTTAAATAATTTCTACTTAGTATATTTAGACGATATCGTCATTTTTTCGGATTTAATTAAAAAACACAAGGATTATATAAGGAGGGTCTTATAACGCCTTTAAAAGGCTGGACTATAAGCCGACACCGATAAATACAAATTTTATATTCGGGAAACAAAGTTCTTAAGCTTTATTATATTTATAGAAGGAGTGGCCGTGGATCCTATTAAGATGTCCGTCGTCTACAACTAGGCACCCCCGATATCTGTTAAAGGAGTGTAATCATTTCTCGGCTTCTACAATTTCTATTGTAAGTTTGTTCGCGAGTATAGGCAGATTGCTTAACTACTTACTAACCTAATAAAGTAAGGCTTACCGACGTTCTAGTAGACAGAGGAGTGCTAGGAAGCTTTCGATACCTTAAAATAACGACTATTAGAAGCCCTAATCCTCGTATATTTTGGCTATAAGAGCGATATATAAGTAAAGATAAATATTTCCGACGGAGTGATTACTAGAGTCCTATTATAAAAGAAGGATAACGCTTTTAATAACTAGCACCCTGTCGCCTTTTACTTAGAGACCCTCTAAAGTTCGGAGCTTAATTATAGCATCTATAATAAAAAACTGTTAGCTATAGTTTAAGCCTTTAAGTATTAGTACACTAAGCTTATAAGACTTCAGTACCTATACTTCACGATTATAACGGACTATAGTACGTTAGAATACTTTAGCTAGAAACGTTATTTTAACTTATAATAAGCGAATTAAGCAGAGCTCCTTACCGAATACCACTGCCTACTGAAGTACCGCTTAAGAACGTAGAATACTACGGCCAACGCTTTATTATAGAAAACGGAAAATCTGAAAACATAGAAAAAGAAAACCAAGGCAATGCAATACCTGGCTATCTTCTAGGAGGGCGAGCACAGATATATACCAGCGCTTTCTATAGTGGAACCCTTAAGTAAGGTGGCCCTCTTGAAGGATGACCTGCCATCGCCACCACTCTTTAAGTCAATGCTAATATATCGTGCCGTCGAACTTAACTGCACCGACCCCCTTCTCCAGCCGTTTCGGGAAAAGACTACGTTAAAGCTAACCGACAGCATTACCTAAACCCTTTTTAACAGAACCCTCCTAAAGAACAGTAAACTAGTAGTCCCCAAATAAGACAATTTAAGGAGGTATATTTTAGAAGACTTCTATTTGCACTTAATATCCGCGTACCCAGGATATAACAAGCTCCGTAAATTAGTGCTGAGCCAGTACTAGTAGCCAGGATTATCTAAAGACGTCGACTATTTCGTAGCCAACTGTCGAGTATGCTGATTATTTAAAGTCCCCTAGGATAAGACGCTAGGATTTCTTTATCCCTTTCCGATACTGCTTCGCTTATAGTAGTCGATTTAAATAAACTTTAATACTATACTTAAAAATCGAAAGGGGTTTAATAACCTCTTTATTATAGTTTACTTATTAAGTAACGTACATGTCAATTGAGCTGCGCAGTCAATTGAGATGCGCACTCCTAAGCACTTCACGTATGAATCCATCGACTACCCAACCAGAACGCCTTAAATTAATTCAAACTATTCGGAATCGGACTCTATAGACGTTTCCACCTTTACTTCATATGTGCGCGCATTATGGCCGGTGTTGCTGCAGATGCCACACCAGTGTTCGCGCGGTCGCGACCGTGTCGCCCGACTGCTACTCGCACGCGTTTCCTCGGCGAACTGCGCATCCACGTCCCTCTGGGCTAAAAGGTCTTGAGCCTCGCCTACTTCAAGTGTTCCTCCTTCTTGTAAGCGAGATTTTTTAACATTGCGACGTTTTACGAGGCCGGTGTTAGCCTCTCGAAGCGTTTTAACCTCGGCCCGGAGGAGGGCGGCCTCGTGTATTATCGCCATCGCCCCTTCGCAAACTGGTCGATAGCTAATAAAATCGGTGTCGGGGAGCTTCCTGGTGCTGGCGAACTCGATTTTTAATATAATCGGTTTGCGAAGTCGCTTGCGTTGGGTTGTGTGGCGTCTGAGATGCCCACGCGAGGCCCGTTAGCGGGAGGCTACCTGACAGCGAAGGCGTCGATATCTTCACATCTAGCTTAAAGAGAACCCGTTCCGGATCGAGAGGCACTAATCCGGCCCTGGCGAATCCAGCCTTAACGTTATTCGGCGTGAAAACCTTCGTATACACGGCTTGGAAGGCGATAAGGAACTCGGCCTTAGTAATATAGTTAACAAGTGACTTCATAAAGGTTTCGATTTCGCTACCGTACGCCCGCTTTAACGGGCTAAAACACCTAACGTCGAGTGGCTGGAGTAGGTGCGATAAGTGCGGAGGTATAGAGATATAAATAATGTTCTTCTGCTTGCAGAACGCCTAGAAATCGGCCGAGACGTGGCTCCCGTGCCCGTCGATCACTAACATTCGAAATAAGCCGGTTGCACACGACACGGTGTGTTTTTCAAAATGTCGAAGCCAGTCTAGGCCCGTCTCGTTATCGGTCTATCCATTCGCAGTTAGTTTAATAACCCAATCGCGTGGGAGGGTGCTGTCGGCGTACTAATTGGCTAGGTAGTAGGCGCCCTTCATGGCGATGAACGGCGGGAGGCACCAACCGTCTAAACAGACGCCCTGGATCACGGTGACCCATTCCCGATTGCTAGGCTGGACCTTCTTTCGCTTTCCGCTCCGATCGGCGCCGGTTACGACTATCGAGGACGTGATTTGGCCCATCATGAAGCCGGTCTCGTCGAAGTTGTAGATATCCTCATCCTGAATGCCGTATTTCGCCTTCAGATTTACGAAAAGCGCGAACCAGCCCGAGATCTTTTCAGGGTCTTCGCAGAGGGCCCTCTAGTAGTCGTATGCACACGAAAAACGCGTCCGGAGTTGTGGTTGTCGCTTGACGAAGTTCCCAGCCCAACGCGTCCCGACGCGTGGCGCGTTACGCGACGCGACGAGGATATTCGCCATATCTTCCACATCGCGTAAGCGCGGGGCAAACCCTCGCGAATCTAAGTCGAGGATGTATCGGATAAGCATCTTCTCTTCGAGTTCGGTAAGGCGACACTTATTACTGCGTATGTCGTCTCGGGCGCGTTTTCCCTTCATTCTATTACGGATAGTAGATTCGGGGACGTGGAAGATAGATGCAGCGCGGCGTACTGTTATTGCGGGGTCGTTCCGAATCGTCTGGACCGCGAGAATGATTTGAGACTCTTGGGAACGTTGTAGCATGTTTAGTTGTGGAAATATATCTATCTAAAGTGGACGAAGTTGAATATAGCTGGAGTGCGCATCTCAATTGACTGCGCAGCTCAATTGACATGTACGTTATAGAAACGGCATAATAATAGGCTACCTTATTTTAACACTGTATATATAACTAGGCTAATAAGTTATAATATAAGCTAGACTTTAAAGTCGGGGATAAGGTGGTTATCTTTAAATGGATATAAACGACGGGCTAACTTGGCAACGCTATAACGTTCCCTTTAATATAGTAATATTATATTATTAAGGGGATAAGAGGACACTCTTACGAACTCGACATACCGCTAAACTAAAAGGGCACGAACGTGTTTTATGCTAATCGCCTTCGGCGATTCTAAGACGACCCTCTCCTAGGACAACAGGCCGAGAATCCGGAGGGCGAAATTGTGGATCCTTCGTTAGACAAAGAATAGGAGGTAGACCGAGTGCTGTCCTCTCAGCTGCACTATAGGAAACTTCAATACCAGGTGCGCTGGAAAGGTTAGGACCCGGACGTAACGTGGTATAACGCGGAGTTATTCAAGAACAGCGCCACACTTCTCCAGAAATACCACGAAGAGTATCCAGATAACGCAGGACTGCCGAAGCGACTGGCTTCATAGCTTAACGCCGCAGCTAACGGTAAGATCGACCCACCTCACGTCGACGACAACTCTTCGGCTTCGACGAACCGAACGAGAAAGAGAATTACCCGGAAGAAGTAACCGAAATTTGCAGATAAGTTTCATTTCTTAAAGGGGGGTAATATTACGGCATAGGTATATAGGTACAAGGGCATGGGAACGCATAGACGACTTACCGCTGCCTGGCGGTACATACCGCCGCTAGCTGGATATATTCCTGTTAAACAGTGACTGAGAGGAGCCTGTTCCTCCTCTTCTTTTCCTCTTCACCTGTAGTTTTCGCATCTCAATAGAACCCTTGGGTCATCAACAAATCCCTCGTTCCTTAAACCGTGACACCGGTCAGAATATCCGGAATAGGTGGAAAGCCGCCGGTCTCTAGCCGGTGTGTGTGTGTGTGTGTGTATTATCGCCATACTGGGACAGTGTCCCGCCTCCCGAGGGGCATCTGGCGTGCGAGAGTCTATCTACATGAACACGAGATATCTCGCATGTCAAGCCCAATGGCAACCCTTTGGTCAAACCGTCTCCGTGGCTCCTCCGTGCGAGCTCATTCCCGGCTCTATCTCCGTCTGAATAGCTGCGACTTCACATAGAGTAACTTCTGCGGCCTACCGATGGTGGGCATATATCCTCGTAGTACTTCGTTAACGTTATAAAGAGCTGGAACCTCTCCGGGTCGTGTATTAGCCGTTGCCAGTATTCCTTTAAGGTTTTCGGTTTGGGGTCGAACTTCGGCCAACGGGCCTGTTGCCTTCTTGTTTTGCGGCAGTAGACTAGATACTCTGGTGTTCGTAATATTCGGCAGGTGCATTGGTCGTTTTGGGGATGATGGAATTTCTTATAGTACCAGTCGAAGTCCCCGTGTCCTGATTGGAGCGCGAGAAAGTTGTGGAGTGTCCGTCTAGGGAAGTCCAGCTCCTTAGGCACCTTAAGGGTAGCGTCGGTGAATTCAAGCTCTTGGTAGCGCTTACAGCCTTAGGAGGCCTCCTCCCACCACTTCGTGAATTGTTCTTATATAATTATTTTTCGGAGTCGCTTTATGCCTGCGTACGTAGCTTAGGCTGACCGGCGTGCTGGGAGTGCGGCCTCTTCTTTCGCTAGCCTGTCGGCCTCTTCGTTCCCTTGAATCCCCTCATAACCTGGCACCCATCGAATGCGGATGTCGGCTATGGTCGCTATCTCCTGAAAGGCGAGGAAAACTTCTTGCGAGCTTTTCGGTGCGGTTCCTATGAGGCCTTGGATAACCGAGGTGTTATCTAGGCAAACGTGGATTGTCGCGCCTGGGTTGATCCGGTGGGCTTGGCGTAGACCTTGCCACGCTCCTACGGCCTCTCCGTCGAAGACTTCCGCTAGGCCTAGTCGGCCTTTTCCTTGTCTTATTTTCCGACCGTTTTTATAGATCACGAAACCCCAGCCGACTGCCTCGTCTGGTCCTTTTGACCCGTCCGAGAAGACGACGAGGTGCGTGTCGGGAAGCTTTAATTGCCACGCTATGAACTCCTTCGCCGCTGTTTTCTTGTCCTTCTGCGGGTCCGGTTTAAACGTGTAACGTTTTAGGAGGTACTGTGGCCTTAGGATGGTAGGTAGGAGTCTGGCCGCTCTCTGGAGCCTGGTTCGCGTAGGCTGGTAAGAGCCGTAGCCGCGACCTGATAAATAGGGCCGCAGTGCTGTCCGCGTTGTTAGCATATAGCTGTTGTCCATTGACTGGAGCCGTTGTCCGAAGCGATAGAACGCCGCTTCCAGTGCGATTCGCGCTGTTGGGACACCTGCGTCCCTGTATAGCGTGGCTATCGGTGTTGTCTTCTATATAGGCAGAACAGCTCGTATGGCCTCCCTTAGGACCCTATCTATTTCGTCTATTTGTGCCTCTTATTGTGTCGACACCTCCGTATTGTGTTGTCGGCTAGCGAACTTTCGTGTCTTCGTGCGTCCCTCGTACCATGCCTCGGCCCCGTATGTGAGGATAGGGAGAACGCAGGTAAAGATAGCCTTCCGGAGGGCTCTTAGCGGAGGGCCTTGCTGAGTGTTGGCTAGGCTCCGAAGGTGTCGTACGACGTTTCGCGCTTATGCCGCTTTCCTCTTCACGTGCTCCGTGAACCATAGCTTCGAGTCGAACTAGACGCCGAGCCATCGTATAAGCTGGACCGAGGCGTGTATAGTCAGCCCGTGGTCCCGTGCCGTTACACTAGGGAGTTCCCCTAGGTTCTTTATGCACGTGAAATGGAGCAGCTCGCTTTTGTCCGGGTCGATAGTGACTTTGTTTCCCTTGCCCCAGTTAAGGACATCGTTTAAGTCCTTTGCTAGCTGTCGTGCGTTATCGTGTAGGGACTTGCTAGCTCGGTAAAAGCATATATTGTCTGTATACCTAAACCAGTGTCTTATATCCTCAAGTAGGATGTTTACAATGTATAGAAGGAATAGGACGGGGGAGGCGGGGGACCCTTATAGTAGGCCGCATTAGATTGCCTGTGGCTTTATTATAACGTCGTCGAGTCGGATCCGTGCTTATCTCTCTTCTATAAAGGAGCCGACAAACTTAATAAGCTGGGTTGCCTAACCCTGTTGCCTTATACGAAGTATAAGCCGCCTCTTAAGGGTAGCGTCGAATGCGCCCTTCACGTCCACGGTGAGAATCGAGGCTGTGCCTTTGTTCTCTAGGGAATGCTCGATCTCGTGTGTTAAGTAGGCGAGGAGGTCTGAGGCTGCCTGTGTCGGCAAGGCGCCGGCCTGTTGTGGGCTGACCACCTTATATAGGAGCGTGGTGTTCGCTATTCGTTTAGCTACAAGTCTCTCGAGGCCTTTCCCGAGGCAGGAGAGAAGCGCAATTGGTCGCTAGGAGCGGGGGTTCGAGAGGTCTTTCTTATTCGGCTTCCGAAGCATCACGACCTCGGCTATACGGAACGGGCGTGGGTAGTGACCGATCCGTAGGCAGGCTTGGAAGAGGGACCGTACGGGTTCTTGGATGGCCTCCCAGCACGCTTTTAGCAGCCGTACCGAGATTCCATCGGTCCCGGGCGAAGTGCTCTTCACCGCGATTGTGGCGGCTGTCAGCTCCTCCTTAGATATGTGGGTGCTCCAGGGCAGGATACGCCGCGGTACCGTTAGGATCTTAAGAGGGTCGTCCTCGAGGTCTTCGGCGTCCGTGAATCGCTTTAGAAGGGCCTTACGTAAGGCGTGTGCCTTCTCTTCCGTGTCTTCGATTGTCTTGTCCCCGATAACTAGAGGAGGTGCCTGTAAGGCGGGCTGCAGTTTATGCCATTGGACGACCCTATATAGGTCTTGATCGGACTAGATAGAGTCGATTTTCCGTCGCCAATATTCCCGCTTTTCTTTCCGTATCACCGCAAGGAAGTGTCTTCGTTCTTCTAGGTGTCTCCAGTCCCCTTGGTGGTGTCGTCTTGCTCGTCGGAACGCGTCCCGGGCTGCCCGGCAGGCGTCGGTCCACTATAGCGCATTGTGACTGTTCCTAATTGGCTGCTTCCCGATTGTTTCTAACGCTCTGCGTAAGAGGGCTAGGATCTCTGTTGCCCGTTGGTCCAGTTGATTCGCCGTCGGTATTGGGAGAAATAGCGTGAGGCTTTGTACGCCGAGCGCGACTAGGCCGGCAAAAGCTTCGAGTTTATTATCTAGTATCAAGTATTGGAACTGTGTCCCTAATGTCTGGTCGCTTTGGGGAATTAAGATTCGGATTGTTTCGTGGTCTGCTCCTGTCCGAAGCCTTGGGTCCACCTCCGCTGCTGTAAAAGGAATGTTAGAGAAGGCTAAGTCGATAGTTCGTCCCGCTGCATGTGTTAGGGTCCCTATCTCGCCAATGTAGCTGAGCCCGTTAGCGATGGCCCAGTCGTGGACCTCAATCCCCCCGTTCCGAGTTTAGGGCACGTCTGGGTCCTACGCGCTGTACTATGCGTTAAAGTCCCCTACGACCGTGCATTGGGTTGGTGGTCGCAGGCTTAAGAGGAGTCTTGTCGCCTGACTTAGCGGTTCTTATAAGGGTCTGTAAATATTAATCAAGGTGAAGTGGTCGATCTCCAGCTATAGGAGGTCTCTAGACTTCCATGGCCGCTTTTGCCTTGTCTTCAGCCTGCTATCTTTCCGGATATAGGTTATGACCCGGGGCTGAGTAGCGATGCTGTCCCAGCTATCAACCGGAACGTAAGCACTGTAGCCTGGGTGCGAGTTAAATTTATTCCTGCCGTCGTTTATAACGGATGGCTCCTGCACAAGGATCACGTCCATATGATCCTCCCAGCATTGCTGTAGTAAGGCCGTGTGTGCCGGCGGTGATTTGCCTACGTTAGCCTGCGCTACCTATAGGACTTGTCGCCCTAGTCTAGTGCGTGTCGAGTGTGTTCGATCGCTTTCCCTATTCATGATAGTTGATACGTGGGATATTCCGTTGGCTGCGCTTCGTCTTGTTCTCTTAGGAGGGCTGAGGTTGTCTTCTTAGGGCTTCTATAGGTATATAAGTTGAGTCCTCTATGGCTGTATCGACGGTGCTCCTGTCGACATTAAGCGTGTCTAATCCCGGGCTGGCTTCCTCCAGTATGTTGCCTCCCTGGCTTGTTCCTTGCAGTTAGGCTGCCTTATAGAGCAAGCTACCTGTCTAGCGGATCTTCGTAAGCTCGCTTTATGTTAGGCGTACTAGCTTTCCGTGTTTCACTACTGGCTTCGCTAGGCAGTTCTCGTGGCTTGCTGGAGCTGGCCTATAGCAGTTCGCACATCGTGGGCGTTCCTGGCATAGCTGCGGGTGTTCATGTCCTGTCAGGAGCCGGGCGCTACAGTTCTTACACCTTTCGGTTCTTGTACACACCCGGCTCGGGTGGTATCCTTGGTATCCTGGGTTGTGGCGGCTAGGAGGCGTCCGTTTCTTAATCAGCCAGGCGGGCCCACTCGCCTTAAAGAGTCAGAACAGACGAACTTTTTATAAGAACGAGACGATATATAATCTTTTATTCGTCCCCGGAATCGGTTCCTATCGCGACCAGCGTACGCTTACTAGCTCGATGCCTGTTTAGGCAAGAACTTCGTCTTGTAAGAGTATGTCGGTCTCGAATGTCTCGCCAAAAATGTTAAAGAGTTGCCTCGGGTAGCCGGGAATTACGTAGTTCACCCACGTAACCGGGACCTCGACTGTGCTAGCTCGGAGGCTTCGTGCTAGTTTTTCTTTATTTCGGAGGAGAACCTCCCTCGTTTCTTTATTTCTCGGATGGATAGCAACGCCCGTCGCCGTATAGTGGACATCGGGAACGTCCACTAAAGATAAGTCGAGGGTGTTATATACGGCTTATCGCAGGGCGAAGTTATATTGGGTATGTGCCCAGCTTCGATGTTCCTCTGGGATCCTTATAAGAACTCGAAGGTCCTCTCGTTGATTCGTTTCCTTAGTTCGCTTATCTGAACCGTTTTAAGGTGTTAGCTTCTGTCTAGCTCGGGCGACGTCAGCCCAGCTGCATATGGGGGTCCTAAGGGGCTCCGCTTAGGTCGGGCCGTTCGCCTATAGGAGGTGTTCGTTCGGGTGGGGGCCAATCGTTTCCCCAGTCTTGGCCAGTAGGAACGCCGTGAAACCTTTCGTAATCTCCGTGGCCATTTCCTTATCTTCGTCGCGGTATTCTTCGATAATGTTATCTAAAGCGCGGGCGATCTTCGTGAGTACCGATCGTTGGGTATTATGTCGCTTATCTATATCGCCCAGGATCGGGGCCAGTGCGTCCGTGGCTAATTGGTGTCCTTCCTTTGCAGTCTACAGCGCGGCTTCTTCCGTCGTCGAAGCTTCTCGAGTATCGTCAACCTTCCTTCGGTTTCGCAGTGGACCGTTCGCAGGGGCCTCATTCTGCCCCGTTCGCTTCCTCTTGTGAGTATAAGTGGGGGAAGCTTCTGCCAGGTGGTCGGGAGGATCGTTTCCCGTCATCACCTCATCGGTGATGTCCTCACGAGGAGGTGAAGCCATCACGATGATGGTCCCAGAGTCCATTTGGCCTCTGGGTTGGCGTTGAGGCGCCGTTAGAGGATTGTTAAGGATTTGGTAGTAAATAGCAGGCTGGCACTAACAGTGGGTGCCAGAAAAGAATAAATAGGAAGGAAGGTGTCTCTAGCCGGTGAGCATAGCTAAGCCGCTTCTCAGTCGGAATTTAGTTCAAAATGCACACCAAATAACACCTAGCACGACAGAATCGAAGCAATCCCACTTAAACAGAGTTTTCTTAACACCTAAAAAGAGATCCGGTACCTCTATAGTGGTTTAGTCTACTCTAAAGAAGACGTCGGACTTTAAGGACCAAGTACAGCTTTCGAACCAGCTAACGGAACACTCAATTACTTAACGGCTACTTTTCTGGAAGATTCAAAAGGCCTTTAATAAGAAAAGTGTCCAATTGGCTACTGCTTAAAGGCAGATTCAGGCTCTCGAAGCTAGAATTAAGACTATTAGACCAAGGAAGAGAAAGAAGGTGGATTTGAGCCCTAATTCGAAGTTCGCAAACATCGAAGACATCCACCAGGCTCAGTTAGTGGCTGGGGAGGCTAAAGGTAGTCTAGATGAAGAGAGCGATAGCGAAAGCCTAAGTGAGGCTGGTTCTTGTATCATGGTTATTATGAATTAAGAATATATAGTCGGTTGAAGTAATAAGATTGATTTTAATACGGTCAAGCTAAGGGTGGCCAAAAGTGGGGGGTGGCCAAATGGGGGTCACCTAACTTACCCATAGGACATACAGCCGTCGTGCATTCATTTCCATGTAGACATGCGCCGCGTCCGTGGTTGTAATTCCGCCGCGTATTGTGCCCTAGCTCACGCCCCCTTGGCTCCTGTCTGGCGCGTATAACATATCTCTCGTGCAACCATCCCTAGAAGCCTCGGTTCGTCTGTTAAGTCCACCATCCATCCTCGCTTCTTCACCCGTCCTCCGTATCACGTTCCCCGTCGAGGCGCAAACCCCTGCAAAGTCCAACCCTCCGTAAACCCGGCATTTTACCAGTGTCCAGGGCCGTAGCGACGTCGGGCAGGCGACGATGCCAACCGCAGCCGCCACGCGTGTTGAGTTGGGGTTTGGCGACCCGGTGGTCGTGAGGGGGGTGGAGAGCGCGAGGGTCGGCACAGCGACGAGTCTTGAATCGATAGACGGCAGGGCACGGCAGCCTCGGCATCGGCAGGCCACGTGGCGCTGGTTCCAGGAAGGTCCGGGAAAATACGGCGGAACGACCGTGTGTGTATGGCTGATGCCGTCGCTTTGAAGCTCGCGGACGTGTAGGGCGGTGTCTGGTGCCAAAGCTGGCTAGTTCGTGGGTTCGATGGCCTGCGCGTGGTAACGACACCTTGTTGCGTGAGATTTCGCGACGACGACAGCGACAAAGGGGCGGACGTGAGGCTTGTAGACGGCGTGATGGTGCGACTTTGCGGTCTGGATGGCGTTGTCGCACACGCCAGGGGCCTGGGAGGATGATCGAAGGCTCCACAGGGGCGGGAGGAAGGGCCGACGATGCATCCCATGGCGAATGCGGTCAAAAGTGCGTAGGGGAGGGCCGACATAAGGGCTGAGGAGAGGGAGAATACCACAGGATGCATCGCCGAGAGCAATGGTGCAGGGAGCCTTCAAGCCGTCGCCGACTCCATGGCCAGCTTGGCCAGGAGTCCACCACCTCTCACTATCATAACCAACTTGATTGCTAGTCAAACACCACGTGTCACGCTAATGGCCGACAAAGCGGCGAACCAGGCCAACAAAAGCGACCGAACCACCCCCCAAGCCACTCCACCCTCCATGTCCGCGGCCATCACGCCCCGACGTGGCCAAGATCGGAGACATGACCAAGATCGCAATCAGAAACCAAACCAGAACCACGCCTCCGAGCCTGCGACCATTCCTCGCCGCGACGAAACATGGGTACCCGCCACGCCTCGCCCCGGGGAAACACGCGCCATAACAAGCGGGCGACGTGGCAATGTCGGCGCGAGGGTTCACGGCCACTGCGGTTCGGGAATAGTCATCACAGCAGACGAGGCCCATGACGACCACGCCGGTCGAAGGGAGGCCTGGCCACGCTAAGGCGGGACAAAAGAGGGGCGACGCCGTCCATATTCGCGGGGTGGGTGGCACCGCGCGGGGCAGCCGAGAGCCCGTCGGCAAAACAGGAGAAAAGGGGTCGTGGATTACGGGTGCGCGGCGAGAGGTAAACACCACGCGTACTCGTGGCGTCTCTCAGGAGGCATATAGGATGGGGGAGTTGGGGCCAGATGATGGTGCCACTACGCCCACAAATGGTCCCAGGATGGGGAACAAGACGCCGTCCAATGCTCCGGGTGCGGCATTTCATCTAGAGGAATCGGGAAAGGTAGGCGAGGGATAGGTCCTGGTGAGGACTTCTTCTCCTGGAAGGCGGGACTTAGAGGAAAGCCCAAGGTTCGCATCGTGGGTTTAGAGGGACGCCTAGATGTTGGTGATCGGGAATCGTCAAGGGCCCTAGACACACCTGCCCACCACGAGCCACTGGGCGGCCAAGCTAGCCCAACACCCACTGAGGAATGGGATGGGAAAGCGGGCGTCCAACGCGACCGAAACGGGCTGGAAAGGAACAAGGCGGGTGCTCTAACCGACTGGGCAAGCCAGATGATACAGGGAGACGCAGGCGAGGAAGCTGCGCGGAGTTGTGGTGAGGGAAGGGAAGGCAACGAGCAAGCCAACGAGGAATTCAACGGGGAAGCCGACGAGGCACTCGATGAGGCATTCGGCCGCCGCATCCACGTTGGCGACGAGGCGGGTGTCGCAGGCCGGTGGACCGCGGTTAAACGGGCCGAGGGGGAGGCGCACGAGCTGACGAACTCATTGTTTTTCTTTTCTGGAATTTCAAGGTTTCTACAGCGTTGCGAGGCGAGACATTGAGCACGCGCGAGTTTACGTCGGCGCTATGGGATAGACTGCGGGAGGGACAAGCGCCTGCCAAGCCGACGGCGGTGGCTAAGGGGCGATGGGGTGGTTGTGGGAAGGACGAGGTTGCACAGTCGATGCCGCGATGGGCGTTTTGAGCTAAGGGCCTTGAAAGGCTTCATGAACGACGCTTCTGGCTTGCTTTACGTGCTGGCCATATGTCATGGTCGAAATACAGCGACTGCACTAAATGCGGAGTTGGCTTCCGGTTTCGAGAGTGGTACGAGTATGTTACTCCCTCCGCTGACTTGTTGACTTGGCATGCCGTACAGTCCGCTGAGTATTTTAACCCAGCGGAGTTTCCGATGTCCTTCTTAAGGCTGGCTAATAAGATCCTAATTAAGGGATCTCGGACAGTAGATCGATAAACGCCAGGCACTAAAAAGATGCAACTATAGGTGACCCTATGCAAACCACAAAGGCTTACACTTTCCCATCTCAAAAGCCTCCCCCTCCATAGCGCCAGGTATATGACAATCCCCCACCACGAGCCAGTGCCGCCTCTGCCGGGCCACGACCGGGACGCCATGGCCCCGAAGGATCAACACCTGGTCGCCTACCATGGTCGTATGGGGACCAAGTCCCACGTAGCCGTCTGCGGTGACGAAGAAGCGTCGGCGTTCCGAAACGGCAGATAAAGTGAATAAGGGATTAGAAGAGAACGTGCCCCAATCCCTGAGCCCTAAGAGCATTGTCGTAATATAGATGAATGCAAGTGTCAGCCAGGATACAAGTCCTCCCATTGCCAGGAGGGCTGCATAGTGGGCTATCTTCCCATCGACAACTTCGAAAGACCTCAGTGATTGCTGGAGCTCGCCACTGCTATATCTTTGGTTTCCATCATCGGGATCACTTGGATCGGGCGGGCATGCACCTATAATGGCGCACCAAAACGCCTCCATCATTTTCTGGCCTGTGGGGTTGCAGTGGTTGGCTTTGGGGAGCAGGCGTTTTGCATCGAAATAGAACAGATAGTTGCCAGAAACACGATGAAAATCTTCCAAAAACTCGCCTAGAGTCGATCTTACCGGTGGTCGGCGGTTGACAAGGCTGACCGCCGCCACGGTATCCAACGGGTACCCCTCAAGACACAGCAGGTTTCCGTCAAATAAGGGCGTGCGGCGCTCGAGGGGTTGGTGTTTAACGCCGCCCGCCCGCAATGCTCCCGAAAACTCGGGATGCCAGCTGATGGAAAGGTGTGGTAGCGGATCCTGAGCTTTGCTGTATGCATGGTCGATGACCCAGGATGGACCCGACGCCGTCTTACAGCCCCTACAAAGGGCAAGGATCTGCAAGTTCTGGGTTCGCTGAAGATAATGCCGCGTAAAATCCGTGAACACGTCGGCGGCGTCTTTCTTACTGTTATGTAGCGTGAGATCTGATAAGAGTTTGGCCAGGGCAATATACACAAGGTAAGAAAACCAGATCCCGTCCCCGGCTGGCCCTCAAATCAAAGCGGTATAGACTTCTACCATTGGGAATAGGTGTTGAGCCCCGCGTTGGCTCATTGCATGTAGAGACTCGCACCCACCCATGAACAAAAACTTGTGTACATTGGACATCGATTGAGGATCAGTACTTACTAGTTAATAGCCACCGGGACGTCGACGTTCCTCGCCCTCGCGAGTCCCGCGATGCCATAGATCTTGTCCCGAAGGTCCTTGCAGTCCTTGTGCCAGACTTTGAACATCAGGTCCAGGAAGTCCTCGCCGTGCGGGTGCGCCGGCGGTTCACGGATCCGCAGGAGCGCGCCCAGTTGGTCGCCGTACGCCAACCCGCCGGGCCAGCGGGCGTACACGCGGGTGACGACGTCCCAGTCCATCTCGAAGGGCCCGCAGCGTACGATGGCACTCGGGCAGAGCGCGAGCTCCTGGACGACCCAGAGGCGCGTAAACCACGGCCGCGAGAACAGGTAGTGCATCGTCCACGAGAAGTGCACCGCCTCCCGGAGCCGGCTGCCGACCCAGCGCGGGCCGGCGGCAGCGATGCCGGGGCGGCCCCGACGCACGCCGCGCCAGTGACGCATGACAAAGTCGTAGGGCTCGCCCATCACAGGCGTCGCGGCAATCAGCTCGAGGCCGTCGAACGCCGGCCGCGTGTACGCGTCGGGCTCGCCCAGCCAAACGACGGCGCGCCGGCATGACGTGTAGATGTCGGCCATGCGTCGCACCTGTACCTCCTTCTCGGTATCGTCCTCCTGGTTGATGCAAATGGCATCCACCCACAGCGTCCGCGGGGCATCGGCGCGGCCCTGGCCCTTGAGATGGCGCAGGGCCGTATGCAGGTTGGGCGTGACGAGGACGGCCCGCCCGTTGACGACGATGGCGACCTTCTCGCCGTCGTCGCCCCAGCAATATGACAAGGCCTCGTACGACTCCTCGCCCGCCTTTGGGGCGCGCAGCGAAAGGTGACGCAGACGGCATTCGACGGTATCGCCACTGCCTGGTAGGAGGTCAAGGACCCGAATCTCCCGGGTTGCGGCGTTGAGAGGGTCGTAACTGAACGGCTCCATGGATGAAGTTGTGCCTGCTCACGGGGAGCTTCCCACTTGGTTATGCACCCTGTGATATTCAGCAAGTTGAGAAGATGTTAACAAATAGAAAAATCGCTTACCCGCCTCCGCTTTGGCCGCCGGGACAAGTTCATCACGTGATGCCGCGACACGAATCCTTCGGGGCCTTGGTGGATACATCACTCGCTCGCATCATCGCGATAGCCCCCACTCCTCCGCTCCCCTCTTATCGGCGCCGTCGCCGTCCCCTTTCTCGCCCGTTGCACGAAGTCCTGCTTGGCTTGCTAGCCTATGTGCAAACACAGTCCAGCGCCTGTACCTCGAAAACCAGGCCGTTCTGCTGTTTATACCCGTCGGATTGCGCTCCGTCCTCTGCCCCACCTGTGTTTCCGCCCACGTTGCCAGTGGCGGGGGGTCTCGTCCCCCTAAAACCGCCTACATCAAGGTTTTCCGACATTAGTCCACTGATACCGGGGGCTGTCAGTGGGCTTAAATTACATCCTATGGGGTATAAAGACAATACAAACGAGGTGGGTATAACGGATGAGCGGTTTAATAAATCCGAATACAATCTATGGTAATTAAAGCTATCATTGAAAAAAAGCTGCCGCCCTACCCCTTCAACATGACTCCCTGTCCTATCTCGCACAAAGACACGGCGTCTCCTCCACCTTGAGCGTGATCGGCACCATGTCCCAGTTGAGCGGAGCGTTGTACCACATTATGCGGAACGGCAGGTCAGTAAACCCGGACGGGTACCAGTTAGGGTAGCCTAAGACGTAGTTTTTGTCGGCGACCTGGCCCTCGGGGTCGAAGACGTAGAGCTGCGTGGCATTGGCGGGCCCGGAGCAAGTCAGCACGCCGCTGCCGCAGTCGAGGTCGCAGCGCGCATTCTTAAGGCTCGGCTTGGCCCCCGACCAGTCCCGCGTGATGCCCTCTATGCCCCATGAGTCCCAGGGACCAAATAGCTTGGCCTGGCCGGCCCACCAACCTTCGACGTAGTCGGTGTTGCGCCTCAGGAGCTCCGGGTGCTCGGCGTCGATGTACTGCAGCACAGTGCGGCGGCGCACCGAAACGAGGCGGCCGTCGGCCGCAAGATGGAAGACGCCGTCGTCGGGCACGATGCTCGCGCCCGCGACCACGTGGCCACGCCCGTTGTACACGCCCGTGCCGACGTACTGGCCCTCGATCAGCGGGTGGCCGTGCGTCTTGATGCGGAAGCAGGCCGCCTGCGTCTGCACCGGGCAAAACGACGCGACCGTCGTCTTGCCTTCCAGCGTGCTCGTTGTTCCCGCCAGCGCCGTCACGATGTACCGCGTCGACGTCGCCGTCACCGTCTGCATCGGCCCCGCGACGCCCACGACCTGCGTCGACGTCGCCGTCACCGTCTGCATCGGCCCCGCGACGCCCACGACCTGCGTCGACGTCGCCGTCACCGTCTGCATCGGCCCCGCGACGCCCACGACCTGCGTCGACGTGGCCGTCACCGTCGAGGTGCTGGTGTACGCCGTGGCGACCGACGTGATGCGCGTCAGCGTCTGCGTGCCCGTGGCCACCTGCGAGCAGGCGTACGAGAGTTTGTCATCGGCCCAGCCAGCCACTAGCGTCGGCGTGGCCACGGGGTCGCGCTTCATCAGGTCGGGCGCCAGTGAGGGCTCGGACCGCTTCAGGTTCGTGGCTTCCAACGTATCGCTACCCGTTTTATAAACCGTGGTGGCGAACTGGTAGTATGGCACGCTTCCAGCCAGCGACGTCGATGTGGTTGCGGTCGTGGTGTAGGTCGAGATGAGCGTGGTGGTGGACGTTTGCGTCGTGGTCGTCGTCGTGGAAGCCACCAGGCTAGTCGTGGTTCCGGTGTAAAGCACCGTGACGGGCGCCCGGTAACGAATGAAAGACGTGCAAAAGTCGCCGCCGACGTCTCTGAGAGAGCTGATCTCATTGTTGGTCGGGAAGTACTGGGGCACCGAGAGGCAGCGGATGGGGTTGTTGCTGGTTGTCCCGTCGATCAACTGCCGAGCGCCGCCGTCGAAGACGGCATTGCTCCGCGCGCTGACGTACGACTTGAGGTTGAGCTGGTTGGCACCGCAGTTCTCGGTGGCGGCCTCCGAGTAGGTGGCGTTAAAGCCGATGGACAGTTCCGACGTCACAGCCGACGTGCTCGATAGAACGCCCTTCAGGATGTTCATAGTGATGCGCACATCCGTCATCATGACAGGGGCGAAGTTGACCTTAGCATCGTTGCGGAAGCCGGGGTATGTCATGTCGATGGCGGGCTTGAAGTTGTTCCAGTTCGAGGCTGTCTTGCTGTTATAGTCGAGGTCGACGCTGGCCCCGTTGAAGTTCAGCACCGCGCCGCCCGTACTGGACACGGGGGCGTTGGTGTTGCCCTCGGCGCCGAGAGTAAAGACGACGGTGGGGGTAAAGGCAAACATGGAGTCGATCTGCTGGTTGCCGAGGCCGAGGCTGGACACAAAGGCCGTGCCCTTGCCCTGCCACGCGCCGCTCGTCTGCATCTGCATGATGAGGCGTGCTGCCGACGACATTCTCAGCGTGTTGTGGGCCTCGGTTACGGCCTTGGCCGACACGTTGTACGTGATGGCACCGTCAATGGTCAGGTCGCTGATGGAGAAGGCGCAGTCGACGCACCGGATGTAGTTCTGCGAGTCGCGGCCGACGATGGTGGCCCCGTTCATGCCCGACCACGACGCCTTCCACCCGTACGTGTACTTCCAGCGCTGCGCGGGCGGGTACGTTATGGTGATGCGGATCTCGGGCCGGTTGAAGCAGAACGGATTTTTGAGGCACTGGATGACCTCGTAGAGCTGCTTCCCGGCGTCGTACAGCTCCTTCAGGTTGCAGACGAACTCACGAATTTCGTTAATCTTCTTGAACGGCGTGAGGAGGATCTCGACCCAGTCGCTGCAGACGTACTCAAACACTTCGTCCACGTCCTCTTCCGTGCCACGCTCCATCAGGATCACGTCCGTGCTGGCGACATTGCCTCCCGTCCAGAGGTCAAGGGACCCCGAGTTGGGCATGGCGCCGACCGCTCTTCTTCGTCTGGCCTGGCCGGTGGGCGTGCCCGCAGCAGCGCAGAACGTGGCTGTCGGGCACAGCTGGGGTGGCCCACTGGGAGCGGCCCAGCAGGTGCCGCTGCTGTCCGTCGCGTTTTTGGCTTCGTCCAAGAGTGCGTCGGGGTCCGGGAGACCGTCCTCCTTCATCAGCGCCTTGAGCTTGTCTAGCAGATCGGGATCTGTCACGGGTCCACCGTTTCCACCGTCTAAGTCGACGGGGTTTTGAAACGTGGTGACGAGGACCTCATTCTTCTCGGGGTCGTACGCGACTTGCTTCATAATGTAATCCATCATGGCCTGGGCGCCTGGCGACAAGGTCGTGGAAGAAGGGCGGGCTGCCGAACTGGTGATGGAGGGCCGGGTGGCAGTGAGCGTGTTGGTGCAAGTGGAGGAATACACAGGCTTGTCATTCGCAGGGGCCGCAACAACGCTGCCATAGCTGATGGTCATAGTCTCGCTGACGTCGCCCCACTGGACTGTAGCGACGGTGAAAGTCACGGTTGAAACATCCGAATCATACGTGGCACCCTTGACGAGGAACGTGCCACGCTGTGTCTCGATGTTGCACCCGGCTGAGTTGGTAATGATGACAAAATCACTCTGGGGCCAGCCTTTGATCAGACCATAGGCGAAGTCATCCGCCATTTTCACGGTGATTTCGTCCTGAGCACAAGTGACCTCGGTGACATAAGCGGAGTTCTCTAGCACGACAACGTCATAAATGGTATCAATCTTGACCGAGACAGCATTCTGACCCGGGGCTGGGTCCTTGTAGTTGAGGCTTGCGGATCGGGAGAGCACTAAGTTTGCGTAAGATGATCTGTCGACGGAGGAGTCGGCAACCGCTATCATGGCACTGCTTGTTGCCGAGCAGAGAGGGCCGCCAGAACTGGTGATGCTAGCACTGGACATGGTGAATGATCCCGTAGTCGAGGCTGGGATAGTCGGGACTGAGGCGGAGCCACTGGATGTTGCCGGCGGGAAGCTCGACGTGGCTGGTGGCAGACTCGATGATGCCGACGGCAGAGACCGCACAATAACCAAACTCACGGGCCGGCAATCCTTGGCCGAGGGAGCCGCTGTCTGGACGAGTATGTGGGAGCTCGGATCCATGCAGAAGCCTGTCGAGCCCACGAGAACGGCGTTGCGGGCGCCATCGTGACTCCAAGTGGAATAAGAAGAAGCCGCGTTAGGCGACAGGCCTAGGAAGGTCTGGTTGCGTGCAGCAACGCCATTCACGAACAAATTGGTGACAATGACAGTCCCGTTGGGGTAGAAAGTGACCAAGTCGGCACTCGAGGCATCGTTCAGGGCCGGGCCAGCTTTCCATCAAAGCTGACGTATCTTATCGACCGTCGAGCCAGACGGGAGGGCGTCGTATCCTGGACCGTGATGTAACCCGTGTACGATCCATCCGGAAGGGAGCTCGTCGAGGCTATCGCGCTGCTTGCCACCGAATTACTGGAGCCAGAGGGGCGGGACAAGGTAGTGGAGAGGCTGGAGTTGGAAGGCTGGCCTGTGATGGTGGGAAAGGACGCGGACGATAACGAGGTATAAGACGAGCGACTGTAACCATCCTGTAAAACCGAGGAAGAGACCGTGGCCGCGATTGTTACTGAGGATGACGCAGACACAGGATGGCTTCCATTAGAGACGGCCGTCCAATTAGAGTACAGAGAGTGACTGGCGGTGGGGTACGCTGGAATACCAGCCGAGCTCAGGGGTGCCGACAGAGTCGAGTTGCTGCTCGGTCGATGCACTTTGCACTTAGCCGAGGCGGTTTCAGCAAGGCCAAAGAGGAGACAAAAGAATGTGGCGGCACGCATCGTGGCGGCCAAGAAACAAGAATGAACGACTAGTGTAAAGGGTGCCAGTGCAACACGCCACCCAGCAGCTCCCGGATGCCTGCCATCATCTATGTATAGCTGAGGAACTCAGGGGCTGTACGACAAGTACTCGAAGCCTAGAACCTAGAAAAGAGGCTATTCAGAGGCCGCCTTGCGAGGTTCTCATTTCCGACTTCCCCCTCAGGGGTCCATAGGCCGCACCAGGACAGCGCGGTTGTCGATGCCGCGCCTGACCGCGTGGCGAGCTAAAGGTCCTCGGTCGAGTCTAGCCTCGAGTTTTGCAGACAGGCAGGTTTTAACGGAAGAGAAGTGGAAGGGGCTGAAGACCCTTGCAGACTGGCAGCAAACGAGACCGGGCGACCGAGACCACGCGGGCGCATAAGGGCGCGAGGAATGGGGGGAGTGGGGCTCAGTAAGGGGAGCGCTTGCACGTCTGTAGTGCCAACGCCTTCCGCCCAGCTTGTTAGGATAGTGCCGAACTAAACCCACATAGCGCAGGTCGTGCTACTAAGCGCGGTGGCGGGCTTACCGTGATTGCACTAGCGTTCCAAATTCTTCTGAGCTGAAAGCTGAGGAGGAACTCACTAAAGCAGGCGATAAGTCAGATATGGTGTTCAAGCCGAGCCGCGGTGAGGCACTGTGAGTCTCTCTGCAACGCCACTGCTGCTAGCGCCTCGGTCTTTTTTTTTTCTAAACCTCTTCACTAATCTCTACAGCGCGCCGCCCCTGCTATACTCGCCGACTTCAGCTTTAGGTTAGAAGGGTGGTTAATAGACAAATCGCCCAAACCTTCAATACAAAAAGCACGTCAAACTCGTGCGTCCAAAGCCACTTTTTATGGTTCGAATGTAAGATAACCAGCCTAATCTGTAGGAAAAGAAGGAAGTGCTACATTATCTTTACGAAAAGGGGCTTGAAGAAGCCTTATTATCGTCTATAATATGCTGGATAGCAAAGTCTTCGTCGCTGCCGCTATGGCTGGCTACTTTACCTACTATACTGAGTATTTCACCATGACTTTCAAGCATCCACTATGAAAGGGGTCCATGCAGTTGCACAACTACCAAAAAAAACCGAAGAAAGTTCTGTTCGTGTTCACATCCACATGACATTCGAACAGACCTGCCGCAATTACAAAGGATGGTGTGGCAATATGAGGCTATCATTAGTTTCGCCTATCAGATCACGTGAGGAGCTACTGTGAACTACAGTAGGTCCTATGGAGAATGTGGGGAGCGATCCCCAGCTACGAATATATAGTCTGCCGTGTCTGGCTCATTCTTTTGTCCTTTCTAATGGATAACCTTGAGCCTTTCCCTTCCCACGCCTCCTTCAGTGCGACAGATGGGTAGTAGCTTTATATGGAGGCTGCTTTGCATGGTATTGGGACGACTTTCAAGAAATAGGCCACGAATACACACAAGGTCTTCTATGTCGTTAACACACTACGCTGCATCGCCTAGTTCCATGTGGTAACTATACGCGCCTTTCATTAGATGGGGACGGCGCCGATGCGAGCGACTAGCCTCGCGTGGGAATATCGAGCTTGGGCTACAAAACTAACAGGGTGGTCACCTACGCCGCCTGCTATATCGGCCCAGCACCCGAGGGCGCCGTCAAAGACCGGATTCCATGGAAGTCGCCTGGACTCATTACTCAATTTAACGTAATAGAAGCGTCAGGGCGGCTCCTGCTGAGAAAATCCAGGTCTTGCGTCAGCCCGGTCTGGGCAGGATGCCCGGAGGCTGTCGGGAGTTTCGTTTCCCCGTCCGGCCAAGCTTGCCAAGGAGGGTAGTACTCGCGCCTTCTCACACGCGCATTCTCTCTTTTCCCAGAAGGGCACTTCCATCCACGTCAGTGTGCTTCCGACAGCCAAGAGTGCGTGATAAGAAACCCCATCTCGATGCTCATGCCTACCGATGAATCGACACGTGGAGATGGCAGCCACGAAATCAAACCAGGCGTGCCCTGGCAACTCCCTGTCTCCGCCTACGTGGAATTGGGCATACGTGCGCAGGGTCAGCGCTGACTTCTCCACTGAGCATCTGCTCTGGATCCTGAAATCCGTAAAAAGTCTAAATCCAGGAGCGTCGCAACCTTACCCGATGTGAACCACACCAGGGCTTCATCCATGATGCTCTTTCCCCGGCCTGGCCAGGATGTTTGCTACAAAGGTGTCAGAGCGTTTATAGGCTTCGCTGTCCATGTGATTCATGCTGCGAACGCCACAGCGCGGATCATGCTGAAGGCCAACATCATTCACATTTGGTCACCAGCTCTGCCATGTCCCTTCCCCTCCCGCTGCCCAGCGGTCCCATTGTTACCAAAGGAATCGTGGCGTGACCTATGTCCGGCATTTACCCAAAATGGCATCAAGGCTTTATTACAAGTGTCGCAATATGAGGCTATTCACGTGGCTTAGCCTCTCCTACCAGGTCACGTGGCTCCTCTTCACATGCCAGGATTCACATGGTGACAGGGGTCCTGAGCTACTATATGTACTACTGCACCTACAGACAGATTTCCTTTGTTTCCTTCTAATGGATAACTTGAACCTCGCTTTCCACGATCTCTGCAGTGCGACAACAAGGTATGTTCCACAGCCAGCGTCTATCGTAACCGACAGACTCCATGACTTACCAGGAAAGAATGTAGCCTGCGACTCTTCTCTTTCAAATTTGACCATCTGGTGTGCCTGCGTAACAACATAGCACACTCCCATATTCGGGGCTGGGCTAGACCTCTGCGGAAGAAGAATCGTGAGTCCTGTATGATGTAGGTCTACTTCCATTAATGTCTCACATGTGAGATGGCAACGAAGGCGCTGAAACGATAGGAGTATGGCCGTCTGCTACCGTGTTGATAATCCCAGAGGCAACGTCGATGTGCTGGGGGAAGTTGTCCGTGCTGCCGCTATTCAGTAAATGGAAATGGTGATGACCGAGTTAGCCGTGGCCTGAAGAATGTCACCTATGTTAGATAATTTACCAGGCTTGCACTCGCCACTTCGCTGCGAATTTTCAACATGAACAGATTAGAAGTGACAGGTAAAATATTCCCGGCGTGTATGTATGTTAAGACCTTCACTTTGAAAGCAGTGGTATAGACCCGTATGCCTCTCATCCCAATACCGCACTCAGCTCATTCCCACCCGTTATACCGTGGCCACGGGTCCCCTTACCATTTACGCCACGACACCCGCTGTGGCGCTCGTGTATCTCACCCTCGGAGTTGCGTCAGCTATGCGCTCGTCATTTTCATTGCCAGCGACTGGACAGAAGGTTTGAACATGCACCAGCACACACACCTTTAGGCGCGCTTTCTGTCCCCTGCAACCTCCCCCCGCGATGTTTGCAAGGATCATCCCTGATGTCTCTTGGCCTGTTAGCTCCGCTTCCGATCCAACTGCTACACGATACCTTAAGCGCGTAATCCTTGTAGGCGGCCGCACGAGGCACTGATTGGCTCGGCCCTGGCCATTTGGACGAATGTGGTAGCTATCTCAACGGAACCGGGGTTTTTACATGCTGGCTAAGTCCCATCTGTTATTACAACGGCCTATATGACACTAGCACCCACGTGGTTATCAGGTATCCAGCTGGTGCGATGCTGCAGGCCACGATGCCTGTACCAGCGCTTTCGGTCGCTTTGTTGACCTCGGAAAGCACCGTTTTAAGCCAAACAGCCGGCTGAACATGATTCGCTTCAGCCGCAACGTCTCCTTTCCCCGCTTGACTTACCTACGAAGCCAACCCCCGTGGTGGGCATCTTACGTGCACGATGAGATCCGTAGTCGACAACCATGAACCGTGTTTATTGGGCTACCGTGGAGACGGTTGCCAAGATAGTACTGGAGATCATCGGAGCTACCAAGCAGCCTCCCTTCTTCCGTCAACCAGAAGGTTCAAACGTAAAAGATCAATACCGAATCCCCTGGCACGTATCATGATTTAGAAGGAAAGCTGAAAGCAGCGGAGGTAAGAGATGGATAGATGTAGAAGGTAAACCCAAACCCGAACTGTTAAACATCGTCCTTGCACTGGCCTCACTGTTTATGCATGGACGGCCTCATCCCATCCGCTGCTCATATATCTTCTTCGCTTCTCTCTTCTCTTCTCTCTGCAATCCACTACGCAATGGCCGAATCTTATATTTTCTCAACACGAACCCACACAGGCAGCAACAGCAACGAAGCAACCAACGGCAACGCCAGACCTAGGGCTCTGGCGTCCACGGCCTCGGTACTTAGAGCGTATGCCCTAGTGTGCTGCATTTAGTTATGGAGGTGAGCTCGGTGGTACGGCCTAAGGCTGTTTGCGATGTTGAGGACGTTGGGGCGAGGCCGGTGGAGAACGGTGTTAGACGGCACGGCTTCACCACGGACAGCCTAAGGAGGAGGTTTCTGATACATCATTTCAAGCCCCAAGCGAGCCAACACCTCTAGACGGCCTGGCAAATACTGTAAGCGCGTGGGCAAGCTACATGCTGACACTGGCAGCCCTCAGCTGGGCTGCTTCTCACAGCCATCTTCGCAGATCCGTTCAGACTCTTGAAGATCCTAGCAGCAGCTTGGAATGCTAGCTGTCGCACGTTAGAGAGCCTAAGAAAGGCTTGCTGACCTGTTGGTTGGGCCTTGTGGCGTTTCTGAGGCTTCTGCTGCTGCTGCGCTGCAACTGGTTGTTGTCTTGGTCATATCCTAGCGTGACTTTCTCAGCAATAGCCTTGCGGGACACCTGGCGTAGCGTGACAGCAACAGGAGCCTCAGAAACGTTGGAAGTTTTATTCAACAGATGAGCAAACCTTTTCGAGACTTGTCAACACGTTCGACTATGGCGACAACGAACCGTTGTACGTGAAAGTGGAAGTGTCGCTCGATCTCATCACCGCTCACGTATATAAATGGAAGGAGCCACGTCCCTCCTGCTGAATGTTTCTTCTCCTATCTTCAATTAACCATTCAATCTTTTCCACCCACCTCCGTTCAGCACAGAGGCCCCGCACAGTGAGGCCTAGCGGTCCGTGGTCCAGTCGCGATGACACTCCTGGCGCTCGTAGGCTTCGCGGACGCTGGGTGCGCGCGATTTGTGGATGCGGACAGGTAGAATATGACGGTTCCGGGCAGGGAGGGTTGAGGAAGAAGGGCGACCACCAGCGTCCCGCTCGGGGGTGGTGGCGGCGGTAGCGACTTGGGTTTTGGGGGGGGGGGGATGCCGTTGAGTCGCAATCTGAGGGCAAATGCCAAGAATGCAATCTTGGGGCGAGGAGATGGGCGTCGTCGTCGTTGCCGCTTTCGAGGTAGCTTTAGTAGTAGTGGAGGATTCGCTGAAACTGTCATGAAATTAGGGAGAGTTGATAGGCGTCTTCTTAGCATCTGTCGGCGAAGAGATTACAGGTCTCGTCGTCGCAGTTGCTGATAAGGTAGGTTCGACTGAACGGAAGAGACGCTGTCAATATATAGTTGGGAGTCTACGGGCGTCGTCGCCGTCTCTGAGGTTGCCGTAGTCGAAGTGACGTTCGTGGTAGGGGAAGAGCAGAGCGGAAGCCGTCATGAACTAAGGAGGGTGCGACGGGCGTAACCGTCGTAGCAGCTGAAAATTGGGAGATGTCGTACTTGGTTGTGTTCGCCTGGGCCGAGCTGGACAATCCAGCCTGGCGGCTCTGCCCACTAGAACTGCCGGTCGAAGAAGCTGGGGCTGAAGTCGAAACCGCCATCACCACAGTCATCATCAACAGATCGACGTACCAGTGATGGGATTAAACACACCTTAACAACTCCGGAACCAAAAGATATAAAATGGGTCACGCGACCAAGCCGACGACAAACCTCACCGGCGACTTTTGCCGTTTGTACAAGACCGCGCTTACGCCGGGGCGGATGAAAGGCAGTAAAGAGACGCTGACAAAAGGCATTACAGATGCAGTTGATGATAGATGCCGATGGATAATGATGAACAACGAAGTAGGTGGTATGGATTGCGTAGGAGGCGATATGGTGGCGACTAAGGCATTCACCACGTCGTAATTTAAAACATGTGATTCCGTCAGCAAAAGCCAGGCTCAGACCTGCAAGGCCCCGAGACAATAGAAAGCCGCGATTATGTCACCAGGAAACTACGGCAGTACAAAGTTCCGCGCCTCGCCTACCTACAGGAGGGTGCTTTGGCGTCTCTCACTGACAAGCGGCTTCTCAGGAAGCAAGCAAGACGAGACTAACGCCGTTTCCCCTCCCAGTCGTTCTCGCTGGCTCCTGGCCGCTTGAATCCATGCTTGTCGCCCGGCCTTATGGCTTCTTTGTAGCACGCGGATGCTACTACTTCAAAGGTATTACTACAATGTATGCAATCCTGTTCCTTTAATAGCAACTCCGCGGACGTACACTAAGTTTTTGCCTCCCGCTGAAGTAGGTAGAACCCGCTGTTCGTGCTGAGGAACAAGGCTCCACATTTTATTGTGAACACATTGGCCTGCCTATACCTAGGCGGACACCACCTCTCTCATGATCGTCATCGCTCATAGCCCCAGTCGTACTCCCACACCTTCGCGCCGTCAACGACCAAGTCAAAGTGCACCACAAGCCGGTGCGGGTCTGTTGTGTCGAACGAGAGGGCGGCGAACTTAGAGTTGCCCGGGTAGTGGTTGTGGACGGCCACATCGGTGTCGTTGGCGGCGTCCGCGTGGTACCAGCGGTCGAACGGCTCGTAGAACTGGTTGAGAGCCGACGTCGAGAACTCGATGACTGGCTTACCCTTCCCAGGCGCCGCCGGAAAGATGGTAGTGGCGTGCTCGTGGCGGTCCTGTTGCGGTTGGTGGTCTGGTCAGCATGGGTACAGATTAAGGGGGAGGGCCTGGGTCAACTCACGCCGCTCAAGATGATGACACCGTCCGTCTTCTTCATCCAACCTAAGATCATGGCTCGCTCCCAAAGGTATCCCGCCCACCTGTCGGCCTCGTCAGGCCCGCCACAGTTCCGGGTGGCGGGCACACTGCTCACGACCACCTTCCACCGCTTCTCGGTCTCCAGCCATTCCTTCAGGTCCGCCAGCTGCTGAGAGCCCAGCATGGTCTTTCCCGGGCCATCGATCATGCTCGACTCGGACTTGTACCTGCGGGTGTCCAGGACGAAGAAGGCGACGTCGCCGTGGTGGAAGGCGTAGTACGACTCGTCTTGTCCCCAGGCCGATGGCGGGTTCACCCGGCCTTGATAGTTCCAGTACGTGGTGATGGCGTCCGCGTACAGCCCCGTCTCGTTGCCGGACCAGTCATTAATAATCTCATGGTCGTCGTAGACGTGCAACCACGGCAGGCTCGTGAGTGCCGTGGTCCAACTGGGTGAGGCGTACACCTGGCGGTACGCCGCTGTGTAGTGGGCGCGGCTCCAGCCCAGTGGATGCGGGAGGTCGATGTAGATGAAGTCGATGGTGCGGTTGCTGATGTACTCGCCCAGGACTTCGAGCCCCCGGATCGACAGCGCGTGGTCAGCCGGGTTGTAGGGATAGAAGGCCTTGATGCAGCTTGTAGTCGCCATGGTCCACTTTTTGGGCTGTTCCTGGGCCGTCCGGAAGACGCCCTGGTGACTGGCGTTGGTGGCGTACATGTAGGCCGTGTCAGGGACGAGGCCATCGATAGTGAACGTACTGACCCAGTCGGACTCGCCCGCCACGCCCACCGTTCCCGCCTCGGGCCGAAGCCGTAGCGCGACTACCGCGGCTTCTGGGGCCCGGAAGACGATCCTCGCAGAAGCCGTGTCTACGTACCCAGTGCGGGAAAAGGACAGCTCGTTGCTCGGGTGCAAGTAGTAGCCGCGGTACACGAAGTCCAACGACGCCACAAGGCACAACAAATTCAAAGCGCTTCTGGCTGCCGACAGGACGGGCTGACGTTCGTCGACCCAGCCCAGAAGCGCGATCAAAAAGGTGCTGCGACGCTTTTTGGGGCTCTTTGAGGACCCGAGAAGGCGACGCTGGACCAGGGCCGAGAAGGCATACGTAGCAAGGTTGGCATAGATCCTGGGCAAGTACCGCAGGCCGAGAGGATGCTGTACTGGTCAGCCGACTTGGCCAGGAGAACAAGGCCGGGTACGGAGGGGGGGCATACGAATCTGACGAAAAGGATGGACGTGTACCGAAGCATCAGCGTGATAGCTGCGATGACAGCGTCGAGGATGGATACCAGGGCCATCACAGCGGGGATGATGTGCCGCTGCTCGCTGCACGGTCAAGGATGGGAAAGAGAAAGACAAGATAGATGCAGGACGGGCACATGTCCTGTTTCAAATCTTGGACCAAAGTAATACAAGCGCCTGCCGCTCGCTACGTCGACGGAGCGCACGTATATCGGCACATTACGCCGGGGCTTTTGGCTGCACGTGGCCCGGCCCGGCGGGGCCAACACGAAGAAGCCGTTCGCGGCCAGATCATAAGTTCGAGGACCCCCATTCGGGCCCCCCCCACTTTCGGGCCCCCCAAAAAACAGCCACCGAATTTTCGGCCTTTCGGACGTTCTTTCTATTTCTGAACTCAATTGGCGTCCAATCTTTCTATAAACTTATATAATAACAGTTATAGCTAATATGAAACAGTATTCTGAAGAAGATATGTAAAGAGCCCTTAACTCCGTTATAAGTAGGCACGGAATTAAGTAGACTATATAAGAATACAGCATACCGAAATTAACACTACAAAACAGACTTTGAGGCGAATAAAGCAGGTCAGATACGTTCGCATATTAACAGAGGCTCAGACCAGTCCAGGAAGAATTGCTTACGACCTGGATCCTTACTTAAGCTGCCCTAGGGCTTCCACCTTTGCACGCCCAAGTAAAGGAGTTCGCCGAATGTATCCTCCGGGCTTAGGGCGACAGCGAGCCACTCGGAAAGAGGTGGCTGCAAGCCTTCCTACATAAGAACCCAGCTGTACAGGTTTATAAGAGCCGGTCTATCGACTCGTAGCGTGTTAATAGCGCCTCAGTCGAGGTAATTCGACTATAGTTCCGGTATCTTCAGTTACTGGAGATCCAGAGGGTGAAGCCAGCTAACCACTACAATATAGATAAAGCAGGGCTCCTAGAAGGTGCTGAATTTAACAGTCTAGTACTTGGAAGTTCGGAAAAGCGCTTAGTTTAAAAGAAGCAGCCTAGTTTTTATATTTAAATGTCTTTTATCGAATGCATCTCTACTTAAGGCCATACCCTGCCTTTATTGGTCATTTTTAAGGGTGAGACGGTTTAGCAATAATAGTTCCTGCTCGATTTAAGCTAATTCGGAGGCTGGCAGTTCACTATAACCGAAAACAGATGGATTACAGACTAAACAGCGCTCGAGTGGCTTGAGAAGGTCTTTATCCCAAATACCGCCCTTAAGGACTCTTCTAAGTACCGCCTACTTGTGATAGACGGCTATGGCAGCCGTATAACGACTGATTTTATATTCCAATGCTTCTCGTATCGGATATATCTTCTTTTCTTGCCCCCGTATACCTCTCACGTCCTCCAACCTATCGATTTAGCTATTTTCAGTTCTTTAAAATCGGCGTACCAGAAAGAGCTCGGATTTTTAACTTAGTTAACGGACTCGACAATAGTTAGCAAACGAAATTTTCTTACCTGCTATAAGAAGGCTCGCTTAGCCGGCCTTACCAGTCAGAATATCCAGAATAGGTGGAAAGCCGCCAGTCTCTAGCCGGTTAATATAGCTAAACCGCTTCTTAATCAAAATTTAATTTAAAATGCATAACAATTAACATCCAATATAACAAATTCGAAGAGATCCTACTTAAATAGAGAGTTCTTAACACCTCAAAAGACATCTTATACTTCTACAGTGGTTTAGTCGACTCCAAAGAAGACGTCGGACTTTAAGGACCAAGTACAGCTTTCGAACCAGCTAGCTAAACACTCAACTATATAACGACTACTCTTCCGGAAGATCTAAAAGGCCTTTAATAAGAAGAACGTCCAATTAGCTACTACTTAAAGGCAAATTTAAGCTCTCGAAGCTAGGATTGACATTATCAGACTAAGGAAAAGGAAGAAGGTGGATTTAAGCCCTAATTCGAAGTTTGCGAATATTGAAGACGTCTACCGGGCTCAGTTGGCGGTCAGAGAAGCCGAAAGTGGTCTAGATAAAGAGAGTGACAGCGAAAGCCTAAGTAAGGCTGGTTCGTGTATTAGAGTTATCATTAATTAAGGCTATATTTGAAGTTCTATTGATAGGGCTGGTTTTCGCTGGCTGATTTTTGGGGGGCCCGAAAGTGGGGGGGGCCCGAATGGGGGTCCTCGAACTTAACCAGGACTGCAGCGTATCGGCTACAGCGTGGCTCGGGTACTTTTTGCCGCTTGCGGCGTGCCTTATCAAGCAACGAAGAATTTTTGCAGAGGGTTCATTGGAGCCCCTGCATTTCCTATCACGATAGAGCGGCCGCAGCCTCCGAAACACCTTCGCTACGTGCGTTGAGGGCCAAACGTGAGTCGCCCAAATAGCGGGGCCCTGATGGCGGGGTCTCGGTAGTCTTGCGAGCAGGGACAGGGGCTTGAAGAGACACTTCGGGAAGCAACCGAATCCCTGGGATCCCTGTGACGGGCCATCCGTCGGGCCACTTGGCTGGTTTGTGAATTTCCGATGGCCTTCGTGATGCTCGACCATGGTCCTGGAGGGATGCGGCAGTGCCTTTGATGACAGCACGTGGGATGCCTAGTCGCGGCATCAGGACCCGGTAGCATGGATGCGAGTGCCGGGGGTCTGGCCTGCAACGACGATGCACCTGCAGATCTTATGGGATGGAAACATTATGGGCCCCGGGAAGGGTTGGTATAAGACAGGAAGCACCCACTGTGCCTTGCAGCAGATGGCCTGGACGAGAACGTCCAACCTTACCTGAGCCCGTCTATCCCGAGATCCTCAATCACGCGCCGCCTGCTATGGAGGCCGAGGAGGCGTCCAAGACGGTCGCCGTCAACGACGCTCCGCGAACCAAATCGCCCTCCTGCGACGGACCGCCGTGCGACGGTTTCGTTGCGCCCCCATCCCGGCCGGCCGGCAAGTTGGACGTACTGATCCAGGGCGTGGCCCTCTTCTCCGACGGCTACAATATCCAGATCATCGGCTACATGAACTCGGTGCTGGCCAAGCTGTACCCCAAGGAGATGACGGTCGAGGTTAACACGCGCCTATGCAACTCAATCCTGATCGGCGACGTTTTCGGCATGGTCCTGTTCGGCCTCTGCATCGACCGCTTCGGCCGCCGCGTCGGTATTATTCTGACGACGCTGTTCCTAGTCCTGGGCATCGTCTGGCCACAGCCTCGCACGGAAGCAACGTGGAGGGCATGTTCTGGATGATGGTCGTGGGCCGCGGCGTCGCCGGCGTCGGCGCAGGTACGTAATATTCTGTTGTTATCCCCTCGGTCACCCACTGACTGACGCCTCCGCAGGCGGCGAGTACACGGTTTGCACCAGCCAGGCCCTCGAGTGCGCCGACAGCACCGAGGAGATGCGCAAAAAGCGCGGCATGCTCGTGGCGGTCGCCACCAATGCCGCCATAATCTCCGGCTTCGTCGGCTCCAGCATCGTCGCCCTGATCGTCATTGCCGCGTACGGCGGCCAGGCCACCGACAGCGTTTGGCGCATCTGCTTCGGCATCGGCATCTTCGTACGTCATCGTCTCCTGTTCTAGTGTATTTCATTGCTGACAAAGTGCTTCTTCTCCAGCTGCCCTTGACCGTCTTCTTCTTCCGCATGCGCCTGGCCGACTCGGAGCAGTACCAGAAGCACGCCATCCAGAAGAAGGTGCCCTACTGGCTGGCCATCAAATTCTACTGGCGCGCCCTTCTGGGATGCTGCTCGGCCTGGTTCCTCTACGACTTCGTCGTCTACCCCTTAAACCTGCTGGCGCCGACGCTCGTCTCGGGCTTTTCGTCGAACCCGACGCTGCTGAGTAGCATCGGCTGGAGCGACCTGATCAACTTCTTCGCTCTTCCGGGTTCGTTTATTGGCGCCTACCTGATGGACCGTATCGGCCGCCGGCAGACGTACGCACTGGGCTGGGCTGTCGTCTGCGGCTTCGGCTTTGCTATCGGCGGCGCCATGGTCTCGCTGCAGCACATCTTCCCGCTCTTCGTCGTCCTTTACGCCCTCTTCCAGACCTTCCTGTCGGTCGGCCCCGGTGATTGCAACTTTCTCGTCTCGTCCGAGTCGTTCCCGACGCCGCTCCGCGGCCACTTCCTCGGCTTCGCCGCTGCCGTGGGCAAGGCCGGCGCCGCCGTCGGCAACACGGCCCTGAGCCAGGTGCTGGCATCCTACGACGACAAGATCAAGGGCCGGCAGGTCATCTTCCTGATCGGAAGCGCCCTCTCCGTCATCGGCACCATGTGCGTGTGGTTCCTGATCCCCGACGTAAGTCCCCACTCCCGGCGTCTCCCCCGCCCGGCATCGGTAATGACATGCTACAGGCCCCCAAGAACTTGGAGGATGAGGACATTCGTTTCCGAAAATACTTGGAGCAGAGCGGCTAGGACACGAGCGACATGGGTTTGCTCAGCCATTCACCTGCTGTGGTCACCAAGTCTTGAAGGGTTTATCATTCCTCCAATTTCTCCTAATATTTTACTTTGATTACTATATTGCCGATACATCATCTTTTCTACCAGCCTCGCACGGTCCTGGATTGAAACATGCTACGCAGTATCATTTGTCGTGTCTTTCCATACATAAATATGCTACATTGATGTTCCCAGCTGGGAGGAGAACCCCCATATATACTAGCAGCCAGCCATCCCTGACCATTTTGTCCACGACAACTCAATGCCATAAATTCCCGACGCAAGGGCTTTCTACTCCACGGCCAGTATCCTTACGGGGCACTATCTTGGCGCTATCAATGAAACGCAAGCAAAGAGTCCAAGTCACTGGCGCATCGAGATACCCTGGGCTACGGGCATGGGTGCTGCAGCCGGGTGACAAGACAGGAGGCGGTCCGGCATACCAGCTGTAGACATAGAAGTCATTGAACCGCAGTCTTTGTGCATAGGGGGTACAGAAAATGAAATCAACTTGCCCCCTGTCCCTGCTCTCCCGTGCGACACACGGCGGCCGGTGATGATGTTAATCAGCTACGGCACACGTGGCACTGTAGAAATGCGCCCCTATATTAGGAATAGGTTGAAACAAAACGGCCGGCTTAGTGACATATCAGGTGCTTTCTCCATTGCCGGAATTCTATGGCATGCTTGTCGTTCTAGGTTGCCGAGGAGTTCCTTAACAATCTGCACTTGGTACTGTACCAGGCCGAAGAATTAAAGGCCCAGCTGCCGATTTTGATGGACCTTAAGCTCAAGTCGGGCGTCTCGCTCAGCTTGCCGGACTTCAACACTACCCCGCTTGTTCTCTTTTTCGCCCGTTTCGTCCTCAAAACCCGCCGCGAGGTCAACGCCCTCGTCTGTGCCTTGGAATCCCGCTACCAAATCCCACGGCGATGTTTGATAACGGAAGCAACCGTCAAAATGTGGCCGCCACCCTACCATCTCTTGATGCACCCATCGCCGTCCGATACGACCGCCGTCACGATCTCATTCGCCACGCTTGCAGAGTCCTGCACCTGCGCGTGCTTACTGTCCCGTGCGGTTGCCAATATTTTCATCAGGATAATCCCCCGTTCCCGTTGACAACCTGCTCCGACGCGGCTGGTGGATAGCAACAAGCCAACATCATTTGAAGGAGAGCTGACAGCGACAAGGCGCCCGTCCGTAACCGAACAACCGCAGCACCGACAAAAGGTATGCTTGTGTTGCTCTTTAGGTCAATGGGCATTCGATACTCCTTTTTGTAGACCTGCGGTAATATCTCCTTGTGTTGACGCATCCTTGTAGTCAGCTACAAAAGCACACCTCGCGCCTCCTTGCCCCGCCCAGGAAACACGGCTACGAGTTTTAGATAGTATGACCCGCACCATAGATTCCATTTAGTATCTCCCAACTGCCGAGTGTGTCGACTATTTTGCACTGAACAATGGCTATTGTTACGTTGTACTGCCTGTGGAAATGAGAGCTGCCTTGGTCGATCTGAATCGAAATGCGTCAATCAAAAACAACCCGGGACTGATTCTAATTCGTTCTCAATAGATTTACTGCGCCATCCGTGGTGCAAAAAGCACCTTCCTAGACTCTAGGCTTCACTACTAGACTGGGACCCCTCGATCCTAGTAGACCCCCGTGGTCGATTAGTTTGGACCTCAAAGCTAGTTGCGGCCACCTCGTAGAATGATGTTACTACTTTCCTCGTACGTAGCCATCCTAACCTATTTCTTTTCCGGAAGCTATATACCGACGGGTGTGACAATGCCACTCCGTTCGGTAACCGTGGCGGCCGTCATTGGTGGTAAATCAGCACAGGCATGTATCCGGATTTACCCATCTTAATTGTAAGCGGTGCCCCGCACGGCAACCTCCGACTGGATAATAACATTCTACATCGTAATTGGCGGGACTTAGGTGACAATATTCCTCGTTGGAAAGGGCGGACCGTCGTCGAGACCGTCTAACTATAAGTAGCCTTAGCCTCACGTGAACTGGACCATCTTGGTTCGGCAGATTCGCCGCGAATCGACCGCGGGCCCGCCCTCAATCTAAAAACAACCTTCCATGAAGCCTCATTACGGTATCGCGGCTGCTCTGGCTGCCGTGGTCTCAGCCCAGGCGCCTTTGTGGGGCCAATGTGGTGGCCAAGGCTGGAACGGGCCTACGACGTGTGTGTCTGGGGCTGTGTGCGTGTACCAGAATCCTTGGCACTCGCAATGTTTAGCAGGTACAATAATTCCCGATCAAAGGGTGGCCATCGAAGAGGTTATAGATGCTAACTGGATTCGTGCAGAGTCCGTCAGCAGCGGTACAACTATACAACTATCCACCACACCGACGGCGTCTACCACCACCGGCAAGGGAGCCACGACAACTTCGGGTTCGACGGTCCCATCAGGAAGTGGTACCTTCACGTGGGACCGAACCAATTTCTACGTCAACGGGCAGAAATATCAAATCATCGGGGGTCAGATTGACCCCCAGCGTGTGCCTCGGGCGTACTGGGGCGAGCGGCTGCAGATGGCGAGGTCGATGGGGCTCAACACCATTTTCTTCTACCTGTACTGGCAGGAGATCGAAAAGTACCCTGGCCGATTCGACTTCTCGGACAATAACGACGTGGCCGCCTGGGTGCAAGAGATTCAGAAGGCCGGCATGAAGGCCGTGCTCCGGCCCGGCCCGTACGTGTGCGCGGAGCGCGACTGGGGCGGCCTGCCCGGGTGGCTGACGCAGGTTTCGGGTATGCGCGTCCGCTCCAACAACGCGCCCTTCTTGAATGCATCGGCGGCCTATCTGACTCGCGTGGGCGCACAACTGCGGCCGTACCTTATCGCCAACGGCGGGCCCATCCTCATGGTGCAGATCGAGAACGAGTACGGGTACGTTGGTAATGACCACGCCTACACCATCGCGCTGGCCAACATCCTCCGCGCCGAGTTCCCCAACACCAAGTTGTACACCAACGATGGCGCCCAGGAGGGAGCAATCCGGGGCGGCCAAGTGCCCGGCGCGCTGTCCGTCATTGACGGGACCGACTCACGCAACGGCTTCGCGCTGCGGGATCGCGTCGTCACCGACGCGAGCAGCCTCGGGCCGCTCATGAACGGCGAGTACTGGATCCGTTGGTTCGACAGCTGGGGCCCGCGCAACGGCCACTCGTCCTACGACGGCGACACTAACGGCCAGAACAACCGGGCCAGCGAACTGGACTGGGTACTGTCGGGTGGCAACCACTTCAGCATCTTTATGTTCCACGGCGGCACGTCGTTTGCCTTTGGCAACGGCGCGGGCGACAACCACCCGCGGCCCTTCTTCACCACGAGCTACGACTACGGCGCTTCGCTCGACGAGACAGGCCGCCCAGCGCAAATATACAATGCTTTCCGCAGCGTCATCGCCAAGCACGTCAGCGGTATCCCGGCCGTCCCGTCCCACCCAGCGCTCCAGTCCATCGGCGACTTTGCGCTGACACCGGTGCGCGGTATGTTCGACGGCATGACGAGTCCACGGACAGCCAACTCACCCCTGCTTATGGAGGCCACCGGCCAGGTTTTCGGTTACCTGCTGTACGAGCACATGGCGACGGGCCGCGCGTCAGGCACGGTCGGCTTGGGCAGCGGGGGACCCCGCGACCGCGTCATCGTGTACGTCAACGGCGTCAAGCGCGGCGTAATCGACGCCATCTACCGGACGCCGGCGAGCGTGAGCCTGAGCCTTAACAGCGGTGATAAGCTGTGGCTCCTCGTCGAGAACATGGGCCGCGTCGACAACGGCTTCTCGGACCAGACCAAGGGCATCCTGGGCGACGTCACCGTGGGCGGCACCGTCCTGAGGAGCTGGAATCACTACGGCTTCCCGCTAGACAGCGCGCCCGCGCTCACAGGCGGCACGGCCCCGTCGGTCCCGGCCAATGGGCCCCCCGTATGGTACCGTGGGATCTTCTCCAACACCAAGACCGGCATGGCGGCCGACACGTTCCTACAGCTGCCCGGCGGCATCAAGGGCCTCGTATTCGTTAACGGGCGCAATATGGGTCGCTACTGGACGATCGGCCCCCAGCAGGAGCTCTTCGTGCCTGGTGCGTATTTGAAGCAGGGCGGCGAGAATGAGGTCTTGGTCCTCGAGCTGGAGCCGGGCACGGCGAGTCGTGTTGCCAGGGGCGTGGCAAAGCGAATCTGGAAGAATAATCCCGACCCTGATTGTAATAACTGCTCGTAGTCTACGCTTGCTCATAAAGCGATACAGAGGCTTGCATATCACCGGACCACCCTACCTTCAGGAATAACAAGACGATGAAAGGCTCCACACATTCGAGGTACTCAGCGTTACGTGAATACGCCCCGCTACTTGTGAATGCAAGAACCTTTACACTGTCTCGGAGATCCATTTCCAGTCTCGGCCGAAGTGCGACGCACGACTTTCCACCTATCTTGCTTTCGAACTGCTTGTGGAGTGCATGACGGCGCGTCTGCCCATTGCCGGCACGTGTTCCTCGTACCCCGTATTGTTGTTGATGATGGATAAAACATTGTCTTTGACGATCTCCCGATAGCGAAAAGAAAGCAGTCCGTAGTTGTACAAAGGCGGATCTTGTTCTATTCGCCAGCGCCAGCAGGCGCCGTTTCCACGACACCGGCTAGCAGCTTAGTCGTGGTCAGCGGCCCAACCGCGCCTAGGATAGACGATACGACTTCAAAGTCAGCCCGTAGTTCCACCTTGAGCATCGGCGCGTCCCTTCTGGGTTCGATCCCCTCGGAAAAAAGCAACCGGCTCCGATAGGCCCCCGTGACAACCCGGCCCACCACCGACTCCCCAACGCATAAACGAAGCAGCAACCGCACGTCGCAGTTGGGGCCCCCGAGCCACTGCTGTCATGGAAACCACCCTGCCGACTGCTTCCGTCTCGCATGTTTCTCACCCGCTGCGTCCCAGCAACGGACCCACGGACGCGTACAAACACCGCTCGGGGCTGTGATTTCCCGCTCCACGGGCGCTTCCGCCCAACAACGCATCCAGGCTCTTCACCAGTCGAGCTCACCCTTCCCTGTCAGGCTGAAGAGTCCCTTAGGTGCATATTCACGCGCTTCCTTCCGGTTATCCCCCTTTCCAGGGCTGATGCGTGGATGGCATCCTGGGTCCAGAACTGGAGGGGCAGGATACTCACTTGGAGGGGTCCTGCCTAGCTGACTAGGCCTAATTTGGCAGATAGAACAATATATCTGCTGCCCCTCGCTGCCAGTCCTGGCAGGGAGGCACGCCTTCTTCTACACATCACTTTGACCCCATGCTTCACCTCATCAAAGGCGTAGGAATCATATAATCCCCCCTCCGGTGGCTAAATAAGCTGGACAGAGCAAGTACCTGCTAAAACCGCGGCATTGCTCTCGGATGTGCCCCGGTGTGGCCCCCCAATACCCCCAGGGTCCACAGCTTCTGGCTCTGTTTCGCTCATTTGATTGGAAGTCGGTGGAGGCTACTCAGTCTGCATTACTTGTTATCCACGGTACAAGCGAAACCATCGTCACTTTCTCTTAGAAAGAACTTTACGGAAATCGTATTTCATTCAATTTCATTCAAGTCGCTACATAATCGTATAGATGCTGACGCACTACGGGCATCGACTCCAGCAACCCCTTTCGCTCCCTTGAACGCGAACGCTGTGTTGACTGCAGCTTACTTTTGCGTCCCGCCATGTTCCCGGTGCCACTGCTCTACCATATACTCTTCCATTTTCTCAGGTTTGATAGGCCCCCGCTTCCTTAGAAGGCCGTCAAAAGAGGAGCACGACGACTCCGATAGCGTTGAAGGACGCCTGAGGAAAGCACCACTTTCCCCGAGCCTGACGGAGAACCCACGAATCTCGCGGCGTAAGATCGCCGCCGCCTCGTCCGCCTTCAGCGTCGACAATAGCTGCCATATTGCTTCCCACGCAAAACCGCGGATCGACCAAAATATAGGCCCGTCTGCCCACATCCAACTAAACTTCTCACTTAGCGCGACCTTTGCAACAAAGGTTGCCCACGGTAAGAGCGACTCCATGCAATCCGCGAAGAGCATCGACAAGCTAAGTGAGGTGTCCATCTTGGCCAGCAACTTCTCCACAGAGATTCTCTCCTTTGCGGCGAATACACGCACGATCCAATTCTGCCGATTAAATCTAGCAGTGGAGGATACCAGTATAAGATAAGTCCTATACCTATAATATAAATTAATATATATATTGGAACCAAGAAACCCCAAACTGTAGGGAGTCTGGTGGAAAGACACGGTCGTGAGGTCGATCCCAAGGGACAATCAGGTGAGGATATCGTTGATCAAGATGATCCTTAACGTAGGGAAGTAAAAGAAGCTCAAAATAGTCACGAAAAAATGAGCATAAAGTACCGTATTAAGAGTAGCAGTGTATTAAAAGGAGGGAAAAAGCGTGCTGTGTCTCTGGCTATGAACTGGACTACCGAAGCCTAACTTATACTTGTGTAAATCCTTGATTAAGGCTTACGTAAGAGCCCTGGCCCGGTCTTAACCGTCCCCCACAGCGAAGTGTGTCGAAAGAAAAGAACTGAAAACATCGCAAAAGCTTTTTAGTAGAAAGGAGATAGACAAGCTAGTTATGGAAGGGCCAGGTCTGTGATTCCTCTTGATCAATATCACTTCTTCCTCCTTGTGCTGCGTATCACAGCTTTCGCACCCCTACTGCGTATACTCTCAATCCCCTTCATTCCCGCTTCTTATCTCTGCGCTGAGCGCGCTCTGCCCGGCTTGTCCGCTGGGTATCTGTTCCTTGTCGAGCTCGGTTAAGTGCCTCCACTTGCGCTTACATGTCCGCCTATCCTCTCCAGTCTGGCGGTGCTGCGAGGATTGGTCGAGACAGTGCATCGTTTCGGGTGTCACCTTCTCTAGCATAACTAATATATGTGCCATTATCCAAGGCTCTGAAGGCGTCATCAGTTAAGTGCCTAATAAGTGAGCTATCGTTGCTCTATATTAGGTTTCTCTAAGTTACGTCCATACTGTAACTGTATATAGGGATCTCTAGTTAAGTGAAGTGTCGCGTTAAGGTAGGAATACCTCGTTAAGGGAGTATTCTTATAAGTAGAGGTTGATTAATAGTCTCCTTAAGCATAGGAAGAACAGGTGGCTAACGCCGAGGCGTAGGGCGTGGTCGTGGTGTATTAGGAGCCGATCGCGCGGGCTCTACTGAGGTCATCTGCTAGTTAGCTGTTCCCCCTCTAGGAGTTTGAAGACGGTTTGATCGTCGCGGAGTTGGTGCGTTCTGTGCTGGGTTATCATTGTATGTTCCAGAGGGCCTGTTGTCATTTTCTGGGATGGATACGAACATGGCAGTTCTTAATCTCAGGCTCCGGCTAGGGGTTGCAGGTGGTGGCATATTACGTATACGCCGATTTTAGGGTGTTGTTAGTTTAAGGTTATTAAGGAACTGGTGTATGTCTTCGCTTCTTATAGCTAATCTTAGTGTACTCGTTAAGGACTGTATCCTGTTGCTTAATGTGGCTAGAGCTTATACTTCCCCTTAATTAAGGCTTAAATTAGCCGCTAATTTCTTTTCCTTGGAGCCTGGGGTTGGAGGGAAGGGTTAAGAAGGGAGGATAGCAGTTCGTGTTTCGCTTAAACCTGTGACGGTTCTAAAGTGAGACTAATCGACCTCTAAACCTATACTAGCCGCTAGATCCTTAATTATAATATAGTCTACTACGTTCGACTCTCCACGTAGCTTACTTAACCAATAGATAAAGTTAAACTTGTCTGGCAGTCTAGTCAGTGCCTAGAAGATACTAAAGGACATGTACCCTTCCCGCTAGGGATGCTTGTTATAACTGGGTATAGTGCTAATTATCACCTCCTAAAACTTGTTATCGAGTTTGGCTTCGCGAAGTGCCTTTATAATGTGATCACCTATCTTCATAGCTGTTATCTACTGTTCATCCTTTCTAAAAGTAAAGATTATAACGACTTATACTTTAAGCACGAACAACACTAGAGGCTAAGGGCTATCCGATCCTTAATTAACATGTTCGAAGACTATAAAGATATCCTACTTGCTGCTATCTTCTCTTAGTTTGTTCACGATATCTATGTTCATCTTGGTGTTAGCAGTATCGAGTGTAAGAGGGGAGTCCTCTATATACCACCAGCTGTGGGAATCCTTAATCATCGTTTATAAAGTCTTCTAATTGTAGGCAGAGAGAGGTTCGCAGTTTGTGAAGCCAAAAATAGTCCTTGCTATAGCTTCCTTATAGCCTTATATCTAGAGCCTATCGTTAGTAAAGGCTGTTGGCTGCTTTAGCTATCCCGATACCTTAGCGATTAGCTTTTTTCGATTCGCATTGTAGACCCTTACAGGTGCGTTATATAGGATCTGGTTCCCCTAAGTCGTGGTAGTGTTTTGCGGTCTTTCGGCCTTAATGATATTACCAACGATTTCCAATTCTACCTAGTGTATCCTCTTAATCGGCAGTGGTCTTTTTAGAATTGTGCGTAGGTTAATGGTTCTCTTAGGTATGTACGTATACGGGTCCGTGCCTTCGCCGAAGGACGCGATACATAGTCGGAATCCGCAGTGGTTCTGGATTGTTTTATAGACTTCTCGGGTTGCTTTCGTTAAGCCTGGCTCTTATCCGATCGTATCAAGTACCTCGCGGGCTCTGCCGTGGATCAAAGTCTATGTGGTTAGAATGAGTACATGGTTATCCTGCCAGTCTTGGAGGCTTCCGAAGCAGCTGTAGACGGCAATCGTCTTGTCCTAAGTGTGTCCTCGTCTGTTATATAGGAGCTCTGTTCTGATCCGCTCGCCGGTATAGTAGGCGTACTCAATGTCTATAGCCTTATGCGGGTTGAAGACATGGAGGATAGCGCCGTTAAAGAAGTATAGGAGGGTGGCTAGTCTGTTGTTATCGGGGTGCTTTGCCTTGATTAAGAGGGACAGTATCTTAGTTAACTCGTCTTTCTTCTATCTGTCCTATTCCTTTAAGGAGAAGGCGAATTCGGTTATTGGTTTGTCGGTATTTATTGTTCTTAGGAATATGACTTTCTTATTTCCTTGTAATAGCAGGTGTGCTAGTCGTTGAGAGTGCTTAGTCGGTACTGGCTCTTTCATTACGAAGTGGCGTACATATTCCTATACTTCTGGAAGGTATTGGATCGTTTCTTACAACGACCTTGCTATACTTGGCTCTCTGGCAGTTCTGGGTATGACTTAGGGTGCTCCATTCCTCAGTTTTGGTAGCAGGATCTCCAGGTCCGTAGTATTAAACGCGTTTTCCCACTCCGAAGCGTTATATATAAGGTTAATCTATAAGTTCTAGAGGGTAGTCTTCGTGCCTTCCTTTATAATGTAGGTACGCGCCTAGTAGAGGGTTCTAGGAGCTTCTATATTAGTAGTATATCTTAATTAAGAGTTTAAGTAACGCTAGCACGAGTACTTAGGAAGTCTTAGGTAAGGTGTAAACCTGTCTGTAATGTTCTAGTAGAAGGCTGGTAAAGGGGAGTGTGCTGTTCAGGTGTGTAAGTGATGTTCTTCTTAAAAGGAGTAGATAGAGTTGTTCTTATAATAGGGATAGGGTAGTGCTCTATAGTCTAAGTATAGAGGGGGGGTTCTTATAACTATGTTATTAGTCAGGTTAAAATGTAGTTACAGTTGCGTATCCTTTCGCTAAGTTTAGTGTTATTCGATGCCTTTATTTATTATTCGTCTGATGTTTTTATATGCTGTGACTTGTTTAAGGTTTTTCCGGTCCCGAGGTTCTTCCTATGGTTTCTTTCTCGTCCTTCTTCTTTCCTTAAGGTAGTGCTGTTGTTATCATCCTTCTTTTCCTTTATAACACTTTTAGTGGTTTCTATATATTTACTGTCCTCGTCCCTTAGAATATCGGCTATACCTGAATAGCTTTTTCTTTTTCTTGATTAACTCTTTCTACTATACCATGTCTTTCTATAATAAGTACCGGCTTCCTAAGGTTCTATATAAGCAGCAGCGCGAGTTTTACGATAGCGCTAGCGTATACAGTCGAGAGTGTAATAAGGTAGTGTACCTTATACCTGCCGCTGATCTACCCAAACTCGTTTTTAATAACAAGTCCTAAGTTCGTCGCCTATTCTTAAAGACTTCGGTGTTTAGTGTTAGCAAGAAAGGCAAGGGCGATTCTAAGGCTTTATTTTCTATCCACCTTTAAGTACGTAGTTCTTACCTATCACGTTTTTAATCTCGCTTACGAGTGCTTTATGTTAATCAGGTCCTTAAATATCTTATTATCACGACTATACCTTTAACGAAGCATTTGTATATCGAATAGATTTTCGATCGCTAGTTATTCGAGGCCAGTCAGGCGGGGCCAATTATCGAGATGCTTGCTTATGCGAAGGGTGGTCCGCAGCTTCCTTGTATTTATGTCAACATCCTTAAGGGGGGTCTATATGGTTCTATTATTTCGAAACTCTTAGGGCGGCCTAAGCTGCGCACCGCGACTTTAGCGCAGTCACTTAAGAAACCGAATCTCTTCCTTTGTTCGTACTGCGAGAAGCTGTTGTCCGACTCTGATCGTAAAGAGCAGCGCGGTATAAATCCCTTTTTAGGCTGTGTCTCTCACACTCCGTACCACCGAGCCTGTGGCAACTGCTTAATAGTAGGCTGTCGGACGACTTACGAATAGGTGAATAGCGGTAAAGATCTTGCGAATATTCAAGACAAGGGCAAGGCTCCTCTCGCTCTTAATCACAAGTGTACGGAAGGGGGGGTGGTTTTTAAGGGTAAGGAATTAGTGGACATCGCTTAGCAGGAATTCGAAACTAGAAAACCTTCGTGGTAGATATAAGGTATTCGTACTGCGATTTAATTTCTAGGTGCGGTCTCTTAATCAGGTTTATAGAGACTTATAAAGGTAGTATAGGGTAATGTGGGCGTCCCTTATAGCTCTTAAATTTCCGTCGTTCCCGTTCTATAAGTTAATGAAATCGCTCCGGTTTCCTACGATTTTTCTAAGGTTAGAAAAAGCCCGGAATACGTTTATATCCTTGTAAAGTACCGGAAGGTATTAGGATTTCAAGCTTTATCTGGTTAGTTCGTTCCTTATATATTGTGGGATCCTTAGCTAATGCTAGCTTTTCTTTATTTTTAGGCAGTCGTCTGCGGCGCCTTTTTAGTGCTTTCTACTAATCGGAACCGGTTGGTGGTGCTAATAGGTTATCCTGACTCTAAATGTCCTTATCTACGTCCACCGGCTCCTAAGTTCCGTCCAGGTTTTTAATAAATGCCTTTAATCGGTCGCCGTGGAAGATTCCTTTAATAGGTTGTCTAGTGACGTCTTTCAGCTTAAAGCAGTTATATAGTATGATTTCCTCGATCCTATAAGGGCCTATCTATCGGTACTGGAGCTTCCTGTTATTAGATATGTCGATATAGCGGACGTAGTCGTACGCTAAAACCAGGTGTTCTTTTGTTAAGGCTATTGGGCGCATCTTATGGTGACTCCTTTAATTAACAGCTTACGCTCTTTGTCTTCGTTAGGTGGTAATTGCTTTGCAAGTTGCTTCGATATCCTCGGGTCGTTTTTTTAACATCCGGATCCTTTACTTTAGCAGCCTATCGTGGTCTATAGTTTTATCCTAATTAAGTACTCGCTATGTCGGTATACTGAGTTCAAAAGGTATCAATGGTTCCCTTCTGTATAGGAGGCGGTATAAGGATATGCCGAAATACCTCACCACTATCCTGTTAGCCTAGATAGCTAAAGGGAGTGCTGCCACCTAGTTGCAACCACTGCTATTCGTCATTTTTATTAGGCTCTTTGCAATACTCTTGTGCCCTCCCTCGATCAGGCCTTGCGTCTTCGAGCTATAGGGTGGCCCAGTGCTGACTTGGAAGCCCAACGTATTGGCGATCCTCGTGACCTCGCCCTTGTTTTCTAGTCCGCTGTCGACCTTAAGGAGTCGAAAACAACCGTGCTAGTAGATGATTCGACTCTTTAGGAACCGTGAAATTGCTAACGAGTTAACCTTCTTAAGTGCTATAGCTTCCAGGTAGCCTGAGGCTTCGCAACGGGCCTTAATAATCGCATTAAATCCTTAGCAGGGTGGCATATATTGGATATCTATAACCTAGGTTGTGAGGATATCTGCTGGCTCTGTCCATAGCTAGGCGTCGGTAGGTCGCTAGTCGGATGCTTTAGCATAGCGAAGGTAAGCCGCTTACTAGTCTCGGATATCCGTGTATATATTATCCCACTAGTATAAGTTAGCGACTCGTTTATAGGTGGCATCCCTCCCTTTATATCCGAGGTCCTAGTGTGCTTGCTAGAATATCTCCTTCTTTTAATTAACGGATTCCACCACTCTTCGGATTAGTACTTCGTGCGTTCCTTTCTTAAAGAGGACTCTATCTTAGAGGAAGAAGTGACTGGCCTAGGTTCTGAACTTGATCGCTAGCTAGCGTAGGTTCTTCGTGGAAGGGTTCTAAAGTCTCGATAGTAACTATAGGGTAGTTAAGTAATAGCGGTATTCGTTAATTAAGTTAGGTGCATCCTATGGGTTTGCTGTGGTCACCAAATTAATCTGTGTTTCGATAAAGTCGTCCATGTCCCCCTTAGCTGTATCATCTTCATCATCTAATGGTCCTCTCCCTTTCCGCGACAGCGCGTTAGCAATGTGGTTCCGTCTACTAAGGATATATCTGACTTCGAATATAAATAGCTTAATATAGGCTAGCCAGCGTGTGAGTGGTGCTGAAGGCAAGAGGTTTATAGAGCCGTTGTTTAGCTGGTCCCGTAGGGTCCTCGCATCTGTCTTTAAAAGGAACTCGTCCTTAAAGAGGTATAACTGTAAGCGGCGTAGAGCCTTCACGATAGCGAGGTACTCTTACTTTCCCGAGTCGTATCTCGTCTTAGCATTATTCCAGCACCCGGATTCGAAGCGAATAAGTCGGTGTTCTCTATTGATGAGTTATCCAAGCTTAGCTCCCTAGCCAATTCTAAAGGCATCGGTCCGCAGGTAGAATTTATACTTGCCGTACTCCGGTTTAACGAGTGCTATAGTATTGGCGATCTCAGTCTTAACAACATTAAGTGCTTCGTCTTAATCAGAGCCCTATTTATATGGCTTATCCTTCCGTAGGAGTTTAGTGAGTGGCTTTATCTTTTCCGTATATCGGTCGATCTATACCCGAAAGCAGCCCGCTAGCCTTAGAAAACTCCTTAACTCGGTGACGTCTCTGTAAACGTTCCATTTTATAATCTTAATCACCTTCCTCTCGGGTGGTTTGCATCTATCGGAGCCGTATAGGTAGCCCACGATCTTAATCTGCTTCTAACACCAAGTCGATTTTGGTCTGCTAATTGAAACCCCGGCTAGCTCTATATTAAATAGGACAGCGTCCAGGTTCTCGAGGTGTTCCAGTATAAAGCGCCGGATCCCAGGGTAAAGCTCTTAATTGGCGTATTATATAGTTGGTCCTTTAACTGGGACGTCGTTAAAGAAGAAGTCGGCCTTTTCCTTTAGTATGTCGAATAGGATTCTTACTATAACGCAGATGAAGTGTCCTGGGGAATTAATGAGTCCTTAAGGCAGCGTTGTCATTCGTAAAACTCCTAGCGGTGTCGAAAAGGCCGTCATGTCTCTAGAGGCCGGAGTTAAAGCGCAGTGGTAGTATCCAAAAAGGAGATCTAGTCCCGAGAGTATTTGGCAGTTCGCGAAGGATTCCGCGAATTCGTCGCAGCCTCTTAGTAAAAGTGCGTCTTTAATTGTAACTCCGTTAAGCCTAGTGGCTGAATTGATAAGTCTAACGTTGCCGTCCTTCTTTATGACCACGAACTAGCTGTTCCTGTAGGGGCCGTGGCCTTCCTCGAGCTATCCTTTAGTAAGGTGTTTTTTAAGGACCTTAATTACCTTTAACATCAGCGTCCTTAGGATTAGTACACTCTTAGCTTGCTATGCAATGTGCGGTACTATGCGGATTTCGTATAGGGGTGAGATCTCTGGCCGAATATAGCCTATATCTATAGTGTCCCAAGCTAAGCATGCTTCTCGGTTTTAAAGGATTTGCTTAAAAATAGCCGTTTCTTCAGGTGTCATTTCTAAGGGTTTCAGCTAATTAAGGATTTCCGCCTATCGCTTATCTGTCAGTCGCTCTTTAAGTCCTATAGTGGTGAACCTTAGCTGCATGTTCTTTATCGGGCTATCTAGCGGCTTAGGTGTAAACCTGCCTGCGATTTCTTCCAGGGCCTTTTGTTTCCACGACGTCGATCTAGCTAGGACTAATCCGTCTGAAGGGTAGTCGTCTACTGGCTGCACTTTCTAGGCGACTGTTTTATATATAGTGTTAATCTGTTCGGTTGTTCCGTTCTTATAGGCGTGGTTTAAGTAACACTCTTGCTGTCGTGAAGTGTGTCTAGGCTAAGGGGGTGAGGGCATCTCCTCGTTCCTAGCTGTGGCCTCCTTGTCCCCTATATACTCATCTCTCAGCCCCTAAAGTAGGAGTAGGAGCCCGTTGTCGGAGATCTTATTGACGATCGTCTTATCCTTTCCTAGTCGTGGAAGGTCTTAATCAGGTGATTCTACAGCTGTGATCGTGTTGACAACTAATTCTGCCAGTGCACAGCGTATAGCTAAGAGAGACGGTTTTGCTAACCTGTGATCGCTACTGGGCCGGCTGTCTTCCTTAATAGCGCGCCTTTTAAGGAGCTGCCTTCGGTTGCATTCCCTTAATTAGCGCTCCTCTTATCGGGGATCACTAGAATATAGAGCTTCGCATTGCTTATAATAAGCTGGGCTATCAGTGGAGTGCCTTCGGGTACGTTATAAGATATAACCGCACGACTATCGCAGATAAAAGGTAAGCCGAGAATTATATTATAACTGCTATTCTCAGCCTTAATAACTTAAAAGGAAGTCCGGATTTTGCGTCCCCCAATCCAAAGGTAGTCGGCCAGGGTCCCTATTAACTCGGTGGGTGCGGAATTTGCTGTCCATCCTCTTAGGACTGTGTTGGATGCTATAAAAGGCAGGTTGTTCTTCTTACAGTAGGTGTCCACGATGACATTAATCGCGGCTCCGGTGTCCAGCAGACCTTGTATTAAAGTCTCATCGCCGTTGGGTCCGACTCTCACTGGAAGGCGTCCTAAGGGTCTCGCTGCTTTGATCTCGTCTGGTCTTGTGAAGAAGTCGGTCGCGTTGACGGCATATAGGGAGTCTTAATCAGTGCGCTTCGTAATATTCCGTGTTCTCCACTCTTGTCGTAGTTCATTAGCTAGGTGTGCTCTATTAGTAAACCTTACTAATCCTTTAGTCGTAGTGCTGTTCCTAGGGTCTCTACTGGTCCTCACAGTGATGTAGTCGGGGTCTTAAGAAGCCCCGCGTGTGTCGATTATTTCTTTAATCCCTTGATGTTTGTCTATGGCGTCTGTCGCCACCTTTAGCAGTCCTTAGCTAAAATTGGGGACTTCCATAATCAGGTCTAACTAGGTGACCGTGAACTTCTTATTGCCAAATTCCTAAAGGATTCGCTTAGTCTATTTGTCGATATTATTTTGATTAAGCTTTTCCTTTAGTCGTAAGGTAGTCGCGTCGTTATCTTCTTTCGCCTGGCTATTTGTTAGCTAAGTGGTATCCTTTAAGGCGTACCTGCTATCTTCTAGTCTTACTCTCTTTTCTCCCGCGTTCACTATAACAGCTACTGTTTCTTTATCTGGAACTTCCTTAATCGAGGCAATTCGTGGTAGCATGGCTTGCCTTTCCACAATACGCAGGATTTCTCGACTGTCCGAGTCGTGCCCGACGTATATAAATTCGAAGTCAACATCTGGTTGATAAGTTGTTTCGCAGGTCTCGACTGAGTTGACGGTTGTTATAGCTGGTTGTGCTTGTCCTTAATTAACGATTTACCTCTTTCTATGATAGGCTGCGAATTCGTTTATGTCCTCTTAAGTAATTAGGTCTCGCTTAAATAGTTCGTTCCTAAAGTGCGCTTGCTGCTGATATGTTCCCAGTCTGTTAAAGAAGATATCCATCAGGTATATCCAAATAGCCGGTTTCTTTCGGCGGAGGCAGTCTCCTAAGATCGACTCGTTTAGCCAGTGGCCTTCTCCTCATCTACCCGCTCGGTATCTCTGGGCATCAGCATCCTAGTGTAGGAAGCCTTGCTCGGTGCAGTATGCTAACATGGGGCATCGATTGCTCCTGTGGCTGGGCTCACTGCAAGCATAGCAGTCTCCAGGTCCGTACGTGTTATGCAACTGGACACTGTTATCCAGGAGGATGCGGTCGTAAGAGCCTCTACTGCCTCGGCCACCTCTCCTATAGGAGGAAAACCCTGATCTAGGTGCCCCGCGTCGAAAGGAGTCTCGATCGACGACGCCTGCTGTTATCTCTCTTACCTGAATGTTGCTAACATGGGGATAGGTCTGTGAGTTGTCTTACAAGTGAGGCGGCTATAACTGCTTCAGTCTTTCGTCGATTAAAGCTTGAATCCGGTTAACCCCGAGACTTTCGAACTTCTTAGTTATCTCGTCGATTACATTGTCGATTATCCTGGCGTCCACGTGCGTGTCGTCCTTAGTTATTCTTTCGGTCCTCTCTCTTTACACGAGGTTCTTCCTATCTAGCATTATCTTCGTAGCACGTATTTTAGCGGCATCAGTATTAAGGGTGTTGCTGAATATGCGCTCCTCGATTAACTAGTTCGAGATGTCCTTAAAGGTGTCTTTATATCCTATAAGCCGGTTCTTCTTAAATAGCATATGCTGGATATCCGGGTGCAAACGCTTAATCAGACCCTCTCGCGTTAGTTTAATAACACCTCCTTATGCTACAGATGCAGCCTTTAAAGTATTGGCGACTTGCTTATGCTCGACAAGGTAGTTGTATATCTCTTAATAGTCTGACAGCTTAAGTCTAGATTCGAGTTCCGATAACTTCGCGCTCAGGGGAAGCTAATATAAGAGGTCCCCCATTTTGAAGTCAGAAAGGAGGCGCTGCTTAAAATCCGGCCAGGTGGTACACTCCTTGATTGCTAGATGGATCTGGGAGAGTGTTCCTTAACCGATACAGTGGCTGGCGAAGTCGGACTCTACAGCCTCCCCGCGGCGCCGGCTGGAAATCTTCCTGGGTCAATTGACTGAGGAAGAGCCGATGTAGAGACGCATTCTGCACGAAAGTGCAGCGAGGCGCTATTGCTGCGTCGCTATGTCGCTGCTCTGGAGTTATGCTGATACGATCTGTGATGCGGGATTTTCGGGCGTCGCACGACCGAAAACTTTTCGCCCCCGCCAAACGTAGCAAGCAGCCTCGAAAATCGACACCATGCGACGCCGAATCGACGACAAATCGGCCGCGCAGCGAAGGCCCTCGTCTCTATAGAGGGATTTGGGTAGAAAAACCATCCGACGTCGACTCGGTTCTCGAAGCGACGACAGGACACCCTCGGCCCTGCCGAGCTCTGAGACGGCTTGCAGCGAACAGCCGAGAGGGCATCGAACGAATACCTAAGTGGACGTGCGTACAGAGTAATGGAAGTTGTTAAGAACACGGGGACGGAGTCGTTAAGGCAATAGTGGCTACGGCTGGCCGCCCGTGTCGCCCTTTAAGGTGACAGCGCACCGCTCCGGAGACGAACATATGGTGGATCAGGGCAGGTTAGTCGAGGCCTTACAGGGTACTATGCCGGCGTGGTGGTACCCCCTACCGAAGGCCTACAGCAAGACATAGTCGGCTCGCCGGCAGAGATGGCGGCGAGTAACGGGAAGCCGGTCTAGGGCTCGCCACCCTAGGACACCGGTGGGCCGTAGCATAGCACGACGACCGCGGGACCGGCAGAAGAACAGGGTAGCCCCTATGTCCCCTACTCGCACTAGGGTCGACCAGAGATGGAACCGGTTCGAGGACTTGCCGTGGAAGGGGATGAACAGCTGGATTGGGCCAGCCCAGGGACCTGGAGACAAGGATGAGACGGGCTGCCTTCGATTGTGCCAAAGGGCATCTTCTCTGTCGGAGTGTCGCTAGCGCAGGTGCTATCCTGGGAGGCTGCAGGTCGAGGAGGTCGTGCTATGGCTCGAGAGGACGGATGCGCATATCGGTGGTCCTAGAGAGGGATATGCCCTTGCGGGCTGCTTAAGGTGCAAACCTTCTATTCCCCCCCTTTCTATAGAAAGCGCAGAGAACTTGACCCGGGGAATAGGAGGCCGAGTCTGCCGCTATGCACGACGATGCGGGCTCTGCTCCTCGACTAAGCACGAGGAAAAAGAATGCCCGGAAACGGAGAATCAGAGCCGATATTGCTGTCCAGCATGCCGAGGACCACACACCGCGTGGTCTAAGGAGTGTCCAGTCCGCCAGGAGTAGGTCCAGATCGCCAAGGCTGCTTATGTTACGAGACCGAAGGGATTCGCACTGCCCTCGCAAGAACACCCTAAGCCAACAGCTGAAAATTGGCAGACAGTACAGCCGCGGAAGCGTCGAGCAACCAGCTGCCGTACTAGAAGCACTGGCAGAGCCCGTAGCAGAACCCACGAAGAGATAGACGACATGGACATCGAAACACCGGAGTCAACACTAAACAGCATCCACGCTCGACTATGACAGCGCTAAGGATCCTACACTGGAACACGCAGAAAAGCAAGAAAGCACAGATCCCGGCAGTCGATGCCATCTCCGAAGAGTACGACGTCCTGGCTATCCAAGAGCCCTGGCGAAACCCAAATATGCCGACCACCTACTGCCCGAGATCCTCTCCATACTACTTACTCTACGCAACCGAGGGAGGTAGGGCATGCATCTATATTAATAAGAAGTACACCCCAGCGCAGTGGACATACAAGGCGCAGCCAGATAGGTGTCACATCACAATCCAACTACCAGACGGTCCCATAACAGTCGTTTGCATATACTCGCCTCCCCTGGGTCCACCAGCAGATCGGACCTGCCCGCTATCGAAGCCCTCCATGCCGAACCCCAGCCAAGACGAACAGTCCTCGTGGGAGACTTCAACGTCCACCACCCCGTCTGGGGAGGATACAACGTCCGACCCCATAGGGCAGCTGATAAGCTGCTCCAGCTAGCAGAATCCTGGAGACTCCAGCTGATCACACCCCTGGAACACCGACATGGACTCGAAGAGGGTGCATGGACTCCACGATCGACCTAGCGTGGGCCACGGACGATCTCCGAACTGCCTACGACGGGTACGCCCCATATGCTGGATCCGATCACCTCCCCAGGTGATACGCGTGGCTGGACCCCATACAGACCGCCAAGACAGGCCACGACGCAGCTGGAAAACAGCTGACTATGACCAGGCGAAGGCAGAAGCGGTATACCTACCACAGCCAGGGCGACTCGAGACACCAGAAGAAATCGATAGCTACACTGAAACGTTAACTAAGGAATTAACTCGGATAGCCGACCTAGTTGCCCCCTCCGCTACTCTAAAAGGAGAGGCAAAGCCTAGTGGAACCGCGAGACAGAAGAAGCTATAGAGAAGGAGCGAAGAGCCCAGCGGATATGGCTTTCCGACAGGACGGACGTAGCTTGGCGAGCCCTCCGGCAGTCAACTCTCTTAAAGAAGAAAGCAATCCGAGAAGCCAAGACGGCGTCCTGGAGACATATGCTCCACGAGGCGTCTAGCCAGCCAGCTGGCGTCTGGAATATCGCGAGATGGGCAAGAACGGAAGGAGCAGCACCGCCGTTACCCCCGGCAGTCCCTACACTCTACACACCGCGTGGCGAAGCAACGACCCATAAGGAGAAAACAGAGGCCTTCCGAGAGAGGTTCTATCCCCTCCCTAAGGCTACGTACACCGGCTTCCGAACAACGAACCGGCTCGCAGCGCCTCTCGATATGGACAGCAAGGTGACAGCAGAACAAGTCCAAGACGTCCTTACTAAGGCAGGCCAGTGGAAGGCACCTGGACCAGACCAGCTTCCGAACGGATTCCTTAAACGCCTAGGAAAGCCCCTCTTCCAGGCCTTGGCCTCCCTAGCGGAAGCGTGCTGGCATATAGGATACTATCCAAGAGCGTTCCGGAAAGCAGTCACCGTTATCCTCCGGAAGCCAGGAAAGCAGCCAAACGAGTATCACCAAGCCGGCGGATGGAGACCTATCGCGCTGCTCAACACTATAGGGAAAGCGATCGAGAGCCTACTAGCGCAACGGCTAGCTAGCTTTGCCGAAGAGAACGGACTGCTCCCGGACGAACAGATGGGCAACCGGAAAGGCCGCTCCACGGAAACAGCCTTACGGTTGCTAACGGACCTAGTCCGTACAGCCTGGAAACATGGAGGCGCAGCAACCCTTCTTTCGCTGGATATTTCGGGCGCTTTCGACTCGGTCGACCATGGAAGGCTCCTCGCTAACCTGCGAGCGCTAAGGGTCCCTATATGGACTATTAGCTGGATCCGAAGCTTCTTATTTAACCGGTCCACTACGCTATTCTTCGACAGCCAGGAATCGGACGAGATCCCAGTTCCGGCAGGCGTCCCGCAGGGCTCACCCTTATCGCCCATCCTCTTCTGCCTCTATACAGCCGGTCTTTATAAGGCTCTCCGCGCTATACCAGGAATAGCTACTATAGCCTTCGCAGACGACACAAACCTCGTGGGCTTCGGCTTAAACCCAGAGCAGACCTGCGAGCGGCTAAAAGCCGCTTATAGGGTCTGCAAAGAATGGGCAGTCAGCTACGGCATGACCTTTGCAGTCCAGAAATATCACCTAGTCCACTTCTCTCGAAAACGGAAGGGTCCGGACACGAAGATAGCTCTAGAAGGCCACGAAATCGAACCAGAAGACTCCTGCCGTGTCCTCGGTATCCAGGTAGACAGACGTCTCCGCTGGGACTCCCACATCCAGTCGATCTCAAAGAAGATGGCCACACAGGTTTACGCCCTCCACCGGATAGCCGGCTCGACATGGGGCGCGTCTCTTCAGCGAACCCACCAAGTCTATACAGCCGTCGTGCGATCTGCGATAGGCTATGGAGCTTTAGAGTGGCACCGCCAGATCTCGAAAAATAGAGCCAAGGCACTTAACGACGTCCAGACAGAGTGCCTCCGCAAGGTCACAGGAGCTTTCAAAGCCACGGCTGCCGCAGTACTAGAAACGGAAGCTTACGTGTCCCCCTTAGACACGTGGCTCAACAGAAGGGTGGCGGCATCGGAAGAGAGGCTCCAACAGCCGCGCATCGCGTCACTTATCCAAGCAAGATGCGACAAAGCAGCTAAATGGATCCTAACAAGGCCGACTCGACAGCGCAGACCAAAAGGCCCGGAAGTCCCCGACCGTAAGAAGTGGCTAGACGAATGGTTAGCGGGAGACTCGGCAAGTAAGGCCGAAGAGAGAGACTGGCTCCAGAGATGGCGAAATACGCAGCAAAATCGAACAGCATGAACCCCGGCAGCAACTAAGATGCCACCAGACAAGCACGTCCTCAAGCTCCATAAGGGACTCCACAAGGCCGAGAGCTCCATCCTCGTCCAAGCGAGGACTGGCAAGATTGGGCTGCGAGACTTCCTTTTTAAGCGTAGGGTCCCAGGCTTCGACAGCCCCTGGTGCGTCTGCGGTCAGGGCAGGGAGACCGTCCGGCATATCCTCGTTTTCTGCCCACGGGAAAGAGAAAGACGAGAGCATCTCGTCCAAGCTCTAGGAGGACCGGTAGACACGGACAGGATACTCGACACCCCAGGAAAAGCAGGAATTATCGCGAGATGGCTACTCCGCTCGCGTAGGCTGGACATGTTCCAGCTGGCGAATCAACTCATCAGCTAAGAAGCGGGCGCGCTGAGCCCGATCTCGGTATGGCAGGTCAAAGAGCAGATAGAAGCGGTGCGACGCAGCGGAACCTAGGTTTTTCACCCGGCCGGACGTCAGCCCGGAACGGTTTTCCTAGGCCAAGATGCGCAGGGGGTCCTCATGGCCTAGATAGGTCGCTAGGTGTAAGAACAATAATAATAATAATATCGACAAATAAAGGGCAGCTAGCTGCCGCTCTCCTCTAAGTGACTTAAGGTTAATTAATCCACTTAGTCGCTAAGCAATATAACGTCACCAGGCACTAGTTAACTGCTAGATTCAATTGCAAGCCTCTAAAAATGCATACCTAGGAGCATCACTAAGCCCTCACTAAGGAGCAAGAGCGCTAGCTTATAGCGTGGGTGTTACTTCAAGGCCGCCTTAGCTGGGCTCCAACACACGGCCGCTTTTGTTAATTCGCCTAGTCTACTCTTAACACCTCCGAAAGCTAGCGCCGCCTTAAAAAACGCTGGTGTCACTGGTTCTTCAAGTGCTAGCCGCAGGTGAAGACACTGGTTTCCACTGGCATGGATTTCCAGCGCTTTAACAACGCCTCTCGCGCCAATATTAAGGAGTTCTTCGAAAGGCTAGCCCGCGAAGACCTCGCGAGCATCCCACTAGAGCACACCTGGAACTTCGATAAGATAGGTGCTTAGATTGGCCTCGAAGACTGCCCCTTCGTTATTAGACCTGCCGCTATAAGCTAGATCTTCGCTATGGATACGCCTTAAGGCGAGTGGACGACCTCTCTAGAAGCAATCTCTGCAGCTAGCCGCGCGCTGCCTCTGCTAGTGATTTTTGAGGGCAAGGTAGTTTAACAGCAGTGGTTTAGCTCCTAAGTCGACGAGCAGGACTTCGAAAGCTGGTCTTTTAAAGCCTCACAGGCTGGCTGGACTAGCAATTCAATTACGCTACGCTAGCTGAAGTAAATATTCGTGCCTTTAACGGCTCCAGAGAACCTTAAGCAGTGGCGGCACCTTATCCTCGACAGCTACGTAAGCCACTATATTGAGGAGTTTATAATAACTTGTTTCGAGGTACGCGTCTGGCTTAATTCTTTACTAGCTTATACTTCTTAAGTTCTTTAGCCGTTAAATCTCGGCCCTTTCTTAGTGTTAAAGCAAGCATATTGGAAATACCTACGTAACGCCTACTTTACTAGCTTAACATTGACTTTAAAGAAGCCAGAGTTTCTAAAGGCCTAGAATAGGGCTTACAAGGAGGCTCTGACACCTAAGTATATCGCCACAGGCTGGAGAGCGACCAGTATCTATCTAAGAGACCCCAGCAAGCCGCTTAATGGCCGACTAGCGAGGCAGCATAACCGCGACAAGCTACAGGGGTTAAATTAGTGTATTCTGCAGCTGAAGGAGGATCCTCTGCTATCGCAGATATCTGCTCTAGAGGATGTCACGTTAGATCAGCGTTATCCACCGGGATCTTTATAGTGTTGATCCAGTCTATAACAACGCAACGCTACGCCAGGTGTTTCGGAAGGCTGGCAAGGCCTTGAACTAAGCGACCGCTGAGATCTCCAGTCTAAAGCACGAACGAGACCAACTGGCTGCGGCGCTAGATCGCTAAAAGCCCCAGAAACGGCGCAAGGTTTAGTTAACTGCTTAGAACTGTTTCGTGACGATACTGGAGGTGTGCAAAGTTAAAGAGAAGATGTCGACCCCTAAAGATACAAAGGGTACGGTCATTACGGAATCTGAAGCTGTCCGCATAGACGGATCGGACGAAGAAGTCGATTCTAAGGTAGAAGACTGCATCATAGTCTCTTGAGATCAGTCTGCTTATGCGTAGCTATTGTGGTTGTTAAGATATTTTAATTGATCCGTAATGTTGCCATTGCGTGAGGTCATCTTGACCTCTGGCCATTTGGGGGGTTGGCTCTTTGGTGGGGGGGTGAGCTTATTTATAGGTGAGATAGATGCTTAGATTGATCACTATGGTAATGACTGTCTATATAGTAGAACAGACAAACACTAGGTGTAGTGCCTGGTGGAAAGACGCGGTCGTGAGGTCGATCCCTGATAATGTGATAGACATGCCCTCGATTTAGGACGTGCAAGTCCTTGATCAAGGGTATGTCTATCACCCAAGTAAAAGTGAGGTCCAACTGGGACAATAACTGGGACAAAACGGTTACAAGTGATGGTCTCAAAAGATAAAAAGAAGTGAACATGTCTTGTTGTTGTCTTATCTCTACAGTGGAAGCTGGACGGCTACTTATAGGTGCAAGTCCTTGATCAGACCCCTGGCATTGGGTGCTTACGTACCCTAGCCCCGTCTCAATAGGAAATCCTTCTAACTTATATACTAAGTCATTCCTTTACTGATACTCTGGATCACCTTTGTTCCTGAGGCGATCATCTTTGTGGCTGTCGTGATCCTCGTGTGGATCACGGTTGCTAAGCCTTGCGATCACCCTGCCCCACTGGTGATCCGTCACGTGACCTGTGGCTGGATTGAGGCTTTGACAGGGTAGTGGTGCATTCCTCCCTTACTTCATGCGGGGTTGTGCAAGCGCGGGCCATAAGAGGTAAGGCGTTCTGTGTTGGGCGTTGGTCCTGCCGTTGGTCCGTAACAAGAAAGCGGAGTTCTTAGTATAATATATGTTGGAAGTGGTGGTTTGATCGGAAAGAGGAAGCAACCCTTTATAAGGGCTCTTTCGATCTCGGAGGCCGTTCCTTAAGGATAAAGGAACACGGATGAGTAGGAACTTCTCTTAAGGGGGGTAGAGAGTAAGATCTCTAAGTTGCTTGCTTATTTCCGAGACTATGTACACAAAGAGGGAAGATTTATCCCTTATTTATACCCTTTTAACCCTTTATCCTCTTAGTAATACGAAGAGGAGACGCGTAAGTGGACGCGTAAGCAGTGACGTGGCTTAGAAGCACGTGGACGCTTATGGAACCTCGTGGGACCACGTGGAGGCTCGTGGAACCTTATAGAAGTACGTGGAAACTCGTAGAAACTTATAGAAGGTTCCGAGTAGCGTAGGCCATGTATACAGGAAAAGTGGCCCTAGCTTTAGGGTAGGGTGGCCCGTGCTGTCGGATAAGGTGGCCCGAGCTTTAGGGCAGTCTTGGTTAAAGGACTAGCTTTTCAATAAGTGCATAGCTAAGTCCTTAACGAAGGATAACGGTATAGGGGTAAGCCCTATACTTTTAACACTAAGTAACTGATTCAAGCTTTATAATACGTTATTAAGAGGTTACTTCTATTTATAAGTGAGATAAATACTTAAATTAATCTTTAAGGTAATGACTATTTATATAGGATATCCTTTTAACTTATATACTAAGTCATTCCCTCACTAATACCTTAGATCGCCTTTATCCTCCTCGAGGTTTCTTAGCAAGCCTGCTAGGATCACTAGTGATCCTCCTCTAAATCACTATTAAGCCGTGATCCATCCTTAGTGATCTATTAAGTACGTTGTCCTAGCATAGGGCTGAGTGTGGGATAGCCGTGGGTGTCACGGGGTGGACCGTGACAGACCGTACCGGCACAGGGCAGCCTCTGAGACATCCTAAACTGGCTACGGATTAGTCGTCCCGTGATGGAGTTCTGTCAAGACCGCTCGGTACGGACCTCCGTTGGGGATTTAGATAAGAAGTCTGCGACCGAGAAGACTTCAGTTGTAGCTCTTCAAGCTACGTCCTGTCCACCAAGCCTGACCTGTACCGACAGAATAGGAACCTGGACCTGTAGTATAGAACCTGAATCGACTCTGTTATCCACCTGCCTGCTCGCTCCTTGACAGTGGGGTAATTATGGCTGTTCCCTTATAGCTAGTGGTAAGGGGTGGTTGGTCCGTCCGTTATTCCGTAAACGCTGGTTATAAGAGGGTTGTTTGCTTGGTCTAGAATGCGGCGCTGTTGGTTTGTAACATCGGGTAGCTTACGCTGTAAGTTTCATTCTTATCGTGGTAATAAAAGTAGCATATTTGAGCTCTTTATTAGTCTAAATATAAGATTTCGTGAGGGACTTATTAAAGTCGATCTTTAAGCCTACTATAATAGCTAAGCCAATACCTATATAATAATCTAACGCGTTATTATCTCCTTTGAGCGTGCTAGAAACGCAGACAAAGTTAAACTAGTTATTTAAGTTTAGTAGCGCTTATAATATACTTCACTAGATATAACTGATAGGCTAAGAGCACTTTTCAAGTATATAATAAGGTATTATAGTGATTAATTGGTGTTAAAAGTAGTGGCTTGATTGGAAAGGGAACCAACTCTTTTAAAGGCTCTTTTAGTCTTGGAGGTTGTTTTTTAAAGATAAAGAAACATAGAAGAATAAGAAACATCTTTTTAAGAGGAACGACAGTGTATTTCGTGTGCTTTTTTACTTAAGGACAGACTAAATACATAGAGAGGAGAGATTCAACCTTTGTTTCCACCCTTTAAACCTTTATATAACAAACGTTATACTTAAATACTATGTAGCGTAGAGTTTATTTATCTAAGGATAGAGAGCATCTATTTACTTAAACATTAATTATAGGGTAACTAATATATTAAGAGTACTTAACTAGTTAATAACTTAGATCTGTATAATAAGTTATTAAGAGAACTATTTATAAGTGAGATAAATGCTTAAATTAATCAATAAGGTAATGACTATTTATATAGGAAATCGTTTTAACTTATATACTAAGTCATTCCCTCACTAATACGTTAGATCACTAGATCGACTAATAGATGTTATGATCCAGCTTGATGGCTCGATAACTTAATCTATTAATTCCTCCTAGATTATATAGTTTTAGCAATAATCCGTCACGTGACTTCTCTTCCAAATTAGAAAGTATTCCTTATCCTAGTAATGTTTTCCTTGCTTGGGCAATGTTTCTTATCGGTCTTATTTCCATTATTGTCTTCCTTGTCAATAGTTTTCTTTATGGCTGGAGGGGTCCCTGGTGGCTAGTGCAGTGCTCAGCCATCTTTCTTGACTTGGATCTTTTAAGGTCGTAACAAACATCGCTAAAGAATTTTATTTAACTTTATAATAAACGCTTTCGTGAGATATACCTTCTATTAAATCACTACAATAGGTTATGTTTTATTTATAGCATTGATTTAGGATTAAGTACTACGTTGGGAGCTGATTCAGTTTTTAGTAATTGGGCTCATTGAGTCTTCCCGATTGACGAAATATATCCGATGAAAGGGACACTGCCGATTACTTACTTGAGCGCTGGCCTGCTTTAGGCGTCTTTTTTCAACTGCCACCTGCCGTTTTCCCGGCCTGGGGGAATATCTGTGCCGCATATGGCTAGTAAAAACGCGATCCACAACGTGTCTGGACACGCCGTATGCCTCCAACCAGTACCTTGGGCGACACTGCTTACTGGAAACCACAGATGGTCTCGGCTAAACACTTGGCGAGTCGGCGGGGTCGATGCTACCTGCCAGATAGGGTAAGGCGTATGTCAACATAAGTCGATTCCGTCGTCAATCTCGACCCGGAGAAGGCGGTTGCCTGCAGCTAACCACGGTTGCCCCTATCCTAGCGGTGCGATGACGCACTTGTTCTCTTAGTAGAAACGCCAGCTAGCCTGCATTCAAGTGACCGTTAAAGAAGCATAAGAGATGGTCCCGCTGTTGTCAACCATAACATCGAAGCTACAACCTGTGCTGGACTCCGACCTGATCACGAGAAAACATGTCCATAACGGTAATCACGACGGACCTCTTCTGCTCCACAGCGCCCCCAGCATGCGCATCGGGTTATACACCGGCATGTCTCACAAGCACATACACCCCCCGGGGCGGCAGTGAAACGAATGTCTTCAGGCCTGTAATTTCTACCCTATGCTGTCCCGATGGTCCGCACGAATTCATGCCCGGAAGCCTGTATGTATCCCCCGTCACCGAAACTCGAACGAAAGAGGAATATCAGCGGACGGAACCGTGTTGCCCGAAATGACCAGATCCATGCAATAGGTACTATACCTGCGCCTACGACAAATCCGACGACTTCCCTCTCTGTCACCACGTCTTGAAACAGAACGAGACGTGGACCCTTTCCCAGGCCGCCACGTCGCCCACGGTTGTGTTAGACCTGCCAAGCACTCAAGTCTTGAGCGATATCACGCGGGCCTTTACCATGACGTCGGGAGATGACCATTGGTTGCCTGCCGTGGCCGCCTCCACCGCGCGACGCAACCCGGGGTGTCTCGGGCTGACCATTACTGCGCCGGGTTCCCCAACGTTCCCGATAATGACGGGCCGTCCCCAGTCGACTTCGGCCTCGGACGGCGACGACGACGGGCCCGAGACTACCGGCGGCGCCACCGGTGTTGCCACCGGGGCCGACGCTACAGGTGGTGCCACCGGGACTGATGCCACGCCCACCCCAGAGCCCACGACAGATGTTGCGAGCATGCAGGGCGGTGCCGCAAGCCTCAAACTTGTACTTGGCGGGCTCCTCGCGGTGGCAATGGGCTTAGGAGGACTTTAAATGGTTTCCCGACAAGTCATACAAATAGAGGCGGCTGGAATGCCTTTGTCTGCACACTGAATGTTGCTTTGGGCACTGAAGATGATTTATTTTCTGTTGGAAGGCTCGGTCCATCCACTGGATATCATGTATGCAGAGGAACTCTCTTCCCTCGTTACCGTCCGTCTTGAGAGGAATCTGAAAAATATCAGTTTGTTAGTATCGCTAGTCGGTCGACATAGGTCGGCTCATGTGCTGTCGCTATTCTAAAGTAGTATTTAAGTTCTAGGACCCCCATTTGGGCCCCCCCCACATTTGGGCCACCAAAAAGTAGCCACCGAATTTCTAGCCGCTCGATATCTTTTCATATTTTGTTGCAGGTATAGGACTTATCCTATACCGTTCTCTGTCACTACGGACTAAGCTATGCACTTAACGAGAAGCTAGTCCTTTAACCGAGCCTATCCTAAAGCTCGGGCCAGCCTACCCTGGAGCACGGGCCAGCTTACCCGCAAGCATGGCCCGCTTTACCCACAAGCGTGGCGTTCGCCACGCGGAAGCTTCTGTAAGGTTCCACGAGTTTCCACAAGTTTCTACGTGGCTCCCTGAAGCTCCCACGAGCCCCCATGAGGCTCCACAAACCTCTATAAGGTTCCATATACTTCTAAGCCACGTAATTACTTACTCAATCACTTACGCGTCCTCTTCTTTGTATTACTAAGAGGATAAGAGTTTAACGGGTATAAGTAAAGGCTGAATCTCCCCTCTTCGTGTATCTAGTCTGTCTAGAAGCAAGCAAAAAAAGCACACGAAATACACTCTCGTTCTTTTTGAAGAGAAGTTTCTTATTCTTCCGTGTTTCTTTATAGAAACGACCTCCGAGATCGAAAGAGCCCTTATAAAGGGATTGCTTCCTCTTTTCGATCAAACCACCACTTCCAACATATAATAATAGGGGAGGTGGGTAATAGTGATGGTTTATTACTTAAGTAATCAGCTTTAAAGCAATATTTAAGAATTCGTAATTGCCGATGAAATCGCATCTACTAATACACTCTTATTAGTCTGCGGCCCTGTTTGCTATTCGGCCCGAGTTGTACTACTGTATTAAAGTAATTAACACCGCGTTCCCTAAGCTTCGGCAGGATCGTCACTTGAATCTGGGTTACTATTTATTATAATAACAAGGTTAGTAAATAAGTAAGCTTAATTAACAAATCCTAAACCTAAGACTGTAGCTTTTATAGCCTTAAATATGGTTTAGAGCGCACGTTGTAGGTGGTATACCCGTTATTACTTAACACCCGCTACTTAACACCAATATTTGGCTTTAACTTCGGTATAGCTACATTCAAGAGCGATAATTAACGTTTTGCTCTATTATATTAGTAGTCAAAGTATATAAAGTGAGGGGAAATCAAACCCTTTAATACATTAGTTTCCAAGGGTATTTAAACTTCCCTCCTTTAACAGATCCTTAAATCTTATCAGTCTTCTTCAATACTGAATCCTATATATATTTAACTGTTAATTAAGAGGTTCACAGTTCAAGTCTATATCAGGGAGCTATAAAACAGACAAACCCTAGAGTAAGGGAGTCTAGTAGAAGGACGCAGTTGTAGGGTCGATCTAAACAGAGTGATTATAAGCCCTTATATTAAATGCCACAAGCAAAGATATGTGGATAGTATTGATCAAGGGTCGCCGCAAGTGAGGAGGTAAAGAGTGAGGTTTAAAGTCAAGAGCAAAGGGAGTGTGTATTCATGAAGCATGTTGGTTAACAGGTTGAATTGTGTTGTGTGTATGTCTGCGTGTCTCTCACATAGCTAACTGCGAACGGTTGAGCGTTTCTATTTAAAGTGCATTGGCCTGATCAAGGTTCAAGCCATCATTCCCTATCTCCGTCTTAATATAGTTGCCACTTCTTCTTACTGTTTTTACCGGCCTTCTTTAGAACGAATAGTATAGGGTATTCAGTAGGCAATGTCGATAGTTCAATGTTACCTTTTATAAGGTTTTCTTTAAAGTATTCTTTAAATACTTTTTTATATTTAGGTATAAGTCGGTATATTAGTATATATTAAAGCTTGTGGCCTTCATTTAATGGTATTTTATGGGCCCATCTATTATCCTTTAGTAATTTTATAAGCAGTTTTCTATTAAATAGGTCGTTGAACTCCTAGTACTGTTTTAATACTTTGGGTCTTAGTTTTGACTTGACTTCCTTATCTTGCTATATCTTAAGATAAGCTCGAAGGGTTATAGGCTTACTTAAGGGTCTTTGTTATTAACGCTTTTTAAAGGCTAAGTCTTTTCCTAATGTATTCTATTAAACTTACTTGGGTATTTAGTTAACTTTAAGATTACTCTTATATAACTAAGGTATCCCTAAAATTATATTGCAACTTAATATATTGGTAATGTTATATATAAAAGTTTCTATTTTCTTAAATACGTGCATTAAAAGGAGCGCAGTCTCCTATAACACTTTTTTATAGTTATACACAAAGGGCTCTTTATTTTCCGCGTTAAGTTGGTAAGGGACGTCTTTCATTCTCTATAGTATTTGGAGTTTTATTAACGATTTCTAGAGAAACATAGTTTTCTTAGGCTCTGCTACTGATTAATATAGGTTCTTTATATCCCATAACCTATATTATTAGTACTAGTGGTTTATATTTATCGCGTTATCTTTACTTCTATAAGGGAGGAGGCGCTGGAGAGGTGCATCCGCAGGCTGGTCACCTGACCTGCGGTACAGACCCACCGGCAGCCTACTAGCAAGGAGCGGGCGCACTGCTGGCGCCCGACCTGAACTTGAATTCTGCAAGAATCAGTCTTGCAGTGGAATTGAGCCTGCCCTTCGCTACCTTATACCTGACGGTGCCACTGTGATTCCTTTGGATTCTTACATTAAGTGTAAAAGTTCAATCTTTATAAACGTTATAATCTTAACCTTTAGCTAGCATTTTAAGAAATTTAAGTGTTAACATCTTTTGTTGGAAGTGGTGGTTTGATCGAAAAGTGGAAGCAACCCCTTTATAAGGGCTCTTTCGATCTCGGAGGCCGTTCCTTAAGGATAAAAGAACACGAAAGAGTAGGAACTTCTCTGAAGGAGAGTAGAGAGTGAGATCTCTAAGTTGCTTGCTTGCTTTCGAGACTATGTACACAAAGAGGGAAGATTTATCCCTTATTTATACCCTTTTAACCCTTTATCCTCTTAGTAATACAAAAAGGGGACGCGTAAGTGGACGCGTAAGCAGTGACGTGGCTTAAAAGCACGTGGACGCTTATGGAACCTCGTGGGACCACGTGAAGGCTCGTGGAACCTTATGGAAGTACGTGGAAACTCGTAGAAACTTATAGAAGGTTCCGAGTGGCGTAGGCCACGTATACAGGAAAAGTGGCCCTAGCTTTAGGGTAGGGTGGCCCGTGCTGTCGGATAAGGTGGCCCAAGCTTTAGGGCAGTCTCGGTTAAAGGACTAGGTTTTCGATAAGTGCATAGCTAAGTCCTTAACGAAGGATAACGGTATAGGGGTAAGCCCTATACTTTTAACATCTTTTAATAGTGTTGTCTTTGTTTTTAAACGCTTTAATTAACGCGAGTGTGAATAAGCGAAATCTACTGTAAAGAGAAGTTTAATTAAGATGGGTGTATATTAACACCTACATTATTAACACGCCTTTTAGCGTTAAAGATAACATTTAATGTTATTATTAAGCTTACATCTTAAAGTATAAGTTTAAAGTCCCTCTTTTAAGACTATCCTTAAAGATGCCATGTTAAAAAGCTGCTTTTTGTATTTAAAAAGCTTTGTTAATAAGTTTTAAAAAGATAAAAAATTAAAGATCTTACTTATCTATAAATAAATAATGTAAAAGATAGAGGAATCATAAAGGATTTTAAAAATTTACTTACTTTAATTAAACAATTATTTATTATCTATATGTTCGTGGTTAAAAACAAGGGCATTTTTTATCTCTAGCGGTTAAAAGCGCTAGTGCGGTGGTGATGTGGTGCGATGGCCGGTACCCAAGCTTATCCTATTAAATCAACACGACGTGATTAGGTCGTTTAAAATCCCAGCGAAAGGTTATCGCCACCTATTGATTTTTGTCCCTATGGAGTAACGGCCGCAGTTAAGTGCTGAATACTTCTTTTAAAGGTTTTGGTCTAGCCTGTTAATGTAACGCGACCGAGTTAAGCATTTATCAGGCACTCGACGCTAATAAAAATGTGTCCGCGTATAAATGTGGTCTCCATAGTCTTATAGTAGACTTATATTCTATCCTAACAGACTTTTAAATTGCGTGGTGAACTCATGTTCTATCTTAACACACTTGTAAATTATGGAATTATAGCGTAAACCCTGATCCGACTTATTAACGGCCAATATTCTAAGTTTAAAGGGTTAAGAGTACTTACCCCACGTTGATGATACCTACGGAAACCGTAGCACTTCGCTTTTTAATTACAGGCTTTATCCGCTACAGCGTGAACCTCACGAAATTAAACGTAGGCTGCTAATCGGACCTTACGATAGTTACGTTAATGTTGACTTAATTACTGCGCCAGTCACTTCATGGTTAGTAAATACTAGGCTAGTATCTAGAAAGAGCCTTAGAACACCTCCTTTGTTACCTTAAAGAGAGCCTCGTTACGATGCTATTCGTTAAAACAACTACCGTTAGGCGACTCTTCCTTAGCTAGTAGACTAGCTAGTAGACTAGCTAGTCAACATAGTGATTTCAAGCTTAATTACTAACGGTCTTAGTGTTCCTAGCGTTGCTAGTAGATTGTTGCTTAGAGTGACGATGCTTAGCTTAACGCAGTTACAATTACTTTAATTCGCTATTTCCTCAGGCTCTACCTAGCTTATTTATAAATCCTAGCTCTAGATACGTTATGTACTTCGAATTCGCAGTGTCTTATTTGGCGAATACAATACTAGCCTATAACGAACGATTTAATCTGTATTTCTCGTCTGAAATTCTAAAATACTAGTGAAGACACGCTAAATTCGCATTTTACCAGCCTATTAGGATAAAAGAGCGGCACCTCGTTAGGATGTTACTTGAGTACATCGAAAGGAAGTATCTTAGCGTTCTTAACCGATTAAGGAGTGTTGCCGAAGACGGAGATAATTTAAAATATTCCACTCGTTGGTTTGATAAGTTCGAGAGCCTAATTAGCAGTGTTCGTAACATCGGTGTCGTGTGGGGAGACGAATTAATAACGAAACGTCTTTTCGACATTACCAACAACATTTGACGGGCGGATTTTGGAGGCGGTATCACTGATGGCTAAGTCGTTGAAGACTTGGGCTCAACTTCTTAGCCACTTTGCGGGGAGGCTCTCCATTCGTCACCTGTTTAATTGAAGCGACTAGCGCTAAGTCGTCTTAAATCTACATCATAAGAAATAAAAGAAGAAGGAGATTCCCTAGACAGCATTAAACTTGCTGTGGTATCTCTGAAGCCAAAGATGTATCCGAGTGACAGGTGTAAATCGAAGTGTAGGTTCAAGACCGAGGCCCACTAAGGGGCTAGCACAATAATGGGTGCGTGAGCTTACTCCTGAAATTGCGCACAGACAACGACGATCCTCGGGTGGCTGTTGAAAGTATGTAATTGCGGTTTAGCCAAGCAAGTCTGGTCTGCAATGGATACTGCTTAATTCTAATGATACTAGCCTCCGTACCCTTAGCGGCCCTCTTGCAACGCAGTGTCCGACCCCAGGCGGATCCGCCACGCCCCAGACGGCAAAGGGGTTCAATATGGCCACGCCCTAGTCCTGCGCAATCTCGACCTTCTCGTTGAGCGGCTCGTCGCTACGGCTTAGGCCGAGGTCGCCGCGGACGACGGTGGCCGAGAGACCGTGGATGACGTCGCTGGTGAAGTGGGCGAGGGTGACGTCGTCCGTCCCGCGCTTAAAGCTGCTGGCGCCCATGTTGGAGAGGATGTGCAGCTCCTCGGGCGTCAGCTTCTCGAGCATGTCAGGCGCGGCCTGGGAGCTCTCGAGCTTGGCTATGACGGCGCGCTGCTGGTTGGGCGTGGGGGTGACCTCGAAGGAGCCTAGGGCGAAGTCGACCGACGTGGCTGCGTGCTGCTGAATCCGCGCACTGCCCGTGTCGGTGTCGGCCACGCCCTGGATCACAGGCTGGATCTTCGAGAAAGCTATATCGAAGCCATCCTCCTCCTCAGTCGACAGGATCTCTGAATCTTTTAGGCGCATCTGCCGCAGCACAGCCATAACGATCAGTAGGAAGCGCGTATAGCCCTCGGCGACCTTTGTCGTGTGCCACACGGCCGCGTCCCGCTCGCTACATTGTGCCCGCCGTGCCGCCTGCACCGACACGGCAGCCGCGAGCCCCGATGTCATGGCCAGGTGCACACCTGACGAGAAGTAGGGGTCGACGAAGCAGCCGGCGTCGCCGACGAGCCGGAAGTGCGGCCCCGCATACGCCAACGCGCTGTACGACCAGTCCGACGCCTGCCTCGTTTCCGAGACCATTTCGGCGCCCTCGAGAAGGCTCTTTATTTGGGGCGCCAGCTCCAGGTACTGTTTGTAAAAGGTCGCCGCGTCGACGTTGGACTCCTTCTTCTTAGTGAAAAAGATGTCCTGGCGCGCCACAATGCCCACGGATAAGACGTCGTTATGCAGTGGAATAGCCCACGCCCAACCACTGCTGTCCTGCAGGGCCTCGAAAAAAGGCGACTTCTCGTTCTTCTGGCCCTGGTTGTACATCTTGGCCCCCTTCCAGTACGTCCAATTAGCGATGTTCTTAAGGCCCTCGTTATATCGCCGGTTCTTGAGATACTTTGTCGAGATGAGGCCGTTGCGGCCGCTGGCGTCAATGAGGTAGTCGAACTTAATAGAACCGCTCGTGCCGTCCTTGCGCAACCAGTTGGCCGAGACCGGGCGGCCCGGGTTAGCAAGTCGCACCTCGGCGTCGAAGCCACCCTCAGCGTAAGGCTCGAAAGTCAGGGAGTCAACCTTAGTCTGGTCGAACGTTTTGGCTCCCGAGGCTCCCGCGTGTCGGAAGATCATGTCATCCGACTCGGACCGAACGACATTCCACGCGTGTCCGTCAGGCCCGAGAGAGGCGGAAAAATCGGTGACTGGGGAGGAGTAGCAGGTTAAGCTAGGTGCCCTCTCTGTTTTTCCTTGTGGCGCTTACAGGATTCCTTCTTATCTGTAATCTTAAACGTGGCACCGTACTGCAGGTAATGAATGAGTATACGCCGTGATGAGGGCAGCTTAACGATGGGCGGTCAAACCTTCTTCACGAATCCGTGACGATCAAATGTCTCCTCCAGCTCAATAAAGCGCAGGTAGAAGCGCATGGATGCTAGCATGCTCTCACCGATGTGGTACCTATTAAGTAAGGGCGCTACAGTTAGATCAATGGCCACAAAGTCTTAATCTGATAGAATTTGGTTCACGAGCCACATGCCGGGGAAACTTGTCAGCATCAAGAAGCACGACGTCTAGGCCTTCACGGGCGAGGACGGAAGCGGCATACGAGCCGCCTGGGCCGGCGCCCACCACGAGCACCGCCGTCTGCGTGGGGATCGACATAGTTGTAAAAACTAATGGAAAGATGGTCGAAGAAACAAAATCTTTCGATCAAGGAAGTTATAGTGATGGGTCCTCGATTAAAGCAGCGGGAAGGCCGAAAGGATAATGGGAGTAGAAACCAACTGGAGTGCGTATATACGAGCGCCCGTGCAGGTAAGAGCGCGGGGCCCAGACCGAACTTGAGCTTTGTTTTAAGGGTTTTGTCGGCAAGATAGACGATAGTGGGGGGATAGGCACGCTGTAGCTCCGAGTGGGTGGCGTATGATTATTTTACCCTTAGTGTTCATTACTTCACTTGGGATGCTACTTAGCAGCTAGACAGTGTGTATATATATACCCCCGCCGCTTATTCTCGGCTAGCCTCTCTCTTAAGGCCTCGTGACTTCATCCTTATCTTAGACGCCCCCTAATTTAATCACGTAATTATGGGATCCACTTAACCGATAAGGTAAAGGCTTAAGGAGCGATCCGCTAGGATATAGATTTAGGGTTAGGCCCTTGATAGAGTGTTAGCCTACCCTGGCCTACCACGGTTTAGACTAGCTTAAGGCTATGGGAACGAAAATAAGGAAACATGAGCTTACGTACCTCGACGACGTGGGCATTCTAACCCAGCTAAGGCCACTATAGCTACGCAGGTATACTAGCGACAGCCTTAACCGAGGGCACGTGTAGGTATTAGCGGAGGTAAGCCGAGTATGATCGGCGCTTCTCTACATTACGCTTTTAGGCTAAGCTAAAGGGAAAGTAAGTCTTAGACTTCATATTGTACTACGTTTAACTGCCGCCTTGTGGTGTTTACTATGAGTCGCTTAAGTAGCGTGTGGCGGCTAAGGCGGCCAACCGAGCTATACAAATATTAGCGTCGAATAACGACCGTTGATTAGCACATACTAAGTCGGCCAGATCGAATATAACTAGTGTTGCAATAAGGGAGGCGTGGTAAGCGATAAGTTTAAGATTAAATTTAAGAACCCTCACTTAGCCCCCCCCACACTCAGGCCCCCTAGTAATACCACGCTTAAAACTAAATCTGTAGCATAAAAAACGGACAGGTTAATTGCCTTACAGTAACTGCAACTTATATGCGACACACTCCCTAGATCTTACTGACGGTGAGCTTTTAGAGCTCCTAGGCCCTCCTCATAAGGGCACTTTCAGTATTATCTGAACTAAAGACCTTATTGCTGCTTAGTAGTGTATATTTACCGCAATCGGCCTAAGGTCAGTCATTTTAACTACCGGTCGCCAAATCGTTTAGTGGGGCAATGAATTCCACTAGACAAGGATGGCTGGTGTGCGTGTGCGTGAGGAGAAGCGTAACCACTACCACCGCGGCATCGTACTAAGCACGAGCCGGGCTTATAACTGTCGCACTAGGAGAGGCGTAGCAAGCGATAGGTTTAAGTTTATCGATTAGAAAGGACGAAAGAAAGAGCTGGAGATAGCAGTCTATATACCCGCAACTGAGAATTGCTCTCCACATGCTCTATAAGGCCTATATCAAGTCCTTATAGCTCTTGACGTGACTAGATAGGCGAACTAGTAACAGGCTTATATTACTATAAAACCTATAGATAGAGCTTTAAATGCAGCCTTGTTTAATAATAAATTTAATATAAGAACTAGCTTCACTTGGGGTTTTACTATAGCTCTCTTTATTTAAGTCACTTTTATTCTCTTCAACCGTTAATTAAGCTTAAAAATATGTTTAATGTTTACGGGCTTTACATTAAGGCTAAAATTTACGTCCTTCCTTTTATATAGTTAAATAATCTTAATCATCGCTTTAGGAGCTTAAATTTATCTTTAAGTAAAAGCTAATCAAACGGTTTTTTATTAAAAGCTTTTAAATGATTTTAAAAAGTAGTTGTTATATAATTAAGTGTTCTGTTAACTAATTTAAAGCAGTACTTAAGCTATAAAGTCCGAGGTCTTCTTCAAAGTCAATAAAACTATTATAAAAGTGTTAGATCTTGTTTTATTATTAAGAAGTTTTATTTAAGTAAGATCTCTTCGAATTTATTATATTAAATGATATTTAACATGTATTTTGATTTAAATTCTGTTAAAAGTATATGGCTTACCCCTATACCGTTATCCTTTGTTAAGGACTTAGCTATGCACTTATCGAAAAGCTAGTCCTTTAACCAAGACTGCCCTAAAGCTAAAGCCACCTTATCCGACAGCACAGGCCACCCTACCCTAAAGCTAGGGCTACTTTTCCTATATATTAGAACAGACAAACCCCAGATGAAGGGAGTCTGGTGGAAGGACTCGGTCGTAGGGTCGATCCGAACGGAGTGATTACGAGCCCTTATGTCAAATGCCACAAGCAAAGATGTGTGGATAGTATTGATTAAGGGTCGCAGCAAGTGAGGAGGTAAAGAGTAAGGTTTAAAGTCAAGAGCAAAGGGAGTGTGTATTCATGAAGCATGGTGGTCAACAGGTTGAATTGTGTTGTGTATGCGTCTCTCACATAGCTAACTGCGAACGGTTGAGCGTTCCTATTTAAAGTGCATTGGCCTGATCAAGGTTCAAGCCATCATTCCCTATCCCCGTCTCAATATGTGGCCTACGCCACTCGGAACCTTCTATAAGTTTCCACGTACTTCAGTAAGGTTCCACGAGCCTCCACGTGGTCCCACGAGGTTCCGCGAGCGTCCATGTACTTCTAAGCCACGTCACTGCTTACGCGTTCACTTACGTGTTCCCTCTTTATATTATTAAAAGGATAAAGAGTTAAAAGGATATAAATAAGGGATAACTCTTCTCTCTTCGTGTACATAGTCTCAGAAATAAGCAAGCAACTTAGACATTTCACTCTTAACCCCCTTAAGAAAAGGTCTTACTCTTCCGTGTTCCCTTATTCTTAGGGAACGGCCTCCGAGATCGAAAGAGCCTTTATAAAGGGGTTGCTTCCTCTTTTCAATCGAACTAACACTTTTAACAAATTGCCATACAAAGTGGTTTAGCTATATCAACCGGATAAAAATAGCGGTTTTCTACTTATTCGAGATATTTTAACTAACAAAGCAAATTAAATGAATGTTTTAATAATAGGTGAAAAGAATCCGTTTGTTAACTACTATTAAGTTGGTTAACTAAGTAAAGATTCAAGCTCTTTTTGGTACGTCGATTTTAAAAAACTAAAACGGCTAAGTTAAACGATTAAAGAACATAAAAGGTATAAGGAGGTAAAAGAAGATGGTGTCGCATATAAGGCGCAATTACTGCAGGGCAATTAACGGGTCCGTTTTTGCGCAACAAAACGTAAATGTTACGACCTCAAAAGATCCAAGCCAAGAAGGTGGCTGAGCACTGCACTAGCCACTAAGCACCTCTCCAGCCACAAAAGAAACTATTATTAACAAGGCAAGCAACAATAGAAACAAGCCTGGCAAGGAACATTGCCTCAGTAAAGAAAGCATTGCTAAGATTAGAAAGACTTCATGATTAGGACAAGAGATCACGTGATAGATATAAGGATCGAAAGCTATCTAAGCTATATATAAGAGTGGATATATAAGATCGCTAGCTAATTAATATATACACGGTATCAGAAAGGAAATAACTTAGTATATAAGTTAAAAGAATTTCTTAATTTAATAGTCATTACCTTAATGATTAATCTAAGCATTAATCTTACTTATAAATAGGAGTAAACTTTTAACAACCTATTATAAAGATTAAACTAGTTACTTAGTTTAGCACCCTTAGTTTATCAGTTACCTTGCGATTAGTGTTTGTTGGAAGTGGTGGTTTGATTAAAAAGAGGAAGCAACCCCTTTATAAGGGCTCTTTCGATCTCGGAGGTCGTTTCTATAAAGAAACACGGAAGAATAAAGAACTTCTCTTCAAAAAGAACGAGAGTGTATTTCGTGTGCTTTTTTGCTTGCTTCAGGACAGACTAGTTACACGAAGAGGGGAGATTCAGCCTTTACTTATACCCGTTAAACCCTTATCCTCTTAGTAATACAAGGAAGAGGACGCGTAAGTGATTGCGTAAGTGATTACGTGGCTTAGAAGCATATGGAACCTTATAGAGGTTTGTGGAGCCTCATGGTGGAACCAAGAAACCCCAGACTGTAAGGAGTCTGGTGGAAAGACACGGTCGTGAGGTCGATCCCAAGGGACAATCAGGTGAGGATATCGTTGATCAAGATGATCCTTAACGTAGGGAAGTAAAAGAAGCTTAGAATAGTCACGAAAAATGAGCGTGAAGTACCGTACTAAGAGTAGCAGTGTATTAAAAGGAGGGGAAAAAGCGCTCTGGTCTTCTGAACTATGAACTGGGCTTCCGAGGCCTAACTTATACTTGTGTAAACCCTTGATCAAGGCTTACGTAAGAGCCCTGGCCCGGTCTCAATGGGGGCTCGTGGGAGCTTCAGGGAGCCACGTAGAAACTCGTGGAAACTCGTAGAACCTTGCAGAAGCTTCCGCGTGGCGTACGCCACGCTTATAGGTAAAGCGGGCCATGCTTGCGGGTAAGCTGGCCCGTGCTCCAGGGTAGGCTGGCCCAAGCTTTAGGATAGGTTCGGTTAAAGGACTAGCTTCTTGTTAAGTGCATAGCTTAGTCCGTAGTGACAGAGAACGGTATAGGATAAGTCCTATACCTGCAACAATTTATAATATTAAGGCCAGCTTTACCTATAATATGCCTTACAGGACTATACCGCTTACGGAACTCATATCGGAAACACAAAGCTTTGCTGCCCAATAATCCTAAACCAGAGGAAGGCTGATTAGAGGACTTCTTGTTGGAAGTGATGGTTTGATCGAAAAGAGGAAGCAACCCCTTTATAAGGGCTCTTTCGATCTCGGAGGCCGTTCCTTAAGGATAAAGGAACACGGAAGAGTAGGAACTTCTCTTGAGGGGGGTAGAGAGTGAGATCTCTAAGTTGCTTGCTTATTTCCGAGACTATGTACACAAAGAGGGAAGATTTATCCCTTATTTATACCCTTTTAACCCTTTATCCTCTTAGTAATACGAAGAGGAGACGCGTAAGTGGACGCGTAAGCAGTGACGTGGCTTAAAAGCACGTGGACGCTTATAGAACCTCGTGGGACCATGTAGAGGCTTGTGGAACCTCATGGAAGTACGTGGAAACTCGTAGAAACTTATAGAAGGTTCCGAGTGGCGTAGGCCACGTATACAGAAAAAGTGGCCCTAGCTTTAGGGTAGGGTGGCCCGTGCTGTCGGGTAAGGTGGCCCGAGCTTTAGGGCAGTCTCGGTTAAAGGACTAGCTTTTCGATAAGTGCATAGCTAAGTCCTTAACGAAGGATAACGGTATAGGGGTAAGCCCTATACTTTTAACACTCCTTAAGTCACTAAGGCGAAGGCGGAAAACTGGGGGCTATTAAAGATACTAAACGGCTTAGTAGCTGCCCTAAGTTAGAAGCCTCACGATCACTAGATAGCTAATACGCCTTTGCAGAGTTCACAGTGAGTATAATAGTAGCTGTTAAGCTTAATTAATACTATGCACCCTTTAAAGAGGATAAGGAAACCTTAATTAGGCGATTTTCAGATAACTACTTCCTAGAGTTTTTACGTTTATTAAGAGACAAGTACGTGGGGGACAACAGAGTTGAACCTTATAGCCACAACCCGCCCTCGCCTCCTCACCTTATTTTTCCACCTCAGTTATTCTCTTATAAGCTAAAACAAGAAAACAGTCCTTTAAAGCTAATAGAGCAGCTTAACACTATATATAAGATAGTGGCGTAGAAGGTATAACCTGTTAATAACTATCTGTTGGACATGACTATACTAGCTAGCTTAACGTTATAAAAGAACAAAGCAATATAAAAGATCGGAGATAGATTGCTGCCTAGACTAATAGAGGGGATAATAAGAAATATACAGCTAAGGTTCTTTACTATAGGACTTAAAGAGCAGCTAACAGATAAGCGATAGACAGAGATCCTTAATTAGCTTAAATCCTAGGAGATAACTCCGGAAGAAATGGCTATCTTTAAGCAGATCCTTTAAAACTGAGAAGTATACTTAGCTTAGGATACTACAAATATAGGCCAGATTCGGCTAAAGATCTTACCTTTATATAAGATCAGGACTGTTCTATATATCGCGTGGTAAGTTAAGAACGTGCCGATCCTTAATACATCGATACTAAAGGCGATCAAGGTACTAAAGAAGAGACTAGCTAAAAGATAAGTAAAGGAATACTACAGACTATACCGAAATAGCTGGTTTATAGTGAGTAAGAAAGATAGAAGCGTAAAGCTAATTAACTTGACGACTCAGCTTAATAGAGTTATGATTAAAGACGCGCTCTTACTTAAAAGGTGCAACGAGTTTGCTGAAGCCTTTTTGAACTATTAAATACTTACAAAACTCTTCTTTAAATACAACCACTATTTATTTACAGAGAGGAGTAAAGATATGATAGCTTTTTTAACATCTTTTGTTAAAAGTATAGCGCTTACCCGTATACCGTTATCCTTCGTTAAGGACTTAGCTATACACTTATTGAAAAGCTAGTCCTTTAACCGAGACTGCCCTAAAGCTCGGGCCACCTTACCCGACAGCACGGGCCACCCTACCCTAAAGCTAGGGCCACTTTTTCTGTATACGTGGCCTACGCCACTTGGAACCTTCTATAAGTTTCTACGAGTTTCCACGTACTTCCATGAGGTTCCACAAGCCTCTACATGGTCCCACGAGGTTCTATAAGCGTCCACGTGCTTTTAAGCCACGTCACTGCTTACGCGTCCACTTACGCGTCTCCTCTTCGTATTACTAAGAGGATAAAGGGTTAAAAGGGTATAAATAAGGGATAAATCTTCCCTCTTTGTGTACATAGTCTCGGAAATAAGCAAGCAACTTAGAGATCTCACTCTCTAACCCCCTTAAGAGAAGTTCCTACTCTTTCGTGTTCCTTTATCTTTAAGGAACGGCCTCCGAGATCGAAAGAGCCCTTATAAAGGGGTTGCTTCCTCTTTCCGATCGAACCACCACTTCCAACACCTTTTAAAGTATCAAGATAGATAACGTTACCCTAAGGATTCACGAACTTACTAAGATATTTTATTCGAGTGATAGCTAGGATTCTGTTCGATATTGTAAAAGAAAAGGCCTACTTTTTCTTCGACGATACGCTAGTTAAAAGACCAACTATATATTATCTTAATTAAGAGCTCTACCTTAGGGTTCGACGGTTTATCCCTAAGCACCTTGAAAACCTAGATACTGTAAAGGGGCCGGGCGGGCGGATCGGCGGTGCGTCGGCGCGCCGGCGGGAAGCAAGCGCCAGGGCGGTCGCCGAAACGGCGGAGCGGCGCCACGTTAATCCGGGGCGCCCTTATGCAGAATCTGGCCGCGCCCGCAAACGGAGGGACGGCCAGATTGAAGTCAATACAGCCAGCCAGTCATTGGAATTGCGTGCACATAGTCACCTCGTTCGATTCGTATCATTCCGTTACAATTCTTCAATCTCTACACCACGAGAACGAGCCGGCTATGGCACCCGCTACCCGATCGCGCCCCGACAGCTCGACGCCCGGTCAAGCAAGCTCACCCCAACTTAGGGTTAGGAGCCAACGAGCCAGCCGCGCCGAGCAACGCGGCGATCCCCGGCGCCCTGACTACCGGAGCGGGCACGGTGGAGGGGCGCCCGTTCCCAATGGACGAAGGGCCCACGGGCGCGGACGAACCGCGACCATCCGGCGAAACGGATCCAAGCCCAACGCCGGGACCCGACATGTCAACCCCTCGGAGTCCGATCTGTTCCGGGTCGCCACGCGGGAGAACGACCTTCTCCGCGCGCTGCTGAAGACACAGCAGAAGATGATCGAGATGATGACGGCGGACCGAGCCGACCGCCAACGGGGTCAAGGACTAACGCCGCCCAGTCGGAGCACGAGCGGAGAACCGCGCACGTACGAGAAGCCACCGACTTACGCATGCAAGAAGCTAGAGGAGGCCTCGACCCACGTGGAGATCCGAAGCTGGATCGTGGCGGTGGAACAACAAAACGAGAGCCGACCCGACCAGACGGATGCTCGCTATATCGAATGGGCCCTCACCAACGTGGACTACGCCTTGCAAAGCGAGTGGCGCACCCACGCCGAAGATCTATACCCGCAAGGGAAATACAGCGAGCAGGCCAAGTGGGCAGACTTCTTAAAGTTCATTCGACGGGAACACATCGACCCGGCTCAGAATATGCAGAGGTCAATGGCGGCGCTACAACGGATCCGGCAAACGGCCGACCAATCGCCGACACAGTTCTATAACGAGTGGTCCGCGTGGCAGCGACGGGTTCGAGAGAGCATCGCAGGCCAGCCCCTCATCGCACACGAGTTCCTACTCAAGCTGCGACCGTGGCTACGGATGGACATCATTCGGGATAACGTTGCTATCACCGACGCCCAAGCGGTCGCCCACGAGGCGGAGCGTCGATGGCAGATCCTCTCCCTTATCAGCGAAGGGATCGCGAAGGGACACGCGACGGGACTCCGGGAGGAAGGAAGCGACCCCGGGCCGAGCACGAGTTTAGCGGGACCCGACAGGGGTATGTGAACCAGGCGGTGGTGCAACCAGCGTCGAAGGTTCGTCGAGGGGGTTCGGCCCAGGCGCCACCGAGAGGAGACCCCGCCCGAAGTACGTCCGTTGCTATAAATGCGGCGAGGGGGCCATATCCAGCGGGATTGTACGGCCAAGCCGCCGGGCAGGCAATCCCCGGCGGCGCACACCGGCGCTACACGAGCGGCCGGCGCGCGGATCCAGGCGGCAGAGGTGAAGCAAGAGACGCCCCAGTACCGATCCGACTCCGACTGGAGCGCGAGCGAGGCGGGAAATGTGTAGCTGAGCCGGACGGAGCGCAAGACGACTCAGCGGACACACACCGCGCGACAGGGGTGCTAGGCGCGGCCATGCGCACCACGGGCCAGTTATGCGACGAACTCGGCCGAGCGAAGAAGCCGATTCGGATCGACCTGGATTCGGGGCCGAGGTCAACGTGATCGCAAAGCGGACGGCGGATCGAGCCGTCACGAGGGGTTGGGTTACGAAAGTCCCCATAACTCTGCCGCGACTTTTAGGGGTCGACGGGCAGCCGCTACGGTGCTATGGCGCCGTGGAAGCGGCGATAGAGATGCAAGACGTGCAAGGGCAGGTACGGAGGTTCACGCAGGTGTTCTTCGTCGTGCGCCGAGATAAGCACGCGGCCCAGGTGCTACTGTCCCGCCCGGGCATGGGGCGGGAGGAATTACCTTAGACACACGAAAGCCAGACACGTTCACGTTTAGAGTGATGCAGTTCGTGGGGCCAGAGGAGTTCGCCCGCGAAGCGACCGAAGGCGAACCGGTGCTAATCGCCCAGCTAGCGAGGCTAGAGTTAGGTGACGCGTCGGCGATACCGGGGCTTGACGACGAACCGCCCATAGGGACCGTCGCGCTACCAGCCTGTTTAAAGGAGTACGAGGTCGTGTTTAGTGAGTCCGCAGCCGCGGAGCCGCCTATTTTAGGAGAGACACCGCACACGATCGACCTCATCCCCGGCGCACAGCCTCCACACGGACCTATCTATCCCCTCTCAGAACCGCAACGAAAGGAGCTCGAGGAGTACCTCGCGAAGGCGTTGGAAACCGGTCGCATTAGGCACTCCACGAGCCCGGCGGGGGCACCCGTGCTATTCGTGCCAAAAAGGACGGCAGTCTACGACTATGCGTCGATTACCGGGGCCTAAATAAGGTCACGGTAAAGAACCGATATCCGCTTCCGCTAATTAGCGAGCTGATGGATCAGCTGGGGTCGGCGAAGGTGTTCTCGAAGATGGATTTACGAGACGCCTATTTTCGCCTCGCAATCGCAGAGGGCGACCGCTGGAAGACCGCGTTCCGAACGAAGTACGGCCACTTCGAGTATAACGTGATGGCCATGGGGCTCACGAACGCGCCCGCCACGTTTCAGGCCTATATGCAGAAGGCATTAGCAGGGCTCATTGACACCATTTGCGTGGTTTACCTCGACGACATCGTCATCTACTCGCAGGACGCGAAGGAACACGCGACGCATCTCCGAATGGTGTGCGAACGGCTGAAGGAGCACGAGCTATTTGCGAAGATCTCGAAGTGCGAATTCTTTAAAGAGGAAATCGAGTTCCTAGGATTCGTGGTCGGCCGAGTAGGCTTAAAGATGGACCCGAAACGAGTGATAGCCGTGCAGGAATGGCAGCCTCCTGAGTCGTACCGGGACATCCAAGTGTTCCTAGGGTTCACCAACTTCTATAGGAAGTTCATTGCGAAGTACTCGCATATCACGGCACCGATTACGGCGCTACTGAAAGGCATGGAGGCCGGCCGGAAGAAGGGCCCGTTCCAGTGGCCCCTGGACGCACAGAAGGCGTTCGAAGAGCTAAAGCACGCGTTCACTTCGGCGACGGTGCTCCGACACTGGGACCCGGAGAAAACTAGCAGGGTCGAGACAGACGCGAGTGATAGGGCAGTCTCAGGCATCCTATCACAGAAACAAGGAGGTGGCGAGTGGAGGCCAGTCGCCTACTGGTCGCGGAAACTCACGGCGCCCGAGCTGAACTGGGCCACGGGCCAAAAGGAACTGCTAGCGATTGTCGAATCACTCGAGCATTGGAGACACTACCTTGAGGGGCTGAGCGCCAAGTTCACGGTCTGGACCGACCACCAGGCACTGAAAGGGGTCGTGGAAGCACCGGCGAGAGACTTACGAGGCCGCCTCGCAAGATGGGTGTACAGGCTCTCGCATTTTGACTTCGATATGGAATATCGGAAGGGGGCCACGAACCCGGCGGATCCGCTATCGCGGCGACCAGACTACATGGCTGGGGAGATCAGCTACCACGACGTGATTCCGTCACTAGCAATGAAACTGGCACTCGTCGACCAGCTGCCGGCCGAGGTCCGACACCAGGTGGCAAGGATCAGCACCACGAGAAACGTCGGGACCGCGACGTACGTGGGGGCGGTGCGGGCGATGGTGACGCACACAGACAAAAGGTCGGCGGGTGGCCAGGGGGGACGCGGTCCTTGCCCCGGTAACCCGGGCACAAGGCCAGGGAGGGCCACCCACGACGAGGCGCCGAGCAGTGATCGACGAGGCCGGTGGGGGGACAGGTGCTCCCGAGAGCAGTGGCTCGAAGCGTGGCAAGAAACGAGACCACTTGGGCGGATAAGCCCACTGAGGCGTTCTACCAGCTCATTCGGGGGCTACAACCCCAGGACCGGGACATCGCGGAACGAATGGAGAAGGCGCGGCAAGGCCAAGCTGCGGGGTACCACCTAGACGAGGAAGGAGCCCTCCGATTTAAAGGAAGGCTAGTCATCCCTAATGAGGGAGCGTTAAGGGCCCAACTACTCCACCAACACCACGATGACCCCAGGGCGGGACACCTAGGCGCGAATAAGACCTTAGAGCTGCTCACGAGGAAGTTCCACTGGCCCGCGATCGCCGAGGAGGTGCGACAGTACGCAGAGTCATGCCAGGAGTGCCAGGGAGCAAGGAGACCAAGGCACAAACCGTACGGCCTACTCCAATCCCTACCGCTACCCGAGGGACCCTGGCAAGAGATTAGCATGGACTTCATCACTGGGCTGCCGATCAGCTGCCGACCCGAGGGCGACGCCTGCGACGCCGTGTTAGTCATCGTGGACCGATTCACGAAGATGGCACTGTTCCTACCCACGAGGAAAACCCTAACTGCGGCAGAGTTAGCCCATATCCTGTATAAGGAAGTGGAATGCCGGTACGGGACGCCCCTCGGGATTGTGAGCGATAGGGACTCCCTACTCACGAGCCGGTTCTGGCAAGAGTGGTGCGAGGCAAGGGCAACGAAACGCCGGCTGAGCACGGCGTACCATCCCCAAACGGACGGGCAGACAGAGAGAACGCACCAAACACTAGAGAAGTGGTTACGCACGTGTTGCGACGAGGCGACATGGGCATCCGGGCTACACGAAGCCGAGTTCGCCTATAATAACCGCCGCCACGACTCCATCGGGGTGTCACCGTTTGAGGCGCTGTATGGATTTCACCCGAGGATGACGGAGTTCGCCCCCAAGCAGAACGCTTTCGGAGCGCGGGCGTGTTAGAACGGCTACAGAAGAGCCGAGAGGTCCGCGCGCGTATGAGAGAACACTGGGACGTCGCAGTGAAAGCCCAACAAAAGGGCTACGACCGAAGGCACCAGGACCAAGAGTTCCAACCAGGTCAGTGGGTAGGCCTCTCGACGAAGCGGTTCCGATTTAAGTGCGGTGCGAAGCTCGCCCCGACGTACATTCGGGTAAAGGTCACGGAGAGGATTGGTAAGGTGGCCTACAGGGTCGCCCTGCCCTCGCAGTACGAACGGATACACGACGTGTTCCCAGTGTCATCGTTGGAGCCATGGACTGGCAAGGCCTCCGGGGACCATGAGGCACTCCCAGGACTGGTGGAGGACCAAGAGGAGTGGGAGGTCGAGGATATCCTCCGACACAGGACGACCGCCCGAGGGGCGGAGTACCTCGTGAAATGGATGGGCTGGCCGGTGGAATATAACACCTGGGAGCCAGAGGCGAACCTGGAGAACGCGCCGAAGATCGTGGCACGCTATCGTAAGCGGCGGTCCCACCGTAAATGGGACGACGATCGCCCTCCGAGCACAGGAAATCACGGAGTGGCGGGGCGCGAAGCGCAGCAGATCAATTAACGAGGCCAGGGCCTAGAAGTACACGGAGCTAAGCCATGCAATTGCTGTGGAAGGTCGCACGCGGCATGCAGAGTAGGACGCAGGAGGTCCGCTAGGCGGCGTACGGGCGACGAGGATCCGCCAAAGCGCAGGACGCAGCGGATGAGGGGACGGCAAACTAGGTGACGCGTCAGGGCGACCTAGCGGCGAGACGGGCGAAGGCGTCGCGAAGGAGGGGTCCAGCCGAGGGACCGTGAGCCGCGTCGTCGGCGGCAGAGCGGCGACGTTTGGCACCTCGGGTCGACGAGGACGGCGAGACGGCGGGCGGAGCGATGCCACCGAGGACGTTGATCCGTCGCAAGCCGAGTGACGAGAAGGCGCTGTTGTAGTACTCCTCCATTGCGGCCGGGGACCAGTCCTTAAACGGCAGGGGGAGGAGCCGCCGCCGGAAGGCTAGTCACGATCTCGGAGACGTACCGGGGTGTGTACCCAGCTCCAATGGGATCGGGGCGGGTAGCGTCGATCGGGAAGCGGCGCAGGACATGCGATCGTCCGCCGGCCTGGGCAAGCCGAGCCAGAGAGATGGCCAGCTCGGGGAGCACAACCAAGGACGTCAGCCGTCGCCGAGAGCGTGATGGTGGCCACGTCGAGGTTCTCAGTGTCTCGCGTGTGCTGAACACTAGGCGGCGCGGGATGGGAATCCCAGCGCATAGCCGTGTCTATCTCGCGGTTCGCCGAGTGGAGACTGAAGTGCCGGGCCCAAAGGACGTCCCGGAAGGCGGTAACGCTGACAGGGGGAGCGGGGTCAGGATACAGCTCGAGGATGCGGTTCATGGCCCGTCGGCGGGCGAGCGCCCATTGCTCGGCAGTCCAGTGTGGGTCCACGGACGGGCCGGTCGGGGCAAGAGCTTGCGCGGGTGGCGGCATTTGCGCCGACGCGTCAGTGCCCCCGAGACCATGTCAACATCGCCATCAGGGCTAGGGGAGCGGTCACCGCCGGTGTCGGAGCCAACGGACAGGGCGTTGCCGCCGTCGGACGCATCTGGGTCGGCGACCGCGCTCAAGGGAGAGGAAGGGCCGCACGAGTCCAGACCGTCCACGACATCGGAACCAGAGCGGCTACTGTCCAGCGAGGAAACGTCGCGACCGCCGTCGCCGGGCATGCTGAAGTTTACCCGCTTAGGCGAAGCGAACGGGTCGTACTCGCCTTGCCATAGCCCGGAGAGGCGCTGTAAGTACGCTGGCCGTTCGCCGGCGACGAGAGGGGACGGCAGCGAGCCGCCGGACGAAGGCAAGGGGTGTAGACGTCGAAGCCAGGTCTCGAAACCGCGTCGGGCAGTATGGTAAACGTCGTACATTGCGACAGGATTATGGTGGCCTCCAACCTCGGAAGGGCGGGGGGGAACCAAATCGCGAAACTCAATGAGTTTCTGGTCACGAGCGGACGAATGAGGTGGCTCGGCGACGGTCGTGGGGACCTGGTCGAACTTATGCCACAGTTCCAAGCGCGCGGCGACGCAGTCGCGATACTCCTCCGCGGACCAAGGCTTCTCAGGCAGAGGACAGGTATTGGAGATCATCGTGAGATGGATCCGCCGCTCGGCCCGCCACTCCACCATCGAGGAGGCGCCGCTAGCGGAGGGAGCACCGCTAGCAGAGCGGACGCCGGAGGCAGGGCTGGAGGGCCAGGGTGTCGCAGCACGAGTGGAGCGCTGGACCCGAGAGGCCGGCGCAGAGGACATCGGCGCGTCCGACAGGGACGCAGCAGAGGACAGCAGGTCGCGATCCTCTAGCGCAGGCGCGCCCGAGCCACCCCGGCCGGAGGGGCCAGGACGGGCACTGGAGCCGGAAGGAGAGCTGCGACCGGACGGCGACTGGACGTACTCGCCATCGTCGTCAGTGTCCGCACCCAGGCTCGAGGCGTCGTCGTCAGAGTCCTCGTCGTCGGAAGGCGATTCATCGCCAGGCATCGCGGCGGGGACTGGCGTGAAGGGCGACGAAGGCCCGGCGGAGTCGACTCGTGCGTCGGAATGGGATCGGCGGACAGACGCCTTGCTACCCTACCGGAAGTGTTAACTAAGGACCGGTCGCGTCAAAACGAAGACGGGGAGGACTCACCGGGGTACGGCGACCAGGGGCGGCGGGACCTGCTCGAGCAACGCGGCTCTTACCATGTTTCTCCCGCCGGGCGTGGTTGACACCAAACCACGAATCAACCCTCGCAGCACCTTTTTTCTGCGATCGTTTGAACCGACGCTGCCAATCGATATCCGATGTGGCCTCGCCCGCGAGAAAATGGTATCCAGGCGCCCAGCGGTACAGCTTGTCGTCGTAGTTGTCGACGGTTAGGCGATAAAGTTCCTCGCAGTGCGCGATAAGGCGGGACAGGCTATCGGCACTGCGATCGCCGACAGGAAGGGCGAGGGTGTATCGCCGCTGGTACTCCTCAGCACTGACAGGCTCCCGTTGGCCATGGGCGCCCTACCGGAACACGATTAGAACCAGTACGCCGACGCGGCGGCGAAAGGAGGGGAAACTCACGGCGAGGATGTCCGTTTGTAATTGGACGAACCGGCGCTGGCTCTGCGCCTCAACAACGGCGAGGGAGTTGGCGGCTTCGCGCTTTTTCTGTTCCTTGCGCTCCTGGAAGACGGCAATGTCCTCCTCATTGCAGCATAGGCGGAAAGCCATCGCCGCCTCGTGGTAGACCGTCTTGAGCGACCCATAGGCTTGGACGTATCGCCAGTTCCAATTGGAACTGCCCACCTGGCCCATGTGGGTACCGCGGTATTGAAGGACGCGAAGATGGGCGATGCCAGCGGTGAGGACGCGGCCGGCACCGACCAATTCCTCGGGAATCTAAACGCGTCAGCCATCGCAACACAGTCGCGGGCAAAGGGCAACACAAACGGCGACACATTTGCGATGATCAATGGCGCAGATCCCGCACTTGCCGGCACCCTCACAGTTCAGAGAGGGATCAACAGCGCCGGTCGTGACACTGTTGCAACAAAAGGCATTGGGGCTAGAGGGGAGGGTTAGCAACGCCCGAGGCAGCCGAGCGAGGCCCGATAGAGCGCCGACCAGGATGCGGGACGCACAAGGAAACGACAAGATCGTCGTCGGCGTTCCGGGACAAAGGGCCGCCGGAGTGTCCAAAACGAAAGACAGAGTGACAGGCGGGGAGGACCTCCCACTCGCGAATGCGGTTAAGCGCGTCCTCGCGCGAGTAGATCGGGTACAGCATTGTCGGCGAACAGTCGAAGAACGAATGGATGAGGAACAGAGAGCGTCACGAAACACGAGACGTACGGGGAATGGAGAGGTCGCCTGCCACAAGGAACGGGAACAAAGGAAAGCTGCAACCAGGCGCCGACCCAGGAGTTGGTATGGAGTACGGAGCTACAAACAAAGCCGAGCCCTCGGCGCCCCAGGCAGCAACACGGGCAGCGAGGCAGCGAGGCGGCGAGGCGGCGAGGCCGCCGCGACAGAGAGCGCGACTGGAGACAAACACGCAGCGCGGGGCAGCGCCGCCCAGGCAACGACCGGCCGCCGATGGGCGGGCCAGCAGACATAACGAGCGCATAGGACAACCCCACGAAGGGCGGCGACCACAAGGTGGCGGGCCAAGGACCCACGCGGCGCGGCGCACCCGAGACCGCTCCACCGATAGGAATTCCACGGGCGCCGGAGACCGGGCCCAGGAATTGGGGGGGCATTGTAAAGGGGCCGGGCGGGCGGATCGGCGGTGCGTCGGCGCGCCGGCGGGAAGCAAGCGCCAGGGCGGTCGCCGAAACGGCGGAGCGGCGCCACGTTAATCCGGGGCGCCCTTATGCAGAATCTGGCCGCGCCCGCAAACGGAGGGACGGCCAGATTGAAGTCAATACAGCCAGCCAGTCATTGGAATTGCGTGCACATAGTCACCTCGTTCGATTCGTATCATTCCGTTACACGAGCCCTCTTTCCCTTAGTTATCTTTAATAATAAAAACGTTTAATAGTAATAGTTTAATAATAAGATGTTTAATAACGACGACTTAAGTAATAAAAGCTCGGCTTTAACGGCTTTAGCAACTTAAGTAATAAGATAACGCTATATTAACTATATAAGGTGTTTCTTTTATAAACAAAGCCTTAGAATTCTTAATAGTAGCGCTATTTAATTATCGATGGCCATAATAGCCATATTAATAAGCCTTTTCTTTTAGCGCACTGCTTATAAATTCTTTAACCACTTAATGTCGGCCCTTTCTTAATGTTAAAGCGGCGGTTCGAGTTTATCTTACATATCACTTATGTTAAAAGTATAGGGCTTACCTCTATACCGTTATTCTCCGTTACGGACTAAGCTATGCACTTAACGGAAAGCTAGTCCTTTAACCGAGACTGCTCTAAAGCTTAGGCCACCTTATCCTACAGCACGGGCCACCCTATCCTAAAGCTAGTGCTATTTTTTCTATATATGTGGCCTACGCCACTTGGAACCTTCTATAAGTTTCTACGTACTTCTATAAGGTTCCACGAGCCTCCACGTGGTTCTACGAGGTTCCACAAGCGTCCAAGTGCTTCTAAGCCACGTCACTGCTTACTTGTCCACTTACGCGTCCCCTCTTTGTATTACTAAGAGGATAAAGGGTTGTCAGGGTATAAATAAGGGATAAATCTTCCCTCTTCGTGTACATAGTCTCGGAAGCAAGCAAGCAACTTAGAGATTTTACTCTCGACCCCCTTAAGAGAAGTTCTTATTCTTCCGTGTTCCTTTATCCTTAAGGAACGGCCTCTGAGATCGAAAGAACCCTTAAAAAAAGGGTTGCTTCCTCTTCCGATCGAACCACCACTTTCAACAACTTATTATTTTATAATGGCTATAGTTACCGGTAAACTAAAGTTTATAGCGGTGACACAAAAAGCAGAGAGGGTCAAACAGAAGGTGGTGTTCATGCTATCTGCTGCAGCGCTGGCGGCGCTGCTGGGATTATTTACTCTCGAACACACGGTCTCCACTTCATCGGGTGGCAGGGCCTTGACAGCTGCCTCAGATTGGCAGGGTCCCAGGTCCGTCACGTATCAAGCGGCCTAAAAACGGGCTTAAAGTGAAGCCCTCATAAAGTAGAAAATGCTTCAGGGCTAGAAGTTAACTAACATCTATTTAAGAGACCGATTTAAGGCGCTCAATAACAGGCTAACTATATAGGCTGATGCTATGACTATAAACGTATTAAACTAGCCAAAAAGATTAAATAAAGCCCTTTAAGCTTTAAAAAACTATCTTTAAACTCTTCAGAATAGCAAGAACTTGTCACGGTTTGAGGAACAAAAGATCTGTTAATAACCCAAGGGTTTTATTAAGATGTGAAAACTACAGGTGAAGAGAAAAAGAAGAAGAACAAGCTCCTCTCAGTCACTGTTTGGCAGGAATATATCCAGCCAGCAGCGGTACGTACCGCCAGGCAAGCGGTAAGTCGTCTATGCGTTCCCATGCTCTTGTACCTATATACCTATGCCGTAATAGGACTTAAGAGAATTAAAGACATTTATTTTAATGAAAGATGGCCTACTATAGACTACCGGGGTCCGCTATATAAGCTATTATTATTGTTCTTACACCTAGCGACCTATTTAGGCCATGAGGACCCCCTGCGTATCTAAGCCTAGGAAAACCGTTCCGGGCTGACGTCCGGCCGGATGAAAAACCTAGGTTCCGCTGCGTCGCACCGCTTCTATCTGCACTTTGACCTGCCATACCGAGATCGGGCTCAGCGCGCCCGCTTCCTAGCTGATGAGTTGATTCGCCAGCTGGAACATGTCCAGCCTTCCGGAGCGGAGTAGCCATCTCGCGATAATTCCTGCTTTTCCTGGGGTGTCGAGCATCCTGTCCGTGTCTATCGGTCCTCCTAAAGCTTGGACGAGATGCTCTCGTCTTTCTCTTTCCCGTGGGCAGAAAACGAGGATATGCCGGACGGTCTCCCTGCCCTGACCGCAGACGCACCAGGGGCTGTCGAAGCCCGGGACCCTGCGCTTAAAAAGGAAGTCTCGCAGCCCAATCTTGCCAGTCCTTGCTTGGACGAGGATGGAGCTCTCGGCCTTATGGAGTCCCTTATGGAGCTTGAGGACGTGCTTGCCTGGCGGTATCTTAGTTGCTGCCGGGGTCCGTGCTGTTCGATTTTGCTGCGCTTGTTGCCATCTTTGAAGCCAGTCTCTCTCCTTAGCCTTATGTGTTGAGTCTCCAGCTAGCCATTCGTCTAGCCACCTCTTACGATCGGGAGCGTCGGGGCCTTTCGGTCTGCGCCGGCGAGTCGGTCTTGTTAGGATCCATCTAGCTGCGCTATCGCACCTTGCTTGGATAAGTGATGCGATACGCGGCTGTTGGAGCCTCTCTTCCGATGCCGCCACCCTTCTGTTGAGCCACGTGTCTAAGGGGATACGTAAGCTTCCGTTTCTAGTACTGCAGTGGCCGTGGCTTTGAAAGCTCCTGTGACCTTTCGGAGGCACTCTGTCTGGACGTCGTTAAGTGCCTTGGCTCTATTTTTCGAGATCTGGCGGTGCCACTCTGAAGCTCCATAGCCTATCGCAGACCGTACGACGGCTGTATAGACTTGGCGGGCTCGCTGGAGAGACGCGCCCCATATCGAGCTGGCTATCCGGTCTAGAGCATAGACCTGCGTCGCCATCTTCTTCGATATCGACTGGATGTGGACGTCCCAGCGGAGACGTCTATCCACCTGGATGCCAAGGACGCGGCAGGAGTCTTCTGGTTCGATTTCGTGGCCTTCTAAGGCTATCTTTATGTCCGGACCTTTCCGTCTTCGAGAGAAGTGGACTAGGTGATATTTCTGGATTGCAAAGGTCATGCCGTGGCTGACTGCCCATTCTTTACAGATCCTGTGAGCGGCTTCCAGCCGCTCGCAAGTCTGCTCGGGGTCCAAACCGAAGCCCACGAGGTTCGTGTCGTCTGCAAAGGCTATAGTAGCTATTCCTAGTATAGCGCGGAGAGCCTTATAAAGACCGGCTGTATAGAGGCAGAAGAGGATGGGCGATAAGGGTGAGCCCTGCGGGACGCCTGCCGGAACTGGGATCTCGTCCGATTCCTGGCTGTCGAAGAATAGCGTAGTGGACCGGTTAGATAAGAAGCTTCGGATCCAGCTAATAGTCCATATAGGGACCCTTAGCGCTCGCAGGTTAGCGAGGAGCCTTCCATGGTCGACCGAGTCGAAAGCGCCTGAGATATCCAGCGAAAGAAGGGTTGCTACGCCTCCATACTTCCAGGCTGTACGGACCAGGTCCGTTAGCAGCCGCAAGGCCGTTTCCGTGGAGCGGCCCTTTCGGTTCCCCATCTGTTCGTCCGGGAGCAGCCCGTTTTCTTCCGCAAAGCTGGCTAGCCGTTGCGCCAGCAGGCTCTCGATCACCTTCCCCATGGTGTTAAGCAGCGCGATAGGTCTCCATCCGCCGGCTTGGTGATACTCGTTTGGCTGCTTTCCTGGCTTCCGGAGGATAACGGTGACTGCTTTCCGGAACGCTCTTGGATAGTATCCTATATGCCAGCACGCTTCCGCTAGGGAGGCCAAGGCCTGGAAGAGGGGCTTTCCTAGGCGTTTAAGGAATCCGTTCGGAAGCTGGTCTGGTCCAGGTGCCTTCCACTGGCCTGCCTTAGTAAGGACGTCTTGGACTTGTTCTGCTGTCACCTTGCTGTCCATATCGAGAGGCGCTGCGAGCTGGTTCGTTGTTCGGAAGCCGGTGTACGTAGCCTTAGGGAGGGGATAGAACCTCTCTCGGAAGGCCTCTGTTTTCTCCTTATGGGTCGTTGCTTCGCCACGCGGTGTGTAGAGTGTAGGGACTGCCGGGGGTAACGGCGGTGCTGCTCCTTCCGTTCTTGCCCATCTCGCGATATTCCAGACGCCAGCTGGCTGGCTAGACGCCTCGTGGAGCATATGTCTCCAGGACACCGTCTTGGCTTCTCGGATTGCTTTCTTCTTTGAGAGAGTTGACTGCCGGAGGGCTCGCCAAGCTACGTCCGTCCTATCGGAAAGCCATATCCACTGGGCTCTTCGCTCCTTCTCTATAGCTTCTTCTGTCTCGTGGTTCCACCAGGCTTTTCCTCTCCCTTTAGAGTAGCGGAGGGGGGCAACTAGGTCGGCTATCCGGGTTAATTCCTTAGTTAACGTTTCAGTGTAGCTATCGATTTTTTCTGGTGTCTCGAGTCGCCCTGGCTGTGGTAGGTGTGCCGCTTCTGCCTTCGCCTGGTCATAGTCAGCTGTTTTCCAGCTGCGTCGTGGCCTGTCTTGGCGGTCTGTATAGAGTCCAGCCACGCGTATCACCTGGGGGAGGTGATCGGATCCAGCAAATGGGGCGTACCCGTCGTAGGCAGCTCGGAGATCGTCCGTGGCCCACGCTAAGTCGATCGTGGAGTCCATGCACCCTCTTCGAGTCCATGTCGGTGTTCCAGGGGGGGTGATCAGCTGGAGTCTCCAGGATTCTGCTAGCTGGAGCAGCTTGTTGGCTGCATTATGGGGTCGGACGTTGTATCCTCCCCAGACGGAGTGGTGGACGTTGAAGTCTCCCACGAGGACTGTTCGTCTTAGCTGGGGTTCGGCATAGAGGGCTTCGATAGCGGGTAGGTCCGATCTGCTGGTGGACCCAGGGGGAGGCGAGTATATGCAGACAACCGTTATAGGACCGTCTAGCAGCTGGATCGTGATATGGCACCTGTCTGGCTGCGCCTTGTAGGTCCACTGTGCTAAGGGGAACTTCTTGTTAATATATATGCAAGCTCTACCTCCCTCGGTAGCGTATAGGAGGTGGTACGGAGAGGATCTTGGGCAGTAGGTAGTCGGCATATGTGGGTTTCGCCAGGGCTCTTGGATAGCCAGTACGTCGTATTCTTTGGAGATGGCATCAACTGCCGGGATCTGTGCTTTCTTACTTTTCTGCGTGTTCCAGTGTAGGATCCTTAGCGCTGTCATGGTCGAGCGTGGATGCTGTTTAGTGTTGACTCCGGTGTTTCGATGTCCATGTTGTCTATCTCTTCGTGGGTTCTACTGCGGGTTCTGCCAGTGCTTCTAATACGGCAGCTGGTTGCTCGACGCTTTCGCGGCTGTACTGTCTGCCAGTCCTCGGCTGTTGGCTTAGGGGGTTCTTGCGAGGGCAGTGCGAATCCCTTCGGTCTCGTGACATAAGCAGCCTTAGCGATCTGGACCTGCTCCTGGCGGACTGGACACTCCTTAGACCATGTAGTATGTGGTCCTCGGCATGCTGGACAGCAGTACCGGCTCTTATTCTCGGCTTCTGGGCATTCTTTATCGTCATGCTTTGTTGAAGAGCAAAGCCCACACCTGCGTGCATGGCGGCAGACACGGGCGATATGTCCGTAACGGTAGCAGTGGTAGCATTGCTTAAGCTGGGCTCCTTCGGCGAAGGGTTCGCATGGATAGTAGCTATACTGCCAAATAAGGCCGTCTCGACATAGCTGTTCCGCTTGTTGAACCGTGGGTACTGCAATATATAGGGCCGTGACCTTCCTAGACGAGTTCTTGGCGTTGCGAGGGAGCTTGGCCTCCAGGACGTCGATAGGGCCGCCGGGCTGGTTCCGGAGTTGGACTTCTAGCTGCCCTTAGTTCGTCTCTATGGCCTCCTTATTGATGCCATGGGCCACCACTAGGATCTTTCTCTTCTGGATAGAGGCGTTCTCTCCGAATGCCTCGGCGGTCCAGGCTAGGTCGGCCTCTAGGGCCTGTTTCTCTGCTGTTGATTTGCAGGTGACCGCGTAATCTCCGCTAGGGAGCTTCCTGGCTGCCACTGCTGCCTCTCTGCCTATTGCTACGTTAACTTTCCGTACGATCTCTTCGTAGGTGCAGCCTTCAGTTCCCGCGGCCTTAACCGTGACCTCCCGTTCGTGTCGAGGAGGTAGTGTCTTGGCTACCTGAGGAGCCCTAAGTGTAGGAGCGGCGGTAGGGGTAATAGCGGCTGCAGCGTATGTCTTAGGAGCTTTAATTTCCTTGTGGATAGCCTGGAGCGCGTTCTCGATATTATCGATGCGTCTTTCGATACTGGTCTGGCTATCTGGTTCCTTGGCTGCCGCCTCTAGGACCGGGATGGCGGCTTGTACGGCTGCGACCAAGGTCGCAGCGTCGGATTCACCGGCTAGGAAGCGTTTGAGGCGGTTTACGGTACCGCGTATAGCTTCTGGACTGCGTCCAGGTGTAGTGTTGCTGCTTGGCGATGGCGTTCGCGAGTCTGGAGGCGACGGCTCAGGCGGTGGGGCGGCCTGTTGGCGGCTCCCACCACCCGCGTTTTGTTTCACTGGTGGTGGATCGACCATTTCTAGGGTAAATGAGGCCCCAGGAACAGTTTCCGGGCTATCCGGTAGGTTTTAGAGTCGTGGTTGTGAAGTTATCGCCGTGTGGGGTCAGTTTCGAAAAGTTTTTATATAAGCTATTAAGTTTAAAAGGCCCTTAACACTCTTAACGCTATTATTATAGAACTATAGTATAGCTAGGTGTAATTAAAGACTATATTAAAGAGAAAACTACCTCGAAAATAGGGTAGAGTTCTCCTTAAAGCCTAGTAAGCCTTCGTTAATATAGCAGACATTTAATAAGCTAAGGATTAGCTGTAACACAAGGCTAAGTCTTAGCGCCCGCGGCGCTCTATGCGCTGCTAGCTAAATAGACGGTCAGAATCACCCTAAATTAAACCAGACTAAGACAAGGAGATAAAGCATGTCGAGAAAGAGATATGCGTTCAATTTTAGCTATAGAGGCCTTATGGTGGCTGCAAAACACCATAGTACATAGAGTGGTGTTGATATTCTAGTGACGTGGCCCATACAGGGGGTGGCCCGTTCAGTGGGGTGTTAACTTAGTAGCTGTTTTGCTATAAAGCACCAGCTTAGCTGATGAGCGGTTTGCGAAACCATTGCTAAGTGGGGCAGAGCACGAGTACTTAATAGGCCCAGTGCTTATGGGTCTAAATGCACCACGACCCAATTCTGTGTGAGCACTGAGATTATTGTAGTTATTTTTATTGTGAGCAAGCTGGCTAAGTGGGCCATTCGGCCTGCTAGGCCTAAGGAGGCAACTGGCCCGCCCTCGCTTAACCGGCATTCCTTATTTCTACCCGACGCCTTACGTTAATGTGGATGGATCGTCTGAAACCAGGGGGGCGGCGGAACCGGATTTCTAAGTGATTAACGAATGACGGCACGCTCGGCGCTGAACAGGGGTGGAAACCAAAGCTCGTGTTGCCCTAGATCCGCGCCGGCACGTGGGTCACGAATACTACATGATTGAACAGCATGGGGCAGGGGTTCGGCAGCAGATTCCCAACAGAATTCATTCGGCCACTAGAGCGCCGCCGCATAAAACGAGTAATAATGTAGGCACTCGTGCTCGCCACATACACTGATCATTTGGGTGAGATATGCCAGTTAGTGGAGTAGGTCGAGATGTATTCTGTTCGGCAACTGCTGTCAGGCCCTTATTCAGGGCTGAAGTGGTTTAGGGGTGGCTGCCACCGACTATGCTAAGCGTCAGGTTGAATAGGGATGGATGGATTGATGGATGGATGTATTATCGCCGCATTGGGACAGTATCCCGCCTCCCGACAGGTTGAACAGGGGCCAGAGGCCGCGCATAGCTCGGAATGGTCTAACCGAGGTCCGTCCGTCTCTTAAAGCGCGGACCACGTGTTGATCTGCATCGTCGGAGCGAATCCTCCTATTATCGATAACACCTAGAGACCAATACCGCGACGTGGGACACGAGCCGAGGTGAGTCCGAATCGAACGATGGCGGCTATGACGGCCCGCCTGTATACGAGCCTGTCTTCATTCTGCGCGCCTCCATTAAGAGAGTAGTACAGTAGTACCCTCTCCTGATCCGAATCCCGACACCCGAGTCTAAGGGCATGTAACTAGATGGAGCACATCCGAGGGGGAGCCTACCGCGGCCTAGGGGGCAAAGGTGGCGTAAGGAGGCTAAGTTCGACGCTAGCTGGGGTTTGCGCAGTGCTGCTCGGGGCTACCCGTGTTGTATTTTGTACCTATAGCTAGTCAAACTACTATATTCGGTCCCTTGACTAGTCGTTCGTCTGTACATAGGGGACTAACACTGCGAGTTTATAGGGCACCGCCCTCAGTAGGGGACGATAGGGCGAATGGGTGTTGTTCTTAACGGTCTGAACAGCTATAGCGGGATCTGGAAAATCCTGGCGTATATATTCCCGTCAGGCTCGCGCTCATCGAAAATGTCCATCCCTAAGCCAACGCAGCACACTCATTTAACGCAGCCTAGCACACTCGCCTAACGCAGCAAACACTCGTTTATGTAACGCAACACCAGTTTAGTCTTTACTAACCAACTAACCACCTCCCTACCAACACCATGCACGCCTCCACCCTCCTCTTCTCAGCTAGCCTCGTCGCCGCCGCCGCCGTGCCGCGCCAGGCCGAGGGTGCTTGCACCAACCCGCCCAAACGTGTTGAATGGCGGACCCTGGACCGCGAGGCCCAGCAGCACTACATCGACTCGGTCAAGTGCATGACGAAGAAGCCGTCGGAGATGGGTCACGAGGGCACGACGCGCTACGACGACTTCACCTACGTCCACACCACCCTGGATAAGAAAAGCATGTTGGCTCCTTCCCGAAAAGCTCGCTTTGTTTTTGATCTCGAGAGCTAACTGCGCCCAGTCCATGCCGTCGCTCAGTTCCTGCCCTGGCACCGTCTCTTCGTTCAGGCCTACGAAGATGCGCTCCACGATTGCGGTTTCAGGGGCGTGATGCCGTAAGCAGCGCCCGGTTTTGGCTACCCTCCCCCACTCTCATCCGGTCCTGTACTCACATAAAGGATCCGTAGCTACTGGGACTGGTCCCTCGACACGGCCGACGTCACCAAGTCGCCTATTTGGGACGCCGAGACGGGCTTCGGCGGCAATGGCGACCCCGCAATCGACCCCATGGAGGGCAGCGCCAAGAAATGCCTTGTCGACGGGCCATTCGCAGGCCTGCAGGTTGCCTGGACCATGCAGGGCCAGAAGCCTCACTGTCTTGCCCGTAACTGGAATAATGGCATTTCCTACCCGGGTGACATGTTCTCCGATAATTACAACAACAAGACCCTCGACGAGATTGCCGCTCTGGACAACTACCCCGACTTCCGTTACAAGCTCGAGGGCCGTCCGCACGGCGCCATTCACTCGGCCATTGGCGGCGACATGGTGCCCGCCACCTCTCCTAACGGTGCGACAACCTGTTCCGGGTCTCCCCGAGGCGCTATAGAAAACTGACAACTCGTTTTCTACAGATCCCCTCTTCTTCCTCCACCACACCCAGATCGATCGTCTCTGGTCTGACTGGCAGCAGGCTAAGCCCAAGGAGCGCACTATGGCTTTCGGCGGCCCTAAGACCACGGCTGATGATACCCCTGAGGCTACTGCTGAAGATGTCATGCCCTACCTAGGCCTTATACCCGATATCAAGATTAAGGACGTCCTGTCTACCCAGACCGAGCGCCTTTGCTATACCTACTAAGGAGCACCGGGCAATCCCCACAAAAAGGCAAAGAAAGCTAGTCGTGTAGTATTGGGTTGAGAAGATATGGGAAGCTATAGAAGGGGATTCATGGGGTCTTAAAATAATGAATTATCCGCTTCTTTTACTTTTAAATGTTTTGAGACATATACGAATAACTCCTATAGCTATCTGTTTGTCACTAGAAAAAACACGCTGACCTATGAGGCCTGACCGCCATCGCGCCGTCTTTTTCGACTCTGCACTGATTAACCATATTCAGTGTGCATGCCTTAGTAGTTAATTGTGTGAGAATCTTCAACGCGTTAAAGTTCCTGGTCTGCCTTGTCCTCGAAATTATGGCGAGTCTAGTAGCTGATTCTCATAGCAGGCAGCCGTCTGCTGGCCGAAATAGTGGCACGCGTGCCGGGCATAACCCGCGTCGGCCGAGTTACTAAGCGGGAGCCATAGCGCTATTCCTAGGGGGCTAAGGCATAGCGCCATAGTGTAGCACTTAAAAGATGTGTTAGTAAGTGTAACGCACATGGGCCTTCACTGTGGATAAAAAGCGGACGTCGTCGGATGTCGGTTTATATAGCATCTAGCATGATGCGGGAGACTTCAACCTCACATTGCCATGTCAGTGCGGTGCGTTAAGGACTGAACCGCCGTATTTAAATCCTTAAGAGGCGAGACGCTCTTACTAGCCACGTCGTCTAGAAAGGGGGTGTATAGAGTGTGGTTAATAGGTAGTTAAGCTCGTAATCTGGAAGAGAAACTCATGCACTCAGCCCGAGCTACTGGACTCAGTTTAGGTAGGTCTCGATTAATAAAAAGAACAGAGCGATAAGGAGTTCTGACCCGGCCTAGCGACGCGGACGAATAGACCCAAAAATGGATGCAGACGCCTGAGAACCAGCCATGGTGGATTCGACGATGCATGTGATAATGGGGGGAATGGATCGAATGAAGCGGGAGCAATTGAAGGGAAATTAGCTAGGGCCATCACGTGACATACCGCCACACAGGCGCGTCGTGATAGGACGATTTGCCGTCACTTCGAGACGGGTCCATCAACCTCATTGCTATTGGCGTAAACACTGCTAAGTGCCAAGTCGCACTGTAGAGGTCATAGGAAGCTGTCACGACGACGCAATTGATTAAGCCAGGAACCGACACACTACTGCCGCTTATCACAGCGTCGGTTTTCCCTCGCCGAACCTGAACTATCCTGCCTTGCGGGCCGGCGCCGTCATCAGAAGCACCGAGTTTGGTCAGGCTAAAAAGGAATCCTAAGTAAGCGGCGGCCCGGTGTTCGTGAATAGAGAGGTCGGCACCCCGCTGCCTCGGTCCCGACACTTTGTAATACGGCGTATCATAAACCTTAAGCATGGTCTCTTAGGTACATTCACCTCCCATGTCCAGGTCCAACACAAAGCAAAATAAGCGGGTCGGTGTGGCAAGCCCGAGAGAATAGAGATGCACGCAAAGGATGCTGCCAAAAGACCTAAGTGTAGTAGGAACATCTCATTCACTATAAACCACCAGCCCCAGAGTTATAGTAACCGTCACCTGTGAATAGGCACTTCGGACACTTGCGGCTGGGTGTATTTCGTCTCGCCCATGTATGTCGCTGGTGCAGTTGCTGTTGTGACACCCTGGATCTTGTTCCGATGCCTCCTTTTACAGCACCTATCAAGCCATTAATGATGTTATTAGCAAGTGAAAATCACATTCTCTTCATAGAAGGAGTTGAAGAGGTAGAGTTCTTGCAAAAGGTAGCTTACCAGACTCCAGTGATGAAAGCGATGATCAGAAACCCCCCACCTAACCCTGCCCCCAAGCCGATGGCGAGGGTTTTTTCGACATATTTTCCTATCGATGGATCGTAGGGTGTGAGAATACCGGTAGTTAGGTTGATTTGCTTAACATTTGTCCCAAAGGTAACCGTGTTGAGCACCGAGAATTCGTTGATGGACGCAGTGGGCGCGAGGGTCTGGAGATATCTGGTCACAGACTGCAGGGAGGCGGGACACTTCATGAATCCAGGAAAAATGCAGGCTGTAGCCTCTTGCGTAACGATGGACGGTCTTCCTGACCCCTCTCGAGCCAAAAGTGGGCGCGTCTCCACGGCTTCAAAGGCCGCAACCGGGGTCGTGCGGGACGCCGCGCATACGGTGCCCATAGTGGTAGTGTAGATGGCAGTGCTGAAATCGACGCCGGCTCCCCATTCGTGGTTAAATGCGGCTGCCGTAGCGCCGGCTACAGCTCCGATGCCCAGCTGGTATACCTGCTCGATCAGGATCTTGCAGTCATCCTCATCACCGGCGTTGTTGGCCATGTCGTCGCCACCAGTATTAAAGGTAATATTCGTCTCGAGCTCGGCCACTTTCACGTACAACGCCGTCTCAATACCTGTGGATAGTGTACCATTATCGAATCCGGGGATATCAATCTCTCCTAGGGAGAACCCTGCGTGAGCGCTCAGGCGGAGCACGGCTTTAAAAGACGCGTCTCCGGATTCTATAACCACGGGTAAAAATTCAAATTGCCCCTCGTCCCTTAGCAACAGTTAGTTCAATGTTTCATTATGGGATGGGATTCAGCAGATTCTTAGATCCTAAAGACGGGGTCACTTACATGTTACTGTTAGTGACTGCCTCACCGAACAGAGTTAAAGTCATTGAAGGACCCTTGTCAAGTTTGATATGGAACCCGCTGCTATGGTAATCGCAGTCTGGACACTCAGGACCAAATAAATGTGAAGGTGAGACCGAGCTTGATGTCGCCGATGCTAACACCCACGGGTGTTTTGGAAGAAAACATGTTCAGCTCGTATGTGACACCGTCACTCAACGCGACGTCTAACTCAGCATAGAGCTCGAGATCGTCAAACTGGAAAGTGAGTTTGTAATCAGGAAAGGCCGGAAGACTGATGTTGAAGTCGAATTCCAACGGTGGGATTGCTTTGCCTTTCTTGTCGTTGTTGATGAGACCGACCAGGTCATCCATATTCATGGTGGAGCTGCCCAAATACTCAAGACCTGTCTCGAAGATCTCTTCAACGACATCCACCGTCTTGTTCTTGACATCTCCCACCATCTCGTCGAGGCTGAAATTCTCGTCAATGGTAAACATGGCAAATGCGGTTGCTTTGACGTAGCAGTTGGCACAGTTAACACTAAGACCGCCCCCTTTCTCGAGCGTGCCATTTCCATAGCCAGCCTCTTTGGGGAGCAGACCCGACCTGTTAGGGCCCACAAGGGTTAATGGTGTATACCCACAGGGTTCCAAACAGTTGAGCATTCTTCCAGCTCTTGGCGATCACCGTATCGTCGCTTCGGTAGACGTTTGGTTTCCCTCGGGTCCCGATTCTGGTAATGGCGCGTCGGAATGCATGTAGAGTATCCTGGTATGAAGTTCCACGGGCGTTGCGAGTGCGAATAGCGTGTTCGGAGGGTAAAGTGCCTGGAGATGCTAGGGCGCAGCCGAACGCCCAAAATAGGACGAACTTTAGAGCAACGAACAACATGATTGAGTGGTCGCCTACTCAAGTCCGTATAAAACAATGGATGTTTACTAGGAGGGTGTAGCGCGGTGATAAGGGTATCTATCTTACTCTCTAAGTTCCGCACGAAACAACGGACGGATATATAGGTATATATTTCGGCTCCAACTTGTTATACGTCCTCCTTGTCAGCCTTGCCTGTCATGTTGGGACTCTAGGAAATACGTGGCGTTGCTTAGCAGTAATCTGTTGCTGCACTTCTAGCATAGAGGGGTAATTATAGAAACAAAAGTGCAACTATGACGATAAAAGCAATCTGTACATCATCTACCTATGTTTACCTGAGGACAAATTCTTCAAACTGGACAGTAACATGAAAAGTTTTAGATTCCTCGGAGCTTGAAAGCCTGCATTTGATGCCTGTTGATTCTGAGAAGCCATAATCGAACACTTAGTTTTGCCCAACGCCGGCAGCTGTGGCTCTGCACGAGATTTAGCTAGAAAGGAAAGTCGTAATTTTTAAAGGATAAAAGCTATGTAGTACTGAGAAAAGCCAGTTTTTTTTTATTTTGTACACAGCCTTTCGTTTCTGTAGCCTTGAAGATTTCGTGACCCATACTATGCTCTCGCAACCTGAATTGCGCCTTGCCAGCTGAGACCAAAGAGCGGCCGAAGAAGCAAAAGCCCCCACGTGGACAGCTAGGCTGACACGAGTTTCAGTAAGCTGAAAACGGCTCGGGAGCTTTTATGGGTCTGTAGACAACGGCAGAAAAGACTGGCACCGTTCTAGAGCTAGAAGAACGTTGGAGCTGCGGCTTGTTCTAAACGAAAATGCCTTGAGGAACGTGCTAGGCGCTCCTTCGCGTTCCGCACTGCAGAAGCTGGACCAGGAATTGCTTTTGATAGTGGGAGCCTACCACATGATCCTAACAACATGGCAGGACAATTTGGAGGGTAGGCTGAGCGCCTGTGGCGTCGGGCGATTCAGCTGTATGCAGTGCCAGGGTGCCACGGTGAGCCTTAAGCGGGAGAGGGTACAATGAAAAGGCGAATGTGATAAGAAATTAGCAAGGTTGGATCCGCAATGGACTTCTGAACTCGCCCGAATTGCAATAACTTGGAGACTGGCGTTCTGGGAAGGCTTATGGATTGACCTATTGCTTCATTCATGTCGTGTGCTCATAAGCCGGATCGACGTAGTCCATGCGGACACGGGAAATGACGGTTCCCGGGAGCGGAGCGAAGGCCCTCTTGCCTATTTAGCTAGTGTTCCGCGTTAAATTTATTTTGTGAGGCATTATGAGGCTATTCCCTGAATTTGCTTGTCAGGTCACGTGAGAAGCTACTGAGACCTGCTGTAGGTCTTCTGGAGCATGTGGGGAGCAATCCCCAGCTACGGAGCATAGGCTGCCATGGCTGGCACTTTTACTTTGATTTAGTGAGATAACATTGGACTTTTCCATTGCCACGCCTCCTCCAGTGTGATAGATAGTTAGTAGGATGTTGTGCCCTATGTCGGGATACCGAACGGAAGGAAGCGAGGGCCGGGTTCAAGAATATCGAACCGGGGCAGCTTAATCGTACGGCTGTCGCTCATACCGGCGCCGCAATTATGTCTCGGAGGACAAATATGAACAAGAATAAGTGAAGAAATTTGCAGGAGTCAGTATTCCTGCAGCCGACAATAGTTGCGTAAGGAAATAACAAGAGATCAGTGGCTGCCTATCCACTGTCGCCCGCTGGAATTTACCCATTCAGCATAATCATTAGGTTCCTGTCCCAGAAGCTCCACCTGCTGCCCATATTGTTCCTCTGTCATCTGGAAACCTTTCGCTGCAAAGGTCTCGTGCATCAGCCTCATATCACGACCACAGGCCGGCCCCAGCAGTGCGGTGAACGTATCTTCACACTTTTGAAAGCCTTCTTCGTTGGCGGGGAGCACGGCAATGTCTTTCTGGAGGGCCTTGGACCAAAGCCGCGCCATATCAGAGCCCTTGAATGCTTGCTTGGACCCGATGGCGACGCTCTTGCGGTGCCATTTCTGCGAAGTGGCGTCGTCGTCGGCGGCGGCGATGAGTTGTTTGGCCGCCAGTGCGATGTCCCAGGGCGCTACACGGCTGATGCCGGCCTCGCCGAAGGGCACGTCGAGAAGGCCGGTTTCTAGCATGCTCTGTCTAGATCGAAAGTCGTTGGTGAAGAATAGACTCGGGCGCAGGATGGTCCATGTAAACGGCAGGTGGCGGTCGTGTACCAGCTTCTGCTCCACGAATGATTTGACGAGGACGTGTGCGGCTGAGCACCGGGAAAGGTAGCCCTGGATGCTGTCATTCGTGCCGAAGTCTACGCAGACCGAGACGTAGATATGCTGCTTGACCATGCCAGCGCGAGACAGGCAGTCTATACAGTTCAAGGTCGTGAATAGCTCGTCATCGCCCGTGACATTCAAAAAGACGGTATCGACACGATGTAAGGCGAGGACGCCCTAGAGCCAGGCCGGGTTTTTGATAGATCTCTCCTCGATGAATATGTTGGTTCCTAGTCGGCATGCCTGGTGCTGGGCGAGCTGGGCCTCTAGTTCGGCAGCGCGGCTCGTCGGTAGAACAAACTTGATCTTCGGATTGGAGGCGAGGAGACGAACAAGGTGCTGACCAATGTTGCCAGTAGCCGTTGTCGCCAAAATAACGCGTTGCATGGCCGTTTGTTAGATTTTCAGCGTGGTAGAGGTGTTGATGTTTCAATTGAATGGACAGCCTGTGCCTCTTCCACGCCTTGAAATACCCAGCTTTTAGGAGTGCGTCAGGAGGGTTTCATCTTAACAGCACGCTGCGCTGTCCGTTTTCGTGGTGAAACAGCGTGTCTTTCACACTGCCCAACCGGATTCTGACAAGTACATTTCCGTCAGCCTGTTTGCTTATTTTTTATGTGATCCATATGTTTTAGGTTGTGCGATTGGTTTAAACAGGTCTCTGCAGGGGTGCGAATATACGAAGAGAGCATGCTAACCACCCTCGCAGATGCTTATACGGCGCTAGTATGTAAGGGTGTCAAGACCGATAGTTGTCCAAGCCAAGTACTTGCTATGTGCACGTATATGTTACAGTAGTGAAAAGGTCTCTCTTTTAATTGATTAAGTGGACGATGCCCTAAGTTAAGGCGTAATATAGACATTGCATGTTACCTCGGGGGTTGGCGTGCTTTGTTTCTCGATTGTGCGTGACTTTCTAACGTCTAGGGCCTCCTGCACCGTCCCCGTCTCCTCACGAAGGGTCTCTTAAGCCGCGGCTAAGCGGGTAATCTATACTATGCTTTCATGCTGGCCCCCCAAGCTTCGCATCGCGGCTGGGAGATGGCCTTCCACAACCACCTAGCGGAGCTCGCCTTCCTTCGGGCCTTCACGGGCGTCGAGCTACAATTAGCGCACCATACCCGGATTCGAGGATTCCTCCGAAGCCACTCCCACTACGGAAACTTTCCCTGTCCCGTAGATCAGCAGGGCTGGAGGCGGGTAGAAGAAACAAACGGGGGCTTTTTCCAATCGACAGCGCCCGCGTGGAAGACAGTGTTTGAATTCACGCACAAATACTTCAACCTGTAGATCCGTCTGGGCCTCATCAGCCTGCGGCTGCGCCGCAGATCATTACGGCCATCTAGGGCTATTGCGTCATTTGTGACTACGACGAGTCGACAAATGTATCCTTCCTAGTATGCACGGAGCCGAAGGGAACACTAAATCCCTGTGGATCGGCGGCACCTACATTCAAACCCTTGATGGCAGCATTGCCACGAGTGAGTAGTTCGAATTAGGGTATAGTGGGAATCTGGTTTAAGATTTCTTTTACAGCCTAGATGCGATATTGATACTAGTAATAACCAGGTCGTACTTAAGGTGTGCTGGACGGTGATTTGGCGTCAGTACTGGCCATGTGTCATGTATATATCACGGGTATCTTCTCTGTCCTCTAGTTCTTATCTCCCTCCCTCTTCCTCACTCTCTCTTTGATTAATGCGGCCAATCTCATCGTCATTAAACCAGATCATAACAGCGTTGGAGGACTCCTAGTCTCAATAAAGTATATCCATTTCTTCCCTATGGTCGCCGTATTACTATAACCTTGTCGCTAAAAGATAGCGGCCGGAGAAGGTACTCGTGTCGTTGAAATAAGCCCAGCCTTCCAGCAGTGGTGCCCTGTCGAAATCACGAGGGAACGCATTCGATGGACAGAGCCAGTCGAATGGAACTGGCCATGGAGTACGGGCGGCCGACTATTTTCCTCGTAGACGACGCGCTAGAAGACGGCAAGACAGCGGGACGATGACAATATGCAAGGTGAAACGAGCTGAAGAGGAAGTGGAGCGCGATGATGCGGTGGGGAGTACGCCGAGCTGATGCAACCTTGTGAAGCTGGAGCCGAGAAAATGCGGAAATGGCATCCAGGTATTAGTGTGAAGTCAGCAGCTGCATATAATCAGGAGGGAGTTGATTCCTCAGCCACAACAGCCATATCAGGTAAGGTTTCAATTGACCACTAGGCGGGCTTCACCGCCACAGCACGCCGATTCATCGAATCGCCTACACGGGGGTTCGCGCGGCAGATAGGGCCAATAAAACGTCTACAACGCGGCCAGCATCCCGGCACGAACAAGTGGTAAAAAGAAGGAATATGTAATCCTTACCAAGGTAAAGAAATCCCGAACAGGCGCCGACTTCTAGCTTCTTTTGGTCGCTGATGCCTTCTTGTGTGTAATTGATTAAAATGATGTAACCTAGCGTTGCTGACTGTTGACCCGCTCATCACCAGCAAGTCCCTACAGAATCGCTTCCATTTGGCAATGATCGACAAAATCAAGTCCTTGGCTTTTATACCGGCAGGGACCACGGCTCCTGTCTTAGATGAACTGTGGATGGCATTCAGCCGAGGCTGTATACCCAGACTTCGTCACCGGGTTCGGTCTCCAGGTGTCCTAAGACATGAATCTTTTCTTTGTGATGAAGAATCTTCTGTTAACTCAGGACTTATTTCTTTACCTCAGTATCATTCGGGCTTGTCCCAAATATTCGAAAAACAAATCTGCCGATCTGTGCTGATAGCCTCCCTTGTTGGTTCGCGTCATAATTAGCAAACCAGTCCCCTAAAACCAGCCGACCGAGATATCGGTATTCCGGAAAGCTCTTGAACATGGATTAATGTTAAGTGTCTGGGGATGCTCGCTCTTGTCGTGGCGGTACAGATTCCACTAACACATCATACCCTTCCTGTGGCTTAGACACCTCTCTTTAACTACGTCATTTCAGTGTTGATTATGATTCCGGACAGTTGTAGATGTCTATCCGTATAAGTAGGTCGTCCAGAGTTGGGCAAGCCTTTATTCGCTTTATCAGCGTTTGGCGTAAAAGTAGAACGAGTGATAAGCCCCGGAGCCAGCTTTTAGTAGCAAACGCGTATCTATAGCCTAGTAGGGCGGTCCCGGATGCTCTCCATACGTCGGCCGAGGCTTAAAATGTTTCAGAATAAGGCTTCCATCGTCAATGAGGTCCAGTTTAAGGTTGATGAAGACTTCGTGGACAACCAAGGTATAATCGTACTTGATGCTTCTTATAGCTGCCGGTCGTCTTTGTAAGGTCGGTAACGGATACACGTTGTCCCCTGGATCTGTTGCACCCCGATCTCGCCATGTGGTTGGCGCGGGCGCAAACCAGCGGGGCCACTTCCTGACGAGTTTATTCAGGACGCTCGCCATAAAATATCATCCATATCTTCTTGCTGTATTCTGTGCCAATTCCATCCATTCCATGGGCACGGGGCCAGGTTTGATACAACCCAACTGGTCGCATAGGCTGGAAGCATTAAAGGCAGTAGCGATCGAAATAGCAAAGGCCTCAAAGAAAAGCGCGTTTTGGGGGCAAAATTGCTGCTGTATTGTCCAGACCCGGTGCCACCATCAGTTTTTCCGAGGTCAGATTGCGCATAGAACCCTCATAGCATCCTGGGATGAGTCATCGAATGCCATACAATAGGAGGCATAGAAACTCGGTTGGCTTCTTTGTGGCTGCATGCTGCGATGTACCTGATAAAAGCAACTGCAACTTTGGCACAAGAGGGGGGCTTGTACCCCTCACGAATTCGCCCATCTATATCAAACATCGGGTGCAGCTAGAAAAGATTTGGTGCATATTTCGCATCTGGGACGCCTTTTCTTTGATGTTAACATCGTGAATATAAGGCTATTCACAATTACTTGGCGTCGCCTACCAAGTCATATGGGGCATCCTACTAATTGAGATTCGCTTCAGAATACGTGTCCTTTGCTACTGTATTCATCAATATACTTGTAGACCACTATTAGTTAGTTTCTTTGAAGTGAACACATTACTCTGTCGCCTTCCACGTCCTTCATAGGGCGACAGCTACTATATAAGGTAGGTAGCGCTTTAGATGCAGATGACAGGTCAAGTCTAGTGGTGCATCCTCTGGCTCTGATATTCCAAATGATAACGGCGGCCGAAAAAATGGGGCGCGTCTTTGGTTACCAATTGCTAATAAAATCTGCTCAGTTCCGCCTTTCTGAGCGGCGAGGTATTAATGTAGGCAGCATCCGTGATATTTGGCAAACAGATAAGTCAAACACGCCCACGTGCGCGCCCATTCTCTTCAAAACGGGCGCTTGTCCGCCTCTTAGTGACTCGCCCGGCATGGGTAAGGCGTGTCGTGAGTGTGTACAGATGGTAGTGAGGCATGCAGAGCAATAGGTGTGTGCTGTTATTTCTGGGCGCCTAAAGTCTGTCGGTTAATATCGGCCGATTTCCGAATATATTACTGAGCCTAGTAAGCAACCAGCTCAAGGTCCAGGGTCCATGGCCTGCAGCTGCAGGATCGGTCCACTTAAAACCGCTGGCGGACGTGCAATAGTCGTCCCGCGGCCAGGGCGGGGGACACCAGTGGGCAGGCCACGCTTGCCCCGTCCCTGGCTAGCTCAGACCACTATCCTCGGCCAACTCGGCTCGGCGCGCTTCTTGGCGCCTTTCTTGGCAATATTGATTGGCTCGCTTGATTCATATATTATCAATATATGATAGCTTGCTTGAACCGGTGAAATGCCCGGCCACGTCCTAGGCCCATGTAAAGCTGACAACCCCGCTTGGGCTGCACGGCTCGTATGCTTGAGCAAGGGGTCCATATTGGCGTGCACGAACATTCTGCAGCATTCATTTGCGTAGGAGATGGGAAAATCGAGTTTCCCATCCACCCTGGGGGCATGATGTGGTTTAATCAAGGCATAGAAGCGAATATGGCCATGGTGAGGAAGCCAGGGATTGACTTCCAGTTTGTCTGTCCAGCACAAGGATCCAGTGCAGCAATACCGTGTAGCTACACATCGTATGTTCCTGCCTCCTACTGAATCCCGTGCCCAGGCCTGTTCTCTTCCGGCCTCAGCATCCTCCTCTCAGGCCAGCCGGGACGGCTCTGCTGCGCGCGTAGGAGAACGGTGTCACTCTCTTGGCGCTCCCTGGTAGCTTCCTTATCTGGACACGATTATTAGCCGAGCTGAGAATCAACTCTTCTCTAACGAACCTACATGTGGCACATACGCACCTAGGTAGCACTTCCGACCTCCGCGACGTTAACACAGCCAGCGCGCGCCTAACCTAATCCGAGTAGAAAGTGAGTGGCGGATATGGAACCCTTGTCAGATTTCCCATCTCAAAATTTAGGCAATCCTACCATTCTTGGGCCTCTCTACCCCACGCTGTCCCCTTGCACATACGCGACTTCGTACACTCTTTGTATTGAAAACCCTTGCATATACGCACCTTGCATGATCCTACCCTATCCCTCCGTGCGGGTCGCTTGCAGGCGCAATCAACGTCTCTCTGCTCCTCACGAAACTCGTATACTCGACCTCTAAGCCAAAATTAGCGGGATGGATCTACGGGACCCTTTACTCCGCAGGAAGGGGGGCGCAAGCCGCCGCTGACCTTTCGGAAATCCCGCGCCTGCCTTTTCTTGCTCTGCCGGGGTGGGGCTTATCCTGTTCGACATGAGATGCAGATGAATTTACCATGTGAGGAATCCTCGCTATGATGGAAACCGAGGCAGAGGTGGGTATATAAAGGTGTGCTCGTCGCCGCCGAATAGCCACCAATTTTTCATCCTCACCCGCAAGCAATCATCCAACTTCTCCAACCTACATTCACCTCCTCTACCTTCTCCTTTCGAAGAATTAACCCTCTCATCTTCAAGATGCAGTTCTCCACCGTCTTCGCTTCGGCCGCCCTCTTCCTGGCCACTGGCTCGCACGCCTGGACCAACGGCGTTGCTAACAACGTCTTCTACACCATCCGCGGCAGTGAGTAACACCCTTCCTTCTTGCCAAAATCTCTCTTCGCCTCCATGAATGGCAATGAGAGGGGATGGCTGTGCCAAAGGGTTCCAAGAAGATAGTAAACTAATTTTTCACCCTCCGCCGCCCAGTCTACGTCCACGAGGCTTGCACGTACGCCAACACCGACACCATCCACTACAACAACTGCGCCTACTGGATTGACGGCGCTGGTAACCAGTTCCACGGCAGTAAGTTTATTCCTTTCTGGAACTATGTCAGGAACAGAAGATGTTGACAAGAAATTTCCAGAGTGCACCTCACGCCCCGGCCAAGTCCTCTGCCTTTAGAAAGGACAGCGAGAAGTTTCAAGTGTTCGGGAGGATGTATGGTGTTGGAAAAATCCTGGATGATAGTTGGGAGTCTAGCTTTTAAATTAACAGGTTAAGCACCACGCCACTTGTTTTTACGTGAATGTTCTTGGCGCTCTCCTTCCTTCCCGAATTGACCCTTGGAGCTTGAGGTAGGCTACGTGACTAGCGAAATATCATGCGCTGAATAAATCAGGGGATTAAGAAAGTATCTTGTTATTTTAAAATTTGTAAGTTAGTTTCTATAAGGAACCACGTAGTATCACCGTATCTTAAGTTCGACTTTATAAAGTTGTTCTCCCTTAATTTATGGAAATGAAATCACTTTTTTAAGGAAGTGATGTTTTACCTAAGACCTTAAATATTTAATTACCTATATAAATAGTATAAGAGGTAGGGGGGTTCGATTAGAAGCAAAATCATGGGAGATACTAGAGCTAGAGAAATACAGCGGTTTCCTGCCGCCGTGTTTACTTATACACGGTAACCGGCGACGTCGTGGGAGATGAGATGAATTTCCGACTTGGACGGGGTATGCAACAGAGAAGTCGTAAGACTATCGTCCTTATAAGACGCAGAGGAGGACCAAACTACCACCATCCATCTTTTAACCCGACCCGGAATCGCATCCTAAGCTTCGCCCCCGTTTTCCTTCCGTTCCGTACACATACCTCTTAGCTCCGCCCTCTTTCCCGTCCGCTTCACACACAAAACACACCTCTAGCATCCGAAGCCATAATACAGATCACTAGCGGGCCTCCCTTTCACGTCCTGTCGCGTTTGCCGTCATGTAAACCCGCTTCTCCTCCTCTTTCTCTTCCTCCACCAGCACCTCATCCCCTTCTTCCTTACAAAGATTACACTCCCTAATCGGGTGCCATAGAACCCAGTCAGGGTTCTCGGCCTCCTTATCGAGCAGCTCCCCGGCAGCCTCATCGACGGTAGCAGAGCGGCGGCCTACATCCCAGCCCTCGACGACAGCGACGGCAGCATTAAAGCGCCACGCGAGGCACCGCAGCTGTGAGGACTTGGCGCGGCCCTGGGGCATCGTGAGCCAGACACGCGCCGTCTACATCTCGACGTCGGGTAATGCCGGGTTAGCCGTCGGCTCCACGGGCCACAGCGCCGTTAGCCGCGCCATATGCGCCACGACAGCTGCCGTCTTGTCCCGGCTCTTATGCAGTGCCTATATGCTCCTGCATAGGTCCAAGACGGCGTCGCGATTGCCGCAAAGATGATGCCGCACCGCCTCGGAAGCCTTTACCGCCAGGCAGAACAGGGCCACCGTGGCGTCGACGTAGGCGAGGAGCGCGTCGGCGGCTGGCACATGGCCGCCGCGCCACAAACGACCGCCGGCACCGAGGTGCACTATGGGATGGCAACGGTGGCGGGCGACATTGAAGCGCAGGTGTGGCAATATGAGGCCATCACTAGTTTCGCCTATCAGGTCACGTGAGGAGCTACTGTGACCTATAGGAGGCCCTGTGGAGCATATTATTATTATTATTATTGTTCTTACACCTAGCGACCTATCTAGGCCATGAGGACCCCCCGCGCATCTTAGCCTAGGAAAACCGTTCCGGGCTGACGTCCGGCCGGGTGAAAAACCTAGGTTCCGCTGCGTCGCACCGCTTCTATCTGCTCTTTGACCTGCCATACCGAGATCGGGCTCAGCGCGCCCGCTTCTTAGCTGATGAGTTGATTCGCCAGCTGGAACATGTCCAGCCTACGCGAGCGGAGTAGCCATCTCGCGATAATTCCTGCTTTTCCTGGGGTGTCGAGCATCCTGTCCGTGTCTATCGGTCCTCCTAGAGCTTGGACGAGATGCTCTCGTCTTTCTCTTTCCCGTGGGCAGAAAACGAGGATATGCCGGACGGTCTCCTGCCCTGACCACAGACGCACCAGGGGCTGTCGAAGCCCGGGACCCTACGCTTAAAAGGAAGTCTCGCAGCCCAATCTTGCCAGTCCTCGCTTGGACGAGGATGGAGCTCTCGGCTTTATGGAGTCCCTTATGGAGCTTGAGGACGTGTTTGTCTGGCGGCATCTTAGTTGCTGTCGGGGTTCGTGCTGTTCGATTTTGCTGCGCTTGTTGCTATCTTTGAAGCCAGTCTCTCTCCTTAGCCTTATATGCTGAGTCTCCAGCTAGCCATTCGTCTAGCCACCTCTTACGATCGGGAGCGTCGGGGCCTTTCGGTCTGCGCCGGCGAGTCGGTCTTGTTAGGATCCATCTAGCTGCGCTATCGCACCTTGCTTGGATGAGTGATGCGATACGCGGCTGTTGGAGCCTCTCTTCCGATGCCGCCACCCTTCTGTTGAGCCACGTGTCTAAGGGGGACACGTAAGCTTCCGTTTCTAGTACTGCAGTGGCCGTGGCTTTGAAAGCTCCTGTGACCTTTCGGAGGCACTCTGTCTGGACGTCGTTAAGTGCCTTGGCTCTATTTTTCGAGATCTGGCGGTGCCACTCTGAAGCTCCATAGCCTATCGCAGACCGTACGACGGCTGTATAGACTTGGCGGGCCCTGTGGAGCATATGGGGAGCGATCCCCAGCTACGAGTATATAGTCTGCCATGTCCGGCCCTTTCTTTTGTCCTTTCTAATGGATAACCTTAAACCTTTCGCTTCCCACGCCTCCTTTAGTGCGACAGCAGGGACAAGGGCTAGACGCCGTTTTCGTGAATTAGGCGGATCGGACATCGCGGGAACCGTCGGCTATGGCGAAGCTGAGAGGATTCGAGATGAGCGGCCGGATGGAGTCAATTGTGAAGGACAGATGGATAGATCGAAATAGGCGCCATTCACATTTCAGGTCCGTAGACGTGGCGAGTCATCAACCCTACCTCTCATATATATATGGTCAGGTATCCACGCCTGAAAAAGCTTTTTCGAAACCGACCCCACACAGCGATAACTTCACAGCCACGACTCTATAAGCTACCAGATAGCCCGGAAACTGTTCCTAGGGCTTCATTTAGCCTAGAAATGGTCGATTCACCACCCACGAGGCAAAGCGCGCGTGGTGGGAGCCGCCATAGGCCCGCCCCACCCCCCGAGCCGTCACCTCCGGACTTAAAAACACCATCGCTAGATAGCATTATAGCACTTAGTCGTAGTTTAACGGAAGCTTACGTGGCCCCCTTAGACACGTGGCTTAACAGAAGGGTGGCGGCATCGGAAGAGAGGCTCCAACAGCCGCGTATCGCATCACTCATCCAAGCAAGGTGCGATAAGTTCGAGGACCCCCATTTCGGCCCCCCCCACATTTCGGCCCCCCAAAAACCAGCCACCGAATTTCCAGCCCCTCGACTTCTTTTTGAATTTACTTTAGCAAATTTGCTTTAATCTATCCGAAACTTGGTATCTGCATTCAATTTCTTATTATGAAGCAATATTCAGAAGCCGAACTTTAACAAGCCCTAACTGCTATTGCAGCTAGGGGTGGAATCAAGCAGACCTCTCGAGATTACGGCATACCGAAGTCAACACTGCAAAGCCGAATTAAAGGCCATCAACCTAGGCCCGAAGCCTTTGCAGACCAACAGAGGCTCAGACCAGTCCAGGAAGAGTTACTTACGAATTGGATCCTGACCCAAGCTGCCCTAGGGCTTCCACCTTCCCATGCCCAAGTTAAGGAGTTTGCCGAACGTATCCTCCGGGCTCAGGGCGACAGCGAGCCACTTGGAAAGAGATGGCTGCAGGCCTTCCTACGCAGGAACCCAGCTGTACGGGTCCAGAAGAGCCGGTCTATCGACTCGCAGCGTGTTAATGGCGCCTCAATCGAGGTAATTCGCTTATGGTTCCGATATCTTCAGCTGCCGGAGGTCCAGAGGGTGAAGCCGGCTAACTGCCATAACATGGATGAAGCAGGACTCCTAGAAGGTGCTGGATCGAATGGTCTAGTACTTGGAGGTTCCGAAAAACGCTCAGTCCGAAAGAAACAGCCTGGTTCTCGTGCTTGGACGTCATTCATTGAATGCATCTCTGCTCAAGGCCACGCCCTGCCCCCATTAGTCATTTTCAAGGGCAAAACGGTTCAACAGCAATGGTTCCCGGTCGATTTAAGCCAATTCAGAGGCTGGCAGTTCACTGCAACCGAAAACGGATGGATCACAGACGAAACAGCGCTCGAGTGGCTCGAGAAAGTCTTTATCCCGAATACCACCCCCGAGGACCCTTCCGAGTACCGCCTACTTATTATGGACGGCCATGGAAGCCATACAACGACTGATTTTATGTTCCAATGCTTCTCGCACCGGATTTATCTTCTGTTTTTGCCCCCTCATACCTCTCATGTCCTCCAACCTCTCGATTTAGCCGTTTTCAGTTCTTTAAAATCGGCATACCGGAAAGAGCTCGGATTTCTGACCCAGTTAACGGACTCTACGGTAGTTGGCAAGCGAAATTTCCTTACCTGCTATCAGAAGGCTCGTTTAGCTAGCCTTACTAGCCAGAATATCCGGAATGGGTGGAAAGCAGCTGGTCTCTGGCCAGTGAGTATGGCTAAACCGCTTCTAAGCCGGAATTTAATTCAAAATACACACCAAACAACACCCGACACAGTAAATTCGAAGGAATCCCACTCGAAAAGGGTCCTCTCAACACCTCCAACGAGATCCCATACTTCTATAGTGGTTTGGTCAACTCCAAAGAAGACGTCGGACTTTAAGGACCAAGTACAGCTTTCGAACCAGCTAGCGAAACACTCAACCACACAACGACTACTCTTCCGGAAGATCCAAAAGGCCTTTGATAAGAAGAACGTCCAATTGGCTACTGCTCAAAGGCAAATTCAGGCCCTCGAAGCTAGGATTGACACTATCAGACCAAGGAAGAGGAAGAAGGTGGATTTAAGCCCTAATTCGAAGTTCGCGAACATTGAAGACATCCACCGAGCTCAGTTAGCGGTCGGGGAGGTTAAAAATGGTCTAGATGAAGAGAGCGATAGCGAAAGCCTAAGTGAGGCCAGTTCCTGCATTAGAGTTGCTATTAATTAAGGCTGCATCTTAACTTCTATTGATATGGCTGGTTTTAAGCGTGGTGTTTTTAGGGGGCCGAAATGTGGGGGGGGCCGAAATGGGGGTCCTCGAACTTAGCGCAGCTAGATGGATCCTAACAAGACCGACTCGCCGGCGCAGACCGAAAGGCCCCGACGCTCCCGATCGTAAGAGGTGGCTAGACGAATGGCTAGCTGGAGACTCAGCACATAAGGCTGAGGAGAGAGACTGGCTTCAAAGATGGCAACAAGCGCAGCAAAATCGAACAGCACGAACCCCGGCAGCAACTAAGATGCCGCCAGATAAGCACGTCCTCAAGCTCCATAAGGGACTCCATAAGGCCGAGAGCTCCATCCTTGTCCAAGCGAGGACTGGCAAGATTAGGCTGCGAGACTTCCTTTTTAAGCGTAGGGTCCCGGGCTTCGACAGCCCCTGGTGTGTCTGCGGTCAGGGTAGGGAGACCGTCCGGCATATCCTCGTTTTCTGCCCACGGGAAAGAGAAAGACGAGAGCATCTCGTCCAAGCTCTAGGAGGACCGATAAACACGGACAGGATGCTCGACACCCTAGGAAAAGCAGGAATTATCGCGAGATAGCTACTCCGCTCGCGTAGGCTAGACATATTCCAGCTGGCGAATCAACTCATCAGCTAGGAAGCGGGCGCGCTGAGCCCGATCTCGGTATGGCAGGTCAAAGAGCAGATAGAAGCGGTGCGACGTAGCGGAACCTAGGTTTTTCACCCGGCCGGACGTCAGCCCGGAACGGTTTTCCTAGGCTAAGATGCGCGGGGGGTCCTCATGGCCTAGATAGGTCGCTAGGTGTAAGAATAATAATAATAATATACGCTATAGCCGTTATTACCCTTACCGCCGCCTTAACGCTTAGGGCCCCCTAAATAGCTAAGACTTTACCTCCTCAATATAAATAGGAGGTAATAGTTAAGGCTATAAGAATTAAAGGCCGCACTTACATAGAGATCGTATAAAAAGTTAACATTATAATAGGTAAAGAAATAATAATAATAACACAGAAGCTTCTTATTACGGGCAACCCGAACTAACAAGCATATTATGGAAGCGGGTAAGCGCCCTTGCAGCCAAGACCTCGCCTACTACACCACCAAGCAAGGGATACTAGCCCCAAGGGCAAGCCACGACAAGGCCAGGTCATGTGACGGATCACCAGGCTTGGCACTGATCTAACGGGATGGATCAGTGGGGCCATTAGTGAGCCCCCGGTACAGGATCAGTAATGGTGTCAGTGAGCCAACACTAGAGGATCAGTTAGATTAGTGGTGATCTAAGGTAATCTAAGGTATCTGTAAGGGAATAGCCTGGTATATAAGTTAAAAGGATTTCCTATATAAACAGTCATTACCTTAGTAATTAATTTAAGCATTTATCTCACTTATAATTAAAAGTAACCTCCTAACGACCTATTATAAAGTTTAGACTAGTTCCCTAATTAAGCACCCTCAGTTATTTAATTACCTAGCAACCAGTGTTTAAGCTAAATAGATACTCTCTATCTTTAATTATATAAAGCTTATACTACGTAGTACTTATGTATAGCGATTTGTTATATTTTAACTACTTATGCTTAGGTTAGTCACTGTCTACTACCTTAAATACTAACTCTCGATGTAACAGCACCTTAACCCCTAGCTATACCTACACTTGCCACGGGCTAGCAAGCCCTAGTAACTCCTTAACCGACTATATAGCCTGCAACTGCCAATGCTTCTTAAAAGCTTTATAATATAGTTAACGCTCTTTAATAGTGTGTTGCGACCCTCTAATATAAGAACATACAGCTTTAGTAGCAGATCACCGCTAAGAATAGGGACTAGGGAAAACACAAGTACTCTAGCCTTACGCTTTACAACGGCAAAGATAGGAACGTCTAGATGTTCCTTATATAGGCTGAGGCCTACTTAAAGTACTACTTTACTAGCTTCCTTAATCTCTCCAATAAGGTCATATATATCGCTAAATACTTTTAAAGCAACGTCCTTATATAGTTTAAACCTATAATAAGATGTTACAGGTTAGGACCTGGGAGATAGGCTCAGGCGCACCTGGCCTGAGCGTCTCACGAACCCCTCATATAAGGCTCCGAGTAGGTCTCTCCATTCGGACGCTAGGCTAGTGGTCAAGACCTAAGAGAGGGGAGCTGAGCAGCGATCCGAACGTTCCGCTCCGAACGTTCCGATCCGGTCTCGCAAGATTTAACGAGGCGCTGCGCCCGGCCTCCTGAGGAGGATTCTCTTCTCTCTTTCCCATCTAGAAAAAAAACAGCATTTGGCCCCTTTGATAGTGCTTCAAGACTCAGCCCCTCACAGAACCTTTAAAAGGAGGAGATTAAGGCAATTTTTGGAAGCTATAAGATATTCGAAGCTAAGCTTAAAGGCACCTTTAAAAGCCTAGACGAGGTTTATATAACCGAACGACAGCTTATAAAGTATCAGTAAAAGGGATTCGCCGCTATATATATAGCCGAATAAAAAAAAAAACTTCTCGAAACCGACCCCACACGGCGATAACTTCACAACCACGACTCTGAAACCCACCGGATAGCCCGGAAACTGTTCCTAGGGCCCCATTTACCCTAGAAATAGTCGATTCACCACCCTCGAGGCAAAGCGCGGGTGGCGGGAACCCCCAACGTCCCGCCCCACCACCCGAGCCGTCGCCTCCAGACTCGCGTACGCCATCGCCAAGCAGCAACACGGCACCTGGACGCAGTCCAGAAGCCATTCGCAGCACCGTAAACAGCCTTAGACGCTTCTTAGCTGGTGATTCCGACGTTGCCACCTTAGTCGCAGCCGTACAAGCCGCCATCCCGGTCCTCGAGGCGGCAGCTAAGGAACCAGACAACCAGACTAGCATCGAGAGACGCATCGATGCCATCGAGAACACGCTTCAGGCCATCCACAAGCACATTAAGGCTCCTAAGATATACGCTGCCGCTGCCACCGCCATAACCGCCGCTCCCTCACTTAGAGCCCCTCAGATAGCTAAGGCGCTCCCTCCCCGTCAGGAACGAGAGATCACCGTTAAGGCTACAGAGACAGAAGGACGCACCTACGCAGAGATCGTTCGCAAGATCAACACCGCCGCAGGGAGAGAGGCAGCAGTAGCAGCACGTAAGCTCCCTAGCGGAGACTACGCCATCACATGCAAGACAGCAGCGGAGAAACAAGCCCTAGAAGCCGACCTAAACTGGACCGCCGAGGCCTTCGGAGAGAGTGCCTCCATCCAGAAGAGAAAGATCCTGGTGGTGGCCCATAGCATTAACAAAGAGGCCATAGAGACGAACCAAGGGCAGCTAGGAGTCCAACTCCGGAACTAGCCCGGCGGCCCTATCGACGTACTAGAGGCCAAGCTACCTCGCAACGCTAAGACCTCGTCTAGGAAGGTCACGGCCCTATATATTGCAGTACCCACGGTTCAACAAGCGGAACAGCTATGTCGAGACGGCCTTATTTGGCAGTATGGCTACTATCCATGCGAGCCCTTCGCCGAAGGAGCACAGCTTAAGCAATGCTACCACTGTTACCGTTATGGACATATCGCCCGTGTCTGCCGCCACGCACGCAAGTGCGGGCTCTGCTCTTCAACAAAGCATGATGATAAAGAATGCCCAGAAGCCGAGAATAAGAGCCGGTACTGCTGTCTAGCATGCCGAGGACCACACACTGCGTGGTCTAAGGAGTGCCCAGTCCGCCAAGAGCAGGTCCAGATTGCCAAGGCTGCTTATATCACAAGACCGAAGGGATTCGCACTGCCCTCGCAAGAACCCCTTAAGACAACAGCCGAAGACTGGCAGATAGTTCAGCCGCGGAAGCGTCGAGCGACCAGCTGCCGTACTAGAAGCACTGGCAGAGCCCGCAGTAGAACCCACGAAGAGATAGACGACATGGACATCGAAACACCGGAGTCAACACTAAACAGCATCCACGCTCGACCATGACAGCGCTAAGGATCCTACACTGGAACACGCAGAAAAGCAAGAAAGCACAGATCCCGGCAGTCGATGCCATCTCCGAAGAGTACGACGTCCTGGCTATCCAAGAGCCCTGGCGAAACCCAAATATGCCGACCACCTACTGCCCGAGATCCTCTCCATACTACTTACTCTACGCAACCGAGGGAGGTAGGGCATGCATCTATATTAATAAGAAGTACACCCCAGCGCAGTGGACATACAAGGCGCAGCCAGATAGGTGTCACATCACAATCCAACTACCAGACGGTCCCATAACAGTCGTTTGCATATACTCGCCTCCCCCTGGGTCCACCAGCAGATCGGACCTGCCCGCTATCGAAGCCCTCCATGCCGAACCCCAGCCAAGACGAACAGTCCTCGTGGGAGACTTCAACGTCCACCACCCCGTCTGGGGAGGATACAACGTCCGACCCCATAGGGCAGCTGATAAGCTGCTCCAGCTAGCAGAATCCTGGAGACTCCAGCTGATCACACCCCCTGGAACACCGACATGGACTCGAAGAGGGTGCATGGACTCCACGATCGACCTAGCGTGGGCCACGGACGATCTCCGAACTGCCTACGACGGGTACGCCCCATATGCTGGATCCGATCACCTCCCCCAGGTGATACGCGTGGCTGGACCCCATACAGACCGCCAAGACAGGCCACGACGCAGCTGGAAAACAGCTGACTATGACCAGGCGAAGGCAGAAGCGGTATACCTACCACAGCCAGGGCGACTCGAGACACCAGAAGAAATCGATAGCTACACTGAAACGTTAACTAAGGAATTAACTCGGATAGCCGACCTAGTTGCCCCCCTCCGCTACTCTAAAAGGAGAGGCAAAGCCTAGTGGAACCGCGAGACAGAAGAAGCTATAGAGAAGGAGCGAAGAGCCCAGCGGATATGGCTTTCCGACAGGACGGACGTAGCTTGGCGAGCCCTCCGGCAGTCAACTCTCTTAAAGAAGAAAGCAATCCGAGAAGCCAAGACGGCGTCCTGGAGACATATGCTCCACGAGGCGTCTAGCCAGCCAGCTGGCGTCTGGAATATCGCGAGATGGGCAAGAACGGAAGGAGCAGCACCGCCGTTACCCCCGGCAGTCCCTACACTCTACACACCGCGTGGCGAAGCAACGACCCATAAGGAGAAAACAGAGGCCTTCCGAGAGAGGTTCTATCCCCTCCCTAAGGCTACGTACACCGGCTTCCGAACAACGAACCGGCTCGCAGCGCCTCTCGATATGGACAGCAAGGTGACAGCAGAACAAGTCCAAGACGTCCTTACTAAGGCAGGCCAGTGGAAGGCACCTGGACCAGACCAGCTTCCGAACGGATTCCTTAAACGCCTAGGAAAGCCCCTCTTCCAGGCCTTGGCCTCCCTAGCGGAAGCGTGCTGGCATATAGGATACTATCCAAGAGCGTTCCGGAAAGCAGTCACCGTTATCCTCCGGAAGCCAGGAAAGCAGCCAAACGAGTATCACCAAGCCGGCGGATGGAGACCTATCGCGCTGCTCAACACTATAGGAAAGCGATCGAGAGCCTACTAGCGCAACGGCTAGCTAGCTTTGCCGAAGAGAACGGACTGCTCCCGGACGAACAGATGGGCAACCGGAAAGGCCGCTCCACGGAAACAGCCTTACGGTTGCTAACGGACCTAGTCCGTACAGCCTGGAAACATGGAGGCGCAGCAACCCTTCTTTCGCTGGATATTTCGGGCGCTTTCGACTCGGTCGACCATGGAAGGCTCCTCGCTAACCTGCGAGCGCTAAGGGTCCCTATATGGACTATTAGCTGGATCCGAAGCTTCTTATTTAACCGGTCCACTACGCTATTCTTCGACAGCCAGGAATCGGACGAGATCCCAGTTCCGGCAGGCGTCCCGCAGGGCTCACCCTTATCGCCCATCCTCTTCTGCCTCTATACAGCCGGTCTTTATAAGGCTCTCCGCGCTATACCAGGAATAGCTACTATAGCCTTCGCAGACGACACAAACCTCGTGGGCTTCGGCTTAAACCCAGAGCAGACCTGCGAGCGGCTAAAAGCCGCTTATAGGGTCTGCAAAGAATGGGCAGTCAGCTACGGCATGACCTTTGCAGTCCAGAAATATCACCTAGTCCACTTCTCTCGAAAACGGAAGGGTCCGGACACGAAGATAGCTCTAGAAGGCCACGAAATCGAACCAGAAGACTCCTGCCGTGTCCTCGGTATCCAGGTAGACAGACGTCTCCGCTGGGACTCCCACATCCAGTCGATCTCAAAGAAGATGGCCACACAGGTTTACGCCCTCCACCGGATAGCCGGCTCGACATGGGGCGCGTCTCTTCAGCGAACCCACCAAGTCTATACAGCCGTCGTGCGATCTGCGATAGGCTATGGAGCTTTAGAGTGGCACCGCCAGATCTCGAAAAATAGAGCCAAGGCACTTAACGACGTCCAGACAGAGTGCCTCCGCAAGGTCACAGGAGCTTTCAAAGCCACGGCTGCCGCAGTACTAGAAACGGAAGCTTACGTGTCCCCTTAGACACGTGGCTCAACAGAAGGGTGGCGGCATCGGAAGAGAGGCTCCAACAGCCGCGCATCGCGTCACTTATCCAAGCAAGATGCGACAAAGCAGCTAAATGGATCCTAACAAGGCCGACTCGACAGCGCAGACCAAAAGGCCCGGAAGTCCCCGACCGTAAGAAGTGGCTAGACGAATGGTTAGCGGGAGACTCGGCAAGTAAGGCCGAAGAGAGACTGGCTCCAGAGATGGCGAAATACGCAGCAAAATCGAACAGCATGAACCCCGGCAGCAACTAAGATGCCACCAGACAAGCACGTCCTCAAGCTCCATAAGGGACTCCACAAGGCCGAGAGCTCCATCCTCGTCCAAGCGAGGACTGGCAAGATTGGGCTGCGAGACTTCCTTTTTAAGCGTAGGGTCCCAGGCTTCGACAGCCCCTGGTGCGTCTGCGGTCAGGGCAGGGAGACCGTCCGGCATATCCTCGTTTTCTGCCCACGGGAAAGAGAAAGACGAGAGCATCTCGTCCAAGCTCTAGGAGGACCGGTAGACACGGACAGGATACTCGACACCCCAGGAAAAGCAGGAATTATCGCGAGATGGCTACTCCGCTCGCGTAGGCTGGACATGTTCCAGCTGGCGAATCAACTCATCAGCTAAGAAGCGGGCGCGCTGAGCCCGATCTCGGTATGGCAGGTCAAAGAGCAGATAGAAGCGGTGCGACGCAGCGGAACCTAGGTTTTTCACCCGGCCGGACGTCAGCCCGGAACGGTTTTCCTAGGCTAAGATGCGCGGGGGGTCCTCATGGCCTAGATAGGTCGCTAGGTGTAAGAACAATAATAATAATAATAATATAGCCGAATTTCAGCAAATCATCTTCAAGTTAAATTAAGATAACAATACTTATATCGCCCAGTTCTACTACGGTCTTAAGGAAGAAATCAAGGACGAGGTCGTCAGAATAGATCGCTTTAGCAAGCTCTTTAAGTATATTATTATTATTATTATTATTCTTACACCTAGCGACCTATTTAGGCCATGAGGACCCCCTGCGCATCTTAGCCTAGGAAAACCGTTCCGGGCTGACGTCCGGCCGGGTGAAAAACCTAGGTTCCGCTGCGTCGTACCGCTTCTATCTACTCTTTGACCTGCCATACCGAGATCGGGCTCAGCGCGCCCGCTTCCTAGCTGATGAGTTGATTCGCCAGCTGGAACATGTCCAGCCTGCCCGAGCGGAGTAGCCATCTTACGATAATTCCTGCTTTTCCGGGGGTGTCGAGCATCCTGTCCGTGTCTATCGGTCCTCCTAGAGCTTGGACGAGATGCTCTCGTCTTTCTCTTTCCCGTGGGCAGAAAACGAGGATATGCCGGACGGTCTCCCTACCCTGACCGTAGTCACACCATGGGCTGTCGAAGCCTGGAACCCTGCGCTTAAAAAGGAAGTCTCGCAGCCCAATCTTGCCGGTCCTCGCTTAGACGAGGATCGAGCTCTCTGCCTTGTGAAGTCCTTTATGGAGCTTAAGGACGTGCTTGTCTGGCGGCATCTTGGTTGCTGCCGGGGCTCGCGCTGTTCGGTTTTTCTGCGTTTGTTGCCGTCTCTGGAGCCAGTCTCTCTCCTCAGCCTTATATGCTGAGTCTCCAGCTAGCCATTCGTTTAGCCACCTCTTGCGATCGGGAGTGTCGGGGCCTTTCGGTCTGCGCCGGCGATTCGGTCTTGTTAGAATCCATCTGGCTGCGTTATCGCATCTTACTTGGATAAGCGTGGCGATGCGTGGCTGTTGGAGCCTCTCTTCCGAAGCCGCCACTCTTTTGTTAAGCTATACGTCTAAGGGCGATACGTAGGCTTCTGTTTCTAGTGTCGTGGCTGCTGTCGCCTTGAAGGCCCCCGTGACCTTACGGAGGCACTCGGTCTGAATGTCACCTAGTGTCTTAGCCCTGCTTTTCGGAATGTGATGGTGCCACTCTGAGGCTCCGTAGCCTATAGCAGACCGTACGACGGCTGTGTAGACTTGGCGGGCTCGCTGGAGGGACGCGCCCCATGTTGAGCCGGCTATCCGGTCTAGGGCATAGACCTGCGTCGCCATCTTCTTCGATATCGACTGGATATGGGCGTCCTAGCGGAGACGCCTATCTACCTGGACGCCAAGGACGCGGCAGGAGTCTTCTGGTTCGATTTCGTGGCCTTCTAGGGCTATCTTCGTGTCCGGACCTTTTCGTTTTCGGGAGAAGTGGACTAGGTGGTATTTCCTGACTGCGAAGGTCATACCGTGGCTGACTGCCCATTCTTTGCAGACCCTATGAGCGGCTTCTAGCCGCTCGCAGGTCCGCTCTGGGTTTAAGCCGAAGCCCACGAGGTTCGTGTCGTCTACGAAGGCTATGGTGGCTATCCCTGAGACAGCGCGGAGAGCCTTATAGAGACCGGCTGTATAAAGGCAGAAGAGGATAGGCGATAGGGGTGAGCCCTGCGGGACGCCTGCTGGGACTAGGATCTCATCCGATTCCTGGCCGTCGAAAAACAGCGTGGTAGATCGGTTAAACAGGAAGCTTCGGATCCAGTTGATGGTCCATATAGGGACCCGTAACGCGCGTAAGTTGGCAAGGAGCCTTCTATGGTCAACGGAGTCGAAAGCGCCTGAGATATCCAGCGATAGAAGGGTTGCTGCACCTCCATGCTTCCAGGCTGTTCGGACTAGGTCTGTTAGCAGCCGTAAGGCCGTTTCCGTGGAGCGGCCCTTTCGGTTCCCCATCTGTTCGTCCGGGAGCAGCCCGTTTTCTTCCGCAAAGCTGGCTAGCCGTTGCGCTAGCAGGCTCTCGATCACCTTCCCCATGGTGTTAAGCAGCGCGATAGGTCTCCATCCGCCGGCTTGGTGGTACTCGTTTGGCTGCTTTCCTGGTTTCCGGAGGATAACGGTCACTGTTTTACGGAACGCTGTTGGATAGTATCCCATACGCCAGCATGCTTCCGCTAGGGAGGCTAAGGCCTGGAAGAGGGGCTTTCCTAAGCGCTTAAGGAATCCGTTCGGAAGCTGGTCTGGCCCAGGTGCTTTCCACTGGCCTGCCTTACTTAAGACGTCTTGGACCTGCTCCGCTGTCACCTCGCCGTCGATGTCGAGAGGCGCTGCGAGCCGGTTTGTTATACGGAAGCCGGTATGCATGGCCTTAGGGAGAGGGTAAAACCTCTCTCGGAAGGCCTCCGTTTTCTCCTTATGGGTTATTGCTTCGCCTCGCGGTGTGTGAAGCGTGGGGACGGCTGGAGGTAGCGGCGGTGCGGCTCCTTCGGTTCTGGCCCATCTCGCGATGTTCCAGACGCCAGCTGGCTGGCTAGAGGCCTCGTGAAGCATGTTTCTCCAGGTCGCTGTTTTTGTAGTGCGGATCGTTTTCTTTTTCGCAAGGGATGCTTGCCGAAGAGCTCGCCAGGCTGCGTCTGTCCTATCGGATAGCCATGTTCGCTAGGTCCGTCTCTCCTCCTCTATAGCTTCTTTTGTTTCATGGTTCCACCATGCCTTGCTTCTCCCCTTTGAGTAGCGGAGGGGGGCAACTAGGTCGGCTATCCGAGTTAGCTCCTTAGTTAACGTTTCGGTGTATCTGTCGATTTCCTCCGGTGTCTCGAGTAGCCCTGGCTGCGGAAGGTGTGTCGCCTCGGCCTTCGCTTGGTTATAGTCAGCTGTTTTCCAGCTACGCCGTGGCTTATTCTGGGGGTCGTTTTGAGGTCCAGCCACGCGTATCACCTGCGGGAGGTGATCGGATCCAGCATATGGGGCATACCCGTCGTAGGCAGCTCGGAGATCGTCCGTGGCCCACGCTAGGTCGATCGTGGAGTCCATGCACCCTCTTCGAGTCCATGTCGGTGTTCCAGGGGGGGTGATGAGCTGGAGTCTCCAGGATTCTGCTAGCTGGAGCAGCTTATCGGCTGCCTTATGAGGTCGGACGTTGTATCCTCCCCAGACGGGGTGGTGGACGTTAAAGTCTCCTACGAGGACTGTTCGTCCTAGCTGGGGACCGGTAAGGAGGGCTTCGATAGCTGGCAGGTCTGATCTGCTAATCGATCCAGGAGGAGGCGAGTATACGCAGATGACTGTTATAGGACCATCTGGCAGCTGGATCGTGATATTGCACCTATCTGACTGCGCCTTATAAGTCCACTGCGCGGGGGGGTGCTTCTTATTAATGTAGATGCAAGCCCTGCCTCCCTCGGCGGCATAGAGAAGGTAATACGGGGAGGATCTCGGGCAGTAGGTGGTCGGTATATGTGGGTTTCTCCAGGGCTCTTGGATAGCTAGGATATCGTACTCTTCGGAGATGGCATCGACTGCCGGGATCTGTGCTTTCTTGCTTTTCTGCGTGTTCCAGTGTAGGATCCTTAGCGCTGTCATGGTCGAGCGTGGATGCTGTTTAGTGTTGACTCCGGCGTTTCGATGTCCATGTCGTCTGTCTCTTCGTGGGCTCTGCTGCGGGCTCTGCCAGTGCTTCTAGTGCGGCAGCTGGTTGCTCGACGCTTCCGCGGCTGTACTGTCTGCCAGTCCTCGGCTGTTGGCTTAGGGGGTTCATGTGAGGGCAGTGCGAATCCCTTCGGTCTCGTGATATAAGCAGCCTTAGCGATCTGGACCTGCTCCTGGCGGACTGGACACTCCTTAGACCACGCAGTGTGTGGTCCTCGGCATGCTGGACAGCAATATCGGCTCTGGTTCTCCTTTTCCGGGCATTCTTTTTCCTCGTGCTTAGTCGAGGAGCAGAGCCCGCATCGTCGTGCATAGCGGCAGACTCGGGCAATGTGTCCATATCGATAGCAGCGGTAACACTGCTTAAGCTGCGCTCCTTCAGCGAAAGGCTCGCATGGATAATAGCCATACTGCCAGATGAGGCCGTCTCGGCATAGTTGTTCTGCTTGTTGGACCGTGGCGACTGCGATATATAGAGTTGTGACCTTCCTAGACGACGTCTTGGCGTTGCGAGGGAGCTTCGCTTCTAGGACATCGATGGGGCCGCCAGGCTGGTTTCGGAGTTGGGCTCCTAGCTGCCCCTGGCTCACCTCTATGGCTTCCTTGTTGATACCGTGGGCCACTACTAGGATCTTTCTCTTCTGGATGGAGGCATTCTCTCCGAAGGCCTCGGCAGTCCAGTCTAGGTCGGCTTCTAGGGCTTGTTTTTCCGCCGCTGTCTTGCATGTGATGGCGTAGTCTCCGCTAGGGAGCTTACGTGCTGCTACTGCTGCCTCTCTCCCTGCGGCGGCGTTAACCTTGCGAACGACCTCTACGTAGGTGCGTCCTTCTGTCTCTGTGGCCTTAACGGTGATCTCTCGTTCCTGACGGGGAGGAAGCGACTTGGCTATCTGAGGGGCTCTAGGTAAGGGAGCGGCGGTTATAGCGGTGGTAGCAGCAGCGTATGTCTTAGGGGCCTTGATATCCTTATGGATAGCCTGAAGCGTGTTCTCGATGGCATCGATGCGTCTCTCGATGCTAGTCTGGCTATCTGGTTCCTTAGCTGCCGCCTCTAAGACCGGGATGGCGGCTTGTACGGCTGCGACCAGGGTCGCAACGTCGGAATCGCCAGCTAAGAAGCGTCTGAGGCAGTTTACGGTGCTGCGAATGGCTTCTGGACTGCGTCCGGGTGCCGTGTTGCTGCTTGGCGATGGTGTTCTTGAGTCCGGAGGTGACGGCTCGGGGGGTGGGGCGGGCCTATGGCGGCTCCCGCCACCCGCGCTTTGCCTCGAGGGTGGTGAATCGACCATTTCTAGGCTAAATGGAGCCCTAGGAACGGTTTCCGGGCTATCCGGTAGCTTATAGAGTCGTGGTTGTGAAGTTATCGCTGTGTGGGGTCGGTTTCAAAAAGTTTTTTTGATCCTTTAAGTATATTAAGCTCGTTATACGTATTGATAATAGACTGTATAAGAGAAAGATAGAGCGTAAAGGATAATAACCTATCTATAAGCCTATAGTTGCTAACTCCGGAAAGAAGCGATAAACGAATTAACCTTTCTAATGTAATAACAAAGGATAAAGAAATAAGACCTCGTATAGTAATTATTTGGAACCAATAGACCTTAACGTAACCTACCACAATAAGCCTAGATTTTAAGGTAAGTGTTATAACTATAGGAAGGAAAAGTATCCTGCATACCTATATAAGGAACTTAAGAAGCCCTAACTGTAAGGGAGAAGGCGCTGGAGAGGTGCATCCGCAGGCTGGTCACCAGACCTGCGGCACAGACCCACCGGCAGCCTACTAGCGAGGAGCGGGCGCACTGCTGGCGCCCGACCTGAACTTAGATTCTGCAAGAATCAGTCTGGCAGTGGAATTGAGCCTGCCCTTTGCTACCCTATAACTGACGGTGCCATTGTGATTCCTTCGGATCTTTACATGACTTCACTAGCTAGGAAGCGTTTAAAGTCGTCTATAGTGCTGCGTATATCCTCTGGACTACGTCTAGGTGCTGTAATGCTGTTTGGCGATGGTGTTCTTGAGTCCGGAGGTGACGGTTTGGGGGGTGGGGCGTGCCTATGGCGGCTCCCACCACCCGCGCTTTGCCTCGAGGGTGGTGAATCGACCATTTCTAGGCTAAATGAAGCCCTAGGAACAGTTTCCGGGCTATCCGGTAGCTTATAGAGTCGTGGTTGTGAAGTTATCGCTGTGTGGGGTCGGTTTCGAAAAAGTTTCCGTTTATAGATATTACAGTAGTTATCCTGTGATCCGGGCGAACAGTTACGGCGTGGACTGGCGCCTGCAACATCCCTCGCCGAACACCGTCGTGAAGTTCTCACCTATTATTTGTGCTATGCAGGCGTGAAACGGCTTCGGTGATGTTCTTTTGCGACTTGGCACGCCACGATGTAATTATTAGGGCAAGAATGACGTTGAACCTTGGGGCCAATGGTGTTAGCCGGGGTTCTCGACTTGCGGGGTGTCACCTAGCGCTGACGCTTGTCTACAAATAGAATGTCTGAATCTGGTGTATCGTTCTAGTGTTGCCAGAGCCTGTTGACTACCTTTGATACCATCCCGGGTTGTCATACTGCCACCTACATTTTTTTTCTTTCCTTATTTAGACATGGCAGTCGTCTTTTCCAAGAAGCACACTTTAGTAGCTTTGCCTACCTCTCGAAGAACATAATTTTCAGCCGACCGCTTTTCATACTCACTTTGGCCAGGGCTGTATGAAGTGTTTCGTCTAATAGGAACCGCCTATTTGCCTACACAACCGTCGGATATTGTCGTCGTCGCCGTTAAAGTATTCAGCCACTGTCGCCGCGAAGGCAAATCAAACAATAAGTGCACTGGCGAAGAAGCCGCGTTAGCGGACAAGCGCGCAAACCTCGAGTGTCTGTAATAACTAACCGAAGCTACGGCGGAGTAGGCAAAAATGCGTCTCTCATAGAGCATTGTATACACTGCCGGGACAAGCCTTTGTCCTGCGCTGCCTTGCTTTATTCAATTGGACCGATACTCTCCCTCATTGGGCCTCGTGTGCGCACTAGCAAGGCAGCTCTAGGCCTTCCAAGCTCCCTGTTCTTGCGTAGGACCGCCATTAGCTGCATCCTGGTTCACACGATAAGATACCAGCCGCTACTGGATGGAATTTCCGACAATTATTATACTATTGTTTCATTGTGGTGCGAGGGCTGGTATGAGGCGCCTAGAAACGACGGAGGGGAAGCGCGTCTCTGGACGGATTGACCTCGCTCGAATCTGAACGGATTCTTGTAAGATTGTCCCCGCTGGCAATTCACATTACTATATTGTGGAAGGCTGCTAGTAATCCAAATAAACGTGGTTTCGAGGAGGCAGACTATCGGGACTTTTGGAAGTTCTCTACTGTTGCAACTATACCGGGCAATGGGTCTGATCGAATATTCCGCGACGGCTGAAGAGAGGGGACATCAATGATGGATCACAAAGATATCAACCCGACGTGTATGGTTCCCTGGTACGCCCTGGAATCTGGCTCTTACATGAGGATACACTGTTCTTGAAATAGAACCCAGATTTTTCGAGGTAGGAACTATTGCTCATAAGTACTTCTTATACAGGTGTCATCCGTTGGTGCTGTGTACATGGCTTGTCGTCCGTTATGGCGGGCAAATGACGGCAAGTCGCGAAGAACATTACAACAAGGACTTGGTGGAGCCAGCCCGGTCGAGGACCAACCCAGAATGATATTTAGGGGGACGCCGATTCCGTCACTCTTGTTACCCTGGGTCGCACGCAATCCCCTCTATCGCTTCCCTCATGCTTTTGCCAAGTATCTATGACGCTCAAGATTTGTGCCTATGGTTCGGTGCGTCGGAGGACTCTCTCTTTCGGTTGGCCCTATGTCGCGATCCGGGGGGCGCAAGACGTGCTCCGGCCGCTACCCAATAAGAATCGCCGGCGGCGACAAGGTTCCCCAAACCGGCGCTATCACCCCTAGGTGGAGGGTGATGTTCTAAAGCACGTCTTCTTTTATGTAGTGCGCCTGTCTCCTACCTTGATAGTAGTTCAGCCGGTGTAGATGGCTCCATAATGCGCAAGGGCTGGAGTCGGACAGGGCGACCCAAACCTTATATGTGGGGCCTTCTCCGCCTCCAGTGTAGAAGATGTGCGCACCATATAAATGATGACCAAGGGCCATTGTCACTTTCGCTTAAACCGCCTATGCCCGTATAAATACGGAAACCACCGCCCTGCCGCACTTCTACGCGCAACGGATCACCCCCAGTGCCCGATCGCCTAATTGCCCGCCATAGCTGCACCTCAGATTCGGCCCCGTCAATACATGAGATCCAACCAAGTATGACTGACGTTACGGAAAGGCCGGGCGAAAAAGATGCCACGACGCCAGAGGTCCCGGCAACGTCTGACTCGGAAGCGGCGGAGCGGATGGGCCACGTGAACGAGAAGGCGCTGCTACGCAAGCTCGACTACCATTTACTGCCCGCCGTCGGCATTCTATATCTGCTCTCGTTTCTGGACCGCAGTAATGGTACAGCCGTCTCAAACCCGCCTGGAAGCGATCTACGCGCAAATGCTGACCAAATGGCGTCCAGTGGGAAACGCAAGGCTTGAGGGCCTTCTGAACGACCTGCATATGAGTACGGCCCCCGTTTGCTCGCCTCGCGCCGTCCCTTTACTGAATGCCATGACGCCCGGCAGCTGGGAACCAGTACCTCACCGGCCTGACACTGTACTTCGTTGGCTATGTCCTCTTCGAGGTACGAAGTTCTGCACAAACCTGGCGAGAGCGATCCTCCTCCCCCTGGATCCCAACACGCTAACCCGATGAGGCCAGATCCCCTGCAACATCGTCCTTAAGAAGACCACGCCGCGCATCTGGCTGCCGGTCCTGACCTTGGCCTGGGGCGTCGTGGCCACGCTTCTCGGTATCGTAAAGGACATGAACGGCTTTTTTGTGGCCCGCTTCTTCCTCGGCGTTACTGAGTCCGGCCTGTTTCCCGGTGTTGTATACTATTTCTCTATGTGGTACGGCAAGTATCGGGGCGCCGAAATTCCGCACGTATTCGATTGCTCGGGGGGAAAGGGAAAATTTGCTGACGTGACCGGCCTAGGTACCGTCGCCGCGAGCGGCAATACCGCATATCGCTGTTCTTTAGCGCAGCGTCTCTAGCGGGTGCCTTTGGTGGTATTTTAGCCTATGTGGGTTGGGCCAGCACTGGGGACGTGAAGATCATGCTAATATTACTCTAGGGCATTGGCAAAATGAGCGGCGTGGTATGGGAAAATGGATGGCGATGGATATTTATTCTCGTAAGTCAGCAAGCCAACCCGCCTTACTCTTTCTTGTTCCTTTTCTGGCCATCTGACACCAAAGCCTTGCTGTGGGGTTCGGAATTGATTGTTTTGTCTCTTGCTCTCCGTAGTTCACGGTGCAACAATCGCCACCACTAACCGGGCCATAGGAAGGCATTGCAACGTGCATCGTTGCTCTCGCAGCGTTTAAGTTTATCCACAACTACCCAAAAACATCGTCTTTCCTCTCCGAGGACGAAAGGACCTTTATCTACCGACGACTTGCCGCCGACAGCGACGCGACTCAGGAGGAGAAGTTCAGCTGGAGGGCCGTCACGGAGGCTCTTCAAGACGTGAACTGTTGGCTTTACGGAATCGGCTTCCATACTATGAGTCTGCCACTTTACACCCTCTCCCTGTTCTTGGTAAGTCACGATTTGAAATTGCTTTCCCTCGATGTACTCGGTCCCGCCAACAACTGTCCTTTCGGTGTTCAGTCAAGTGATTCGCGTGAAAGTGACTAACAGATCGGCAGCCCACAATCATTGCTAGTCTTGGCTACACAGCGGCAACGGCCCAACTACTCACCGTGCCCCCTTACGCGTTTGCCTTTTTAACTACCCTTTTGGCGGCACATTTATCGGAGAAGTACGGGCAGCGGGCACTCTTCATCGCCGGGTCATCATTATTCGGGGCTATTGGATATTGCCTACTTTTAGGGAACACGACACCGGTAACACGACCGGGCTTATCGTATGCGGGCGTCTTCTTCGCCGCTGGCGGCATCTACCCGGCTGTGGCCCTGGTTCTTTCATGGCCAGCTATTAACGTGTCGGGGCAAACGAAACGCGCCGTCGCGAACGCCCTACAAATCAGCGTCGGTAACCTTGGCGCTGTCCTCGGTACCCAGCTATATCGGTCTGGGGATGGCCCACGGTTTATTGTCGGTCACGCCCTCGCACTTACATACCTGCTCGCGAACGTCGGCGTTGTATCCATCTTAGGCCGCCGTCTACGCGCCGAGAACAGCCGTCGCGACGCCCTGGCCACAGAAATCAAGGATGTTGGCGCCGTGCCCGATTGGCGCGGTGATGTGGACCCTAGGTGGCGGTTCGAGTATTGACGGAAGAATATTCGGGCCGGGTACCTGGCGTACTCAACAGCGAATGGCTCAGAAGGCTGGAAGCAAGTAAGCTGGGAGACCTTGGCCACCCGATGGTAGTAATATATGGGTAGCTGGGCGGTACTAGGGCAACCTCGGGCGAGCATATAGAACGCTGGCCTACCGCCTTGATGATGACTACTGCGATGTAGAACGGGGCATTTCAGCTAATTATGATTACTATATTTAAACCACAAGACTTTATAGTGCACGTCGCATCTTAGAGTTTGCTGCGAGAATAGATAACTTTGTTTTGACAGTCTTTCCATGACCCAACAGGCGGCGTTGTCATCGTCACGATCGCCCGCAGTGACGAGCTGTGCCGCTCGCCGCGCTGCGTCGGCCCCTCTTTGACCGTAGAGGTGCGACGCACACGGCCGCTCGCCGTGTTGCACCACGTCGCCAGCTTGCGGCCGGATGCTCGCCGTGCGTGGCGGGTGCGTGACCAGCTTCCTGCAGCCCTCCCGGCGCATCGCCGCCTACTTGGCCGCCCAAACCAGCAGCCACGCAAAGACCTCGTTGCGCAGCTGCTGTGCCGGGCTGTGGGACCGCTCGCCAAGGCGTTGCGCGCTTTCGTTGTCCTCACTGCGGGGCCGTAGGTATTCGGCATGTTCAGATGAGGAAACGTTGCGCTCCCGTCGTGGTCCGACGACGATACGATAGCCTGGGTTCCAAGTGGACGCATTGGGGTTTTACTTTCAAACTGGCCGGGTGAAGGGACCGGTGATATAAGCCTACCGAGGGTGTCTGTGTTGTGACTTTGTTGATGAATGGGACGCTTAACTGGCATCAGCGCGTGGTCTTCCTCAGTGTAGGGCACTCCTAGGTGCTATTGCCTAACTTGAGCTCAAAAAGTAAATAGCGTCGTCAACTCGTTAAAGCAGTGTCCCAAGGCCAGTACGAAAGTAATGTAAGGCATGATACCGAGGCTGTCTTAATGAACTCGTTACGTACAGACAGCCGGAATCACGCTGGCGGCGGCTGTGTAGACCTGACTGCCCCGCCACTTCATCGTGCTAATCCATATTATTATTATTATTATTCTTACACCTAGCGACCTATTTAGGCCATGAGGACCCCCTGCGCATCTTAGCCTAGGAAAACCGTTCCGGGCTAACGTCCGGCCGGGTGAAAAACCTAGGTTCCGCTGTGTCGTACCGCTTCTATCTGCTCTTTGACCTGCCATACCGAGATCGGGCTCAGCGCGCCCGCTTCCTAGCTGATAAGTTGATTCGCTAGCTGGAACATGTCCAGCCTTCCAGAGCGGAGTAGCCATCTTACGATAATTCCTGCTTTTCCGGGGGTGTCGAGCATCCTGTCTGTGTCGATCGGCTCTCCTAGAGCTTGGACGAGATGCTCTCGTCTTTCTCTTTCCCGTGGGCAGAAAACGAGGATATACCGGACGGTCTCCCTGCCCTAACTGCAGACGCACTAGAGGCTGTCGAAGCCTGGAACCCTACGCTTAAAAAGGAAGTCTCGCAGCTTAATCTTACTAGTCCTTGCTTAGACGAGGATAGAGCTCTTGGCCTTATGGAGTCCTTTATAAAGCTTAAGGACGTGCTTATTTAGCGGTATTTTAGTTGCTGCTGGGGTTCGTGCTGTTCGATTTTACTACGCTTGTTGCTATCTTTGAAGCCAGTCTCTCTCCTCAGCCTTATATGCTGAGTCTCTAGCTAGCTATTCGTCTAGCCACCTCTTACGATCGGGAGCGTCGGGGCCTTTCGGTCTGCGTCGGCGAGTCGGTCTTGTTAGGATCCATCTAGCTGCGCTATCGCATCTCGCTTGGATAAGTGATGCGATACGCGGCTGTTGGAGCCTCTCTTCCGATGCCGCCACCCTTCTGTTGAGCCACGTGTCTAAGGGGGACACGTAAGCTTCGGTTTCTAGTACTGCGGTGGCCGTGGCTTTAAAAGCTCCTGTGACCTTTCGGAGGCACTCTGTCTGGACGTCGTTGAGTGCCTTGGCTCTATTTTTCGAGATCTGGCGGTGCCACTCTGAAGCTCTATAGCCTATCGCAGACTGTACAACGGCTATATAGACTTGGCGGGCTCGCTGGAGAGATGCGGCCTATATCGAGCCGGCTATCCGGTTTAGAGCATAAACCTACGTCGCTATCTTCTTCGATATCGACTGGATGTGGACGTCCCAGCGGAGACGTCTATCCACCTGGATGCCAAGGACACGGCAGGAGTCTTCTAGTTCGATTTCGTGACCTTCTAAGGCTATCTTCGTGTCCGGACCTTTCTGTCTTCGAGAGAAGTGGACTAGGTAATATTTCTATACTGCGAAGGTCATGCCGTGGCTGACTGCCTATTCCTTACAGATCCTGTGAGCGGCTTCTAGCCGCTCGCAGGTCTGCTCGGGGTCCAAACCGAAGCCCACGCGGTTCGTATCGTCTGCGAAGGCTATAGTAGCTATCCCTAGTACAGCGCGGAGAGCCTTATAGAGACCGGCTATATAGAGGCAGAAGAGGATAGGTGATAAGGGTGAGCCCTGCGGGACGCCTGCCGGGACTGGGATCTCGTCCGATTCCTGGCTATTAAAGAATAGCGTAGTGGACCGGTTAAATAGGAAGCTTCGGATCCAGCTAATAGTCCATATAGGGATCCTTAGCGCTCGCAGGTTAGCAAGGAGCCTTCCATAATCGACGGAGTCGAAAGCGCCCGAAATATCCAGCGATAAAAGGGTTGCTGCGCCTCCATATTTACAGGCTATGCGGACTAAATACGTTAGCAACCGTAAGGCTGTTTTTATAGAGCGGCCTTTCCGGTTGCCCATCTGTTTATCCGGGAGCAGTCCGTTCTCTTCGGCAAAGCTAGCTAGCCGTTACGCTAGTAGGCTCTCGATCGCTTTCCCTATAGTGTTGAGCAGCGCAATAGGTCTCCATCCGCCGGCTTAGTGATACTCGTTTAGCTGCTTTCTTGGCTTCCGGAGGATAACGGTGACTGCTTTCCGGAACGCTCTTGGATAGTATCCTATATGCCAGCACGCTTCCGCTAGGGAGGCCAAGGCCTGGAAGAGGGGCTTTCCTAGGCGTTTAAGGAATCCGTTCGGAAGCTGGTCTGGTCCAGGTGCCTTCCACTGGCCTGCCTTAGTAAGGACGTCTTGGACTTGTTCTGCTGTCACCTTGCTGTCCATATCGAGAGGCGCTGCGAGCCGGTTCGTTGTTCGGAAGCCGGTGTACGTAGCCTTAGGGAGGGGATAGAACCTCTCTCGAAAGGCCTCTGTTTTCTCCTTATGGGTCGTTGCTTCGCCACGCGATGTGTAGAGTGTAGGGACTGCCGGGGGTAATGGCTGTGCTGCTCCTTCCGTTCTTGCCCATCTCGCGATATTCTAGACGCCCGCTGGCTGGCTAGACGCCTCGTGGAGCATATGTCTCCAGGACGCCGTCTTAGCTTCTCGGATTGCTTTCTTCTTTAAGAGAGTTGACTGCCGGAGGGCTCGCTAAGCTACGTCCGTCCTATTGGAAAGCCATATCCGCTAAGTTCGTCGCTCCTTTTCTATAGCTTCTTCTGTCTCGCGGTTCCACCAGGCTTTACCTCTCCCTTTAGAGTAGCGGAGGGGGGCAACTAGGTCGGCTATCCGAGTTAATTCCTTAGTTAACGTTTCGGTGTAGCTATCGATTTCTTCTGGTGTCTCGAGTCGCCCTGGCTGTGGTAGGTGTGCCGCCTCTGCCTTCGCCTGGTTATAGTCAGCTGTTTTCCAGCTACGCCGTGGCTTATTCTGGGGGTCGTTTTAAGGTCCAGCCACGCGTATCACCTGCGGGAGGTGATCGGATCCGGCATATGGGGCATACCCGTCGTAGGCAGCTCGGAGATCGTCCGTGGCCCACGCTAGGTCGATCGTGGAGTCTATGCACCCTCTTCGAGTCCATGTTAGTGTTCCAGGGGGCGTGATAAGCTGGAGTCTCCAGGATTCTGCTAGCTGGAGTAGCTTATCGGCTGCCTTATAAGGTCGGACGTTGTATCCTCCCTAGACAGGGTGGTGGACGTTAAAGTCTCCTACGAGGACTGTTCGTCCTAGCTAGGGACCAGTAAGGAGGGCTTCGATAGCTGGCAGGTCTGATCTACTAATCGATCCAGGAGGAGGCGAGTACACGCAGATGACTATTATAGGACTATCTAGCAACTGGATCGTAATATTGCACCTATCTGATTGCGCCTTATAAGTCCACTGCGTTAAGGGGTGCTTCTTGTTAATGTAAATACAAGCTCTGCCTCCCTCGGCGGCATAGAGAAGGTAGTACGGAGAGGATCTCGGGCAGTAGGTGGTCGGCATATGTGGGTTTCGCTAGGGCTCTTAGATAGCCAGGACGTCGTACTCTTCGGAGATAGCATCGACTGCCGGGATCTGTGCTTTCTTGCTTTTCTGCGTGTTCCAGTGTAGGATCCTTAGCGCTGTCATGGTCGAGCGTGGATGCTGTTTAGCGTTGACTCCGGTGTTTCGATGTCTGTGACGGCGCTGGCAACTGTACACTGATGGAACAGGTGGTGGACACTGGCAGAAGGGAGGGCCTGTGCGTCTCAGGGTACTTAGATACTTTGAGACTGCCAGAGCCATCGTGTGTTTTCCTTCTTTTCTTCCTCACGTTGCTATCCTCAGTTAATCTACGATCAGTTGTCGACTTGTCCAACTGCGTGCCGTGACATTATAGTAACGTCATCCCTCGCCTGGGAAGGCCTCAATAATATCCCACCGATCAGAACCGCGTTGCCGACACCAGGAACGCCAGAACCCTTACAGTAATTATCTCCGTTACTAAGATCCGACACTAAGACCTAGAACCCTGCAAACGGACCCTCTCGACAGAGTTGACACCAACCCCAACCGAAACCAAGCCCAAAGAAGAAACAGATCGATAAGAACGCTAAGATACTAAAGAATCCAGACAACCGCAGTCGCAGTTCTGTTTAGAAGGCCCGATATGAGGAAGCAATCCGACAAGTCCGGTTTGACCTTAAGCGACTAGACGCTGTCCGTCCTAACACCGAGGAGCTTAAGCTTATCGACTCAAACTTAAGTAGACGATCATCGCAGAACTTTAGCACTGTCGGTGCTTTTAATGACGCTCCTCTAGCCACCGAGGAGGAGAGCGAGTATAAGCACGAGACCTACAAGAAGACATATACTGCCTTCTAGGAAGCCTGCGCCGAAGATGCGTTCTTATTACATCGATACAATGTCGACATAGACGACCTAGAAGGCGAGGATCTCCGTTGCCGAGTAAAGACCTATGCTAAGATATACACCGACAAGAAGGAGGCTCCAGGAATGCCTTTTGCAGCCGTCGCGGATACGGCCCTGGTAGCTTGGCCCGATGTTTAAAGGACTATTGATGAAAGCACCTTCGAGAAAATGTTCAACGAGGACTCCCATGCCCTATAGTTGGAATTTAAGACCCGGACTTTCATAATGATGGCCTATCGGGACCAAATTATCGATCTCTATAACACCTGCAAGAACCTGGACTCGGTTATCGAAGGCCTTCACTTTTAGGCCTATTTCTTTAAGAAGGAGTGCGATTAGAGGAAGGACGGAGTTGCCGATCCCCTAACACCCTAAGATAGCGAGGTTATTACCGCCCTTATCGCAGAGGTTAACGGCAGCCGCAAGGAGATCGACGAACTGAAGGAAGATATCCAAGATATAGCACGATGTCTTCGTCGGTCCCGTGTAGACTCCTAAACCACCGACCTTTCGGGTGTTAAGTTTAATATAGGAACCGGCTGTAGCACTTAAGCACCCGAACCTCCCGTCTTCACGAATAATAAGGACTCTGCTGTCTACTTTGGCCCTTAGTTTATACTAGTTAAGGGCAAAATACAGACCAATATAAACCACTTTAGTAATAATCGAGATAAGATGAACTATATTTTAAGCCGCGTAAGAGGATTAGCTGTAGACGCCCTCTATACCTTTATAACAGTCAAGTTCGGTCCCCCCCTACTTACCACCTCTTAACAGGTCTTAGACTACCTATAGGAGTCGTACGTAGACTAGCAAGCCCACGAGAAGGCTCGACAGGAATTCAAGTACCTCCAGATACTGCCCAGCGACTTATTCCAAACCTAGAAGCTGAAATTTGTTCGACTGGCGGGCTAAGCCCGAGTCTAAACTAGCGACTATAAAAGAGAATTAAATAATAAACTCCCTCCGCAGTTAAACGAAGCGGTCGTGGAGAAGTATACCGACAATGGCGTGTCTTTTGAAGCTTTCTATACCGCTATTTAAATACATAATCACCGATAAAATAAGAACTTCTTAGCTCGTAAGATAACTATAAGTAACTAAAAGGCGACTAACGCTCCTCGAATAAATAAGATCTCGGCGAGTACAGGAACGGAACTTAAACCTGGAGATACTAAACCTTAGACGACGACGTCCACCTTTATAACGAACAGACTCCTTATGGAAGAGATAAAGGACTTGCTTGCCTATGGCGCCTATTTTAATTGCAAGAAGACAGGTCACCGATCTCGAGAGTGCCCTAAAAAGCTAATAAAGAAACAGGCCTTTAATACTTAAATTGCAGCCATTATAGCTAGAATAGGGTACGATAAGAAGACGACTGATAACTCTCCTACTGCTAAGACAGGCTTTATAATATCGACTAGCAAGGTCCTTAAGATCCTTTTAAAGGACGAGGGAAACTGAATACCCTGGAGAATTTGGACTCCATCTTAAGGAGAGTAGACGGCGACGTTTTGGCGTTAGGAATAAACGAGGATATACCTTTTAATTTCCTATAGTAATACGTAGGTGGGCAACCGCTAACAGTAGCTTATACGGTATCCTATAATGGACTTATATTGACCACACGAGACACTCTTACCAACACGGGAGCAAACGGAAAAGCCTTTATAAGTATACAATTCGCGAAAAAAGTGCTGCGACACTTAAAACCGTAAAAGATCACGAGCTTCAAACCACAGCGGATCGGTGGTTACAACAGGAAGTCACTGTAGATAGCGGATGTCGCTTTTACTTTACACTTAAAGGTAGGGAAGCGAGATATACCGCTGGTACTATTTTTAGTCCTAAAAATAAAGTATAATATTATTTTAAGACGGAAATAGTTTAAGGATTATAATGTTCTTATAGACTGTAGATAGCGGGCCTTAATATTCTTTAAGGACTATCCGATAGCCTGGGACTGTCTGATATATATAGATAATATAGGCGACCTTATTAAGAACGATATAATCGAGAGGGATATAAACTAAAGAAACTAGCTGATAATTCGGGAGGATTAAAGGAGGGAAGCTGGTAGGAACAGTTAGCAAGCCCTAAAACGAACCTTCCTTCAGCGTGGAACACCACTCGAAGGATAGGAGAAGGACGATACGTCCTAAGAAAGACCGAACCTAAAGATTGCGACCTTTAGTTTCGACGATTTCTAAACGGACCTCCAAGATGACCGCGTAGAAATCATTACCCTAGAAGACATAGAAAAGGCCCTGAAGGAGTTGATGCCTAGGGACACCGAGGAACTATATTAAAGAGTTAAATAATAGGTCCCCGAGTAGTACCTAGAATACGCCGACGTGTTCAGTAAGGCAGATTCCGACACAATACCCCCATAAAGGAACGCTCGCTGCGAACATAAGCTCGACCTCCTTAAGGGAAAGAGCACCGACGAACTAGGTTACAGCAGCCTATATAAGATGTCCGTACCGGAGCTAGAGGTATACAGAACTTACATTACGGAGAACCTATAAAAGGGATTCATTAAGAGTAGCGACGCTCCTTAGGCTGCGCTTATACTCTTTACCCCTAAGCTAGACAGCAGTCTATAATTCTATATGGACTACCGAAAGCTAAACGCTAAGCTCGAGCACCCCTTCGAGCGCCAGCCCCTTCGCGCGCCACCGGTTTCAGCCATGCCTCACGACGACCCCTGCAGACAAAAACACGAATATCTCGGGCGCTAGGATAGATATGAGCAAGCAGTTTAGCTTCAAGAGATCACGATACACTCTTCTACCTCTTCATTATCATCTTCATCCCAATCCTCTAGGTTTATCCAGTCCCCTTGGCCTGCAGGCTTGTCCAAGCTGTCCGGCAGCACCCCTATCTCCCTTTTGACCCTCCTGACGTCTGACATCTGCACGAAGCGCTCCTAAGCGGTCGGCCTTACTTTACGACGCTTCTAGGGCCTCTGCCGTTCCAGGGCAGCCGCCAATTGGTCTCGTTCGTGCGTAAAGCTGGCGATCTGAGCGCAACTATCGTTAAGGGCCTTGCAGAGCTTCCTTGTGAGGAACTGGAAAGTCGGCTTGTTATAGGCTGGCTCCATCCCACGCAGGTCTCTGGCGATGCCATTTAATTAACGTGCGCTCCTTGGGGTCTGGAACACCACCGCAGATATCGTAGCCAGTGTATCGACCTCTGGATCCCTTAGTTCTGGTATTCTAGGTCGTTCTTTAAGGTCCTGGTCTCGCTGCCGCGTTAGTCGGCTGTTAAGGGCCTTAGACCGGTCCCTAGGAAAGATACCAGTTGCAATCCAGCCTGCTGCAATATTTGAAGGCATGAAGGCCTCCTTCCTAGCCTTATTCCAGGCCTCCAGGAACTCTGGCTTGTTTAGAGTCATCGTGAGGTTGGAGGCGCACGCCTCACGCAGCTTAGTGCGGTATGCCCTCTTCAATACCGAAAAGGAGCCCAGATCCAGGGGCTGAAGCACCTGGGAGGTGTGCGCTGGCAGGAAATCCAGCCAGACCTTCGCCTCAAGGCAAGTTAACATGAAGGCCTCGTCAACGTGGCTCCCATGGCCGTCCAGGATAAGATGCCTCCAGCCACTATAGCGGGGCCTCGTTTCTGGCAGAAACACCTCCTTCAGCCAGCGCAGGGCTATTGAATTGTTGGTCCAGCCGCTTTTCGAGGTGCAGAAATGCCAGTCCACGAAGTCCTCGTCGTTCACTTGGTTTACGAACCATTGCTGTTGGACCTCAGCGCCCTTAAAGATGACCAGGGGCGGCAGAACGCGGCCATCAGCGCTAACGCACTCTAGGATCGTCACCCACTCCCGATTTCCAGGATCCATGGTGTAGATTTTCCTCACGGCGGCTGGGCCGATAACCAAAGGGTTATCTCTAAGCCCAATCATACTGCCAATCTCGTCCACGTTATAGGTGTCCTCTAGTAACACCTCCGCGAGCTTAGGGTGGTCCAGACGATCGAAAAACTCCACGATATTAGTGCGCGAAGCGCCGTTAACGCACAGAAAGTCGATGCCGGTGGCTCGGATAAACCTGACCTCTAGATAGCGGCGAAAAAACGCGACGTGCTAATGTTTACCAAGGTGATTTTGGCCTCCAGATTGACGATAGATCCGTAGCGCGTATAAGCGAAAACGGCTATACGGTAGTGCCTAGCCTAGTCTAGCTTATAATAACACCCAGTCGACTAGTTATTATTCCTAGATTGGTGATAGGGACTGCCTTTCGGCGTTGAACTCCTTTCGAGTTATCGTGCCCTTAATACGGCGCCTCAAATAGTCCTTAGAGATATGGAACTGCTTGGCGGTGGCTCTGATGGACTTGCCGGCGGTGATCTCCGCCAAGGCAAGCTCCAGCTGGTCTGGATCCATTTCGATACCTTCACGAGAAAGAGCAGAAGATAACGATTCTATCGAACTATCCACTATGGCTGTAGGCTAAGTGTGTGGCTAAATATTGTGGAGTGACATGGACGGAAGCATCGTGAGGCATGGCTGAAACCGGTGGCGCGCGAAGGGGCTGGCGCTCGAAGGGGTGCTCGAGCTTATCATTTGTAAAGACCAATATCCCCTACCACTGATCGACAAAACACTTAGCCGAATCATAAAGGCTAAGATATTGACCAAGATTAACATCCGATAAGCATTCCACAGGATTCGGCTCCAGGCGGGAGACGAAGACAAGACAACGTTTCGCACGAGATACGGCTCTTACCGGTACCGAGTGATGCTATTCGGATTAACCGGTGGACCAGCCACCTTTCAACGATTTATTAATGAAGTCTTAATAGACTATCTCGATAAGTTCTGCTATGCTTACATAGACGACATCCTTATCTATTCAAAGAACGAAAAGGATCACGTGCGCCACGTCTAACAGGTGTTAACACGACTTAAGAGGCAGGCTTACAAGCCGATATTAAGAAGTGCGAGTTCCACGTTTAGAGGACTAAGTACTTAGGTTTTATTATCGGTATAAATAGAGTGGCCGTCGATACAGACAAACTTGCCGCCTTAAAAGTTTGGAAGGCACCTATATCTATGAAAGCAGTATAGTCCTTTCTAAGGTTCTATAACCACTACCGGAAGTTTATACGGAACTACGGTAGGATCGTTAAACTATTAAACTAGCTAAAGTATAAGGACGCGACCTTCGCGTGGACACAGGAATACAAAGAGGCTTTTTAACACCTTAAGGGCTGTATACTATAAGCTCTAATCCTTACACACTAGGACCCTGATAAGGACACGCAAGTAGAAACTAATACTTCGAACGGTGTAGTTACTGGAGTTCTATTATAACGATATAGTGATAACTGGCGACCTATCTATTACCACTCGGAGACTATATAAAGTGCTGAGTATAACTATCCTATATAGGATAAGGAACTCCTAGCTGTTATTCGGTACTTAACTACTTAGCAGCCCGAGCTTTTAGGACTCTAAAAGACGTTCGTGGTTATTACCGACTACAAAGTTATTAAGTACTTCTAAATAAAGAGGCTGCTAAACTCGCGGTAAGCAGGCTGGGCCGATACGATGTCCTAGTTCGATATACTGCTAACTTACCGACTAGGGAAAGATAACATGTTAGCCGACACTCTTTTAAGGAAGTCTGAGGATTTAAGAACGTAAAAGGCTAAGAAGGACACGTAATAAACCATGGCCTTGTTCCGACTAGTCAGTCTAAGCTACGATACTTTTAATATAGAAGCCAAAGCAGTCGCCGTCCTCGTCGTGGTTAAGGAAGACAACGCCGGCAATCTGGATGGAACCCCTAACAGCGGCGGTTTCTCCTTAATAGACGAAGTTCTTGCTGCGAACGCGGAGGAGGTAACCTTCGAGGTGTGGAGAGAGAAAGCTCGCACCGGGAGGGAGGGCGGTAAGAGTCCTTAGTCGACGGACAGCCGGATACTCCTACACAAAGGCAGACTGGTGGTACCAGAAAAGGGCTATCTCCGTACCCGAGTTATTAATAAGGTATATTCTAGGCCAACTACAGCATATCCGGGACGGAATAAGACGAAGGCCCTGTTATAGAAGATGTTTTAGTGGCAAGGTATAAACGCGGATGCCGAGATTTTCGTGGCCAACTGTATAAGATGCCGACCCGCTAAGGTGCCTAGAGATAAAACTCCCGGGCTGCTACATCCCTTACCGATACCGCAGTGTCCCTAGACGGATATTTCCATTGACTTTAAGAGCATGCCTAAAAGTCGCCAAGGACACAATAACTTACTAGTCGTGATGGACCGACTAGGGAAACAATCGTGGAGTATTCTATGTTATAAGGAGGTGACGGTAGCGGAAACAGCCTGGCTGTATTACTAGGGCCCCTACCGGATTTACAGCTTACTAACGACTATAGTAAGCAACCGAGGTCCTCAGTTCAACTCGGAGTTCTCCTAAGAACTGGCTCTCTTGCTAGGGATTGACTGGAAGTTGTCCACTTTAGGGTATTTACAGACCTCTAGATAAGTCGAGAATATGCTGCAGTGGATCGACTAACGGCTCCGGCCGTTAGTAAACCACTGCTAGGACAACTAGGAAGATACCTTACTAGCTATAGATAAAGCGTAAGCCTATCTTCTACACAATTCGACGGGCCTCTCTCTATATAAGGTGGAAATAGGGTTCCTAATACCATTGCAGTTCGATTAATAAGAGCGAACTATAGACTTCACCGACAGCACATTAAAGGGGAGGGCAGCGCGACTAAACGCCTAGTAACTCGTTAAGACTATCTACAAATACCACGAATTAGTAAAAGGGAACTTAATACAAGCTTAAGAATAAATAACAACCTAAGTAAATAAACACCGTTAGAAGCCTGATTTTAATATAGGGGACAGAGTATTTATCGTTAAGAAGGTGTAGTTAATAACACGACCGTCGGATAAATTGGACTACCCTTTAATTAGATAACATTACCGGATTTAAAGGAAGGCTAGATATTCCTTTGTCCTTAATATACCCGCTAACTGGAAGGGTATAAACATATTCTATATAGATAGACTACGGTTGTTTCCTAATAGCCCTTTACTTAGCTAAAGGGCTCTGGAACTGCCAGCAGAAACTATGGGACTTAAAGGAGCCGCCAAAGAGGAGTTCGAGGTTAGCAAAGTGACGGCATCACGGTTACACTACGGCAAACTACAGTATTAAGTGGAATAGAAAGGATGGGACCCGGACGCGATATAGCAGTACACAGAAAATTTGAAGAACGCTTTAGAGGCCCTAAATGCATATCATGACCAACACCTGGACTAAGCCGGACCGCCTCTGCAATTACAGGCTTAGCTGGAGGTAGCTTTAAAGGACCGATTCGACCCTCCATATACGGACGATAACAAACCTATAGGGACGCAGTCGGCGCGAGCCCGACAGGGAAGACGACGAAACTGAGGTTTTTTCCCTACTGTGCTAAACTCGGGACGAGTCTAATCTAGAGGGGGGGGTAATGTGATGGCGCTGGCAACTGTACACTGATGGAATAGGTGGTGGACACTGGCAGAAGGGAGGGCCTGTGCGTCTCAGGGTACTTAGATACTTTGAGACTGCTAGAGCCATCGTGTGTTTTCCTTCTTTTCTTCCTCACGTTGCTATCCTCAGTCAATCTACGATCAGTTGTCGACTTGTCCAACTGCGTGCCGTGACAATGTCCATGTCGTCTATCTCTTCGTGGGTTCTACTGCGGGTTCTGCCAGTGCTTCTAGTACGGCAGCTGGTTGCTCGACGCTTTCGCGGCTGTACTGTCTGCCAGTCCTCGGCTGTTGGCTTAGGGGGTTCTTACGAGGGCAGTGCGAATCCCTTCGGTCTCGTGATATAAGCAGCCTTAGCGATCTGGGCCTGCTCCTGGCGGACTGGACACTCCTTAGACCATGCAGTATGTGGTCCTCGGCATGCTGGACAGCAGTACCGGCTCTTATTCTCGGCTTCTGGGCATTCTTTATCGTCATGCTTTGTTGAAGAGCAAAGCCCACACCTGCGTGCATGGCGGCAGACACGGGCGATATGTCCGTAACGGTAGCAGTGGTAGCATTGCTTAAGCTGGGCTCCTTCGGCGAAGGGTTCGTATGGATAGTAGCCATACTGCCAAATAAGGCCGTCTCGACATAGCTGTTCCGCTTGTTGAACCGTGGGTACTGCAATATATAGGGCCGTGACCTTCCTAGACGAGTTCTTGGCGTTGCGAGGGAGCTTGGCCTCCAGGACGTCGATAGGGCCGCCGGGCTGGTTCCGGAGTTGGACTTCTAGCTGCCCTTGGTTCGTCTCTATGGCCTCCTTATTGATGCCATAGGCCACCACCAGGATCTTTCTCTTCTGGATAGAGGCGTTCTCTCCGAAGGCCTCGGCGGTCCAGGTTAAGTTGGCCTCTAGGGCCTGTTTCTCTGCTGTTGATTTGCAGGTGACCGCGTAATCTCCGTTAGGGAGCTTCCTGGCTGCCACTGCTGCCTCTCTGCCTATTGCTACGTTAACTTTCCGTACGATCTCTTCGTAGGTGCGGCCTTCAGTTCCCGCGGCCTTAACCGTGACCTCCCGTTCGTGTCGAGGAGGCAGTGTCTTGGCTACCTGAGGATCCCTAAGTGTAGGAGCAGCGGTAGGGGTAATAGCGGCTGCAGCGTATGTCTTAGGAGCTTTAATTTCCTTGTGGATAGCCTGGAGCGCGTTCTCGATATCATCGATGCGTCTTTCGATACTGGTCTGGCTATCTGGTTCCTTGGCTGCCGCCTCTAGGACCGGGATGGCGGCTTGTACAGCTGCGACCAAGGTTGCAGCGTCGGAGTCACCGGCTAGGAAGCGTTTGAGGTGGTTTACAGTACCGCGTATAGCTTCTGGACTGCGTCCAGGTGTAGTGTTGCTGCTTGGCGATGGCGTTCGCGAGTCTGGAGGCGACGGCTCAGGCGGTGGGGCGGCCTGTTGGCGGCTCCCACCACCCGCGTTTTGTTTCACTGGTGGTGGATCGACCATTTCTAGGGTAAATGAGGCCCTAGGAACAGTTTCCGGGCTATCCGGTAGGTTTTAGAGTCGTGGTTGTGAAGTTATCGCTGTGTGGGGTCGGTTTCGAAAAAGTTTTTGGCGATTCGTGCTAATCCATATTGGACAAATAGGTAAGCGCTGACTTCCTGGCCGCCTTGGCGATGCTGTATCGCTGCCTGGAGCGAACCTTACGTCAGCACTAAATGATCACACCTGTCCCATATAAGGGCTGTCGGTCCCCTCTGTGCTTATGCCTTAATTCAGCCTTCCTTTCACCACAGGAAATTCCCAGACTGTATTCTTTTCTATCCAGGTAGGCTATTCCTGGGCACAGAGCATTATGCGGCTCATCGACTGCCGCAGCTCGCCGCTGCGGATGGAATGGTTCGCGGCTAACCCGCCACCGTTCGCTATCCTGTCACATACATGGGCCAGCCATGAAGTCTCGCTCCAGGACTTCACTAACGTGGAAGCGCGGAAGGCAATGGAGGGTTGGGACAAAGTAGAGAAGACGTCCCATCACGCGCTGGAGCATGGTTGCCGCTACGTCTGGATCGACTCATGCTGCATCGACAAGAAGGACTCATTTGAAATGGTGAAAGCTATTAACTCCATGTTCCGGTGGTACCAGGACGCCGCGGTGTGCCTCGTCTACTTGGCCGACGTTGACGCGGAGGATGCGTCCACGCTCTCCCGCTCGCGCTGGTTCACGCGCGGTTGGACGCTGCAGGAAACCATCGCGCCGCGCAACGCCTACTTCTATGATGCCGCCTGGCGTTTCTTCGGCACGCGCGAGTCGCATATCGAGGCGTTGGTATCTGCAACGGGCATCAATAGGAGTATCCTCATACGTGCGCCTGACGTTGACGTGCGCGACCTTCTCCGCTACGTCCCCGTCGCCTGCCGGATGTCGTGGGCGGCACGGCGGGAGACGTCCGAGCCTGAGGACATGGCCTACTGCCTCATCGGTCTATTCGGTATCAACATGCCGCCGCTATATGGCGAGGGCGCCGAGCAGGCCTTTTTTCGGCTTCAGGAGGAGATCATACGCGACAATAACGACCTGAGCCTATTCGCCTGGGTGCAGTCAGAGCTTCCTTCGGGACAGCAAAACATGACTAACCAGTACCGCGGAATCCTGGCGCGAAGCGTCGCCGAGTTCAAGGGCGCGGGAGACCTGGCCTTCGACCATGATCTAAAGTTTAATCCCGACTATGCCCTATCTAATAAGGGCCTGCGTATTCGCACCATCCTACACACCATCCGGGACTCCGAGCAAGTCTATATGCCACTTCACTGCCACCGGCGGCTTCCGGACGGTCAGCAATCACCGTCCTTAGGCCTGTTCCTGGTACACGATGCTGCGAACGTCTACTTCCGCGTGAAATCGCACACTCGAGCCACGCTCACGGACCAGACCCCAGATAACGCCGATGGTAATGACATATTTGTATCCAAGCGCTCCAAGACAAGGGCTCTACCGGCAGAAGTTCTAAGCAACAACGTGCTCAGCAAAGTTTATTTCCAAGTCCAGGGCCTCGAGAACGCGGCCGAGATCCGGCTCACTGAGACGGTTCCTCGCGAGTTATGGGACGCGCAGAATCGCGTTTTCGTGGCAAGGGGCCTCCGGTCCTTTACCGCATTTCACCGCTTCAAGGTGATAGGCAAATATTCAGGCGATTGTATTGTGGCTTGCGGCTGGAGCGACGAAGCCCACGCCCCTTGGGTGCTCGTCGAGGACCAGCTTGGACCGCTGTACACGGCCGCTAGTGTCAAAGACCTCCGGAGCGTCGCCCAGCTCGGGATTAAGCAGAGCAGCCTAAAGCCACGGAAACAGAACCTGTATAGGTACGAGACAGATGGTAGCACGGCTAAGGTGCGAGTAGGTGTCGCTAAGGTTGTATGTGAGCGGCGCATCGATGATAAGGAGCCTGTGCTGGTTATTAAATTAGGGTTGAAAAAGAACCACGTTATTTTCTCTACTTATTTTAATACAAAATTATATTTATAAAGCGGTAAGTTATATTATTATTATTATTATTATTATTCATACACCTAGCGACCTATCAAGGCCATGAGGACCCCCTACGCATCTCAGCCTAGGAAAACCGTTCCGGGCTAACGTCCGGCCGGGTGAAAAACCTAGGTTCCGCTGCCTCGCACCGCACTTGTCTACTCTCTAGCCTGCCATACCGAGATCGGGCTCAGCGTGCCCGCTTCCTAGCTGATAAGCTGATTCGCAAGCTGGAACATGCCCAGCCTTCCCGAGCGGAGTAGCCATCTTGCGATAATCCCAGCTTTTCCTGGCGTGTCTAGCATCCTGTCTATGTCGATCGGCTCTCCTAGAGCTTGGACGAGATGCTCTCGTCTTTCTCTCTCCCTTGGGCAGAAAACGAGGATATGTCGGACGGTCTCCCTGCCCTGACCGCAGACGCACCATGGGCTGTCGAAGCCTGGAACCCTGCGCTTGAAAAGGAAGTCTCGCAGCCCAATCTTACCAGTCCTCGCTTGGACGAGGATGGAGCTCTCTGCCTTATGGAGTCCCCTATGGAGCTTAAGGACGTGCTTGTCTGGCGGCATCTTAGTTACTGCCAGGGCTCGTGCTATTCGATTTTGCTGCGTTTGTTGCCATCTCTGAAGCCAGTCTCTCTCCTCAGCCTTGTGTGCTGAGTCTCCAGCTAGCCATTCGTCTAGCCACCTCTTACGATTAGGAGCGTCGGGGCCTTTCGGTCTACGCCGGCGAGTCGGTCTTGTTAGGATCCATCTAGCTGCGCTATCACATCTCGCTTGGATGAGTGATGCGATACGCGGCTGTTGGAGCCTCTCTTCCGATGCCGCCACCCTTCTGTTGAGCCACGTGTCTAAGGGGACACGTAGGCTTCCGTTTCTAGCACTGCGGCAGCCGTGGCTTTGAAAGCTCCTGTAACCTTTCGGAGGCACTCTGTCTGGACGTCGTTGAGTGCCTTGGCTCTGTTTTTCGAGATCTGGCGGTGCCACTCTGAAGCTCCATAACCTATCGCAGACCGTACGACGGCTGTATAGACTTGGCGGGCTCGCTGGAGAGACGCGCCCTATGTCGAGCCGGCTATCCGGTCTAAGGCATAGACTTGCGTCGCTATCTTCTTCGATATTGACTGGATATGTACGTCCCAGCGGAGACGTCTATCCACCTGGATGCCAAGGACGCGGCAGGAGTCTTCTGGTTCGATTTCGTGACCTTCTAAGGCTATCTTCGTGTCCGGATCTTTCCGTCTTCGAGAGAAGTGGACTAGGTGATATTTCTGGACTGCGAAGGTCATGCCGTGGCTGACTGCCCATTCTTTGCAGATCCTGTGAGCGGCCTCCAGCCGCTCGCAGGTCTGCTCGGGGTTTAAGCCGAAGCCCACGAGGTTCGTGTCGTCTACGAAGGCTATAGTAGCTATCCCTGGTACGGCGCGGAGAGCCTTATAGAGACCGGCTGTATAAAGGCAGAAGAGGATAGGCGATAGGGGTGAGCCCTGCGGGACGCCTGCTGGGACTGGGATCTCGTCCGATTCCTGGCCGTCGAAGAATAACGTCGTGGACCGGTTAGATAGGAAGCTTCGGATCCAGCTGATAGTCCATATAAGGACCCTCAGCGCTCGCAGGTTAGCGAGGAGCCTTCCATGGTCGACGGAGTCGAAAGCGCCTGAGATATCCAGCGATAGAAGAGTTGCTGCACCTCCATGTTTCCAGGCTGTGCGGACTAGGTCCGTTAGCAGCCGTAAGGCCGTTTCCGTGGAGCGGCCCTTTCGGTTCCCCATCTGTTCGTCCGGGAGCAGCCCGTTTTCTTCCGCAAAGCTGGCTAGCCGTTGCGCTAGCAGGCTCTCGATCACCTTCCCCATGGTGTTGAGTAGCGCGATAGGTCTCCATCCGCCGGCTTGGCGGTACTCGTTTGGCTGCTTTCCTGGTTTCCGGAGGATAACGGTGACTGCTTTGTGGAACGCTATTGGATAGTATCCTATACGCCAGCACGCTTCCGCTAGGGAGGCTAAGGCCTGGAAGAGGGGTTTTCCTAAGCGCTTAAGGAAACCGTTGGGAAGCTGGTCTGGTCCAGGTGCTTTCCACTGGCCTGCCTTACTTAAGACGTCTTGGACCTGCTCCGCTGTCACCTCGCCGTCGATGTCGAGAGGCGCTGCGAGCCGGTTTGTTATGCGGAAGCCGGTATGCATGGCCTTAGGGAGAGGGTAAAACCTCTCTCGGAAGGCCTCCGTTTTCTCCTTATGGGTCGTCGCTTCGCCTCGCGGTGTGTGAAGCGAAAGAGAGATGTATATTTAGCGATGTCTACTAAGAAGTGGCTAGTGGGGCATAAATTTATTATGGCTATATGAGGCTATCACTAGTTTCGCCTCTGAGGTCACATGAGGAGCTACGGGAACCTACTACAGGCCCTGTAGAGCATGTGAGGAGCGATCCCTAGCTACGAGTATATAGTCTGCCATGTCTAGCCCTTTCTTCCTTTCTAATGGATTACCTTAAACCTTTCGCTTGCCACGCCTCCTCTAATGCGACATTTATTTATCATGCTATCCTAAGTTTCAACTGTAGTACCCTAATAATAAGGATAGCGCACTTTGATATCTAGCTGCCTAGTGTAAGGATCTCACAGATCATAAGAGCACCTTCAGGTATAGGGTAGCGAAGGGCAGGCTTAATTCCACTGCAAGACTGATTCTTGCAGAATCCAAGTTCAGGTCGGGCGCCAGCGGTGCGCCCGCCCCTCGCTAGTAGGTCGCCAGCTAGTCTGTGCCATAGGTCAGGTGACTAGCCTGCGGATGCGCGGGTGACACCTCTCCTACGGATGCGTGGGGGACACCTCTCCAGCGCATCCTCCCTCACACCTAGTGTAAACACGCATGACTTATAACATTTAGTTATATTTACTTAAGCTCTATAGCGTTTTATGTCTTACTTTCTTAAGTTTAAAAACCCTTTTAAGGTCAAGCGAGCGATTATCACGAAAGTTAATAGCTATTAATACGTGAAGCGCGGTCTAAGGATAACATAAAATAATTAAATTAAGAAAACTAAGTAATAGAATTAGGACAGATGGCGAAGGCCCCCTTCATGTACACATAAATTGCAGTGGATATGTTAAGTTGTAAAAGTAACGATGTTTAAAGAAGGCTTGGCCAAGATTGGCAATCATGGTTTCCTAGCAACAACCGAGGGAATAAAGGGCAGAAGATTCGCGACGCTTAGGTTTCGGCTTCAGAAAGAAGTCGACAGGCTTAGGTTTACGAGGAGGCATTGCCTTCAGTGGGGACCGGCAATCCATGGAGAGGAGAATAGAGGGCTAATCTCGCTGCCCTTCGCAGCAGGATTTCAGAAGTTCCAATCCCCACGAAAGGGGCTCTGGGGCCTCCCAGCCCCACTAACACCTTGCCTTGCCAAGGAGACTGTATACACGGGCTTGGTATCGTCGCCGTCGGCCTTCTTATCACAGACGTCGGCGCCTCACTTGTCCACACGCCCACTACACTGGGAAGTTTCGGCCTCACCCATGCCACATATTGGACGCCTCGGTGGCCTGGGTGCGCTCGAAAACCGATCGATCTTCGCACAGCCAGACAGCAGCCTCCAGAAACCAGAGGGACCTGGGAAGGAGAGTGAAGGTGACGCTTTCACTGAGCCGTGTGTCTGCGGTGCCAGCGGCCATTGGAACAGGCAGTGAGGCGACGGGACCAAGGAAGCGCCTGGTGGCGGAGGCTCGCCATGGCTTTCCCCAGCGGCTGCATGATGAGTTATCCATGGAAGACGCCGAAAGGAGCTCTCGGTGTATACGGATTTGCTATATAAGCTGGTGATAGGTTATATAACCGACCATTTTACTTGTCCCGCCTAGCTATGCAATAGTGTTAAACGTCTAAAGAAGGCCCACGTGATAGTATTATATTGTCACGCTAGTTTTACGATGAATGCCTTACGCAACCGGCTGTGGCCACTACGGGAGCAAACTCGTTGAAAGGTGGCATTCGTCGGAAGTTACGTTTAATCGTGGTGACATTCCACAACGTGATGGATCGGGGGGAGGGGGACTGAAATACCCATATCTTACCCTGTCGACTTTCAGTTGGCCACGGCCTGTACGCTTCCTAGTTCCCAGTTCTTTTCGCTTCTTAATCATTACTTTGACCCCTCCGGCTCTATGCAGTCTATTTTACAGGTATACGGGTGTGTTAGAAAACCAGTGCTCGCGATGCGGTCCAATACCGTTTCCTCGTCCCACTAAGGTTCTCTTGTATCAATCTGGTTTTTTCCTCTCAATTACGGTCCCGTGTACAGGTCCTCCCCCTGCAGGCGGGCTCATTAGCTGTGGTTTCCTGTAAAATACATAAATTGTCCCGGATATTAGGTATGTGTCCGATATTTCATGTTATCAACGATGACAAATCGGTAGACATGTGAATGCTGAACATTCTTATCCTTTTGGCCGTGATTTATTGAAAATGGGCTGGCGCCTCTGCATTCTTACTTCAATCACCACGGAGGCATAATGAGTATCAGATATTATGTTGCAGCCCTAGCTAGCGAATAAGAGATTGGTTACACGCATCCGCAGCCTCGTCATGCATTCACTCAGCGAGAAATTTAGTCTAGAGGTTACCTCGCTTTCCCTGCTCTCGCTCAAAGGCCTCGAAAAGGCTCTTGAAGTTGCCCGCGCCGAAGCCGTCGAATTTATACCGCTGGATAATTTCTACGAAGACGGTGGGGCGGTCGAGAACGTGCTTGGCGAATATCTGCAGCAGGTAGCCGCCCTCGTCAAAGTCGACCAGGATGTGGTTCTTTTTGAGCACCTCAAGATCCTCGGCGATATTAATGGATGAACCTGCCAGGCGCTTCTTCAGCGAAATGTAGTAGCTGTCGGGAACCTCGAGGAAGTTCAGACCACGGCTTCGCAGCGCCTCCACTGCCTCAATGATGTTGCCCGTGCTGAAGGCGATGTGCTGACAGCCGGCTCCGTTGTAGTAGTTGCAGAACCTTTGATACAGTCAGCTGGGCGACTTGTTTTGGTGGCCTCAAAGCGCAAACTGAAGGGGGGTTGGGCAGAGAGCGTGGACTCACTCCTCGATCTGAGACTTTTTTAGGCCCGTGGCGGGCTCGTTCATGGGCATTTTGATGGTCTCGTTCGGTGACGCGACCACGACGGAGCGCATGGCCGAGTATTCAGTGCACATTGACTTGTCATCCACGCTCCAGAATCGGTGGAACTGGAGCTTTTCCTCATAACTGTGCTCACGGTGTTAGGAGCCTGGATCTATACTGTGTCTTCCGGGGTGGGGTTGGGTCATGCACTAACTATTTGACGACGTCGTCGAGGCCGTCCCAAGGCTGGTTTCCCACGCAATGGTCGATCTCGATTAGATCGACCGGGGGCAGTAGCTTGTTGAGAGGATCCTCGGCTTCGATCTCCTTGAACCCCGGCATCCACGCGCCTGTGTAGGCCGAACGGTCGACGAAAGTGTGCACCGTGTCGCCGTATGTCTGGATGGTGGCGTAGGTCACGCTGCCCCTGCCCTTTTCGAACTCTGTCGTCGGCTTTCGCACGACGACAGCGCCCTGGCGGAGCGCGTGCTCCCACACCTTGAGGACGCTGTCAATCTGGAAGGCGATATCATAAACGCCGTCGCCGTGGGTGGTGAGGTGGGCATGGATGTCCTTGAGGTGTTCCCACTCGGCTTCCGATGCCCGCTTCTCCCATGTGTTGTTCGCCGGTTTGGACAGGGGCGCGGTGAAGATCATCCGGGCGGAGCCGTTGGAGATGACGTAGGATGTGGTGAGATAGCTGCCCGTCTCGGGACCTCGGTAGGCAATCACTTTGAAGCCAAACCGGCTAACATAGTAGGAGGCTGCCTGAAGCGCATTGCCTACATACCAGCCGATGTAGTCGAAGCCAGTGTATTCGGGAACGTTTGTGATTGCCATTGTTTCTCGTGGAGACGCGTAGCATAAGGAACAATAAAATGTTTAGGATTTGGTTTTCTTGTCTTTTCCCGAAAGAAATGAATTCACGTGTTTTTGAATGGTCTGCTTCAGCGATGGTTCCTATGGTGGTTCTTTATATACTGAATGAGTCTGATTGTATCTTGGCGTGATTCGCGGATCGGGTTTGTACCGGTTGATCAAGGTTCCTGGCCCACAATCCGTTCACTCGGGGAACCCTAAGTGACAGCGATACCGTAAGTAACGAGTGGCCGACATAAACAAGGGATGTATACTCGAAATGGGCGCCCTCACTTTCGGCTCTATCCTAATAGGTTCGGAAAATGCGAATTGTAGCGCGTCCCCACCTATACTTTAGAATTTCAGATGAGACTTGTTACCTCGAGTGTTCCGTACAGGCCGTGCCGTACCCAAAGTGTGGCGCAAGTCTCTTTGAGCCTCCCTTTTTGTGACGCTGTTTTTTGATTGGTCAGATTAGGCTACAAAACTAAAATTCGCATTTCCCGGGCCTGTTGGGATACTAGGGAGCATACAAAATGGTACGGGAACCGTTCTAGGAACGGTTAGTGGCACGAATACGTATCAAAATAAGTCTTGTCTAAAAGTCCGTTGCCAATTAATTGAAATTCTTAGTTGAGGTACATCTAAGTTTCCCGGCTTGACTTTTCCAACCCGAAGCGCCCCTTCTGATAACTAATCACCCCACAGTTGCGTCAAGTCCTGAGGGGAGGGGGTTGGGGGGGTTGCGAATGCAGAAAAAGCAACCCCTCCGGGATGTCAAGTAGCCCGGGAATAGAGTGGACTCGGTGACCCGCTGCATCACCCTTCCAGTACCTAACTAAGTATCGAACGGACGCATAGTCCCATCTGATCCACTTTCGGATTCGTACCGAATTCCGTCCGCATATCCGGAATGTCATTATGCCATCCAAAACCCCTACCCCGGGCCGTTGGCAGCCGCGGTCGCGATTTGGTCGGTCAAGTGTAAAGCCCGAGGTGGATTCCCGATTCCCACCTGGGAGGCGACGCCAGAGTCCGGGTCCGGCAGATGAAACTGAATCCGACAGCGCAATACCCTGATATCATTTGCCTCCCCATCGCCATTGTTTCTTGTTCTATTATATGCCACTGCCGCGGTGTTTCGAGCACCCCGTAGAAGATGATATATCATTCGCTCCTGAAACCTCTGATCCTTGGCGGGCCGAATTTCTCCAGATCTCCAGCAAGAACTCCACGGGAAACAGAAACAACTACAACTACTATAACGACGATAAAAAGAAGAGATGGCAATTGGTTCGAGGCCGATCGGAAATTCGGGGGGGGAAGACCGCGACGCCGAGGCTCTGAAGTCTGCGTCACAAGTTCGTGGCATTGAGACTGTCCATCCTGCGAGGAATTGGCAAGGTAAGCAAACATCCCGGGATGGTCCCAAAGGAGATTGATTCTAAGACTCGGATGAAACGCAGATCGGTTCAGTGCAGAAGCCGCAGCGAGGGGGGTAAGTAGACCCATCTAGCCCCGGGCACGGGTTTTATGCTGATATTCTCTGCATAGGATGCTGTCATGCAGCGGATGCACGCTATCCTTGCAAAACCCGGTATGCAGACGATACATCAGACACTCCCACAGCCCCAACGGACAACATAGACTAAAGTGACGTAGAAAACAAAGGAGTGTGCTCGCTAGGTCCAGGTGCACCTTCGGGTGACCTGTAACCCTTCCTCGCGGCCGAGTATACGGTCCCAAGCGCCGATTTTGTAACCCTTCCTCGCGGCCGAGTATACGGTCCCAAGCGCCGATTTTGAGAACCCATTAACAGCGGGCTGCACAACGAAGCTCCGCATTGGCATGAAAGACGTTGCCAGAGGAGTCAGCAACTATGATCTCTCCACCGCGCTACAGTACGGCGTGGGAACGGGATTCAAACAGCTCCTGGGGTTTGTCAGGCAGCACGTTGAAGTAGGTCAACTGGCGGGCAACAGAGCGGGATCTCCCAGCTCACAAGTGGCGGCTTCTAGATCTTCCACCGCCCTCGGTACTTCGACTGGGACTGCATCCTGACGACGGGCAACACATCAGCCATGGACACGGTGATGCGGATATTCGGTCAGAACGGTGTGACCATGGCGATCGAGAACCAAACATACCCCACCTGCTTTGAGACTGGCCTGCCGCTGGGGTATTCCTTCTTCATGGCCAAGATGGACGGGGACGGCCTCCTTCCCGACGAGCTGGACCAAGACATCTCAAATTGGGACGAAGAATTGCGCGGGATGAAGCGGCCTAGTATCCTTTACACGATCCCGACGGGCCAGAACCCGTCGGGCGCCACACCGCCGGCCGAGCGGCGGCGGCAGATCTACGCCGTAGCGCAGAAACACGACCTGTACATCCTCGAGGACGACCCCTACTATTTCTTCCAGTTTGAGCGCCAGGGTAGCACGGCCGAGGACGCGGCGTCGCCTCCGACGGTCGAGCGGTACGCACAGTCGCTGGTCCCCAGCTACCTCAGCATGGACACGGACGGGCGCGTCTACCGCATGGACTCGTTCGCCAAGACCATAAGCCCGGGCGCGCGCGTCGGCTGGGTGACGGCATTGCGGCAGGTCGTCGAACGCGTCATGCGCGTGCACGAGGTGTCAACGCAGCACCCGAGCGGCATCTCCCAGGTGGCCCTGTACAAGCTGCTGCACGACGAGTGGGGCCACACCGGATGGACGCGCTAGATGCTGCACATCTGTGACGAGTATAAGAAGCGACGAGACATCATGATCGCCGCGTGTGAGGCCTCACTGCCGCGTGACGTGGTGAGCTGGAAGGCCCCCAAGGCCGGCTTCTTTGTAGGTCGCTCCGTTGCCCTCCCCCCTTCGTCCCCCGATCGCGTCTTCTCCTCTGCCCCTTCCACCAGCCTACGAGCGCGTGGATACGACTGACCAGGATCACGCGGCAACGAATACCGATGTGATTGACGATTGACTGGCACAAGCATCCCCAAGCAGACACCATGTCGACGCACGAGATCGAGAAGGCCATCTACGACGCCGCCATCCGGCACCAGGTTCTAGTCGTGCCTGGCAGCTGGTTTATGGTAGGCCAGGGAAAGTCAGGCATGGAGAAGCTCTTCTTCCGGATGACATTCGCGGCGCCAGTCACGACTGCCATTCCAGGGGCGGTGAAGGCACTGGGAGCTGCGGTTCGCGAGGTATTCATGATGGGATAGGGTGGGCTGCATTGGGAACCCGGCTGCCAGGCCCGTTTTTTTAGTTGACGAGAAAGCTTGATCGTCCGTTTAGAATCCACGATCATGAATTTTACCGGGGTGACGAACTAGCACGGGGGAGAAAGTTACATATGGTTGTTTATCGGAAGGAGTGGGCGTGGTCTACTCGCAAGCAGCTTCCCCATCCTGCTTATCTTTTGGCCATGGCTGCACCTGGTGCCTGATATAACTCGCGAAGTACTACCAAACGGGCCACAAGGTCTCTGAAGCGATATGCCATTCCAGAATGCTTGTTTGTGGTATGCTTGTTCACATGTAGGAAGGTCGAGCACCCTCCACTGCACCACATTACCATCACGCCACGGTTCCACTCTGAATTACGGGGCAATGCTCAAGTTTCAGTTGTGATTATATGGATTATCATAGCGAGTAGGTCTCCCAAACTTCTACCTACTGCTCTATTTGTGGGCGTGTTCTTCTTTTGGATGGAACGAGATCCCTATCTCCTAGCCTTGCTGAACGATGTCAGCTAGCAGCTTCGCTGGAATGCCAGAAGCCTCAGAAACGCCCGTTGTTGCAGTGCCCTTAGTCACTATGCAATCGGACACCCTCCTTCATGGCCACGATAGACCCGGAAGATGTGCCTGGTCTGAAATTGCTGCTTGTCGCGGCCGAGGCACCCACCAAGGAGACCATCGAGACTTGGCATCCCCGTGTTGATCGCCTCCTAAATGGATACGGCCCGACTGAGACGGTCGTCATGTGTACCTACCATGAGTACAAGTCCCCCGATGCTCACCCGACCACTATCGGCCGTAACTTCACCGGCCGCGGCTGGATCGTGGACCCCGGCAACCACAACAGGCTTGCGCCCATCGGCTGCGTAGGCGAGCTGCTCATGGAGAGAAGCGGGTTGGCACGCGGGCACCTCAACGATGAAGTCAAGACGCGTGCTTCTTTTATTGACGAGGTCGGCTGGTGGCCTACCGATCTCCTAGGCCCAAGTAATAGGTTTTACAAAACCGGCGACCTCGTCAAGTTCGATGCCGACGGCACTATCGTATATGTCGGTCGTAAGGATACTCAGGTCAAGGTCCGCGGACAGTGCCTCGAGCTGGACGAAATCGAGGAGAAGATCCGGAACGCCGTGACGAACATTGAGCATGTGGCCGTCGGCGTGCTCCGTCGTGAGACGGGCGACCTGCTCGTCGCCTGGATGAGCTTCGTCGTTCCGCCAGGTCTCGGTGGCCAGTTCTTGCCCATGAATGACACCATTCGGGCCATGGTTACCCGCCTTGGAGCCGAGCTCCGGGCGTCCCTGCCTTCCTACATGATCCCGGCCGTGTTTATGCCCCTCCGCGCTATGTTGTTTACCCCCTCGATGAAGATGGATCGCGTTGCCCTGCTGTCCAGTACCGAAGAGCTGGGCGCCGGGCTGAGTGTCTATTCTTTAGTGCAGGCGGGCAACGGCGCGGACGATGATGGAGAGCCCTCGACGCCGACGGAACGCACACTCCAAAGACTGTGTGGTCTCTTGTCCTGAAGGTGCCACCCGAAAGCATTACCAGGAACAAAGCCTTCCTGCAGGTCGGTGGTGACTCCATCAGTGCCATCCGTTTGGTGAACCTTGCCCGGGAGGAGGGAATCCATCTTGAAATGGCCAACATCTGGGCCGATTCCCGTCTTTCTCACATGGTTGCAACAGCAGGAGTGGAAGAACACGCGGCGGGGTTGGCGCCAGATCGGTTCGGTCTCCTGCGGTTCGCCAACATCGACGACATTGCGTCCAAAGCTTGTGAGCAATGCGAGCTGTCGTCTAGCGACGCCATTGAGGACATGTACCCTTGCACCGCGCTCCAGAAGGGCCTGATGGCGCTCTCGATGAAGCAGCCCGGCTCCTATGTCGGGAGCTACGTATAAAGGGTGCCCGCGGGCGTCGATCTTGACAGCCTCCAGGAGGCCTGGGACCGGACCACGGAGCTCTGCGGCAACCTCCACACACGAATCGCTTTGATCGATGGCAATTCGGTCCAAGTCCTCGTCCGCAAGGCTACAGGTTGGCATGCATCGACTGAAGCTGGACCATCCGACCTAAAGTCCACACATGCAACTCTTCAGAGCTTCCCCATGAGCTACGGATCACCACTCTGTCGCTACGCCATCGCTGGGGAGCGCGAAAGTGGCGAGCGCTACATTGTATTGGGGCTCCACCACGCCGTCTACGACGGTTGGAGTTTTCGGCTCGTCATGGACACGCTAAAGGCCCAGTACCACGGCGGTGCGTCCCAGGTGGCCGTGCGAACGAAACTGTCGCCCTATTCGCTCTTTATTCAGTACACCCTCGGCCTCGACCTGGATACGGCTGCGCGCTGCTGGAAGAACCAGCTCGACGGCGCCAAGAAGACGGCCTTCCCCGCTACCCCGCGCGATGGCACCGTCCCCGTCACCCGGCAGTTTTCGGCCATGATCCCGGTGCCTTGTGCTCTGGCGGTACGGTGTGTATGCCCTCCGATTCCCAGCGCCTGCAGGATATATCGAGTTTTATCTGCCAAGCTGGCGTGAACACGGCGATAGGTCTCACGCCCTCGTTTGCGGCTACGATCCCGCCGGAAAAGTGTCCCAGCCTGACCAAAGTTGTGCTGGGCGCCGAGGCCGTCACGTGCGAGACGCTGGACATCTGGTTTGACCACGCCGAGCTCCATAACTCGTATGGGCCGACTGAGGCCCTCGTCATGTGCACTAGCTACCGCTATTCCAAGCGTGACGAAGCCTCCGGCACTATCGGGCGGCTGTTTACTGGAAGGGCCTGGATTGTTGAGACCAACGATCACAACAAGCTCGCGCCTATCGGCTGCGTCGGTGAGCTTCTAATCGAGAGTACACCGATGGCTAAGGGCTATCTGAACGACGATGCTAAGACGCGGGCCGCCTTCATCGACCACGTTGCATGGTGGCCTGCTACGGGCCTGGACAATGGCGGCGTGAGCCGGTTCTACAAGTCGGGTGATTTGGTCACGTTCCGGGGGGATGGCATGCTTTGTTATGTGGGCAGGAAGGATAACCAAATCAAGATCAGGGGCCAGCGTATCGAGCTGGGCGAGATCGAGCACGCTGTTCGCCGCGCGCTCCCGGATGTTGAGCAGGTGGCCGTCGATGCCGTCCGTCGCGAGTCGGCCGATGCCATTGCCACCTTTTTTACGCTGACTAAACCCCAATACCAGGAGGGCGACAGAAACATCCTTCCAATGACCGATGGCATCATGCAACAGCTCAGAGAAGTCACCAGAAAGCTCCGCGCTGCCCTGCCGTCATACATGATTCCATCCCTGTTCATACCCCTGCGCTCGATGTTGTTCAGCGCGTCGATGAAAATGGATCGGTTGGCGCTGCGAGCCAGCGCCCAGGCTCTGGGGGGGCGTCTTTCCATGTACTCACCGGCCCAGGCCGACGAGGCCGAGCCGTCGACACCGATGGAGCTCAGGCTCCGGGCGCTTTGGGCCCGGGTGCTCAAGGTCCCCGAAGGCGACATTCGAAAACACTCTGAGTTTCTCCAGATTGGCGGCGACTCCATCGGCGCCATCCGTCTCGTCACGATTGCACGCCAAAACGGCATCAGTTTGGACATTGCGGCCGTATTCAAGGACTCCCGCCTGTCGCACCTAGCCACTACGGCGACGGCGGTCGAGGAGACTGCTGCGGTGACATTACACCTGCGGCGACACTCGCGCCGGAGCCGTTTAGCCTACTGCCCAGCGGCGAGGTCGTTGACATAACGGCGCAGGCGCATGAGCAGTGTGGGCTCGCCGGCGGCAGCCACGAGGTCGAGGACATCTACCTTTGCACTGCACTCCAGGAGGGTCTGATGGCGCTTACGGATAAACAGCCGGGCGCGTACGTGGCCAGCTTCATCTACCGGATCCCCGCCGCGGCGAATTTCGACCTCGACCGGTTCCGGACTGCCTGGCAGCGCACTGTCGAGCTCTACAGCAAACTCCGCACCCGCATCACCCTCGTCGGCGGTCGCTCCGTCCAGGTCGTCCTTCGCTCTGCCGAGGCCTGGTCGGTCGCCGGCACGCCCGACCTGGATTCCGCCCTCGCGCTTCTGCGCAGTCCGACTATGAGCATGGGCTACGGGACACCACTTTGCCGCGCTGCCATGGCCGTGGGACCAAACGGCGAATACCACCTCGCCATAGCCATCCACCATGCTACCTACGATAGCTGGGGCTTCGAGCTCGTCCTAAACACGCTATAAGCACTTTATCACGGGGCCGCCGTGTCCGAGCTTCCTCCCTTTTCACTCTTCGTCAAGTACACGCAGGACATCGATGAGGCCTCGGCGTCGGCATACTGGAAGGAACAGCTCAGGGGCGCAAAGCAATCGGGCTACCCCTTGATCGGCCGCGAGATCGATGCCGCCTATTCGGTCACGCAGACGTTCGAGGCGACCATCGCTATCCCGTACTCAACCGGCAGCTCTATCACCAAAGCTTCGATTCTGCGAGCGGACTGGGGACTGGTGCTGGCCCGCCACTGCGATCTCGACGACGTCTGCTTTGCCATGACGGTTTCGGGTCGTCAAGCCACCGTCCCGGGCCTGGAAAGTGTGGCCGGTCCCACGATTGCCACCATCCCGGTCCGCGTGCGGCTGGACTTGGACTAACGCCTTGTTGACTTCCTGCAGGGAGTCCAAGCTGCCGCGTTCGAAACTGTGGGAGCGTTTAAGCAATACGGTCTCCAGAATATCGCCAAAGTTAGCTCCGACGCTCGCGAGGCGTGTGCGTTCACCAGTCTCTTCATCATCCAACCGGCTCTAACGGAACCCTCGGAAGGGTCAGGTAATAAAATCCTGCATACAGCTGAGTCGGCAGGCTCTGTGGCGGGCAAAGGCCTCGACGGATTCTTTAACTACCCACTGATCACCGAGGTTGTCCTGTAGGAGAACGAGGCCAAGTTGAGCTTCACATTCGATGCTAGCGTCCTTTCCGAAATCGAGCTGCATACCTTATCGCAACAGCTGGGCTATATCGTGCAGTAGCTGTGTTCCATGCATACATAGGAGCCTATAAGTAAGCTGACAATCGCCAGCTCCTGGGATATGAAGTAGGCGATGGCCTGGAGCGGTGAGAAGTCTGAAGTCGTCCATACGCGCCTCGAAGAGGTTATCTTCCATCAGGTGCTGCGCGGGCTTGACTGTGAAGCTATTTACTCCTGGGATAGCAAGCTTACGTATAGTCAGCTCGACACGCTCTTAAGCCAGCTGGCACGCCACCTAGAGTTCATGTGTGTCGGCTCTATGGTCATAGTCCCGATCTGCTTCGAGAAGTCTATGTGGACGATTGTGGCGATGCTAGGCGTCGTTAAGGCCGGCGGCGCCTTCGTGCCCCTAAACCCTGACCACCCGGCGTCGCGTCTGCAGTCTGTGATATCGGACATTGACGCCCGCATCATACTTGTATCTCCGCAGACGGCTGGGACGTGCGCTGGCCTCGTCGAGCACATCGTCGAGGTGTCGTACGACTCGCTGGCCAGGTATGCCGAGCAGGCCGGCGAGATGGCCGCCGCCGGCGCCGGGGGCGTGGCTAAACCGCCGCTGACGCCCAAGGAGGTGGCCTATATCATCTTCACTTGGGGATCCACGGGCAAGCCTAAAGGCATCGTAGTCGAGCACAGGCCGCTGTGCTCCAGTATTCGCAGCCAGGCCCGCGACTTCGGTATCGCAGCGGACTCGCGCGTGCTCCAGTTCTCCAGCTACGTGTTCGACGCCTATATTGCCGACATATTCGTAACGCTTTGCTCTGGAGCCACCGTCTGCGTGCCCTCTGACGCCGAGCGTCTCCAAAACATTGCCGGCTTCATCCAGGCGGCGCAAGTCAACACAGTCATTGCCTTAACACCGCCCTTCGTCGCTACCATCAACCCCGATGAGGTCCCGACGCTCAAAAAAATGTTCGTTGGCGCCAGGGCCCCGACCCAGGGAACCCTTTCAACCTGGTTCGACCGTCTCCACCTGCGGAACGTCTACGGACCTACCGAAACCGTCATGATCTGCATGTTATACCCCTACCAGTCCGTCACTGAGTCGCCCCTAACTATCGGCCGGCCCTTTACGGGGTGAATGTGGATTGTGGATGGCGATGACCATAATAAGTTGGCACCCATCGGCTGCGTAGGCGAGCTGCTGATCGAAGGCACAACACTCGTCAAGGGCTACCTCAACGACCCCGAGAAAACCAACGCGTCCTTTATCAGCAGCGTGCCCTGGTGGCCGTGGGACAGCAAGACGCGGTTCTACAAGACAGGCGACTTGGTGCGCTTTAACACTAACGCAACTGTCACCTACGTAGGCAGGAAGGACACGCAGGTCAAGGTGCGCGGCCAACGTGTGGAGCTCGGCGAGATCGAACACGCGATCCGTAATACGCTGCCGCACGTCGCGCACGTGGCCGCCGACGTGGTGCGCCGCGATGGCGACTTGCTCGTCGCTTTTGTGGCCTTTGACGACCTCGAAGAGGCCGCGCCCGGCGGCGGTACAAACCCGAGCTCGCCCGTGCTCGTCATGGACGAGGCGATGCGACGGCGATTCGCCGGGCTCGGCGACCAGCTGCGGTCCCTACTGCCGCCTTACATGGTTCCGCAGCTGTTCATACCACTGCGAGCCATGCTATTCAACGCGTCAATGAAGATGGACCGGCCAGCACTGCGGGCGTTATGCCCGGCGTCGGCCGTCGAGGCGTCGCAGTTTGTCCTAAGCCAGCGCGCTGTCTTCGCGGCGCCGGCAGACGAGTTGGAGGCGGGTCTGCGGAAGCTTTGGGCCCAGGTGCTACGCATAGCCGAGGACGAGATCAGCGTGCTGGATAACTTCTACAACCTCGGCGGCGACTCGATCCGCATCGTCACGCTCAACAAGCTGGTGCGCAAGGTGCACGGCGCGACCCTCGGCGTGCGTCAGATGGCCAGCCGCGCCATAACTATCCGCAGCCTAGCCGATCTGGTGCGCGACGAGCGCGCTGGCACCCCCGTCGCCGCCGCACCCACCGTGGACCTCCTGGCCGAGCTCGTGGCCATCGTGGAGGCGCTGCCGGCCGGGGCTGACGGCGCCCTCGCCGCCCGCCCTGTCACCACGCTACCCGACGACGCCATCGTCTCTCACGGGCGCCACGGGCTATCTCGGCACCGAGGTATTGCGCCAGCTGCTACGGGCGGGGCACAAGGTCGTCGCCCTGGTGCGTGCGACGTCTCCCGCGCACGGCCTGGAGCGCATCAAGCGCTCGGCGCGCATCGCGGGCTGGTGGGTCGACGGGGCCGACGCAGCCCGTGTCGAAGTCTGGCCCGGCGACCTGGCGCTGCCTCGCATGGGGCTGGACGAGGCGTCGTGGGCCCGCCTGTGTGGCACCGACGGCGGCGGTGACGGCGTGGACGCAATCCTGCACAACGGCGTGGCCGTCAACTGGAATGCCGACTTCAGCATGCTGCGGCCGGCCAACGTGCAGTCGACGGTGGACCTGCTCGGGGCGGCGGCGGCGTCGCCGCCGGCGGCCAAGCTCGTCTATGTTTCGGGCGGCCTCACGGGCGACACGCAGGCGGACCGGGCGGCGACGGCGGCCGAGATGGCAGCCAGCGGCAACGGGTACGCGCAGACCAAGTTCTTGGCCGAGTGCGCCGTCCACGAGGTCGCCGCCACGCGGGCGCCGAGGTCGCAGAACCGCGTGTCGACGGTCAAACCCGGTATGATCATTGGCGGAGCTGGCGGTGTGTGCAACATCGACGACTACCTCTGGCGCGTCGTCGCCACGGCCGTGTCGATTCGCGCGTTCCCCGAGGACCCGGAGGACCATTGGATGCCCCTCGCTAGTGTTGAGACTGTGGCGGCAGCGGCTGTAAGCCAGCTGACGGCAACCGGGCCCATCGCCCCCTTTGTCGATCTGCAAAGCGTCGGCCTGCCCCTGCGCACCTTCTGGGGTCTGGTGCAGCGCGACATGGCCGTGGCATGTCAGCCCATCACGTGGAAGCGTTGGGTCGACATGGCCGTCGCGTACATGAACGCCGTCGGCGAGACGCACCCCCTGTGGCCGGTGCAGCACTTCCTAGGCGCCTCGAGCCTTTCTTTTCCGGGAAAGTCCGGGGCAATGGCCGTCAACGACCGAGAGGTCGCCGCTGTTCGTCGGAGCCTGAGGTACCTGCTGGACATTGGCTTCATCACGTTAGCCCCTGGCGAGATGGGCACTGTCAGTGCCGACGCCTTGGCGCGATCATGAGCGGCTGGGACGCTATGGAGATGCGATAGTCTGTAGGCGTTGGTGTGTCTTTGCTGTACTAAGTAGAGAGCACATATGATAGCGTTACCCCAAGTATTTTGAGTTGGACCATAGGCAGGCTGAGTGCTGGAGGGATACATGGTAGGGGCGCCCTCATTTCGTCTCTAGACTTCGTAGTCATATCTTGTCCACGGTGACAAGCCGTATCGGCATCACGTATTGTCCAATAGTACGAGTTATTGAAGTCGTCTTAGGCGTTTGTGGACATGATCCTAGGCACAGCTACCGTAGGACCCGAGTACGAGGGACCGGATTCCAAGCAACAACTGCCGTCCGGCACGTTAAGCGAGGCCAGGGGGGTTCCTGGCTTTTCCTGGCTTTTCCCTGCAGCATGGATCGCCTGCTGACGGTTATGGGGCCTATTGTATCCAAGTAGGAAATGCTGGTCAGACGAGTGCAGGGTGTGCTGAGGCTGGCCACCCCACCTGGGCTGAGTCATGAGTTTTGACAGCGGGGGGAGGGGGCATTGGCAGGCTGGTAGGCCGAGCGTTCGAATGATCAGCGACTGGAGCGCGTCCAAAACCGATCAGGTACATGTTCGGGGGGTTGCCATGAGTCAGCCGTTTCTTTTCTACCCCTCTTACCCGCTTTGTATGCTTAAACACACTTTCAATAGTTACTATAGTAGTTACCCCAGTGATTGGATACTATTGCAGAGAAATCTCATTTCGCACGGTTTTTTAGTGGCATACTGGATATCTGCACACTGGGTGGCTAACCTCGCAAATGTCCCATTACAGGGACGTAGCAGGGGTGTTACAGGGGGGTGAGATAAGGGTATTGTATAAGGGTGTTAAAACACGCCCCCGCCCCACCACGGCGCGATGTCGGTGTGTGGCCGTCAGGGGGCGAACCCGCGGGGACACGCGCACGAGGTGTATACTGGTAGAATGGTACGCTAGCTATTCGCCAAGGTGTCTGAGTCCCCTGGGGCGGTAAGCGCTCCATGAGCCGATCAAGTCAATGCTCCGTAGTGCCACCATTTGCCGAAGATAAGAAGATGCGGGAAGCGCGACAGCCAATCATGACTTGCCAGCGGAGGTCAATAACTTAGGGCTTCTCGTTCTGCATTGCACATACTGTGGTCTCCACGTGTGCGTATCTACTAGTGTCGGAAACCAGCGATCTTCGTGGAAGCTTAGCCTAACGCATTTTCAGACTGGAATTTACCTTCGGTCGCTTGTGAGTACTCTGCGCCCTATTGAAAATACCTACGACGATAGTTGGAACAGCTTCCAAAGTGAGTTTTAACTAGTGCTATAGTTACTGTATATTGGTAAGCTGGTGCTGAGATCTCTGGTTTCTACCGCAAAAGTGATAAGTAAAAGCTTTTGCAATTGATATGAAGAAAGCTCTGAAATATAAAACTTTAGGCCATTTATACGTAGGGGCTTTAGCGAGAATTACCCACCGGGGTTGACCATTCCGATCGACTGTTCTAAAATCCAACGAAGTGGCTGGAAGGATGCGTCTAGGTTAGCTATAGTACAGAAGGTGGCACTTACCCAACGCGCTCCTCACTATCGCCAAAGTACTTTTAAGATAAGTAGGTTTGATGCAGTTTCTTCCCAACTGCTCTGTCAGCATGCCAGCAACGTCCGCCGAAATGAGGACTCCCCGTCTATCGGGGAGTGCGCCGGTGGAACCTACCCAATTGAGTAACAAGAGGAATCTTTGTCTATGCAGCTCCCCTCTAAATGCGAGTCATTCAACATCCTAGGTCGTTTCAAGGCGTTTTGCCACCACCAAAATCGTAAGTCAAGCATTCGTACTGTTTTTAAGGTTCAACAACGGTATTACAAGTCGTAGAGTTTCGGTAAGTTAAATATTACCGTGTACTGGGCACATAAGCCAAAAAAAAACGTCACGTAAATGTGCCTCTAACAGACAAAGCAGCCATGGCGACTCTGGAAATCAGAGAGAGTTTGAGACCGACGTCGAGACAGATCACACGCCGGCGTGGTGCCTGCATCTTGTGCAGGAAGAAAAAGGTCCGATGTGAGTCCCCGCCTCGTCGGGCCTCGGCCACTCCCAGCTGTAGGCCCAACACTAACTGCGGAGAAGGTGACGGGGGAAGGCCGTGTTCGCCCTGTGCTGTATGGTTTTGCCGGTTCGCTCCTTCGTCGCTGCGTGCATAGCGAGACAAACCCGCGGCGTTATGGAAGCACCGGCTAACTTACACGTCCGTAGCGCACCAACAGTCTGTGCCAGTACCAGATACGCCATGGCCCATGGTCGGATATGTTGATGGATGCCGGTACCGATGGGACGCTGACCGGCCCAGATGGCTCAGCGTCCCGCTGGGGCACCGGCCCAGTAATACGAGCGTCACAAAACGCCCAGCGCAACGAGTGGGCAACGGTCCCGTTCGGCCTGGACTTCGGCTACTTTTCCGAGCTGGGGGAAGGACTCTTGGTCTCCAATGAAAACGGCTACGATTGTTCCGACGAGGCCAACGTCACCGGCGTCGTTGGTAATATGCTGGCTGCGAATCGGCCCTGCGATATGCACGCCCCGCTCCCCGACCTAGACGGCTCCGACGTGACCATGGACGACCTCTTCCAATCCACAGCCGCTCACACGTCGCCTATAACGCCCGGCCAAGACCGGTTCAGCTGGACGGCGTCCTCGCAAAGCGGTGCAGAGCTGACCGCGAGCAGCGGCCGCGCCGAGAGGCACCCTGCCTCCTATGCGTCGCTTCGCGTACCCCAGCACGTAGAGCCCGACTGCTCTCTGGTTACGATTTTTGGGCTCGCCGACTTCCCTGATCTTGACGGTCAGTCTGAACGCTGGCGGTGTCTGCAGAAGATTTTGCAACGGCTGTCGGCTCGTAGCATGAGCAGCAATGACTTCACGGGGCACACCGGTCGACGATCACACGCCCTCGGCCTCGAGTACGTCAAGGATGCTCCAAACTCAGCAGTCCATTGATTGTAAGTGACGCCTACACTCTAGAGGCTTTAGAATGCGTATCTGATTACCGGGTTCGGGCGTTTATCAGCCTTTTTCGAATACGCCCCCGAGTCAGTGGCCCTCAAGACACCGCAAACGCGTCGGCGAGCACTGACCGGTTTTTTAGGTGCCAATAATTCCTATGCAAGACGGATATCGCCAAACTCCAGGTGGAAGCGCGACAGGCCGCTCTGTCCTCGTCTTTGGTGTTGACCCTCTATAAGATGATTCTTACGGTAGGGTCTATGGCCCTAGAGAAGGGGGGAAGGCAGTACCCAGAAATCGGCAACGGCTCAGACGAGTGTTCGTTGAAAGCGATTGTGGATTCCTATCCGGTCCTGTACAGCGCCAAGGGGGACTTCCTGAAACTCCAGGTAAGCCGATTCCGCCCCTTAAGCTCGAGCCCCCCTCAGCGCACCGCACCATCACCGCACCATCAAAAAAGGAGAAACACCATAAGTCAATTAAATGGAATAAATAAAATATCTCAACCACCACAATAGATATGGGATAACTGTTCGGCCTCAAGAAACCGTTATAGTATCCTCTGCCTCCGAAACCTCTTCTTCGGACGAAACGACCGTGATATCCCCTTTAAACAGCCTAGTGGCTGCAGGTCCTGCTTAACTCGCTGTTCCGACGTCACCCTTGACCTTGCGTACGTCCACCATGCTTATAAAAAGCTCCTGCGTAGTCGCATGGACCTTGCGACGCTTTTGAGGCTTTTGGCGATCTAGTGTAGCGCTCAGTTGGTCTCGCTCGCGCTTCAGGATAGAGATCTGAACGGTCGCTTTGTCCAAAGCATTGCCAGTCTTCCGGAACACCTAGCGTAGCGTGGTAGTATCGTACACCTTATACACACCACGCAGTTCCCAGTGAATATAGTGTATTTGACGCGAAGAGCGAGGCGTCTTAACACTAACTGCAGACATCTCTGCCAGCAGAACGTCCTCCTTTAGCGGTGGAACTTGCCACGAGTCGCTATCTGGTTTGTCGGCCTCATGCTGCCGCGCGAGGCGACTATTTAACGCTTTTCTAGCGTCCCTGGGCTAGATACCGGTCACTCGCTAGCCGACAGCAATCTGGTGAGGCGTGAAGGCCTCTTTGCGAGCCTTGTTCCAGGCCTCGAGGAACTCAGGCTTCTTCGGCGTTATCGTGAGGCTCGTTGCATAGGCGTTCCGTAGATGCTTACGGTACGCGCGCTTTAAGACCGAAAAGGGCCCCCAGATCTAGTGGCTGGAGGACCTGCGATGTGTGCGCTAGCAGAAAGTTAAGCCAGACCTTCGCCTCTAAGCAGGCCATTATGAAGTCCTCCGTATAGTGGCTGGAGTGGCCATCCAGAATAAGGTGTCTCCATTGCTTGGGGTCCCCTGGAGTGGTCAACGGGAGGAAGATCTGCTTTAGCCAGCGTAGGGCAATTGAATTACTCGTCCAGCCAGCCTGTGAGGCCTCAAAAGACCAGTCCTCGAAGTTATCCTCGTCGACTTGGGAGGTGAACCACTGCTACTGAACGCTCTTCCCCTTGAAGATAATGAGAGGAGGCAGCACACGGCCGGTAGCAGAGATAGCCTCGAGGGAGGTCGTCCATTCGCCTATCCCGGCGTCTATCGCGAAGACCTCTGTGAGCGCAGACGGCCCGACGACCAAAGGATTGTCTCCAAGGCCTATCTAAGCGCCAACCTTATCGAAGTTCCATGTGTGCTCCAGAGGGACCTTCGTTATGTCCTCTAGGTCCAGCCTAAAGAAGAACTCCTCGATATTCTCGCGAGACACGTCGTTAACGCGTTTGTAGTCAATAAAGGTGGACGCTATAATCTTAACCTAAGGCCAACGCTTAAAGAAACGGAGATGCCAGCGTTTTCCAATAATACGGTCGCCTCCAGAGGCCTTAACTAACGTCTGCGTGTATAAACGAAAGCAGCTATACAGAGGAGCTTAACTAAGGCGTGCCTAGGTTAGCACCCACTTAGTAAGGGCGTACTCTAAGGTTGGCGATAGGTTCTGGCGATACACCTGGGCATCGGGCTTTAAGGGACGACCTAGAATCCTCCTTCTGATGCTTTCCCTGGAGATATTAAACTGTCTAGAGGCCTCGCGGATAGATAGGCCTCCTGAGACTTCCTTGAGCGCTCCCGCCAGCGGCAGTACTTCCATATAAAAAATAGCTGGTATCAAACGAAAGAGAAAAAGTTAAAAATCGTTGCGCCTTAACACGAAGGTCTCACGACACCTAGTTATTTATATATTCGCATTTGAAGGTATCTATCTCATCCGATTTTGGTGGTAGAAACAGTGGTGCGGTGATGGTGCGGTGCGCTGAGGGGGGCTCGAGCTTATACCCTGGCTTATGCACACGGACCTCAGCTGATCCAGGCTCCTTGCCTCGCCCTTAGACGAGTTTACTATTCGCAGGTTTCCCTCACTCATGCACGTCCAATATGCCCGATGAACGGTCCGAGAGTAACGTTGTATCCGTGTTAGGCCGCCTTAGCCTCTAATTGCGGACATGCCCAACTGATGGAGATCCTATCAGTATCTTTTAACTGCGTCCGGCAGATGCGAATAACCACTCCGGGGTCTATCGAAAAGATCTTCCAGAGTTCAGATGACCAGCGGATGGTGAAAGGCGCCCTTGCGTTCCTGTACTGCCTCGAGATTCGCCACTCCGTGTTCCGTGGTCTATCTCCGGTTCGTCGTCCCCCACCTCCCCCCTCCCTGACGGCTCCGGCTACATGTCATGTCTAACGCATCCGCCGCCGTCTCCCCTCCAGCTGCTTCAACACGAATACATCGATAGCATACACCTGGGGCCGGTCCACCAGGGCGCAGGCGACTCGCTGACCCACGGGATCACTGCAGCCACCTGGCTCGGAACCACCTTCACCCAGGTATACGGCCCGCAAGCCCGGCACAAGAAGGCTTCGGAGTGGGTCTCCGACATCCGGGCGCGCGAGGAGGCCCTCGACGCGTGGCGCGCTGGCCTGCCCGAGGATATGCAGAGGATGCTCGGCGGCCACCTGCCGCGGGGTAGTGGCGCCCCCATGCGCCTGCGCGACTTCTGCGGCTACCACGAGTGCGTCCTGCTGCTGTTCGGGCCTTGGATCAAGCCCGAAGTCCTGGCCGAGCTCCAGAAAGGCACGGTCGCGACGACCGAGTCCGGGCCCCGTTCTCCCATCCCGCAGTCTTTGGCCACCGGCTCGCAGGGACCCGAGCCCGCGCGCGGCAGCCGCGGCGGGCCAGCCAACTCAGAGCTCATGTACTCCTTGCACCGGTGTCTGGAGTCAGCTTACACCGTTGTCGACAGCGCCAACGAGATCCTCTCGATCGACCGAAATTTGGCCAGCAGGCTGTACGATTTGATGATGGTCTCGCTGTGCGTCATCATTTATGCTATTAAGTTCGGCCACTCATCGCAAAGGAAACAAGCCATGATCCACTTGGGAATCTGCTGTGGTGTCTTCTGCAGCCTACACAGGGTGGACAATGTTCTGCCGTTCGAGGACATCATGCACATGATGAGGTTCATCCAACCGGGCAACCAACTATCCCCTCTACCCTTAAAGCCTACTTTAGATCAAGGGGGAGCATACCGAGTAGCATAAAACTGAATGGAGGAGGACTGGAGAATGTTTGATTAAAGAGAGAAGCCAAGAACAAGAAGCAGTGGAGGGAGGAGTTTGCTTTTATATGCGCATGGCCAGTGGGCAGAGCAATCATCCGACACATATATTTAGGCCATAACAAACAAATAGCATCTTTGTCGTGCCATGAGGCCTTTTTCCACTTCAACACCTGTTGCTGCTGCTAATTTGCTGGTGTTGAGCAGCTGTTGCAGCTGGGCAGGTTACGTGGAGAGCTCCACAGCCGTTCTGGCAATCTTACTATAGACTGCCATCTCTGGCACCATGCCCTTGATTTATTTCTTCTGAAGAATAATATTGATACTATCTAGCTTGCCAGAACTGCTGCATTGCGAGGGTTTAAAAGACTCACGTTCCTATTTTCAGAAGGTTCTAACATCTAGTCGCGTAAGGGTTCAGTGTGCGCGAGAGGTGACCCCGGCGAGGTGCGTAAGGCTGTTGACAAGGTCCGCAAAGGTATGCGAGACAACGCGACGGGGTGTGCTCGAAATATTTTATTCTTTACTGCGGCTGACTAGAATGTTCCTTTTCATGCTGTCGAAAGTTCTCGATCTCCCCACTGGTCATGCGCATATATAAAAGGGTTCTCCTCCAGCCTCTCGTATTTGTTCTTGTCTCCTCTCAATCAATCCATCCACATCTGGTCCTCATGGCCTAAATAGGTCGCTAGGTGTAAGAATAATAAATAAATAATAAATCCATCCACATCAATCCACCTCCGTTCCACACATGCATTTCGTGGGTATAGAGGCTCCCTATTCTTTCAAACTTTACACATGTGTGCTTCCCCAAGTTTCCGACTTCTTGGAGGCTATCAGGTTGTCACGCGCCCCCGTGAGCACCGCTCGCTGACTTAATAGCGCGATAAAATCGCCCGTCACAATGGTCATCGTCTTATTTGCCCCGCGTTCCCAATTTCCGTCGAAGCAGGGACCGGCATTAGGCTTGTTATGCTTGTGCAGCGTTTCTTCATAGACGCGGACGACAGCCAAAAACTCAGGCTCGCTTCCCCAGATGTCGTCCAAGCCCATGCTGATGCGCAAGTCGAGGACGCCGAGGAAGACGGCGTCGATGTCTTTGCCCACGGCGCTAAGAATAGCATCGAGGTTCCGGACACCTAGCTCCGACTCTGTCTGGATGATAACCGCGGCCTGGTCGTTGAGGTTCTTCCAGAGGGTGCGCGATGAGTCCGCCGGCATGTCGGCGTTGCTACCGGGCAGCCAACGGCAAGGAGGCGCCGAGCGCGTTCCTCGGTGAGCAACGCCGAACTTGGTAGCGGAGACGATGTGCTGAGCCTGCTCTACCGTGTCGACCTGCGGCACGATGATAGATGCCCCAGCATCCAACGCGAAGGCGATGTTTCCGTGGTCATGATTAGGAATTCTGCCATTCCCTTCTGTTAGCCAGCGGCTGCGGATATCCGGCACTTTGGAGGACATACCGAACGAAAGGAATGGTCCTTCCTTCGCTCACATACTGGATGGCATGGACGACCTGTCGTGATTCTAAGGGTCAGCAGTTGCCGCACTTTCGAGGAAACAGCACAAGGCACCCACCTCTGTAATGGTTTCTACGCCGCAGCAAGAGTGTTCCCAATCAATGAAGAGCCAGTCTGCATGGAGCTGGGCAATAACCCTTGCGGTCACGACAGTCGGAAAGGCGTAAAAGAACCCAATAAGAGGGGGGATTCTGCCCTCGTAAGCATCGCGAATGGCCTGGCGGGCCTTGTGGGGCTGAGATAGTGAAGGCGCTCGGTAAGCCGCCATTCCTTTTGTGGCGACCTGGAGGTGCTCGGTGCCCGTCTCGACAACGTCAGGTGAAGAAGAGGCCATGAGTTTTCTATGGTATCTAGGAGGTTATGATGACCGGAAAGGAAGGTGCTGAAATTGGGGACAAGGGACCAGGGAAGAAGAGGTAATCCACGGGGGCAACCCCAAAAGATACCCTGGGTAGCAGAAGCCTATAAATAAAGCCTCAAAGATACCACAGCGACACGATCCACGGTCGATTCTGGGACCGGGTTAGAACGACCACGGAACGCAAGACCCCCGTCAAATATAGGCGTCACAGCATAGCTGGTCCAAGCAGTTAGGTGTGCTCAGTAAAGAGAGCCCGTTGGAGAGGGCGAGGGGCAAGTCACTTGGGGACTAACTGAGAGCCCATTAGTCTAGCATTCCAAGGCCTCCGAATTCATGCTGAGGAGACTCCCAATGCATCTACTTCTGATTGAATCCTGCTATCTTCTGGGAACGAGAGAGTGCCTTCGCCCCACGCGCTGGGAACAAGCGCTCTCTAATCCGAGTTCCGCGGGTCCGTTCGCACCGAATTAAGGTTCCGATCCGCGGTCCTCTTTTCCGGTATTTCGACCTAACCACAAACTGCTAATATAACCCCTGGCGGCTGAACCTTATTTACCGGGACGCTAAATACCCTCAACCCAGCATCCCTGTCACCGATACCGGCAAGCGCGCCCCTTTTCATGTCAGTGGGGCCAAGGCCGTATGGACAAATCGTTTCCCATTCCGCGACCGTAACCTCGCTGTTAGTTGTGCCTTGCAAGAAGACAGCAGGGGTTTCTTCGGCAATCGCTGGCATTCAGAGTTGTTAACTTGGGGTTAAGGCGGGTCCTGAGACCCAAGGCAGACTTCGGCGGTGGACGAGCCACAGGCCCACGAGCAGCGAAGCGGTGGCCAGAACGTCAAGCCGGTGCGTAATACTTGCGATGCTTACCACATTTGCAAAATCCGCTGCATGACGCCCCCGGCGAGTGGGCCATGCCTGCACTGCCAATCCAAATGCCTGTCGTGTTACTTCCTGCCACGATACCAAAGCGGTCGACCTTGCGCGACCATCTCACTGGCCGAATGGGCCCGAGCTGCGGCTGATGACCGCAAAGGAATCATCGAGACGGCCACCGAGCCCAAGCGGTGACCGGGCGCGCCGGAGCTGCCCGTCTTCCGACTGCTTGGAACCAGCTTGGTTCAATAAGCGACACCGACGGAAGGAGCCGTCCCATCAACAGCACCCTCTCGGCGCCAATTTCGGTTACCATTTCTGGGAGACTTACCAGTCCATCAGTCCCTCTACATTACCGCCTCTATTCTGCCAAGGCCTGCCATCCCTGTTCGCCTGTGGTTTCCTGGTCCCGGTCGCCGAAGGTTTCCTGGCCCCGTTCGCCGAAGGTTTCCTGGCCCTGTTCGTGGAGGGTCTCTCTGAACCAGCCTCAAAGGCGCTCATGATCCCTCGCACGAGAACGGGCGTTCCCGACGGGACTATGGACACCAGTCAGCAGTCAGCAGTCAGCAGTCAGCAGTCCAGCTTAGTCCCACCATACGAGGAAGGATACTAAGGCGACGCCTGCGAGACCCACTTCATCGCACTGTTGCATCACAGTTGGAAACTCCAGCGCCTCATACAAACCATGCCCCCGCACGATTTCCAACCCCTGATGGAGAATGTGGCTCCAGCACGCCCCAGGGGGAATGCCATACGTCAGCTCAACTGGGCGAAGTACTAAGAAATGCACAAATGCGCCGACTGTGGGGCATGGATCCGGGGCTGCTCGGGATTAGTATTGGATGTCGATACGAACATCGGTATTTTAATTGAATTCAGTTTCACGATTCAGTCTTCCGTCGGCATTTATGCCACCAACGGAAGTCAAATGCGGCCACTACAGAGGCAAAATATCCCGAACGCCGGAGTGGGTCTAGAAATAATACACGAAAGTTGGTTCCGCCGTCAGACCGGCACGGATCGCCAGGGGTCGGTACTTGCCGCTTAGCACCCTTACGGAATATAGCCACGCGTATACAACCCAGAAACGAACCCTGGCTATTCTTCTGTCCGCGGGTTGGCGCATGACACTTACACGCTCACCAGTATTTCCGGCTGAGAGATATGTCTTTAGAATGCTAATTTTTATGCTATGGCTGAATGGGCTTTGTACAAGTGATATGACCAGGACATGTCCCAAGCTAATAGATTGCATACCCTCTAAAATCTAATTTCCAGCCAGACTTTGATGCCGTCCTGAGCAACCAAATTCGTCACCGGAACTTCAACAAAATATCTGCAAAATGGCACCCTCTCTGATCGAAGAAGAGTCGCTTCCGGCGTCGCTTACGACAGTCAAGGCACTGTTTCCTGGCCAGCCTCGGCCTCTATCGCCCGACGAGGAAGAGTCTGTTTTGAGTCAAGAGAGTCATAAGGTGGGCTCCGAAAGCCTCTGCCCATACGATGATGCCCAGTCCGAGGCAATATCCGACATGATTCTGGCCATCTTCAAGGGTATTCTCCTCACCAAGGTCCCGCTCGCACACGACAGGTGGGCGCTCGGCCGCCTGGACTTTTTGGCCACCATTGGGCGCTTCGTTCGACAGGGAAAGACAGTGCAAATGTGTCTCCCGGCGTTCCCTTTCAAGTCTGTGAATAAGGTTGAAAAAGTCCTCGGCGCGTTACCTGACAAGGCGGAAGAGCTTTCGCTTCGTCTTCTGAATGATATTTGCAAAAGTATCGGGAAGATTTACCCGCCCGGCGCCGAGATACTCATTATTTCGGATGGACTGGTCTACAGCGGTAGGATTACCGCCCTCAAAGGTGATATTGGCCAAAAAGGATGTGCTGGTGCACTGACATCACGCTCTCCTGTGCGCAGATCTCTTCACCGTTCCTGACCGCGAAGTTTGGGCGTATGGCGAGGCGCTGCGGGCTCTTGCGCGAGCAAGAAGCTTCGACTGCATCCGCTTCAGCCGGCTCAGGGATCTGGTGGTCGTCCCAAACCTGCCGGAGCACCTCGACGAGGTTAGATACGTGGCAAATGCCTTCAACTTTCGTCGGGAGTTGATGAACCTGTACGGTGACCCGACATTTGACGTTGAAAAGGCTATCGAAGAGAACGAGGACGTGCTCCTAACCTATCTGGGCTACACACGGTTCTTGAAAAACGATCTCCGTCACATCTTTCCCAGCGGCCCCGAGAAGACTACCAGACAGTACAAACGTGATATCAAGTACATTGCAAAGCAAATGATCATTCGTGGTAACGTACGTAACTTTTTTCAAGTCACCGCCCCCGTTTCTCGCTACACTGCTCTCCATCTACGTGTCGGGATAGCTGGAGTTCAAATCGTTGTAAGCTACTCGCAACTAGACTGACCCTTATTCGATAGGCATTTGCTGTTGCTGTCAAGGTCGCTTTCCCCCATCACCTCCGCCTCAGCATCCACCAGTCGGTGGGGGAACACAAGATCTCTGTGACCCTGCTACAGACAGAAACATCATATACTACACCGTGGCACTGCTCTGTCGGGTTCCGATCCAATGGAACTATCGTCAGCGCACCGAAGATTGACTTCGAAAATGACCCCAATTTTGAGCTGGTATACGAGGACGGCCGACCCAGTTATTTTCGCGAGGTAGCTGGGGTACAAAATACCGCCGCCGGTGGCGGGAAGGTGACGGTATGAAAAGAAGTTGAATGTAATTGCCTGTATAACTGTGTGTCATGCGATTATGGCGGAGGGGATTTGAAGTCATGGGGGCGTTGCTATTGTCCAGTCTTTCTACAACATGCCTTTCGAGCTTGTGTACCACTTTACCTGTTTTTTAATCTTTTCTCATGGATGCAAAATTTTCACATTTTCCTCTGCACGGATAACTTGCACATCACATGCTGTGGTGAAAGAAATTAATACATATTTCGAAGGTACAAAGGGAATTCCCCCTAAAGGGAGCAGTAAGTAAGCTTATCTTCGATGACATCTATTGGATGCCAAAATAACTTAAAAAGCTATCAACCTTAGGAAATTTCTGTCTGTTGTGCAAAGAGTCTGGTTTAGGCCTCAGGTGAGAAGGTAGATTAATTTCAAGGATTGTTGGTGAGAAGTCTGCGCTCCCACCCTGCAATCGTGTGCAAATGAGAAGGGAGAACAGTAACAGATGGCTTTAGATGAAATTCGTCCTTGTCCTTAGTACCAGTAACGGACACATTTCTGCAAGCGAGCCAGACGCCACTGGAAACATCAATATGAAGCTTGAGGTTACTTAGTTTCCCTTTGAATTCAAGTCCAGTCGCTGCCAGTTGTTTCCGGCAGCAAACACCATTGCCGTGCCGGCATAAGCCGTTGCTATAGCGAAAACGGCACGGATAGCATCTCTGTATGCAACCACAACACCATCGACAGCGTCAGAAGGATACCCGCCTCGAATGTTGGCGATTCCCATCTCAATTATGTTGCTTGAGTGAAGGTTGGAGGCCGACAATGGAAGCCTCTGCAACACGATGTTTGTGAAAGCAGACTGTGCGGATCCCAATGAGGTTGCGCTTCCAATACAAAAGGCAACTTGCCGACAGCGACCCCAGCGCTCAGTCAGTAAACGCATTATATAAGATAGGGTGATACTAGGTTGAGAAGGGAGGAAGATTTGAAACAGTCATTGAAAGAACTCACACAATAGCATAGCCGTTGTCGAGGGCAAGTCTTCGGCTGCTGCCTTTGCTTGGCCGGCGATTGTGCTCAGTGGCAGTCCAGCACCCAGAGAAAACCCGGCCAGCACCTGAAAACCAACCCACTGCGCCTCGCCTGAGACCTGAGTCAAGGTAGAGAGCAGGCCGGCTCCCACGCACCCACCAGCACTGGCCAGTACCATGAGAGGTGTATAGTAACCGAATCGGGACACTAGAAAGCCCGAGAAAGCCGAAGCCACCCCACAGCTTATGAGAAGTGGGAGGTTACGGATACCAGCCACAGCAGGCGAGGCGCCTGTAACGACCTGGAAGTATATGGGGACGTAGTAAATGAGGAGGTAAAAGGCGCCCTCGTGGAAGAATCCATACAACATGCCCATGTGGACAACACGCTGTTTTAAAAGACGCGGCACCAAGATGGCCTTCTCGCCCTTGGCGAACTGTAAAACGGAAAATGCGGCGGCGATTAGGCCAGACCCGACGAAAAGCCCAATAACTTCGGACGACCCCCACGGCTTACGGACTCCAGCAAGCTCGACGGCGCGGGTGAAACAAAATAAAGACGAAAACGCGAGAATGATGCTGTAGGGCTCCGTTTGCGACAGTTTCTGCCGGAAACCTAACTTGGTCTCTGACACACAAACCGCTGGGTGGAATCCTAGCAGGATCACCAAGGCAGCGAAGCCACAGATTGGGAGGTTCACGTAGAAACACCACCGCCACGTCGCATTCTGGCTGAAGTAGCCACCGATGATGGGGCCTAGCACTTTTGCGATGCTGTAGACAGTGGTGACGAAACCGGTAAAGATTGGGCGCATGCGTGGACGCACCGTAACGCCCAAGATCGCGTACCCCCCAGATGCAAGCCCCGCTGCACTCGCACCCATAACGGCTCGCCCTAGAATAAGCACGCTGCTGTTTGGTGCGAGGCCTTATGTATGCAATAACATGCTATTAGTGGGGCGGGACTTGAAGAGAGGGGTTGGGGGGAATGGGTGGGGTGCATACCACCAATTAGAGAACCCACGCCGAAGGTAGAGATGACGAGAAGAAAGGTGGCCTTGATAGAAAACAAGGAGTATATCTTGCCCCTAAGATATCACCATGGTTAATCGCAAAGTACGGAAGATACAGAAAAGAATAGATGGAATAATGTACCAAAAGGGTTGAAAACAAGCCAGCGAGATGAAAAAGGCTGACGAATACCAGCCGATGAGGTCTATCCCGTGAAGTTCAGCTGTAATTTGGGGTATAGCGGATGCGACAATGGTCTGATGGCTTTGTCAGTCGACATACAAGGGCGTGCGGCGGAGATCTATGTCGATTGGTGCCTTTTAGGAAGGATCACGATGATGACAGGCAAGACAGACCGTGTCTAAGCCAACCTGCGGTACTCATAGCGATCAGCTCGGTTTGCAACAGCGTGCAGATATGCGAGGTGTCAGACATACTAACGAAAGCCCAAGCGCGACCCCTAAGGACACAAACGCCGTGCGCCAGGCTTTGGGGTAGGCAATGTCGCCGTCACCATTTGGCGGTCCAGTTACCGCCGAATCGGCCACAGAAAGGGCCTCCGCCGGTGCTTTCTCTATTTTGTTCTCGGCGAGCTCCATGTCACCCGACATAACGGCAAACGATGAAGGGGACAAGATAGCCTATGACAAATTGTACGTAGCGATTGGAAGATGCAGCAAAGATTACGGACGGGTAGGTGAGCAGGATATAGACAGGTCCGGAAGCGGCGCCGCAAAAAGTGAAGGTGAGTGCCAGCACCCCCTACCTCAAAAAGTCGGAAATAGACCGTCCCGGAGCAATTGCATACCGCCTTCGGGAGCATGTCGAAGTGAACTCTGCGATTTGACGATCTTTACCGTGTTCTAACGAAGTAAGTTTAGTAAGGTATTTCTAGGCCCCACTCATTTACACTTAGGCACACCCCTTATTCCCCACCTTCATGCTAGGTTATTCCCCCCTTATCCTTTAAAGTAATTAGCCGATAGTAACAGGGAATAGGACCGGATAAGCCCGGTCAACACCCACGAGTGGTTACCGTGCGGGGGTTCAATACTTTTGTGGATGAACCGTCCCGCTGAGCCAATATGACAGAGCAAGTCACGGTACCGCTGATCCTACGCCGACGTTAAACAATAACACACACACACACACACGACAGAGGAAGTTCATGTAGCCTTGGGCGATTCAGATCGTACACTTTTTGAAATACAGACCGTACCCTCCCTGTGTGTTTTACACCACCGCTTCTCTACATCTACAAGTCTGCCCACATTGTATTTTAGGCTCCCGAGTCTCTTTCCAAAGTCCTCATGCATCTGCCAATCAATTTGGTTTGGGGCAAGCCGGCCCCGGGCCTTTTGCCCGTCACGGAGCTCTCTCAGACGATCCAAGTAATACTATCGGATCCAGACACGGCCACAGATGCGCTCGAGTACGGCGAACCGGCTGGACCCCCTGCGCTGCGGGGGCAGTTGGCCCAGTGGCTGACGGGCTTCTATGGCACCCCCAATGCCACCGACGAAATCTGCATTACGGCAGGGGCCAGGTTAGTCTCACACCATCACCAGTTCCGCTTCGCTAGCACGCCGCTGACATTGGGTTGCCGCTTGCCTTCTCCTAAGTCAAGGCCTGGTAGTTGTTCTCCAGGTTCTATCAGATCCGCTATGCACACAGCGAGTGTGGGTAGTGACGCCTTGCTTTCACCTTGGCTGCAAAACGTTCGAAGACGCCGGCCTGGCAGGAAAGCTCCGCGCTGTCCCAGAGACGGATAGTGGCATCGACCTCGATCACTTGGAGCGCGAGTTGCTGCGGTTCGAGTCTGAGTCGAGCGTCAGTACAGGCCCGGGGTCCCAGAAGCCGCGCCTGACCGCGAAACCTAGCGACCCAGGCCGCAAATATTACACCCATCTGATCTACGTGGTTCCAACATTCTCTAACCCATCAGGGCGGACGGTCCCCCTTGCTCAGCGCCATCGACTCGTCGGCCTGGCCCGTCGCTTTGATGCCCTGGTGATTTCGGATGACATCTACGACCACCTCCCCTACTTACCGGCGGCCGACGCAGATAGCAAGACCGGCCCGACGGCAACCTTGCCCCGCTTTGTCGATATTGAGCGCGCAGTGAACAGCAGCGGTGATACCTTCGGCCACACGCTGAGTATTGGCTCCTTTAGTAAGATGATAGGCCCGGGCGTCCGTACAGGCTGGATATCGGCATCACCAGGCATGACAAAGGCGCTGGCAGGGGCCGGGGCCAGCCAGGCCGGCGGCTGTCCGAGCCAGCTTGGTTCCGCCCTCGTCGCCGAGTTCATGGCGTCGGGCCACTTGGCCCGCCACGTGCAGCACAAGCTGCTGCCCGCTTACGCCCGCCGGCGTCACCTCATGGCCACGGCCGTGCGTGATCTCCTCGGGCCCCTAGGCGCGCGCGTTGTAGAGGACAGCGAGGGCCGGGCCGGCGGTTTCTTCCTGTGGCTCCAACTACCGCAGGGTCTCGACGGTGGCCAGGTCGCCGCTCGCTGTGCCACGTCAGCGGCGTTGGCTGTCCTCCCCGGCGTCGCCTTCGAGATTGCCGGCGACGAAAACTGTAAGCTGTGCCCTTACCTGCGCCTCTGCTTCGCCTGGGAGGAGGAGAAAAATATCCCCGAGGGTATACGCCGTCTAGCCACCGTTGTGGAGGCCATGCTGTCAGAAGGCGGTGATGGGGCTGTTGGCGACTTTGATTGGAAAAAGACTCTCATGGACTCTCTCAAGAAGTGATTACACATGTTAAAGCTATTTCGAGACCATAAATACCATTTTATAAACTAGATCGATATTATATGACAAGTCTGCTGTGTATGGGACTGTCCAAGCTGGACGTAAGGACCACAATTCATTATTGTTTTATCATCTTTCTTTCATGTGACCCAAAAACATAGGTCCCAGTCATCTCATGTGAGATAGACGTTCGAATGGTTTCTTATTATCTGAGGAATAGCCACAGGACCGGCGTCAAAATTGCTGTGTTACCGGCAGCCAGTCAAGCAGCCTGAATGAAAGCGTGCAAGGTACAAAGGGCAAGAGGGCTCAGGGCTCCCTTGAGTCATGTACCGGCAGGAACTGGCAGGACAAAGAGGTACTCTTCCATAGACTGCGGTAATGGGCGCCTATGGAATACCCCGGAAAACAACCAGACGTTTCCTGGATTACCCATGGGTGATCCAGAAAATACCACGGTTACCCATGGGTAAGTTAAAGTGGGACGAGCTACCTATGGGTAGCCATGGGTTGTCAACACTTTCCCATGCCCATGGGTTCTCTTGGCAACCCATATTGAGCCCACGGGGCGTATGGGTAAGCATGGGTTTATGGGCTGGGTTATAATAACCGAAGTCTACTCTTGGATTTATGATTCTTGAGGCTCGGAGACGTTGGTCTCTTTCCCTCTTCGTCTCTTTCGCTGTTGTTTTCGCAACCCAATACGAACTCCTTAGTCCATCAAGGCCTTTTTCCTTGAACAGTGACATGCTGCCAATTTTGCCCCTTTACTACAGCACATAGCCTGTTTATCTTGTATCCACTCGGAAATGGAATGTTGTTCCTCGTATGATTTCCGCTGGAGGGGCACCCCGCTCGGACTATGGCTTTAACTGCAGCGGGGCTTCTTAGCCACCTGCTTATATGGGTAGTATTGTCGGCTTTCGCATGGAGCCGATGCTATGCGGTGTGAATATATCGGTGTGGAGGAAGCCCTGGGTCCGAAATGGAACCCGTTATTCCGAAACCCAGTGTACCCACTTCTTCAGTGGTCTAAGCTTTCCGGCAGCGGAGCTATACGGGAAATAAACTTTGTGCTTACTTCCATTCGGAAGTGACAAATGATTGGGGCGTTCGGCCCGTCCACGTGGCCCGCCGGCGAAGTCCGTCCGCGCCTCTAGATAGCTGGTCCTACCAAAGTTGCGTGTGAAAGAGCCCTCCCTACGCGGGATTCCACCATGCGATGTGGAGGAATAAAACAAGCAGTGGCGCTTCTGCGAGCCTCGAGGACGGAAACAAAGTAATGCTAACCTATCCTATACTACATTTCCGCCGCCAACATGAGAGTCCAGCAGGCATATGGCAGGCGCTTGCTCATCAACTTAGTTGACGAACTGGCCCTTAGCGATCCCGAGCGGATCATCTATTCTCTTGCAGCCTCCCAAGACATCGCCGATGGATTCCGTCCTGTTTCCGCCCGGAGTTTCGCCAATGCTGTGAACCGAACGGCGTGGTGGCTGAAGTCGGAACTTGGAGAGGGCGTCTCCTTTCCGGCCGTTGCTTGCATTTTTCCTTGTAAGTATATGCTGGTTCCTCTGCTTTGTCGCCAGCCGCAGGCAACTAAGAACTACGTAACAGACTGTGATTTTCGCAATATCCTTCTCATTTTGGGTTGCGTAAAAGTCGGCTATAAGGTAAACACCAGAAATGGCAGTGCTGGCGTTCTTCACTCGTCGCTAAAAACCACCTCTTCAGGCCCTCATACCATCGCCGCGGAACACGGTGGAAGCCACCGTCAACGTGTTGCGAAAAGCCGATTGTGGTGTCTGGGTGGCCCCCAAGGAACGCCCGCAAGTTTTACCAGGCCTTCTTGCTGCGCATAATATGAAGGTAATCGAGATAGCCGAGCTTGATGCATTGCTGTGCGAAGAGACAGTCGCTCCGTACCCTTACACCAAATCTTTCGAGGACGCAGCGTCCGATCCGTTTCTCGTCCTTCATACATCAGGTTCCACTGGGCTGCCGAAGCCCATCGTGTGGAAGAACTCTCTCCTTGGCACACTGGATGCCACACGCCTGTTGCCTGCGAGCGAGAGCTCGGGCAGGCCCCCTTGGACAACCATCCTTGAGCCGGGTAGCACGTTTTATTGCGCATTTCCGTTACATCATGTAAGTAGGCCACACAGGAGACAGTTGTCCCGTGATAGCGTCCCCCACCCGACCATCACCGTATTGATACTAACAATCAGCAGGGAGCGGGCTTGTTAATGAACATAGTCGTCAGGATATTCTACAACACCACCAACACGATTGGCCCAGTCGGGCAAATCCCGACCATTGATCATGTGGAGGCTTTGCTTGACCACACCGACACTCGCCTATGGAGCATGATTCCCGCCCTCGTTGATGAGATTGGCGAGACGCCAAAGGTGCTGGCCAAATTCTCCAAGCCCAAATTCATCATTGCATCAGGAGGTAAGCCTCCAGACATTTTCGGGACAGAGTCCATTCTAAGCTAACGGCGTCGGAAAGGCCCGGTGACACACGGCAGCGCGAACAAGGCTGCAGCCGTCGTGCGAATATGTAATATAACAGGAACAACCGAGAATCTATTCCAGGGTAGTCTCCTCGTCGAGCCCGAAGACTGGATTTATTTCGCATTTCACCCACGGGCAGGCTTCGATTTCAGACCTCTGGACGGCGGCGTTTATGAGCAATGGGCCGTTCGCAAAGAGGAGGACTGGGCGCTCCACCAGGGCATATTCCACACCTTCCCCAGTGAACGAGAGGTCAACCTCAAGGACCTCTATGAACCCCATCCGAAGAAGCCAGACCTCTGGCTTTACAGGGGACGGATTGATGACTTGCTTGTCATGTCGACTGGCGAGAAGATCCGACCCCTTGCAATGGAAGCAGTCATCAATACCCATCCGGCCATAAGTTCCTGCCTTATTGTAAGTTTGTTCACGTGCAAGAGCTTTGACCTGGACGGCATTCAAAAAAAGGAGCGCCGTAACTACAACGCAACTAACCAGCTAAATGTTCAGGTTGGGACTGGGCACACGATGCCCGCTCTTGTTGTCGAACCCGTGGACCCGTTACCTCTACCCGAATCCGAACGCGAAGCCCTTGTTGACAGTATCCTCGAAAAGGTCCACGAAGCAAATGTTGTCGGTCCAAAGGAGGCGGCCATCTTCCGAGAGTACATATGGTTCGCAAAACCAGACAAGCCGTTCGCACGGACAGACAAGAGTACAGTCAAGCGCCGAGACACCCTGATTCTATACGAAGAAGAGATCCGAGACTGGTATAGGCAGATCGAACAGGACGGCAGCGCGAATATCGATATTTGTTTAACATCCGTCGCCACCATTGCCCAGGGCATTCGCGAGCTTTTCGTCTCGGTCCGGGTCCCTAACGCTGAAGGACTATCAAAGGATGCTAATTTCCTTCTTGCTGGTGTCGACTCTCTAATGGCTGCCACGGTCGCCAATTCTCTTCGCTTCATTCTCTCGCGCCTCAGAACCGGCGACCAAGATACCGGGCCGTCCCTGACGACCAGATTTGTGTACAACAACCCGACCATCCAGAATCTGGCAACGGCATTTTACGATCTCGTGCGGGACCCCATGGAAAGCTTCAGACTCGCCAAGTACTTGGAGAAACAACAGGTGCAGGAGCTTCTTACAAAGTACAGTGACGGTCTCCCAGATATGGCTTCCGATGCTGCGACAAATGCCGAGTACTCAGGAGACCGCACCGTCGTCCTAACGGGAAGCACCGGATCTTTGGGCTCATACATTCTAAACGACATCATACGAAGGTGTCCGAAAGTCAAGAAGATTTACTGTCTCAACCGGTCTGCTGACGCCAGGGAGAAGCAGACGGCTGCGAGTCAACAACGGGGGCTTGCCATGGACTGGGAGGCGCATGGAGTTGAGTTTATTCACTCTGACTTGTCCAAACAATTCTTTGGCCTGAGTGAAGACGTTTATGATGCGTTGTTGGCCCAGACGACAGATATCATTCGTATGCATAGCCTTAATCTCCTCCCCTTCATGCCACAACTCTTGAAACGGCTTACTAACGCCTTTTTAGACAACCAGTGGCCCGTCAATTTTAATTGGGACATATCCTCGTTCGAGCCCAGTATTGTCGGCGTCCGCCACATAATTGACTTCGCCTTGGCGACTCAAAATAAGGCCTATCTATCTTATGTTTCCAGTGTGGCTGTCGCCCAAAGTTCACCAACGCAGGGCCCGGCCCCCGAAGTTCTCCGCCGTGACCCGCTGCCTATGGTTGATGGCTACGTGACCTCGAAACACATATCGGAAATTCTTATCGCCCAGGCAACAAGCACCTCCGGCCTTCGTGCATCCATATGCCGCCTTGGACAGATCGCCGGTCCCGTGGGTGCACCATACAGGCAGGGAATGTGGCCCAAACACGAATGGTTTCCATCGGTAAGAGAATTCCCAGCCCAATCTCAGTCAAATTTCCTATGTACTGACTCCACAGCAAAGATCTTAGCCTCTTCGAGGTATCTTGGCCTGCTACCGACGGAGATAGGTCGTGCGCCGCTGGTGGACTGGATACCTGTCGACTTGGCCGCCGCCGTAACAGTAGACTTGACCGGGCTTTCCCGACCGGAGGAGGACCTTGAGTTTGGACCGAATGTTCTTGCTCCCCCCCCTGTTTATCACGTTTCCAGCCCTGCCTCCATCGAGTGGACGGCATTGGCCCCGGTTGTGGCAAAACGTCTGGGAAGCTCTATCAGAATGGTGCCATGGGGCGAATGGATGGATGCCTTGCGGCAATCTGGCAGAATAGGCGCACAAAGTGTCGTGAAAAATCCTGCCCTGAAGCTGGTCGACTTCCTGGAGTCTCTCAGTCAGGGAGCGGAGTGGCCCAGCTTGTCCGTTGAACGAGCGTTGGAAAAGAGCCCGTCGATCGCCCGACTGCAACCGAATTACCGCGACTGGATGAACATCTGGATGGACCAGTGGGAGTTCTAACTTTTGCCGGGAACTCTGAGTGTCACCATAAATACACGGCTAAGCAATTGAATCGTTGAAACACCGACAACAGAGAGAGCGTCCATGATTAGTAATGCGTAATGGGCAGCAGAGGGCCTGAACGATGCTATTTCATTGATTGATTGATCTTGAGTTTGCCTGTCAGTTCACGGAAAGCATAGAAATAGTAAATAAGCGAATCAAATCGTGTTAAGCGGGAAGATATGAGAGTCAGGCATACGGCGAATGAGCTACAATTCCCAGCTGACAGGAAAGTCCCGCCGCTGCCAACAGGATCCAGGCAAAAGCTGTGGCTTCACCATCCGTTGGACCAATAAATATTCACTGTATCCTCTTCTAGCATAGATGTCTGACTTCATTGTAATAACTTCCATTTTTACAATGTACTGGATCGTGGGCGGAAACCTATACAGAGACAGTGACAAGAGGGTCAGCTATGACGGAGAGGGTATGAAGTTACGCGCATTGAAGTTTTTGACGCTGAGATTTTCCCTTGGACTGGTACAAAAGTCCGATAGAATGAAACCCAGACCGCAATATTTCAAAAGAAAGCGTTGAAGGGGTACCCGTCGTTGCACCAACTCGGCTGTTAACAATATAGGCAGGGCCACCGAATATGTCCGTTCACCAATGAGCTCCAAATTCCATTCCCGTGCCGAATTTAGCTATAATCAGTGTTCTCTATCGGGTCCCACACGGTACTTGATCAGGAGCTCGTTAATCTCTCTGGCTTGGTGACTAGGCGGTCGACGCGTCCGTCGACTTGGCGTCGTCAGGCTTCCTTTTTATACTGGTCCACGGGCTGAAAACGGGCCCGAGAACAGAACAGACAGCAAGAGCCATGGTCACAAAGAAGGCTTTGGTGAGCGCCGAGTTGTACGCCATGATCACACCATCCAGTAGCGCCGGCGAAACGGCCTTGCGAAGGTCAGTTGCACCCGCCGCCAGGACGGCAGCAGCATCAACACCTGACACGTCCTCTCGAAGGACGAGAGACAGCTGGTTTGTGAAAACGGATTGAGCTGACAAAGAACAAATAGGTCAGTTTAGTGTTTACTTAACTTCCATTGATGCCGTTTCTATACTGGGGGGCTTTATGATGCGATTGAGTCGAAGTAGACTTACCAACCAAAATGAAAATCGCGCCGCCCATAGCCTGGAAGAAGATAATCGTGCAGGACGCGGTGGGGATGTCCTTCATGTCGAGCGCAGTTTGTACGGCTATCATTGGCTGCTGGATTCCGAGCCCAACACCGATGCCGTACATGGCCTGGTAGCCGATCCATGCCCCTGAACGGCGTTGGGGGTGGGCGTAGTGAGGAGGCCGGCCCCAACGGACATGATCACGGTACCGACAAGCATAATGGGCGCGTAGTAGCCGACGGCTGTGACGGTGGCACCCCCAAGGATAGCGGCCACGGCCACTTTCAGGAGCATGGGAAGTGTCCGGATGCCCGAATCGAAGGCCGACACCTGCTGCACGGCCTGGAACCAGACGGGCAGATAGTAGGCGAGTACAAACGAGGAGCTTCCGACACCGAAGGCGTATATGCAGCTGGCGTAGACGGCACGGTCGCCTACCAAGCGTGGCGGCACGGTGGCATTCTCACCTTGGCGCCACTGCATGTACAGGCAGCCGACAAGCAGGACGCCGAAAAGCACAAGTAGGCAGATGATGAGGCTGCTGTTCCAACTGTATTCATTGCCGCCCCAGCGGAGGGCAAGGAGGAGGCATATGACGGCAAACATGGATAAGAGTGAACCAATCGGGTCGATGCACTTGATTTTCTCAAGCAAGGTCTGGGCGGCCGGCGGGTCGTCCATGCTGGGGCTGGTGAACAGGAAGATAATTATGGAGAGTGTGATTCCACCAAGGGGGAGGTTGATCCAGAAACACCATCGCCACGTCTGCATGTCGTTATTAGTTCATATGATCGCTGCGAGGTGTGTGGAAAGCCCATCATGAGAACCTACCGCCTTGTCTGTAAAGACGCCGCCCAATAAGGGCCCGGCCACCGACAAAATGCCGTTCATGGCTCCGACGAAGCCGCCATAGAGTGGACGTTTAGCCACCGGAACACTGTGGGCGAGGATCACGAGGGCGCCCGAGTAGACACCCGCGGAGCCTATACCAGCGATGGCGCGACCCACAATGAAGGTGACGGAGTTTTGGGCCAGGGCGCAGAGCAGACTCCCGAGCTCGAATATACAGATAGCGGAGATGAAGACGATCTTGATATGCAGATACGAGTACAGCTTTCCAAAAAAAACAGTTGCAGGCAGGCTGTAGTGAGCAGGTACGCACTTCCGTACCAGCCCACATCCGATAGGCTGTTGAACTCGTCGGATATCCGGGGGATCGCTGTAGCGATGATTGAGTTGCTGTTAATTTGGTCATCGACGTTAGTCTTGCGCCACGAACGCTGGATGAGCAGGGGATGCTTCCTTACTCAAGAGCAATCAGAAAGACTGAGACGCACAATGCAACGCCAATGAGTACCAGCCGAGTTCCGGTAGGGTAGTTGTGGCTTTTCTCGTCGTCCTCCCGCTCCGTCTTCTCATCATGGGAAGAAGGCGGCGAAGTGGGCGTCAACACCACAATGGCGTCCTGCTTCGCCAGAACTGCCTTCTCACCATCAGTTGGCCCAGATTCTGGAAATTGCGTTGTTTGTCGTTCCATTGTTTGTTGTTCCATTTAAGACAGTTCGTCTGGTAATGGGGATAGGGTGGTGTGCTGCCTCGCGACGCGGGAAGGATATTAAGGCAACCTCAGGTAGCCTCGTGCCTCTAACTGCTGTATTTTGGAGAATGGCTGGCGCGAGAAGTGTATCACCTATTGCAAGCGTTAAGTATCATATCCTAGTTTTACTAACTGCTGGACTGCATTCCTGCAAACGACGGAGTGCAACCTCCCCTGGAAACGCAGCATTATCATGGAACCCCTGGCAAACAGGTGCTAGCGTTAGATTGAAGCGCAGAATTGCAGGATCGGCGGGCTGGGCATACTGCCCGGAACACTCCGAGGAAAGGCCAGGGTCGTAGTCAGATCCCCTCCATAACCGTTCCGGCCGCTATAGGTCCGGTGGTGGAGTCGTTTCCGGCTCCGTTCCGATGCATAGAACTATGCCCAATTTGGAATCGGATTGGCGATAGTTCGTTGCTCCGCCCACATCCGAGAGACCGGACCAAGGTCCGAACCGGACCCACTCGCAAGCCATGGGCGGGTTGCTGCAAAGTTTTGTGGCCTGGACTATTCATGAGGTGAGCGGTGGATGCTGGGAAACCGAACGTGGAAGATCTTGTATTGTGCCGTACGGTGCTCGTCATTGAGTGTCTCCCTATGATAATATTATGGCCACTTGATAATCATGCTCCCTGGTATAAGTAATTTAACAGTAGGGAAGATGCGAGGCTCCAGAGCGGGGTTGGCAAGCCCTCGGATGCTCAGAGGGAGCTGGAAGTCTGGTATAATCCTACTTGTCCTACCCTATTGTCGCATATAAGGCGTAGTTACTAAAGGGCAATTAACCGGTCCGTTTTTTATGTCACAGTTATAAGCCCCGTTCGCGCTTAATAAGATGCCGCAGTGGTAGTGATTGCGCTCTCCTCACACACACGCACATTAGCCATCCTGACCTAGTGGAATTCATGGCCCCACTAACGATTCGGCGACCGAATAGTGAAAAGGGCTGACCTTAGGCCGATTGCGGTAAAGGTAAACTACTAAATAGTAATAAGGTCGCGAGTTCAGATCCTACTAAAAGCGGCCTTATAAAGAGGGCCTAGGAGCTCTAGGAGCTCACCGTCAGTAAGATGTAGTGGGGGTGTCGCATATAAGGTGAGACACCCATTTGCGCACCAGCCCCTTAGTGAACCATGGTCTCAGCACGACACTTCAATTAAACACCGTGTAAACACTCGCTTATATCTTAGGCCCCAGAGCGACCATAATGAAGATGAAGTTATCTTTAGTATTCCCTTCTTCTTATCTTTCTTATGATGCTAGATGTGGAAGACCTAGCGCTGGCCGCTGCGATTTCACAGGTACTAGAGGGAGAGTCTCTCCGTAGCGTGGCCGAACAATACCACGTATCTCGAAACACCCTCAAGCGCCGAATCGACGGTGTTAACCTTAGATACCTTGCTCACAGCCATCGCCAGAGCCTTTCACTAACGCTGGAGAAAGGTTTAGCAGATTAGATACTTATATAGGGCAGAGTTAGCTGGGCTCCTCCGTTTTCGCGATTTCGCTGGTTCACCTAGAGACTATTTATTAACTTAGGCTACTCTGGAGTAGTCGGTAAGCACTAGTATACGAAGTTTCTTAAACGTTGGCCGCTATTAAAGACTATATAATCTACGCCGCTCGACTTTAAACGTGCTAATAGAGCCTCCTATGATAATATTTAGGAGTTCTTCGATCGCCTTAACTAAGGAAACGTAAGCTTTATTCCTTTAAAGCACACGTATAATATAGACGAAGTTGGAGCCTATATTAGCTAATTAAATAACTATATCGTGTTTAGTTTATTTAAGCTTTAGAAGATCTATACTATAGAGCCTAGTAATAAAAAGTGGACGACTACTTTAAAGTGTATCTTTAAAGACAGCAGAGCTTTACCACTGGCTATAATCTTCGCCGGGGCCTCTATTTAATAGTAATAGTTTAAAGACTAACAACTCCGCGAGGAGTATCACGAATAGATATTTACTAGTAGTCCAAACGGTTAAACCAGTAAGGCAATTACTTTACAGTGGCTAAAGGAACTGTTTCTACTGTTTACAGCGCTTAAAAGTCCTAGCTAGTGGCGACACCTTATCCTCGATAGCTATAATAGCTATACTGACGATCTATTTATACTACGATACTTAGAGAACAACGTCTGGATTAATTTCCTGCCAGCACACTACTTATAGGTCCTCCAGCCTCTCGATTTGGGCCCCTTTAGCGTTCTGAAGAGGAAGTATCGCGACTATCTACACGCTGTATACCGCAATAGCCTCACTATGACACTAAAGAAGCCGGAGTTCCTGGAGGCTTGGATAGGCGCTCGTCTGGAAGCCTTCACGGCTTCAAATATCGCTGCTGGCTAGCGCGCGACCGGTATCTTCCCAAGGGACCGCTCCAAAGCCCTCAATAGCAGGCTAGCGCGCCAGAATCTACGTGACCAGCCAGACTCCAGCCTTTGGAGGACGCCAGAGGTGCCAGAGGCGCCAGGGCTAGCGATAATAAGTGGTATCGATATCTCCACATTAAAGAGTTCCCGCTAGATCAATATTATCGCCAAGGACCTGCGCAGTATAGACCCTATATAACGATCTCCAACGTTCAGGTCCTTCTAGTCGAAGCTTAGTAAGGCTCTCGACGAAGCAATCGTGAAGATCTTTACATTAAGTAAAGAGAGAGACTAATTAGCGGCTGCATTAAAGCGCCAGAGGCCTTAGAAACGTCGAAAAGTTAGGGAGACTATATAGGAAGCGTTCGTGAGGATTATAGACGTGCGTAAAGTGAAGGAGGAGCTGGCGTCCTCCAGCGATACTAAAGGCAAAGGTCGGGTAATAAAACAATATGTAGTTAAGCTCGATATCTCTAAAGAGTATGATTCTAAGCCCGAGAACTGCATCGCTGTCTTATAGATTAAAAAACGAACTCAGTTCCTTGTTTGGTTGTCGAGATATCGTTGTTTTGGTGCTGGTGCTTCATTTTTCGAAGACATCTCAAACTCTGGTTCACTAAGGGGCTGGTGCACAGATGGGGGTCTGAGCTTAAGGCGCAGTTACTGTAGGGCAATTAACGAGTCCGTTTTTTATGCCACAGCTATGAAATTAATCGTTCGATCGGTGTCGGTGACTGATGCAGATACATCTGCTGCAATCGTCCTGCCTGCAACTCGATGGGAATCAAGAGGAGGGAGCTGATTAACCTCTACCAGTTGGTCGTTAGGGGTATTGAAACAGTTGGGTAGCTATCTATATTGGCCCCAAGCTCCCTACTGTCCTCTGCTTTGACGTGTTTATGTGTTCACGTCGGAAGGTACCCCAGCAGCTTTTCGATGGGAGGGCGCCACATGTACATCGAAGCCCCATGAGCAGCGGGTACCCTTTTCCTAATGACACGCCTTCTCTACACGCTTTATCACAACGTAGCCATGACGGCACTCTGTGTGTCCCGCATGTGTCGTGCCTACAACGTGCGAGATCCAAGAACGACGAGAGGGCAAATACCTCTATTTTACTTAAGCTACCTACTTCGAAGGAGGTATGAAGCGCAGGCAATAATTCATCCCGTGGACTTGTGGAAGAAGGCCACACACAACCAGGCTCACCGGTACCTGGGGTAATCAAGACACGGGAAACAGCTGCTTTTCTAACGACCCTGTATTGCATACATTACAGTTTATCAGGACTCCTATGCGGCAGAGTGGCCGAAGAGATTTAGCAGTAAGAACTGCCCTCCGCTCAAGTAGTGTTCGACCTCGATGCGGGCCCGGTCAATATACACCGGCCTTCTAACCAGGCCCCCCCGCGGGCCGGCAACGCCTGCCTCGTGCACGGCTGTCTCTTGCAGTTATTATCGTTAGACTGCATCGGGGCAGCTTTTGGGCTTGCGGGACGGACGAAGCGCAGCGGCGTCGGCGAGTTGTGCCTAAACTCACAGACGGGCATGCCCTCGTGTTCCAGAACGCCACCCTATTTATTGGCCGCACAAACCCACTTGGCGAACACGGAACCGGTCGCAACGCCGGCTCGTCATGCCACGCGGTACCGTGCCTTGGAGGATCAAACCGGCCGTGCACACGGACCGCCCGGTCGCGCACCCTCGCGTGGTACCGCCGTCATGGGCCCTGGCAGGTGCCTAGCGGCAAGTGCCCATGCCATCCACTTGTCTCATCGCAATCGATTTTTGGATCGCTCACATTAGGGACTGTGCAGCAGCGCCTTGGTAAAATATGACACGAAGGCTTGCTCGAGTAAGGAGGGTATATAAAGAGACAACGGACGAACTCAAGGCCGGCGATCTCGGCTCAAGACAAAACGTAATTCGTCTACACTACAATACTCGCCTCCTGCTCTCCATATATACTCGTAAGCTCGTCATGCAGGTAAGGAACGCCTCGAGCCCATAAAGATTACCATAAGAAATGTCCAAGTGTCCTGAATATCCCCATTGAACCTTCGACGGGACAGATCGGAAACTGCTGTATTTCTTTTGTTTTCCATCTTCCCGTCGTCATCCAGTTCTAGACTCACTCAACTTCACAGCAGATTCACCACATCCTCGTCGCGGCCCTGCTGATAGCCGCCGGCTCCGCCCGGGCCCAAAACTCCTGGGTACCGCCGCGCATCCCGGGCTCTTCGTCGCCGCCGCCGCCGTCGTCTGCAGGAGACACCAGAGACCCGTCCGGGCCAACGTTGGTGTGCCAACGGAGCACACTAGGCGAGATCGAGTTCGACGGCTTTATGGCGACGCGGTTCTGCGCCCCGCTGCTGCAGTGCCCCACCGACGCCACGGGCGAGAAAGCGGCTCAGCCTGTCGACGCCGCCAACCTAAACCAGGACAGCCAGCTGCAGTCCCGCCTCATCAACTGCGCTGGCGTCTGCCGCTGTTACGTCCCGCCCCCGCCGGCTGCCCCGGCGCGCCAGGGTAGCGCAGGGAGCGGCCCCGGGTCCCCCGATTTCCGGAACTCGTTGTTAGGGGCATTGGGCTTTATGAGGGCTCGCCGGTGAGGAACGAGACATGATGCAGAGATCATAAGAGGGAGAGTAGGGTTAGGGGTGGGAAGGGAAATTGGAACGCTACTTCGATAGAGCCGAGAAGAACAGATCTTGGCTGGCCTCATTTGCCTATTGTATTCATTCTCACACTTCAGCAGCTGCATTTGACCGTGGCACCTATCGGTGCTCACCGGAGCGCTGCCTAGGTGATTCGTCGTTGTAGGCGCGGAGAAAGACGCCAGATTTATCGACGCAGCAGGTGAGTGAGTTATGATTGGTGAACGGTGGTCCTTAGTCCCCATCCTCCAACACTTCTGGGAGCGAAGTCATCGTTGCGAAGTCGGCGTCTTTTTTCCCGTCATTGTTGCGTTCATTGACGTCCATGCTGTCGTCTTTGTCCTAACTGACATTGATGCTATCCATATTGCCCTCCTTGGCGTTGATGACCTTATTGCTTTTCCCACCGTCCTAATTCCGCTAGTAAGGAGCCTCGATCAAGGCGAGGGCGTCCGTTGTTGGCGGCTGTGTGCAGAAGACTTCGCCGCCCGGCATGGACAAGCTCATCACATTCTGCGGCAGCATGGGCTCCTTCAGGTTCCGCACGCGCAGGTGGCGGGTGGTTTGGGTGATGGTAACCAAGCTGCTCAAAGCATTCTTGCTGGGCGGTCTAAGCAGGATTGCTCGCTGTTGAACGGAGGTGACGAGGTGCAGGGTGGAGAGATTGACTGAAAAAAAACCCACCTCAACGCACTTCTGGAGGACGCTATCGCCAACACACACGCGCGTCTGGTTCAACCCGTCCTAATACTATCCGCCAGCGGCCAGGACATGTACTCCATCAATTCAGCGGCTTCTACCGTGGATCTAACACCGAGTTCTGTTTCCAGCACCGTGACCTAAATGCAGCCGCTATCAAAAGCGCCGAAAGCAACTTGAAAGTCCGAGGGGAGACGAGGTTGTTGTGCAGGGTCTACCAGAAGCCTGTGCCTGGGTGGCAGAAAACCATTCCGGCCAAGTTGGACAAGCACACCGCGGTCAACAAGAATGTCTTGGCCACAGCCAAACAGAGAAGCAATCCCAAGAGCAAGCAGAAAAGCATTGCCAGGAGCATCATGACACCATCTCCAAAATTCAAGAAAGCGAGAATGACACACCACCCGCAATGGCTGACCAGCACTCGCCGCCCCAGGATGATCTTGAGCTACTAGGAGCGGGGAGTCTGGAGCTGACTTCCAACAACAGCCTGAGGCCCCTCGACATATCTCTCCAACAAGGAAGCCTGCATAACAATGCCTATGCCCCAAGACCGCTTTTGACCGCCCTTTCATTTCCTCATCCAACTTCAGGAAGCATCAAATTTGGATCCTTGGGAACGACGGCAGGGAGCCAGACCCAAATTGGCGGCTAATGTAAAATGCAACCCTCTTGCCGCATAAATAGCCGTGCCTCGGCACAAGGATGAGTAGCTCATCTTGCCGCTGCACGTCAAGACGACCGTTAGGTGGGGGTCTTTTGCGCAAGAGGAGAAGGCTCTGAAGCGTGGGTGGCCAAGCTCATGGATTCACTGGCAACCGCCCCGCGCACGCTCGATGATGTGCAATCGCAGGTTGTAGCAACGCTGAGTCGTTGGTACGGCGAACAACAATATTTCATTGTACGCCGCGATAAAGAAGGCACCGAACTGCGACAGGGTCATGGCAACTATGGTGGTGTCTGCCTGCTGGCAAGACCGTCGAAGCGCCGCCGTCCGATTTCGTGAGCGCATCAGGATGCAAGTGAAGGCCCTCGGCCAGTGCCCTCTCCAGCCACTTTATCTGGCAATGAAAGACATCGCAAAATTCTATTTACAGTCCTTAGATCAAGGCCACCATTTAATTACAGGGAGATATTCGACGGCAGGTAGACACATGGGGACAAGCCGACGCTCAAGGCTAGACAACCAAGACGGGGACGATGGCCAGGACAGCCGTTGCTCGGGATCAAGGCAAAGGTGGCCGCCGCGAGTGAATCTTGCCATCATAAGAAGTGCAGGTTGAAATAAAGCCTTCCAGTTACTTAAAGGGAAGGAGAAGTACCCGTGTAACTGTGGGAAGCATTCGATGAACGCTTATCTCAACACCGTTCGTGTATATAAGGGGGTCTCTCCCCTCCGCTCCCTTCTCCTCTCTGTTCTCTCCACAATCAATGAATCTATCATCTTCACTTTTATTCAACATCAGCCGGAAAAAGAAGAATAGGACTTACATGCCGCTATCTGTGGAGTGAACGAGTCTCGGCGCTCTTTCTTCCGGCATGTTCTGATGCAGCGTTTATGGCTACCCTCTGCACGATCCAAGTCCAAACTGGGCTACGAAATAATCAGCTGGGTTCTTCAAGCCGAGGTTGGTTCTGGAAGCTTCAAGCATAGGCCCTTTGCCATCTTGCTACTGCCTCGGACTTGGGCTCTTCGTCTCCCAGGCGACCAGGTCGATGCGGTAACAGAGGGGCTGGGGCCGTTGCCAATTCCCGCTCTTGCTGCAGCTCCTGCCTTTCCTCTTCCAACTCCTTCAGCAGCTGCCTCTCGCGCCTCGTGCGCTCCTCGACGATGATCATCCCGGCCCCGGTGCGCTCGCTCGGAACGTCCGCCCGGATCTCTTGGAGCAGCCACGGTAGGGCCTCCCCGCGCGGGGCTTCGAGGACATCGCGCAGGATTTGGAGGCCACACTCACGGTTCCCTAGAAACTGGAAACAGCGACTCCCTCCCCGCACCATGTCGCCCCAGGCCCGGGGCGATTCCCGCAGCTGCGTCTCGCGTGCGCGGCACCCGGCCTGCACGGGCCCCTCCGGGACCCGATCCCACATAGTTGAAATGAAGGCGACGCGGGGGAAGAATTCCTCTCCGCTCAGCGCTTGGAGAAGGCGGAGGTCAAGGCGGGCGGAGCCCGTCATTCGCCGTTCCGTGATGTTGTGGAAGAACAGGATGCCGGACACGGGCGGCCGCGGGCGATCGCGTAGGAACTGAACAATCTCGTTGAGCACGTCGAGGTCGTCGCGCTCTGTATTATCAAACCCCGGCGTATCGACTAGGGTCAACGGGACGCCGGCCCCCACGAGGCAATCGTACGGGGTGCACGACCTGATGCCTGAACGAATTCCTATTCGTTAGCTACCAACCCAGAGAGCTGTGGTGTGGAGCAGACTTCGACTCACATGACTCTATCGAGTGGCCGACTCTGGCTCGGAGGCCCGTCATTCGGGCAATGAAGGATGATTTCCCCGTGTCGGTTGGCCCAAGAAGAAGCAGAATGGGATAGGCGGCCTCGCTTGCGCTCGGGTCTCCATGACCACAAGGCCCGTGCGGATCGAAACCCTGCGGTTGAAGACTTAGAGCGTCGTTTCTTTTGGCGCCGCCGCGAGTGCATCCATCGCTACACTCGTTGTCGCCATCAAGATTGGTGGTGGAAATTTTGCTGATGCGTGTAAGACCTCTGGGGGCTTCACAAGGGTGTGGCTACTTACAGCAGCTCTCGGTGGCTGGATTGAGAGTTATCGTTGATACTGGCGTGTGCCGTGTGGCTGGCCTCTATGTCTTCTCGTCTGGAGATAGAAGTGGTAAGCTTGCAATACAACCTGGAGGTTTGTGGAGATCGGTTGATAGGGCGCACTTTTCTGTTCACTGCGTTCAGTACAGAGGGCATCTTTTATCTTTATCGTCAGACGATCGGTGCGACGTAGGAAGTACTACATTACACAAGCGGGAAATCGCTGTGAGTAGCGAGCAGTTAACGGTATTGGATTGTACATGACTTTGGGACTAGTAGAGGACGAAGTCTAGATTTCCAGCTGGAGCCTCTCCAGAACGCCGACCCATTTGCAAAGCCTCGGGAATACGTTGCCAACTAGCTTAAACTTCTCGCCTATACAACTCATTCGCTATCCAGGCAGTCATGATGTGGGTGCTTTGATGCTTCCTGGAGGTCCAGACTGCCGGCCTTTGACTGTCACGCACGTGGTGGGCTTCAAATCCTGTCAGTCTCGCCAGCTTTTCACGTCAGGCGACTCTTTGTGGGTCGGGGCTTTGGGTTTGGTTTGGGCTATGCTTGACTAGAGCAGACCAAGCAGCACGGAGCTGAAAATCCTGGGCTGAAATTTCGGGTGGCTGTGAGGAAACTGTATTGCCGTTAGGCTGTTTCGTCATCATCAAACAGAAACATGTCATTCAGGCTCGAAGCCCTACGTTGCTCCTCCTGGAGCGCCCTAGTACAATAAACATACATGTCAGCATACAGCCGAGCGGCTGTGGAATTAACTTTGTGCTAACTGGGCTGTACAGGTAGCGATAGGCTTCCAATACGTTTTGGTGAGGGTGCAGCCTTGCCGAGTAGATATCACGATGTGATAAAAGCCGAACAACGCCAATACGTTTCAACCAGATCAACACTATCCTCCTATCTAATTTAATCTCTGATAACTCTCTAATCACCTTGAAGCCCGCTCATTATATCCTCTTCCGACTTTTTCATCGCCGTGATTGGCGTGACTGGAGCTGGAAAGACCACTTTCATCAGTAAAGCTACGGGAAGGGGGGATTTGGCCATCGGCCACGGCATTGAATCTTGTAAGGTTTCGAGCTTACTTTGACATCGCTCGACTAATAACGGTGTCTTGGTCCAGGTACTTCCAAAATCGGATCCTACACTTTTAATCTAGACGGCAAGACGGTGACGCTCATCGACACACCCAGCTTCGATGACAGAGAGACGAGCGACACCAATATCCTCAAGGAGATTGCCGGCTTCATGCACGAAAGCTACAAGTACAACCAGCTTCTGAGCACGGTGATTAAATGCAACCCATCAACGGCAACAGGTGCATGGGCGGCGAGAAAAAGCGCACCCGTCTCTTCAAGAAGATTCTGGGCCCCGAGGCGTACGCGCGCGTCATCATCGCCACGACCATGTGGGACAGCATCAAGGACGAAACGACGGCAGAGCGGTTCACGCAGGCGCGGGCGGGCCGGGAGGACGTCTGGGGAGACATGGTCGGCCAGGGGGCCCGGATCATGCGACACGACAACCACACTGGCTCAGCGCACCGCCTCCTCCGGGCCGCCTGCGCATTCGGCGGCCCGCCCGCCGCCCCTCTGCAGCTACAAAAGGAACTCCGTAAGAACCCAGGGCCGCTGCGGACGGCTACCGCGGCCGGCCGGCAGCTGGACGAGGATCTGGGCGAGGTGATCCAGAAACTGACGGCGGAGATGGAGGCGTTGCGACGCGAACGCGAAACTCTGCGAGAGGACCGCGAGGCGCTGTCCGATGAGATCGTGGAGCTCCAAAAGAAGATCGCCGGCTACGAAACCCAGCGGTCCGGACTATCCGACTTCGTGGTGAGTATCAGCCACAATTGCATCGTCCCTCGACCGAGCGCTAACCAGTATCTTTAGGTGAAGGCTGTTGGGAAGTATGTTGATCCTTTTCTCGAATTCGTGGTGGTGCCTATTCTGCAAGCGATGTCTGAGTAGCGATGCTATCACACCGAAGCGATGCATTAACTAGAGGTATAACCATAACCACTTCCTTCGCTCTGCTCCGACTTCCGACCCATACATATTTCAGCTAGGGAGTCGCCGGCTGAATGCTTCGGTCATGGTCGACGTTTGGTGCTGCTGTTATCTGCTTGGCGTAGGTCGCGAAGGAATACACTACTTTCGAGTTGAGGACCGGTGGAATACGACGACGCTAAGCATCTTGTTGTTGAGAGAAAGGAAAAGATAGAGTGTGAAACAAGAAAACCGCCTCCCTCACGAATGTAACACTGTGAGAAATAGATGAAGGATAATTACGATAATTGAAGAACTAGAGCTCTAAACTTTAGTTGAGGGAGGTAGCCTCCTTTATGTATGACTGAGACTGAGTCGTGACTGACCCGATACAGCAATTTTCCGATTCCAACAAACATAGTTTGTGACTTGGTGTAATCAGAGGCTAAGGAAAAGAGTGATACATTGGCTATATGCTGGGGATGATGTACCTGCAGTGCCCGGACACCGGGGCCACGAGATTGCGGTATTTGACGATAGAAGGTGGACCTGGTAATATAACCAGCTACGTACACGTATCTGAGCGATGCTGTCCTTTAGGTACCGTTGTAGTGATAATACTGCGGTGTGGAGGTCTTTGAACGTTCAGCCTATCGCGTGGTTCCTTTGGAAGCGCTGATTCTGTTGATTCCCGGCTGTTTCACCTAGCCACAGGAAGGACACCCCGTAACGTAGCCGAGCACCTCTTCCCGCGGGGGGCATTCTTCAACGGTCCAACGAGGGGCGGCGTTCGCCTGCAATAACTTCGTGAAGCACCGAATTCGACGAAGAGGCTGTGAAATGGACAACAGTAGCCCGCCCAACGAGGACTAGGCCATTCGGACGATCCAACACAGCACTAGTTGCGACGAATTTTCCCGGCGTCATATGTCTCCGTGCCACATGCCCAATAATCACAGGGTGGAATATAGCACAGGGTGGAATATAGCACAGGGTGGAATATAGCACAGGGTGGAATATAGCACAGGGTGGAATATAGCACAAGGCGCGTGGAGGCAGGTCTTGGCTAGAGACAAATATTGTGGCCGACAGGGCAGATTAAGAGTGCGTCCTTTGAGAAAGCAGGAAGCATACATGCTAAGACAAGTGTACGACTAAACAATCACATAGATGTACAGGCCGATGATGACGATGGTTAAAGTCGAAAGTCTTTCCGAGAGTTTGTGCCCATTAACTTCAAGTGGCTCAAATCACCATGCCAGGAGCAGCCGAATCAAGCCTTCCGACACTGATACGATGTACCAGAGAGGATATGAATGGCTTTTCTGCCTGAAACGAAATCGAAACGATACGCCAAGATAGATTATCGCAGCAATGAAGTGGCTTCCAGCGGCGGCCGTGAAGGCAGCCTAAGCGTGTTTGCGATCCCGGTAGTGCTGATAGACGCTACAGTACTAGACCGCCAGAGCGAGTCGAACTGCCATTAAGAGTTGAGCTTAAGGCATTCATATTAGCACAACTTGGCAAAAGAAAACCCAGAACGTGGAACATACAAGGGGTTTTCAGGGTGTGTGGTCCCTTGCAAATGGTCGCATTAGACTGCTCATGGGGATTGAAGACTAATAATATAACCACGCAACCGACCAGGGCACCAAAATGGACTGTCAATATTATTCTTTCGAAGCAGCAGTCTGCCATGAAGCGTATATCGAGCATGAAGACCAAGAACCAGGTGAACCGAAGGATGCGATACGTTGTGCGCACGCATCCGAGGCGAGCGGAACATAAACCCACTGGAGGAAAAGGCAGTTCTTACCAGAGAAATCCGATATAGGCTTTCATATCCTCCGCTTTTGCAATGACCTAGTACTAAACTTGTTTAAGCACTAATTGGAAGACGCCTGGGATTTGGAGTGTTACCTCTGCAAGCACTTGCAGATTTACGACAACCCACAGATCATAGAAGAGCTAGAAGGTGTAAAGTTCATAATGAAAGGCTTTGGTGGTGGTCAGGGACGCTTTAATACCTCAAATTTGACCTCGTGTATGTCCTCTTCATGCTCCTTGTCTCTTGGGTTCGCAAAAAGTGCAATTCTGGGCATGTTGTTCGAGTCTTGAGGGTCCGTGACTTTTTCGGTCCCCATGGTGGCTAATTCTGTGACATGTGCTGTTAGGAATTAAAGTGCTGATGGCTGTTAAAAGGTGGAAGAGGAACACTCAATAATACACATAGTCTTTTGATTGCTAATTATTTATTACGCTACAGCTATAATGGGATGGCATCAAGAGATCATCACGTGGAGCCAGTGGAGCGTTATTTTAGGTGTTAACAATGGCCTCACTATATGTTTCTCTACTATCGTTGTGGAAGGAGAGGACCGACAGATGGAAGTGTCCTCTGTAAGACATTCAACCCTATTTTTCAACTGGAGCGATGTTCGCAAGTTCCGCCGGAAAGGATGAAGGTTAAATTGTGACTCACTTCCCTAGGCTTCCTTCGCCATAATGCCTGTGCTTCTACGGCTAACTAATTGGACAGCTGCGCAGACCGCATCCCATAGCTTCCAGCGGCGGAAAAGTAGAATTAAACGCCAAAATTCAACCATGCCGCAGGTGGTCCAGACCTCGGCTGGCATGAATGACGTCCTCACAGCATTGCCCCACGCAATCATAGCGGGCTTGTTCACCGCCACGGCAGGAGCTGCCAGATCGGACGGACAAGAGGTGCTGGGATCGCAACGACCACCTGAGCTAAACGACTCACCAGATTTTGACACGCACCAAACGAGCCGGTACCCTACCGGAGAAGCCATTCTTGCGCGACGAAAGGGTCAAAAGTCATGCCAGCGGTTGACGAAAGATACTTCCTACACAGGGGAAACGGGTGCAACACTGCGAGTTTCGATGTCTGTAGATGGCGTCAAAAGGCCACAGCTCGAGGATGGAACAATATACGACCACCTTTTTGCTTACTTCCCCTCAGTCAAAAATGTCTGATACAAACCTCTCATTCCTCATGCGCTTCTTGAATTCCTCAACAGCCTCACCCGAGATTTTTTCACCCCGCTCGCGCGCGCGCTCCATAATTAGGCGAGACGCGACTTCGCCCACACCACGGGCAACAGCGCGGCCGCCGCAGGTATAGAAGCGGGCGCCGGCATCCCACATGGCGGTCACGTCGGCACGATCGCGCAGCAGGCGGTCCTGGACGTAGGCGCAGCCCTCGCTGGCATCGGGGGCGCTGCTGAAGGCGTACCGCACGTCGACGGCACCGAGCGCACCCCATGCGTCCAGCTCCTCGGCGTAGAGGCGGTCTTTCGCTGGGTCCCGGCACCCGACGAAAAGCAACGCGGGCGCCAGTGCGCGCCCGCCCTCGCGCATGAGCACGGCGCGCTCTTGCACGAAGGCGCGGAAAGGCGCCAGCCCCGATCCGGCGCAAACCATTACAACGGGCGTCGCCTCGGGGTCGGGCGGCGGGCGGAAGTACGGGTTGGTCGAACGCACCGCCACCAGCGCCTGGTCGCCCGGCTGCAGGCTGCGTAGATATGTCCCCGTCACGCCCTGGAAACGGTCCCCCGAGATGCCCGACCAGCTCGGCGCGTCTATGACGCTGTAGGTCAGTGAGCAGCGGTCCGCTTCGGCGATCGGCGACGACGAGATGGAATAGTATCGCAGCCGCAGCGGCGGTAAGAGGGCGAGAAATGTGGCAAATGGGATGTCGGCGCTCGAGAAGTTGGTGAGAAGGTCGAGCACTGTGAGGCGCCGGTCGGTGACCTGCCCCTCGAAAGCCTTGCCGGTGGTCACCATCGCTTGCAGGGCTTTCTGATCGGACGCTTCCTTCGTGCGGGAAATCATAAATTCGATGTCCTTGGAACAGGTCAGGATGAAAATCAGATACAACGGTTTGTTCTTCTGACTGACCTTTCGGGTAGCTGGCTGGGAGATTTCAACGTAGCCCCTCAGCAGGTCAAAGATGGAAATGGGCTTGCCTATGGGCAGAGTCGTCGGTCCGCTCTTCTTGATGGTAACGACGCCGTCAAACGGCAGCCCAAAACGCTTGATCACTCTCCGTACATTGTCTTCGGGGTTAAGAGGCAAGACGGACAAGTCTGGCCATGGTGGGTGAGCCGTGATCCCAAAGGTGGGCTTGTGCTGAACTTACAATCGCCTGTTGAGTACGACATGCCTCGCGGCAGCCGGAAAGTGATATGTCGCTTCTCTGACTCGCCAGAGGCCGTTAGAGACCTTGCCTCGACGACATCGGCCCACTGGACGGTTTGCTGCAAGTATTCAGCGCGCTCCGCCTTGGATATCTCCATCTCGAACGCCGGCTCTAAATGAGCACTAGAAGCGTTGCCCAAGTCAGCTGATGCGGAGATGACAGGCCACAGACTTTCGCTGGTCCATGCATCAAAGTCGGCGTAGATGCCGCCTTTGCTGGCATCCGCCTCACCTCGCGGTGTCAACCGGTGGCCGCCAGCTTTGGCTTGCAGCTCATCCACAAGGCGCGGGATTCGCTGGTACGTCGATGCCCAGTCGCTATGCCCGCAGCCGAACACAGCAAATTTAATGCCGTCGAGGCTCCCTCGTTCTCCGAGATGTTCCAGCCAGGCCATAAAACGAGTCGCATTGTCCGGGGGCTGACCCTCGTACGAGGATGTGATGATCACGACCGGGTTTTCCTTTGGAAGCTTGTCAACGCTCGAATCCATTTCGCTCACAGTCGCTCGGACACCACGCTGTGCCGCCTCGGAGTAAAGCTTCTGGGCAAGCGCCTGGCAGGTGCCAGTATTAGATCCATAGAGGATCATCACTCCGGGGGCGTCATCCTGCCTAGAGCCATCTGTATCAGAGGCCCGCTTGATTTTGTGAGGATCCTCGACCGACTGGAGCCGATGCTGAAGGGCTACGGAGGTCATGCCCGATCGCAATGAAGCCCGGATGTAGAAGTCTTTAGGTTTAATGGTCAGGCTCTGCACCATGCTGATGTCGTACTCCGGATCAATGAGCTCGACGTTGAAGTTCTGCAGGATCATGGCCGTGGCGAGTAGAGCTTCCTGCCATGCAAAGGCACGACCGATGCAGGACCGGAGACCGGTACCGAAGGGCTTCCATGCATTCTTAGGCAGCTTCTCGAATTTCCCGTCGAGCATGCGCTCGGGCTTGAACTCCTGGGCGTCGTCACCCCAGACCTTGGGGTCGGTGTGGATCTTCATGAGGTTGCAGATGATACTCTGCCCGCGGGGGATCTCGTAGCGGCCTTTACCGATGGTGACTTTTTCCTCACGGTTCTGGGGCCTTATGGCTCTCTGGAATACCGGGGCGGTGGGTGTGAGTCGCAGGGTTTCCCGCAGCACTGCGTTGATGTAGTCGAGACTCTTAAGGTGATTGGCCTCAATCCGCTCCGTTCCGACGACACGGTCGACCTCTTGCTGTGCGGCGAAGAAGGTTCTAGGGTTCTTCAGCATTTGCGCAAAGGCAAAGCTCAGCAGGCCCGACCTCGTCTCATGTCCTGAAACCTAGTCAGTATCTCCCAGTACGTGGCGCCTGCTCGTCGGCGTGGTCACTCACCAGCGACTAGGAAGGTCTGCGTGTTGGCGGCGATGAGCTTGTCGCGCATGGTATTGCCCGTTTTTGGGTCCTTGCCGTGCAACATGGCGTTTAGCAAGTCCTTCCTCTCCGTAGGATGGGCACGGCGGTGCTCGACTACCTCGCTGCAGATCTGCACCTGAAGCTCGCGGTCGTGCTGCATCTGTTCGCGGTGCTTGGGCAACATGGACTTCAGCATGCCGCTCAGCTGCTGCGAGTTGCTGCTCTCAGTGAGGACGTTGGTCATGGACTTGACAAAGGGATGCATGTCGTCCTGGTAGAAGGAGTTGAAGCGATAGTCCATGGCACAGAGGGCGATAGTATCCAGCGTTAACCGCGAGAAGTCATCGGTGGCGAGGATCCGGTGTTGAGGACCCTGGCGCGCCCATTTGAGCACCATCTGGCTGGCGATGTCGTGCATCTCGGAGAACATTTCCTCAATGGCAAGAGGGCCGAACGCAGGCATGAGAATGCGATGTGCCTGTGCCCAGTCCTCGCTCTCCTCAGACTTGGCGGTGAAGAGGCCCTCGGCACCCCGGGGCTTGAATGAGCCGGTGACGAGCGGGCCCGATAACAGCTTGTAGAAGCGAGTTTCGTCGCAGAGCTCGTCGAAGAGCTCGTAGCCTCCGACAGAGATTTTGGTAGCTCCTGGGACTCTGAACTGGACTATGGGCCCATAGACGTCAAGCATACGCCCTAGGGCTAGTAACGGGACCTCATCTTGAAGGTCAAGTAGGTTTCCAAGGACAGGCAGGCCTCGAGGTCCGGGGATTGGTTCCGTCATGGCGATTTGTGAATGGTTAAGCAGCCGGTGAAAGGGAAAAATGAATGGGTGCTATAAAGATGTTCGATTTGCATCTTCAAGTCGCCCTTTATATAAATTCGTAGGAGATGGAGCCGCCATATCATGACGGTGATGGCTGCCGCGAAGTCCCAACCACGGTGCGTGGCGGAGGGTAGGGCTGAGGCGATCCTATCATACACAGGCTCGAGGGCCGTGAGCGGGGCCGACGAGGTCGGGTTGACGTTAGCCAGCCGATCGGCGCTTTGTTGCACAGAATCCCCGGGGTATGATTGGGCCCAATGCCGTCAGCAGAAAGCGCCCACGTCCCAAGGGATTGGGATGCTGGCAGGTGCTGTGGTGGCAATGGGATGCATTAGCAGCCCCTCACGGCTTCGGGTCCGCACCCGTTCTCGCTATCGCTCCTTAATCAGAGTTGCGGCGCAGCACAATGGCCACGACCACTGTTTAGCGCACGAGCTGAAAAAGCCTTCTTCCATGCGTTTAGCTGATCCCCGCCCGTTCTACCGTACAATGAAGCAATTGTATAGTCTTTTTGCTTTCTAGGACCGCAAACCCGCCCTGCTTGCTCAGCAGCGTTCTATGAAGTGCGGAATCAACCATCAGAAGCCGTCGGCGAGCGCCAGGATGCGCAGGCGGACCAAGAGCTTCGTCAGGGCCGTCGTCGGGCCGCTGCTCGAGCTGTGGACGCGCGAAACGTAACTGGAATCGTTGGCGTAGCCGCGGGTGGACCGGTCGTCGAACGAGTGCCCTTGCCTCAGCCGACTTCCCTTCTGTAAGTATTGCACCCCATGGAAGACGCCCCGCTACCCTAGTCATACTACGTTTCGTTTAAGGGTCTCTTTACCGCTACGTGGAAGCTAGTCTTAGTCCACGGACAAATGGGCTGCTTTGCGTCTCACTCAGCTTCTGGCGTCTCTAAGATAAATGAGGTCGTCCTCGTCCTCTGAATTCTTTGTGCCGCGGTCGACTTGTCCGCTCCTGGCATGACCAGCGCCGTGGCCCCCAATGACCCGGGCACTACGGACGCTACCTTAGTGGCTCTCGCCGCTTACGGCCAAGGCACCGACGCACGCTTTTTGCCATTTACTCTGTAACTGTATGCGACGCGAGGTCCTCCGCTGTTCTGTTTCTTCGGCACCCCCTCCGCGAGCCGGGAGCCGTGCCTCGAGACCACGCCCAACCGCCTATCTTGCTTGAGTCGAACCGTGTATGGCCTGGTCGCCGACTTGATGGGCCGCCATGCATCGATCATCATGTATATATTAAGAGGGTCTTCTTCTTTCTCTTATTACGCTTTTCTTTTCTCTTTTTAATTTATTGATTGCATCACTTTAAACCTTGTCGCCTCTGTAAGACAGTTTGCGCCGTAGTTTAATGGTACTATTGAACTGGTGGCTCACGATACGAGTTCGGCACAGTCGTGCCTTCGCAAATAATGGCGGCGACAGCGTAAGAGGGGAAGCATCCTAGAGCCCATTAAACGAAGTTTTGAACGGAGACATGAAGAGAATGCGTGAGTCAAGGGAGAGAGTGGTTGATGGAAAAGAAGAGAAGAAGTGAACCAGAAGGAGGGAGGAGGCTCCCTTTATATATATATCTAGCAATGCTTAGGTCAAGTATCCAACTTCTAACATTGAAGATGGCCGCAATTTCCAGGGGATTACCATGGCGTTGCAGTTCCAACATTCAAAATCTCTGCGTCTATATATTGCTTCGCCTTCGACGCTACCCTGTTGGTCTATCACGGTTACAGAATAGATGAGCATCCTAGCATAACGTGTTACGAAGTTCACGAAAAGTTTATCCTAGATTTTCGGCTCACATCTACTGCGAAGATGCGGGGTGTGGCTGTCTGAGCCTACCATTTCGGTTATTATGTGTACCCCGTAGCCTCTAACGACTCCTAGCACGATGGGCTTTAGCGACATGCATTAGATACAATTGAAGGAAAGCAATAACAACGGACAGTTAGTCGGGTGATATTAAGCGGGTGGATGTAGAAACACAACCTCTAGCTCGGTTTAAAGCCAATTTAGACGAAAGGAGCTAGAGAGGCGGCAGGTCTATAATGAGAACGGAACTAAAGTAGGCGATGAGTTTAGCTAGATCCCGCCACATTCATTTAGTCGATTGAATCAGTGTTATATAACTATGGTGCTCTATCTACGGAAAGGTCCGGACACGAAGATAGCCTTAGAAGGTCACGAAATCGAACCAGAAGACTCCTGCCGCGCCCTTGGCATCCAGGTGGATAGACGTCTCCGCTGGGACGTCCATATACAGTCGATATCGAAGAAGATGGCGACACAAGTCTATGCTCTAGACCGGATAGCCGGCTCGACATGGGGCGCGTCCCTCCAACGAGCCCGCCAAGTCTACACAGCCGTCGTACGGTCTGCTATAGGCTACGGAGCCTCAGAATGGCACCATCACATTCCAAAGAGCAGGGCTAAGACACTAGGTGACATTTAGACCGAGTGCCTCCGTAAGGTCACAGGGGCCTTCAAGGCGACAGCAACCACGACACTAGAAACAGAAGCCTACGTATCGCCCTTAGACGTATGGCTTAACAAAAGAGTGGCGGCTTCGGAAGAGAGGCTCCAATAGCCACGCATCGCCTCGCTTATCCAAGTAAGATGCGACAACGTAGCCAGATAGATTCTAACAAGACCGACTCGCCGGCGCAGACCGAAAGGCCCCGACGCTCCCGATCGCAAGAGGTGGCTAAACAAATGGCTAGCTGGAGACTCAACATATAAGGCTGAGGAGAGAGACTGGCTCTAGAGATGGCAACAAACGTAGAAAAACCGAACAGCACAAGCCCCGGCAGTAATTAAGAAGCCGCTAAATAAGCACGTCCTTAAGCTCTATAAAGGACTTCATAAGGCAGAGAGCTCGATCCTCGTCTAAGTAAAGACCGGCAAGATTGGGCTGCGAGACTTCCTTTTTAAGCGCAGGGTTCCAGGCTTCGACAGCCTATAGTTTGACTGCGGTTAGGGTAGGGAGACCGTCCAGTATATCCTCGTTTTCTGCCCACGGGAAAGAGAAAGACGAGAGCAACTCGTCCAAGCTCTAGGAGGACCGGTAGACACAGATAGGCTGCTCGACACCCCTGGAAAAGCAGGAATTATCGCGAGATGGCTACTCCACTCGGGCAGGCTGGACATGTTCCAGCTAGCGAATCAACTCATCAGTTAAGAAGCGGGCGCGCTAAACCCGATCTCGGTATAGCAGGTCAAAGTGCAGATAGAAGCGGTGCGACGCAGCGGAAACTAGGTTTTTCACCCGGCCTGACGTCAGCCCGGAACGGTTTTCCTAGGCTAAGATGTGCAGGGGGTCCTCATGGCCTAGATAGGTCGCTAGGTGTAAGAACAATAATAATAATAATATGGTGCTCCATCTGATAAGCTAGGGGGTCGATCAAGGGACAGGCCCATCAAACCGCCACGCGTTTTAAGACATTGCCATGTAACATTAAAGCAAACAAAACCAATTATCTTGACAACCACAATAGATACAGACAAACCGATTAGCTTAAAGAGACTGTTATTTCCTCTTCTATGTCAGAAATGCTTTCTACAACCGAACTTCCCGACGCGATCGATGGCGACTACGTAGTGACCGCACTAGCCTCACCACTAGGTGTCGCCAAGTCCTCCTTAACTTTGCGGACGTCTAGTATAGTCACGAATCGCTCTTGAGAAGTTTTTTAGACCTTGCGACGTTTTTAGGGCTTCTGGAGATCCAGCGTAGCAGCCAATTGGTCGCGTTCATACTTAAGGCTAGAGATCTCGGCGCTTGCAAGGTCTAAGGCCTTGCCGGTCTTCCTAAAGACCTAGCGTAAGGTGGCATTACTGTACACTAAGTTAACCACACGTAATTCGTAATAGATATACTGTATCTGCCTTAAAGACCTTGGGGTCTTAACGTCTATAGCGGACATCTCCAATAGTAGGGGGTCCTCTAGCAGCTGCAGAACGCTCTAAGTTGACCCCTCTGGCCTGTCCTGGTCCCTTTGCCTTGCTAGTCGGCTGTTAATGGCCTTGAGGGGGTCCCTTAGATAGATACCGGTCACTTTCCAGCCTGTGGCAATGTGCTCTAGAGTTAGGGCTTCCTTCCGAGCCTTATTCCAGGCCTCTAGGAACTCCGGTTTCTTTGGCGTCATCGTTAGACTAGACACGCAGGCCTGGCGAAGGTGTTTCCGGTACGCGCGCTTTAACACCGAAAAGGGGCCAAGGTCTAGAAGCTGGAGGAACTGCGAGGTATGTGCTGGAAGGAAGTCTAGCCAGACCTTAGCCTCAAAACACTCTAACATGAACTCCTCGCTGCAGTGGCTGGCATAGCCGTCGAGTATAAGGTGGCGCCACTGCTTAGGGTCGTCTGGAGTAGTCTGTGGTAAGAATACCTGTCTCAGCTAGCGCAGGGCAATTAGATTGGAGGTCCAGCCGGCCTCTGAGGCTTCAAATTGCCGGTTTGCGAAGTCCTCATCGTCTGATTACGTGGTAAACCATTACTGTTAAACCTGCCTCCCCTTAAAGATGACCAGGGGAGACAGGGCTCTGCCAGCTGCAGAGACAGACTCTAGAGACATCGTCCACTCGCCTCTCGTGGTGTCTAGAGTGAAGACCTTCGTAAGAGCAGACGGTCCGATAACAAAAGGGCAGTCTCCAAGGCCAATCTAAGCTCCAACCTCGTTAAAGTTCTATGTGTGCTCCTTAGGGATGTCGCGGATACGCTCCTCGTTCAGCCTCGAGAAGAACTCCTCGATGTTTTCGCGTGTGGCGCCGTTGACGCGCTAGGAATCCATTCTCCTTGAGAGCATAGTCTTCAGCTGCGGCCAGCGCCTAAAAAAACGGCGATGCCACCTATCTCCGATGGTGTGGCTGCTGCCGGACTGACAGATAATTGACTGCGCGAAGAGCTTGAAGCTGTTGTGCTGAGGAGCCCAGCCAAGTCTGGCCTGGAGCAACACCCACTGGACTAGCCAGTGCTCCTGGACCCCACTGAGGGCTTGACGATGCCTTTAAGCAGTGCGTTTAAGAGGCTTACACTCGAAACGAGACGTGAGGTAATGTCTGGAGACTCTATATTGCTTAGCGACAGACTGGATAGAATCTCCTTAGCAGACTTAAAGGAGAGCGGCAGCTAGCTGCAGTTTATCCATAATAATAGATATCAAACGAAAGAACAGAATGTGAAAATTCGAATGGTATGACTTTTAAATAAATGTAACCGTAGGTGGTTGATATATTTAGTGTTAAAGCAAAAAAGAAACACCTTAAACTGTCGCCAGATATGTAGCGGTTTGATGGGCCTGTCCCTTGATCGACCCCCTAAGTTCGAGGACCCCTATTTGGCCCCCCCCCACATTTGGCCCCCCTAAAATATTCACCGCCATCCTAGCCACCCGAATTAATATCTTCTATTTCTTCGCCAATTTTAATTCGAATTAGCTATAATATAAATTAGAAGTGTACTAAATTAAGATGAAGCTATATAACGAACAAGATCTACAAGGTGCTCTCGATACCGTCGCTAGTGGAGCTTCAATCTATTAATCCGCTCAAGAATATAGGATACTAAGGTCGACACTTTGGAACCGAATTAAAGAGCATTAACACAGGTTAGAAGCCTTCGCATACCAGCAGAGGCTTAGACCAGTCTAGGAAGAGCTACTTACGGCTTAGATCCTAACCTAAGCTGCTCTAGGGCTTCCGCCTTCACACGCCTAAGTTAAGGAGTTCGCCGAACGTATCCTCCGGGCTCAAGACGACAGCGAGCCACTCGGAAAGAGGTGGCTATAGGCCTTCCTACGCAGGAACCCAGCTGTGCAGATCCAGAAGAGCCGGTCTATCGACTCGCAGCGTGTTAATAGCGCCTCAATCGAGGTAATTCGCTTATAGTTCCGATATCTTCAGCTACCGGAGATCCAGAAGGTGAAGCCAGCTAACCGCTACAACATAGATAAAGCAGGACTCCTAGAAGGTGCTGGATCAAACGGTCTAATACTTAAAGGTTCGGAAAAACGCTCAGTCCGAAAGAAACAGCCTAGTTCTTGTGCTTAGATGTTTTTTATTGAATGCATCTCTACTTAAGGCCGTGCCTTGCTACTATTGGTCATTTTTAAGGACAAAACGGTTCAATAGTAATGGTTCACAGTTAATTTAAGCTAATTCAGATACTGGCAGTTCACTGTAACCGAAAACAGATAGATCATAGATAAAACAGCGCTCGAGTGGCTTAAGAAAGTCTTTATCCTGAATACTACCCTAGAAGACCCTTCTAAGTACCGCTTACTTATTATAGACAGCTATGGCAGCTATATAACGGCTAATTTTATGTTCCAATACTTCTTGTATTAGATATATCTTCTTTTTTTGCTCTCTTATACCTCTCACGTTCTTTAACCTCTCAATCTAGCCGTTTTCAGTTCCTTAAAATCGGCGTACCGGAAAGAACTCGGATTTTTAACTTAATTAACAGACTCAATAGTAGTTAGCAAGCGAAATTTCCTTACCTGCTATTAAAAGGCTCGTTTAGCTGGGCTTACTAGCTAGAATATCCAGAATAAGTGAAAAGCAGCTAGTCTTTAGCTAGTGAGTATAGCTAAGCCGCTTTTAAGCCGGAATCTAGTTTAAAATACACACTAAATAACACCCGATATAACAAAATCAAAGCAATCCTATTCGAACAGAGCCTTCTTAACACTCTTAAAGAGATCCTATATTTCTATAGTAGTTTAGTCGACTTTAAAGAAGACGTCAGACTTTAAGAATCAAGTATAGCTTTTGAACTAGTTAGCAGAACACTTAACTATATAACAATTACTCTTCTAGAAGATCCAAAAGGCCTTTAATAAGAAGAATATCTAATTAGCTACTACGTAAAGGCAAATTCAAGCTCTCAAAGCTAAGATTAAGACTATAAAACCAAGGAAGAGAAAGAAGGTAGATTTAAGCCCTAATTCGAAGTTCGCAAACATTGAAGACATCTACCGAGCTCAATTGGCGGTCGGGGAGGCTGAAAGTGGTCTAGATCAAGAGAGCGATAGCGAAAGCCTAAGTAAGGCTGGTTTTTGTATCCTGGTTGTTATGAATTAGGAATATGTTGTCACGGGATGACATCAGCACGCTAACCACTGAGCCAAAAGACTAGGTAGACTGGATCGAAGATCCAGTCTATTAGCGTGACTTATGTACTGGGAGAGGTTCTCAGCTAACCTCTCACATATGTGGTCGGTTGAAGTAGGAAGGTTGATTTTCGTACGATTAAGCTAAGGGGGGCCAAATGTGGGGAGGGGCCAAATGGGGGTCCTCGAACTTAGCTTACGTTAAATATAAGGTCTAAAACTTTGCTTTACCGGCTATTCTATATGATAGGCGCCGCTCTAACGGTTCCGGGCCGGTAATTAGACGTTGTCCGTGGCGGCGTGGGCTTTACGTGGTTGTTAGAGCCAGGGACGGTGGCTTACGTGGTGGAGGATTCGTGTTGTCTTAGCCCTCTGGACGATTGTTTGCTAATACTTCTCAGTTCTGCTGGAATGTCATTGAGTTTTCTTTCGGTAGCGACTGTCATGAGGCGGATCCACATCGAGCATTGCCGGAGTGCGGGGCGTTGGCGCCAGCAGTCCATAGGGCGTCGCCCATACGAGGCCGCCGGAGCTGAGCCGCTGCTCAATGCGACGTTACCCCACCGATCAAATAACTCAGCCACAGTCATGACCCATGGGCGGCACCAGTGACACAACAGGGCGCCTGCGATGCTACGGCCTGACTCAAGCAGCGCGAGCGGCCTATGAGCAGCTCTGCTCGGTTCGGCGTTCCAGCATTAACGATGCGTCTGGGCAGTCTTTAAAAGGCGGGATTAATAACATTTCACGGCTTCTAGAGAATGTCAAGCTGCCCCAACTATCCCGGTCCCCGTTAAGTCTGTCTGTCTATCGACTTACGCGGTTAAGCCGTATAACTGAAGATTGAAATTTCGCCAAAGATCAAGCATGAGGCGACATAGAAAACACTCAAGCAGGACCTGCCGTATTGAGCCCGGCTCGCGGTGGGCGTGGGAACACCTCATCCCCGACGACTCCGACTCTAACGCCACATCACAACGCAACCTCAATGCTGATCCACCCACCCCCGAAAGCGTCCGCCTCGGCGAGCTCTTCCACAATCTGCCTCACGACCTCCGCGACGAAGTCTTCGCGCAACTGCTTGTGCGGCCCGTCAAATGGGACGTGGCGCACCGTCCGGAGTGCCAAAAACGGCAGACTATGCCGCCCGACGCAAGCATCCGGCCGCAGTTCGAGCACTCCTACTTCCCGACGCACACGTGCGCGTCGCGGATGCGGCCCAACACCGACGTCGCCACACAGTTGAGCCGCCTGCCCGTCTGGCGCGACCCGTGGGCGAGCCGCTGGGCGCCCGCGCCGGCCAACCCGTGGGTGTGCACACTCTGCTGGAACGCGCACCTGCGGCCGCGGCCTTTCCCGGAGCCCTTTAGTCTGCCCTGCCTGTGCGCGCGCCACGCCGAGTTGCAGGTGTTGCTGGTCTGTCGGCGCTGGTACGACGAGGGCGCCCGCGTTTTCTACACGCGCAACGTTTTCGCGTTCGCCCATGTGCGCGAGTGTGTCGACTTTTTCGAGAATTTGGCCCCGCGCTGGACCTGCCTCATCTCTCATGTCAGCTTGCGCGTGCTGCCCGCCCAGAACCGGGGGCCGCTGTCGCCCGAGGGCGAACTGTCCGTCACCATCGGCGGGCGGCGGGGACTGCGGCGGGCCTGGACACTGCTGACGGCGCTACCGGCGCTTTCCGATCTCGAACTCGACGCCGTCTTCCTGACGAAGCCGGAAGCCGTCGCCGTACTCCGCCGTCTTGGCCCCCGAGGATTGCGCCGCATGCGTTTCACGCAGAGCCGCCCGCTCGACTGGCAGTGCCGAATCGAGCACAGGAGCCCCGCCGACTGGAAGTTCGGCGTCCTGGTGCCGCGCGAGCTCCACGGGAACGTCCACCTCGTCGAGGTGCAAAACTTTGTGTGGTCGAGTCACCACCGGCGACAGCACGTCGACGACAGCGATTTTGCGACCGACGTGGCCCGAGGCATCCGGGGCCTGCGGCACGGCTGGGGCAAGAACCGTAACCGGCATGATGGCCGGGAGGTGGAGCGGGAGAAGGAGCGCTATCTGCGCCGGTTCTGTGCTGACGGGCCCGAGGTGGTTCCGCTGTGCGCCGAGGATGCCGAGGGGGAAGGGGGTTGAGAGGGAATTGAAGCGGTGCGATGAGCTGAGGGTACTCGGTGTGCTACCACGAGGCCCGGCGAGGAGGTACGCCCGTGGAAAGGTTTCAGTAGACCTTGGACCGCCAGCCGGTTACCTGAAGCGAAGCGAACCAGACCCTAGAGGAAGCTTGCATGCATATTAGTAACGAGCCCTCAGAAACACCTAACGAGCCGAGTCCTTCTTTGCAACCATTGAGCCCCACTCATCTAGGCTAGAAGGCTGAACCTCGATGCATGGACATATTGGCAGCATTAGAATTAAGAGGGCTTTTAACTGGCTTCGATTTATTACAACTTTTCTCCGTTTCCATCGACCACATCAATGGAAGTCGAGGTAAAGAACCTGAAGTACATTACTAGCTGATAATTAAGTGGAAAGGTTTAAATTAGAAGTAACGTGGATGTCATACGAGTGGGCCAGTCATACGAGTGGGCCACTTCTAAGCACCTTCACGACAAATCAATCAATTACTTAACCACAACGCCTTAAATTAATTCAAACTAATCGGAATCCGACTCTCCAGATGTTTCTACGTCTATTTTATATGTTCGCGTATTATGCCCAGCCGTTCCGCAGATGCCACACCGCTGAGCACGCGGTTCTATCCTCGTCGCCCGACTACTCCTTATACACGTTTCCTCTCTTAACTGTGTATCGATGTCCTTTTAATCTAAAAGATCTTGAGCCTCGCCAATCTCGAGTGTTCCTCCTTGCTGTAGACGCGTCTTTTTCGCTCTCCGATGTTTTGCGAGGCTAGAATTCGCCTCTCGAAGAGTCTTGTTCTCCGCCCGGAGAAGAGCGACCTCGTGTATCATCGCTATTGCACCCTTAGCAAACTGGTCTACTGCCGATAAAATCGGTGTTGGAGAGCTTCCTTAGTGACGGCGGACTCGATTCTTAATAAAATTAGTCTGCGAAGTCGCCTTAATCGGGTTGTGTGGCGTTTGAGAGGCCTATGGGATACTCGCAGCTAGAAGGCTTCTAATGGGCGAAGGTGTTAATAACTTCACATCCAGCTTTACGTGCACTCTATTTGGGTCTAGAGGGACTAAACCGGCTCCGGCAAATCCAGCTTTAACGTTATTAAATATAAAAATCTTTAAAAAGGCTGCTTAAAAGGCGATTAGAAACTCGGCCTTAGTGATGTGGTTAACAAGTGACTTTATAAACCCTTCGATTTCGCGACTGTACGCCCACTTTAATAGGCTGAAACACCTTACGTTAAGTGGCTGGAGTAGATGCGACAAGTGCGGAGGCATAGAGACCGTTACGATGTTCTTCTCTTTGCAAAAAGCCTAGAATTCGGCCGAAATATAGCTCTCGTGCCTATTAATTACTAACAGACGATATCGGCCTGTTATATGCGACGAGGTGTGTTTATCGAAATGCCGAATCCAGTCTAGGCCAGTCTCGTTATCTGTCTATCTATTCTGGGTCGGTTTGATTACCTAATCGCGCGGGAGAGTACTATCGGCGTACCAATTAGCGAGGTGGTAGGCGCCTTTTATTACGATGAACGGCGGGACACACCAGCTGTTAGAATAGACGCCCTGGATTACGGTAACTCATTCCCGATTGCCAGGCTGGACCTTTTTTCGCTTTCCGCTCCGATCGGCGCCGGTCACGACTATCGAGGATGTGATTTGGCCTATCATAAAGCCGGTCTTGTCGAAGTTGTAGATATCCTCGTCCCGGATACTGTACTTGGCTTTCAGGTTCGCGAAGAGCGCGAACTAGCCCGCGATTTTTTTAGGATCTTCGCAAAGGGCCTTCTGATAGTCGTATACACGCGAAAAACGCGTCCGGAGGTCTCGTTGTCGCTTAACGAAGTTCGCGGCCTAACGCGTCCCGACACGTAACGCGTCGCGCGACACGGTAATGACATTCGCCATATCTTCCACATCGTGTAACCGCGGCGCAAATCCTCGTGAATCTAGGTCGAGGATGTATCGGACAAGCGTCTTCTCTTCTAATTCGGTAAGACGAGTATTGTTGGCGCGTATATCGCGTCTAGCGTGTTTTCCGTTCATTCTGCGTTGGAGGGTAGTTCGCAAGATGTTGTAGATAGCCGCCGCTTATCGACAGCTAAGTTTAGGGTTCTTCTTAATCGCCTGGATCGCTAGAATGATTCTAGACTCGCTAGAAGATTGTTCCATAACTATTGGTTGAGTTAAAGGCAATTGAAGTTGGAAGAGTTGAAATGAGTGGAAAGTGGCCCACTTGTATGACTGGCCCACTTGTATGACATCCACGTTAATAGATTAATGTACAGACTTAACGATAAACGCCCTGTCCTATACATTATGTGATAGGTCACTAGCAAAACTTTTGAAACCGACCCCATATAGCGATAACTTCACAACCACGACTCTATAAGCTACCGGATAGCCCGGAAACTGTTCCTAGGGCTTCATTTAGCCTAGAAATGGTCGATTCACTACCCTCGAGGCAAAGCGCGGGTGGTGGGAGCCGCTATAGGCCCGCCCCACCCCCCGAGCCGTCACCTCCGGACTCAAGAACACTATCGCCAGACAGCATCACAGCACCTAAACGCAGTCCAGAGGATATACACAGCACTATAAACGACTTCAAACGCTTCCTAGCTAGTGAAGTTAACATTGCGACCTTAGCCGCAGCAGTTCAAGCCGCTATCCCGGTCCTAAAGATGGCGGCTAAGGAATCGGACAACCAGCCCAGCGTCGAAAGACGTATCAATGCTATCGAGAACACGCTGCAAGCTATCTATAAGGAAATTAAAGCTCCTAAGACGTACGCTGTAGCCGCTACTGCCCTTACCGCCGCCATAGCGCCTAGGGCCCCCCAGGTAGCTAAGACTCTGCCTCCTCGACACGAACGGGAGGTAACGGTCAAGGCTGCAGGAACTGAAGGCCGCACCTACGAAGAGATCGTGCGAAAAGTCAACGCAGCAACAGGCAGAGAAACAGTAATAGCCGTATGGAAGCTCCTTAGCGGAGACTATGCTATTACCTGCAAGACAGCAGAAGAGAAGCGACAGCTGGAAACTGACTGGGCCTAGACTACCGAGGCCTTCGGAGAGAACGCCTTTATTTAGAAGAGAAAGATCTTAGTGGTGGCCCATGGCATTAACAAGGAGGCTATAGAGACGAACTAAGGGCAGCTAGGAGTCCAACTCCGGAACCAGCCTGGCGGCCCTATCGACGTCCTAAAGGCCAAGCTCCCTCGTAACGCTAAGACCTCGTCTAGGAAGGTCACAGCCCTATATATTGCAGTACCCACGGTTCAATAAGCGGAACAGCTATGTCGAGACGGCCTTATTTGGCATTATAGCTACTATCTATACGAGCCCTTCGCTAAAGGAGCACAGCTTAAGCAGTGCTACTACTGCTACCGTTATGGACATATCGCCCGCGTCTGTTACCACGCACGCAGGTGCGGGCTCTGCTCTTCAACAAAGCATAACGATAAAGAATGCCTAGAAGCCGAGAATAAGAGCCGGTACTGCTGTCTAGCATGCCGAGGACCACACACTGCGTGGTCTAAGGAGTGTCCAGTCCGCCAAGAGCAGGTCCAGATCGCTAAGGCTACTTATATCACGAGACCAAAGGGATTCGCACTGCCCTCGTAAGAACCCCTTAAGCTAACAGCCGAGGATTAACAGATAGTACAGCCGCGAAAGCGTCGAGCAACCAGCTGCCGTATTAGAAGCACTGGCAGAGCCCGCAGCAGAACCCACGAAGAGATAGACGACATGGATATCGAAACACCGGAGTCAACACTAAACAGCATCCACGCTCGACTATGTCAGCGCTAAGGATCCTACACTGGAACACGCAGAAAAGCAAGAAAGCACAGATCCCGGTAGTCGATGCCATCTCCGAAGAGTACGACGTCCTAGCTATCTAAGAGCCCTGGCGAAACCCACACATACCGACCACCTACTGCCCGAGATCCTCTCCGTACCACCTACTTTACGCGATCGAGGGAGGTAGGGCATGCATCTACATTAACAAGAAGTACACCCCAGCGTAGTGGACATACGAGGCACAGCCAGATAGGTGTCGTATTATAATCCAACTACCAGACGGTCCTATAACGGTTATCTGCATATACTCGCCTCCCCCTGGGTCCACTAGTGGATCGGACCTGCCAGCTATCGAAGCCCTCTATAACGAACCCCAGCTAAGACGAACAGTCCTCGTGGGAGACTTCAACGTCCACTACCCCGCCTGGGGAGGATATAACGTCCGACCCTATAGGGCAGCTAACAAGCTGCTCCAGCTAGCAGAATCCTGGAGACTCCAGCTGATCACACCCCCTGGAACACCGATATGGACACGAAAAGGATGCGCAGACTCTACGATCGACCTAGCCTGGGCCACGGACGATCTCCGGGTCGCCTATGATGGATACGCACCGTACGCAGGGTCCGATCACCTCCCTCAGGTGATACACGTAGCTGGACCTTATATAGACCGCTAAGATAGACTATAACGTAGCTGGAAAACAGCTGACTATAACCAGGCAAAAGCAGAAGCGGCGCACCTACCACAGCCAGGGCGACTCGAGACACCAGAAGAAATCGACAGCTACACCGAGATGTTAACTAAGGTGCTAACTTAAATAGCCGACTTAGTTGCCCCCCTCCGCTACTCTAAGGGGAGAGGCAAGGCCTGGTGGAACCACGACATAAAAAGAACTATAGAGGAGGAGAGACGAGCCCAGCGAGCATAGCTATCCGATAGGACAGACGCAGCCTGGCGAGCTCGTCGGTAAGCATCCCTTACGAAAAAGAAAACGATCCGAGAAGCTAAGACGGCGTCCTGGAGACATATGCTCCACGAGGCTTCTAATTAGCCAGCTAGCGTCTGGAATATTGCGAGATAGGCAAGAACGGAAGGAGCAGCACCGCCGTTACCCCCGGCAGTCCCTACGCTCTACACACCGCGTGGCGAAGCAACGACCCATAAGGAGAAAACAGAGGCCTTCCGTGAGAGGTTCTATCCCCTCCCTAAGGCTACGTACACTGGCTTCCGAATAACGAACCGGCTTACAGCGCCTCTTAATATAGACGGCAAGGTGACAGCAGAACAAGTCCAAGACGTCCTTACTAAGGCAGGCCAGTGGAAGGCACCTGGACTAGACTAGCTTCCGCACGGATTCCTTAAACGCTTAGGAAAGCCCCTCTTTTAGGCCTTAGCCTCCTTGGCGGAAGCGTGCTGGCATATAGGATACTATCTAAGAGCGTTCCGTAAAGCAGTCACCATTATCCTCCGGAAGCTAAGAAAGCAGCTAAACGAGTACCACCAAGCCGGCGGATAGAGACCTATTGCGCTGCTTAACACTATAGGGAAAACGATCGAGAGCCTACTAGCGCAACGGCTAGCTAGCTTTGCAGAAGAGAATGGACTGCTCCCGGACGAACAGATAGGTAACCGGAAAGGCCGCTCTACGGAAACGGCCTTGCAGTTATTAACGGACCTAGTCTGCATAGCCTGGAAACATAGAGGTGCAGCAACTCTTCTATCGCTGGATATCTCAGGCGCTTTCGACTCCGTCGACTATAGAAGGCTCCTTGTTAACCTGCGAGCGCTGAGGGTCCCTATATAGACTATCAGCTAGATCCGAAGCTTCCTATTTAACCGGTCCACCACGTTATTCTTCGACGGCTAGGAATCGGACGAGATCCCAGTCTTAGTAGGCGTCCCGTAGGGCTCACCCCTATCGCCTATCCTCTTCTGCCTTTATACAGCCGGTCTCTATAAGGCCCTCCGCGCCGTACCAGGGATAGCCACTATAGCCTTCGCAGACGACACGAACCTCGTGGGCTTCGGCTTAAACCTAGAGCAGACCTGCGAGCGGCTAAAAGCCGCTTATAGGGTCTGCAAAGAGTGGGCAGTCAGCTATGGCATGACCTTTACAGTCCAGAAATATCACCTAATCCACTTCTCTCGAAGACGGAAAGGTCCGGATATAAAGATAGCCTTAGAAGGTCACGAAATCGAACTAGAAGACTCCTGCCGCGTCCTTGGCATCCAGGTGGATAAACGTCTCCGCTGGGACGTCCACATCCAGTCGATATCGAAGAAGATGGCGACGCAGGTCTATGCTTTAGACCGGATAGCCGGCTCGATATGGGGCGCGTCTCTCCAGCGAGCCCGCCAAGTCTATACAGCCGTCGTACAGTCTGCGATAGGCTATGGAGCTTCAGAGTGGCACCGCCAGATCTCGAAAAATAGAGCCAAGGCACTTAACGACGTCTAAACAGAGTGCCTCCGAAAGGTCACAGGAGCTTTCAAAGCCACGGCCACCGCAGTACTAGAAACGGAAGCTTACGTGTCCCCCCTAGACACGTGGCTCAACAAAAGGGTGGCGGCATCGGAAGAGAGGCTCCAACAGCCGCGTATCGCATCACTCATCTAAGCGAGATGCGATAGTGCAGCTAGATGGATCCTAACAAGACCGACTCGCCGGCGCAGACTGAAAGGCCCCGACACTCCCGATTGTAAGAGGTGGCTAGACGAATGGCTAACTGGAGACTCAGCATATAAGGCTGAGGAGAGAGACTGGCTTTAAAGATAGCAACAAACGCAGCAAAATCGAACAGCACAAACTCCGGCAGCAACTAAGATACCGCCAGACAAGCACATCCTCAAACTCTATAAGGGACTCCATAAGGCCGAGAGCTCCATCCTCGTTTAAGCGAGGACTGGCAAGATTGGGCTGCGAGACTTCCTTTTTAAACGTAGGGTCCCAGGCTTCGACAGCCCACGGTGCGTCTGCAGTCAGGGTAGGGAGACCGTCCGGCATATCCTCGTTTTCTGCCCACGGGAAAGAGAAAGACGAGAGTATCTCGTCCAAGCTCTAGGAGGACCGATAGACACGGACAGGATGCTCGACACCCTAGGAAAAGCAGGAATCATCGCAAGATGGCTACTCCGCTCCGGAAGGCTGGACATGTTCCAGCTAGCGAATCAACTTATCAGCTAGGAAGCGGGCGCGCTGAGCCCGATCTCGGTATGGCAGGTCAAAGAGTAGATAGAAGCGGTACGACGCAGCGGAACCTAGGTTTTTCACCCGGCCGGACGTTAGCCCGGAACGGTTTTCCTAGGCTAAGATGCGCAGGGGGTCCTCATGGCCTAAATAGGTCGCTAGGTGTAAGAATAATAATAATAATAATATGTGATAGGTCTCCTCACGACATATGGAGGTCCAGCTATCTGAAGCGTGATTCATGGCCGTATAAATTATGCTAGCAGGAATAGATGGATACATAAGTGTGGAATTTGGAAAAGAAAATTTAAATGCGTAGATGTTTAAAACAATTGTTCTTATTAGTTAATGAGCACCATCTATAGCGGAGCTTAGGATATGTAATGTATTACAGGTATCATACGTGAAAAGAATAAGAATAAAAATATGATACAATGTTAGATAACTAAACATGGCCACTAAGATCAGCAGAATGTTAACAGCGTAATTTTGTGCCCCTCCACCTACTTCCTCAAAGCTTGGGCGAACTGGAAAGAATACTAATGACCTCTTTAGCGGCGCGATCGCCGCTCCTTACGGCGCCCTCCATGTAGCCCTTCCAATCGCCGGCAGTCTCGGTTCCGGCGAAGTGCAGATTGCCCGCCGGTTCCCGCAGCGCCTCAGGCCCGGCCGTCTCGAGGAGGCCCGGGGTGAGGCTGGCGCAGGGGCAGCCGTAGCCGGCCCACTCGTCCTCGCTCCAGTCGTACTGGAGCATGTCGACGAAGTTGATTTCGACGGCCTGTCTGTCGCCGTACAGCTTAGCGATTTGCTCCAGGAGCTGGTCGCAGCGCTCGTCCTCGGGCAGAGCCGCCCACGCCTGGCCGGGCGGGCCCGCCATGAAGCACGTCAGGGCGTGCTTGTCGTCGGCCGGACTGCTCGTATCGCGCACGACGCTGGCGGGCCCGATGAAGGACTGCGCCAGGCCGCAGAAGTTTTTGGCGATCCAGAAGGGCGTCCGGAACACAACAATGGCCTTGGTATAGAAGCCGTAGCCGGCTGATTGCGCCCAGGCCTCCTTGGCGGGGGGCAGAGGGGGCGCAAAGGCGATTTCGCGCAGGGCCGGGCTCGGCACCGTCGTGATGACCTTGCGCACTAGATACTCGGCACCGTCGGCGGCTACGACGCGGACGCGGCCGGACCCCTGTTGGATGACCTGCCGGGTCGGCTGGCTCAGTCGGATGGTACCAGTGGGCAGGTCGGCGGCCAGGTGCTCAGCGAATGACTGCGTACCCTGGCGGATGCGCAGGTGCTGCCCGCCGCCCTTGCGATCCGACCGCATCTGCAGGAGCCCGCCACCCGACTTGCAGTAGTTGAGGAAGAAGAGGGCCGAGATGTCGGACGGGTCGACGCCCAGCATCGCCCGCGTCCAGACCGTCGCAGTAGCCAGGCTTGTCTCACTTGCCCCGCGCGAACGGAGGTACGCTTCAAATGTCACAGCATCGAGAACCGTGCTCTTAGGCTTGAACGTGTCCAGAGCCTGGCAGTCGGCCTCGCACATGTCCCGGATGCGCGCAACATCCTCAGTGATGGCGGCGTTGAACTAGAGAGGAGGCGTCAGTGAGCCGAGCGATTAATATATGCCGTTTTATTCGACTTACCGGCGGGAGCTCGCCGTAAGGGAACGGAGACACCTTACCGTCGAAGCCCTGGAAAACGCAGTTGCCCGTTGTATTTTGTTCCACGAGCTCGAGGTTGTAGCGCCGCGCTAGGGCAATCATTCTAGTCTGGTTCACGTCATTGATCCACGCGGCGCCCATCTCGGCGACGCCCTGGCCGCCAGGCAACGCGGTGCTGTACGTCTTGCCGCCGACGCGGTCGCGGGCCTCGAGGACGACGCACGATAAGCCCGCGCCGATGATTTCGTGGGCCGCCGAGAGGCCCGCGAGCCCGGCGCCGATAATGGCCACGTCGGCAGTCACGGGGGGGCCGTTGCTGGCGCCAAGGGCCACGGGCGGCTCTGGCGCGGACGCCTCGGGGCACGCGACGACGGCCTCGACCTCGAAGAGCCAACCGGAGACGGCCAGCCGGGGGACGGGCACGAGCGTGACGGCGGGCCGGTGGCCGCCTAAGAAGCGCTGGAGGGGCCGAGCGTGGCGCCTCTGCTTGGCGTTGTAGTTGACAATGTACAGGGTCAGCTTCGCTACGTCGCGAACCGTGGCGCCGGCGGCAATGATGGTTTTGCGGAGGTTAAGCAACGCCAGGTGGATTTGTGAGTCATAATCGGCCGGCACCGAGCCGTCCTTCAGCGTGCCGGCCTGGCCTGACACGTGGAGCAGGCGGCAGTTGCCCTGGATCCTGGTCGCCGGGGCATAGTAGGCCTGGGACGCATCCGGATCGATACACTCAACTCTGGGTGGTGCCATGGCGGATGGATCTATTTCCAGCGAGGGGGTTTGAGACGAGTAGGATGATGCTGAGTGGTGTCAAAGGCTATGAAGGAACCCGAGAGCGCTGCAACGAAGCACGGCGGGGGGGCCCGGTTCGTTGATACCGAGTTTATAGAGTCGGACGGCCCGTCGGACGTGCTAAATCGGCTCGGCAGTGCCGGTCGGATAAGGACCCGATGTAGTGTGGTGGCGGGGCCGCGGAGGAGTAACGCTATTGTATTGGGCAAGATAGGACACGTCTGTATCTGTATGAAGATAGCCGGGTGGAGAGGGTGCTGCCGTTGGGCTAGTTAGTCGCTGTTTGCATGGGACAGAAAGGCACAGCGACTGCGTGTGAAGTGCCTTAAAGCCGAATTCCAGCTGATCAGGCTTTGTCGGGTCGGGGGGTCCGATCTTTCGTGAAAACCGGCCCACATCTTTAATCGGCTTGGCGGAGGGGAGTAATTACGGGGCCGGAAGTACCACTAGCTAGAAGTCGTGACAACCACAACTCGGCTGAAAGAAGATCTATCCATCCTTGGATTGCAGACTCCCGCGAAACTCTCAAACCATCTTATCCGGTTTTTCTCTTTCGTATCCAAATTCCCTCATTCAAAGCGCTATGGGCAGCATCACCGATATGAAGACGTGGGAGCAGAAGGTGAGCTGGGCGCAGACCAAACGCGATGCCTCCGTTGCCAAAGTCGAACCCAAGCTGGAGGGCGTGCCGGAAGCCAGCCTCCTGCCCTTGAGCTCCCAAGAGCTACCCAAGGCCATTTTGACCTCACGAGAGATTGAGATTACGGAAAACTACACCATCACAGCGCTCTTGTCCCATCTCCGGGAGAGACGGTTTACGGTCGAAGAAGTCACTCGGGCGTTCCTGCGAAGGGCCGCACTGGCTCAAGCTGCCGTGCGAATGGACCCACCTGACTTTTGGGGTTGAATAGTAGCTAATAAATCATAGACAAACTGCCTGACGGAGCTCTTATGGGACGAGGCTATTGCGCGCGCAAGGCATCTCGACTCTCTGCCCGAGCCCCGGGGTGCCCTCTTTGGCTTGCCCATCTCTACGAAAGAACACCAGGGGATGGTGGGCGCTAATGTAACGTCGACGGCGTCGTTGGTGACGTGGGTCGGCAAGCCGCACGGCTCTAACCTTCTGTACGACACCTTTTGGAACGAGGGTTGCGTCTTTTTCGCCCGGACAACGCAGCCTCAGACGATTATGCACCTTGAAACGGAGAGCAACGTCTACGGACGGACGGTGAACCCCTACAACCGCGACCTGACATCCGGAGGCAGCTCCGGGGGCGAGTCAGCGTTGATTGGCATGCGCGGCAGCCTTTTGGTGAGTACTCGTGTCATTTGAGGATAGGAACCCGGCTAACCTGACCAGGGTGTCGGGGGTGATATAGGAGGCAGTATCCGCTGCCCTTCGGCGCATGTTGGTATCTACGGCTTCAAGTAAGTCAAGACACGCCTGACCGTGCATGCGCGGATTGACTGACCATCAACCCCCACCTTACAGGCCGAGCGTCAAGCGGATCTCGGCCACGGGCTTGCGATCGGCCAGCGTCGGCAAGGAGACCATCTTGGCGACCCCAGGGCCCATGACGGTTGACCGCGACGCCATGGAGCTCTTCATGAAGGTGGCCCTGGCGGCAAGGCCTTGGCGCATTGACCCGTCCCTAACGGTCAGAGAATGGACCCCCTACAAGTTTACAAAGCCGCCCAAGATTGCCGTGCAGTGGTGGGACGGCGTGGTGCAGCCCCATCCGCCCATGACGCGCGCGCTACGCGAGGTGGCAGAATCTTGTCGCAAAGCCGGCATGGAGGTGGTGGACTGGGACTGCACGGACTTGGAACACCAGAAGAGCTGGGATATTATCTCGGCTCTCTACTGGCCAGATGGCGGGAAAGAGATGATGGGGTTGATTGCAGAGAGCGGCGAGCCCGTTCTACCGCTCACCAAGTTCATCATTGAGGAACAGCCCAACGTCAAGGAAATGACTCAACATGAGCTGTGGAAGGTCAGTCCCGCATCCCAAGTTCCCAAGGGTAGAGTCGTATCCTGACATTCAACAGCTCTGCCTCGAGAGGGACACGTACCGCGCACGCTACGCCCAAGCGTGGTCAAAGACTGCCGATTCCGAGGGCGGCGAGGTCGACGTCATTCTCTGCCCCCCGTCATTTGGTGCCGCCACGCCGCACGGTCAGTCGCGGTATTGGGGGTACACATCGCACTGGAACCTTTTGGACTACCCGGCCGCCGTTTTCCCCGTTACCAAGGTCGATCCGGCACTTGACGCCAAGGATCTTGACTACGCTCCTAAGAACGAGCAGGACCGCTTCGTGCAGGAGATGTACACTCCGGACAAGTACGCGAACGCGCCCGTCAGCTTGCAGGTCGTATGTAGGAGACAGGAGGACGAAAAGGTTCTCGCGGCGCTGGCGGAGATTGAGCGGGCGATGGGCCGGGCGTAATTGTTGCCAAGTTGTGTGAGGCGCAGAAGCCTTTGGGGACCATCGCGTCACATGCTCCTTGAACCGAAGCCAGGTAGTAAAACCTGCTCCAACCATTTTACTCGCCCTAGACAGCTGTCCTGTGGTCATTGATGTGTTAGATACGACCATCGCCACGCAAGACCCGCATGCCTTGATGTTTTTGGGGATAAAGTTCAACCTGCAGAGCGCGGTGTGATTGTAAGGACCACAACACTGGAGGCTTGCATTATCCACGAAGCCCCTAGGATTCGCCGCTTAATTGCGATGGTAGGAGAAGGGCAACTTCATCATTATTTCGTCGTGTGCTTTCCGATATTTGACATTGAGGAAGTCGTGTGTTGGCTTAGGCCCGTAAAATAATGAGTGCTCATAGGCTGGTTCTCACTTGTACTGTTGAGGCTGGCGCCTCTGAGACTTCTCAACTCGGTTTAGCAAGCGAGAGCTGTGCGACGGCTCAATGGAGCTGCATTATGCGAGCTGACATCAATCCTAGCCAACACTTATTGGCACATGGGTATGGTTCCTCACTTGGGCCATAGGGACACCGCATCCCTACAGCGTCGGGTTTTCGACCGACAGGAATCACGTACCCCCCTGCTTATTCGAAGTGCAGCCCCGGGCCGGGCATCTCGCGGCTCAGTTAGCGGACAACATAGACGCTAAATAGCTTCGATGTTCGAGCTCTTTTTCGAGCTATTCTACTATCGCTGTGGAAAGAATAAAATTGGCGGAAAGTTCTCTCTTATCGCAGCGACGGTAGTGGTCGTCCCTGTGGCAACAAATACGTTCTGTGAGCCAACATGGTGTGCCGCTTGTTCCGCTCTCTTGGAGGGGCGCTAGACATTTCCTAGGGTGTCGTCCATGGCGCACTATAGTCGGGGACCAATTGGTTTCATACATGATGGGCTACAGCGGGAATTGAGCAGACCTAGCGTACATGATGAGCGTCAGCAAAGCAACAGCCTGGGTTGACGGCACAGCACCAGCGACAGAGACTTGAATCCACATGCATTTCGCGTGGCTGGCACCCCGAAAGGATGCGTGCCTAAGCTAGAGGTCTCCATGACCTCCAGCGCGAGGTCGACGCGCAGGCCCGGTCGATGCAGGCGACCGGTCGGCTGGGGCTGATTCCGCCGGGTTCATTATTGCCGACGACGAAGGAGAGTTCTTTAACATAGCATATAAATCTAGCTTCATGGACAACTGCTTTAACCCACACGTGGTAAGGGGAGGCGGGCGAAGCGCGGTGTGGACTTCCTCCCCGCATCCTTAATGACTCAGCGACCGATACTAGATGTCCACGAGATATGGGTGTCCACTAGCCCATTATTTGATTAGATTGTGGTCAATCTTTATGGGTCAGTCTTACTATACATTGCCCGATGTCTACGCACCATTCCTGGATGCGTAAGTATAAGCCTGTGACTTAACAAGACAAATCCTAGCAACCGGCAACTTCCGTGCAGCTTTGAAATGAAACAGATTTTAGCTGGTTGATGTGGGACCTTTGGTCGCCCTCTTAGTCGCCGTGAATATCAGCGGAGGAGGTCTAGACCTTTGCGAAACGCGACGGCCTTAAGGGCGGCGCCGGACGCGCTAGCCTGGCCCCGGTCTGCGCCGGCAAGCGGGTAGATCGCATCGTCGCGCGCACCGACCGCGATGTGACCGCGTCTCTAAGACGCTATTGGACGGTTAGTCCCTTAGGGAGCGCGTGAGCTAAACCTCCGTCGGGAACATGGACTGGATTCGCCCAGTCGAAAAGGAGAGCGTCCCCAGGGGGAGCGGGAGGCTGCCATGATGCGTATAAAAGGGGACATGTTAGATGCCAACATTTTGGGATTTTAGCCACTGCTCTCCTAGCACCCACTCACAGCGAGTTATCTCAGTCTCATACCACTGTCTCTTCACTCTCGTCTACTTTAGCCCCTTCACCCACACCAAATCTCCCTTCTCCCTGCCACCAAGACCTACCGTCGCCATGCGCTTCTCTGTCGGCCTCTTCACCTCCCTTGCCGCCCAGGCCGTCTTTGCTGCCCCGGCAACGGCGCCCATCAAGACACCCAGCGTCGTCGTCGTAGCCCTCACTGCTGTCCAGAATGCCCAGGGCACGGTCGATACCGAGGCAGCCGATCTCAGTATGTACATCAGTTTTATCCCCACCCAACCCCACGCACATCCCTACCCCCTGCCGGTTTCTCACCAATCCCTACATGGGAACACGTTCATAGTTGCAATGTTTGTTTCATCCCAGAGACCACCGTGCTGACAGTAGCTCCCCGCGAATTAGCCAAGTTCATCAATGCGGCCGCAGTGCCCTTCATTAATACGAGCCTCGGGAACATCGCAGGCGCCGTCGAGGACCTCAACAATGACCTCGTGCCCTATGTTCTCAGCATTGCCAAGCCCCTGGCCGCTGACGAGCTCGCTAACGTGCCGGTTCTACTGGGCAACACCAAGGCGCTGGTTGAGGGCATTAAAAACTACGCTGCCGCGATCGTTTTCGGCCTGACTACGGGTGAGTGATTTCTTGAAATGTGATGAGGGGCGAATAGAGGACGACAAGAGATTATCAAAACTAACACAAAGCGCAATCAGATGCTAAAAAGGCCGTCGCATCGGAACTCGCCTATGTGCTCTCTATCATCAAGCCCGCCCTCGTCCCCATCGAGACACTGGCTAAGAACGCGGTGCTCCAGAGCACCGGCGAGACCAAGGTTCTGATCAGCAGCACCCTCTCTGAGGTCGACTTTGCCGTGGGCGCTGCCTTGGATCCTATCCAGGCGGCTGTCGCTAAGCTCCTGTAAAGAAGGATTGAAATCACGATAAGAAATTCTTGAATCTGCTTCATTTGGCCTGTCGTGGGAACATACTATAAAGGATAAAAGTTATTTAATATATAATAAGATCAGGATGTCGCTGAATAAATCAGAGTGGGAAGTCACGAAATCATTCAATAACTTTCTCTTGCCGTATCTCCTTACGTCACATAGGCAGCCGGGAAAGGCTTCACAGGCTGTTCATTGTGGCACATATATATGTAACCCAATCACAATGGTTTCTCACATGCGTAGCATCTATGCATCTCTAGGCCCCTTCCCCTGATTAATAACTTCGTTTATCAGGCCCTCTTTCTAAGGAATTACTGCTGGAATATTACTTCTATCGTATGTTTCGTAACCTCACCATGTCAACTGGAAGGCTCATTGAAAACGAACATAGACTGTTAAGAAGTACAGTGAGGAATTAAGAAGCGGGCCAATTTTTGCTTACAACTCACTCCGGGGCTAGGGCTCCCTACATACTTGTGAATGCTAGTTAGCAGAATATCTTTTTCGAACACATTTCCGTATAAGTTAAAGAACCCCCATTTCGGCCTCCTAAAAACCAGCCACCGAATTTCCAGCCCCTCGACTTCTTTTCATATTTACTTCCACAAATTTGCTTCAATTTATCTGAAACTTAGTTTCTATATTCTTTTCCTTAAAATGAAGCAGTTTTTAAAAGCCGAACTTTAATAAGCCTTAGCTGCTATTTTAGCTGGGATTGGAATTAAGTAAACCTCTTAAGATTACATTATACCGAAGTTAATATTATAAAGCCGAATTAAAGGTCATTAAATTAAACTTAAAGCCTTCGTAAATTAATAAAAGCTTAGATTAATCTAAGAAGAGTTACTTACGACTTAAATCTCAACTTAAGCTGCCTTAAAGCTTCCGTCTTCACACGCCTAAGTGAAGGAGTTCGCTAAACGTATTCTTTAGGCTTAGGGCAATAGCGAGCCACTTAGAAAGAGGTTGTTATAGGCCTTTTTATATAGAAACCTAGCTATACAGGTCTAGAAGAGCCGGTCTATCGACTCGTAGCGTGTTAATAGTGCCTTAGTCGAGGTAATTCGCTTATAGTCCCGATATCTTTAGCTACTAAAGATTTAAAGGGTGAAGCCGGCTAACCGCTATAAAATAGATAAAGTAGAACTCTTAAAAGGTGCTAAATCGAATGGTTTAGTACTTAAAGGTTCTAAAAAACGCTTCGTATAAAAGAAATAGCCTAGTTCTTATACTTAAACGTTTGTTATAAAATGCATCTCCACTTAAAGCCGTGCCCTGCCCTTATGTAAGGATCCAAAGGAATCACAATGGCACCGTCAGGTATAGGGTAGCGAAGGGCAGGCTCAATTCCACTGCAAGACTGATTCTTGCAGAATCCAAGTTCAGGTCGGGCGCCAGCAGTGCGCCCGCTCCTCGCTAGTAGGCTGCCGGTGGGTCTGTACCGCAGGTCAGGTGACCAGCCTGCGGATGCACCTCTCCAGCGCCTCCTCCCTTACACCTTATTAGTTATTTTTAATGGTAAAACGGTTTAAAAACAATGATTCCCAGTTAATTTAAGCTAATATTAAATGTGGTGTTTTGATTAAAAGAGGAAGCAACCCTTTATAAAGGCTCTTTTGATCTTGGAGGTCGTTTCTTATAAAGAAACACGGAAGAATAATGAACTTCTCTTCGAAAGGAACGAGAGTGTATTTTGTGTGCTTGCTTACTTGCTTGCTTAAGGATAGACTAGATACACAGAAAGGGGAGATTCAGCTCTTACTTTTACTCGTTAAACCCTTATCCTCTTAGTAATACGAAGAGAAGGACGCGTAAGTGATTACGTAAGTGATTACATGGCTTAGAAGCATATGGAACCTTATAAAGGTTCATAGAGCCTTATAGGGGCTCGTGGGGGCTTTAGGGAGCCATGAAGAAACTCGTGGAAACTCGTGGAAACTTATAGAAGCTTTTAGGTGGCGTACGCCACGCTAGCAGGTAAAGCGGGCCATGCTTGCGGGTAAGCTGGCCCGTGCTTCAGGGTAGGCTGGTCCGAGCTCTAAGATAGGCTCGGTTAAAGGACTAGCTTTCCGTTAAGTGCATAGCTTAGTCCGTAGTGATAGAAAACGGTATAAGATAAGTCCTATACCTGCAACAGTATTTAAGAACTCTTTTAAGTACTGCCTACTAGTTATAAATAGTTATAGTGGCTATATAATAACTAATTTTATATTTTAATACTTCTTTTATTATATTTATCTTCTTTTTTTACCCCTTTATACCTTTTACGTCCTTTAACCTCTTAATTTAGCCGTTTTTAGCGCTTTAAGATCGGCGTACTAGAAAGAGCTCGGATTTCTAACTTAGTTAATAGACTTAATAGTACTTAATAAACGAAATTTTCTTACCTACTATTAAAAGGCTTGTTTAGCCGCCCTTACCGGTTAAAATATCCAGAATAAGTAGAAAACCGCCGGTTTTTAAGTGGTTAATATAGTTAAACCGCTGTTAAGCCGGAATTTAATTTAAACTACGTACTAAATAGCACCTAATATAATAAAATTAATACGTGGCGGGGGTAGGTAAACAGCAATAAGGTGCGGTATCCTTGTCAAGGAGGGATCCTGCTACCCCACCTACCTAGTTGGGATATCGCACCATAGATAGTTTTCTGTCCTGACAGCCACTTTGTGGTCGGCGGACGGAATACATCATTCTTTCCCCTTCACCCCAGTCTTCGCCATATTAAAAATCAAAGTAATTATACTCTAATAAACTCCTCTTAACGCCTTTAAAGAGATCTTATACTTCTATAGTAATGTAGTCTACTTTAAAGAAGACGTCGGACTTTAAAAACTAAGTATAGCTTTCGAATTAGTTAACAGAACACTTTACTACTTAACGGCTATTCTTTTAAAAAATTTAAAAGGCCTTTAATAAGAAGAATGTTTAATTGGCTACTACTTAAACCTAAATTTAAGCTCTCGAAGCTAAGATCGAGACTATAAGATTAAGGAAGAGGAAGAGGGTGGATTTAAGCCTTAATTCGAAGTTCGCGAATATTAAAGACATCCACTAAGCTTAGTTAGCAGTGGGGGAGATTAAAAGTGGTCTAGATAAAGAGGCCGATAGCGAAAGCTTAAGTGAGGCTGGTTCTTATATTAGAGTTGTTATTAATTAAGGCTGCACTTTGAAGTTCTATTGATAGGGTTGGTTTTAAGCGTGGTGTTGCTGGGGGGCCGAAATTTGGGGGGGGCCGAAATGGGGGTCCTCTAACTTAATTTCATATCTATAGTCATCCTTCACGTTTCCCACCACAGGGTCCGCGTCCATTTTGAGTACGACAGCCAGCCATAATAAGATTAATAACAGTGTTCTGGTAGTTCATATATATTGAAAATGGTAAATATTAGACGCAGTCAAGTGGTAATATCGTTTCGGGTTAGCATATCTGGCAGCTAATAAACAGCGAGCTAACGAATAGCTCTTTGCCTTGCATTCATTTTACCCCATCCGCCCAGTCATCTACAGCTTTTGGTGGGTAGTTTCTAGGACGCGCAGTGTCGTAGTAATGATAGCTACATTTTGGCCCCATAATCTTGAAGCCACAACTTGACGTTGCCAGGCCTAACAACGAAATCTGTCATATTATTACAACCGGCTACCGACCCCGTCTCTTGGGCTGATATTCCACAATGGGCAAGATAGGGACCGAATGCGATGTGTCTAGAAATCCTACTGGAGTACGATTCATAGTGGACTGTTCATGGCCTGTAAATGGCACCGAGTGAATTTCTGTTCACCTTTAACTATCACCTCTCATCCGCACACGTAAGCCAACCACCTATTCAATATCCACACATCTGCAGAACCTCTCCCCTCTATACCCTGCTCCTCTCCCTCCTCCTCACAGCCTACCTACTTTATTGGCCGACGAGCGCCCAAACGTGCCTCGTCGAGGCTCCTCGCGCCTTCGAAGACTACTTCGACAGCTTACCCGCAGACCTGGAATGGCACCCCATCGATCACCTCATTTTCGACGTGCGAAAAAAACACGAAACCCTCTTGCGGCAACGCACGACCACGCTCGTATCGGTAGCAGCTGCTTACCGTAAGCGGCGTGGGCGCCATCCGCCACCCGGCTTCGATAGTTAGTTTGCCTACGCTAAGGAGTAGAACGCCGTTGTCGTCGTGGCCTTTTTCGACCGCATCGAGCACGACATTCGTCCGTATTGGGGCTTAGAGCCTAACGAAACCATCGCACGCACAGCGGCGGTCAAGAAAGAATTCGTGTAGATACGGAACGGCGTCGCCAAGGGCATCGGCAATACTAAACTCCGGCCGCCATTGCTGCAGTTGTGGACTAAGCTCATCGGCGAGGCGGCACCATCGTTGCCCGACATGGACATTCCCATCAATTACGTAGACAAGCCGCGGCTCCTCGTCCCATAGGAAGAGATTGAAGAGCTGGTTCAGAAGGCCGAGGCGAGGAAAACCATGATGCCAAAGATCGAGACGATCCAGCAGTTCGGACCACGTATCCGAGAGGGAGACGTGGCGGTTCTGCCGCCGCCTTAGTGTCATGGCCCTGGTGGCGTTGTATACTGGGAGCACATACGAATTGCCTGCCACGCGACACGCCCGGGCACGACGTGTCGGCCGGGCGCCAGGCACGCTGGGGCCTTGGCTGTCCAACCTCGCCGACGCGGGTTTCACAGAGCTGCTGTGCGCGGGCTAGACGCAGTGTGAGTACGTGGCGCCATACTGCAGCCTCGTCGGGCCGCTGCCAATGACGGCGCAGTACGAGGCCAAGTTCCTGCCCGACGTGGACCGCAACATCTTTAGCGCGCGGTTCCGGGCGCTCCTCCTCCCGACGGCTTTGCTGCTCAAGGCCACCGTCTACGCCGAGTGGCATGATGACCGGCTCCGGCAGTGGCTGCACTTCGTGCTTCTTAACGACACCTTCATCGATCTCTACCCCGTGCTCGACTACCTGACGCGTGACGCCCGCGGCAACGCCGCCGCGCGCGCTCTGCCCCCGGCCGACAAGAACTGGGGCGAGCGCGTCCTGCGCCGCCAGGATATGCTGCTGTACGTCTAGCGGCTGCTGCTTGAGTTCGCGCGCGTGACGGACCCGCTCGCGACAGGCTTGGCTACGTGGGGGACCTCGCATGAGCGAGCGCAGGCTTGGCGAGGTCGGGTCCTTCGCCTTGTTCAACAAAGTCTCACTTAACTCCACGGTTTCCGTGATGACTTGCAGTCGCCGGCTTGGGCGCCACCGCAGGAGTAGCCAGTGGTGTCGGAGTATGTGGCGCGCGAGCCTACGCACGCGGCGCTGCACCAGCGCGCGGTAATTCTCCGGGGCCGGCTGCTGCTGGACTGGGCGACGTTATTGGTGCTGCTGGCATGAGGTAGAATCTGCTTGCATGGTTGCATGGCCAGGAGCTGAGACAGAGACAGAGACACCAAGAGAAAGAGAGAATAAAAGCTAGAGGAGGGTGCCCCCCTCTTCGTGGAAGTTGACGTCCGGGGACCCAGCCGTCGCCTCGTACTCCTCCTCCATCGGTGGCCTCAATCACGGGCCCTTATTGGAACTCAAGGGTAATCTTATGTCTAGACAATAAAGGTTTAAGCAGCTAATAGGAGGTGCTCGGCAACTTCTCCTCGCTACCACGTGTAATCTTATGTAGCTTATAAGCGCACCTGGCTAGCCTGTATTTAATGTACGAAGGGCCGTGAGGGCCTTGCCTATAGCACATCTTATCCCGGGTCAGTAAGCAGGCCGTTTCCTTCCTCCAGTTCCGTATCGATATCGTCAGCTTCGCATAACGGCTGGAGCCCCGACATAACCCCTCCGCGTGATTCCTAGTCCCAGTAGCCTTGGGACTATGGCTATCTTGGAACGTGATCGATTTTGAAATGCGGCCAAAACTACCCGACTCGCAAGGCATGAGGCCAGCTAAATTTTGATACACGAACTCTTGTTTCCCAAGAAGCCAAGGTAGGTTTGAGGCTGCGCTTCAAGAATCGAAAAAACCCCTTTACAGTCGGGCTGGTTGTCGCTCAGCAAAAGCACCTACACCCAGACCCGACTTACTTGAGGGTGAACAGAAGTCCTCACCCTCTTTACTTCAGGACGGCTTGTAAATGCTCGGCAGCATGTACCCAAGCATTGTGGTTAATACAAAACGGAATAAAATCTCTTGCCTCGGAGACTAAACACATGGCTCCATGTAAGCTTCTCGTATTTCGTAAATGTGCATGACGCCTCCACCTAAACCAACTTACCGGATAATGGGGGGTGGAGCGGGTCGTTCAGGTCGCGCCCGTTGCGTCGGGTGTGATCCTGGATGCGGTCGACACGGGCCTTGCGACACTCTTGTAGCAGCCGCAGCCGCGCGGGAACATCGACCGTCGCCGTGTCGGAGGGCAGCAAGGCTGCGAGGGCCACGCCATCCTCAATGGCCATGGCGCCGCCTTGGCCCAGGTCTAAAGCGCTCGTCCATTAGCTTAAAACGGGCTCTGAGAGTGGGGTGGGGGAATGTGCCGGATCCGTCACGACACTCACAGGGAAGAAACGGATGGCAAGCGTCACCAATCAGGACCAGACGGCCGTCAGCCCATTTCTCCAACGACGGCATGTCCAGAAGCTCCCACACTTTGACACCATGCTCAGGGGCCTGCTGGAGCACGCCCATGACGCCGGAACTGCAATTCTTGAACGATTCCAGTAGCGCTTGCTTGCTTCCCTGGCCGAACCAGCCTGAAGGGGGCATTAGTGGTCGGTCCACAGATTCAGGGGTTGGAGGGGTCAAATAACCGTGACTCTGGCCTTGAGTTTCTTCGGCAGGCACAATGGCTGCCACATTGGCAGTCATGTGGTCGGCGCAGGGGTAGCATATGATGCGTCGGTCGGCCTCGGCCCATTGAAGAAGGTGACCCTGCCTCTGGCCGTAGGCGGCTGTCTCGTTTCTGCTAGCAAAAGCAGACCACGGGACGAGCCAACGGTAGCAAGCCTTGCCCGAGGAGGAGGGTGCAGCTTCCGGTGCAATGTACGCGCGGGTCCATGACTGAGAAGTGTCTTCAGTTCAGGTTCTGGGCAGAGTACAAGAATGAATATCCCAAGGTGGCTTACCTTGACGCCATCCGCCCCGATGATAATGTCACCTTGGTATGTTTCGTTCGACCGCAAGGTCACGCTAGCCTGTGTCTTGTCCAGGTCTACCAACTCGCAGCCGAGTAGGAGATGGACAGGAGGGCCCTCACCCTCGTCGGAAATGGCGAGCGTCTTGATGGCCGAGTGTAGTGCCGCGCGCTCAAAGAGATACCAATCCTGCGTACATGAGCTTCTTGTTTTCGACTGGCAACACCTTGGCGGCAGTACGTACCTTGTCTTCGTCGGTCTCATCGGGCTCACGAACGGAGAACTCGTTCATCAGCTCTCCGGCACCGTTGTAGAGCGTAAACTAGCACATCCCACATTCAGTTTTCTACGAGCGAATAGAATACTCGCGTGGCGCCGCAAACGAAGGGAACGGGGAGGAATACGGCACGAAGGAGAGTTGCGCCGCAGTCGCGTGGTTCCATTCCCAATCTTCGGAGCAGACGGCTGCAGTTAGGCGCGACACTAATGGCGGCACCGATCTCGGACGCGAACTTTGACTTTTCGAACACCTGATGACTAAGAATTAATCTCGGTTGATTTGTGCGAGGGCTTCGCCACTCATCGAATAACGCACGGTAACCTGGTGGCCTTGACGACGCAGTGCAAGCGCAGCAGCAAGCCCGCCGATCCCTGCACCTACCACTAGGATGGTCAGACGGCGCGGCGGTTGCTCCTTTGTCAGCATGGTGTAAAATGGGTGTAAAAGATTGTGTGTATACTACTAGATGGTGATGAATATATTAATCAGGTTTTCGATTAGGTAACAGTGGTCACCCTTTATACCTGCCCTGTGTCTCATGTTCTGTTCTCGGGCTTCTGAAAGACCGAGCGAACATTCATCCCTTGCCTTCATTCGGACTTCTCTAATCTCCAGTAGCGCGACGGTACGTTGCACCCTACCCACTCCGGACCCACGCATTGCATGACTAAGCGGAAAACAAACGGCAGACGGCCGGGCGAAGGCGGCTTACCATGGACCTCCCACCGAGAACGTTCAAGCCTGTTTCGCATTTGTCGACGGTTGATGCTTATGCCATGTAAGCTCCGCTACTGTCAGGGCGAAGTTTAACTAACCGGGAAAAGAATACTTTAACTTGTTATGTGTTCTCGCATCATCCCCTATCCTCGCGTAGCCACGGTTGTTAATGGGTACCAAGATACGCGCTTGCAGCGTGACTCATAGAGTCTGAAGTGGTAAAATCCGAGTATATCAGCCCGCCGAAGGAATCGGTAGGATTGGCAGAGACTTTCATTCGAAGTGCTTGGCCAGTCAAGGTGATGTCGTGGGCAGAGAAAGTTCAATTGATATGGTACATCATCGGCGGCAGCGGCGCCGGAGGAAGTTCGGACATTCTTGACGGAGGCAGCTATGCGAGTGCCATGCCCAAACCGGCACCTCAGTACATGCCGAGTACCTGGTTATGCATGGGCGTTGCATGGCCCAGCCGCGTACCTTGTACATGGTGCAGCTTGCCCCCGAAGCGAAAGCAGATGGAGCCGCCGCCAGCCGAGCCGAAACCAGGCGACTTCGGTGCTATCCATCACCGCCACTAGTAATGGGGCGTAGCGCCATGTGATAGGTGGGCGGCACGCGATGCCGGTCTTGGCCGTGGGTACCATGAGGTTACGAAATCCCACCCCACAATTCACACCCCGTACGACATATCGTAAATAGCAGCTACCGATCCCACGTTTCCCAACCCATGCGATACACCACATACCAGCCACCCAAAGATCAAAGCTAAACGCCCCCGATGATGATAGAACAAAGATGAGCAAACGCATTGCCGGTGTGGCGGTGTACCAGAGCAGAGCCGGCTTCTGTGCTGAAATCATAACGTCATCTTGGACAAATCGACAAAACCACGTCACGTGCCCATCCCATCTCCCTTGTTGCATCCGCATACCTGCTGCGCGGACACGGATGCCAATGTCCTATCCCCTGTTGATAAAGCCCGGCTTCTGGACACAAGCCCGCGCCGAGTCAATCAGCCCGTGTCAAATGGCTGTGCTTGGCGCGCTTGGACGAGACATCCAGCTCCAGTTCCATGCGTTTGTGTTTGGCAGTGACGAACTGCACCGCGCCGGATGGGTTGGGCTCTTCCAGCCCCGTCATCCAGTCCTCGATATCACATAGTGTATTATGGGAGTCGAGCGAATACGCCTTCCAGTCTTCCAGCTGCTACATGATCCCAGGCACCCCTGTGCACATTTCCGCTATGTAAAACAATGCGATTCCGCACGGAGCGAGGATCCAAGTGGCACTGAATGCTACCACTTTCCAGTTTCCGTTAGAAGCCCTCGGCGTCGGCAGAGAATCGGCGCAGGAGATCGCAGGCCATGTCGCTCTGGAAAGTCACTCATCAATGAGCAACACGGCAGCGAGTGACACAGCATGCACATCGCAGGGGAGCTCGGCGTCGATAAGCCCGATGGCTCGTCACCGTCCATGAGCCTGTCGCAATGCGACATCAACCCCACAACCGTGTAGCCGTCACACGAGTCGCGCCAGTCAAGTTCTCAATCGCCCCCGCGGTCCGTCCTGGACAGCGAGGAAAGCCGACCAGGTGCCAATTGCCACCGGCGGCCGTCATGGTCAATGAGGAAAACCGAGCGGGCAGCTGTCGACTGACAACGCAGTCCGCCATGGACATGCTCAGTGCTGCATACACCGGAGTGCATACTGGAGAGGAGCATTGCACGCGGTGCTTCCAGCCAAACGCTGCCAAATAAAAAAAAAAAAACTTCTCGAAACCGACCCCACACGGCGATAACTTCACAACCACGACTCTGAAACCCACCGGATAGCCCGGAAACTGTTCCTAGGGCCCCATTTACCCTAGAAATGGTCGATCCACCACCCTCGAGGCAAAGCGCGGGTGGCGGGAACCCCCAACGTCCCGCCCCACCACCCGAGCCGTCGCCTCCAGACTCGCGTACGCTATCGCCAAGCAGCAACACGGCACCTGGACGCAGTCCAGAAGCCATTCGCAGCACCGTAAACAGCCTTAGACGCTTCTTAGCTGGTGATTCCGACGTTGCCACCTTAGTCGCAGCCGTACAAGCCGCTATCCCGGTCCTCGAGGCGGCAGCTAAGGAACCAGACAACCAGACTAGCATCGAGAGACGCATCGATGCTATCGAGAACACGCTTCAGGCCATCCACAAGCATATTAAGGCTCCTAAGACATACGCTGCCGCTGCCACCGCCATAACCGCCGCTCCCTCACTTAGAGCCCCTCAGATAGCTAAGGCGCTCCCTCCCCGTCAGGAACGAGAGATCACCGTCAAGGCTACAGAGATAGAAGGACGCACCTACGCAGAGATCGTTCGCAAGATCAACACCGCCGCAGGGAGAGAGGCAGCAGTAGCAGCACGTAAGCTCCCTAGCAGAGACTACGCCATCACATGCAAGACAGCAGCGGAGAAACAAGCCCTAGAAGCCGACCTAAACTGGACCGCCGAGGCCTTCGGAGAGAGTGCCTCCATCCAGAAGAGAAAGATCCTGGTGGTGGCCCATGGCATTAACAAAGAGGCCATAGAGACGAACTAAGGGCAGCTAGGAGTCCAACTCCGGAACCAGCCCGGCGGCCCTATCGACGTATTAGAGGCCAAGCTACCTCGCAACGCTAAGACCTCGTCTGGGAAGGTCACGGCCCTATATATTGCAGTACCCACGGTTCAACAAGCGGAACAGCTATATCGAGACGGCCTTATTTGGCAGTATGGCTACTATCCATGCGAGCCCTTCGCCGAAGGAGCACAGCTTAAGCAATGCTACCACTGTTACCGTTATGGACATATCGCCCGTGTCTGCCGCCACGCACGCAGGTGCGGGCTCTGCTCTTCAACAAAGCATGATGATAAAGAATGCCCAGAAGCCGAGAATAAGAGCCGGTACTGCTGTCCAGCATGCCGAGGACCACACACTGCGTGGTCTAAGGAGTGCCCAGTCCGCCAAGAGCAGGTCCAGATTGCCAAGGCTGCTTATGTCACAAGACCGAAGGGATTCGCACTGCCCTCGCAAGAACCCCCTAAGACAACAGCCGAAGACTGGCAGACAGTTCAGCCGCGGAAGCGTCGAGCGACCAGCTGCCGTACTAGAAGCACTGGCAGAGCCCGCAGTAGAACCCACGAAGAGATAGACGACATAGACATCGAAACACCGGAGTCAACACTAAACAGCATCCACGCTCGACCATGACAGCGCTAAGGATCCTACACTGGAACACGCAGAAAAGCAAGAAAGCACAGATCCCGGCAGTCGATGCCATCTCCGAAGAGTACGACGTCCTGGCTATCCAAGAGCCCTGGCGAAACCCAAATATGCCGACCACCTACTGCCCGAGATCCTCTCTATACTACCTACTCTACGCAACCGAGGGAGGTAGGGCATGCATCTATATTAATAAGAAGTACACCCCAGCGCAGTGGACATACAAGGCGCAGCCAGATAGGTGTCACATCACAATCCAACTACCAGACGGTCCCATAACAGTCGTCTGCATATACTCGCCTCCCCCTGGGTCCACCAGCAGATCGGACCTGCCCGCTATCGAAGCCCTCCATGCCGAACCCCAGCCAAGACGAACAGTCCTCGTGGGAGACTTCAACGTCCACCACCCCGTCTGGGGAGGATACAACGTCCGACCCCATAGGGCAGCCAACAAGCTGCTCCAGCTAGCAGAATCCTGGAGACTCCAGCTGATCACACCCCCTGGAACACCGACATGGACTCGAAGAGGGTGCATGGACTCCACGATCGACCTAGCGTGGGCCACGGACGATCTCCGAACTGCCTACGACGGGTACGCCCCATATGCTGGATCCGATCACCTCCCGCAGGTGATACGCGTGGCTGGACCCCATACAGACCGCCAAGACAGGCCACGACGCAGCTGGAAAACAGCTGACTATAACCAGGCGAAGGCAGAAGCGGCATACCTACCACAGCCAGGGCGACTCGAGACACCAGAAGAAATCGATAGCTACACTGAAACGTTAACTAAGGAATTAACTTAGATAGCCGACCTAGTTGCCCCCCTCCGCTACTCTAAAGGGAGAGGCAAAGCCTAGTGGAACCGCGAGACAGAAGAAGCTATAAAGAAGGAGCGAAGAGCCCAGCGGATATGGCTTTCCGATAAGACGGACGTAGCTTGGCGAGCCCTCCGGCAGTCAACTCTCTCAAAGAAGAAAGCAATCCGAGAAGCTAAGACGGCGTCCTGGAGACATATGCTCCACGAGGCGTCTAGCCAGCCAGCTGGCGTCTGGAATATCGCGAGATGGGCAAGAACGGAAGGAGCAGCACCGCCGTTACCCCCGGCAGTCCCTACACTCTACACACCGCGTGGCGAAGCAACGACCCATAAGGAGAAAACAGAGGCCTTCCGAGAGAGGTTCTATCCCTCCCTAAGGCTACGTACACCGGCTTCCGAACAACGAACCGGCTCGCAGCGCCTCTCGATATGGACAGCAAGGTGACAGCAGAACAAGTCCAAGACGTCCTTACTAAGGCAGGCCAGTGGAAGGCACCTGGACCAGACCAGCTTCCGAACGGATTCCTTAAACGCCTAGGAAAGCCCCTCTTCCAGGCCTTGGCCTCCCTAGCGGAAGCGTGCTGGCATATAGGATACTATCCAAGAGCGTTCCGGAAAGCAGTCACCGTTATCCTCCGGAAGCCAGGAAAGCAGCCAAACGAGTATCACCAAGCCGGCGGATGGAGACCTATCGCGCTGCTCAACACTATAGGGAAAGCAATCGAGAGCTTACTAGCGCAACGGCTAGCTAGCTTTGCCGAAGAGAACGGACTGCTCCCGGACAAACAGATGGGCAACCGGAAAGGCCGCTCCACGGAAACAGCCTTACGGTTGCTAACGGACCTAGTCCGTACAGCCTGGAAACATGGAGGCGCAGCAACCCTTCTTTCGCTGGATATTTCGGGCGCTTTCGACTCGGTCGACCATGGAAGGCTCCTCGCTAACCTGCGAGCGCTAAGGGTCCCTATATGGACTATTAGCTGGATCCGAAGCTTCTTATCTAACCGGTCCACTACGCTATTCTTCGACAGCCAGGAATCGGACGAGATCCTAGTTCCGGCAGGCGTCCCGCAGGGCTCACCCTTATCGCCCATCCTCTTCTGCCTCTATACAGCCGGTCTTTATAAGGCTCTCTGCGCTATACCAGGAATAGCTACTATAGCCTTCGCAGACGACACGAACCTCGTGGGCTTCGGTTTGGACCCCGAGCAGACTTGCAAGCGGCTAAAAGCCGCTCATAGGATCTGTAAAGAATAGGCAGTCAGCCACGGCATGACCTTTGCAATCCAGAAATATCACCTAGTCCACTTCTCTCGAAGACGGAAAGGTCCGGACACAAAGATAGCCTTAGAAGGCCACGAAATCGAACCAGAAGACTCCTGCCGCGTCCTTGGCATCCAGGTGGATAGACGCCTCCGCTGGGACGTCCACATCTAGTCGATATCGAAGAAGATGGCGACGCAGGTCTATGCTCTAGACCGGATAGCCGGCTCGACATGGGGCGCGTCTCTCCAGCGAGCCCGCCAAGTCTATACAGCCGTCGTACGGTCTGCGATAGGCTATGGAGCTTCAGAGTGGCACCGCCAGATCTCGAAAAATAGAGCCAAGGCACTTAACGACGTCTAGACAGAGTGCCTCCGAAAGGTCACAGGAGCTTTCAAAGCCACGGCCACTGCAGTACTAGAAACGGAAGCTTACGTGTCCCCCTTAGACACGTGGCTCAACAGAAGGGTGGCGGCATCGGAAGAGAGGCTCCAACAGCCGCGTATCGCATCACTCATCCAAGCAAGGTGCGATAGCGCAGCTAGATGGATCCTAACAAGACCGACTCGCCGGCGCAGACCGAAAGGCCCCGACGCTCCCGATCGTAAGAGGTGGCTAGACGAATGGCTAGCTGGAGACTCAGCATATAAGGCTGAGGAGAGAGACTGGCTTTAAAGATGGCAACAAGCGCAGCAAAATCGAACAGCACGAACCCCGATAGCAACTAAGATGCCGCCAGACAAACACGTCCTCAAGCTCTATAAGGGACTCCATAAAGCCGAGAGCTCCATCCTCGTCCAAGCGAGGACTGGCAAGATTAGGCTGCGAGACTTCCTTTTTAAGCGTAGGGTCCCGGGCTTCGACAGCCCCTGGTGCGTCTGTGGTCAGGGCAGGGAGACCGTCCGGCATATCCTCGTTTTCTGCCCACGGGAAAGAGAAAGACGAGAGCATCTCGTCCAAGCTCTAGGAGGACCGATAGACACGGACAGGATGCTCGACACCCCAGGAAAAGCAGGAATTATCGCGAGATGGCTACTCCGCTCGCGTAGGCTGGACATGTTCCAGCTGGCGAATCAACTCATTAGCTAAGAAGCGGGCGCGCTGAGCCCGATCTCGGTATGGCAGGTCAAAGAGCAGATAGAAGCGGTGCGACGCAGCGGAACCTAGGTTTTTCACCCGGCCGGACGTCAGCCCGGAACGGTTTTCCTAGGCTAAGATGCGCGGGGGGTCCTCATGGCCTAGATAGGTCGCTAGGTGTAAGAACAATAATAATAATAATAATAACGCTGCCAAATATGGCTCCAACGCCACGGCCATTGCTGCGTTGCAGGGCGTATCGTGGTGACCGGAACTGACGGCTGCACGCGCGTAGCCCACGCTGCGCCTAACTCGGTGGAACGGGTGCAACCTAAAACCGACTTCGTGACGGCCGAAAAGAAGCACTGTCGGCCGCTTGGCTGCGCTTGGCTGTGCAAGCTATTTCGTCCAACCAATTGGCCAAGGCCGCTATTGATCTTGCCATGGAGCCAATCAGCGGGTGCTGCCGTAGTTTCCGACTTGGCGTCTTCGGAGCTTTCCCGGCCCAACTCACAACCTTCCCGCGCTGCGCCGCTGGAACGGTCATTCTTGTGAACCCTTTAAATGGCTCGTACGTCTGCTCCCGCCATGCCCGGATGCCCTCCCCACGCCTGCCCAGCGGCATGCCGTCGCCGGTGACCACAACGGCGTGTTTATGAGGCCGGTACAGCCTCTCTAGCCTTTTTAAGCGGTTAGACGCCTGCCAGCCTTTGTCTTCCTGGGGAGTGGAAACTGACCATGCACAGCTCGTTGCACCATTCAACTCGTGTGCTGCGCGGGCAGTTCCAGGCAGGCAATTCGCTTCGCTCCCGCCCAGGTGATCCTGAGAGCTTTACCTTTCCAAGGTACTGGTCACTTGACTGATCCTCACGAGATGCAGCCTACTGATTTCCAGCCAAACGGGGAGGGCCGAGACCTGAAGCGGCTTGTGGCTTCCGAGTGAGTAGTGCAGGTTTTGCTGCTGCAAGTAGCAGCTGCTCGGGTGCCTGGTCACCTGGGCTCTGGGCTAATCCGCTTTTCCTCTCTAGCTGACTTTCATTCCTTTCAAGTGTCATGCGAGACCACCACCATACTATCGTAGCCAAAGCCTCGGCGTCTTTCTCGCGAGTGTGAACTATGCACAACAAATCTTCTACCTCGCCCTCAGCAAATCATGAATGCTGACTCCGGGCCCGTTGCGACCATGCAGACTACCCCTTCATCTTATTACCCCGGTGCCTTCCTCACGTCACTCGCAAGGCAGATATCTGAGTGTGGAATTTCTTCATACCGCTTCCAATTGGTAAGGCGAACGAGTAGTGCTATAGGGTCGTTCTCGACTTGAGGAATCCATGTGTCTGTCTCTCCGCCCTGTTTTTATTTGCCTATCAGGGGGAAAAACCGATATACGGAAGGACAGGGGAACTTCCCTCCACTATCACAGCAGGGTCTCCTGTCCTTCTCTCGGGCCCTCCAGTCACCTTCACGCGAGCCCCTCGCACCGACCTTTCCGGAGGTCCGGATGTCTCACGTACGGCCTGACAGTACTCCGCATTAGTACGTTGATCAATCAAATTCCACCTGATTCCATCCGATAGCAACTATTTCTATATAATCCTCTCCACCCGTCTTCGGCACCAATTTATTCATTCGCCATCAACGGCAGACTCATCCGCGACTTTTCCTATTGCTTTCAGCACCCAGTCGGCATCTCTGTGGAGTATGGACGCGGGAATCCTGAGTACCCAGTCCGCTATTAGCCCGTGGCCTCTAGGAATGTGGTAATCTTGGAACCCCAGCGGCCTAATGCCCCAACCTCGTTTTCTACAGCCCCTATCGACTGCCACCGCTCCTCGTTCCTCTCAATGAACCCTCGGCTGACATGGCGTGTCTTCTTATTATCACACCTGTAGCCGAACGGCATCAAGGCCCGGCGCGGTAGAGGCTGTCTCTACGTAACTAGTGTTTAAATGCTACGGGTTATCACGCGGATGAATCGCGGTTACGCTCTCGTTGCACCGTAAAGCATGTCTTAGTTGATGGATCTCTTGGTCTTTTCACATCGACGTCATCCTAAAGGCTCAGAAAACAAAGCAAGATTCTGGGCATCACGGGCGCCAACTTCGCCTCTCATCCTCCACGGTGCTCGTCGTTGATATCTACTGATAAGCTCCTTCCTCCTGGATTTAAGTTAGGTGACCCCCATTTCGCCACCCCCCACTTTTCGCCACCCTTAGCTTAACCGCATCAAAATTAATCTTATTACTTCAACCGACTACATATTCTTATTTTATAAGAACCATGATACAAGAACCAGCCTCACTTAGGCTTTCGCTATCGCTCTCTTTATCTAGACCACTTTCAGCCTCTCTGACTGCTAATTGAGCTCGGTGGATGTCTTCGATGTTCGCGAACTTCGAATTTAAGCTTAAATTCACCTTCTTCCTTTTCTTTAGTCTAATGGTCTCAATCTTAGCTTCGAGGGCTTGAATTTACCTTTAAGCAGTAGCTAATTGGACATTTTTCTTATTAAAGGCCTTTTGGATCTTCCGGAAGAGTAGTCGTTATATAGTTAAGTGTTCCACTAGCTGGTTCGAAAGCTGCATTTAGTCTTTAAAGTCCGACGTCTTCTTTAGAGTAGACCAAACTACTATAGAAGTACCGGATCTCTTTGGAGGTGTCGAGAAGACCTTATTCGAGTAGGATTCCTTCGATTTCGTCGTATCGGGTATTGTTTAGTATGTATTTTAAACTACATTCCGGCTTAGAAGCGGTTTAGCTATACACACTGGCTAAAGACAGAGACGACCTTCCTTCCTATTTATTCTTTTCTGGCACCCACTGTTAGTGCCAGCCTGCTATTTACTGCCAAATCCTTAACAATCCTCTAACGGCGCCTCAACGCCAACCCAGAGGCCAAATGGACTCTGGGACCATCATCGTGATGGCTTCACCTCCTCGTGAGGACATCACCGATGAGGTGATGACGGGAAACGATCCTCCCGACCACCTGGCAGAAGCTTCCCCCACTTATACTCACAAGAGGAAGCGAACGGGGCAGAATGAGGCCCCTGCGAACGGTCCACTGCGAAACCGAAGGAAGGTCGACGACACTCGAGAAGCTTCGACGACAGAAGAAGCCGCGCTGTAGACTGCAAAGGAAGGACACCAATTGGCCACGGACACACTAGCCCCGATCCTAGGCGATATAGATAAGCGACATAATACCCGACGATCGGTACTCACGAAGATCGCCCGCGCTTTAGACAACATCATCGAAGAATACTGCGACGAAGATAAGGAAATAGCCGCGGAGATTATAAAAGGTTTCACGGCGTTCCTACTGGCTAAGACTAGGGAAACGATTGGCCCCCACCCGAACGAACACCTCCTACAGGCGAACGGCCCGACCCGAGCGGAGCCCCTTAAGACCCCCACACGTAGCTAGGCTAACGTCGCCCGAGCTGGACAGAAGCTAACACCCTAAGACGGTTCAGATAAGCGAACTAAGGAAACGAATTAACGAGAGGACCTTCGAGTTCTTATAAGGATCCTAGAGGAACATCGAAGCTAGGTACATGCCCAATATAACTTCGCCCTGCAATAAGCCGTATGTAACACCCTCGACTTATCTTTAGTGGACGTTCCCGATGTCCACTATATAGCGACGGGCGTTGCTGTCTATCCGAGAAATAAAGAAACAAGGGAGGTTCTCCTCCGAAATAAAGAAAAACTAGCACGAAGCCTCCGAGCTAGCACAGTCGAGGTCCCGGTTACATAGGTGAACTACGTAATTCCCGGCTACCCGACGCAACTCTTTAACATTTTTAGCAAGATATTCGAGACTGACACACTCTTATAAGACGAAGTTCTTGCCTAAACAGGCATCGAGCTAGTAAGCGTATGCTGGTCACGATAGGAACCGATTCCGGGGACAAATAAGAGATCATGCATCGTCTTGTTCTTATAAAAAGTTCGTCTATTCCGGCTCTTTAGGGCGAGTAGGCCTGCCCGGCTGATTGAGAAACGGACGCCTCCTAGCCGCCACAACCCAGGATGCCAAGGATACCACCCGAGCCGGGTGTGTACAAGAACCGAAAAGTGTAAGAACTGTAGCGCCCAGCTCCCGACAGAACATGAACACCCGCAGCCGTGCCAGGAACGCCCACGATATGCGAACTACTACAGGCCAGCTCCAGCAAGCCACGAGAACTGCCCGGCGAAGCCAGTGGTGAAACACGGAAAGCTAGTACGCCTAACGCGAAGCGAGCTTGCGAAGATCCGCTAGACAGGTAGCTTGCTTTATAAGGCAGCCTAACCGTAAGGAACAAGCCAGGGAGGCAACACACTGGAGGAAGCTAGCCCGGGATTAAACACGCTTAATGTCGACAGGAGCACCGTCGATGCAGCCATAGAGGACTCAACTTATATGCCTATAGAAGCCCTAAGAAGACAACCTCAGCCCTCCTAAAAGAACAAGACGAAGCGCAGCTAACGGAATATCCTACGTATCAACTATCATGAATAGGGAAAGCGATCGAACACACTTGACACGCACTAGACTAGGGCGACAAGTCCTATAGGTAGCGTAGGCTAACGTAGGCAAATCACCGCCGGCACACACGGCCTTATTATAGCAATGCTGGGAGGATCATATAGACGTGATCCTTATATAGGAGCCATCCGTTATAAACGACAGCAGGAACAGATTTAACTCGCACCCAGGCTACAGTGCTTACGTTCCGGTTGATAGCTGGGACAGCATCGCTACTCAGCCCCGGGTCATAACCTATGTCTGGAAAGATAGCAGGCTGAAGACGAGGCAAAAGCGGCCATAGAAGTCTAGAGACCTCCTATAGCTGGAGATCGACTACTTCACCTTGATTAATATTTACAGACCCCCATAAGAACCGCTAAGTCAGGCGACAAGACTCCTCTTAAGCCTGCGACCACCAACCCAATACACGGTCGCAGGGGACTTCAACGTATGGTACAGCGTTTGGGACCCAGACGTGCCCTAAACTCGGAACGGGGGGATTGAGGTCCATGACTGGGCTATCGCTAACGGGCTCAGCTATATTGGCGAGATAGGGACCCCAACACACGCAGTAGGACGAACTATCGACTTAGCCTTCTTTAACATTCCTTTTGCGGCAGCGGAGGTGGACCCAAGGCTTCGGATAAGAGCAGACCACGAAACAATCCGAATCTTAATTCCCTGAAGCGACCAGACACTAGGGACACAGTTCCGGTACTCGATACTAAATAATAAACTCGAAGCTTTTGCCGGCCTAGTCGCGCTCGGCGTACAAAGCCTCACGCCACTTCTCCCAATACCGACGGCGAATTAACTGGACCAACGGGCAACGGAGATCCTAGCCCTCTTACGTAGAGCGCTAGAAATAATCGGGAAGCAGCCAATTAAGAACGGTCACAATGCGCCATAGTGGACCGACGCCTGCTAGGCAGCCTAGGACGCGTTCCGACGAGTAAGACGACACCACTAAGGGGACTGGAGACACCTAGAAGAACGAAGACACTTCCTTGCGGTGATACGGAGAGAAAAGCGGGAATATTGGCGACGGAAAATCGACTCTGTCTAGTCCGATCAAGACCTATACAGGGTCGTCTAATGGTATAAACTGCTGCCCGCCTTACAGGCACCTCCTCTAGTTATCGGGGATAAGACAATCGAAGACACGGAAGAGAAGGCACACGCCCTACGTAAGGCCCTTCTAAAGCGATTCACAGACGCCGAAGACCTCGAGGACGACCCTCTCAAGATCCCAACGGTACCGCGGCGCATCCTGCCCTGGAGCACCCACATATCTAAGGAGGAGCTGACAGCCGCCACAATCGCGGTGAAGAGCACTTCGCCCGGGACCGATGGAATCTCGGTACGGCTACTAAAAGCGTGCTGGGAGGCCATCTAAGAACCTGTACGGTCCCTCTTCTAAGCCTGCCTACGGATCGGTCACTACCCACGCCCGTTCCGCACAGCCAAGGTCGTGATGCTTCGGAAGCCGAACAAGAAAGACCTCTCGAACCCCCGCTCCTGGCGACCAATCGCGCTTCTCTCCTGCCTCGGGAAAGGCCTCGAGAGACTCGTAGCTAGACGAATAGCGAACACTACGCTCTTACATAAGGTGGTCAGCCCACAACAGGCCGGCGCCTTGCCGACACGGGCAGCCTCAGACCTCCTCGCCTACTTAACACACGAGATCGAGCATTCCCTAGAGAACAAAGGCACAGCCTCGATTCTCACTGTGGACATAAAGGGCGTATTCGACGCTACCCTTAAGAGGCGGCTTATACTTTGTATAAGGCAACAGGGTTAAGTAACCCAGCTTATTAAGTTTGTCGGCTCCTTTATAGAAGAGAGATAAGCACGGATCCAACTCGACGACGTTATAATAAAGCCATAGGCAATCCAATACAGCCTACTATAAGGGTCCCCCGCCTCCCCTGTCCTATTCCTTCTATACATCGCAGACATCCTACTTAAGGATATAAGACACCGGTTTAGGTATACAGACGATATATGCTTTTACCGAGCTAGCAAGTCCCTACACGATAACGCACGACAGCTAGCAAAGGACTTAAACGATGTCCTCAACTAGGGCAAGGGAAACAAAGTCACTATCGACCCGGACAAAAGCGAGCTGCTCTATTTCACGTGCATAAAGAACCCAGGGGAACTCCCTAGCGTAACAGCACGGGACCACGGGCTGACCATACACGCCTCGGTCCAGCCTATACGATGGCTCGGCGTCTGGTTCGACTCGAAGCTACGGTTCACGGAGCACGTAAAGAGGAAAGCGGCACAAGCGCGAAACGTCGTACGACACCTTCGGAGCCTAGCCAACACTCAGCAAGGCCCTCCGCCAAGAGCCCTCCGGAAGGCTATCTTTACCTGCATTCTCCCTATCCTCACATACGGGGCCGAGGCATGGTACGAGGGACGCACGAAGACACGAAAGTTCGCTAGCCGACAACATAATATGGAGGTGTCGACACGATAAGAGGCACAAATAGACGAAATAGATAGGGTCCTAAGGGAGGCCATACGAGCTGTTCTGCCTATATGGAAGACAACACCGATAGCCACGCTATACAGGGACGCAGGTGTCCTAACGGCGCGAATCGCACTGGAAGCGGCGTTCTATCGCTTCGGACAACGGCTCCAGTCAATGGACAACAGCCATATGCTAACAGCGCGGACAGCACTGCGGCCCTATTTATCAGGTCGCGGCTACGGCTCTTACCAGCCTACGCGAACCAGGCTCTAGAGAGCGGCCAGACTCCTACCTACCATCCCAAGGCCACAGTACCTCCTAAAACGTTACACGTTTAAACCGGACCCGCAGAAGGATAAGAAAACAGCGGCGAAGGAGTTCATAGCGTGGCAATTAAAGCTTCCCGACACGCACCTCGTCGTCTTCTCGGACGGGTCAAAAGGACCGGACGAGGCAGTCGGCTGGGGTTTCGTGATCTACAAAAACGGTCGGAAAATAAGATAAGGAAAAGGCCGACTAGGCCTAGCGGAAGTCTTCGACGGAGAGGCTGTAGGAGCGTGGCAAGGTCTACGCTAAGCCCACCGGATCAACCTAGGCGCGACAATCCACGTTTGCCTAGACAACACCTCGGTTATCCAAGGCCTCACGGGAACCGCACTGAAAAGCTCGCAAGAAGTTTTCCTCGCCTTTTAGGAGATAGCGACTATAACCGACGTCCGCATTCGATGGGTGCCAGGTTATGAGGGGATTCAAGGGAACGAAAAGGCCGACAGGCTAGCGAAAGAAGAGGCCGCACTCCCAGCACGCCGGTCAGCCTAAGCTACATACGCAGGCGTGAAGCGACTCCGAAAAACAATTATATAAGAACAATTCACGAAGTGGTGGGAGGAGGCCTCCTAAGGCTGTAAGCGCTACCGAGAGCTTGAATTCACCGACGCTACCCTTAAGGTGCCTAAGGAGCTGGACCTCCCTAAACGGACACTCCACAACTTTCTCGCGCTCTGATCAGGACACGGGGACTTCGACTAGTACTATAAGAAATTCCAACATCCCTAAAACGACCGATGCACCTGCCGAATATTACGAACACCGGAGCATCTAGTCTACTGCCGCAAAACAAGAAGGCAACAGGCCCGTTGGCCGAAGTTCGACCCCGAACCGAAAACCTTAAAGGAATACTGGCAACGGCTAATACACGACCTAGAGAGGTTCCAGCTCTTTATAACGTTAACGAAGTACTACGAGGATATATGCCCACCATCGGTAGGCCGCAGAAGTTACTCTATATAAAGTCGCAGCTATTCAGACGGAGATAAAGCCGGGAACGAGCTCGCACGGAGGAGCCACGGAGACGGTTTGACCAAAGGGTTGCCATTGGGCTTGACATGCGAGATATCTCGTGTTCATATAGATAGACTCTCGCACGCCAGATGCCCCTCGGGAGGCGGGACACTGTCCCAGTATGGCGATAATACACACACACACACACACACACTGGCTAAAGACACCTTCCTTTCTATTTATTCTTTTCTGGCACCCACTGTTAGTGCCAGCCTGCTATTTACTGCCAAATCCTTAACAATCCTCCAACGGCGCCTCAACGCCAACCCAGAGGCCAGATGGACTCTGGAACCATTATCGTGATGGCTTCACCTCCTTGTGAGGACACCACCGATGAGGTGATGACGGGAAACGATCCTCCCGACCACCTTAAAGAAGCTTCCCACACTTATACTCACAAGAGGAAGCGAACGGGGCAGAATGAGGCCCCTACGAACGGTCCACTACGAAACTAAAGGAAGGTCGACAACACTCGAGAAGCTTCGACGACGGAAGAAGCCGCGCTGCAGACTGCAAAGGAAGGACACCAATTGGCCACGGACGCACTAGCCCCCATCCTGGGCGATATAGATAAGCAACATAATACCCGACGATCGGTACTCACGAAGATCGCTCGTGCTTTAGACAACATCATCGAAGAATACCGCGATAAAGATAAGGAAATAGCCACGGAGATTACAAAAGGTTTCATAGCGTTCCTACTAGCTAAGACTAAGGAAACGATTAGTCCCTACCCGAACGAACACCTCCTATAGGCAAACGGCCTAACCTAAGCTAAGCCCTTTAAGAACCCTACATATAGTTAAGCTAACGTCGCCTAAGTTAGATAGAAGCTAACACCTTAAGACGGTTTAGATAAGCGAACTAAGGAAACGAATTAATAAAAGGACCTCTAAGTTCTTATAAGGATCCTAAAGGAATATCGAAGCTGGGCATATACTTAATATAACTTCGCCTTATAATAAGCTGTATATAACACCCTCGACCTATCTTTAGTGGACGTTCCCGATATCCACTATACAGCTACGGGCGTTGCTATCCGTCTAAGAAATAAAGAAATAAGGGAGGTTCTCCTCCGAAAGAAAGAAGAACTAGCACGAAGCCTCCGAGCTAGCATAGTCGAAGTCCCGGTTACATGGGTGAACTATGTAATTCCCAGCTACCCGACATAACTCTTTAATATCTTTAGCGAGATATTCGAGACTAATATACTCTTATAAGATAAAGTTCTTATTTAAATAAGTATAAAGCTAGTAAGTGTACGCTAGTTACGATAGGAACCGATTTTAGGGACGAACAGGAGATCATATATCGTCTCGTTCTTATAAAAAGTTCGTCCGTTCCGGCTCTTCGGGGCGAGTGGGCCCGCCTGGCTGATTAAGAAACGGACGCCTCCTAGCCGCCACAACCTAGGATGCTAAGGATACCACCCGAGCTAGGTGTGTACAAGAACCGAAAGGTGTGAAAACTGTAGCGCCCAGCTCTTAATAGGATATAAACACCCGTAGCTATACTAGGAACGCCCACGATATACGAACTGCTACAGGCCAGCTCTAGCAAGCCACGAGAACTGCCTGGCGAAGCCAGTAGTGAAACACGGAAAGCTAGTACGCCTAACACAAAGCGAGCTTATAAAGATCCGCTAAACAGGTAGCTTACTCTATAAGGCAGCCCAACTATAAGGAACAAGCTAAAGAAGCAACATATTAAAGGAAGCCAGCCTAAGATTAGACACGCTTAATATCGATAGGAGCACTGTCGATACAGCTATAAAGGACCCAACTTATATACCTATAGAAGCCTTAAGAAGACAACCTCAGCTCTCTTAAAAGAATAAGACGAAGCGTAGCTAACGGAATATCCCACGTATCAACTACTATGAATAGGGAAAGCGATCGAACACACCCGACACGCACTAAGCTAGGGCGATAAGTCCTATAGGTAGCGCAGGCTAATGTAGGCAAATCGCCGCCGGCATACACGGCCTTACTATAGCAATGCTAGGAGGACTATATAGATGTGATCCTTATATAGGAGCCAGCCGTTATAAACAACAGCAGGAATAGATTTAACTTGCACCTAGGCTACAGTATTCACGTTCTAGTTGATAACTGGGACAGCATCGCTACTTAGCCCCGGGTTATAACCTATGTCCGGAAAGACAGAAGGCTGAAGATAAGGTAAAAGCGGCCATAGAAGTCTAGAGACCTCCTATAGCTGGAGATCGACTACATCACCTTAATTAATATTTACAGACCCCCACAAGAACTGCTAAGCTAGGCGATAAGACTCCTCTTAAGCCTGCGACCACCGACCTAATACACGGTCGCAGGGGACTTCAATGTATAGTACAGCGCTTAGGACCTAGATGTGCCCTAAACTCGGAACGGGGGGATTGAGGTCCACGACTAGGCCATCGCTAACAGACTCAGTTACATTGGCGAGATAGGGACCTTAACACACGTAGCGGGACGAACTATCGACTTAGCCTTCTTTAACATTCCTTTTATAGTAGTAAAGGTGGACTTAAGGCTTCGGACAAGAGCAGACCACGAAACAATCCGAATCTTAATTCCCCAAAGCGACCAGACACTAGGGACACGGTTCCGGTACTCGATACTAGATAATAAACTCGAAGCTTTTACTGGCTTAATCGCGCTCGGTATATAAAACCTTACGCCACTTCTCTTAATACCGATAGCGGATTAACTAAACTAACGGGCAACAGAGATCCTAGCCCTTTTACGTAGAGCGCTAGAAACAATCGGGAAACAGCCAATTAGGAACGGTCACAATGGGCCATGGTGGACCGACGCCTGCCGGGAAGCCCGGGACACGTTCCGATAAGCAAGACGACACCATTAAGGGGACTGGAGACACCTAGAAGAACGAAGACACTTCCTCGCGGTTATATAGAGGGAAAAGCGGGAATATTAGTAACAGTAAATCGACTTTATCTAGTCCAATTAAGACCTATACAGGGTCGTCTAATGGTATAAAATGCAGCCTGCCTTATAGGCACCTCCTCTAGTTATCGGGGATAAGACAATTGAAGACACAGAAAAGAAGGCACACGCCTTACGTAAGGCCCTTCTAAAGCGATTCACGGACGCCGAAGACCTCGAGGACGACCCTCTTAAGATCCCGACGGTACCACGGCGCATCCTGCCCTAGAGCACCCACATATCTAAGGAGGAGCTGACAGCCGCTATAATCGCGGTGAAGAGCACTTCGCTTGGGACCAATGGAATCTCGGTACGGCTACTAAAAGTGTGCTAGGAGGCTATTTAAGAACCTGTACGGTCCCTCTTCTAAGCCTGCCTACGGATCGGTCACTACCTACGCCTGTTCCGTATAGCAGAGGTCGTGATACTTCGGAAGCCGAATAAGAAAGACCTCTTGAACCCCTGCTTTTAGCGACCAATTACGTTTCTCTCCTGCCTCGGGAAAGGCTTTAAGAGACTCGTAGCTAAACAAATAGCAAACACTATACTCTTATATAAGGTGGTCAGCCTATAATAGGCCGGCGCCTTACTGATATAGGCAGCCTTAGACCTCCTCGCCTACTTAATACACGAGATCGAGCATTCCCTAGAGAATAAAGGCACAGCCTCGATTCTCACCGTGGATATAAAGGGCGTATTCGACGCCACCTTTAAAAGGCGGCTTATACTTCGTATATGTTACAGGTTGGGACCTGGGAGATAGGCTCAGGCGCACCTGGCCTGAGCGTCTCACGAACCCCTCACATGAGGCTTCGAGTAGGTCTCTCCATTCGAACGCCAGGCTAGTGGTCAAGACCTAGGAGGGGGGAGCTGAGCAGCGATCCGAACGTTCCGATCCGAACGTTCCGGTCCGAACGTTCCGGTCCGAACGTTCCGACCCGAACGTTCCGGTCCGGTCTCGCAAGATTTAACGAGACGCTGCGCCCGGCCTCCTGAGGACGATTCTCTTCTCTCTTTCTCATCTAGAAAATAAACAGCATTTGGCCCCTTCGATAGTGCTTCAAGGCTCAGCCTCTCACAGTATAAGGCAATAGGGCTGGGTAACCCAGCTTATTAAGTTTATCGGCTCCTTTATAGAAAAGAGATAAGCACGGATTTAACTCGACGACGTTATAATAAAGCCATAGGCAATCTAATACGGCCTACTATAAGGGTCCCCTACCTCCCCTGTCCTCTTCCTTCTATATATTGTAAACATCCTACTCGAGGATATAAGACACCGTTTTAAGTATACAGACGATATATGCTTTTATTAAGCTAATAAATCTCTACACGATAATGCACGATAACTAACGAAGGACTTAAACGATGTCCTTAACTAGGGTAAGGAAAATAAAGTTACTATCGACCTAGATAAAAGCGAGCTGCTCTATTTCACGTATATAAAGAACCCAAGGGAACTCCCTAGCGTGACAGCACGGGACCACAGGCTGACTATACACGCCTCGGCCCAGCCTATACGATAACTCGGCGTCTGGTTCAACTCGAAGCTTCGGTTCACGGAGCACGTGAAGAGGAAAGCGGTATAAGCGCGAAACGTTGTACGACACCTTCAGAGCCTAGCCAACACCTAGCAAGGCCCTCCGTTAAGAGCCCTCCGGAAGGCCATCTTTACCTGCGTTCTCCTTATCCTCACATACAGGGCCGAGGTATAGTATAAGGGACGCACGAAGACACGAAAGTTCGCTAGCCGACAACATAATATGGAGGTGTCGACACGATAAGAGGCACAAATAGACGAAATAGATAGGGTCTTAAGGGAGGCCATATAAGCTGTTCTGCCTATATAGAAGACAACACCGATAGCCACGCTATATAGGGACGCGGGTGTCCTAACGGTGCGAATCGCATTAAAAGCGGCGTTCTATCGCTTCGGATAACGGCTCTAGTCAATGGACAACAGCCATATGCTAACAGCGTGGACGGCGCTGCGGCCCTATTTATCAGGCCGCGGCTACGGCTTTTTCCAGCCTACGCGAACCAGGCTTTAAAGAGCGGCCAGACTCCTACCTACCATCCTAAGGCCACAGTACCTCCTAAAACGTTACACGTTTAAACCGGACCCGCAGAAGGACAAGAAAACAGCGGCGAAGGAGTTCATAGCATGGCAATCAAAGCTTCCCGACACGCACCTCGTCGTCTTCTCAGACGGGTCAAAAGGACCGGACAAGGCAGTCGGTTAGGGTTTCGCGATCTACAAAAACGGTCGGAAAATAAGATAAGGAAAAGGCCGACTAGGCCTAGCGGAAGTCTTCGATGGAGAGGCTGTAGGAACATGGTAAGGTCTACGTTAAGCCCACCGGATCAACCCAGGCGCGACAATCCACGTTTACTTAAATAACACCTCGGTTATCTAAGGCCTCACGGGAACTGTACCGAAAAGCTCGCAAGAAGTTTTCCTCGCCTTTCAGGAGCTAGCGACTATAGCCGACGTCCGCATTCGATAGGTGCCAGGTTATAAAGGGATTTAAGGGAACGAAAAGGCCGATAAGCTAGCGAAAAAAGAGGCCGCACTCTTAGCACGTCGGTTAGCCTAAGCTATGTACGCAGGTATAAAACGACTTTGAAAAACAATTATATAAGAACAATTCACGAAGTGGTAGGAGGAGGCCTCTTAAGGCTATAAGCGCTACCGAGAGCTTGAATTCACCGACGCTACCGTTAAGGTGCTTAAGGAGCTGGACCTCCTTAAACGGATACTCCACAACTTTCTCGCGCTCTAATTAGGATATAGGGACTTCGACTAGTACCATAAGAAATTCCAACATCCCCAAAACGACCGATGCACCTGCCGACTATTACGAACACCGGAATATCTAGTCTACTGCCGCAAAATAAGAAAGTAACAGGCCTGTTAGCCGAAATTCGACCCCGAACCGAAAACCTTAAAGGAATACTAGCAATAGCTAATACACAACCTAAAGAGGTTCCAGCTTTTTATAATGTTAACGAAGTATTATAAGGATATATACCTATTATCGGTAGGCCGCAGAAGTTACTTTATATGAAGTCGCAGCTATTCAGACGGAGATAGATCCGGGAACGAGCTCGCACGGAGGAGCCACGGAGACGGTTTGACCAAAGGATTGCCTTTAGGCTTGACATGCGAGATATCTCGTGTTCATGTAGATAGGCTCTCGCACGCCAGATGCCCCTCGGGAGGCGGGACACTGTCCCAGTATGGCGATAATACACACACACACACACATATACATACACACTGGCTAAAGACCGGCTGCTTTCCACCCATTCCGGATATTCTGGTCGTTAAGGCCGGCTAAGTAAGCTTTCTGATAACAGGTAAGAAAATTCCGCTTACCAACTACTGTTAAGTCCGTTAGTTAGGTCAGAAATCTAAGCTCTTTTTAATACACCGATTTTAGAGAACTGAAAACGGCTAAATCGAGAGGTTGGAGGATGTGAGGGGTATAAGGGGACAAAAAAAGAAGATAAATCGGATAAGAAAAGTATTGAAAAATAAAACCATTTGTTATATAGCTGCTATAGCCGTCTATAACAAGTAGGCAGTACTCGGAAGGGTCTTTAAGGGCGGTATTTGGGATAAAGACCTTCTCGAGCTACACGAACGCTATTTAATCTATAATCCATCCGTTTTCAGTTACAGTGAACTTCCAGCCTCTGAATTAGCTTAAATCGAGCGGGAACTATTATTATTAAACTATCTTGCCCTTAAAAATGACCAATAAGGGCAGGGCATGGCCTTAAGTAGAGATGCATTCGATAAAGGACGTCTAAATATAAGAACCAGGCTGTTTCTTTCGGACTGAGCGTTTTTCTGAACCTCCAAGTACTAGACCGTTCGATCCAGCACCTTCTAGGAGTCCTGCTTCGTCTATATTATAACGGTTAGCCGGTTTCACCCTTTGGATCTCCGGCAGTTGAAGATATCGGAACTATATACGAATTACCTCGACTAAGGCGCCATTAACACGCTGCGAGTCGATAGACCGGCTCTTCTGGACCCGTATAGCTGGGTTCCTGCGTAGGAAGGCCTGCAGCCACCTCTTTCCAAGTGGCTCGCTATCGCCTTAAGCCCGGAGGATGCGTTCGGCGAACTCCTTGACTTGGGCGTGTGAAGGTGGAAGCCCTAGGGCAGCTTAAGTCAGGATCCAAGTCGTAAGTAGCTCTTCTTAGACTGGTCTAAACCTCTGCTGGTGTGCGAAGGCTTCTGACCTGCGTTGATGCCCTTTAATTCGGCTCCGAAGTGTTGACCTCGGAATTCCGTATTCTTAAGCGGATTGCTGGACTGAAGCCCCATTAGCAACGGAGTCGAGAGCACTTTGGAGATCTTGTTCTTCGTATAGCTTCATCTTTAATTATTACACTTTTAAATTAAATTATAGGTTATTTGGAGTAAAACTGGCGAAGAAATAAAAGATATTAATTTGGGTGGCTGAGATGGCGGTGAATATTTTAAGGTGGCGAAAAGTGGGGAGTGGCGAAATGGGGGTCACCTAACTTAGCGGCGCCCTTACCTGATTACAAGGTTAGTATTCCCTAATGAGTCTTTTAGGTTCTTTCCAAAAGGCTTCTCCATCATGTTTTGGAAGCAAAACGCTCAGCATCGCAGTGGACATGACACATAGCAGAGAAATCCCAGACCAGGACACGAATGGCAGCACCAGCTCGGTCATGGTATTCACCCCTTTAGTCTGCCCGCATTGGATTCATAAATACGGCTTGTCCATAGAGGCCTTAAAGAGACAGATGTTTTGTCAAACCCAGAAAGGGACAAAACAATCAGACTGGGACTATGATCGGGATACCAGCAGAGGAGAGTTGGAGCGTGGTAACGGCTCTGTCGGCTCTATCAAAGGTTCAAGTGGTGGGCGGGACGCGTGGGAGGGGCGCAGCACAACACTCCCGCTACGGGTCAAGACAACGCGGATTATTTTAATCCGGGGGGTAGCCATGGCGAGATGTTGATCTCATGACCAGCGGGTGTCCCGCGAGGGGGGCGGGGTTTTGAAATTCCACCCGCAATTCCATAAACATGGGGTCATCCATATGAGGCCACTCGGAAACTTGGCGCTCCTGGCAGGTCACTTTGGGATCGTATGATAGCTCTGGCGCACCCTTGGCATTGGCTACATTCCTACGTATAGAGCCATCCCTAGTATCCTCTTTCTTGCGTTCCTTCTGGTATATGACTCGAACCTTGCGCCTGCCATGTACTCTCCAGTGAGACATACGGTTGCGTCACCATATGGGTTGTTCCACATCTCCGATCATTAGGTACTGTACCAAAAAACCTGGGATCATGGAGTTGTCTTGCTAAATGCGCGCACGTAAGCGGCGCGGCTTTCTAATCACCAGGCCTGCTGCTTTCCGTCGTAACGCCACAGCTTCCCTCCGTGGGACCCCTTAGTACTCTCGTCGATCAGCTTGACGACGCCCTCAACCGAATCCTGAAGCTTGACCGGCGCCTCTTCCAGACCGAAGATTCTGGCGGCCGCATTGCCACCGTCGGATTGAGAGAATCTGGAGAAAGCGGAGTCAGCGGGAGATGAAAAGGGCGGGTCGAAGGCAGCCCAACGCACCCAGGGTCAACAACGAAGGCTGTGAGCTTCCCCTCCTCGCCGTTGATGCGCTTGGTGAGCCAGTGCACGGCTGCTTTGGACGGGCCATACGCTGCGTTGGGGATCGGGGCTTGGTTCTCGAGCACGCCGGCCCCGGAGCCGAGGGTGACCCATTTGGCCGTCGCCGCCGCCGACTTCCGCAGTAGCGGCAAAGTTGCCTGGTAAAGCCAGACCACGGCAAACGTGTTGGTCTTCAGGTGTGTTTGGAGATCCTGGACCCGGAGCTCGGCGACCGAGGGGAACAGGAGCGCGATGCCCGCGTTGGCCACGACGATGTCGAGGCGATCGATGCAGTGCTCCGTTCGCAGTTGCTGCACCGCCGCCGCCGCGTCGCCCTCGACCGTCGAGTCGATCTTTACAACGATGAGCTTAGTGCCCTCGCCCTTGGGAATGTCAAACAGCGCCTTGGACGTCGCGTGGCTGGGGTCCCGATTACCCGCAATAACAACGTGGTTGGGCCTCGCAAGGAAGGCTTCAAGGAAACCCCTGCCCAGGCCGCGGTTAGCGCCGGTGATCAAAACTGTTGTGTTCGTCATGGCATCTGGCAGCATGAATATTGATATGTTACGAAGATAAGATGGCGTATGAGAACAGTTGTTGTCCCTTTTTATAGGCTACGATGAGGAGGGAAACGCCGAAGAGGAGGTGCCTCGCCGTATCTATAAGTACGCCAACTGCGAACCCCTGCTTACAAATTCCCGTTACCCTTCCTCGTGCCTTGGGTTATGAGGTCTCGCTGTACAGCGTCAGCAAGAGAGTTGTTACTCTCGCTGGTCGCTCACGCCAAACGCAAAAAGTAGGCTAGCCGACGCGGACGCCCACTTGTCAAGCCTCCAGTTGACTGTATTCTGGCCGGATTTGTAATCACGTTACACCAACGTACTGTATCTGGCACGATTTGTCAGCTCGTCACCCCAGACCAGGAACCCGGCCCGAAATGCCTGGGGCCCCGTGTTGCTGACGCCTGGGCGAAACTCTGACACTCGGGCGGGCCGCCTTATTGGATACGGAATGAATAGAATGGGGGTAACCTGTGGCTGGTTTGTAGGCTAAAGAAATCACGGTATCTTCACCGAAACAGCGGGTCGCGGCACCTAAAATGTAAAGAGGAAAAGACGATGGCGCTCTTCCTGGGCGCGGCGTCACTACGACAGCGGCGCTCACATCTAAGCCGGCTGGCAATCAGTAGGCGGTTATTTGGGCTGTCGCAGGGCTGGCCAGGCAGAACCTAGCGGGGAGGGTTGTACAAGTCTTAAGTCGATCCCCGTCACCATGAAGGCGGTCTTGGTCAGATTACCAAAGGCAAAGGTGGGAGACATCATCGATATAAACATACGAGCGAAAAGGGAGGTATTTAGCATTACACGCATCCATTTCCGTAAATTCATTGGCCCTACGTCCATCTCGTCGTTCCGCTGTGGCTGATGAAGGAGCCGGAGAACCCATCGGCGATAGTAGACTGTTCAATGGCGGCCAGAACTCTGTCCGCCCCTGCGGTGGGAGACGCCACTGTATAGCCTGGTGCATACTTGGCGAACTTGGCGCCCCATTTTATCTGCTTGGCCTGATCCTCCGGCGAGACTGCGAATGAGAGTGGTTGAGTACTTATAACTTGAGAGAAGTTTGATAATTGACAGGGACCTCAACGTACGTGGCTCTGGCAGGCCCTCGGTGGTGTCGACGAGGCCCGGACATACGGATAGGAGCAAGATACCTTCCTCCTCGTAGTCGGCGGCGAGCTTAGATACGGCGAGGCTCACGGCGACTTTGCTCGCCGCATATGGGCCGGCGTTGCTGAGCTTGGCCTCATTGACAAGGCCTAGAAAGCGTCGCGTTAGAAATTCAAACCCACGGAATGGCCGTCCCGGTAGAAGATTCACGTACCGATGTCGCCCAAGGCGCTCGAGAGGGTGACGATCTTCTTGACGCTGCCCTTGCGAACCAGGGGCAGAAAGGCGAAGATGGTCTTGACCACGCCGAAAACGTTGACCACCATGTACTTGCGCGCCTCTTTGACCCATTGATCCACCTCGTTCTCACTAATCGCCTTGGAATTCATAAGAACACTTCTTTCCAAGAGAACGGTTGTAATGTAGCTTACTAAAACAAAAAAAAACTTTTCGAAACCGACCCCACACAGCGATAACTTCACAACCGCGACTCTATAAGCTACCGGATAGCCCGGAAACTATTCCTAGGGCTTCAGTTAGCCTAGAAATGGTCGATTCACCACCCTCGAGGCAAAGCGCGGGTGGTGGGAGCCGCCATAGGCCCGCCCCACCCCCCGAGCCGTCACCTCCGGACTCAAGAACACCATCGCTAGACAGCATTACAGCACCTGGACGCAGTCTAGAGGATATACGCAGCACTATAGATAACTTTAAACGCTTCCTAGCTAGTGAAGTCAACATTGCGGCCTTAGCCGCAGCGGTTTAAGCCGCTATTCCGGTCTTAAAGACGGCGGCCAAGGAATCGGACAACCAGCCCAGCGTCGAAAGACGTATCAATGCTATCGAGAACACGCTGTAAGCTATTTATAAGGAAATCAAAGCTCCTAAGACGTACGCTGCAGCCGCTATTGCCCTTACCGCCGCCCCGGCGCCTAGGGCCCCCTAGGTAGCCAAGACTCTGCCTCCTCGACACGAATAAGAGGTAACGGTTAAGGCCGCAGGAACTAAAGGCCGCACTTACAAAGAGATCGTACGGAAAGTTAACGCAGCAACAGGTAAATAAACAGCAATAGCTACACGGAAGCTTCCTAGCGGAGATTATGCTATTACCTATAAGACAGCAAAAGAGAAGCGACAGCTGGAAACCGACCCGGCCTGGACCACCGAGGCCTTTAAAGAGAACGCCTCTATCTAGAAGAGAAAGATCCTAGTGGTGGCTTATGGCATCAATAAGGAGGCTATAAAGACAAACCAAGGGCAGCTAGGAGTCCAACTCCGGAACCAGCCTGGCGGCCCTATCGACGTCCTAGAGGCCAAGCTCCCTCGCAAGGCTAAGACCTCGTCTAGGAAGGTCACGGCCCTATATATAGCAGTACCTATAGTGCAATAAGCGGAACAGCTATGCCGAGACGGCCTTATTTGGCAGTATAGCTACTATCTATGCGAACCCTTCGCTGAAGGAGCCCAGCTTAAGCAGTGCTACCACTGCTACCGTTATGGACATATCGCCTGTGTCTGCCGCCACGCACGTAGGTGCAGGCTCTGCTCTTTAACAAAGCATAACGATAAAGAATACCTAGAAGCCGAGAATAAGAGCCGGTACTGCTGTCTAGCATACCGAGGACCACACACCGCGTGGTCTAAGGAGTGTCCAGTCCGTTAAGAGCAGGTCCAGATCGCTAAGGCTACTTATATCATAAGACCGAAGGGATTCGCACTGCCCTCGCAAGAACCCCCTAAGCCAACAGCCGAGGACTGGTAGACAGTACAGCCGCGAAAGCGTCGAGCAACTAGCTGCTATACTAGAAACACTAGCAAAGCCTGTAGCAGAACCCACGAAGAGATAGACGATATGGACATCGAAACACCGGAGTTAACACTAAACAGCATCCACGCTCGAACAGCGCTAAAGATCCTACATTGGAACACGCAGAAAAGCAAGAAAGCACAGATACCGGTAGTCGATGCTATCTCCGAAGATTACGACATCCTAGCTATCCAAGAGCCCTGGCGAAACCCACACATGCTGACCACCTACTGCCTAAGATCCTCTCCGTACTACCTCCTATACGCTACCGAAGGGGGTAGAGCATGCATCTATATTAACAAGAAGTTCCCCCCAGCACAGTGGACCTACAAGGCGCAGCTAGATAGATGCCATGTCACGATCCAGCTGCCAGACGGTCCCATAACGGTTGTCTGCATATACTCGCCTCCCCTTGGGTCCACCAGCAGATCGGACCTGCCAGCTATCGAAGCCCTCCTTGCCGAACCCCAGCTAAGACGAACAGTCCTCGTGGGAGACTTCAACGTCCACCACCCTATCTGGGGAGGATATAACGTCCGACCCTATAGGGCAGCTAGCAAGCTGCTCCAGCTAGCAGAATCCTGGAGACTCCAGCTAATCACACCCCCTGGAACACCGACATAGACACAAAAAGGATACGCAGACTCCACAATCGACCTAGCCTAGGCCACGGACGATCTCCGGGTCGCCTATAATGGATACGCACCGTACGCAGGGTCCGATCACCTCCCTCAGGTGATACGTGTGGCTGGACCTCATATAGACCGCCAAGATAGACTACGACGCAGCTGGAAAACAGCTGACTATAACCAAGCAAAAGCAGAAGCGGCGCACCTACCACAGCTAGGTCGACTCGAGACACTAGAAGAAATCGATAGCTACGCCGAGACGTTAACTAAGGAGCTAACTCGGATAGCCGACTTAGTTGCCCCCCTCTGCTACTCTAAGGGGAGAGGCAAGGCCTGGTGGAATCACGACATAAAAAGAGCTATAGAGGAGGAGAGACGAGCCCAGCGAGCATAGCTATCCGACAGGACAGACGCAGCCTGGCGAGCTCTTCGGTAAGCATCCCTTGCGAAAAAGAAAACGATCCGAGAAGCCAAGACAGCGTCCTGGAGACATATACTCCACGAGGCTTCTAGTCAGCCAGCTAGCATCTGGAATATTGCGAGATGGGTAAGAACGGAAGGAGTAGCAACGCCGTTACCCCCCGCAGTCCCTACGCTCTACACACCGCGTGGCGAAGTAACGACCCATAAGGAGAAAACAGAGGCCTTCCGAGAGAGGTTCTATCCCCTTCCTAAAGCTACGCACACTGGCTTCCGAATAACGAACCGGCTCGCAGCGCCTCTCAATATGGACAGCAAAGTGACAGCAGAACAAGTCCAAGACGTCCTCAATAAAGTAGGCCAGTGGAAGGCGCCTAGGCCAGACCAGCTTCCGAACGGATTCCTTAAACGCTTAGGAAATCCCCTCTTCCAGGCCTTGGCCTCCCTAGCGGAAGCATGCTGGCGTATAGGATACTACCCAACAGCGTTCCGCAAAGCAGTGACCGTTATCCTCCGGAAACCAGGAAAGCAGTTAAACGAGTACCACTAAGCCAGCGGATGGAGACCTATCGCCCTACTTAACACTATAGGGAAGGTAATCGAGAGCCTACTAGCGCAACGGCTAGCTAGCTTCGCCGAGGAGAACGGGCTGCTCCTAGACGAACAGATAGGGATCCGAAAGGGCCGCTCTATAGAAACGGCCCTACAGCTGCTAACGGACCTGGTCTGTACAGCCTGGAAGCATGGAGGCGCAGCAACCCTTCTATCGCTGGATATCTCAGGCGCTTTCGACTCCGTCGACTATAGAAGGCTTATTGTTAACCTGCGAGCGCTGAGGGTCCCTATATAGACTATTAGCTGGATCCGAAGCTTCCTATCTAACCGGTCCACGACGCTATTCTTCGACGGCTAAGAATCGGACGAGATCCCAGTCCTAGCAGGCGTCCCACAGGGCTCACCCCTATCGCCTATCCTCTTCTGCCTTTATACAGCCGGTCTCTATAAGGCTCTCCGCGCTATACCAGGGATAGCTACTATAGCCTTCGCAGACGACACGAACCTCGTGGGCTTCGGCTTAAACCCCGAGCAGACCTGCGAGCGGCTGGGAGCCGCTTATAGGATCTATAAAGAATGGGCAGTCAGCCACGGCATAACCTTCGCAGTCCAGAAATATCACCTAGTCCACTTCTCTCGAAGACGGAAAGGTCCGGACACGAAGATAGCCTTAGAAGGCCACGAAATCGAACTAGAAGACTCCTGCCGCGTCCTTGGCATCCAGGTGGATAGACGTCTCCGCTGGGACGTCCATATCCAGTCGATATCGAAGAAGATGGCGACACAGGTCTATGCCTTAAACCGCATAGCCGGCTTTACGTGGGGCGCGTCTCTTCAACGAGCCCGCCAAGTCTACATAGCGGTTATACGGTCTGCGATAGGCTATGGAGCTTCAGAGTGGCACCGCCAAATCTCGAAAAATAGAGCTAAGGCACTTAACGACGTCTAAACAGAGTGCCTCCGAAAGGTCACAGGAGCTTTCAAAGCCACGGCTACCGTAATACTAAAAACAGAAGCTTACGTGTCCCCCTTAAACATGTGGCTTAACAGAAGGGTGGCGGCGTCGGAAGAGAGGCTCCAACAGCCGCGCATCGCATCACTTATCCAAGCTAGATGCGACATGGCAGCTAGGTGGATCCTAACAAGGCCGACTCGACGGCGCAGACCGACAGGTCCGGAAGTCCCCGACCGCAAGAGATGGCTAGACACGTGGCTAGCTGGAGAGTCGGCAAGTAAGGCCGAGGAGAGAGACTGGCTCCAGAGATGGCAGCAAAGCCAGACACTGCGGCAAATCCAGACATCGCGAGCTCCAGCAATAATAACAAAAAAGCCTCCAGATAAACACGTCCTTAATCTCCATAAAAGACTTCACAAGGCAGAGAGCTCGATCCTCGTCTAAGCGAGGACCGGCAAGATTGGGCTGCGAGACTTCCTTTTTAAGCGCAGGGTTCCAGGCTTCGACAGCCCATGGTGTGACTGCAGTCAGGGTAGGGAGACCATCCGGCATATCCTCGTTTTCTGCCCACGGGAAAGAGAAAGACGAGATCATCTCGTCCAAGCTCTAGGAGGACCGGTAGACACGGATAGGATGCTCGACACCCCCGGAAAAGCAGGAATTATCGCGAGATAGCTACTCCGCTCGGGCAGGCTGGACATGTTCCAGCTGGCGAATCAACTCATTAGCTAGGAAGCGGGCGCGCTAAGCCCGATCTCGGTATAGCAGGTCAAAGAGCAGATAAAAGCGGTGCGACGCAGCGGAACCTAGGTTTTTCACCCGGCCGGACGTTAGCCCGGAACGGTTTTCCTAGGCTAAAATGCGCAGGGGGTCCTCATGGCCTAGATAGGTCGCTAGGTGTAAGAACAATAATAATAATAATAATAATGTAGCTTACTACTCGCTCGAGGACTTGAGAGCCCTCGAGTTATCAGTGTAGGCGGCGTAATTGATGAGCACGTCTAGTCCGTGGCGCCCCAGTAGTATGTCGACTTCCGCCACCGCGTGACTGATAGTCTCGTCGTCGGTGATGTCAGCCTCGACGAGGTGCACGTGGCTCAGGCTGTGGGACTGGAGGCGCGCCTCAGTCGCACGCTTGTCGCGCACCAAGCCCACAACCGTATTGGCGGGACTGGCGGCGAGGCGCTGCATGAAGGCATACTGTGGCGTGGTTCAGCGTCTAACTGCGGGCACTGGCACTGGGGATTTCTTTTCCGTGAGGTTTTCGCCGGAAAGGGTTCATGGGCAGTAGGCACTAGCCTCCGCCTGCGGCCGCACTCGGTCCCGCGGGACGTCACCGTCGCTCTCAGTCTCGGACAGAAATCACACCTGGAATTCAAGTCCTCGGTGAGGTTCCCACTGCGTTTCCCCTGCTTCAATATCTTTTCGTGGGCAGGTTCTCAGAAGAAGGGAGAATAACTCACTCCCAAGCCTCGACTGGCTCCGGTGACTAGGTAGGTCGGCATAGTATAGGCCAGAGATGAAACTGAACCGTGAAGAGACTTATAATGGTGAGGGAGAGGGTAGTTCGCTCAACATCCCAAGAAAGCTCGGATGTTATTATTATTATTATTATTCTTACACCTAGCGACCTATCTAGGCCATGAGGACCCCCTGCGCATCTTAGCCTAGGAAAACCGTTCCGGGCTAACGTCCGGCCGGGTGAAAAACCTAGGTTCCGCTGCGTCGTACCGCTTCTATCTGCTCTTTGACTTGCCATACCGAGATCGGGCTTAGCGCGCCCGCTTCCTAGCTGATAAGTTGATTCGCTAGCTATAAAATGTCCAGCCTTCCGGAGCGGAGTAGCTATCTTGCGATAATTCCTGCTTTTCCGGGGGTGTCGAGCATCCTGTCCGTGTCTACCGGTCCTCCTAAAGCTTAGACGAGATGATCTCGTCTTTCTCTTTCCCGTGGGCAGAAAACGAGGATATACCGGACAGTCTCCCTGCCCTGACTGCAGACACACCAGGGGCTGTCGAAACCTAGGACCCTACGCTTAAAAAGGAAGTCTCGCAGCCTAATCTTACTAGTCCTCGCTTAAACGAGGATAGAGCTCTCGGCCTTATGGAGTCCCTTATAGAGCTTAAGGATATGCTTATTTAGCGGTATCTTAGTTACTGCTAGGGTTTATACTGTTCGATTTTATTACACTTATTACTATCTTGAAAGCTAGTCTCCCTCCTCAGCCTTATATGCTAAGTCTCTAGCTAGCCATTTGTCTAGCTACCTCTTACAATCGGGAGCGTCGGGGCCTTTCGGTCTACACCAGCGAGTCGGTCTTGTTAGGATCTATTTAGCTGCGCTATCGCATCTCGCTTAGATAAGTGATGCGATACGCGGCTGTTAGAGCCTCTCTTCCGATGCCGCCACCCTTCTGTTAAGCCACATGTTTAAGGGGGACACGTAAGCTTCTGTTTTTAGTATTACGGTAGCCGTGGCTTTGAAAGCTCCTGTGACCTTTCGGAGGCACTCTGTTTAGACGTCGTTAAGTGCCTTAGCTCTATTTTTCGAGATTTGGCGGTGCCACTCTGAAGCTCCATAGCCTATCGCAGACTGTACGACGGCTGTATAGACTTGGCGGGCTCGCTGGAGAGACGCGCCCTATATCGAGCCGGCTATCTGGTTTAGAGTATAGACCTGCGTCGCCATTTTCTTCGATATCGACTGGATATGGACGTCCTAGCGGAGACGTCTATCCACCTGGATGCTAAGGACGCGGCAAGAGTCTTCTAGTTCGATTTCGTGACCTTTTAAAGCTATCTTCGTATCCGGACTTTTCCGTCTTTAAGAAAAGTGGACTAGGTGATATTTCTATACTGCGAAGGTCATGCTGTAGCTGACTGCCTATTCCTTACAGATCCTGTGAGCGGCTTCTAGCTGCTCGCAGGTCTGCTTAGGGTTTAAACTGAAGCCCACGAGGTTTATGTTATCTATGAAGGCTATAATAGCTATCCTTAATATAGCGCGGAGAGCCTTATAAAGACCGGCTATATAGAGGCAGAAGAGGATAGGCGATAAAGGTGAGCCCTGTAGGACGCTTGCCGGGACTAGGATATTGTCCGATTCCTAGCTGTCGAAGAATAGTATAGTGGACTAGTTAAATAGGAAGCTTCGGATTTAGCTAATAGTCTATATAGGAACCCTTAGCACTCGTAGGTTAGCGAGGAGCCTTCTATAGTCGACGGAGTCGAAAGCGCCTGAGATATCCAGCGATAAAAAGGTTGCTACACCTCTATGTTTCTAGGCTATGCAGACTAGGTCCGTTAGCAACTGTAAGGCCGTTTCCGTAAAGCGGCCTTTCTGGTTACCTATTTGTTTATCCGGGAGCAGTCCGTTCTCTTCGGTAAAGTTAGCTAGCTGTTACGCTAGTAGGCTCTCGATCGCTTTCCCTATAGTGTTAAGCAGCGCGATAGGTCTCTATCCGCCAGCTTAGTGGTACTCCCTTGGCTGCTTTCCTGGCTTCCGGAGGATAACGGTGACTGCTTTATGGAACGCTCTTAGATAGTATCCTATACGCTAGCACGCTTCCGTTAGGGAGGCCAAGGCCTGGAAGAGGGGCTTTCCTAGGTGTTTAAGAAATCCGTTCGGAAGCTGGTCTAGTCTAGGTGCCTTCCACTGGCCTGCCTTAGTGAGGACGTCTTGGACTTGTTCTGCTGTCACCTTGCTGTCTATATCGAGAGGCGCTGCGAGCCGGTTCGTTATTCGGAAGCCAGTGTACGTAGCCTTAAGGAGGGGATAGAACCTGTCTCGGAAGGCCTCTGTTTTCTCCTTATAGGTCGTTGCTTTACCACGCGGTGTATAGAGCGTAGGGACTGCTGGGGGTAATAGCGGTGCTGCTCTTTCCGTTCTTACCTATCTCGCAATGTTCCAGATGCCAGCTGGCTAACTAGAAGCCTTATAGAGCATATATCTCTAGGACGCTGTCTTAGCTTCTCGGATCGTTTTCTTTTTCGTAAGCGATGCTTGCCGAAGGGCTCGCCAGGCTACGTCTGTCCTATCGGATAGCCATACTTGCTAGGCTCGTCTCTCCTCCTCTATAGCTCTTTTTATATCGTGGTTCCACTAAGCCTTACCTCTCCCCTTAAAGTGGCGGAGGGGGGCAACTAGGTCGGCTATCCGAGTTAACTCCTTAGTTAACGTCTCGGTGTAGCTATTAATTTCTTCTAGTGTCTCGAGTTGCCCTGGCTATAGTAGGTGTGCCGCTTTTGCCTTCGCCTGGTTATAGTCAGCTGTTTTTTAGCTGCGTCGTGGCTTGTCTTAACGGTCTATATAGGGTCCAGCTACACGTATCACCTAGGGGAGGTGATCGGATCCAGTAAATAGGGCATACCTATCGTAGGCAGCTCGGAGATTGTCCGTGGCCCACGCTAAGTCGATTGTGGAGTCCATACACCCTCTTCGAGTCCATATCGGTGTTCCAAAGGGAGTGATCAGCTAGAGTCTCCAGGATTTTGCTAGCTGGAGTAGCTTGTTAGCTGCATTATAGGGTCGGACGTTATATCCTCCCTAGACGGGGTGGTGGATATTGAAGTCTCCTACGAGGACTGTTCGTCTTAGCTAAGGTTCAATATAGAGGGCTTCGATAGCAGGCAGGTCCAATCTGTTAGTGCACCTAAAGGGAGGTGAGTATATACAGACGACTGTTATAAGGCCGTCTAATAGTTGGATTATAATACGACACCTATTTAGCTGCACCTTATATATCCACTGTATTAAGGTGTACTTCTTATTAATATAAATATATACCCTACCTCCCTTAGTTATGTAAAATAGGTAGTATAAAGAGGATCTTAAGTAGTAGGTAGTCGGTATATATAGGTTTCGCTAGGGTTCTTAGATAGCTAGGATATTATACTCTTTAGAGATGGCATCGACTACTAGGATCTATGCTTTCTTACTTTTCTACGTGTTCCAGTGTAGGATCCTTAGCGCTGTCATAGTCGAGCATAAATGCTGTTAAGTGTTAACTCCGGTGTTTCGATGTCTATGTTGTCTGTCTCTTCGTGGGTTCTACTGCGGGCTCTGCCAGTGCTTCTAGTGCGGCAGCTGGTTGCTCGACGCTTTCGCGGCTGTACTATCTGCCAGTCCTCGGCTGTTAGCTTAAGGGGTTCTTACAAGGGCAGTGCGAACCCCTTCGGTCTCGTAATATAAGTAGCCTTGGCGATCTGGACCTGCTCTTGGCGGACTGGACACTCCTTAGACCACGTAGTGTGTAGTCCTCGGTATGCTAGACAGCAGTACTGGCTTTTATTCTCGGCTTCTGGGTATTCTTTATCGTTATACTTTATTAAAGAGCAGTGCCTGCACCTGCATACGTGGCGGCAAACACGGGCGATATGTCCATAACAGTAGCAGTGGTAGTATTGCTTAAGCTGTGCTCCTTTAATAAAGGGCTCACATAGATAGTAGCCATACTGCTAAATAAGGCCGTCTCGGTATAGCTATTCCGCTTGTTAAACCGTGGGTACTGCAATATATAAGGCCGTGACCTTCCTAGACGAGGTTTTGGCGTTGCGAGGGAGCTTGGCCTCTAGGACGTCGATAGGGCCGCCGGGCTGGTTCCGGAGTTGGACTTCTAGCTGCCCTTGGTTTGTCTTAATGGCCTCCTTGTTGATGCCATGAGCCACCACTAGGATCTTTCTCTTCTGGATAGAGGCGTTCTCTTTAAAGGCCTCGGTGGTCTAGGCCTGGTCGGTTTTTAGCTGTCGCTTCTCTTCTGCTGTCTTGCAGGTAATAGCATAGTCTCTGCTAGGAAGCTTCCATGCGGCTATTACTGTTTCTCTGCCTGTTGCTGCGTTAACTTTCCACACGATCTCTTCGTAGGTGCGGCCTTCAGTTCCTGCGGCCTTAACCGTTACCTCCCGTTCGTGTCAAGGAGGCAGAGTCTTAGCTACCTAGGGGGCCCTAGGCGCCGAGGCGGCGGTAAGGGCAGTAGCAGCTGCAGCGTACGTCTTCGGAGCTTTAATTTCCTTATAAATAGCTTGCAGCGTGTTCTCGATAGCATTGATACGTCTTTCGACGATGGGCTGGTTGTCCGATTCCTTGGCCGCCGTCTCTAGGACCGGAATGGCGGCTTGAACTGCTGCGGCCAAGGCCGCAATGTTTACTTCACCAGCTAGGAAGCGTTTAAAGTCGTCTATAGTGCTGCGTATATCCTCTGGACTGCGTCCAGGTGCTGTAATGCTGTCTGGCGATGGTGTTCTTGAAAAGCTCGGATGAGTATTTTATAGTGAATGAGTAGCGGCATACAAATGGCGGCTTCCTGTGGAGTTCACCTGTAGAATTAATTTGTGTTTAGAAGCCTTCGACACGTCGTCTAGCTAACAGGGGGCAATAGATATCAGTTAAGCCGAGTCTAAGTTTTAAGACCGGTGCGCGGGTTTCCAATTTAGTCGAAAATCTGACATCTTACCGAAAACGTTCCAGCGCTGAACATTCGAGGTCCTGACCCCGCTAGGATGCATATTACTCATGCTGACCTTTCATAGTCAGCGGCCGAGCCGTACAACGAAGTATAGCCGGCAGGGTGTGACATATGCCGTGTGATAAGTTAGGTGACCCCCATTTCGCCACCCCCCACTTTTCGCCACCTTAAAATATTCACCGCCATCCCAACCACCCAAATTAATATCTTTTATTTCTTCGCCAGTTTTACTCCAAATAACCTATAATTTAATTTAGAAGTGTAATAATTAAAGATGAAGCTATACGAAGAACAAGATCTCCAAAGTGCTCTCGATTCCGTCGCTAATGGGGCTTCAGTCCAGCAATCCGCTCAAGAATACGGAATTCCGAGGTCAACACTTCGGAGCCGAATTAAAGGGCATCAACGCAGGTCAGAAGCCTTCGCACACCAGCAGAGGCTTAGACTAGTCCAAGAAGAGCTACTTACGACTTGGATCCTAACCTAAGCTGCCCTAGGGCTTCCACCTTCACACGCCCAAGTTAAGGAGTTCGCCGAACGCATCCTCCGGGCTTAAGGCGATAGCGAGCCACTCGGAAAGAGGTGGCTGCAGGCCTTCCTATACAGGAACCCAGCTGTACGGGTCTAGAAGAGCTGGTCTATCGACTCGCAGCGTGTTAATAGCGCCTCAGTCGAGGTAATTCGCCTATAGTTCCGATATCTTCAGCTGCCGGAGATCTAGAGGGTGAAACCGGCTAACCACCATAATATGGACGAAGCAGGACTCCTAGAAGGTGCTGGATCGAACGGTCTAGTACTTGGAGGTTCGGAAAAACGCTCAGTCTAAAAGAAGCAGCCTAGTTCTCGTGCTTAAACCTTCTTTATCGAATGTATCTCTACTTAAGGCCATGCCCTGCCCCTATTGGTCATTTTCAAGGGCAAGATAGTTCAATAGCAATGGTTCCCGCTCGATTTAAGCCAATTCAGAGGCTGGAAGTTCACTGTAACCGAAAACGGATGGATTACAGATTAAACAGCGCTCGAGTGGCTCGAGAAGGTCTTCATCCCGAATACCGCCCCTAAGGACCCTTCCGAGTACCGCCTACTCGTTATGAACGGCTATGGCAGCTATATAACAACTGATTTTATATTTCAGTGCTTCTCTTATCGGATTCATTTTCTTTTTTTGCCCCCTTATACCTCTCATGTCCTTTAACCTCTCGATTTAGCCGTTTTCAGTTCTTTAAAATCGGCGTACCGGAAAGAGCTTGAATTTCTGACCCAACTAACGGACTTAACGGTAGTTAGTAAGCGGAATTTTCTTGCCTGCTATTAGAAGGCTCGCTTAGCTGGCCTTACCGACTAGAATATCCGGAATGGGTGGAAAGCAGCTAGTCTCTGGCCAGTAAGTATAGCTAAACCACTTTTAAGCCGGAATTTGGTTTAAAATATACACCAAACAACACCCAATACGACAAAATCGAAGGAATCCCACTTGAATAAGGTCTTCTCGACACCTCCAAAGAGATCCGGTACTTCTATAGTAGTTTGGTTTACTCTAAAGAAGATGTCGGACTTTAAAGACCAAGTGCAGCTTTCGAACCAGCTAGCGGAACACTTAACTATATAACGACTACCCTTCCGGAAGATCCAAAAGGCCTTTGATAAGAAGAATATCCAATTAGCTACTGCTTAAAGGCAAATTCAAGCCCTCGAAGCTAAGATTGAGACTATTAGACCAAAGAAAAGGAAGAAAGTGGATTTGAGCTTAAATTCGAAGTTCGCGAATATCGAAGACATCCACCGAGCTCAATTAGCAGTCGGAGAGGCTGAAAGTGGTCTAGATAAAGAGAGCGATAGCGAAAGCCTAAGTGAGGCTGGTTTTTGTATCATGGTTCTTATAAAATAAGAATATATAGTCGGTTGAAGTAATAAGACTGATTTTGATGCGGTTAAGCTAAGGGTGGCGAAAAGTGGGGGGTGGCAAAATGGGGGTCACCTAACTTACGTGACGGACCTGGGGCCCTGCCAATCTGGGGCAGCTGTCAAGGCCCTGCCACCTGATGAAGTGGGGACCGTTTGTTCGAGAGTAAATAATCCCAGCAGCGCCGCCAGCACCGCAGCAGATAGCTTAATCTACACCTTCTGTTTGACCCCCTCTACTATTCGCGTCACCGTGTCACGGTCCCGAGACTAAAGTAAAGGATACCCAAAGGATGTAATGGCGCGGGTGGGTGGCCAGGAAATGCGAAGTGGGCGAGATTGGGCAAACAAGCAGGGGATGGGCGGGCGCAACTCGGTTCGATACGAAAGTCAACCGGTGCTGTTACTCCTAGCATTATAAAAGATACGTCCGTTGTTCTCGTGCCGGGCGGGGCGACGCTGTTGGAAAACTCCGTCTCACCCACAAGTCATGTATGTAAAATGAAACCTCCTCTTCCCTCTCGTGCCGTACCCTCTACCTCTTTTCTTATTCAATCCATAATTGATCACAGTCATCTCCACCTTCGTTTAACAACCACTGGCTAAGTTTTGTCTTCCAACGATCGCGTAAGTACTCTTAGTTATTGTCGACAGTTAATCTCGCATCGTTCCGAAGCAGCTTTACCTAATTTTTCCGCCTCTCACCACCCTACTCACCCTGCACCTCATTACTAATTTTACAGTAAGGACCAAGTGATTATTACGTCCTTTAGGCAGTCCTTATCATCGGATAAAGAGCTCGTGTAGCAACCCTTACATGTTTTAATGACATCTCGGTTCGGTACAATACGAGAAACTTCTTCCCCAGCCCTATTCTTCTAGAACTGTAACGGGCGGTTCGGGATCCCTAAAACCTCGAGATATGCCCCATGAATTAGCCTTTCTAGGTACCACAAGACAACAGGGCGCCATGTAGTAAGGCAAGTGTCGGGCGAAGATACAGAAGAACCCAGCGTGATACCTAAATCGGTCCCCGTACTATAGTTACAAAATGTGCCTGCATTACAGCTCCTACCGACCTACTTGTTACGATCCTAAGGAATCCAAGCCAAGAAAAGTGGCTTAGCACTACACCAGCCACCAACACCTCCTCCAGCCACAAAGGCAACAATAGGAAGAAGCCCTAGAAAGAAAGGAACCATTGCCGAGCAAGGGAAACATCGCCAGAACTTAGGACACTTCCCAATCGGGACGGGAGGTCACGTGACGGATCTCGGGATCTGGGTGAGAGCCAGAGAGCCGGGCTCGATGGGATCTCGCGAGATCCACGAGATCCAGAATATCAGTGAGGAAATGACTTAGTATATAAGTCAGAAGAATTTCCTAGTTAAACAGTCTGATACGTGGCGGGGGTAGGTAAACAGCAATAAGGTGCGGTATCCTTGTCAAGGAGGGGTCCTGCTACCCCACCTACCTAGTTGGGATATCGCACCATAGATAGTTTCCTGCCCTGACAGCCACTTCGTGGCCGGCGGACGGAATACATCATCTTTCCCTTCACCCCAGTCTTCGCCATATCACAGTCATTACCTTAGTGATTAATCTAAGCATCTATCTTACCTATAGATGGGAGTAACCTCCTAACGACCTATTGTGAAGTTCAGACCAGTTACCCGGCCAAGCACCCTCAGTCAGCAGTTACCCTACGACCAGTGTTCAAGCTAGACAGACGCTCTCTGTCCCTGATTGTACAAACCCTACGTTGCGCAGTACTTAGGTATAGCGTTCGTTACACTACTTTCACGCAACCTCAGTGCCTCACCAACTTCGTACGTCGGATTGTCAAAACGAGAGCCGCGGACCGTTCTGGAGGCGTGGGAACTGGTTTACTTATCTGTCTTCTCTAGCTGTGGAACGCGTGGGCTTATTCATCCACCATAGTAAATGGCCGGGGCAAAACTTTTCGAAACCGACTCCACACGGCGATAACTTCACAACCACGACTCTGAAACCCACCGGATAGCCCGGAAACAGTTCCTAGGGCCCCAATTACCCTAGAAATGGTCGATTCACCACCCTCGAGGCAAAGCGCGGGTGGTGAGAGCCTCCAACGGCCCGCCCCACCGCTTGAGCTATCGCCTCCGGACTCGAGAACGCCATCGCCAAGCAGCCTCACAGCACCTAGACCTGGTCTAGATGCCATACGCAGCGCGGTCAACAGCTTCAAACGCTTCCTAGCCGGTGAACCGGATATGGCAGCTATAGCCGCAGCCACCCAGACCGCCATTCCGATCCTAGAGGCGGCCCAGACAGCCGAGGGGCCAAACAGCTGCACTAGCATCGAAAAGCGCATTAACGCTATCGAGAACACGCTACAGGCTATCCATAAAGACATTAAAGCCCCTAAGACGTACGCAGCTGCTGCTTCCACTATAACTGCTACCCCCGCACCTAGAGCCCCCCAGACAGCCAAGGCACTGCCTCCACGGCAGGAACGAGAGATCACAGTTAAGGCCGCAGAGGTAGAAGGACGCACCTACGCAGAGATCGTACGCAAGATCAACGCCGCCGCAGGGAGAGAGGCAGCAGTAGCAGCTCGGAAGCTCCCCAGTGGAGACTACGCTGTTACATGCAAAACAACAGCAGAGAAACAGGCCTTAGAAGCCGACCTAGCCTGGACCGCCGAGGCCTTCGGAGAGAACGCCTCTATCCAGAAGAGAAAGATCCTGGTGGTAGCCCATGGCATCAACAAGGAAGCCGCAGAAACGAACCTAGGACAGCTAGGAACCCAGCTTCGGAACCAACCAGGAGGCCCTATCGACGTCCTGGAAGCAAAGCTCCCTCGCAACGCCAAGACGTCGTCCAGGAAGGTCACGACCCTATATATCGCCGTCGCTACTGTTCAGCAAGCAGAGCAGCTATGCCGAGACGGCCTTATCTGACAGTACGGGTACTATCCATGTGAGCCTTTCGCCGAAGGAGCGCAACTTAAGCAGTGCTACCACTGCTATCGATACGGACATATTGCCCGAGTCTGCCGTCACGCACGAAGGTGCGGACTCTGCTCTTCGACTAAGCATAACGATAAAGAATGCCCCGAAACGGAGAACCAAAGCCGATACTACTGTCCTGCATGTCGAGGACCACACACGGCGTGGTCTAAGGACTGCCCAGTCCGCCAGGAGCAGGCCCAGATCGCCAAGGCTGCTTATATCACGAGACCGAAGGGATTCGCACTGCCCCCGCAAGAACCCCCTAAGCCAACAGCCGAAGACTGGCAGACAGTACAGCCGCGGAAGCGTCGAGCAACCAGCTGCCGTACTAGAAGCACTGGCAGAGCCCGCAGCAGAACCCACGAAGCGATAGACGACATGGATATCGAAACGCCGGAATCTACGCAGGACAGCATCCACGCCCGCCAATGACAGCTCTAAGGATCCTACACTGGAACACGCGGAAAAGCAAGAAAGCGCAGATACCGGCAGTCGAGGCTATCCACGAAGAGTACGACGTTCTAGCTATACAAGAGCCCTGGAAGAACCCGTATATACCGACTACCTACTGCCCGAGATCCTCTCCGTACTACCTTCTCTATGCCACCGAGGGAGGCAGAGCATGCATCTACATTAATAAGAAGTACCCCCCAGCGCAGTGGACTTACGAGGCGCAGCCAAACAGGTGTCACCTCACGATCCAGCTACCTGACGGTCCCCTAACAGTTGTCTGCATATACTCGCCTCCCCCTGGGTCCACCAGCAGATCGGACCTGCCAGCTATCGAAGCGCTCCATGCCGAACCCCAGCTAAGACGAACAGTCCTCGTGGGAGACTTCAACGTCCACCACCCCATCTAGGGAGGATACAACGTCCGGCCCCATAGAGCGGCCGATAAGCTGCTCCAGCTAGCAGAATCCTGGAGGCTCCAGCTGATCACACCTCCTGGAACACCGACATGGACTCGAAAAGGATGCGCAGACTCTACGATCGACCTAGCGTGGGCCACGGACGATCTCCGGGCTGCGTACGACGGGTATGCTCCATATGCTGGATCCGACCACCTCCCACAGGTGATACGCGTGGCCGGAACTCGAAGCGATCCTCAGGATAGACCGCGACGCAGCTGGAAAACAGCCGATTACGACCAAGCGAAGGCAGAAGCGGCACACCTACCGCAGCCAGGGCTACTTAAGACACCAGAAGAGATCGACGGATACACCGAAATGTTAACCAAAGAGCTAACCCAGATAGCCGACCTCGCGGCACCCCCCCGTCGCTCTAAGGGGAGAGGCAAGGCCTAGTGGAATCGTAATATAAAGGAGTTCATAGAAGAGGAGAGAAGAGCCCAGCAGACATGGCTTTCCGACAGAACGGACGCAGCCTGGCGAGCCCTCCGACAAGCATCTCTATCGAAAAAGAAGGCAATCCGCGAAGCGAAAACATCGACCTAGAGAAGCATGCTACACGAGGCCTCCAGCCAGCCAGCTGGTGTCTGGAGCATCGCAAGATAGGCCAGAACTGAAGGGGCCGCGCCGCCGCTTCCCCTAGCCGTCCCCACGCTCTATACACCGCAAGGCGAAGCAACGACGCATAAGGAGAAAGCAGAGGCCTTCCACGTAAGGTTCTATCCTCCTCCTAAAGCTACGCCGACCGGTTTCCGAACAATAAACCGGCTCGCACCGCCTCTTAATATCGATTACGAGGTCACAACGGAGCAAGTACAGGACGTCCTTACTAAGGCCGGACAGTGGAAAGCGCCTGGACCGGACCAGCTCCCGAACGGATTCCTGAAGCGTCTAGGAAAGCCACTTTACCGAGCTCTAGCCTCTCTAACAGAGGCATGCTGGCGTATAGGATATTATCCTAGAGCGTTCCGGAAAGCAGTCACCGTTATCCTTCGGAAACCAGGAAAGCAGCTGAGCGAGTACCACCAAGCCGGCGGATGGAGACCTATCGCCCTGCTTAACACCATGGGCAAGGCGATCGAGAGCCTGCTAGCGCAACGGCTAGCCAGCTTTGCCGAAGAGAACGGACTCCTCCCAGACGAACAGATGGGTAACCGGAAAGGTCGTTCCACGGAGACTGCTCTGCGGCTACTAACGGACCTAGTTCGTACGGCCTGGAAGTATGGGGGCATAGCAACCCTCCTCTCGCTGGATATCTCGGGAGCTTTCGACTCCGTCGCCCATGGAAGGCTCCTCGCTAACCTACGAGCGTTAAGGGTCCCTATATAGACCATTAACTGGATCCGAAGCTTCCTATCTAACCGATCAACAACGCTGTTATTCGATGGCCAGGAATCGGATGAGATCCCGGTCCCAGCCGGCGTTCCGCAAGGCTCGCCCCTGTCACCTATTCTCTTCTGCCTCTATACAGCTGGTCTTTATAAAGCTCTCCGCGCCGTCCTAGGGATAGCTGCCATAGCTTTCGCAGACGACACGAACCTCGTGGGCTTCGGCTTAGACCCAGAGCAGACCTGCGAGCGGCTAGAAGCCGCTCACAGGGTTTGCAAAGAATGGGCAGTCAGCCATGGTATGACCTTTGCAGTTAAGAAATACCACTTGGTCCACTTCTCCCGAAGACGGAAGGGTCCGGACACGAAAATAGCCCTGGAAGGCCACGAAATTAAACCAGAAGACTCCTGCCGCGTCCTCGGCATCCAGGTGGATAGACGCCTCCGCTGGGACACCCACATCCAGTCGATCTCCAAGAAGATGGCAACGCATGTCTATGCCCTGGACTACATAGCAGCCTCGACATAGGGTGCGTCCCTCCAGCGAGCCCGCCAAGTCTACATAGCCGTCGTGCGGTCTGCTATAGGCTATGGAGCCTCAGAATGGCACCACCATATCTCGAAAAGCAGGGCTAAGACACTAGGCGATATCCAGACCGAGTGCCTCCGCAAGGTCACAGGGGCTTTTAAGGCGACAGCAGCCACGACACTAGAAACAGAAGCCTACGTATCGCCCCTAGAGGTATGGCTTAATAAAAGAGTGGCGGCGTCGGAAGAGAGGCTCCAGCAGCCGCGTATCGCATCACTTATCCAAGCTAGATGCGACAGGGCAGCTAGGTGGATCCTAACAAGGCCGACTCGACGGCGCAGACGGATAGGCCCGGAAGTCCCTGACCGTAAGAGATGGCTAGACGTGTGGCTGGCCGGAGAGTCGGCAAGCAAGGCCGAGGAGAGGGACTGGCTCCAGAGATGGCAGCAAAGCCAGACACTGCGGCAAAACCAGACATCGCGAGCTCCAGCAATAACTAAAAGCCTCCGGACAAGCATGTCCTTAAGCTCCATAAGGGGCTCCACAAGGCGGAGAGCTCGATCCTCGTCCAGGCAAGGACTGGCAAGATCGGACTGCGAGACTTCCTCTTTAAACGCAGGGTCCCAGGCTTCGACAGCCCACGGTGCGATTGCGGTCAAGGTAGGGAGACCGTCCGACATATCCTCGTTTTCTGCCCAAGGGAGAGAGAAAGACGAGAGCATCTCGTCCAAGCTTTAGGAGGACCGATAGACACGGACAGGATGCTCGACACCCCAGGAAAAGCAGGAATTATCGCGAGATGGCTACTCCGCTCGGGCAGGCTAGACATGTTCCAGCTGGCGAATCAACTTATCAGCTAGGAAGCGGGCGCGCTGAGCCCGATCTCGGTATGGCAGGTCAAAGAGTAGATAGAAGCGGTACGACGTAGCGGAACCTAGGTTTTTCACCCGGCCGGACGTCAGCCCGGAACGGTTTTCCTAGGCTGAGATGCGTAGGGGGTCCTCATGGCCTTGATAGGTCGCTAGGTGTAAGAATAATAATAATAATAATAATCGATTACCCAACTATAACGCCTTAAATTAATTCAAACTAATCAGATTCCGGCTCTTCCGATGTTTCTGCGTTCATTTCACATGTTCGCGCATTATGTCCGGCTGTTCCGCAGATGCCACATCGCCGCCCGCGCGGTTCTGACCTCGTTACCCGACCGCTCCTTATACGCGTTTCCTCTCCTAACTACGTATGGACGTCCTTTTGATTTAAAAGATCTTAGGCCTCGCCAATCTCGAGTGTTCCTCCTTGCTGTAGACGGGTCTTTTTTACTCTCTGACGTTTTGCGAGGCTGGAATTCGCCTCTTAAAGAGTCTTAACCTCCGCCTATAAAAGAGCGACCTCGTGTATCATCGCTATCGCACCCTTTGCAAACTAGTCAACTGCCGATAAAATCGGTATCGGAGAGCTTCCTTAGTGATAGCGGACTCGATTTTTAATAAAATCAGTCTGCGAAGTCGCCTCGGTTAAGTTGTGCGGCGTTTAAGAGGCCTATAGGACGCTCGTAGCCGGAAGGCTTCTAGTAGGCGAAGGTGTCGATAACTTCATATCCAGCTTTGTAAGCACTCTTTCTAGATTTAGAGGCACTAAGCCGGCTTTCAAAAATCCAGCCTTAACGTTATTCGGTGTAAAAACCTTTATAAATGCGGCTTGGAAGGCGATTAAAAACTCGGCCTTAGTAATATAGTTAACGAGTGACTTTATAAACCCTTCGATTTCGCGACTGTACGCCTGCTTTAATAGGCTGAAACACCCAACGTCAAGTGGCTGGAGTAGATACGACGAGTGTGGAGGTATAGAGACCGCCACGATGTCCTTTTCTTTATAGAAAGCCTGGAATTCGGTTAAAACGTAGCTTTCGTGCCCGTCGATTATTAATAAACGATATCGGCCTGTTGCGCGCAATAAGATGTGTTTATCGAAATGCCGAATCCAGTCTAGGCCAGTCTCGTTATCGGTCTATCCATTCTGGGTCGGTTTGATTACCTAATTACACGGGAGGGTGCTGTTGGCGTACCAATTGGCGAGGTGGTAGGCGCTCTTTACCACGATGAACGGCGGGACACACCAACTATCGGAACAGACGTCCTGGATCACGGTAACCCATTCGCGATTACCAGGCTGGACTTTTTTTTGCTTTCCGTTGCGATCGGCACCGGTTACAACCATTAAGGACGTGATTTGGCCTATTGTGAAGCCGGTCTCGTTAAAGTTATAGATATCCTCGTCCTAGATGCCGTACTTGGCCTTTAGGTTCGCGAAAAGCGCAAACTAGCCCGCGATTTTCTTAGGATCTTCGCAGAGGGCCCTCTGGTAGTCGTATACGCGAGAGAAACGCGTTCGGAGGTCCGGTTGTCGCTTAACAAAGCTTGAGGCCCAACGCGTGCCGACGCGTGACACGTCGCGCGACTCGGTAATAACATTGGCCATATCTTCCACATCACGAAGTCGCGGTGTAAACCCTCGCGTATCTAGGTCCAGTATGTATCTGATAAGCGTCTTCTCTTCCAGTTCGGTTAATCGAGCTGACTTAAGGCAGGTATCTTGCCTGGCGTATATGCCAGCTATTCTTTAACGTAGGGTAGTTTCCGGGACGTTATAAATTGTTGCAGCGGCTCGGCGGGTTAAATAAGGGTCTTTCTGGAGTGCTTGAATAGCAAGAACCATCTGACCCTCTTTAGATGCGTTCTCCATGTTTATTTGTGGAGATGTAGTGTCTTAAAGTTGAAGTAACGAAGTTTAGCTGGAAGTGCGCCACTCACCCGTCTGCGCCACTCACCCGACACCCACGTTATATATAACTTAATGAAAATATGTCTTAACATAGGATGTCTATAATGTAATATAAAAATGGTTACTGAAGTTACTAATGCGTGCCACTGCGGGGGAATGGGGGGGGCCAGCAATAACCTAGTCTGCTAAACTAGATACGGTGGACATACATAGGCTACTAAGAGTACAATCTGTTAACTGGCAGATCCCTTACCTTTTACCGATCAGTTCTTAAAGAAAACTTAGTACTTACATGTGGCAATATGAGGCTATCTCTAGTTACGCCTATTAGATCACGTGAGGAGCTACTATGACCTATAGTAGGCCCTGTGGAGCATGTAGGGAGCGATCCCCAGCTACAAGCATATTATTATTATTATTATTGTTCTTACACCTAGCGACATATCTAGGCCATGAGGACCCCCTGCGCATCTTAGCATAGGAAAACCGTTCCGGACTGACGTTCGGCCGGGTGAAAAACCTAGGTTCCGCTGCATCGCACCGCTTCTATCTACTCTTTGACCTGCTATACCGAGATCGGGCTTAGCGCGCCCGCTTCCTAGCTGATGAGTTGATTCGCCAACTGGAACATGTCCAGCCTGCCCGAGCGGAGTAGCCATCTCGCGATGATTCCTGCTTTTCCAGGGGTGTCGAGCATCCTGTCCGTGTTTACCGGTCCTCCTAGAGCTTAGACGAGATGCTCTCGTCTTTCTCTTTCCTGTGGGCAGAAAACGAGGATATGCCGGACGGTCTCCCTACCCTGACCGTAGAGGCACTAAGGGCTGTCGAAGCCTGGAACCCTACGCTTAAAAAGGAAGTCTCGTAGCTTAATCTTGCTAGTCCTCGCTTAAACACGGATAGAGCTCTCCGCCTTATAGAGTCCCTTATAAAGCTTAAGGATATGCTTATTTAGCGGTATTTTAGTTACTCCTAGGGCTCGTGCTGTTTAATTTTGCTATGTTTATTACTATCCTTAAAACCAGTCTCTCTCCTTAGCCTTATATACTGGGTCTCTAGTTAACTACTTATTTGGCTACCTCTTATAATCGAGAGCATCGGGGCCTTTCGGTCTACGTTAGCAAGTCAGTCTTATTAGAATGTATTTAGCTACGTTATCGCATCTCGCTTAGATAAGCGAGGCGATATATAGCTATTAAAGCCTCTCTTCCGAAGCCGCCACTCTTTTATTAAGCTATATATTTAAGGGCGATATATAAGCTTCTGTTTTTAATATCGTGGCTACTACCGCTTTAACGGCCCCCGTAACTTTATAAAGGCACTCGGTTTAAATGTCACCTAGTATCTTAGCCCTGCTTTTCGGAATATAATAGTGCTATTTTAAGGCTCCGTAGCCTATAGTAAACTATATAACCGCTATATAAACTTAGCGGGCTTACTAAAAAGACGCACCTTATATAGAGCCTGCTATAAGGTCTAAGATATAGACCTATATCGCTATTGTGGCAATATGAGGCTATCACTAGTTTCGCCCCTGAGATCACGTGAGGAGCTACTGGTAAAATCACTGGACAAAAGTCTGCGCACAGGCCACCCCCCTCGTGCCAACTTCACGACATCAACATAACCACCCTATCTCTTCATCTGCCCATAACTCGCTTAATTAGCCATGGATATGCACGAATTTGGTCGCATTTTAACCGCAGAGCGCAAGCCTAACGGACAGTTTAGCCCTGAGGCTGTCGCGGCTATTGTAGCTTTCGCTATATGCGGTCAACCGCATAGTGCCATTGCAAAGGCCTTTGGAACGCGTCGACGCGAAACTATCACCAACCTTGTGAGGCGCGTCACTCAACGGGAAACAACAAAACCTAAGAAAAGAAGTGGTCGACCGCGTAGGTTAACCTCTCGACAAGAGCGTTACGTATTTCAATTAATACGGAGGAAGCCGCGTGCCACGTGGAAAGAGATCTGCGTCGAGAGAGACGCTCTCTTCGACCCTCGACTTAGGACCTTCTCTGCAAGGACGGCGAAGCGCGCTCTTCGTAAGAGACATATCGGCCACTGGCGCGCTGCGAAGCGTATTCTCCTCACTAAAGAAGACGCTATACAGAGGCTTCGTTTCTGCCGTGAGTGGTCCTCTAAAGACGCTCAAGAGCTGCTTATGCGATGCCTCTTCTCCGACGAATGCACGATTCAAAACGAACCCTCTAAACCTGGCGAATGGGTGTTCCGATACGCGCGCGAGCGCTTCCGTGAGGACCTCGTGAACCCTCTGCCACACTCAAGGCCTCGTATCAGCCTTATGGTATGGGGTATGGTGTGGCAGAGGGATGACGAGTCTGGGATGTCCCCCTCATTTTCTGTGAGGGTGATCCGGACTCTGCACGTAAGGGCTTCACCTCTACCCGCTATATGGAGGTCCTAGAGGAAGGACTCGTGCCTCTATATGAGGCTGGAGACCTCTTCATGCAAGATAATGCGCGTATACATCGTTCGCATGTGGTCCGGGACTTCCTCGAAAGTAAGGGCATTTGGACGATTAAGTGGCCTGCTCATAGCCCCGACCTCAACCCTATTGAGCAAGTCTGGAGGGCCCTAAAGCTTAAGATATATGAAATCGAGCCTCGTTTTCAATATCTGAAGGATAACATAAACGATTACGCGTATGCAAGGGAGATAATCGAGCTGGCGTGGAGTGAGCTAGATCACGGCCTCATTTTAAAGCTATTAAAGTCAATCCCACGGCGTATAGCAGCGGTACTTCGCGCAAGAGGCTGGTATAGCCATTATTAAACTACACTTCGAGAGTTTTCTTTTAAAAAAAAACCTACTTAATTTGCTATCGAATTGAGTGCGTGAGTTGTAATAAAAGTTGAAGGGTAGAAATTAGCGAGTGGTTGGTGATGTAGTCTGTGCGCAGACTTTTGGCCAGTCACTTTACCTGCAGTAGGTCCTAAGGAGCATGTGGAGAGCGGTCCCCAGCTACGAGTATATAGTCTGCCATCCCTGGCACTTTCTTTTGTCCTTTCTAATAGATAACCTTGAACCTTTCGCTTCCCACGCCTCCTTTAGTGCGAAAGTTATGAGCCTGGCTTGCATATATACCTCTATGATGCGTGCCACCACGGGGGGGGGACAATAACCTAGTCTGCTAAACTGGATACCGTGGACATACATAGGCTATTAAGAGCAGGATCTGTCAACTGGCAGGTCCCCTACCTTTTACGCATCAAATGGTAGCATCTCTCGGTTCCGTTTTCGTAGCGGTTACCGGTCCGAGACTTTGACGCGTGGGGCGGGGTACACCTGCTGCACTTCGAGGCCTGGCACACGCGTCCATGGTTGGATACCTGGTGTCCGACTACCCAGGAGAGCGGAGTTCGATTCCCGCCGTGAGCACCACTTGAGGGGAGTTAGGGCGTCCACATCGAGGGCGATGTTTATTCTCCGTGTCCCCGGCATTTTATGCGTGCCACCACGGGGGGGGAACAATAACCTAGTCTGCTAAACTGGATACCGTGGACATACATAGGCTATTAAGAGCAGGATCTGTCAACTGGCAGGTCCCCTACCTTTTACGCATCACTCTACTTCACAATAGAGACGCTGCGCAGGACGCCTAAAGAGCGTGGAAATCACCTTAAACCCCCTTTCTTACTGTCCAACTCCTTTTAAATCCCCTAAGCAGTCCAGCCAACTTAACAAGCTACGTTCACTATAGCCGACTTCAGGATCTAACAGGTCGCTCTAGTTATAAGATACGACTAGCCTGAATAATACAATAAGCTTCGTATGGCCGTTAAGGAGCGACGCATCTAGATATACGTCGATCCTGAAGCCCTAACCTCCGAATACCTTATGAATCCCTTAGAGATACTGCGACCGGGCCAGGGCTCTTACGTAAGCCTTAATTAAGGGTTTACACAAGTATAAGTTAGGCTTCGGTAGTCCAGTTCATAGTTAGAGACACAGCGCGCTTTTTCCCTCCTTTTAATACACTGCTACTCTTAGTACGGCACTTTATGCTCATTTTTCGTGACTATTTTGAGCTTCTTTTACTTCCCTACGTTAAGGATCATCTTGATCTACGATATCCTCACCTGATTGTCCCTTGGGATCGACCTCACAACCGTGTCTTTCCACCAGACTCCCTCCAGTTTGGGGTTTCTTGGTTCCAATGCCTAACTACAAAGCCCCTTTAAAGAGCGAGTCGGAAAACACGAAAGCTCTTAACACTGCAGATCGTATATATATACGCGAGCTTAGGACTTACTTAGCTAAGATCAATAACTGGAACGCCCTTTAATATCACTACATCGCTCTTAGTCAGTAAGTGAAGAGCACAGTTAAAAAAGAGTATCTTTAAGCTGCTTATAGCTAAATCGAAGAAAGCCTAAACATAACAAAGTCGCTTTAGAACGTCTTTAAGGAGCTAAAGAAGTAGTATAAGCCTTTAAACACTTTAATTAAAACAGCTGTTTACGAACGCTATTAAGCAATCTTAGTAAGCGCTTTAAAAGGAGGTGTAGCTTTAGAAGCCTAGTATTAGGAGTTCACAGCCGCCTATACACTGGCTAAGAATTATAAGATACCAGAGTTGGAGGGCAACCTGGCTATTAAAACGTTCCTTAAGGCTATTAAGGAGCGACTCGCTCCCTAGTTAGCTTATAACCTACTAGATAACTTTGTTATAGATAAAGTTATTAGTAAGGATCCTTTAAAGCTAATCGAGCTAAGCGTTATTTTTATAGAGCAAGTCAATTCTGGGACGCTACCAGGAGCTAAATAACGATCGTTCGTAACGCTAGGCGAAGCCAGTATTGTAAATTAAGACTCCTTATTAGCTAGCGAAAAGCTAAAGTGCCTTTGCAATTTAAGATGGCCTTATAAGTGGAGGCCTATAGATTGCAGAAGACTGGAATATACTATTAGGGGCTTTATAGATCCCTTTAAAGACGGTAAGGCCTTTAACCTAATTCTATATTCGGAGGTTAAGAAGATCTTTAAGCGCCTAAAGGATAATAAGTGAAAGTTGCTTAAAAATGAGCTCGATAAGCTAGGATAAACTAACAACTCCTTAGCTGGACTTATAAGTCACATTTTAGCTGTTAGTATTAATCCAAGGCTATTCTAGATAAATACGCACATTAACTTGGCAGTAGCATCGCTTACAGGGCCTTACATACTATCGCAATCCACGGTTGTCGACAGTTACGGGTTATCTTACATTATAAACGATATCTCTATGCTTTAGGAGGGATCCTTTGTTCCAGCACCTCTTAAGAGGGTAGTGGAAGCCGGGTCTGCAGCCTTTAGTATTAAAGGCACTGGCACACGCGTCATTAAGGGGGCACTCCTTAGTGTTGGTGGTGTTAAGCTAGACCTCACGTTACATAACGTGGACTTAGTCGAGGGTTTCTACACTAATGTCATCTCGAAGTCCCTGCTATACAACGTAAGTGTCTGGTACTACGGTAAAAACTGTATACTAAGGGTTAGTTTGCTTACAAACAGTGTTATAGTGCGACAGTTATAAAGAATAGGCAACCTAGTATTTCTCGAATACAAGCCTCTTTACTTTTCCTACTTTATCGCTCCACAAACCCCCTCAGCACCGCTAGGAACGATTCGATTATTTGTAGTCGTAAGAAGAGCCCCTATAGGCTATATACCGGTTAAGAAACCAGCAGTAAGAAAGGACTTAAAGGCTATATAGCACGTTAGAACTGGATATCTTAATATGACGGCCTTAAGGATGCTTCTAGAGCGAAGCAAGAACGTGGGTATCATAGGCGACCCTATAGAGACATGTGAAGTCTGCAGATTAGCGCATGCCAGTAAGGTTGTTAGCCGACAGCCTATAAAAAGAGCTTTAAGGCCGTTCTTTAAGGTTTTCTAGGACCTATTCGACTTTCTTAAAGAATACGACGGTTCCCAGTAGCTACTGGTACTAAAGGACGACTACAGCGGCAAGCTTTGGTCCTTTCCAACACCCTCAAAAAGCTATACCCAGCTATTTAAGATTATCAGAAGCTTTAAGAGACATATCCTAAGACGCTATAACCTTTACCTCTGTGTTCTAAAGCACAACAGAGAGAAGGGCGTGATAGCAATCAACAGCATAACCGAATACGAGCGCTAGGCAGATTATAAAGGGATAAAGATTCAGACCTCACCCCTATATATACACAAGCCGAACGGAGGCCCTAAGAGAGCTAGTTAAGAGATAACTATTCAATCCCTGAAAATGCTATCGCATACCAACCTTCCTAAGGTGCTATAGCTAGAGTTAACCACTGCTGCAACAAAGCTTATCAATATAAGCCCAGCTTAATCGCAGCGCTTCCGAAGCCCTAATAAGGTGCTGGACGAATGGTTCTCTCTTAATCAAACGCACTATAGCCCTTAGGAGCTACAAGAGGCTTAAGCAGACCTCCGATTAGACTAGAGCAGTATATACGTCTTTGGATATAAGGCTTTTGCCTTTCATTAAAGACACGCCGCTAAAGCAAACTGCAGAGCGTTTAAGATTTAAAACAGGGCACAGATAGGATAGCTAGTAGGCTATACCGCTAATAACATCTACAGAATCTGGTTGCTAAAGCACAGCAAGGTCATTTAAATACAAGACATTATATTTGATAAAATGTAATTCTATAAGGGAGGAGAGTTGAAACGGCTGGACCTTAAGGCGCTAAAGTACTTATAGGTTAAGCTAGGAAGCATCTCTTTAAGCGAGACAGGCTTTATAAATAAAACACTGCAGCTTTAAAACAGGCTTAAGAAGTGAGATAATATTGTCGGTACAGTATTATATCCTAAAAGCCCCTAAGAAGCTTACCTTAAGAACTTAAAGGAAAGCAACGCTCCCAAGGGATTAGTCGATAAGAACTCGGGGGTGGATGTCGCTCCTAAAGGCTCGTCAGGTGCTTATAAGCCTAGTGAACTGAATATATATACTACACCCCTTATACTTAAGTCCACACTAAAACCTGGGACTATAAGAAAGGGTGCTAGCAATCTATAAATCCTATTAACTGCGACTAATAGAGGTATAAGCTAAGGAACAGCTATTAAAACGCCTTTAAAGGCTTCAATAAACTAGGATCGGATCCTCGATTTGATCATAGTGGTTTTACCAGAGTTAGAGGGACCTTAAAGGGAACAGCTTTAGAGAGTCTGCAGACCTCGTATATAGCCAACCCCCTTAGCAAATACAGAACTAATAAGGAGTAGGAAAGTCAGGATTAGGAGGGATAGGACGTAGAACTTATTCCTAGCGGTCTAATACACCCCTGAAGAGATATAAATGCAGGAGACTAATCACTTTAATGTGCTCCTTAGGACATTCCTCACAAGGAAAGATGTCCTTCAAAACAGGGACACTCTCTACAGGACTACTCACGCGCGTATCTTTATAGCATATCGGTTATTAAGAGCAATAAAGAACGAGTCTAAAGAAGAAGGGAGAACTCTATCTTCACTACCACGCTCTTAATATAAATTAGCTACTTATCCTAGGAGAGAAGACTTTAAAAACGCTATAAAGCTTAAGATTAAGAAGGCAGACGAGATAGGGATCTGGAAGCCAGCATGTCGCATACCAGGCCTCTTTACACTGCCCTTAAAGTGGGTTTTCATTAGCAAGTACAACGAGAATAACGTTCACCTACAATGTAAAGCAAGGATCGTTATTAGAGGCGATAAGCAGATAGTTAACACTTTTAAAAGCACCTACGTAGCTACTCTAGATGCCAGGTTATTTAAGATTATGATAGCTTTTGTAGCGCGTTTCGGATATAAAGTACAACAGTTCGATATAGTTAACGCCTTTTTTAACGCACTTTTTAGCAAGGACACAAAGCCTATCTATATAGAGTATCCACTAGGCTATAAAAGAGAGGGCTACATCTTACGTCTTCTTAAGGCTCTTTACAGGCTATAAAAATCGTCTCTTTTATAGTTTAGGGACTTCTTGAGCACCCTTGAGAAGCTCAGACTTCGGTCTTCTTTAAAGAAACTATGCTTATACTATAATAAGAAGCGCACGATCTTTGTGGTATTCTATATAGATAACTTTCTCCTCTATAACAGGCCTAATAAGTAAGACAAAGCCCTAAGACTTATTAAAGCGTTAAAGAGAGCGTATAAGCTAAAGGACTAAGGTGAAGTCAACTACTACTTTAATGTCAGGGTCGTTCGCAAGCTATAAAACGGTCTCCTTTAGCTATACCACGACGCTTATCTCGAGAAGATCGTCAAACACTTCAATCTTCACTAAGAAAGAACCCTAGCGACGCCGCTTCTGTAGATGCCACTTAAAACGTACTCGGGGGTAGCTTCGAAGTATAGGATTCAGGCTTTTTAAGAGTGCGTTGGAAACATCCTCTACAGCGCTATTATAGTTAGACCGGACTTAGTATACGCAGCCTCGCAGCTATCTCGATATCTAACGAATCCCTCTTAAGACTATTTAAACACAGTAGATTAGTGTATTTGCTACGCCTATAGCACGAGATTTATGTCTATACGTTATAGGAAGCTATTAATATATTAAACAGCTCCTTAAGCTATAGCAATTTCGATAGACGTATCCTTTATAAACGATTTAAATATAAAGAAGTTATCTTAAGGATATCTTATCTAGATATTTAAGGACCAGTTATTTAAGAAGTAAGCTAATAAGCTATAGTGACCACCTCTACTACTAAAGCCAATTTATTAACCCTTAGTAAGGCAGTAAAGGGAACGGTAGCCTTAAAGCGCCTTTTTAAAGATATCTAATTAATCTTAGACACTTTATTTAGTATAGCCTACGAGGGAAAAAACTTTTTCGAAACCGACCCCACACAGCGATAACTTCACAACCAAGACTTTAGAAGCTACCGGATAGCCCGGAAACTGTTCCTAAGGCTTCATTTAGCCTAGAAATGGTCGATTCACCACCCTCGAGGCAAAACGCGGGTGGTAGGAGGCGCTATAGGCCCGCCCCACTCCCCGAGCCGTCACCTCCGGACTCAAGAACACCATCGCCAGACAGCATTACAGCACTTGGACGCAGTCCAGAGGATATACGCAGCACTATAGACGACTTCAAACGCTTCCTAGCTGGTGAAGTCAACATTGCGGCCTTAGCCGCAGTAGTTCAAGCCGCCATTCCGGTCCTAGAGACGGCGGCTAAGGAATCGGCCAAGGAATCGGACAACCAGCCCAGCGTCGAAAGACGTATTAATGCTATCGAGAACACGCTGCAAGCTATTTATAAGGAAATTAAAGCTCCTAAGACGTACGCTGCAGCCGCCACTGCCCCTACCGCCGCCCCGGCGCCTAGGGCCCCCCAGGTAGCCAAGACTCTGCCTCCTCGTCACGAACGGGAGGTAACGGTCAAGGCCGTAGGAACTGAAGGCCGCACCTACGAAGAGATCGTGCGGAAAGTCAACGCAGCAACAGGTAGAGAAACAGCAATAGCTACACGGAAGCTTCCTAGCGGAGACTATGCTATTACCTGCAAGACAGTAGAAGAGAAGCGACAGCTAGAAACCGACCCGGCCTGGACCACCGAGGCCTTCGGAGAGAACGCCTCTATTTAGAAGAGAAAGATCCTAGTGGTGGCCTATAGCATCAACAAGGAGGCCGTAGAGACGAACCAAGGGCAGCTAAGAGTCCAACTCCGGAACCAGCCCGGCGGCCCTATCGACGTCCTGGAGGCCAAGCTCCCTCGCAACGCTAAGACCTCGTTTAGGAAGGTCACGGCCCTATATATTGCAGTACCCACGGTTTAACAAGCGGAACAGCTATATCGAGACGGCCTTATTTGGCAGTATAGCTACTATCTATACGAGCCGTTCGCCGAAGGAGCACAGCTTAAGTAATACTACCACTGCTACTGTTATAAACATATCGCCCGTGTCTGCCGCCACGCACGCAAGTGCGGGCTCTGCTCTTTAATAAAGTATGACGATAAAGAATACCTAGAAGCCGAGAATAAAAGCCGGTACTGCTGTTTAGCATGCTAAAGACCACACACTACATAGTCTAAGGAGTGTCCAGTCCGCCAAAAGCAGGTCCAGATCGCTAAGGCTGCTTATATCACGAAACCGAAGGGATTCGTACTGCCCTCGTAAGAACCCACTAAGCCAACAGCCGAAGACTGGCAGATAGTACAGCCGCGAAAGCGTTAAGCAACTAGCTGCCGTACTAGAAGCACTGGCAGAGCCCGCAGCAGAACCCACGAAGAGACAGACGACATGGACATCGAAACACCGGAGTTAATATTAAACAGTATCCACGCTCGACTATAACAGCACTAAGAATCCTACATTGGAACACGCAGAAAAGTAAGAAAGTATAGATCCCGGTAGTCGATGCTATCTCCGAAGAGTACGATATCCTGGCTATCCAAAAGCCCTAGCGAAACCTAAATATGCCGACCACCTACTACCCGAGATCCTCTCTATACTACCTACTTTACGCAACCGAGGGAGGTAGGGTATACATCTATATCAATAAGAAGTACACCCTAGCGCAATGGATATACAATGCGCAGCCAAATAAGTGTCGTATCACTATCTAACTACCAGACGGTCTTATAACGGTTATTTATATATACTCGCCTCCTCCTGGGTCCACCAGCAGATCGGACCTGCCAGTTATCGAGGCCCTCTATAACGAACCCCAGCTAAGACGAACAGTCCTTGTAGGAGACTTCAACGTCCACCACCCCGTCTGGGGAGGCTACAACGTCCGATCCCATAGGGCAGCTGATAAGCTGCTCCAGCTAGCAGAATCCTGGAGACTCCAGCTGATCACTCCCCCTAGAACACCGACATGGACTCGAAGAGGGTGCATGGACTCCACGATCGACTTAGCGTGGGTCACGGACGATCTCCGAGCTGCCTACAACAGGTATGCCCCATTTGCTGGATCCGATCACCTCCCCTAGGTGATACACGTGGCTGGACCCCGTATAGACCGTCAAAACAGACCACGACGTAGCTAGAAAACAGCTGACTATAACCAGGCGAAGGCAGAAGCGGCACACCTACCACAGCCAGGGCGACTCGAGACACCAGAAAAAATCGATAGCTACACCGAAACGTTAACTAAGGAATTAACTTGGATAGCCGACCTAGTTGCCCCCCTCCACTACTCTAAAGGGAGAGGTAAAGCTTAGTGGAACCGCGAGATAGAAGAAGCTATAGAAAAGGAGCGAGGAGCTTAGCGGACATGGCTTTCCGATAAGACGGATGTAGCTTAGCGAGCCCTCCGGCAGTCAACTCTCTTAAAGAAGAAAGCAATCCGAGAAGCTAAGACGGCGTCCTGGAGACATATGCTCCACGAGGCGTCTAGCCAGCCAGCTGGTGTCTGGAATATTACGAGATAGGCAAGAACGGAAAGAGCAGTACCACCGTTACCCCCAGCAGTCCCTACACTCTACACACCGCGTGGCGAAGCAACGACCCATAAGGAGAAAACAGAGGCCTTCCAAGAGACGTTCTATCCCCTCCCTAAGGCTACGTATACCGGCTTCCAAATAACGAACCGGCTCGCAGTGCCTCTCGATATAGACGGCAACGTGACAGCAGAACAAGTCTAAGACGTCCTTACTAAGGCAGGCCAGTGGAAGGCACCTAGACCAGACCAGCTTCCGAACGGATTTCTTAAACGCCTAGGAAAGCCCCTCTTCTAGGCCTTGGCCTCCCTAGCGGAAGCGTGCTGGTATATAGGATACTATCTAAGAGCGTTCCGTAAAGCAGTCACCGTTATCCTCCGGAAGCCAGGAAAGCAGCCAAACAAGTACCACCAAGCCAGCAGATAGAGACCTATCGCGCTGCTTAACACTATAGGGAAAGCGATCGAGAGCCTACTAGCGCAATAGCTAGCTAGCTTTACCGAAGAGAACAGACTGCTCCCGGACGAACAGATGGGCAACCGGAAAGGCCGCTCCACGGAAACGGCCTTGCGGTTGCTAACAGACCTAGTCCGCATAGCCTGGAAATATAGAGGCGCAGCAACCCTTCTATTGCTAAATATTTCGGGCGCTTTCGACTCGGTCGACTATAGAAGGCTTCTTGCTAACCTGCGAGCGCTAAGAGTCCTTATATGGACTATCAGCTAGATCCGAAGCTTCCTATTTAACCAGTCCACGACGCTATTCTTCGACGGCCAGGAATCGGACAAGATACTAGTCTTGGTAGGCGTCCCGTAGGGCTCACCCCTATCGCCTATCCTCTTCTGCCTCTATATAGCCGGCCTTTATAAGGCTCTCCACGCTATACTAAGGATAGCTACTATAGCCTTCGCAGACAACACAAACCTCGTGGGCTTCGGTTTAAACCCCGAGCAGACCTGCGAGCGACTAGAAGCCGCTCACAGGATCTGTAAGGAATAGGCAGTCAGCCATGGTATAACCTTTACAGTCTAGAAATATCACCTAGTCCACTTCTCTCGAAGACGGAAAGGTCCGGACACGAAGATAGCCTTAGAAGGGCACGAAATCGAACCAGAAGACTCCTGCCGCGTCCTTAGCATCCAGGTGGATAGACGTCTCCGCTGGGACATCCACATCCAGTCGATATCGAAGAAGATGGCGACGCAGGTCTATGCTCTAAATCGGATAGCCGGCTCGATATAGGGTGCGTCTCTCCAGCGAGCCCGCCAAGTCTATACAGCCGTTGTACGGTCTGCAATAGGCTATGGAGCTTCAGAGTGGCACCGCCAGATCTCGAAAAATAGAGCCAAGGCACTCAACGACGTCCAGACAGAGTGCCTCCGAAAGGTCACAGGAGCTTTCAAAGCCACGGCCACCGCAGTACTAGAAACGGAAGCTTACGTGTCCCCCTTAAACACGTGGCTCAACAGAAGGGTGGCGGCATCGGAAGAGAGGCTCCAACAGCCGCGTATCGCATCACTCATCCAAGCGAGATGCGAAAGCGCAGCTAGATGGATCCTAACAAGACCAACTCGCCGGCGTAGACCGAAAGGCCCCGACGCTCCCGATCGTAAGAGGTGGCTAGACGAATAGCTAGCTGGAGACTCAGCATATAAGGCTGAGGAGAGAGACTGGCTTTAAAGATAGCAACAAGCGTAGCAAAATCGAACAGCACGAACCCCGGCAGCAACTAAGATACCGCTAGACAAGCACGTCCTCAAGCTCTATAAAGGACTCCATAAGGCCGAGAGCTCTATCCTTATCTAAGCGAGGACTGGCAAGATTGGGCTGCGAGACTTCCTTTTTAAACGTAGGGTCCTAGGCTTCGATAGCCCCTGGTGCGTCTGCGGTCAGGGCAGGGAGACCGTCTGGCATATCCTCGTTTTCTGCCCACGGGAAAGAGAAAGACGAGAGCATCTCGTCTAAGCTCTAGGAGGACCGGTAAACACGGACAGGATGCTCGACACCCCAGGAAAAGCAGGAATTATCGCAAGATAGCTACTCCGCTCCGGAAGGCTGGACATGTTCCAGCTAGCGAATCAACTTATCAGCTAGGAAGCGGGCGCGCTGAGCCCGATCTCGGTATAGCAGGTCAAAGAGTAGATAGAAGCGGTACGACGCAGCGGAACCTAGGTTTTTCACCCGGCCGGACGTTAGCCCGGAACGGTTTTCCTAGGCTAAGATGCGCAGGGGGTCCTCATGGCCTAAATAGGTCGCTAGGTGTAAGAATAATAAATATATAAATAATAAATAAATAGTATAGCCTACAATAACTAGCAGACAATTCGCCTTATAATTGGTAGTAGCAAAAGGATATCTACTAAGCTACATTATATAGATATCCATAACTTATAACTACATTAAGAATATACTCGAGGAGCGTTCTAATTAACGTATCTTATTATAAAGGATATATTAGCCGACAGATTAATAAAGAACCTAAGTAAGGCAACGTTTAAGCACTTCAAGACCCTTTTTAACTTATAAGATATACGATAAGCAACGGTGAAGTAAGAGAAGGCTATTAAGAGTTAAAACAGTTTAATTCCGGGGGCCCAGCTAACTAGGACACCCCCTTAACTAACTAGCAGCGGGCAAAATATATAAAGTAATACTGGGTATTAGCCTTAATAAGCGAAACAATAAAAAGATATCCGGGCTTTCGCTTTATAGGCCTTACACTTTTACTCCTCCTCCTCGCCGCCCTCGACCTCGTTCTTTACGAGGTCCGATAAGTCGGCTAAGATATCGGCTAGCGATTCGCTAGCCTACTATGCCTCCTCGTGAGCGACGGAGGCGGCGCTAACGTCGATAGAGGCGACGCCCTTTCCCTTCTTACCCTTCTTGCTGATCTTCTTTCGGCCCGGAAGGGTGCTCTCGGATAACGTGTCCGGCTCCGGGGAAAGGGGAGGAGCGTTAGCGGGGGCAGCAGAAGCAACACCGGATAACAAATAGTGGTCGCCTATATTAGCAATCTTTAAAAGTATATATATAATAACGCGAAGATTATCGACTAGCGCTTATAGCTTATTAATATAGATTTAGAGCGACAATAGTTAAAGCATTTACTTAGCAGTACTGATTTACAGGGCGTAAAAAGGCTTAAAAGAGGTGATAAGCCGGAGTTTATATAGCCTCTGGGAGCTCTCTATAGTTATAAAAGACGTTAACACTAAGTTTATAGCTTAAAAGGAGAGACCACATACGTGTGATTGTGGTGTACACAATTAAAGCACCGGGAGCTGCCCGTAAGAGTAGTGCCGTGGCAGTGGCCACGAGGGCCCCGTAGGAGCGACAGCGTGCACTGCTCGCACGGAGTGAAGCGAGCAGCCCCCTTAGTGCGCCGCAGGGCGGCCTCGGAACGTTGCTCGGCGAGCTTATCGAGCTTGCTGGCAGCCTTGGCAGCACGCTTCTTCTTGTTGTGACGGCGCAGGAGCTCCCTGGCGCGCGCGACCTCCGAGTCGGACTCGTCGTCGCTGCTGGAGGGGACCTCCACGCGCTCCTTCTCATGGGTGCGGCCAGGGGGCTTACCTGCACCGCTGTCGCCAGGAGGCAGACCACCGGAAGAGGACGAAACAGCTACACGATGTCAGTGGCGGCTATGGAGAAGTCCTGAGGAGATACTGACCGGCGGACATGGTGGTGGTGGTGATGGCGTCGGATGGGAGAGACCTCGACCAGCGAGGTGGATGTATGTGTGTGTGCGCGCACGCAAGAAGGCTTCACGAGCGACAGTCAGCATCACCGTCGCCAACGAAGCTGGCGAGATAACAGATGGGGAGACACACGACGATTTAAGGATGGATAAGAAAAGAAACAGGAACACGGGCGCAGCCAGCGATAGACTCCAGCTACTAATGCTGTCCGCAGCCTCTAAGGCTCAATACCTAGCGCGAACAATAGCATCTCGAATAATGATGTCGCTTAAGAGGACTAGCTATTATCCTTACCTTAAAGATAATTGAACCGTAACTAACGCTTTATAAGATAACTAGTAAGCTACTAACCGAGCCAAAACTACAGGGACAATTAAACCCTTATATAGGAATCGGTATAAGCAGCTAAAGGAGACTAACAAAGGGCCAGCGAGTGATGGAACGTCTGCTAAGGGGGTGTGTGGCAATATAAGGCTATCACTAGTTTCGCCCCTGAGATCACGTAAGGAGCTACTAGTACCTGCAGTAGGTCCTATGGAGCATGTGGGGAGCGGTCCCCAGCTACGAGTATATAGTCTGCTATCCCTGGCACTTTCTTTTGTCCTTTCTAATGGATAACCTTGAACCTTTCGCTTCCCACGCCTCCTTCAGTGCGACAGCTATCTTCTTCGATATCGACTAGATATAGATGTCCTAGCGGAGACGTCTATTTACCTGGATACTAAGGACATAGTAAGAGTCTTCTAGTTCGATTTCGTAACCTTCTAAGGCTATCTTCATATCCGGATCTTTCCGTCTTCGAGAGAAGTGGACTAAGTGATATTTCTAGACTGCGAAGGTTATACCGTAGCTAACTGCCCATTCTTTACAGATCCTGTAAGCGGCTTCTAGCTGCTTATAGGTCTACTCGGGGTTTAAACTGAAGCCTATAAGGTTTGTGTCATCTATAAAGGCTATAGTAGCTATCCCAAGTATAGCGTAGAGAGCCTTATAAAGACTAGCTATATAAAAGCAGAAAAGGATAGGCGATAAGAGTGAGCCCTATAGGACGCCTACTGGGACTAGGATCTCGTCCGATTCTTAGCCGTCAAAGAATAGTATCGTGGACCGGTTAAATAGGAAGCTTCGGATCCAGCTAATAGTCTATATAGGGACCCTCAGCGCTCGCAGGTTAGCAATAAGCCTTCCATAGTCGATAGAGTCGAAAGCGCCCAAGATGTCAGCGAAAAAAGGGTTACTACGCCTCTATACTTCCAGGCTGTATAGACCAGGTCCATTAGCAGCCGTAGGGCCGTTTCCGTAGAGCGGCCCTTTCGGTTCCCTATCTGTTCGTCTAGGAGCAGCCCATTCTCCTCGGCGAAGCTAGCTAGCTGTTGCGCTAGCAGGCTCTCGATTACCTTCCCTATAGTGTTAAGTAGGGCGATAGGTCTCCATCCGCCGGCTTGGTGGTACTCGTTTAGCTGCTTTCCTGGTTTCCGGAGGATAACGGTCACTGCTTTACGGAACGCTGTTAGGTGGTATCCTATACTCCAGCATGCTTCCGCTAGGGAGGCCAAGGCCTGGAAGAGGGGCTTTCCTAAGCGCTTAAGGAATCCGTTCGGAAGCTGGTCTGGCCCAGGCGCCTTCCACTGGCCTACTTTAGTGAGGACGTCTTGGACTTGTTCTGCTGTCACGTTGCTGTCCATATTGAGAGGCGCTGCGAGCCGATTCGTTGTTCGGAAGCCAGTGTGCGTAGCCTTAGGGAGGGGATAGAACCTCTCTTGGAAGGCCTCTGTTTTCTCCTTATGGGTCGTTGCTTCGCCACGCGCTGTGTAGAGCGTAGGGACCAGCTACGAGTATATAGTCTGCTATGTCTGGCCCTTTCTTTTGTCCTTTCTAATGGATAATCTTGAACCTTTCGCTTCCCACGCCTCCTTCAGTGCGACATTATATTTATAAAGACTTTTAAATCTTGACTTAACAAAAAATACTCTACTAATTTAAGTATATATCAATTACCGTTTAAAATCCCCTATTGAATATTATAAGAAAACTAATAACTTTGAACCTGTGCGCTTAATCTCAAGAGCCTACGGGCCACGTGAATAACACTATCGCCGGTTGTGGGCCTGCAGCGGCCTCTTGATACACGCCTTAACTTCAGCGGGCAGTATTAACTACGCGCCTCGTCCACGCCCTTGCCCGGCCTCTCTAGCGGCCGACTAAGGGAACTCGCGGCGGGCGCGGGGGTCCATAAGAAAGTCGTAGCCATCGCCGGCGTAGGGTGGGTGGTTGTGCGGCCGGAAGAGGCCCTGGCCGTGGAGGCCGCGGTCGAGGGCGCGGGCGGCGGCGCGGGCGCGGCGGGTCTGCTTGGCGCGGTACTCGTGGTAGCGGGCGGGGCCGAGGGCGGCGAGGAGGTAGCGCGGGTGGACGATAAGGGCCTGGGCGCCCTTCTGGCCGAAGCCGAACGAGTTGACGGTGAAGGCTTTCATCTGGGGGCGCGGAAGCGCCACGTTGGCGTGCGCCAGCAGCACCGTCTCGTGCGCCGCGAGGGCGCCGTCGATGTCGTCGGCGTTGCGGTTGCCCGGCACCACGCCGGCGTGCAGCGCCTGCAGCCCGCCGTTGAGCGCGTAGGCGCCCGAGGCGCCGAGCCCGTGGCCGATAACCGACTTCTGCGCCACTGTGAGCAGCGGATTGCCCGGGTGTCGCCCGAGGTGGCGCATCTGCAGGTCCAGCGTCGCGCACTCGTTGGTGTCGTTGAGCTTCGTCGCCGTCCCGTGCAGGCTGGCGAAGGTGATGTCATCCACCGTCAGCCCGAAGACCGACAGCGCGCCGGCCAACGGCGAAACGTCGGCGCTGTGGCGCCAGTACTCCTGCCCCAGCGCCCGTCGCACCGCCCTCTTCTCGACCGCCGCCGCCGTCTGCAGCGTCGCCGCCCAGCCCGCGCCGCCGTCGGGCGTCGCCGCTGTCGCCGCCGCCTCGACCTGCCGGTGCGTGCGCGCGTCGATGTCGGCCAGCGCGGCGCGAAGCAGTCGCGCTCGCGCCGCCGGCGCCATGAGGCCGCCCATGCCGCCCGCCACGGGGCCGGCCGGCTGCTTGGCCGCCGTGAGCACGCCGCGGCCGGGCGCGGGCACCGAACGGCCCAGCTTGTCGGCCGCCATGTGCGTCATGGCGACGACGCCGTAGATGGGGAGGCCCATCTCGAGCGCAAGGCTCGCACTCGCGACGACCTGCACGCCGATGCCTTCGCCCAGCACGAAGCCGCCGCGCGTGCTCGTGAAGGGGCGCGACATTTCGCCGAACGCTCGGCCGGCGCGGGCATCGTCAGCGTTGTCGATGATGGCGCCCATCTCGCCGAACTCGTAGTAGATGGGCCGCGTGAAGATGTCGTAGCCGCCGGCGAGGCACACGCGCGTGCGGCCGCTGCTGATGAGCTCGCAGGCCGTGTCGAGCGACTCGAGCGACGTGGCGCAGGTTCCGGCGCCGGTCTTGATGGGTCCGGCCGCCGACAGCAGCAGCAGGTTCACCCAAGCCGCCGCGGTGCCGACGAAGGCCTCGGAGAGGTTGTCGGCCGGCAGCTCGCGGTTCAGCAGCCGGTGCTCGTGCACGCGCCGCATGGCGGGCAGGCCGCCGGCGCCCGAGCCGAGGCAGTTGCCCACTTCGGCCACGTGTATGTACTTGTAAAGCTCGTAGACGTCGGTGACGCCGGCGCACAGGAACGCCTCGACGGCGCACACAAGCGCGTACAGGCCCGGCTTGTCCGTCTGCGCCGCCACGTCCGCTGGCACGCCGTAACGTGTCGCGTCCCAGCCCGGCGGCACCTGCGCCGCCACGAAGTAGTTCGAGTTGAGCGCCTTGGGCACGAAGATGGTGGCGCCGCGGCGCACGCGCACGCGCGCCGACCCGCCCTCGTCGGCGAGCACCTCGACGGCGTCGCCGTGGCGTGTCCGCAGCTCCGCCGCCGACTGTGACGAGCAGTCGAACGGTGGCAGGTCCTCCTGCATGCCCACCTCGTGCAGCATCTCCCGTAGTCGCGGGTCAGCGTTGTCGTAGGCCTCACCCTGGTTTTCGATGAGCCGGATGCCCGTGTGCGCCATAATGTGCGCCTCGTACTTGGCCTTGACCTCAGCATCCTTGATGGGCGCGCCTGAGGCGCACTCGACCCAGCCGGGCCCTTGCGCCCGCCCCTGTGCCGTGCGGTGCCGCTCGTACCGGATGAAGCCCATCATCCACGCCAGCTCGACGCAGCCCTCGAGCGAGAAGTGGCCTTGGGCCTCGAGCTCCCACCGCGTGCGCGAGCTGCCCGCCGATCCCAGCTCGGCGAAACCCGTGATAACCACCATCGAGTCCAGGTCGAAGAGATCCTCGAAGTCGGCAGCGTTGACGGGGACGGCGTCCTCGTAGTGTTCCGGCAGCACGGGCTCGGGCGCCGAGCGCCGCACGCGCCGTTCCGACGGTGCTAGCGCGGCGCCGCCACCGCCGTTGGCGCCGGCTGCCGCCTCGGGGACCATGGCCGCATCCTGGTCTGCCTCGAGCCGGAGCTGCTTTCTGATGGCGATTCGGTCCTCGAAAGACCGACGTATGTCGGCTACGTGATGGCCGAGGTTCGGGATGGTGTGGAGGCCGCCGCTGAAGTCACATAGCATCGGCGTCAGGTTGCTGGCCTCGGTCAGATCGGGCGTCATGAGCAATGCGAGGAGCGTGGCCATCTCTTCGGCCGAGAAAGTCCGCACGCCGAGCTCCTCGATGGCGGCGGCGTACATGTTGTTGCTCTTCATGAGCCCCGTGCCGCGCGCCCAGCCCATGCGCACGCCGCAGACGCCCATGGCGTCACCCCATGGCTCGCTTTCGACCTTCTTCAGCAGCGCCTCGAGCGCGAGCTTACCCTCGGCGTACAGCCCGTCGTTTCCGAACTGGCCGTGGTTGGGCGAGAGAGGCACGAGAACCTGCGTCGAGTGGTTGACGACGCGCCGCCGGCGCTTCGACGCCACGATATGGCCCATGAGTCGCACCGTGTTGGTGAGCATGACGCGCAGCGCGAGCTCCGAGACCGAGTCTACGTCCTCAATGTTTTTGCCATTAGCCGAGACGGCCGCAAAGGGGACCAGATGGTCAATCTCCCAGCCCAATTTGCCGTGGATGTGCTCGACGAGGTTGTGGACGTCCTGGACGCTGCCCTGGTTAAAGGGCAGGAGAACGAGCTCGGCGCCCGGCTTGGCTACGTCGGCGTACATCTTGGAGATGACGGCCCTGTTCTCGCGCGTCATCCGGCCTGTTGTCATGGCGACACAGCACCCGGCCTGCAGCAGGAGGCGCGCAAGAGTGAACCCGATGGAGCCCTGCCCGGCCCCAATGATCAGCGTGGTACCCTCGACGGGAAGCTCGCCGCCGATGCCGAAGCGCCACTCGGCCTCGTGCAGCTGCCTCGTCAGCTGAACGTTGACCTCCCACGCCTGGCCGTTCGGGGTCGAGATGCTGACGGGCACGGCTGTGCCCGGCTGACGCGGCAGATTCGCGTCTTCGCTCTTGGTCGAGGGCGGCGTTGAAGAGCAGGTGTCCCAAGGGCTCATGTCGTCGGATTGTGTCACAGAGGCCGAGGTGGCGGGCGCAGTAATGGGGACCTCCTCGAACGTGGCGTGGCCGGTGTCGGAAATGACGGTCCGCGGCACTGTCTTCCGGCTGGGTTGAATGTAGTGTCGTGCCTCGGTGTGCAACTGGTGGTTCTCCTCAGCCAGGACGCCGTGGAGCAGGAGAGAACAAGCGGCGGATGCCGGGCTGCCGGCCTCGTTCTTCTCCCACCGCTCGAGAAGAAACTCGGCGCAGCGGACGAGGCGTGCCGTCTTGCGCTTCCGCAGCCGCCTGCTCTCGGCCTGCACCCATGCCTCGAGATCCTCCTCGGGCGAGGCGGCGGAGCGCGCCATGATGGCCGACAGCGTCACGTAGAGGTCCTGAATGGCCCAGTTCCAGCCGGACTGATACCGGTACACCATCTCGGGCCGGAAGTACGGCTTCGTCCCCGCTACGAACTCAGGACCGAGCTCGTAAGCTAGGTGGTTGGCGCTCTCGGCGCTATCCGCTGCCTCCACCGACGCCGCCTCTTCTTCCTGGGAAGGGAAGTGCTTTGCCATGAGTGTAGAGAGCTCCTGTGCAAATTTGGCCAGCTGCGGGCTGCTCGTCACGGCCTCGCCCTGGGTGCCCGGGCCTTGCGGTTGTTGCTGCCCGCTGGACTGCGACAGGGGCTGGAGACCTCGGGCTTGCATGTACGCGCCAACCCACTGGGCGACTAGCGACCACGACTCCTTTTCTGACAGCTTCGTGGCTATTTCATCAAAGCTCACCGTCAAGAACAGTGTGTCCTGGTGGCCCTTCTTCAGACCGTACGAGAACTCAAGATGGGCACGGAGCTTGGAGACCGAGACGGACGGTGCTAGCTTGGCCGAGACCTTTTTGTTGAGCCACTCAATCAAGTAGGACCCCAGCTTGCCTGGATACGCCGGTTGCAGCTCCTGGCAAAGCTCAGAAAGGGCCATGGCCTCGACGGCGTCGGGCAGCTGGCCGAATTCCGCGGCGAGGTTGCCGACGATTTCATTCTGCAGCGAGGACCGGCCTGCATTCCATCCATCCCAATTAGCACCTCTCTTTGCCGCTTGAGCAGACGATCTCAAACGAAAAAGTCGAATGGTGTTCTCAAGGGGCGCTGTAAACACACACCTTTTGATAGAAACTTGATCGATTGCGTAATGTCCAGATCAGCCCTGGCCACCTTGAGTCCGGACGCCACAATCGCCAACAACGCAACAGCTGCCGTGGGAGGCACGTCCTCAATCGTTGCTGCGGCTACCGCCGCTTGCGCAACAGTAGCCGTAACAGGGACCGGGACGGCGGGGGGGGTCACAGGGGTTGTCTCGGTGGGCTTCACGCTCTCGTCGTCCTCCGCCTCGGCATCGCTCTCGGGTTCCGGCTCGGATGCCTTGCGGATTGCCTCCAGCTCGTCATTGAACGTCAGACATTCCGGAAGCGCATCGGCCTGAAGAGCGGACTGTGCCAGCGTCTTCTGCATCATGGTAGCGAGAGTGGCTGAAGGTCCGATCTCAACGAAGCGCTGGTCTTGGTAACCCATGCCGAGCAGCGAGTCCTGTGTGGTAATCCTGCCGGCACAAGTCAGTGAATGTCCGATATCGGAATGCCGCTATCGCGGGGCGGTGCGCACCATTGAACTGGCGACGAAAGCTGGTATTCGAGCAGTGCCACGACCAATTCGTACGCCAAGGCATCCTCAGCCTGCGGGTTGCCTGCGGTCGACTCCACGTTCCCCCGCGCCATCGCCGTCGAGGTGAAGGGTTTGTTAACGGGAAAAGAAACGGACGGCCAAGAGAAACGCTCTTCCAACGCGTTGTTTGGCTCCTGGTTAGGTACAAATCGACTGGTCCGGCACGCCGAGAAGCTTGTGTACGCCAGACCCGTTTGCAAAACGACATATGCCCGGTAAAGTATCGGATCGCGAGGCTTGAGAGGTCAGCGAGCCCATCATACCGTTGCGCAGCATCTGTGGGTCGGGAAGTGCCAGACGCTTGGATCCTCGGCGGCAAGTCTTCCACTGGGCTATCCTGTGTACAGAGACCCCAAGAGACAACAAGTGGTGCACCCCCAGAGCGCCGTTGAAGCGGTGGCTCTACCGATCTAGGTCGTCCCACCCGTCGAGACTGAAGGCGGACTTTTCTGTTAAGCAAAGACCAGGCAACTGATGGCATGCAAGGAACTCAAGCGCCCTTGCAGCACTACCTGCCTGACCACGCAAGTCACCACGCTGCATGCCGTTCGTGGTCTGCTCTGCGACGTCTCAAGTCGCACCAGGCTGCGTGGGGTTAGCGGAGAGCAGCGGCATTGGCACCAGACGAGTCGGTGGCACCACGGCATTACACGCCCGTGCCTAGACCCCGCGCAATCCCCGCAATAGGTGGCACCACCCTAGAATGGAGCGGCTCTGTTACCGAATACAAGAAACTCAAGGTCGAGCCCCTCTACCGCCCCGCACCACGATTATGCTAACGTGTTCCTAAAGAAACTTAGATGATGAGCAAATCCAGTTTACATAAAATAAGTAATAGAGGATTATATATGATATAAAATAAAGTGTTTATAGTTATATTTATAACTTTACTTACGAATTTAGTTTTAAAATATGAGTTATTATAACGTAGGTGCCACCCGTGTGGCGCACCCAACCAAGTGGCGCACCTACTGCTAAATCGCGATCGATCAACTTCACGACATTACACATCCACAAATAAAAATGGCTGCCTCTTCTCAAGAAGCTCAATTAATCCTTGCTATCCAATCTTTTAAAAATAACCCTCAAAGTAGCCGCCGAGCGACCGCGAAGATCTACAACGTCCTAGAAACCACCCTACGTCGAAGAATAGCCGGCACGCCTTCAAAGGCCGAGCAAGGCAGCGCAACTTCTCGATTAACGAGACTAAAAGAAAGGGTGATTATTGAATACATAATTGACCTGGATTCGCGAGGGTTCTCACCCCGGCTACGCGACATGGAAGATATAGCCAATGTTATTGCCGAGGCGCGTGACGCGTCACGCGTCGGAACGTATTGGGCCTCAAACTTTATTAAGCGATAACCACAGCTGAAAACGCGTCTTTCGTGTGTATACGACTACCAGAGGGCCCTCTGCGAGGATCCTGAAAAGATTGCGGCTTAGTTCGAGCTTTTCCGTAGTATAAAAGCAAAGTTCGGTATCCTCGACGACGATCTGTATAACTTCGACGAGACCGGCTTTATAATAGGCTAGATCGCGTCCTTTATAGTCGTTACGGGTGCTGATTACGGCGGGAAACGAAAGAAGATCCAGCTTGGTAACCGGGAATAGGCTACCGCGATCTAAGGCGTATATGCGGATGGCTGGTGCGTCCCGCCGTTTATAACGGTAAAGGGCAAGACTTATCTCGCGAACTAGTACGCCGACAGCACCCTACCACGCGACTGGGTAATCAAACCGACCTTAAATAGATAGACCAGCAACGAGATAGGCTTAGACTGGGTTCGGCATTTCGATAAACACACGGCGTCGCGTATAAAAGGTCAATATCGGTTATTAGTGATCGACAGGCACGAGAGCCACGTTTCGGCCGATTTCCAGGCTTTCTGTAGGGAGAAGAACATCATCACGATCTCTATGCCTCCGCACTTGTCGCATCTTCTTTAGCCACTTAATGTTGGGTGTTTTGGTCTACTAAAGCGGGCGTACGGTCGCGAGATCGAAGGGTTTATAAAATCGCATATAAACCACATCACAAAGGCTAAGTTTCTTATCGCCTTCCAGGCCGCATTTTTAAAGGTCTTTACACCCGACAATGTTAAGGCCGGATTTAAAGGAGCCGGTATAGTTCCTCTCGACCTAGATAGGGTCATATCGAAGCTCGATGTGAAGTTGTCGACGCCTTCGCTAATAAGGAGCCTCACAGCCGCGACTATCCCATGGGCCTCTTAAACGCTGTATAACCCGACCGAGGCGACTTTATAGACGGACTTTATTAAAAGCCGAGTCCGCCGTCATTAGGGAAGCTCACTGACACCGATTTTATCGGCAGTTAACCAGATTACGAAGGGTACGATAGCGATTATACACGAGAATGCCCTCTTAAAGGCTGAGATCCGTTACCTTCGAGAAGCAAATATCGGCCTCGCTAAACATCGCAGGGCAAAGAAAACACATATAAGGCAAGGGGGAACACTTACTATCGCCGAAGGACAAGATCTTATAGATCAAATGGATGCGGATACACAGTTGAGGGAGGAAACGCGTGCGGGTAGTAGTCGTGCAAGGATAGCGCAGCCGCGCGAAAGGCGCTGTGGCATCTGCGGAAAGACCGGTCATAATGCGCGCACCTGTGTAATGGTTAAAGAAACATCCGAAGAGTAGGATTCCGATCAGTTTAGATTGATTTAAGGCGGTTTGGTTGAGTAATCGATTGATTAGTCGCGAGAGTGCTCTAAGGTGCGCCACTTGGTTGGATGCGCCACATGGATGGCACCTACGTTATAACTTCTTTCTATTTAAACTTTAAAAATTTAACGTTAAAAAAGAAAGAAAACATTTAATTTATTTATCATTTAGGTAAACGTTCCTTATAGAGAAAGAAAAAGAAGGATAACTTTTAAACCGTAAAAGTGAAAAGAAACGTTTTTATATAAAAACTTAAAGATAGTATTGTCTTAAATCATTTTTAATCAGCTGCGTGTGAAAAATTCCCACTACCTACCAGGCCCTCTTTATGATGAATTGGATTGACGGCATCGTCACTACGCGAGCATAACTGGCTCGGCCTCACCCTTGTCTTCTTTGATGCTCTTCCACTCGAAAAAGAGGGTGGCCAGGAATGCGCCAAGGCCCAAGCCTAGGCTAACCTTGGAGGTGTCCTGGAGAGCCAGCGTGTAAGCGGCCAGCACCGAAGGCCAGGAGTCGGCCTGGCCAGCATTCTCAAGAGCCTGCTTCAGCGCCGCCGCGCCCGTCTGAAAGACCAATGACGGGCTCACCGAGGGCGCCAGCCTACGCAACGCCACCGATAGGCTGCTCTGGAAGACGGCCTGGCCGATCTGGAGGAATATGGTGCCTCCCATGGACTGGAAGAAGATTAGGGTTGAGGTCCCGACGGGGATGTCGTCTTGGGCGAGCACCGCCTGCACGGCGGTCTGGGGGACCTGGAAGCCCGCGCCCAAGCCCGCGCCAGCTAGAACCTGGAAGCCGATCCAGGTGGCGTCCGGCATGGTGGCGTCGTACGTGGTGATGAGGCCGGCACCGACGACGAACAGGACAGTGCTGCCGATCAGGAAGGGCGTGTAGAAGCCAAAGGTGGTGACGAGGCCACCCGTGATGGCCGATGAGATGACGAGGCCGATCAGCATGGGCAGTAGTTGGATGCCCGACGTCAAGGCCGAAGACCCCCGGACGCTCTGGAAGAAGATGGGGAGGTAGTACATGAAGAGGTAGGCCGAGCTGCCAAAGAGGGCGACGAAGACGGAGCCAGCGGCCACGGTCCGCTGGCACACAATGCGCGGCGGCAGTGTGGCCTTCTCGCCGAGCCAAATTTGCAATCCGATGAAGGCGATGAGGATGATGATAAAACCGACGAGGAGCCCGATTATGGTCCCACTGTTCCACGAGTACTCTTTGCCGCCCCACTGCGGGACTAGTAGCAGCATGACGATGGCTGCGGTGAGCAGGCCCGCGCCTGGGAGGTCGAGTTCGCGGATACGAGTCAGGATGGGTTTCCGCGGGTCGGCCCCGGGTGTCGGCGGCAGATTGAGCAGGACGAGCACGATAACCGCGGCGACGGCACCTATGGGAAGGCTTTGACGCGGCCGAGTCAGTATTTCAGCGCGCAAAAGTCCAGGGGCCAGGGCAGGCCGAAAAGCTCGACTAGAAGAAAAAACGGGGCCGTGGCCCCAAACAGGCGACTTACTTGATGTAAAAGCACCAGCGCCACGTCAGATGATCTGTGAAGACGCCGCCCATGAGTGGCCCGGCGACGAAGGCGATGCCCCAGATGGCGCCAAAGCAACTCAGGGCCAAGGGTCGCTTCCGGAGGGGCACTGGCTTCCCCAGGCGGGGACGGCGTCAGTATAGAGGCTAACGCCCGGAACCTCGACGGGGAATCCGCTCTTACCTATCAGGGACATGATGATCATAGCACCCGAGCCAATGCCGGCCACGCCCAAGCCGGCAACAGCACTAGAGGAGCCTTACGATCAGCCCATGCCGCGCGGGAAAGGCGGTGGGCGACCGGGAACACGGGGGCCAACTGGCTGACTTACCGGCCGACGATGAACACGGTGCTGGACGGTGCCACGCCACAGATGAGGGAGCCGATCTCAAACAAGCAAATGGCCGACAGGAAAGCCCATTTCGCCTGCGTGGGTCAGCCTCGGACGGTCAAGGTTTCCAGCCGCGACGGGGTCGGGTGGGGCTGGTTTCGCGGCCTCGACGGCCGCCACCGGCCTGAGGTATTAGGAGACCTACGTCCGTGTTCTTGTAAATGCGGCCGTAAGACGGTTGCAGGGCTGATGAAGGTCAGCCACCGGAGAGAACAGCGATCCCAACGCGGGACGCGAGGCGGTCAGTCGTGCCACGTACCGGTGCTTGTGAGAAAATAGGCGCTTCCATACCAGCCGACGTCCTGGTTCGCGCCACGCAGCGTCAGCCTGGTCCTTGGCAATATGGTCGGGTCCGGCGCCAGCGCAGGACGGGAGGGCCCAGGGGCCTCCCCAGCCCCGGGGGGACCGCGGACGCCGTACCTTGATGGTTTTGAACTCGTCAGTAATCTTGGGGATGGCGGTGCCGATGATGGTCTGGTCGAGGGCGACAAGGAGGATGCCCATGTACAGGCCCGAGAGGATGAGCATCGTCTTCCACAGCGACGCGTAGACCGTCTCGTCGCCCGAAGCGACGTTGCCCCGGCTGTCCCTCACTGCATGGTCTGAGGTCTCTTGGTCGGAGGCTGCGGTCACGGAGGCAGCCGCGGACTTGCCGTCCTGGGATTGGAGCAGCTGGAGATCCATGGCTACCTGCATCGGTGTCTCTTAAAGGAGAGCGTGTTGAAATAGCGCCGGTATAGCCACAGTGGCGTGCCCTAGCACCTGGACAAGCTGGCAGTGACCATCTATTTGAGAGTGGTTTTATGGTGCCCGGTAGTCGCCGCCCGACGTTGGGTTGCGCCGGCTAAGGGGACGACCCGCTCCCCCAGAAAATCTCCTATACTTCCCTGATCCTGGTGCGGTGAGATAGTTGCGCCGGTTACAGGTGGTGGTGCCACTGCACAGGGCCGCTCGAGTGCCGATGTGGGGCAAAGGGGTTGCTTCCGTAGTGCCTTTTAGTAGGGTGGTATGCAGAGGACAGCTTGACGCTTCATGGATGTATGGGGCAAATTCTGCTACACCTCCTCCCGCCAGGTACCATCTACTAACAGCCGCACCACGAGAGTGTGCCAGATGGTGCAGCACTGGGACAGGCCTGGGCACTGCAGCAAGTCAGCTTGCCCCACAGAGAGTCAGCTCACCCCGCAGCGAGTCAATACTCACGCCTTACCAAGTCAGCAGCGCCCGTTTGCCCCTTCATTGTACCTCCAAGAAGTAGGGACGAAGGTGAATTACGATATGAGATCCGCTATACCTTGCATTAACCTACAGGTCCCGCGGGATTGAGTCCAGCTGTAAGTGCCCCAGTCTCATACAGCACGCCTATGTACTTCCTTATTTCAACAGCACTACTTCAACCTTGGGTAGTGCTCCTAGCTGCCCTTCATACAACATGGGTTTCAGCCTCGGGGTGTTTGTCAAGGCGCGTCGCCCCCCACACACTGTTTATCGACGAAAGAGCGAAGAGCACATCCCACTCCAAGCTGAACGCTGGGTCCAAGAGAGCTATCTTCATATACGAGGAGGGGCCCCTCTTCAAGCAAGAAAACGCTCTAGGCTGTGCAGCTTATGAGACAGTAGCTTTCCTAGAGAATTTGGGCATCCAAAAGATTTCTTAGTCATCCAGCTGCCCCGACCTCGACCTAATTGGGACTGTCTAGAATCGGGCTCGAAAAGGGTAAAGGACTAGATCCAGGGCATGTAGTGGCCTCCAAATCCACACCTATTCCCTGCTTCGTCGAGCCGTTCGGTGAGCCCAGGACGCTATTCTAGAAGAGCGGCCACGTTCTCTGACTACTGGCATACCCTTAAAGATAGGCGATGTTCTTCGTAGTGACCGAAACGGACTAGGTTCCGATCTGATCAACCAGCGAACCCTAAACAGCCTCAGTTTTAGTGCTACTGCTGCTGCCGCATCCCTACCGGTACGCCGACTGTAAAGCTCACTGTCCATGGGACCGGGAACCTCAACTACCGTGGAAACCACAGTAGAAGGTGAGCTGGTCTGAATAGTCGAGAGGTTGGAATACAGGTACCATGGTTCATCGTCAGCAAAGCTACACCGAATTTCGTAGCTGGAGCAGCAATTGGCGGTTTTGGGTAAAGTCTAATTCAACAATCAGATCAGTGGACTGTAATTAAGGTTCGGACGCTAAGGAGTACTTACTCGAGGTAAAAGAAAGTGCCCGAAGCGACTAAAGTACCTAGCCCTCCGGTTATATGCGTAGCCTCCAGCTAGTAATGAGCTGAATCTTACGATGATTAATGTGGTATTGAGGCTGCAGCTGCGGTTGATGCTGCTGACCGCCTTACCATATTAAGCTTGGCTATAGCATGGCTTACCTCCCGACAATCCGTATGTTGTTAAGCTGCTGCTGCTGCTGCTGCTGCTGCTACTGCGATAGTTAGAGTGCGTCCTAGCAATTTGGCCATTCAGCAGCTTGGGACGAAAATTGCAGTCCTTAAAGTGCTGTGGCTAGGAATATCGGGGCTTCTATAGTACCATGTTTCTGTAAGAAAATGCAAATACCCGCTGTAACAAACACCCTATGGCAGGAGGGTTCCATAACACTGTGGCCGTGATCGGAACGCTCTGAGTTGCCATACCCAAGTCTAAACTGCAATACATGCCATGCCCCTGTCCGTCAAGGGCTTGTTTTTCGTATCCAGCACCACACCAACTCTGAAACAACGTCGACCCTCAGCCTTTAAGGTCCTCTCTCAAGGAGTTCGGGAGGTTTGCAGAGTTCCTGCTTCTAACAGCCTTTAAGTACTGCCTCCTGGCGCCCTGGAAGCAGGACCTCTGCTGACCTTTAAGGTTCCGGGAGTGCGGATGGCAACAGGTCACCCGGGCAGGAGACCCCTATGCCAGGACGGCAACGCAGCAAGGCTTGGCGGCGTTTTGCCTCTTGTGGCAAAACTTGCAGCGCAATGGCACAAGCCGTGAGTCTCGCCGGCGCGGTACGCGCTAGGCACGGTCCAGTTGCCTGCTTGTACCGTTGGGTCTCGACTCTAACCAAAAGGAGGAAATGAAGCATGCGCATGGTACTAGCGGCAGCACGGCGAATCGAAATGGATGGCATTAGGGTCGGCAACGCGGAACGTCCCGATCACGGCCTATGTACGTAGTCATGTACTCGTGGGTCTGCGCTATAATCGTGAATTCCTGAGCCTGGTGGGAAAGCGTACGATGTGGCCAATATAAAATACATTTGTGGCTTTGAATGCTAGCCGAACTCTATTCCACGGGTGGAAAAATGTAGAGAAGGAGGCATGCTCACTGATATATGTACCCATTAAGTCCTCAATCACGTCTGGTCGCACCGATTCCAGGCCGACAAGTTTACCTGGAAAATTCGTTGAGTGACACCAATAGCATTTTCGCGAATCGAACCCAACCACTCTGAAAGCTGCAAACCGTCGCACCAACACAAAGCGTTTCTGGCCACCATCCCGGCGACCACCCTGCGTGAAGTGGGCCTGGGAGGAGATCAGCTCTCGGCGTTATTCGAACCATCGTCCCTGCGAGGTCCTTTACCCCACGGTTACCTTCTAAAGGGTCACATTCGTGACAGCGAGCCTGGAGGGTGGGAGGATGCAGGCAGCACGCCAAAATCAACTTGCGGCGTCCATCGAGGCTTTAATATGCGGAGACGATGCGAGCCCCAACCCGCCCGAGACCGCTGGCTCCTGGTCATCACGAGCACGCCATATGGAGCGCCAAAAACGTCAGAGCACTGCCCGATGTGCCATTTCACCACCACCCGCACTTCCGCTGGAAGTGCCCAACCTTCCGTTGGAGGTGCCTAAGTTCCCCTCGGCTAGCCCCTACGGCGTCCTATCAGGCGCCTCCTCCGGCTTCCACCACGGCCCGATCGGTGATGGCCTGGGGACCGGGGCCGAAGCCGCAGACGAAGAGGGTGCTTGGAGCCACCACTTGCCCATTCCAAACGCCAAGCTCGAGTACTATGGTAGCCATACGAGCCCGAAATTGGTTGGGGCCACCACCGTGCTGCCACCCAGGGATCAACACCACGGCACAAGCGTCACGCATTCAACATGGTCCGGACCGCACGTTGGCCAGACCGAAGTGCAGTCCATGGGTGAGTGTTTCGCCCACCACGACTTGTCCCGGCTCTTGGCCATGTCGCCGCATCCGCCCTTCTCGTCGCCCAGCAGCTGCCCCTCCCCGCTCGATCGCCGTCTCCTTTTCTCACATGACCCTTTTTTTGCCGACTTTGACTTTGGGGCTTGGGATAAGACAGTCCTACCCGACCCGCCGGCCCAGAATTACAAGCCCTTGTCGCCGTCGCCGTCGCTGGAACTGGCCGTTGACGCGCGCGCGGTCGCTTCCACCCACGAGCGGAGTAGCACCGCCAGGGAGCGCACGGCCCGGCAGGACGGCGGACGGCCGCAGGAGCCGCCAGAGCCCGCTTCCAGTACCGCGGCGGGCTGGAGCGCGCGACCTTCGCAGCGTCCGCACGCCGTCGTCGAGAAGCGTTACCGGGCCGGCATCAACGACAAGATCGATTCGCTGCGTCGCCAGCTCGAGGCACGCAAGCGGCCCAAGCATGTCCATCTCCACCAGGTGCTGCTGGCAATCTGCGAGCCGGGCCGAAGCATCACAGCCGGCGCCTCCACTACCAAAGACCACGCCACCGGCGAGGGTCACGCCACCGCCCCAGCTACCCACACCAGCGGCCAGAACGCAAGCGGGCCGCCAGGGGCCGACGGTCCTACCCCTGCCCCGCTGGCACGGATGAACAAGGCCGAGGTTCTCATCGAGGCCGTAGACTACATCCAGAAGCTCGAGGACGAGAACGAGATCATGACGAAACAGCTGGGCGAGCTTGTCGCCCGGCTACGCGCCACACGCCAGGCTCTTCTGCCGCGGGCTCCGTGGACATCAGAGCACAGCCAGTCACTATCCCCCCCGACGCTTCGGGATGTGGCTGCTGAGGACGTAACGGCGCAGGCGTGCTAGCGAAGCAAATAGAAGACGGCTGGACCTGATAGACATGCAACTACATCGGATGATGGGACAATCAAGACGTTATCAGTATAGGCTAACAAAGGGTGCTTTCGCTAACACCACGTGTACAAGAGATCGCAAGTACGTTAGCTGTGGTGTTATCGCGAGACGTAGAGGCGCGCTGGAGGCAGGGTTCTCAGCACACCCCCAGTGCATTGAAGATAAACGAACTCAAGGGAAGGGAAGGAGAAGGGACCACCTATCCTGGTCTAGGGGCAGAACAAGGGGTTTCAGTGCATAGGCCACCTGTCAGAATAGTCCGGTACGACAAGGGCAGCTGCAATCAGCCGCAGCTAGAGCGTGTACCATCACAAACGTGCAGAGGCCGCCGATCCGTTGAGAAAGAGGGGTGCTACCTAGATCTCTATTTACGAACTAATGGAAAACAAACGGAGCGGCTGCGCTGGCCGTCTTACAGGCTTCCGATGAGCTTATCCGGTGCCTTGTGTGGGTAGTGTTCAAGGTTAAACATTATTTACTCTCAACTGTGCATGAGATTACGAGACACCATTCATCCCGTGCGCCACATCCACGTCTTCGTAGCCTGTAAAAGAAAGCGGAAACTGAGACGGCGGCTGGCGTTGACAGTCTTTATGCGACTGGTCCTCATCATCATGACCATCGGCGGCACCACCACTGTCATGCCGGTTGCCCCTTCGCGACCGCCCTCGAAGCCACTTGCTTAACGTCGGCCCACAGAGCAAGGCGACCTCGCCGGGTTCCGTCTCCTGGAACCCCAGAGTCAGCAGGGCTTTGCCGTTTCCCGATTCCTCCCCGCCGGCATTCCCGTCCGCTTGACGCGGCGCGTCTTTCGGCCGCGGACCGTTGGGCCGATGGCAGTGCCACAGGCGGACCTCACCGTTCTGGCGCGCCCAACGGGCCGCAAGCTCGTCGTCGCGTAGATGGAGGGCCACCTCGATGATGCTTAGCAGGTCGTCGTGCAGGCGCAGGCAGCTGCGAAAAAAGCCCTGGAGCGTCACTTTCAGCACGTCGCCGCGGACGCCCACGGGCCAGCGCATCGGCCGCTGCGCGTCGAGGGGCGGGCCAACGACGAAGGTCTCGGCCGCCCCGGCGCCGAGACACTGGTAGCCCCGCGAGAGGCCTCCCCCGGGACAAGGTATCACGGCGGCCGATGTTTTGAGTTGCGGGGCGAGGTCGAAGAACTCTGTTCTCTAACCACATGGTCAGCGACGGGCCGAAAGGTGGAAGAATACGTCCATGTGCTTGGATAGGGGGACGGGGGGAGGCGGTTGTGGGAGAGAAGGCCCTCACCAGCTCAAAGACACGTCGGATCTTGCTCAACGGCATGCCGTGTCCCGTAATCCGGACGGCGCCATGTCGTGTTAAGGAGGCAACTACGGCGTGGAGGACTTCCGGGCTTTCTAGATGCGGTGTGTCATAGATTGGAGAGATGTCAACAACAGGGACATGCGCCAAGGCGGGAGTTAATACAGGCATTATCTCCATGTCTGTTTTCCCCCGCTCGCTCCATCGGCCACCCGCGGCCATCTGGACCTTCTCACTTCTTTCCCCGGGTTCTCAATCAGCCGGTCTCCCCAGCTAGCCATCCACGGAGATACACGCGGCGGAAAGGCTGAATGGGCTCGGTGGATGGACGAGATGGCAGAAATAGGGCGGAGCAAGGATCCTAGGGCGTTGCGCTACTTGAGAGGAAGAACGGAGAATGGGTAGCCTGAAGTAAAAGCACCCATAAACCCGTCCTAATATCAGTGCAGGGAGGTAATAATGCACTCTAACAGCATGGACGCACTATACCGCCTGTTCACCAAGGAGCATACACGAAGGGTTCGGGGCAATGCCTCGGGGGGGCTGTTTCCAGGCCGGACGGTGGCGATCCGGGGGTGGCACCACCAGGACGAAACATTAGGGGTGGAATAAGGGGAGGTGGCACCACTAGGAAGAAAAGGATTCCAGACTGGACGGCGGGGCGAACCGATCCGGGCGACGTGGAGCCGCGTTGAGTTGTACTCCACCCGTTACCTCGATGCATCCTGACGACGCCGTCTACCCGAGATGGCTTCCACTCGGGCATAGACTCAAGAAACTGCAGGTCTTGCATAGGGCACGGAATGCATGGACGGAAGGGTGTCACTGCTAACTGCATACGAAGCCAAAGCCAGTGCCTACCACCAGCGCACGTCTACCCACCACAAAAAGCTCGAAAACTCGAGACACGGCCTCTAGGCCATGGCTTCGCCTGCCACACCGCAACGGACGGCTGCAGTAGAGCCGGAGAAGACAGTGACCAAGACGGAACCGGCGCGTCCAGACTAGGTGACGGGCCCAACATCCCTCGAGGGCCTCGTGCACGGGACAAGCGCTACGCTCTTCTTGAGCGCCCGGGGACCAACGCGGCTGGATCCGGCGTAGCCCGTCGTAGTATTTGAAGTCGGGCTGGGCGCGACGAGTACCTCTTGGGGACCAGTCGCGCGGAGGTTCGAGAGCCGCCTGCGTAGCTACCGCTACGACCGCGCCGGTTATGGGCGCAGTCCGAAGCCGTGCTCGTTGACATCGGCGTCCCCCCGCACGGCGGCGGTAAGTTCAAGTACCCACTTTCGGGCACCCCCCACTTTCGGGCACAGCAATTCAACCTCTCTAAAAAACAACACCTTTACTGTAAGACCACATATAACCTCAATTAATTTTAACTAGAATACAAGAACTAGTCTTACTTAGGCTTTCACTATCGCTCTCTTCATTGAGACCACTTTCAACCTCCCTAACCGCCAATTGAGCTTGTTGGATATCTTCGATGTTCGCGAACTTCGAATTAGGGCTTAAATCCACCTTCTTCCTTTTTCTTGGTTTGATAGTCTTAATCCTAGCTTCGAGAGCCTGAATTTCCCTTTACGCAGTAGCTAATTAGACATTCTTTTCATTAAAGGCCTTTTGAATCTTCTGGAAAAGTAGCCGTTATGTGGTTAAATGTTCCGCTAGCTGGTTCGAAAGCTATACTTAGTCCTTAAAGTCCGACGTCTTCTTTAGAGTGGACCAAACCACTATAGAAGTATGGGATTTCTTTAAAGGTGTTAAGAAGGATTTATTCGAGTAGGATTAATTCGATTTTATTACGTCGGGTGTTATTTAGTATATATTTTAAACTAAATTCCGGCTTAAAAGCAGTTTAGCTATATATACTAGCTAAAAGCCAGCTGCTTTCTATTTATTCCGGATATTCTAGCTAGTAAGCTTAGCTATACGAGCCTTTTAATAGCAGGTAAGGAAGTTCCGTTTGCTAACTATTATGGAGTCTATTAACTGAGTTAAAAATCCGAGCTCTTTCCAGTACGCCGATTTTAAAGCACTAAAAACGGCTAGATCAAGAGGTTAAAGGACGTGAGAGGTATAAGGGGGTAAAAAAAGAAGGTAAATCCGATAAGAAAAGTATTGAAATATGAAATCAGTTGTTATATAGCTGCCATAGCCGTCTATAATAAGTAGGCGGTACTCGGAAAGGTCCTTGGGGGCGGTATTCGGGATAAAGACCTTCTCGAGCCACTCGAGCGCGGTTTAGTCTGTAATCCATCCGTTTTCGGTTGCAGTGAACTGCCAGCTTTTAAATTGGCTTAAATTAAGCGGGAACTATTGCTATTGAACCGTCTTGCCCTTAAAAATGACTAAGGGGGTGAGGGCATATCTTTAAGCGGAGATACATTTAATAAAGGATGTCTAAGTATAAGAGCTAGGCTGTTTCTTTCAGACTGAGCGTTTTTCCGAACCTCTAAGTATTATTCTGTTCGATCCAGCACCCTCCAGGAGTCCTGCTTTATCTATGTTATAGCAGTTAGCTGGCTTTACCCTCTGGATCTCCGGTAGCTGAAGATATTGGAACTATAGGCGAATTACCTCGACTGAGGCGCCATTAACACGCTGCGAGTCGATAGACCGGCTCTTCTAGACCCGTACAGCTAGGTTCCTATGTAAGAAGGCCTGCAGCTACCTCTTTCCAAGTGGCTCGCTGTCGCCTTAAGCCCGGAGGATGCGTTTAGCAAACTCCTTAACTTGGGCATGTGAAGGCGGAAGCCCTAGGGCAGCTTAAGTTAGGATCTAAGTCGTAAGTAACTCTTCCTAAACCGGTCTAAGCCTTTGGAAATCGGAGAAGGCTTCTAATCTTGGTTGTTGACCCTTAATTCGGTTTTGAAGTGTTGACCTTGGAATCCTATGCTCGATAGCGGCACGCTTGATTATCTGGCCGCTTAATATAGCTTGAAGCGCTTGTTGAAGCTCTTCTTCGGAATACTGCTTCATTGTAATAAACTGAGGCTCTATGCGAAATTTAGAATAGATTGGAGCGAACACGGGAGAGAAAAGGGGGAAAGACGTAGGAGAGTACAAAATCAGGTGGCTGGTTTTTGGGGTGCCCGAAAGTGGGGGGTGCCCGAAAGTGGGTACTTGAACTTACTCGCCGACGAGCTGCTCAACGTCCTCGCCGCCGCCGTGGTGCGGCCGCCGTACCTCCTGGTGGCACACTCGTACGGCGGCATCATCGCGCGCGAGGTGCTGGCGCGGATGGGAGCCGACGGCGCCGTCGCGGGCATGGTCCTGGCCGACGCCAACGGCGAAGACACTGACGCCGAGCTACGGGCGCCGCTGCGGGCCCTCGGCGAGCTGGCGGTGCCGGCAACGGGCAGTAGGCCCGGCGGGCCCGGCCTCTACCTGGCGCTGCTCGACCTAACGGGCCTGCTCGCGGGGTGCGACAGTTTCACGGCCGACGAGCCGGCGGCGGTGGCCGAGTGGGCGGGCGCGGCCGCGAGCTCGGCGGCGCTCGCGGCGCGCCGCCAGCTCGACGGCAGCCTGCCTCTCGGCATGCGAATCATGACCGTCATCTGCGGCGAGGTCAACGCCCGGCTGCAGCGTGCCCAGCTGCGCCTCTCGGCCGTCGGTCGCTTCCTGCAGACTACAAACAGCGGCCACGCCTTCATCGTTAACGAGCCGCAGCTCGTCGCCAACGAGGCGCTTGCCGTCTGGGAGAGATGCTAATTGGAAGGGTTCTAACGGGTAATGATGAGGGTCTTAGTATGGTTAGCTGCCTACTTGTATGAAGGTTCAAAAATGTTAAAGGTATACTGTATTGTACATGGAAGAGGTAGCCATGCTGTATAAGGGCTCTTCTAATATATCTAGAGGTCATTCCTCAAAGAGAATAAAGAACGTGAAAAAGCACCCGCTATTATTTATTATGCTTGCACCGGTGACGTTAAGTTAGAGGACCCTCATTTCAGCCCTCCCACATTTGGCTCCCAAAGCAACACCACGCTTAAAACCAGCCCTATCAATAGAACTTCAAAGGCAACCTTAATTAATGACAACTCTAATATAAGAACCAGCCTTACTTAGGCTTTCGCTATTGCTCTTTTTATTTAGACCACTTTTAATCTCCCCGATTACTAACTAAGCTTAGTGGATGTCTTTAATGTTCGCGAACTTTAAATTAGGGCTTAAATCCACCTTCTTCTTCTTCCTTAGTCTTATAGTCTTAATCTTAGCTTTAAGAGTTTAAATTTACCTTTCAACAATAGCTAATTAAATTTTCTTTTTATTAAAGGTCTTTTATATCTTTTAAAAAAGTAGCTGTTAAATGGTTAAGTATGTTACTAGTTAATGTAAAAGCTATACTTAGTCTTAAAGTCCGATGTCTTCTTTAAAGTGGACTACACTATTATAGGCTTTCTTTAAAGGCGTTAAGAAGGGTTTATTTGAGTATAATTACTTCGATTTTAGTATATTGAGTGCTATTTAATACGTATTTTAAATTAAATTTTAGCTTAAAAGCAGTTTATTTATTAGCTAAAAACTAGCTACTTTCCATTTATTCCGGATATTCTAATTAGTAAGCCCGGCTAAACGAGCCTTTTAATAGTAAGTAAAAAGGTTTCGCTTACTAACTACTATTAAGTCCGTTAACTAAGTTAAAAATCCAAGCTCTTTTTAATACGCTAATTTTAAAGCGCTAAAAACGGCTAAATTAAAAGGTCAAAGGATTTGAAAAGTATAAGAGGATAGAAAAAGAATGTAAATATACTAAGAGAAGCCTTAATACATAAAATTAATTATTATATAGTTTTTATAACCGTCTATAATTAATAGGCGGTTGATACGTGGCGAGTGTAGGTAAGCAGCAATAAAGTGCGGTATCCTTGTCGAGGAGGGGTCCTGCTACCCCACCTACCTAGTTGGAATATCGCACCATAGATGGTTTCCTGCCCTGATAGCCACTTCGTGGCTGGCGGACGGAATACATCATTCTTTCCCCTTCACCCCAGTCTTCGCCATATCAGCGATATTTAAAAAGGTCCTTAAAGGCGGTATTTAAAAGGGTCTTTAAGGGCGGTATCTCTGTAAGGATCCGAAGGAATCACAATGGCACCGTCAGGTATAGGGTAGCGAAGGGCAGGCTCAATTCCACTGCAAGACTGATTCTTGCAGAATCCAAGTTCAGGTCGGGCGCCAGCAGTGCGCCCGCTCCTTGCTAGTAGGCCGCCGGTGGGTCTGTGTCGCAGGTCAGGTGACCAGCCTGCGGATGCACCTCTCCAGCGTCTCCTCCCTTACAATCTCAAATAAAGACTTTTTTAAGCTACTCGAGTGCTATTTAGTTTATAATCTATCCTTTTTCGGCTATAGTGAACTACTAGCCTTTAAATTAGTTTAAATCAACTAAGAACTATTATTATTAAACCCTCTTACCATTAAATATAACTAATGTGGGTAGGGCACGGCCTTAAATGGAGATACATTTAATGAAGGACGTTTAAGCACGAGAACTAGGCTGTTTTTTTCGTACGAAGCGTTTTTTTAAACCTCTAAGTACTAGACCGTTCGATCTAGCACATTTTAGGAGTCCTACTTCATCTATATTATAGCAGTTAGCCGGCTTCACCTTTTAATTCTCCGGCAGCTAAAGATATTAGAACTATAAGCGAATTACTTCGACTAAGGCACTATTAACACATTGTAAGTTATAAAGCGGCTCTTTTAAACCCTTATAGCTGGGTTCCTACGTAAGAAGGCCTATAGCCATCTTTTTCTAAATGGCTCGCTATTGCCTTAAGCTTTGAGAATACGTTTAGCGAACTCTTTAACTTGGGCATATGAAGGCGGAAGCCTGAAGGCAACTTAAGTTAATATCTAAGTTAGAAGTAAATCTTCTTAAACTCATTTAAGCCTTTATTAGTTTATAAAGGCTTCAGGTTTAAGTTAGTGACTTTTAATTCGGCTTTATAATATTAACTTTAGTATACTATAATTTTAAAAGGTTTGCTTAATTTTATTGTAAGGGAGAAGACGCTAGAGAGGTGCATCAGCAGGCTGGTCACCTGACCTGCGACACAGACCCATTGGCGGCCTACTAGCGAGGAGCGGGCGCACCGCTAGCGCCCGACCTGGACTTAGATTCTGCAAGAATCAGTCTTGCAGTGGAATTGAGCCTGCCCTTCGCTACCCTATACCTGACGGTGCCATTGTGATTCCTTTGGATCCTTACATTTATCCTTAGCTGTAATAGTAGCTAAGGCTTATCGAAGTTCGGCTTTAAAATACTGCTTTATTTTAAGGAAAAGAATATAGAAACTAAGTTTTAGATAGATTAAAGCAAGTTTCTAAAAGTAAATATAAAAAGGAGTCGAGGGGCTGGAAATTCGGTGGCCGGTTTTTGAGGGGCCGAAATGGGGGTCCTCTAACTTACCAGTCGGGATATGGACAGCGTCGAGTTCGCCATGGAGGCGGTCAGCGGTATGGTGGCATTCGCGGCCGTACTGGGCTCCTGCTAAAACGACGACCGAGACTTGACCAAATCGACGCCCCCGACGACGTGCTACGCCTTGGCGGCGGGCTATACGTCTCGGCATCCTTCTTGACGACCCCGGCCGCTTCATTATGCCCAATGAACAATATTCTTGAAGGACCGTTCGCAGTCGACACTACAAACATTGAAATGTTTAGCCTCGACGCTCGATTTCACTGTGTTTATTCCGCGTAAGACGCTGCCGGGGGCACAAATATGATGCCTCCTGTTACAGCATAGGTACATAGGTACAAGGGCATGGGAACGCATGGACGACTTACCGCTGCCTGGCGGTACGTACCGCCGCTGGCTGGATATATTCCTGCCAAACAGTGACTGAGAGGATCCTGTTCCTCTTCTTTTCCTCTTCACCTGTAGTTTTCGCATCTTAATAGAACCTTTGGGTCATTAACAGATCCTTCGTTCCTTAAACCGTGACACAACTACAGGTCTCCTTATCCGCCTAGGAAGGCTTCTATCAATATCCCAAACCCTACAGACATTCCGACGGGTACGCAGCTGCAAGCGTAACCCATACACACCGCTAAGATGCTGGCCAAACGGGGTAGATCCCTCCACCGGATCACAGAAACTGTAAGGGAGGAGGCGCTGGAGAGGTGCATCCGCAGGCTGGTCATCTGACCTGCGGCGCAGACCCACCGGCAGCCTACTAGCGAGGAGCGGGCGCACTGCTGGCGCCCAACCCGAACTTAGATTCTGCAAGAATCAGTCTTGCAGTGGAATTGAGCCTGCCCTTTGCTACCCTATACCTGACGGTGCCATTGTGATTCCTTCGGATCCTTACAGAAACTCACAAGGATGACCCCGACAATACCCGTGAGGATTCCGCCGATACGAATAACACCAGCGACATTAATAACACTGAGTTTAGATTCGTCTAAAAGCGCTATAGACGCCTTAAGCTAAAGAGACAGATAAAGGATCTCCAATAATAGATAGCTGCCTTAATCCAGCAGATAGTAGAAAGTACCTAAAGTATACCATTGCCTGTACTTCCTAATATTAAGGGCTTTTAACTAAAGGTTAAGCGCCTCTTTAACCCCCTGGTTTTCTATAATTAAAAGTCTAAAAATATTGTTAAGTTCAAGACTTAGTTTTGTTAGGTTAAGAATAAGATCCTAATAAATGTTTTCCGTTTCCCTATAGACCTCTTTAAGCAGGCCTATATTAAAGGCCGCCTTAATAGAGAAGCCAGCGATAATCTCTAGCCCTACCTTTAATAGACGCACTCTACTCCGATTTAGTTATATAAGGCCTTAATAGCATATCTTTAATAATAATACTATAACCCTAACTAAATAGAGGCTGCCTCTTTAGAATTTAAGAACCTTTATATAATCGCGGGAATAGATTTCCAGGTCTTTAAAAATAAGTTCCTTCGACTTGCTAGCAAAACTAGCTAAGTTAAGATGAATTAGAAGCGCCTCTTTAACTGAAAGCTTACAATAGAGTTGCAAACAGTACTAGCCTCCTCCTATATTAAGAGCAGTATTAAATTCGACGTGTTTATAACCGAGGCTACTTAGATCGCACTGGTCCTCCAGTTTACTAAAAGTGACGTCCTTAGACGTCGCGTAAACCGCGGAAACCGTGGCGGTACTTGCCGAACCCCTATCCCTACTGTCGGCCAATCGGAGTCTGCTAAGCTATCGGAGAAGCGTTATATTACCTTAACCTTAGTATATCAACATAGACCCGATAAGCTCCGACACCTTTTAAAGAACCGACTTTATCTTAACTATGAAAAGCCTGGCCACTATGTTAATAACTGCTTAAAAAAGCGAGTCAATATCGACTACTCGAACTGTATTAACGCTTTAGTGTAAGGATCCGAAGGAATCACAATGGCACCGTCAGGTATAGGGTAGCGAAGGGCAGGCTCAATTCCACTGCAAGACTGTTGGAAGTGGTGGTTCGATCGAAAAGAGGAAGCAACCCCTTTATAAGGGCTCTTTCGATCTCGGAGGTCGTTTCTATAAAGAAACACGGAAGAATAAGGAACTTCTCTTCAAGAGGAACGAGAGTGTATTTCGTGTGCTTGCTTGCTTCAGGACAGACTAGTTACACGAAGAGGGGAGATTCAGCCTTTACTTATACCCGTTAAACCTTTATCCTCTTAGTAATACAAGGAAGAGGACGCGTAAGTGATTGCGTAAGTGATTACGTGGCTTAGAAGCATATGGAACCTTATAGAGGTTTGTGGAGCCTCATGGGGGCTCGTGGGAGCTTCAGGGAGTCACGTAGAAACTCGTGGAAACTCGTGGAACCTTGCAGAAGCTTCCGCGTGGCGAACGCCACGCTTGTGGGTAAAGCGGGCCATGCTTGCGGGTAAGCTGGCCCGTGCTCCAGGGTAGGCTGGCCCGAGCTTTAGGATAGGCTCGGTTAAAGGACTAGCTTCTCGTTAAGTGCATAGCTTAGTCCGTAGTGACAGAGAACGGTATAGGATAAGTCCTATACCTGCAACAAAGACTGATTCTTGCAGAATCCAAGTTCAAGTCGGGCGCCAGCAGTGCGCCCGCTTCTCGCTAGTAGGCTGCCGGTGGGTCTGCGCCGCAGGTCAGATGACCAGCCTGCGGATGCACCTCTCCAGCGCCTCCTCCCTTACATTTAGTTAGCTAGTAGATAGGAACTCCCCGTCCTTATTCGAACGCCGATAATCTTATAATTAAGATTCTTAACTTCGACTAAGTCGAAGATATTACAGATTTAAAAAACTAGATACCCTTAAATAAGTGGACTCCGATTTAAGGGAAGTTGTCAATATTAAGAACATATAGGATAAACAATCCTTTGATTTTTTTAAGTAAGCACTTAAAGGGAAAACCGTTTACTTTCTCTTGTATTATAGTTTATAAAAGATTGTCTCTCTTTACTTATGCTCTTGTTAACACTAAAGTAAGTAAATACCTATTTATAAGTATAGCTTTCGTTTAAAGGCTCCTCCAATACTTACACCTCCCTACTGTTCGTGACTTTATCCTTAACTTGTTAACGGATTTAACAGTACCCTATTATAACTAGTGGACATTGCCCTGCTAGGACACTTTTAAATTTAGAGCTATCTTATTATCCGAACCTATTTTCTAATCCTTAATATACGCCACAATGTAATAATCGGTCGCAAATAGTTAGAAATATATAATATAACACTAAATGTTCGTTACTATTATCTTCTCTTCCCTAAGGAATAGACCCCCTAGCGTATAGAATATTATATTGCTATAAACTAGGCCGGACAGCTTTTATAGAACCTTACCTTCGATGCAGACACTTAACGTCGTGAGTAAAAGATGGCTATCGAAGACTAGCGACGCTTAGCAGGCCGAAGATCACGATATTTAGATTCTCCTGTTATCTACGGTCTATATATAACTAACACCGATGGAACCGAGGAAAACTTTTCGAAACCGACCCCACATAGCGATAACTTTACAACCACGACTCTATAAGCTACCGGATAGCCCGGAAACTATTCCTAGGGCTTCATTTAGCCTAGAAATGGTCGATTCACCACCCTCGAGGCAAAGCGCGGGTGGTGGGAGCCGCCATAGGCCTGCCCCACCCCCCGAGCCGTCACCTCCGGACTCAAGAACACCATCGCTAGACAGCATCACAACACCTAGACGCAGTCTAGAGGATATACGCAGCACTATAGACAACTTCAAACGCTCCTCAGCTAGTGAAGTTAACATTGCAGCCTTAGCCGCAGCGGTTTAAGCCGCTATTCCGGTCTTAAAGACGGCGGCTAAGGAATCGGATAACCAGCTTAGCGTCGAAAGACGTATCAATACTATCGAGAACACGTTGCAAGCTATCTATAAGGAAATTAAAGCTCCTAAGACGTACGCTGCAGCCGCTACTGCCCTTACCGCAGCCTTAGCGTCCAGGGCCCCCCAGGTAGCCAAGACTCTGCCTCCTCGACACGAATAGGAGGTAACGGTCAAGGCCGCAGGAACCAAAGGCCGCACCTACAAAGAGATCGTGCGGAAAGTTAACGTAGCAACAGGTAAAGAAACAGCAATAGCCGCATAGAAGCTTCCTAGCGGAGACTATGCTATTACCTGCAAGACAGCAGAAGAGAAGCGATAGCTGGAAACCGACTGGGCCTGGACTACCAAGGCCTTCGGAGAGAACGCCTTTATCTAGAAGAGAAAGATCCTGGTGGTGGCCTATAGCATCAACAAGGAGGCCATAGAGACGAACCAAGGGCAGCTAGGAGTCCAATTCCGGAACCAGCCCGGCGGCCCCATCGACGTCCTAGAGGCCAAGCTCCCTCGCAACGCTAAGACCTCGTTTAGGAAGGTCACGGCCCTATATATTGCAGTACCCACGGTTCAATAAGCGGAACAGCTATGCCGAGACGGCCTTATTTAGCAGTATGGCTACTATCTATACGAGCCCTTCGCTAAAGGAGCACAGCTTAAGCAGTGCTACCACTGCTACCGCTATGGACATATCGCCTGTGTCTGCCGCCACGCACGTAGGTGCGGGCTCTGCTTTTCAACAAAGCATGGCGACAAAGAATGCCCAGAAGCCGAGAATAAAAGCCGGTACTGCTGTCCAGCATACCGAGGACCACACACTGCGTGGTCCAAGGAGTGTCCAGTCCGCCAAGAGCAGGTCCAGATCGCCAAGGCTACTTATGTCACGAGACCGAAGGGATTCGCACTGCCCTCGCAAGAACCCCCTAAGCCAACAGCCGAGGACTGGCAGACAGTACAGCCGCGGAAGCGTCGAGCAACCAGCTGCCGTACTAGAAGCACTGGCAGAGCCCGCAGTAGAACCCACGAAGAGACAGATAACATGGACGTCGAAACACCGGAGTCAACACTAAACAGCATCCACGCTCGACCATGACAACGCTAAGGATCCTACACTGGAACACGCAGAAAAGTAAGAAAGCACAGATCCCGGCAGTCGATGCTATCTCCGAAGAGTACGACGTCCTGGCTATCCAAGAGCCCTGGCGAAACCCACATATGCCGACCACCTACTGCCCGAGATCCTCTCCGTACTACCTTCTCTATGCCGCCGAGGGAGGTAGAGCTTGCATTTACATTAATAAGAAGCACCCCTTAGCGCAGTGGACTTATAAGGCGCAATCAAATAGGTGCAACATCACAATCCAGTTGCTAGATAGTCCTATAATAGTTATCTGCGTATACTCGCCTCCTCCTGGATCGATTAGCAGATCAGACCTGCTAGCTATCGAAGCCCTCCTTACCGGTCCCCAGCTAGGACGAACAGTCCTTATAGGAGACTTTAACGTCCACCACCCTGTTTGGGGAGGATATAACGTCCGACCTTATAAGGCAGCCGACAAGCTACTCCAGCTAGCAGAATTCTGGAGACTCCAGCTTATCACTCCCCCTGGAACACCGACATGGACTCGAAGAGGGTGCATGGACTCCACGATCGACCTGGCGTGGGCCACGGACGATCTCCGAGCTGCCTACGACGGGTACGCCCTATATGCTGGATCCGATCACCTCCCCCAGGTGATACGCGTGGCTGGACCTCAAAACGACCCCCAGAACAAGCCACGGCGCAGCTGGAAAACAGCTGACTATAACCAAGCGAAGGCCGAGGCGACACACCTTCCGCAGCCAGGGCTACTCGAGACACCGGGGGAAATCGATAGATACACCGAAACGTTAACTAAGGAGCTAACTCGGATAGCCGACTTAGTTGCCCCCCTCCGCCACTCTAAGGGGAGAGGCAAGGCATAGTGGAACCACGAAATAAAAGAAGCTATAGAGGAGGAGAGACGAGCCCAGCGAACATGGCTATCCGATAGGACAGACGCAGCCTGGCGAGCCCTTCGGTAAGCATCCCTTACGAAAAAGAAAACGATCCGCACTGTAAAGACAGCGACCTGGAGAAACATGCTTCACGAGGCCTCTAGCCAGCCAGCTGGAGTCTGGAACATCGCGAGATGGGCCAGAACCGAAGGAGCCGCACCGCCGCTACCTCCAGCCGTCCCCACGCTTCACACACCGCGAGGCGAAGCAACGACCTATAAGGAGAAAACGGAGGCCTTCCGAGAGAGGTTTTACCCTCTCCCTAAGGCCATGTATACCGGCTTCCGTACAACAAACCGGCTTACAGCGCCTCTCGACATCGACGGCGAGGTGACAGCGGAGCAGGTCCAAGACGTCTTAAGCAAGGCAGGCCAGTGGAAAGCACCTGGACTAGACCAGCTTCCGAACGGATTCCTTAAGCGCTTAGGAAAACCCCTCTTCCAGGCCTTGGCCTCCCTAGCGGAAGCATGCTGGCGTATAGGATACTATCCAACAGCGTTCCGTAAAGCAGTGACCGTTATCCTCCAGAAGCCAGGAAAGCAGCCAAACGAGTACCACTAAGCCGGCGGATGGAGACCTATCGCGCTACTTAACACCATGGGGAAGGTGATCGAGAGCCTGCTGGCGCAACGGCTAGCCAGCTTTGCGGAAGAAAACGGGCTGCTCCCGGACGAACAGATGGGGAACCGAAAGGGCCGCTCCACGGAAACGGCCTTACGGCTGCTAACGGACTTAGTCCGAACAGCCTGGAAGCATGGAGGTGCAGCAACCCTTCTATCGCTGGATATCTCAGGCGCTTTCGACTCCGTTGACTATAGAAGGCTCCTTGCTAACTTACGCGTGTTACAGATCCCTATATGGACTATTAACTGGATCCGAAGCTTCCTATCCGACCGATCTACCACGCTGTTTTTCGACGGCCAGGAATCGGACGAGATCCTAGTCCCAGCAGGCGTCCCGCAGGGCTCAACCTTATCGCCCATCCTCTTCTGCCTTTATACAGCCGGTCTCTATAAGGCTCTCCGCGCTGTACCAGGGATAGCCACTATAGCCTTCGCAGACGACACCAACCTCGTGGGCTTCGGCTTAAACCCAGAGCAGACCTACGAGCAGCTAGAAGCCGCTCATAGGGTCTGCAAAGAATGGGCAGTCAGCCACGGTATAACCTTCGCAGTCCAGAAATACCACCTAGTCCACTTCTCCCGAAAACGAAAAGGTCCGGACACAAAGATAGCCTTAGAAGGCCACGAAATCGAACCAGAAGACTCCTGTCGCGTCCTTGGCGTCCAGGTAGATAGGCGTCTCCGCTAGGACGCCCATATCCAGTCGATATCGAAGAAGATGGCCACGCAGGTCTATGCTCTAAACCGGATAACCGGCTCGACATAGGGTGCGTCTCTTCAGCGAGCCCGCCAAGTCTACACAGCTGTCGTACAGTCTACGATAGGATACGGAGCCTCAGAATGGCACCATCAGATCTCGAAAAGCAGGGCTAAGACACTAGGCGATATCCAGACCGAGTGCCTCCGCAAAGTCACAGCGGCCTTCAAGGCGACAGCAGCTACGACACTAGAAACAGAAGCCTACGTATCGCCCCTAGACGTATGGCTGAACAAAAGAGTAGCGGCGTCGGAAGAGAGGCTCCAACAGCCACGTATCGCATCACTTATCCAAGCTAGATGCGACATGGCAGCCAGGTGGATCCTAACAAGGCCGACTCGACGGCGCAGACCGACAGGTCCGGAAGTCCCCGACCGCAAGAGATGGCTAGACACGTGGCTAGCCGGAGTGTCGGCAAGCAAGGCCGAAGAGAGAGACTGGCTCCAGAGATGGCAAAAAACGCAGCAAAATCGAACAGCACGAGCCCCGGCAGCAACTAAGATGCCGCCAGACAAGCACGTCCTTAAGCTCCATAAGGGACTCCACAAGGCGGAGAGCTCGATCCTCGTCCAAGCGAGGACTGGCAAGATTGGGCTGCGAGACTTCCTTTTTAAGCGTAAGGTTCCAGGATTCGACAGCCCCTGGTGCGACTGCGGTCAAGGCAGGGAGACGGTCCGGCATATCCTTGTTTTCTGCCCAAGGGAGAGAGGAAGACGAGAGCATCTCGTCCAAGCTCTAGGAGAACCGATAGACACGGACAGGATGCTCGACACCCCAGGGAAAGCAAGGATTATAGCGAGATGGCTACTCCGTTCGGGCAGGCTAGGCATGTTCCAGCTGGCAAATCAGCTTATCAGCTAGGAAGCGGGCACACTGAGCCCGATCTCGGTATGGCAGGTCAGAGAGCAGATAGAAGCGGTGCGACGCAGCGGAACCTAGGTTTTTCATCCGGCCGGACGTCAGCCCGGAACGGTTTTCCTAGGCTTAGATACGCAGGGGGTCCTCATGGCCTAAATAGGTCGCTAGGTGTAAGAACAATAATAATAATAACTAACACCGATTGTAAGAAGTCGCCACCGATAATTCGATATAAGAAAATCGTAACATAACTAATAGCCACTTATATATAAGGATAACGAAATAATGAAGGCATCGCGAAGATAGAACGCGTGTTAGCTGAACTAACCAACACGCCGCCCCCGTTGCCAACACCGCCACCAAGGCCACTGTCGTCCCCGATAGAACGCGACTCTTAAGAACCCTTCATCCGATGCCGGAGCTCGGCAGGAAGTTTTAAAGAATATATCGACGTCGCTTTTATCTCCGTACCGGCGATGGAAATGTCATACCGCCGAAACCCTTAAGATTGGCACGTCACTAGCCTCCACGGGATAGACAAGATTATCCTTAAGAAGCAAACGTTATAAGGGAACGTGTTACCTTTAAACTCGGATACTCTTCGCGAAAAAGTATTATAAGTGGTATTAAAGTAATACTATAAGTATTTAGATAACGTAGATGACAAGCGAGTGGCGCAGACAAGCGAGTGGCGCACTTACCGCCAAATGGCGCCAATTCAACTTTAAGACACTACATAACCACAAATAAACATGGAGACCGCGTCGAAAGAAAGCCAGATGGTTCTTACTATCCAATCTCTCCAAAACGACCCCAATCTTACCCGCAGAGCCGCGGCTAGGACATATAACGTCTCCGAAACCTCACTACGTCGAAGAATAAACGGAACACGCGCCCGGTAAGATACGCGCCCTAACAGCACTCGATTAACGGAGCTAGAAGAGAATGTGATTGTCACATATATAATGGACCTGGATTCGCGGGGATTCGCGCCCCGGATACCTGATATGGAAGAGATGGCCAATGTTATTCTCGCGGAGCGCGACGCGTCACGCGTCGGGATACACTAGGCCTCGAACTTCGTGAAGCGACAACCCTAACTTAAGACGCGTCTTTCTCGTGCATACGACTACCAGAGGGCCCTCTGCGAGGACCCTAAAAAGATCGCGGCTTGGTTCGAGCTTTTCCGCAACATGAGGGCAACGTACGGTATCCTTAACGAGGATCTGTACAATTTCGACGAGACTGGCTTCATAATAGGCCAGATCACGTCCTCTATGGTTGTTATAGGCGCCGACCGCAGCGGCAAACGAAAGAAAGTCCAGCCTGGTAATCGAGAATGGGCTACCGCAATCCAGGGCGTGTGTGCGGACGGCTAGTGCGTCCCGCTATTCGTAGCGGTGAAGGGCAAGAACCATCTCGCGAACTGGTACACCGACAGCACCCTACCACGCGACTGGGTGATTAAACCAACCTCCAATGGATGGACCGATAATAAGACAGGGCTAGACTGGATTCGGCATTTCGATAAACACACTGCCGCGTGTACAAAGGGCACATATCGAATGTTAATTATCGACGGGCACGAGAGCTACGTTTCGGCCGATTTCCAGGCTTTCTATAAGGAGAAGAGCATTATCACAGTCTCAATGCCTCCTTATTCGTCACATCTACTCCAGCCTCTTAACGTTGGATGTTTTAGACCATTGAAGCGGGCGTACGGTCGCGAAATCGAAGGGTTTATAAAGGCACACGTGAACCATATTACGAAGGCCGAGTTCCTCATCGCCTTCCACGCCGCGTTTGTTAAAATTTTTACACCCGAAAACGTTAAATCCGGATTCCGCGGGGCTGGTTTAGTCCCTCTTAACCCGGACAAGGTCATCTCGAAGCTCGACGTGAAGTTATCAACGCCTTCGCCGACTAGAAGCCTCCCGGCTGCGACTATCCCTTTGGCCTCCCAAACGCCGCACAACCCGACCGAGGCAACTTCGCAAACCGATTTTATTCAAAGCCGAATCCGCCGTCACCAGGGAAGCTCTCCGACACCGATTTTATCGGCAGTCGACCAGTTTGCGAAGGGTGCGATGGCGATAATGCACGAGAACGCCCTTTTACGGGCGGAGGTTAAGACACTTCGAGAGGCGAATTCTAGCCTCGCAAAACGTCGGAGAGCGAAGAAAACACATCTACGGCAAGGAGGAACACTCGAGATTGGCGAGGGATTAGATCTTTTAGATCAAAAGGACATGGATACGCAGTTAAGGGAGGCAACACATGCAAGTAGTAGTCGCGTAAGGAGGGCGCAACCGTGCGAACAGCGTTGTGGCATCTGCGGAAACACCGGTTATAATGCACGTACTTGTGAAATAGATGTAGAAACCTCCTGAGAGTCATATTCCGATTAGTTTGAATTGATTTACAGCGTTGTGGTTGCATAATTAATTGATTTCTCGTGGAGATGCCGAAAGGTGCGCCACTCGCTTATCTGCGCCACTCGCTTGTCATCTACGTTATGTTTAATAAGTTTAAGTTTAATAAGTTACTACTATATTACACCTACAACTATAAGATTATCTTAAATAATAACGCTAAGTTAAACAAGCTCCTAAGATACTTCAACTTGTAGAAGATATCGCTTAAAGAAATAGAGATATACTGGAAGTACATAACTAAAAACCTAGTAAAGAGATTTATTGAGCTAAGTGAAACGCTTTAGGTAGCACTAATCCTTTTCGCGCCTAAAGGGAATAGAGGACTACGCTTTTACGTGGACTTTAAAAAGCTTAACTCCGTTACTTATAAAGACCAACACCCACTTCCTTTAATTAAGGAGACTATAACCCGGATTTCCAAAGTAAAAGTCTTTATAAAGCTGGATATTTAATAAGCATTCCATTGGATCCGAATAGCGCTAGGATTAGAAAAGTTAATAACGTTCCGTACCTATTTTAGCACTTTTTAATATAACGTACTCCTATTCGGATTAATAAACAAACCCGCAACCTTTTAGCACTTTATAAATAACACCTTAATAGACTATCTAGATAATTTCTACTTGGTATACTTAAATAACATTATCATTTTTTTAAATTCAGTTAAAGAATACGAGGACTATATAAGGAGGGTCCTACAGCGCCTTTAAAAGGCGGGACTGTAAGCCGACACTAATAAATGTGAATTTTATATTTAGGAAACAAAGTTCTTAAGCTTTATTATCTCTATAGAAGGAGTAGCTGTAGATCCTATTAAGATGTCCGTTATCTGCGATTAAGCACCCCCGATATCTATTAAAGGAGTGCAATTATTTCTCGGCTTCTATAATTTCTATCGCAAGTTCGTTCACGAGTATAAGCGGATTACTTAACTGCTTACTAACCTAATAAAGCAAGGTTTACCGATATTTTAGTAAATAAAGGAGTGCTAGGAAGCTTTCAATACCTTAAAACGACGACTACTAGAGGCCCCGGTCCTCGTATATTTCGGCTACAAGAACGACACATAAGTAGAGATAGATGCTTCCGACGGAGTGATTGCCGGAGTCCTATTATAAAAGAAGGATAACGCTTTTAATAACTGGCACCCCGTCGCCTTTTACTTAAAGACCCTCTAAAGTTCGGAGCTTAATTATAGCATCTATAATAAAGAACTGTTAGCTGTGGTCTAAGCCCTTAAGTATTAATATGCTAAGCTCGTGGGACTTTAGTATCTATAGTTCACGATTATAACGGACTATAGTATGCTAGAATACTTTAGCTAGAAATATTATCTTAACTTATAATAAGTAAACTAGGCGGAGCTCTTTACTAAATACCATTACCTGCTAAAGTACTGCCTAGGAACGTAGAATACTGCGGCCGACACTTTATTATAGAAAACGGAAGATCTAAAAATATAGAAAGAGAAAACCGAGGTAATACAACACCTAGCAATCTTCTAAGAGGGCGAACACAGATATATTAGAACAGACAAACACTAGGTGTAGTGCCTGGTGGAAAGACGCGGTCGTGAGGTCGATCCCTGATAATGTGATAGACATGCCCTCGATTTAGGACGTGCAAGTCCTTGATCAAGGGTATGTCTATCACCCAAGTAAAAGTGAGGTTCAACTGGGACAATAACTGGGACAAAACGGTTACGAGTGATGGTCTCAAAAGATAAAAAGAAGTGAACATGTCTTGTTGTTGTCTTATCTCTACGGTGGAAGCTGGACGGCTACTTATAGGTGCAAGTCCTTGATCAGACCCCTGGCATTGGGTGCTTACGTACCCTAGCCCCGTCTCAATATACCAGCGCTTTCTATAGTGGAACCCTTAAGTAAGGTGGCCCTCTTAAAGGACAACCTGCCACCGCCACCACTCTTTAAGTCAATGCTAGTATATCGGGCCGTCGAACTTAACTACACCGACCCCCTTCTTTAGCCGTTTCAGGATAAGACCATATTGAAGCCAGCTAACGGCATTACCTAGACCCTCTTTAACGGAACTCTCTTAAGGGACAGTAAGCTGGTGGTCCCCAAATAAGACAATTTAAGGACGCATATCTTAGAAGACTTCTATTTGCGCTTAATATCTACGCACCCGGGATATAATAAGCTCTGTAAGCTAGTATAAAGCTAGTACTGGTAGCTAGGATTATCTAAAGACGTTGACTATTTCGTGGCCAACTATCGAGTGTGCCGATTATTTAAAGTCCCCTGGGATAAGACGCCAGGATTTCTTTATCCCCTTCTAATACCGCTTCGATTATAGCAGTCGATTTAGATAGACTTTAAGACTATACCTAAAGATCGAAAGGGTTTCGATAACCTCCTCGTTATAGTTTACTTATTAAGTAAGAGAAGTTAATACGTTCCTTACACCCAATTAATAACAGCTGAAAATATTATTAAGATATACTACTATAATCTATATCGCGTCTTTAAGTTACTATAGCAGATTAGGAGCAACTATAGACCCCAATTTATCTCTCACTTTACCGATAAAGTCTCTAAGTTACTAGGTATCACCTAGAAATTAAGATCCTTTAGCTACTCTTAGTTATAAAGGTAAATAGAGTGTATAAACTAAGCTATTTAATAACGGATTCTGCCTTACTTATCACACTTCTAAGACAACTAGTTATTAGTGATTCCAGCTTTAAACACTATTTAAGCTAGCCTGCTTTAAGATTCGATAGATCTATCTTCTTATAAAGTAAAGCGTGGCTTCCTTATACTGCTACTATATTTTAAAGCTAGCTGGACTTAAAATATAGATAAACTTTTAATAATAGAGCGCCTTAAATAATAAAACGTATAAAAGATTATAAAAATACTCCACTAATATATAGAAGCGGTATAATAATAGGCTACTTTATCTTAACGCCGTATATATAACTAAGTTAATAAGTCGCAATATAAGCCAGACTTTAAAGTCGGGGATAAGGTGGTTATTTTTAAATAAACATAAATAACGGACTAACTTAGCGATACCTTAACGTTTCCCTTAACGCAGTAATATTACACTATTAAGGGGATAAGAGGACACTCTTATAAACTCGACACGCTACTAAATTAGAAGGGCACAAACATATTTCACGCTGATCGCCTTCGGCGATTTTAAGACGACCCCCTTCCGGGATAACAGGCCGAGAATCCAGAGGGCGAAATCGTGGATCCTTCGTTAAATAAAGAATAGGAGGTAAACTAAGTGCTGTCCTCTCGACTGCACTATAGGAAACTTCAATACTAGGTACGCTGGAAAGGTTAGGACCTGGACGCGATGTAGTATAACGCGGAATCATTTAAGAACAGCACCACACTCTTTTAAAAATACCACGAGGAGTACCCGGATAATACAGGACTGCCGAAGCAACTGGCTTCATAGCTTAACACCGCAGCTAACAATAGGATCGACCTATCTCACGCCGACGACAACTCTCCGGCTTTGACGAACCGAACGAGAAAAAGGATTGCCCGGAAGAAGTAATCGAAACTTACAGATAAGTTTCGTTTCTTAAGGGGGGGTAATATTACGGCATAGGTATATAGATACAAGGGCATGGGAACGCATAGACGACTTACCGCTGCCTGGCGGTACGTACCGCCGCTGGCTGGATATATTCCTGCCAAACAGTGACTGAGAGGAGCCTGTTCCTCTTCTTTTCCTCTTCACCTGTAGTTTTCGCATCTCAATAGAACCTTTGGGTCATCAACAGATCCTTCGTTCCTTGAACCGTGACACCTCCAACGGACAATAGTATCACCAGCCTCGGCCCAGGACCGGAAAACAAACTAAGGAACACGGACACTGGCTAGCCCGGCTGTATGGTGTCTGCTGCAGGATATGGGGTAATGATGACGACTCTGCCCCTGCCAACATGTCTTTAAACAGACTTGTGTCGCCTGCACCGAACCCATCGGTCATAGCAAGCCCAACGCCCTACACTCGCCCCAAGTCTGAGGATGGTGCCGGGACATAAAGGGTACGTGAATTCCTCCATCTCCACGAGGTCAACTCGTCTGTCCTGTGATGACTCGCGTTCCTGATATGCGCCTAGTATAGTCAAGGTGCTAGGAAAGCCGCCCCATGACGGCCACCATGCCGACCATCATGGTAATGGTGATCGGTCTCCCGGGACGACAACAAAGATCATCTCCCGTTGAACACTTATCTGGATATATGACTGTGATGGTGACGGCGGTAATTGTCCCCTCCTCCCCTTGCGGCTCCTGCTGAGGCTGTCGCTCCAGCTGCGGCTGGGGCCGGCCCAGTTCGATGTCCTGGTTAGCAGCTTGTGGGCTTCGGGGATGTCGCCAATAGAACCAGCCTGCCAAGAGGCCGGCGATGGACAAGACGCTAACCACGGTGAAGACGATGAAACTTCCCATTTCGTAGTTGGGCATCTTGTTGACGTACGATATGGATGGTTGGTGTAGGGGGAGAGTGAAGAAGGAATGAAAACGCACCGCGGCGGTAAAGTCCGGAGAGGTTGGCTCCGCAACTGAGCATGGAGGATAAACGGAGATGCGCGAACTCGGCAAAAGAGCGATGGATGGTGCCTGGGTGAGAAACACGCATACTACTTATGGAAGTCCCACGAAACTCGGCAATTGTAGCCCCATCGTGCCCTTGCCGCGAAAGAATCGGAAAGAGCATGGCGTGAAGACGGGCCAGCGGAGGAAACCTCAAGCGGCGAGGATGCGAAAGCAGGTGGCAGCCACCCCTTCCCTCGGCTCCATGGCTTCCTCGAGAGGGAAGGTGGGCGGCTAGAAGGCATGATGCGGCCGTGCACCACTTCCTTAGCTTCCATATCTGGGTGGCCCTCTCACCAGGAGTATTCTCTCACCCGAAGTATTCCCTCACCAGGAGTATTCACCCCCCCTCCCCCACAAAACCATCACCCTTGCGCTTATTACCGCCCCTTCTACGTGCAGCACAGTTAGCATGGCCCGCAGCACCGCCGCGGCCCCGTACTCGCCCTCGAGGCGCCGGATCCATTCGTGGACGGTTCGCAGCAACGTGCCGGGGTTTCACATGTCTTCGCTCACGGCAGTCAGCGCTAGACGCCCTCGCCGCCGGCGGTTTCACCTGCGGCCAGTCCTTCGGCCCGGGCGGGCGGCGGCGTGAGGATATGCTAGAGAATTTCGGCCATGGGTCTGGACTTCTGGGCGAGGCAGCGCCCGATATAATCGGTGGCGCGGTTCGCCTTGTGTAGAAGCGCGTGGGAAAGCGCCGTGGTGGGCAGTTAATCGAGGAACAGCTCTTTCCCCGGCGCGAAGGCGATCTCTTCCGCCATATAGATGGCTAGCCGGATTGTGCGCATCTTTAAGGCCTGCCCCTTCGCGACTGGGGCTTGCGCGAGGGTCGTGGCCCGGCTGCAGTCGAAGGCGTTGGCCATCTCGACTAGCTCCTTTTCGATGCGGCGCTGCATCTCGGTTTGTCTCTGGCTCCTCGCAGCAGGGGTAGAGGCCTCGTATTGAGAGGTAAGGTATTCCTCTAATAGGAAGTCGTGGAAAGCGCTGCAGAAATGGCGGATCTTGTTTTGAAAGTGGGCCGCATTGGTAGTATTACCCAGCATGGAGAGAAGAAGGCCATCGTAGTGTTCGAACCTCTCATCACTCCGGCTTTCTAACAGCTTCTTTAAACGGGTTTGCGCGGCCTCACGCGCTTCGTAAACCGCGACGTCGGCATACGCGGGCGGGTCGGGCCGGGCCTCAAGGGTGTCTGGAGACGTCGTCGTTTCTGGGTCTGGGCTGTTCACCGCATTAGCGATCGAGGAGGTAGGGCGGCCTCGACGAATCTTTGCGAGAGAGTGGTCCTGTAGCCATCGTAGACGCATGTTGGTGTCGTCTGCTTTCTAAGCCCGTAGAAGAGTGATGTGGTACGAAGGTGGATTCAGACGCGCTGGTAGGCGAAATCAACAATCAGGGGGTCGTGCTTGCAGGTGAGGCGGGAGGAAAGGGAAACTTTCTGGGGCGGCGACGATTGAGATATACATTCATAGGTGCTGGCCGTGCTTTCACTTATCCCAACAGATTCGGAAAAAGCGAATTCTAGCGCGTCCCCGCCGGTACTTTAGAATTTCAGTTAAGACCTGTTGACTAGAGCGTTCCGTATAGGCCGTGCCGTACTTGAAGTGTGGCGCAAGTCTTTTTGAGCCTCCCTTTCTGTGACTCTGTTTTTTGATTGGTCAGATTGGGCTATAGAACTAGAATTCGCATTTCCCGGGCCTGTTGGGACAAGGCCCTACGTGCGTGAATAAAGAAAAAGCGCTTGCCGCGCAGAACCTTTAATCCCACTAACGTAACTGGTGGAAACTAGGGCGTGACTCATTACGAGTTAAAAGTGTGCTGCTTCTTCCTGGAACATGAACTACGAGGAGTTCGTGGGCGAGGCGGGTGGATGGACGGCGGTGGCTCGACCGCCTCGTTGACATAGACGCGACGCATAGGGCGTGTTGCAGTTGCGTACCTATCTCGTGTATGGATGTTTCGCATGCACACGTGAGTGGATGACCATGCACATGCATAAGAAGGTACTTAAGCAAGCGAGTGGCCGGCGGTTATTTAGCTTTACCTAGGCGGCGGACGGGGCGATGGATAGGGGTAGGCGAATGGGTGACGGACAAGCCAGATCCCTGCCATCACATGGGCCTTTTTGGCGTTTCCCACGTGGCGAGGTAGGGCTGGTACGTGTAGAAGCGCCGAAGATGGCTGTGCGTGGGTGGGATGACGGTCAGCACACAATCGTGGACTCGACAGGAGATGGAGACTCCGACACGACACCACCCTCCTGTGACCCTTCGCCAGCAACGATGCCTGGCCAGCAACAACGCCTCTCCCGCAACCTCCCTACCCCACCTCGCTAGCCTGCATGTTCCCGGAGACAATGCTGGCCCCCGTCTGTCTTTTAGGTTGTCAGACGGCTGAGATGGCTGGTTTCCCCTTCGCCGGCCGCATGTACACCGGCTGTGAGTACTCTCATACCGCCGCCTGCCCCTCCCCCCCGGGGGCCACCCCGTCCTGTGCCGTCCTGCATTCTACCGTCTGGCCCGCTTCGTCTTCGTCCTTTCCCATCTTGCTTCCTATCCTCCCCTGCCGTCCTCCCCTGCCGTCCTCCCCTGCCGTCCTCCCTTACCATCTGCTGGGAGACTCCGTTTCACCACTGGCCACGTCATGTGTATATAAAGAGAGTCTTCTGTTTCCTCTGGCTCTCTCTCTCTCTCTCTCTCTCTCTCTCTCTCCCTATCTCTCTCTCCCTATCTCTCTCTCCCTATCTCTCTCTCCCTATCTCTCTCTCCCTATCTCTCTCTCCCTATCTCTCTCTCCCTATCTCTCTCTCTCTCCCTCTCTCCTCGACCCACCCGCCAACTTTCAACACATCCTCCCTTACCACCCTCCATTACCCTTTTCACTTTAACCTCCATTTCCAGCATCACCCATCCCTCAACAGCCATTCTTAGTAAGAAGGGGCCGGCCTGAGAGGTAGGGAGCCAATATATGAGTACAAGAATGCTGTTGCAACAGCTGCTAGGTGAACCACTTGAGCATCCTGCGTACTGTCAGGGTGGGTTGGTCCTGGTCTTTGCCCTTCGTGGTAAGCCTGCTGCGTACGAATCATGGTTAGCAAGAAACTGATAAACCGCCATTTAAAAAATCATATTAGTTTAGGCGATGGCGAGCGCCAAGCCCGTAAGGATGGCACGGATATAGAGCGGAATGAAACCCCGCAAGCCAAGACGCCCACGTCGCAGGAGGGGCCCATTTGCCCGCTGGGCATGTGGGCGGCGACTTGGCGACGCCGCATGGCCGCCCTTCGCGAGGCACTGCTTCCGTTGCGCAGCCTCGATGACGAGGCTATCGCTCCGCCGCCTTACCTTATAACGTTATTCTTCATGTAAGCCGTCGTGGGCCACCTATGGCAGGTTGATTTTAAAGTGGGCCTGGGCTCGTCGATCCAAGTCTACGGGCCCATGACAATCGGCAGCACGGAGAACATCCTCGAGACCTATGTGCTCCTCGCTTCGCTGGAAGCCTTGCTGCGCTGGGTCGAAGTTACTCTCCAGGACGGCATGAAGAGCTTGTTTGGCGTCGAGGGCGCGGCTCCCGAGCAGGACCCAGGCCTGCTTCTGCGAGAGTTAAAGGTTCGGCTGAACTCCTGTGTTGTGCGTGGGTTTCCCTCTTTCCGTCTCCACCATTATGGGGATTTGAATTGCGTTGTTTGACAGTTCAAAGGTGAGGGCGCTATGATACCCCTATTTAACCGTGTTTTTGAATTTCATGGAGTTCTGCTGTTAAGTTCGAGGACCCCCATTTGGGCCCCCCCCACATTTGGACCCCCCAAGCAACACCGCGCTTAGAACCAACCCTTTCAATAGAACTTCAGATGCAGCCTTAATTAATGACAACTCTAATACAAGAACCGGCCTCACTTAGGCTTTCGCTATCGCTCTCTTCATCTAGAGCACTTTCATTTTCCCCAACCGCTAATTGAGCCCGGTGGATGTCTTCGATATTCGCGAACTTTGAATTAGGGCTTAAATCTATCTTCTTTCTTTTTCTTAGTTTAATAGTCTCAATCCTAGTTTTAAGAGCCTGAATTTGCCTTTATACAGTAGCTAATTAGATATTCTTCTTATCAAAGGCCTTTTAAATCTTCTAGAAGAGTAGCCGTTATATAGTTGAGTGTTTTATTAGCTGGTTCAAAAGCTGTACTTGGTCCTTGAAGTTCAACGTCTTCTTTAGAGTCGACTAAACCACTGTAGAAGTATGGGATCTCTTTAAGGGTGTTAAGAAGGCTTTATTAAAGTAGGATTGCTTTGATTTTGCTATATCGGGTGTTATTTAATATATATTTTAAACTAGATTCCGGCTTAAAAGTGGCTTAATGTGAGAGGCTGAGCCTTGAAGCACTATCGAAGGGGCCAAATGCTGTTTATTTTCTAGATGGGAAAGAGAGAAGAGAACCGTCTTCAGGAGGCCGGGCGCAGCGTCTCGTTAAATCTTGCGAGACTGGACCGGAACGTTCGGATAGGAACGTTCGGACCGGAACGTTCGGATCGGAACGTTCGGACCGGAACGTTCGGATCGGAACGTTCGGATCGCTGCTCAGCTCCCCCCTCCTAGGTCTTGACCACTAGCCTGGCGTTCGAATGGAGAGACCTACTCGGAGCCTCATATGAGGGGTTCGTGAGACGCTCAGGCCAGGTGCGCCTGAGCCTATCTCCTAGGTCCCAACCTGTAACACTTAACTATACTTACTAGCTAAAGACTAGCTGTTTTCCACCTATTCCGGATATTCTAGCTAGTAAGCCTAGTTAAACGAGCCTTCTAATAATAGGTATAGAAATTCCGCTTACTAACTACTGTTAAGTCTGTTAACTAAGTTAGAAACCCGAGCTCTTTTTAGTACGCTAATTTTAAGGAACTAAAAACGGCTAAATCGAGAGGTTAAAGAATATAAGAGGTATAATGGGGGTAGAAAAAGAAGATATATCCAATACAAGAAGCACTGGAATATAAAATCAGTTGTTATATAGCTACTATAGCCGTCTATAATAAGTAGGCGGTACTTGGAAGGATCCCCCAGACTGGTATTCGGGATAAAGACTTTCTTAAGCCACTCGAGCGCTGTTTCGTCTATGATCTATCCGTTTTCGGTTGCAGTGAACTGCCAGCCTTTGAATTGGCTTAAATTAAGCGGGAACTATTGCTATTAAACTGTTTTGCCTTTAAAAATAACTAATAGTGGTAGGGTGCGGCTTTAAGCAGAGATATATTTAATAAAGGACGTCTAAGTATAAGAACTAGGCTGTTTCTTTTAGACTGAGCGTTTTTTCCAAACCTCCAAGTACTAAACTGTTCGATCTAGTAACTTTTAAAAGTCCTGCTTTATTTATGTTATAGCGGTTAGCCAGCTTTACCCTCTGGATCTCCGGTAGTTGAAAATATTGGAACTATAGGCGAATTATCTCGATTAAGGCGCTATTAATATGTTGCGAGTTAATAGACCGGCTCTTCTAGACCTGCATAGCTGGGTTCCTATATAAGAAGGCCTATAGCCACCTCTTTCTAAGTGGCTCGCTATCGCCTTGAGCCCAAAAGATACGTTCAGTAAACTCCTTAACTTGGGCGTGTAAAGGCGGAAGCCTTAAGGCAGCTTAAGTTAGGATCCAAGTTATAAGTAGCTCTTCCTAAACTGGTCTAAGCCTTTATTAGTCTACGAAGGCTTCGGGTCTAGGTTAATGACCTTTAATTCGGTTTTAAAGTGTTAACTTTAATATACTGTAATTTCGAGAGGTCTGCTTAATTCCACCCCCAGCTGCAATAGCAGTTAGGGCTTATTAAAGTTCTGCTTTTAAATATTGCTTTATAATAAGAAATTGAATATAGATATTAACTTTCGAATAGATTGAAGTAAATTTGCTAAAGTAAATATAAAAAGAAATCGAGGGGCTAGAAATTCGGTGGCTGGTTTTTGGGGGGCCCAAATGGGGGTCCTCGAACTTATGTATCCTTCGTAGGTGGGACCTGGCACGGGCCAGTTTTAATGAGAGCTACCTTGAATACTACATCACTTTTGTTACCTAACACGCAGTGGTCTGTTTTTTTTATTCACTGGGTTACGAGTATGACGGTAGGTTTAGTGGCCACATCCCGGCCTCACTTTTCGGGCTGCCACCTGCAGAGGATCGTGGTGAACTTTGACATTTCTTCACTAATTTATTCTTACACTGGGAAGATTCACTAGGAGGTTCTACCTGAGGGCCGTGACTGACGGATGATTCTTCCGGAAGGTAAGCTCTAGTCCAAGTTCTTGCTACAAAGAACCAGCCTCCTAAAAACATTATCGCTCAGCTTTGGCTAAGGGTTCGTCCTGCTTTTGCTGCTCGCTTGCCCTTAACCCGCAAACCAACCCCCCTTCCTCTTGTTGACTGGAGTGGAGGGAAGGCGAATATGGTGCACCTGGGGTCCCTAGCTCTGCGGGTTCTGGGGCAAGACCAACCTTGCATAGGCGCACCGGGCTCAACTACGAACCACGTATGCCACTCCACCCACCAAACAGCATTTGAGCCCCATGGCGTCCAACACCACCTCACGCGACAGCAAACAGAACGGCCAGGCCCAGTACGTCTACCTCGAATTTGGACCTGAGTTGTCTCCGTTGTTGTCCGTCCGCCAACGTGCGGTTCCCGAGGCGTGATTCCACGATATTCGTCGCGGCGGCATGGCGTCCTCTTCGACAGCCTGCCCGACCGTCGCACGCCCTCGTCGCGGCTGGCATCGTTCGCACACGGGAGCAGCGCGCGTTTTTCTTGGGGTGGCAGCTCCCGCTTTGGGTCATGATATGTGTTGATGCGCATACGTCGAGGCACTTTCGAGAACGCGGGAACGTGCATCTTATAAGAGAAATCGACGTTGTTGATGTGCTCTCCTTCGTGCTTCTTAGATTTGGGTATTAGTTCTAGTCAATAGTCTCGTTCTCCTTACACCTGAATTAACGTACGAGCTCCGATCCTCGGCATGTCTCGCTTTTGACCAGCTCCTGTTCAGTTCGTGTTTTCGATGCGCTATCGTTGGAGCGCATCTTCATGTTTGAGTTCCTTTCCCATCGTAAGCCCGTGCACGAATGTGCTCGGGCGATCATCGTGCCCTGGATCCGATCGTGGACACCATCATGCTGATCTCCTCGATCAGATACTCGTTCCTGAGCGCCCGCCTGCTGCCACGCCTGAATGCCTCCATCATCTCGCGGGGTACCATATTCGTGACGGTCGAGTTGTAATAGAGCGGATTCTCGACGGCGCTGCCTGCTAAAGACCTCTCCATCTGCTTCACGCACTTGACCACGAGTGGATACCCGATCAGGTTCGACATCTCGTCCATCGAGGCGGCGGCGGGCATGATTTTCTGGCGGGCTATAAGCCTGTACCGCCGCCCGTAGGGATTCTCGCCCATGTCGACGTCGGCGAAGCGGAACTTGATGCACTCGTTGTTCCGGTTCGTCACGTGGTACGCCATCTCTCGGACCCTGCTGCTCCTTTTCGCGCACTCGCCGCACACCTCGAACCGGGTGATGGTCTCGTGGAGCTTATCGTCCTCGTTGGCGAGCTCGGCCCCGTACGTCTTCGTTTTCGAGCAGTAATCGCCCCATCCGCTGTGGGCGCAAACGTAAACCTCATGCTCCGTCTCGTCGGCGCGGCAGAGGTCGAACGCGACGTATGGGCAGCGCTTAATGACGTTAAAGCACATGTTCGAGTCCGGGTTCGTGCGGTTTATTATTCTCGTGCGAGTTCACCATCGCGGCCGGGCCCTCGTAATCATAATCCTGTTGTCGTTCCAGGTCGTGGGTGAATGTGCGCGCAGGTTTGGGCGCGGAGGGAGACGTGCGTATACGTTATCGCATTCGTTATCGTAAATCGTGGGCGCGTTCGCAAGACAGGGGTTACGTCACGGTCAGGCGCACCAGGCAAAGGAGTACAGAAGGGCTCAATCTTGACGTGGGGCAGCGAAGTGGGAGAGGGGACGGAATTTAGAGATAAGTCGCGCGTGGAGCGCGTGATGTCGAGAACCCCTTTAGCGCACGGACCACTCGTTCTGCCAGCCCTGACCGCTAACGCTACGCGACCGGCTCATGCGCAACAGGTTAAGGCATCACACCCCCGAAATTACAGGGTGGCAACAGGACCACGTGAAGGCGACTAGGGTGGCGACAGGGGCCACGTGAAGGTCCAGGTTCTCGGAAGAATGACAGTGTCGCGTACATTCGACGGGGGCTGAGTATTTCTTCAGTTATGCTGAGGGGCCCATCAGGAAGCGGCCCATTAAGCCGCCACGCGTTTCCAAGACATCGCGATGTAACCATAACGCAAAAAATAAATTACCTCAACAAGCACAGTAGATTCAGACAAACCGGTTGGTTTTAAGAGGTCGCTGTCCCCTCCGCTACTCTCAGAACGCCTTCTACCCCCGAACGTGCGCCGCAACGAATGGCGATTGTGCAGCAGCTAATTCGTTGCCTTCATGATTGAAGCTGGAGATCTCGGCGCTTGCAAGGTTGAGGGATTTGCGATCATGAGCCCTGCTGATGTTGTGATTGGCGACGCACTTATTAGCGCTGCGGCTGGCGCAGGCGACACTGGCTGGCGCGCCTCGGCAGCTACACTGGGAAGTACTGGATCCACTCCAGGTTTGTATTGCGGGGCCGTACGGACTGTCTCCGTCGATTTCAACGAAAAGTCCATCGGAATCAACCTCCTGCCTTGAGAGTTCCAGGCCTCCAGTAGTATGGGTTTCTTCGGCGTTGTCGTTAAACTGGGCATGCAGGCCGGCGATCGTGTTTCCGGTACGCGCGCTTCAACACCGACAAGGGACCAAAGTCTAGAGGCTGGAGGGCCTGCGGTCCTCTGGAGCAGTCTGTGGCAAGCAAATCCATTTCACCCTGCGTAAGGCAATGAACTTGAAAACTCAGTGAGCCTCTGAGTACTGAAATGGCCAGTCTGCGAAGCCCTCTCCACCTTGCTGCAAAGAAGACACTACGGAATATGCGCTCGCTTCAAATAGTCGAGAGCAGTGACTCCGCGGCAACATCATGCGTGCGTCTTCTCTTTAGCGAGTTCTCCGACGAGGACGTGCTATCCTCGCCCGCGTCCCAGTTGAAACGAACTTGGATCTTGCCCGCAAACTCAGTCAACTGGTCAATGTCTGTGAGCAACGTGGGGTCTAGAACAGCTCCGGCGTCCTCCTTCTCGGTCTTGTCATTCGGCCGCTTCGCTGGGTAGGTTTCGCTGTACAGAGCCAACGGCAGGAGGCTGTCTTTAGGCCGGGGGTTGATAGGGGCACGCGGTTATCATAGGTCTTTCGTAATAGAAGATAGTATCAGGATTTAGTGGTAAAATGCACTTTACTGTCGTGACCCCTTCCGTACATCCGTCCCGAAACATAAACCGCCGTCATCAGGCATGGGCCTGTAGGACACATACATCCATCTCATGTCCAGTTACGCATACTTCTGCCACTCTTCCCACCAAAGTCCATCGACGACCGGCTTCCCGTCCTTGATTTTCACCACCTCGACACCGCCCATGGCGAGGGCGAGGGCACGCCACTCGTCCACGGCCAAAGGCGGGACTGAGAAGGCCGGAGGGTCCCGGACTACGGCCGTGGCGCCCGACTCGTCGTGCAAGAAACGCCGCTCATCAGGGGCGATGACGGCCCGAAAGTAGGGGTGCGCCAAGTCCATGAAGGACGGGGCGACGGGGGTGGCGAAGCGGACGACGGCCACACCGGCGGCGGCAGCGAGGGCTTGCGCGGCCGCCTGGTCGCTGGCCTGTGGCGCTTGGCCGCCCTCGGGGAGGTGGATCTGCGTGTAATCGACGATGCCGTGGTGCAAAAACCACGGTGTCGCCAGCTGCGCATGACGGTGCCAGGCTTCGCTGAAGGCTTCACGCCCGAGGCCGGGCTTGCTGAACAGGAGCCCACCGATTGTCGTCAAGTCTTTCGTGCTGTCCATCATAAGCAAAGGTGTGTAAAAGGGAGAAAACTGTCCGTAGATAAACTGATGGCCGGCCGTTTCGTCAACTGAACAAGGTCGGCGCTGGAGTGGTGGGCTGACTCATCGCCATCAGCACTAGTTCAATCTGGCAAGTTTGTTAGGAACGGCAACCTCAGTTCCGACGAACCCCAGCAACCTGCGGTCCGTTGGTACAATTATTATTATTCTTACACCTAGCGACCTATTTAGGCCATGAGGACCCCCTGCGCATCTTAGCCTAGGAAAACCGTTCCGGGCAACCGTCCGGCCGGGTGAAAAACCTAGGTTCCGCTGCGTCGTACCGCTTCTATCTACTCTTTGACCTGCCATACCGAGATCGGGCTCAGCGCGCCCGCTTCCTAGCTGATAAGTTGATTTGCTAGCTGGAACATGTCCAGCTTTCCGGAGCGGAGTAGCCATCTTGCGATGATTCCTGCTTTTCCTGGGGTGTCGAGCATCCTGTCCGTGTCTATCGGTCCTCCTAGAGCTTGGACGAGATGCTCTCGTCTTTCTCTTTCCCGTGGGCAGAAAACGAGGATATGCCGGACGGTCTCCTGCCCTGACCACAGACGCACCAGGGGCTGTCGAAGCCCGGGACCCTACGCTTAAAAAGGAAGTCTCGCAGCCCAATCTTGCCAGTCCTCGCTTGGACGAGGATGGAGCTCTCGGCTTTATGGAGTCCCTTATGGAGCTTGAGGACGTGCTTGTCTGGCGGCATTTTAGTTGCTGCCGGTGTTCGTGTTGTTCGATTTTGCTGCGCTTGTTGCTATCTTTGAAGCCAGTCTCTCTCCTCAGCCTTATGTGCTGAGTCTCCAGCTAGCCATTCGTCTAGCCACCTCTTACGATCGGGAGCGTCGGGGCCTTTCGGTCTGCGCCGGCGAGTTGGTCTTGTTAGGATCCATCTAGCTGCGTTTTCGCATCTCGCTTGGATGAGTGATGCGATACGCGGCTGTTGGAGCCTCTCTTCCGATGCCGCCACCCTTCTGTTGAGCCACGTGTTTAAGGGGGACACGTAAGCTTCCGTTTCTAGTACTGCGGTGGCCGTGGCTTTGAAAGCTCCTGTGACCTTTCGGAGGCACTCTGTCTGGACGTCGTTGAGTGCCTTGGCTCGATTTTTCGAGATCTGGCGGTGCCACTCTGAAGCTCCATAGCCTATCGCAGACCGTACGACAGCTATATAGACTTGGCGGGCTCGTTAAAGAGATACGCCCCACGTCGAGCCGGCTATCCGGTTTAGAGCGTAGACCTGCGTCGCCATCTTCTTCGATATCGACTGGATATGGACGTCCCAGCGGAGACGTCTATCCACCTGGATGCCAAGGACGCGGCAGGAGTCTTCTGGTTCGATTTCGTGACCTTCTAAGGCTATCTTTGTATCCGGACCTTTCCGTCTTCGAGAGAAGTGGACTAGGTGATATTTCTGGACTGCAAAGGTCATGCCGTGGCTAACTGCCCATTCTTTGCAGACCCTATAAGCAGCTTCTAGCCGCTCGCAGGTCTGCTCTAGGTTTAAGCCGAAGCCCACGAGGTTTGTGTCGTCTGCGAAGGCTATAGTAGCTATCCCTGGTACAGCGCGGAGGGCCTTGTAGAGACCGGCTGTATAAAGGCAGAAGAGGATAGGCGATAGGGGTGAGCCCTGCGGGACGCCTGCTGGGACTGGGATCTCGTCCGATTCCTGGCCATCGAAGAACAGCGTAGTGGACCGGTTAGATAAGAAGCTTCGGATCCAGCTAATAGTCCATATAGGGACCCTCAGCGCTCGCAGGTTAGCGAGGAGCCTTCCATGGTCGACGGAGTCGAAAGCGCCTGAGATATCCAGCGATAGAAGGGTTGCTGCACCTCTATGTTTCCAGGCTGTGCGGACTAGGTCCGTTAGCAACCGTAAGGCTGTTTCCGTGGAGCGGCCTTTCCGGTTGCCCATCTGTTCGTCCGGGAGCAGCCCGTTTTCTTCCGCAAAGCTGGCTAGCTGTTGCGCCAGCAGGCTCTCGATCACCTTCCCCATGGTGTTAAGTAGCGCGATAGGTCTCCATCCGCCGGCTTGGTGGTACTCGTTTGGCTGCTTTCCTGGTTTCCGGAGGATAACGGTCACTGCTTTGCGGAACGCTGTTAGATAGTATCCTATACGCCAGCATGCTTCCGCTAGGGAGGCTAAGGCCTGGAAGAGGGGCTTTCCTAAGCGCTTAAGGAATCCGTTCGGAAGCTGGTCTGGTCCGGGTGCTTTCCACTGGCCTGCCTTGCTTAAGACGTCTTGGACCTGCTCCGCTGTCACCTCGCCGTCGATGTCGAGAGGCGCTGCGAGCCGGTTTGTTATACGGAAGCCGGTATGCATGGCCTTAGGGAGAGGGTAAAACCTCTCCCGGAAGGCCTCCGTTTTCTCCTTATGGGTCGTTGCTTCGCCTCGCGGTGTATGAAGCGTGGGGACGGCTGGAGGTAGCGGCGGTGCGGCTCCTTCGGTTCTGGCCTATCTCGCGATGTTCCAGACGCCAGCTGGCTGGCTAGAGGCCTCGTGAAGCATGTTTCTCTAGGTCGCTGTCTTTGCAGTGCGGATCGTTTTCTTTTTCGTAAGGGATGCTTGCCGAAGAGCTCGCCAGGCTGCGTCTGTCCTGTCGGATAGCCATGTTCGCTGGGCTCGTCTCTCCTCCTCTATAGCTTCTTTTGTTTCGTGGTTCCACCATGCCTTGCCTCTCCTCTTAGAGTGGCGGAGGGGGGCAACTAGGTCGGCTATCCGAGTTAGCTCCTTAGTTAACGTTTCGGTGTATCTATCGATTTCCCCCGGTGTCTTGAGTAGCCCTGGCTGCGGAAGGTGTGTCGCCTCGGCCTTCGCTTGGTTATAGTCAGCTGTTTTCTAGCTGCGCCGTGGCTTGTTCTGGGGGTCGTTTTGAGGTCCAGCCACGCGTATCACCTGGGGGAGGTGATCGGATCCAGCATATGGGGCGTACCCGTCGTAGGCAGCTCGGAGATCGTCCGTGGCCCACGCCAGGTCGATCGTGGAGTCCATGCACCCTCTTCGAGTCCATGTCGGTGTTCCAGGGGGAGTGATAAGCTGGAGTCTCCAGGATTCTGCTAGCTGGAGTAGCTTATCGGCTGCCTTATAAGGTCGGACGTTGTGTCCTCCCCAGACAGGGTGGTGAACGTTAAAGTCTCCTACGAGGACTGTTCGTCTTAGCTGGGGACCGGTAAGGAGGGCTTCGATAGCTGGCAGGTCTGATCTGTTAATCGATCCAGGAGGAGGCGAGTATACGCAGATAACTGTTATAGGACCATCTGGTAGCTGGATCGTGATGTTGCACCTATCTGATTGCGCCTTATAAGTCCACTGCGCTGGGGGGTGCTTCTTATTAATGTAGATGCAAGCTCTGCCTCCCTCGGCGGCATAGAGAAGGTAGTACGGAGAGGATCTCGGGCAGTAGGTGGTCGGCATGTATGGGTTTCGCCAGGGCTCTTGGATAGCCAGGACGTCGTACTCTTCGGAGATGGCATCGACTGCCGGGATCTGTGCTTTCTTACTTTTCTGCGTGTTCCAGTGTAGGATCCTTAGCGCTGTCATAGTCGAGCGTGGATGCTGTTCAGTGTTGACTCCGGTGTTTCGACGTCCATGTTGTCTGTCTCTTCGTGGGTTCTGCTGCGGGCTCTGCCAGTGCTTCTAGTACGGCAGCTGGTTGCTCGACACTTCCGCGGCTGTACTGTCTGCCAGTCCTCGGCTGTTGGCTTAGGGGGTTCTTACGAGGGCAGTGCGAATCCTTTCGGTCTCGTGATATAAGTAGCCTTGGCGATCTGGACCTGCTCCTGGCGGACTGGACACTCCTTGGACCACGCAGTGTGTGGTCCTCGGCATGCTGGACAGCAGTACCGACTCTTATCCTCGGCTTCTGGGCATTCTTTGTCGTCATGCTTTGTTGAAGAGCAGAGCCCGCACCTACGTGCGTGGCGGCAGACACGGGCGATATGTCCATAGCGGTAGCAGTGGTAGCACTGCTTAAGCTGGGCTCCTTTAGCGAAGGGCTCGCATGGATAGTAGCTATACTGCCAAATAAGGCCGTCTCGGCATAGCTGTTCCGCTTGTTGAACCGTGGGTACTGCAATATATAGGGCCGTGACCTTCCTAGACGAGGTCTTAGCGTTGCAAGGGAGCTTGGCCTCTAGGACGTCGATAGGGCCGCCGGGCTGGTTCCGGAGTTGGACTCCTAGCTGCCCTTGGTTCGTCTCTATAGCCTCTTTGTTGATGCCATGGGCCACCACCAGGATCTTTCTCTTCTGGATAGAGGCGTTCTCTCCGAAGGCCTCGGTGGTCCAGGCCCGGTCGGTTTCCAGCTGTCGCTTCTCTTCTGCTGTCTTGCAGGTAATAGCATAGTCTCCGCTGGGAAGCTTCCGTGCGGCTATTGCTGTTTCTTTACCTGTTGCTGCGTTAACTTTACGCACGATCTCTTCGTAGGTGCGGCCTTCAGTTCCTGCGGCCTTGACCGTTACCTCCTATTCGTGTCGAGGAGGCAGAGTCTTGGCTACCTGGGGGGCCCTGGGCGCTGGGGCTGCGGTAAGGGCTGTAGCGGCTACAGCGTACGTCTTAGGAGCTTTAATTTCCTTATAGATAGTGTGGCAATATGAGGCTATCACTAGTTTCGCCCCTGAGATCACGTGAGGAGCTACTGGTACCTGCAGTAGGTCCTATGGAGCATGTGGGGAGCGGTCCCCAGCTACGAGTATATAGTCTGCCATCTCTGGCACTTTCTTTTGTCCTTTCTAATGGATAACCTTGAACCTTTCGCTTCCCACGCCTCCTTCAGTGCGACAGTTATGAGCCCGGCTTGCATGCATACCTCTACTTCACAATAGAGACGCTGCGCAGGACGCCTGAAGAGCGTGGAAATCACCTTATACCCCCTTTCTCACTGTCCAACTCTTTTCAAATCCCCTAAAGCAGTCCAGCCAGCCTGGCAAGCTACGTCCACCATGGCCGACTTTAGGATCCAACGGGTCGCTCTTGTCACAAGATACGACTGGCCTGAATGGTACAATGAGCTTCGCATGGCCGCTGAGGAGCGACGCATCTGGACATACATCGATCCTGAAGCCTCAACCTCTGAATACCTCCTGAACCCCCTGAGATGCCTATCTACAGAGCCCCTCCAGAGAGCGAGACGAACGACACGAAAGCTCTTGACGCTGCAGATCGCACGTACGCACGCGAACTAAGGACGTACTCCGCCATGATCAACGACTGGAACGCTCTCCAACAGCACTACATCGCTCTCAGTCAGTGGGTCAAGAACACTGTCAGGAAGGAGTATCTCTGGGCTGCTCACAGCCGTATCGATGAAAGCCCAGACACGAAGAAGTCGCTCCAGAACGTCCTCAAGGAGCTAAAGAAACAGTACGAGCCCTCGGACACCTCTATCAAGACAGCTGTTCGCGAACGCTACCAAGCGGTCCTGGCAAGCGCTTCAAAAGGCGGTGTCGCTCCAGAAGCATGGCATCAGGAGTTCACAGCCGCCTATGCGCTGGCCAAGAACCACAAGATACCAGAGGTGGAGGGCAACCTGGCCGCCAAAACATTCCTCAAGGCCATCGGGGAGCGACTCGCTCCCCAGTGGGCCCAGAACCGACTAGACGACTTCGTTGCAGATGAAGTCACTGGCAAGGAGCCCCTGAAGCTAATCGAGCTGAGCGCCATCTTCATGGAGCAAGTCAGTTCTGGGACGCTACCAGGAGCTAAACAACGATCGTTCGCAACGCTAGGCGGAACCGGCATCGCAGACCAAGACTCCTCGTCAGCTAGCGGAAAGTCAAAGTGCCCTTGCAATCTAAGATGGCCTGATAAGTGGAGGCCCACAGATTGCAGAAGACTGGAATACGCCGTCAGGGGCTCTGCAGGCCCCTCAGAGACGGTAGGGCCTTCAACCCAATTCCACAGTCGGAGGTCAGGAAGATCCTCGAGCGCCTGAAGGACAACAAGTGGAAGTCGCTCAGAAATGAGCTCGACAAGCTAGGATGGACCAACAACTCCTCGGCTGGACTCACGAGTCACGTCTCAGCTGTTGGCATCAATCCAAGGCTATTCCAGATGGATACGCACATCAACCTGGCAGTAGCGTCGCTTACGGGCCCTCACACGCTATCGCAATCCACGGTCGTCGACAGTTGCGGGTCATCTCACATTGTGAACGACATCTCCATGCTTCAGGAGGGATCCTTCGTTCCGGCACCTCCTGGGAGGGTGGTGGAGGCCGGGTCTTCGGCCTTTAGCATCACAGGCACCGGCACACGCGTCATTAAGGGGGCACTCCTTGGTGTTGGTGGTGTCAAGCTGGACCTCACGCTACGCAACGTGGACTTGGTCGAGGGTTTCCACACCAATATCATCTCGGAGTCCCTGCTATGCGACGCAAGTGTCTGGTACTGCGGCAAGGACTGCACACTGAGGGTCGGTTCGCTCACGAACAGTGCTGTGGTGCGGCAGTTACAAAGAATAGGCAACCTAGTCTTCATGGAATACAAGCCCCTTTATTCCTCCTACTCTATCGCTCCACAACCCCCTCAGCACAGCCAGGAACGATTCGATCGTTTGCAGTCGTGAGAAGAGCCCCTACGGGCTATGTGCAGGTTAAGAAACCGGCAGTGAGAAAGGACTCAGAGGCTATGTGGCACGCCAGGACTGGACATCTTGGTGTGACGGCTCTGAGGATGCTTCCAGAACGAAGCAAGAACGTTGGTATCGCGGGTGAACCCATGGGGACCTGTGAGGTCTGCAGACTGGCGCATGCCAGTAAGGTTGTCAGTCGACGGCCTACGGAAAGAGCCTCAAGACCGTTCTTTAAGGTCCTCTGGGACTTGTTCGATTTTCCCAGAGGATACGACGGTTCCCAGTGGCTACTGGTACTGAAGGACGACTACAGCGGCAAGCTTTGGTCCTTTCCGACGCCCTCGAAGAGCCATACCCAGCTATTCAAGATCATCAGAAGCTTCGAGAGGCATGTCCTGAGACGCTACAACCTTCACCTCTGTGTTCTAAAGCACGACGGGGAGAAGGGCGTGATAGCGATCAACGGCATGACCGAATACGAGCGCTGGGCAGATTCTGAAGGGATAGAGATTCAGACCTCACCCCCATACACACACGAGCCGAACGGAGGCCCTGAGAGAGCTGGTCAGGAGATAATTGTTCGATCCCTGAAAATGCTATCGCATGCCAGCCTCCCTGAGGTGCTATGGCCAGAGTCAACCACCGCTGCGACGAAGCTCATCAACATGAGCCCAGCTCAGTCGCAGCGCTTCCGAAGCCCTAATGAGGTGCTAGACGAATGGTTCTCTCTCAATCAGACGCACTACAGCCCTCAGGAGCTGCGAGAGGCTCAGGCAGACCTCCGACCGGACTGGAGCGGTATATACGTCTTCGGATGCAAGGCTTTCGCCCTTCACCAAAGACGCGCCGCTGGGGCAGACCGCAGAGCGTTCAAGGTTCAAAACAGGGCACAGATAGGATATCTGGTAGGCTATGCCGCTAGCAATATCTACAGAATCTGGTTGCCAAAGCACGGCAAGGTCATTCAGACGCGAGACGTCACATTCGACGAAACGCAGTTCTATAAGGGAGGAGAGTCAGAACGGCTGGACCCTGAGGCGCTAGAGTACCTACAGGTTGAGCCAGGAGACATCCCTTTGAGCGAGACAGGCTTCACAAATGAAACACTGCAGCTCTGGAACAGGCTCGAGGAGCTAGATGACATTGTCGGTACAGCATTGCGTCCTGAAAGCTCCCAAGAAGCTCACCTTGGGAACTTAGGGAAGGCAACGCTCCCGAGGGACCAGTCGACAAGAACTCGGGGGTGGATGTCGCTCCTGAAGGCTCGTCAGGTGCTCATGAGCCTGGCGGACTGAATGCGCATGCTGCACCCCTCACACCTGAGTCCACACCAGGACCTGGGACTACAGGAGAGGGTGCCAGCGATCCACAAGTCCCATCAACTGCGACTAGTGGAGGTGTAAGCCAGGGAATAGCTGACGAAGCGCCCTCAAGGGCTACACCAGACCAGGATCGGATCCTCGATTCGATCACAGTGGCTCTACCAGAGTCAGAGGGACCTCAGAGGGAACAGCCTCAGAGAGTCCGCAGACCTCGCGCACGGCCAACCCCCTCAGCAGATACAGTACTGAGGAGGAGCGGGAGAGTCAGGATTAGGAGGGACGGGACGCAGAACTCATTCCTAGCGGTCCAATACACCCCGAGGAGATACAAGTGCAGGAGACTAATCACCTCAATGCGCTCCTCGGGACGTTCCTCACAGGGAAAGATGTCCTCCAGAACGGGGACTCTCTCCACAGGACTGTTCACGCGCGCATCTTTACGGCGTGTCGGTCATCAAGAGCAACAGAGAGCGATTCCAAAGAAGAAGGAGAACTCTATCTTCACCACCACGCTCCTGGCGTGAATTAGCTACTCATCCCAGGGAGAGGACTTCAGGAACGCTACGAAGCTCGAGATCAAGAAGGCAGACGAGATGGGGATCTGGAAACCAGCACGTCGCACGCCAGGCCTCTTCACACTGCCCTTAAAGTGGGTTTTCACCGACAAGTATGACGAGAATAACGTTCACCTGCGATGTAAGGCAAGGATCGTCGTTAGAGGCGACAAGCAGATGGTCAACACTCTTGAGAGCACCTACGCAGCTACTCTAGCTGCCAGGTCGTTCAGGATCATGATGGCTATCGTGGCGCGCTTCGGATATGAGGTACGACAGTTCGATGTGGTTAACGCCTTTCTCAACGCACTTTTCAGCAAGGACGCGGAGCCTATCTACGTGGAGTATCCACCAGGCTACGAGAGAGGGCTACGTCCTACGTCTTCTCAGGGCTCTTTACGGGCTACGAGAATCGCCTCTTCTATGGTTCAGGGACTTCTCAAGCACCCTCGAGAAGCTCGGGCTTCGGTCCTCTCCAGAGGAACCATGCCTATACCACAATAAGGAGCGCACCATCCTTGTGGTGTTCTACGTGGATGACTTTCTCGTCTGTAACAGGCCTGACAAGCGAGACGAAGCCCTAAGACTCATTGAAGCGCTGAAAAGAGCGTATGAGCTGAAGGACCAAGGCGAAGTCAACTACTACCTTGGTGTTAGGGTCGTTCGCGAGCTACAAGACGGTCTCCTTTGGCTATGCCACGACGCCTATCTCGAGAAGGTCGCCAAACGCTTCAATCTTCACCAAGGGAGAACCCCAGCGACGCCGCTTCCGCAGATGCCACTCAAGACGCACTCGGGGGTGGCTCCGAAGCACAGGATTCAGGCTTTTCAGGAGCGCGTCGGAAGCATCCTCTACAGCGCTATTATGGTCAGACCGGACTTGGCATACGCAGCCTCGCAGCTATCTCGACATCTGACGAATCCCTCTCAAGACCATTTAGACGCGGCAGATTGGTGTATTCGCTACGCCTATAGCACGAGATTCGTGTCCATACGCTACGGGAAGCCATTGATACACCAGACGGCTCCTCAAGCCATAGCGATTTCGACGGACGCATCCTTCGCAGACGATCTAGACACCAGGAAGTCGTCTCAGGGATACCTCATCCAGCTATTCGGAGGACCAGTCGTTTGGAAAGCAAGCCGACAAGCTACGGTGACCACCTCTACCACTGAAGCCGAGTTACTGGCCCTCAGTGAGGCAGCAAAGGAAACGGTAGCCCTGAAGCGCCTTTTCAGAGATATCCAATTGGTCTTGGACACTCCGTTCAGCATAGCCTGCGATAACCAGCAGACGATTCGCCTCGTGATCGGTAGCAGCGAAAGGATATCTACCAAGCTACGCCATGTGGACATCCACAACCTATGGCTGCGCCAGGAATACGCTCGAGGAGCGTTCCAACTGACGTATCTTGCCACAAAGGACATGCCAGCCGACGGATTGACAAAGAACCTAAGTAGGGCAAAATTTGAGCACTTTAGGACCCTTCTCAACCTACAAGACATACGACAGGTAACGGAGAAGCAGGAGAAGGCTGTTGGGAGTTAAGACGGTTCAATTCCGGGGGCCCAGCCAGCTGGGACACCCCCCTGACCGACCAGCGGCGGGCAAAACGTGCAAAGCAACACTGGGTATCAGCCCTGACGGGCGAAACAACAAAAGATATCCGGGCTTTCGCCCCACAGGCCTTACACCTCTACTCCTCCTCCTCGCCGCCCTCGACCTCGTCGCTCACGAGGTCCGACAGGTCGGCCAGGATGTCGGCCAGCGACTCGCTAGCCTCCCGTGCCTCCTCGTGAGCGACGGAGGCGGCGCCAACGTCGACAGAAGCGACGCCCTTTCCCTTCTTGCCCTTCTTGCTGATCTTCTTTCGGCCCCGAAGGGTGCTCTCGGACGGCGTGTCCGGCTCCGGGGAAGGGGGAGGAGCGTCAGCGGGGGCGGCAGAAGCGACACCGGACAACGAATGGTGGTCGCCTATGTTGGCGATCTCCAGAAGCATGCGCACGGTGGCGCGAAGATTATCGACCAGCGCCTATAACTTGTCAGCACGGATCCAGAGCGACAATAGTCAAGGCACTCACTTGGCGGTACTGATCTGCAGGGCGCAAAAGGCCCGAAAGAGGTGACGAGCCGGAGCTCGCGCAGCCTCCGGGAGCTCTCTGCAGCTACAGAAGACGTCAACACCAAGTCTATAGCTTGAGAGGAGAGACCACATACGTGTGATTATGGCGTACACAATCAAAGCACCGGGAGCTGCCTGCGAGAGCAGTGCCATGGCAGTGGCCACGAGGGCCCCGCAGGAGCGACAGCGTGCACTGCTCGCACGGAGTGAAGCGAGCAGCCCCTTGGTGCGCCGCAGGGCGGCCTCGGAACGTCGCTCGGCGAGCTTGTCGAGCTTGCCGGCAGCCTTGGCAGCACGCTTCTTCTTGTTGTGACGGCGCAGGAGCTCCCTGGCGCGCGCGATCTCCGAGTCGGACTCGTCGTCGCTGCTGGAGGGGACCTCCACGCGCTCCTTCTCATGGCCGCGGCCAGGGGCTTACCTGCACCGCCGTCGCCAGGAGGCAGACCACCGGAAGAGGACAAAACAGCTACACGATGTCAGTGGCGGCTGTGGAGAAGTCCTGAGAAGATACTGACCGGCGGACATGGTGGTGGTGGTGATGGCGTCGGATGGGAGAGACCTCGACCAGCGAGGTGGATGTGTGTGTGTGCGCGCACGCGAGAAGGCTTCACGAGCGACAGTCAGCATCACCGTCGCCAACGAAGCTGGCGAGACAACAGATGGGGAGACGCACGACGATCTAGGGATGGATAAGAAAAGAAACAGGAACGCGGGCGCAGCCAGCGACAGACTCCAGCTATTAATGCTGTCTGCAGCCTCTGAGGCTCAATACCCAGCGCGAACAATAGCATCTCGAATAATGATGTCGCCTGGGAGGACTGGCCATTGTCCTCACCTTAAGGACAATCGAACCGCAACTGACGCTCTGCAGGACGACTGGCAAGCTACTAACCGAGCCAAAACTGCAGGGACAATTAAACCCTCGCATGGGAACCGGCACAAGCAGCTAAAGGAGGCCAACAGAGGGTCAGCGAACGATGGAACGTCCGCTGAGGGGGTGTGTGGCAATATGAGGCTATCACTAGTTTCGCCCCTGAGATCACGTGAGGAGCTACTGGTACCTGCAGTAGGTCCTATGGAGCATGTGGGGAGCGGTCCCCAGCTACGAGTATATAGTCTGCCATCTCTGGCACTTTCTTTTGTCCTTTCTAATGGATAACCTTGAACCTTTCGCTTCCCACGCCTCCTTCAGTGCGACAGATAGCTTGCAGCGTGTTCTCGATAGCATTGATACGTCTTTCGACGCTGGGCTGGTTGTCCGATTCCTTGGCCGCCGTCTCTAGGACCGGAATGGCGGCTTAAACCGCTGCGGCTAAGGCCGCAATGTTGACTTCACCAGCTAGGAAGCGTTTAAAGTCGTCTATAGTGCTGCGTATATCCTCTGGACTGCGTCCAGGTGTTGTAATGCTGTTTGGCGATGGTGTTCTTGAGTCCGGAGGTGACGGCTCGGGGGGTAGGGCGGGCCTATGGCGGCTCCCACCGCCCGCGCTTTGCCTCGAGGGTGGTGAATCGACCATTTCTAGGCTAAATGAAGCCCTAGGAACAGTTTCCGGGCTATCCGGTAGCTTATAGAGTCGTGGTTGTGAAGTTATCGCTATGTGGGGTCGGTTTCGAAAAAGTTTTTTCTTCCCCGTTGGTACAATGGAGCAATGCAAACTTGAATCGAAGTGGATCCAGGACCTCGTTTCCTATTCTTTCGCCGCGCAGCGCCAGCTACAGCGCCAGCGGACCTCACGATAGCCTGGTTCTCACCGCCAGCTGCGACGGCGATTATAGTGCCAGTTGCAGCGCCCGAACTATCGGCTTTGGTTGCTGGGCGAATAGCGACCTGCTTGCCCCGGTGCGCTCCTGCGTCTCTCGTCCTGGGCGTAGTCGGCGTCGGTGTAGGACGGGGCGGCTTGGGGCCGTCCTCATCCGACGAATCTGGCGACGGTCTTCGGAGCAATGACGCTGTCGCGGCCCGCACCGGCCTTCTTTCCTTAGGAGGCGTAGTGCGTGGCGACCGGTCTGCCCTGCTGTATGTTGTCGGCACCCACGCGAGCGATGAGGGCGGTGTCTTGCGCTCGCCCGGCGACATGGATTTCAGGATAGCATTCCAGTCTTCCGCCCAGCTCTTGAGGTTCTCTATGGCGACCTTGTGCTCGGTTTTGTACGTGGTGTCGTCCGTCCTTGAAGGGTTCCAGGGCCATGAGGTTGAAAGCAAGCATCTGGTAGACCGCTGTACAATAGCGACCGCTCTCTGCCTGACCGTTCTCTGACTGCATGCGCACCTCTTCCGCCGGCTCGGCCAAGTGGTACAGGAGCGTGGAGGGATTCGGCCAGTGGATGCTGAGAAACACGATGGCCTCTCCTGTCGTCGAGACACCGTACTCCAGGCCCCCTATCCTCCTTGTCCGGCATCGTAGCCCGGTTCACGACTTCCTCGTAAATATTGATTTCCCGAAACTCGTCGGAGTCTCCCTCCCGAAGCGCGGCACGAAGGTATTAGGATAATACTTTACTGACACGAACGGTTGTTCGTGGTACCTTTCCGGAATTCCTGGTGAAATGCGGTAAAATATCAGACGAGTAATTAACCCACATCCCTCGATGCCCGTGACTAAACGTGTTGTTTATTACAGGCAATACCTAAAACTCGGATGCCGCTCACCAAGGTCCTCGACACTGCCCTCAAGCGAGGCCTCAGCGCAGGCGTCCGGCCTGGCATCCCGTCTTCGATTTGCAGTCAGCACGCCAACGAACATAACCGTCGCCGCAAGCATTCCAACGATGCAGATTCCAAGTCCAACACTGAACCCAGTAGGGAAGGTCGGCTCCTCGCGTTTCAGGTAGACGTTGGTGCCGATAAAGGAGCCGGCATTGCCGAAACAGACAATTGCCCCAAGTGCCACGGTGCGCTTGTACCCCTTTCCGACGTTGATGGCGATCCAAACGACGATCAACGGCATCACCAGGTATGCGCCCGCCGTCATGAAGAAAAGGCCCATGTAGCGCACGCCGGGGGCCTTGGGCTGGGCGAGTTCGACGGCGAGGCCGGCGGCGATGGTGCAGAAGCCGAGCATACAAAACAGGTAGCGCCGCCGAAGGCGTTCGGCGGCGTAGGCCAGCGAGATGGAGTAGACGGCGGCTACGAGGTAAACGGGGATGGTATGAACCTGGGCGTCGGCGGCCACGTAGCCGATGCCGCGCAGGATGGTGGGCTGGAAGCTGGTGATTGAGTTGGCGTTCTCGGCGGCGCCCAAATACGTGAGCACGGCGGCCCAGATCTTCCAGTCGCGAAGGAAGACACCGACTTGCCGCAACGAAATGCCTTCGTGTGACATGGCGCCGCCATCGTCCCGCAGCCGCGCAAGTAGCAGCGCTTTATCCGCCGGCGCCAGAAAGCGCGAGTCGACGGGGAACGGCACGATGAAGAAGTAGGACGCGAAGCTGATCAGGATAGTGATGACGCCTTCAATAATGAAAATCCTGCCCCATCGCCAGATGTCAGCCCACACATAGGCATTTCTTTTCGCTCGCTGCCGACGGCAAGCAGCAGCAGCGCCCGGTGCCCCTGGGAACCCACCATCTCCAAGCTCGGTAGCCCGCAATGCCATCCATCTTAGCCACGAGGGACGACAGGAAGCCGTTGAAGGCCCCAGCACAGATGCCGCCGCTGAAAAAGACTACGTATCGCCGCAAGAACTCGTCCCTGCGGTAGTACGAGCCAATGAGGAAGGCAGCGCCCGGCACAAAGGCGGACTCGGCCATGCCTTCGAGTAATCGACAAGCGACGAGACCGCCCCAGCTCCGCGTGAAGCCGCAACCGACGACGGTGATTCCTGTCGACTTGTTAGTGGCTGGCAGTGAGAAATTAGGGGGTAAATGCCTCATGGGGCTCGGGGAAGGGGCTCGTCATCCAAGCTAACGCACCCCAACAAAACATCATGACGGCCAGGGACTTGGGACCAGTCTTTCGAAACACTATGCTCAGGGGAACGCCAGCGATGAGGTAGCCGATGTTGAAGACGAATAGGGCCACATTATACTGCTGGCCCTTGAGCCGGAGCTCCTCGTCCATGCCCTGGATCTTAGCGTTGCCGATGTTGCTACGGTCGACGAAGGAAACAAGGTACAGTAGCCAGAGGATTGGCAGGACTCGGAGGTCCAGCTTTCTGAGGAGCCGCCTCTCGGCCGTCTTCTCCGACTCGAGCTGCATCGTAGGCGTCTTCGTCGCTAACGCCATGTCGCTAGATTTCGCAAACTTGAAACAGTGGTGATGGGACAAAGGCTGGAGTTGTCCTGGATCGCGAACAGCTGTCTGACATAAGAGAGATAATAAGCCTTGCACTGCATCTTTCTTTGGACGCCTCAAAAGACAGACGAGAACTGCCGTTTTCGGGCCTTATAATAATCCTACGAGGTGTATGCATCAGGAGCCGTAAAATAGCCGGTTGATTTACCCACGTAATTTCGACCAATAGCTCCATTCTTTAGACTTGCAGCCCATCCCAGTGATAGGTAGAACCATATTAATTGGTCTTACTGCATATGCGGGCTCCGTGTAAGGAGGGGTTGGTGATGTTACCGTCATGATTAAGCAATGCAGTCGGAGTATCCTTTTCATCAATCGATAAGATGAGCTGTGGTGCTTATCCCGCTGTTCTCCCGTGGTTCATTGTACATCATGTCTCTGAATTTTCGCGCCGTCGTCGTTGGCGCCGGTATTGGTGGCCTGGCGTTCGCCATTCTCGCGCGCGCCCAAGGTCTCGAGGTGACGGTGGTGGAGAAGGCCGAGGACCTCGCCCCTGTGAGACCCGGACCTTCAGTCTCCAAGTTTCACAAGAAATTGACTAATGCATGCGCCGCCCGATTCCCCCAGGTCGGTGCAGGCATCCAGATCCCCCCGAACGCATCGCGCATCTGGGCTGGGCACCGAAATGGCAGCCTACTCACCGAGCTGAAGAAGTTTTCTGTCGTCTCCGAGGCTACGCATCTGCGGCGGTGGCGTGATGGCACACTCCTGTGTACGCGCACAGTCGGAGAGACTTTGGATGAGAAATACCCTTGGCTGTACGCAATTTCAACAAGGCCAAAAGAAAGGCGTTCACCTTTACGTTAGGCGATGGTGTGGAGGTAGCTGGCACAGAACTAATCAACTCTTAGGGTTATTCACCGAGCAGATTACCAACGTGTGCTAGTCCAGGAAGCGCGCGACTTGGGCGTCGTCATCAGGCTGGGGTCTCATGTGGAAACCGTCGATTTCGAACGCACTAGATTGACGTTGCGTTCCGGCGAGATCATCGCTGCTGATGTTATCATTGGCGCGGACGGTGAGCAGCTTTTGTCAAGTCCCGACTGCGGCATGGCTGATTCCCTTGGCAAGGCTTATGGTCGAGCCTCCGTGGCGAAGTCTTGGGACAAGCCTCCCCTCCACAGGAAACCGGCGACCTTGCTTACCGAGGGACCTTCTCCCTGGCCGCCCTCCGCGCGCTCAACGACCCCGATACCAAAGAGCTGTGCAGCAGAAATATCGTCAGTGTGTGGGTCGGACCAGAGAGCCACGCAGTGCTCTACCCTGTCCGATGCGGGAATGAGTTCAATCTGGTGCTAACTCGTCCCGATACTCTGCCATCAGACGTGAGAAGTGAAGAAGGCAACCTTGAAGAGATGAGGGCTCTGTTCCAGGATTGGGATCCCGTGTGAGTTCAGGCAGCAATTTTACTTTTCTCAGCATTGCGCTCATCTATCGCCATCATGTCTAGGCTTACAAGGATCTTGTCGATGTTCCCATCTGTCCTGAAATGGAAGATGATGCACCACGAAGAACTGGACACTTGGACACGCGTCAGTTGTCCACCCGACCACACCTGACCACTTTAATGCTTACCATTGACAAGAACAATGTGGCTTTGCTGGGCGATGCATGTCATCCATCTCTGCCCTACCAAGCCCAGGGCGCAGCCATGGCCGTCGAAGACGGCGCGGTACTTGCCATCCTTTTGGGCCGCTTCCAACAAGCCTTACGAAGGGCCGATGACGCGGCCGTTCACCGGTTGACCGTGGCGAAGGTGCTTCAGGGATACGAAGCTCTTCAGAAAGCCAGGACGACGACGATGCAGCGCGGCTCCGTAGAAAACCAACACTTGTACCACCTGGCCGACGGCGTGGAGCAGGAAGAACGCGACAGGATCCTCCGGGAGGCGGATTGGAGGGAGAAGCCGATGGGGGAAGCCGAGGCGCACATCTGGATCGATGTTCGCTACCAGAAAGCAATCGTAGGGCGGGATACTATAGCAGATGTAGAGGGACAATGGGCTAAGATGGTCGCGACGTGAACCTATCAAAATAGAGGGAGCCACCAATACAAAAATGCACTGATCAGACGGCAGGTTCCACCCCATGTTACCGCCCGCAACCGTGCTGACATGACTGCGCATTTACTTGCATATATATTATTATTATTATTGTTCTTACACCTAGCGACCTATCTAGGCCATGAGGACCCCCCGCGCATCTTAGCCTAGGAAAACCGTTCCGGGCTGACGTCCGGCCGGGTGAAAAACCTAGGTTCCGCTGCGTCGCACCGCTTCTATCTGCACTTTGACCTGCTATACCGAGATCGGGCTCAGCGCGCCCGCTTCCTAGCTGATAAGTTGATTCGCCAGCTGGAACATGTCCAGCCTGCCCGAGCGGAGTAGCCATCTCGCGATTATTCCTGCTTTTCCGGGGGTGTCGAGCATCCTATCCGTGTTTACCGGTCCTCCTAGAGCTTGGACGAGATACTCTCGTCTTTCTCTTTCCCGTGGGCAGAAAACGAGGATATGCCGGACGGTCTCCCTACCCTAACCGCAGTCACACCATGGGCTGTCGAAACCTGGAACCCTGCGCTTAAAAAGGAAGTCTCGTAGCTTAATCTTGCCGGTCCTCGCTTAGACGAGGATCGAGCTCTCTGCCTTGTGAAGTCCTTTATGGAGCTTAAGGACGTGCTTATCTAGCGGCATCTTAGTTACTGCCGGGGCTCGCGCTATTCGGTTTTTCTGCGTTTGTTGCTATCTCTAAAGCCAGTCTCTCTCCTCAGCCTTATATGCTGAGTCTCTAGCTAGCCATTTGTTTAGCCACCTCTTACGATCGGGAGCGTCGGGGCCTTTCGGTCTACGCCGGCGAGTCGGTCTTATTAGAATCTATCTGGCTGCGTTATCGCATCTTACTTAAATAAGCGAGGCGATGCGTGGCTATTGGAACCTCTCTTCCGAAGCCGCCACTCTTTTATTAAGCCATACGTCTAAGGGCGATACGTAGGCTTCTGTTTCTAATGTCGTGGCTGCTGTCGCCTTGAAGGCCCCCGTGACTCTCGGGAGGCACTCAATTTAAATGTCACTTAGTGTCTTAGCCCTGCTTTTCGGAATGTGATGGTGCTATTCTGAGGCTCCGTAGCCTATAGCAGACTATACAACGGCTATGTAGACTTGGCGGGCTCGCTGGAGGGACGCGCCCTATATCGAGCCGGCTATCCGGTCTAAGGTATAGACCTACGTCGCTATCTTCTTCGATATCGACTGGATATGGACGTCCTAGCGGAGACGTCTATCCACCTGGATACCAAGGACGCGGCAGGAGTCTTCTAGTTCGATTTCATGACCTTCTAAGGCTATCTTCGTATCCGGACCTTTCCGTCTTCGAGAGAAGTGGACTAGGTGATATTTCTAGACTGCGAAGGTTATACTATAGCTAGCTGCCTATTCTTTATAGATCCTATGAGCGGCTTCTAGCCACTCGCAGGTTTACTTAGGGTCTAAGCCGAAGCCCACGAGGTTTATGTTATCTACGAAGGCTATAGTAGCTATCCTTAGTATAGCGTAGAGAGCCTTATAGAGACCGGCTATATAAAGGTAGAAGAGGATAAGCGATAAGGGTGAGCCCTATAGGACGCCTGCCGGGACTAAGATCTTGTCCGATTCCTAGCTATCGAAGAATAGCGTAGCCGACCGGTTAAATAGGAAGCTTCGGATCCAGCTAATAGTCCATATAGGGACCCTTAGCGCTCGCAGGTTAGTAAGGAGCCTTCTATAGTCGACCGAGTTGAAAGCGCCCGAAATATCCAGCGATAGAAGGGTTGCTGCGCCTCCATATTTCCAGGCTGTGCGGACTAGGTCCGTTAGCAGCCGCAAGGCCGTTTCCGTAAAGCGGCCTTTCCAGTTGCCTATTTGTTCGTCCAGGAGTAGTCCGTTCTCTTTGGCAAAGCTAGCTAGCCATTGCGCTAGTAAACTCTCGATCGCTTTCCTTATAATGTTAAGCAGCGCAATAGGTCTCTATCCGCCGCCTTAATGATATTCGTTTAGCTGCTTTCCTAGCTTCCGGAGGATAACTGTGACTGCTTTCTGGAACGCTCTTAGATAGTATCCTATATACCAGCACGCTTCCGTTAAGGAGGCCAGGGCCTGGAAGAGGGGCTTTCCTAAGCGTTTAAGGAATCCGTTTAGAAGCTAGTCTAGTCCAGGTGCCTTCCACTAGCCTGCCTTAGTAAGGACGTCTTAGACTTGTTCTGCTATCACCTTGCTATCTATATCGAGAGGCGCTGCAAGCCGGTTTATTATTCGGAAGCTGGTGTACGTAGCCTTAAGGAGGGGATAGAACCTCTCTTAGAAGGCTTCTGTTTTCTCCTTATAAGTCTTTACTTCGCCACGCGGTGTGTAGAGCGTAGGGACTGCTAGGGGTAACGGCGGTGCTGCTCCTTCTGTTCTTACCTATCTCGCAATATTCTAGACGCCAGCTGGCTAGCTAGACGCCTTGTGGAGCATATATCTTTAAGACGCTGTCTTAGCTTCTCGGATTGCTTTCTTCTTTAAGAGAGTTGACTACCGGAGGGCTCGCTAAGCTGCATCCGTCCTATCGGAAAGCTATATCCGCTAGGCTCTTCGCTCCTTCTTTATAGTTTCTTCTATCTTACGGTTCCACTAGGCTTTACCTCTCCCTTTAGAGTAGCGGAGGGGGGCAACTAGGTCGGCTATCCAAGTTAATTCCTTAGTTAACGTTTCGGTGTAGCTGTCGATTTCTTCTAGTGTCTCGAGTCGCCCTGGTTATAGTAGGTGTGCCGCTTCTGCCTTCGCCTAGTTATAGTCAGCTGTTTTCTAGCTGCGTCGTGGCCTGTCTTAGCAGTCTATACAGGGTCCAGCTACGTGTATCACCTAGGGGAGGTGATCGGATCTAGCAAATGGGGCGTACCCGTTGTAGGCAGCTCGGAGATCGTCCGTGGCCCACGCTAAGTCGATTGTGGAGTCTATGCACCCTCTTCGAGTCCATGTCGGTGTTCTAAGGGGAGTGATCAGCTGGAGTCTCTAGGATTCTGCTAGCTAGAGCAGCTTGTTGGCTGCATTATAGGGTCGGACGTTGTATCCTCCCTAGACGGGGTGGTGGACGTTAAAGTCTCCCACAAGGACTGTTCGTCTTAGCAAGGGTTTAGTATAAAGGGCTTCGATAGCGGGCAGGTCCGATCTGCTAGTGGACTTAAGGGGGGGCGAGTATATGCAGACAACTATTATAAGACCGTCTAGTAGTTGGATTGTGATACGACACCTATCTGGCTGCGCCTTATATGTCCACTACGCTAGGGTATACTTCTTATTAATATAGATATATACCCTACCTCCCTCGGTTATATAAAGTAGGTGGTATAGAGAGGATCTCGGGTAGTAAGTAGTTGGTATATATGGGTTTCGCTAGGGCTCTTAAATAGCCAGGACGTCGTACTCTTCGGAGATAGCATCGACTGCTAGGATCTGTGCTTTCTTACTTTTCTACGTGTTCTAGTGTAGGATCCTTAGCGCTGTCATAGTCGAGCGTGGATGCTGTTTAATGTTAACTCCGGTATTTCGATGACCATGTTGTCTGTCTCTTCGTGGGTTCTGCTGTGGGCTTTGCTAGTGCTTCTAATACGGCAGCTGGTTGCTCGACGCTTCCGCGGCTGTACTGTCTACCAGTCCTCGGCTGTTGGCTTAGGGGGTTCTTACAAGGGCAGTGCGAATCCCTTCGGTCTTATAATATAAGTAGCCTTAGCGATCTGGACCTGCTCCTAGCGGACTGGACACTCCTTAGACTATGTAGTGTGTGGTCCTCGGCATGCTGGACAGCAGTACCGGCTCTTATTCTCAGCTTCTGGGTATTCTTTATCGTTATGCTTTGTTAAAGAGCAGAGCCCGCACTTACGTACGTGGCGGCAGATACAGGCGATATGTCTATAACGGTAGCAGTGGTAGCATTGCTTAAGCTGTGCTCCTTTAGCGAAGGGCTCGTATAGATAGTAGCCATACTGCTAAATAAGGCCGTCTCGGTATAGCTGTTCCGCTTATTAAACCGTGGGTACTGCAATATATAGGGCCGTGACCTTCCTAAACGAGGTCTTAGCGTTGCGAGGGAGCTTGGCCTCTAGGACGTCGATGGGGCCGCCGGGCTGGTTCCGGAATTGGACTCCTAGCTGCCCTTGGTTCGTCTCTATGGCCTCCTTGTTGATGCTATAGGCCACCACCAGGATCTTTCTCTTCTAGATAAAGGCGTTCTCTCCGAAGGCCTTGGTAGTCCAGGCCCAGTCGGTTTCCAGCTATCGCTTCTCTTCTGCTGTCTTGCAGGTAATAGCATAGTCTCCGCTAGGAAGCTTCTGTGCGGCCTTCAGTTCCTGCGGCCTTGACCGTTACCTCCTATTCGTGTCGAGGAGGCAGAGTCTTGGCTACCTGGGGGGCCCTGGACGCTAAGGCTGCGGTAAGGGCAGTAGCGGCTGCAGCGTACGTCTTAGGAGCTTTAATTTCCTTATAGATAGCTTGCAACGTGTTCTCGATAGTATTATTATTATTATTATTATTATTCTTACACCTAGCGACCTATCAAGGCCATGAGGACCCCCTACGCATCTTAGCCTAGGAAAACCGTTCCGGGCTAACGTCCGGCCGGGTGAAAAACCTAGGTTCCGCTGCGTCGCACCGCACTTGTCTACTCTCTAGCCTGCCATACCGAGATCGGGCTCAGCGTGCCCGCTTCCTAGCTGATAAGCTGATTCGCAAGCTGGAACATGCCTAGCCTTCCCGAGCGGAGTAGCCATCTTGCGATAATCCCAGCTTTTCCTGGCGTGTCTAGCATCCTGTCTGTGTCGATCGGCTCTCCTAGAGCTTGGACGAGATGCTCTCGTCTTTCTCTCTCCCTTGGGCAGAAAACGAGGATATGTCGGACGGTCTCCCTGCCCTGACCGCAGACGCACCATGGGCTGTCGAAGCCTGGAACCTTGCGCTTAAAAAGGAAGTCTCGCAGCCCAATCTTGCCAGTCCTCGCTTAGACGAGGATGGAGCTCTCTGCCTTATGGAGTCCCCTATGGAGCTTAAGGACGTGCTTGTCTGGCGGCATCTTAGTTGCTGCCGGGGCTCGTGCTATTCGATTTTGCTGCGTTTGTTGCCATCTCTGAAGCCAGTCTCTCTCCTCAGCCTTGTGTGCTGAGTCTCCAGCTAGCCATTCGTCTAGCCACCTCTTACGATTAGGAGCGTCGGGGCCTTTCGGTCTACGCCAGCGAGTCGGTCTTGTTAGGATCCATCTAGCTGCGCTATCGCACCTTGCTTGGATAAGTGATGCGATACGCGGCTGTTGGAGCCTCTCTTCCGATGCCGCCACCCTTCTGTTGAGCCACGTGTCTAAGGGGGACACGTAAGCTTCCGTTTCTAGTACTGCAGTGGCCGTGGCTTTGAAAGCTCCTGTGACCTTTCGGAGGCACTCTATCTGGACGTCGTTAAGTGCCTTGGCTCTATTTTTCGAGATCTGGCGGTGCTACTCTGAAGCTCCATAGCCTATCGCAGACCGTACGACGGCTGTATAGACTTGGCGGGCTCGCTGGAGAGACGCGCCCCATGTCGAGCCGGCTATCCGGTCTAGAGCATAGACCTGCGTCGCCATCTTCTTCGATATCGACTGGATGTGGACGTCCCAGCGGAGGCGTCTATCCACCTGGATGCCAAGGACGCGGCAGGAGTCTTCTGGTTCGATTTCGTGGCCTTCTAAGGCTAACTTTATATCCGGACCTTTCCGTCTTCGAGAGAAGTGGACTAGGTGATATTTCTAGACTGCGAAGGTCATACCGTGGCTGACTGCCCATTCTTTACAGATCCTGTGAGCGGCTTCCAGCCGCTCGCAGGTCTGCTCGGGGTTTAAACTAAAGCCCATAAGGTTCGTGTTGTCTGCGAAGGCTATAGTAGCTGTCCCTGGTACAGCGCGGAGAGCCTTATAAAGACCGGCTGTATAGAGGCAGAAGAGGATAGGCAATAAGGGTGAGCCCTGCGGGACGCCTGCCAGGACTGGGATCTCGTCCGATTCCTGGCTATCGAAGAATAGCGTAGTGGACCGGTTGGATAAGAAGTTTCGGATCCAGCTAATAGTCCATATAGGGACCCTTAGCGCTCGCAGGTTAGCGAGGAGCCTTCCATAGTCGACCGAGTCGAAAGCGCCCGAAATATCTAGCGATAGAAGGGTTGCTGCGCCTCCATGTTTCCAGGCTATGCGGACTAGGTCCGTTAGCAACTGTAAGGCTGTTTCCGTGGAGCGGCCTTTCTGGTTGCCTATCTGTTCGTCCGGGAGCAGTCCATTCTCTTCGGCAAAGCTAGCTAGCCGTTGCGCTAGTAGGCTCTCGATCGCTTTCCCTATAGTGTTGAGTAACGCGATAGGTCTCCATCCGCCGGCTTGGTGATACTCGTTTGGCTGCTTTCCTGGCTTCCGGAGGATGACGGTGACTGCTTTCCGGAACGCTCTTAGATAGTATCCTATATACCAGCACGCTTCCGCTAGGGAGGCTAAGGCTTTAAAGAGGGGCTTTCCTAGGCGTTTAAGGAATCCGTTCGGAAGCTGGTCTGGTCCAGGTGCTTTCCACTGGCCTGCCTTAGTAAGGACGTCTTGGACTTGTTCTGTTGTCACCTTGCTGTCCATATCGAGAGGCGCTGCGAGCCAGTTCGTTGTTCGGAAGCCAGTGTACGTAGCCTTAGGGAGGGGATAGAACCTCTCTCAGAAGGCCTCTGTTTTCTCCTTATGGGTCGTTGCTTCGCCACGTGGTGTGTAGAGTGTAGGGACTGCCGGGGGTAACGGCGGTGCTGCTCCTTCCGTTCTTGCCCATCTCGCGATATTCCAGACGCCAGCTGGCTGGCTAGAGGCCTCGTGGAGCATATGTCTCTAGGACGCCGTCTTGGCTTCTCGGATTGCTTTCTTCTTTAAGAGAGTTGACTGCCAGAGGGCTCGCCAAGCTACGTCCGTCCTATCGGAAAGCCATATCCACTGGGCTCTTCGCTCCTTCTCTATAGCTTCTTCTGTCTCGTGGTTCCACCAGGCTTTTCCTCTCCCTTTAGAGTAGCGGAGGGGGGCAACTAGGTCGGCTATCCGGGTTAATTCCTTAGTTAACGTTTCAATGTAGCTATCGATTTCTTCTGGTGTCTCGAGTCGCCCTGGCTGTGGTAGGTATACCGCTTCTGCCTTCGTCTGGTTATAGTCAGCTATTTTCCAGCTACATCGTGGCCTGTCTTAGCGGTCTATATAGAGTCCAGCCACGCGTATCACCTAGGGGAGGTGATCGGATCTAGCAAATGGGGCATACCTATCGTAGGCAGCTCGGAGATCGTCCGTGGCCCACGCTAAGTCGATCGTGGAGTCCATGCACCCTCTTCGAGTCCATGTCGGTGTTCCGGGGGGAGTGATCAGCTGGAGTCTCCAGGATTCTGCTAGCTGGAGCAGCTTATTAGCTGCATTATGGGGTCGGACGTTGTATCCTCCCCAGACGGGGTGGTGGACGTTGAAGTCTCCCACGAGGACTGTTCGTCTTGGCTGGGGTTCGGCATGGAGGGCTTCGATAGCTGGCAGGTCCGATCTGCTGGTGGACCCAGGGGGAGGCGAGTATATGCAGATAACCGTTATAGGGCCGTCTAGCAGCTGGATCGTGATATGGCACCTGTCTGGCTGCGCCTTATAGGTCCACTGTGCTAAGGGGAACTTCTTGTTAATATATATGCATGCTCTACCTCCCTCGGTAGCGTATAGGAGGTGGTACGGAGAGGATCTTGGGCAGTAGGTAGTCGGCATATGTGTGTTTCGCCAGGGCTCTTGGATAGCCAGGATGTCGTATTCTTCGGAGATGGCATCGACTGCCGGGATCTGTGCTTTCTTGCTTTTCTGCGTGTTCCAATGTAGGATCCTTAGCGCTGTCATAGTCGAGCGTGGATGCTGTTTAGTGTTGACTCCGGTGTTTCGATGTCCATGTCGTCTATCTCTTTGTGGGTTCTACTGCGGGTTCTGCCAGTGCTTCTAGTACGGCAGCTGGTTGCTCGACGCTTTCGCGGCTGTACTGTCTGCCAGTCCTCGGCTGTTGGCTTAGGGGGTTCTTGCGAGGGCAGTGCGAATCCCTTCGGTCTTGTGACATAAGCAGCCTTAGCGATCTGGACTTGCTCCTGGCGGACTGGACACTCCTTAGACCATGCAGTATGTGGTCCTCGGCATGCTGGACAGCAGTACCGGCTCTTATTCTCGGCTTCTGGGCATTCTTTATCGTCATGCTTTGTTAAAGAGCAAAGCCCACACCTGCGTACGTGGCGGCAAACACGGGCGATATGTCCGTAACGGTAGCAGTGGTAGCATTGCTTAAGCTGGGCTCCTTCGGCGAAGGGTTCGCATGGATAGTAGCCATACTGCCAAATAAGGCCGTCTCGACATAGCTGTTCCGCTTGTTGAACCGTGGGTACTGCAATATATAGGGCCGTGACCTTCCTAGACGAGGTCTTAGCGTTGCGAGGGAGCTTGGCCTCTAGGACGTCGATCGGGCCGCCGGGCTGGTTCCGGAGTTGGACTCCTAGCTGCCCTTGGTTCGTCTCTATGGCCTCCTTGTTGATGACATGGGCCACCACCAGGATCTTTCTCTTCTGGATAGAGGCGTTCTCTCCGAAGGCCTCGGTGGTCCAGGCCCAGTCGGTTTCCAGCTGTCGCTTCTCTTCTGCTGTCTTGCAGGTAATAGCATAGTCTCCGCTGGGAAGCTTCCGTGCGGCTATTGCTGTTTCTCTACCTGTTGCTGCGTTAACTTTCCGCACGATCTCTTCGTAGGTGCGGCCTTCAGTTCCTGCGGCCTTGACCGTTACCTCCCGTTCGTGTCGAGGAGGCAGAGTCTTGGCTACCTGGGGGGCCCTGGGCGCCGGGGCTGCGGTAAGGGCAGTAGCGGCTGCAGCGTACGTCTTAGGAGCTTTGATTTCCTTATAGATAGCTTGCAGCGTGTTCTCGATAGCATTGACACGTCTTTCGACGCTGGGCTGGTTATCCGATTCCTTAGCCGCCGTCTCTAGGACCGGAATGGCGGCTTGAACCGCTGCGGCTAAGGCTGCAATGTTGACTTCACCAGCTAGGAAGCGTTTGAAGTCGTCTATAGTGCTGCGTATATCCTCTGGACTGCGTCCAGGTGTTGTGATGCTGTCTGGCGATGGTGTTCTTGAGTCCGGAGGTGACGGCTCGGGGGGTGGGGCGGGCCTATGGCGGCTCCCACCACCCGCGCTTTGCCTCGAGGGTGGTGAATCGACCATTTCTAGGCTAAATGAAGCCCTAGGAACAGTTTCCGGGCTATCCGGTAGCTTATAGAGTCGTGGTTGTGAAGTTATCGCTGTGTGGGGTCGGTTTCGAAAAAGTTTTTCATATCCAAGTGAGCATAAGTATTGTTTCTTGAAAGGTGATCGAGAGCCTGCTGGCGCAACGGCTAGCCAGCTTTGCGGAAGAAAACGGGCTGCTCCCGGACGAACAAATGGGGAACCGAAAGGGCCGCTCCACGGAAACGGCCTTACGGCTGCTAACGGACCTAGTCCGAACAGCCTGGAAGCATGGAGGCGCAGCAACCCTCCTATCGCTAGATATCTCAGGCGCTTTCGACTCCGTTGACCATAGAAGGCTCCTTGCCAACTTACGCGCGTTACGGGTCCCTATATGGACTATTAACTGGATCCGAAGCTTCCTGTCCGACCGATCTACCACGCTGTTTTTCGACGGCCAGGAATCGGACGAGATCTTAGTCCCAGCAGGCGTCCCGCAGGGCTCACCCCTATCGCCCATCCTCTTCTGCCTCTATACAGCCGGTCTCTATAAAGCTCTCCGCGCCGTCTTAGGGATAGCCACTATAGCCTTCGCAGACGACACGAACCTCGTGGGATTCGGCTTAAACCCAGAGCAGACCTGCGAGCGGCTAGCAGCCGCTCATAGGGTCTGCAAAGAATGGGCAATCAGTCACGGCATGACCTTCGCAGTTAAAAAATACCACCTAGTCCATTTCTCCCGAAAACGAAAAGGTCCGGATACGAAGATAGCCCTAGAAGGCCACGAAATCGAACCAGAAGACTCCTGCCGCGTCCTTGGCATCCAGGTGGATAGACGTCTCCGCTGGGACGCCCATATCCAGTCGATATCGAAGAAGATGGCGACGCAGGTCTATGCTTTAGACCGGATAGCCGGCTCGACATGGGGCGCGTCTCTTCAGCGAGCCCGCCAAGTCTATATAGCCGTCGTACGGTCTGCGATAGGCTATGGAGCTTCAGAGTGGCACCGCCAGGTCTCGAAAAATAGAGCCAAGGCACTCAACGACGTCCAGACAGAGTGCCTCCGCAAGGTCACAGGAGCTTTTAAAGCCACGGCTGCCGCAGTACTAGAAACGGAAGCTTACGTGTCCCCCTTAGACACGTGGCTCAACAGAAGGGTGGCGGCATCGGAAGAGAGGCTCCAACAGCCGCGCATCGCGTCACTTATCCAAGCAAGTTGTGACAAGGCGGCCAGATGGATCCTAACAAGGCCGACTCGACGGCGCAGACTAAAAGGTCCGGAAGTCCCCGACCGCAAGAAGTGGCTAGACGAATGGCTAGCGGGAGACTCGGCGAGCAAGGCTGAGGAGAGAGATTGGCTCCAGAGATGGCAAAAAACGCAGCAAAATCGAACAGCACGAGCCCCGGCAGCAACTAAGATGCCGCCAGATAAGCACGTCCTCAAGCTCCATAAGGGACTCCATAAGGCCGAGAGCTCCATCCTCGTCCAAGCGAGGACTGGCAAGATTGGGCTGCGAGACTTCCTTTTAAGCGTAGGGTCCCAGGCTTTGACAGCCCCTGGTGCGACTGCGGTCAGGGCAGAGAGACCATCCGGCATATCCTCGTTTTCTGCCCACGGGAAAGAGAAAGACGAGAGCACCTCGTCCAAGCTCTAGGAGGACCGATAGACACGGACAGGATGCTCGACACCCCAGGAAAAGCAGGAATTATCGCGAGATGGCTACTCCGCTCGGGCAGGCTGGACATGTTCCAGCTTGCGAATCAACTCATGAGCTAGGAAGCGGGCACGCTGAGCCCGATCTCGGTAAGGCAGGTCAAAGAGCAGATAGAAGCGGTACGACGCAGCGGAACCTAGGTTTTTCACCCGGCCGGACGTTAGCCCGGAACGGTTTTCCTAGGCTAAGATGCGCAGGGGGTCCTCATGGCCTAGATAGGTCGCTAGGTGTAAGAATAATAAATAAATAAATAAATTGTTTCTTGAAGCAATGATATATCACCTCCCACCCCCCCGGTTTTAATATCACCCCAACCCCCCATAGATTCCCTATCCCAAAGCCGTGAGTGCCACATTCGATCGTGTCTCGATCCATTCATGGCACGGTGGTGGCTATAAATGTAGCTTCCTCATTAGAATCTTTGGAATTAACGACGGCCGGGCGCGGTATTCCGGAATTGGCCTTTCTGTTGTCAAATGAAAAGATCATGTAATAGAAAAGAGAGGTGGGTTCTGTAGAAAGCCATAGGATTGGGCTATACTGACGCCGGCAACGTCACTGTCGCCAGCTGTAGACCCCCACCTACTTACATCATACATGGACGACGACTAGGGCGCGCGAGCCACATTCTTCTTTGGGTGTTTTTGCTTGCTCCAGCGAATGAATAACAAGCGTAAATCAGTACTGGAACCGAGTCAAGCGGTCGGTCCACTAATGTTATGGTAAGCTACGGAGTGTGAGGCTGCATTCATAGATGGTGTCCTCACGAAGCTATTTTCGTGCAAGTGGCAGCATTGGCTAGCAATTGATACTCTTAGCTGTAGACGCTCGACTTTAAGCCATGGTTTCGAATAGCTCTTCCCGCACGACAGTCACATTACAATCACACTTCAAATACTCCTGATGTGTCATCGTACACAATCACTCCTCCCACGCTTTCAAAATAGACACGGCTCATAAACACGGTGATAGGGCCCCCTCGGCGCAGAAAGCTTTCTGCACGCATGGTAAATGACCCGGCCAGTGCGATTTTGTGTCCCGGGGCGTATTTAAAAGTGACGCCTGGCTACCTCAGAATTTAACGATTACCCATCGTCTTCAAAGCCGTCCGCTCTTGGGCCGCGTCGCCACGGGACCGCTGCGCAATCTGGCGCACGCGCTCAACCGCCTCGTCGGACACGACAAGGACCTCAAGTCGGCGCATGGCCTCGCCAATCGTGAGGGCGTCGCTCGGCCGCCTGGAGCGCCGGTTCGGCGTCGTAGTGGTCGGGGAAGGACAGGCTGCGGACGGCCACGATGTTGTCGAGGCCCGCTTTGGCCGAGATGCAGCCAGCCTCGGCGGCCAGCACCACGTCCTCGGGGCGGAGAGAGAATCATGGCCCAGCTTCAACAGGGTGGCAAGGAGCGTCTAGGTATCTGAAATGAACTAGGCTGTGATTTTAGCTCCGCTATCAACCTCTCCGAAAGAGGCGATGCATTACATGAGGATGTCGTGCTGTTGTGTTAAGCATAAGCCGATGGATCTCTTGGCGATTATAGCCGCCGTGCCGGCCTTGAGAGATCTTAGGTGCCCGGCGGCATTGTTAGCACCTATGCCCGATAGGGGTTCGCCTGCCACCGCGGGAGAGGAAGTCGCCAGGAAGGAAACCTGGTCGAACAGGCTTTCTCCTTTGGCCCAGGTACCCAAGAGTACGCGCCACCAGCGCCAAGGTTCATCGCGGTACATGGGCTGGTGCGTAGCAACGTAGATGGCGTTGATGATGCAGTATACACCACACTGGTTCAGGTCCGGCTGTTGGGGGCAGGCCTCGGAGTTGAATTTCCAAGCTGCTGCCGCCGCGTCGTCGGGGCCGGGCGCGTACAGGCGCTCGACCTGGCCCAGGATAGCCGTCGTCTGGCTTTCTGTAGGCACCGTGCGCCTCGTATTCATCGATTCCCAGACGGAGATGGGACGAGACTGGGTACATGCCACCGCCAGCATCCAGTCCGCCTCGACACAGACGACCAAGAGCGTACGACGCTGTGTTGCGGTACCGCTTTTCGCTTCCTTCATCCTCTTGTTGCCGGACACGGCCGACCGGCATTTGTGTATATGTCGTCTGATCGAGGAGACGTAGCGAAGGTCGTTTCGGGTTGCGCAGATGAGGCCGAGGAAGACATCAATGATGGTATTGGACAACTGAGCTGTAGGACCGCCGACCGTACTCGTCAAGTTGCTAATCAGTGGCGGTTGCTGTGGGCCAAAGGCCGTATTGGGCACTGTTGAGGAGGCAGTGGCAGCATCATCAACGTCCTTGTCCGCCGTGAGGTCGAAAAGCATCTTTTTCTATAGGAATGATATTAACGAGCGGCTTTTTGGTTACAGCGTCGGGATCAATGGGCACCTCATTGTTCGCAGCGGCGGAATGCAACCTTGAAATGAAAATTTATCTTCTATTAAACTCAGCGCTATAGGGCGGCCGGGGATATCCGGCTGTATGCTAAAAATGTGGTTCTATGCTACGCGGGACAAACTCGAGGCCTGGATGGCGGCGTGAATCTCCTCAGCGGCGCCGTCTGGGAGGGGCAGGAGGGGCGAGCGCACCGTGGCGTGCTCGAGGATGCCACGGGAGACGAGGGCGTGCTTGAGTGCGACGGTGCCCTCCATGTGCGAACCGCGGTGGTAAACGTTCTTGGTGACGGGCAGCAGCTGGTCGTGAATGGCGCGGGCGCGCGGGTAATCCCTCGCCTTGCCGGCCGCGATCATCTCGATCAGCGGCTCGGGCGCGATGTTGCCATAGCCGACGAGCATGCCGTCGACGTCAAAGCACGTATGCAACAGGTACTCGTCGTGGCAGGTGAGTATGGTCAGATCGGGGCGCTCGCGGCGGATGACGGGGATCTCGGTGTCCCAGCGGCGCATGTTACGCACGCCGTTCTTCATGGCGATGACGCCGGGCTGCGCCGATATGTCGAGCATGGTCTGCAGGCTGTAGGTGGCCTTGGTGTTGTCGGGGTACTGGAACAGGATCAGAGGCAGGCCGCTGACCTCGTAGACGACTTTGTAGCGGTCCTGTGGCGCGCCCGGCTGGTATCCGAAGCGCAGCCAGCCGTGCGACGGGTACAGTAGGCCGGCCTGGGCACCGGCATCACGCGCCCGCTTTGCCTCGAGCGCCGCCACCTCGGTGCCCTCGCCCGTGATCCCCGCGATGACAGGGATGCGGTTATCAACCGACTTGACAAACGCCTTGATGACGTCAACCTGTTCCTGCTGCGTCAAAAACGTGCCCTCGCCCGCATGGCCCAGCACCACCAGGCCCTTGACGCCCTCGATGCTGCCCAGCCACGTGCCTAGACGCTGGATGGCCGCGTAGTCGACCTTTCCGTCTTTGGTGAACGGTGTGACAGGGGCCGGGACAAGGCCGGCGAGGTCGATGGAGGAGGGGGCCATGGTGAATGACTGGCTGTGGCGTTCGGGACTGGATTAGCGACAAGTTCGTGAGGCTAGGCTCTTCTTGGGGTTCCTGCTGCTTGGAGCGAGATGGCTGGCTATTGAGACGATGTGTTGAGAGGACGATGTCTAAAAATCGTGTTTTCATGTGTGATAGCTAAGGTTCCGACCATTTTCCCTGGCGACGATGGTCCCTTATTATAGACTGAGGGTTTCTTTCTGTGTTCCGGTTCTCGCCATCCAGAAAGTCGCGAGCTTAGAGAGTCCGGCGGCAAGTCCACATACCAGACATTCGTGGTTTCCACGTTTGTCGGAAACCAACGCCAGCCGCGAAGGCTGCGCTACCTGGTTCGCGTACGCCCCACAGAATTTCTCTTCGGGCAGAGCAGTATCCGATGTCGAGCAGGGCCAGGGGCGGAAACGGTACTTGGGTGCACGCCCCGGGCTTTTGCATGGCATGGCCGGCACCCGAGGTTCGTGGTTAGAGTATGACGCGCAAGCGTTGGTAGCGCAGTGCTGGTGTGCTCGGATATCAACAGGTTTCCGGCTTTTCCGAAAAGTAAGACAACCGGAAAAGTGGCACGAGGGGGGCAACCAGACTGAGCCGATTTCTAGCCGTTCCAGCTCCCCACAACTCTTTTGCGCCCCTTGAATCCTACCCCAGCTTTTGCAGTAGCCACTTGGCACGGGCTTCCTTGCTTCCACCACCCGATCGGCAGAGCCTAGCAAAGAAAGACTGGCTGACAGAAAACAAGGACACGATCCATGGACCGTGGTTTGTAAACTGTCAGCCTGAGACTCTGTTGCCAACCAACGGCACTCGTTAGAGAATAGACTCTCTCTGAACTCCATCCCAAGAAATCCAGCCGCCCTCGAAGAAGAATCGTCGGTTCTTTGCTTCAAACCAAACTCCCGAGTCGTCCGCCATGGCCGCCGAAATCAGAGCTGAATCACCCGGCCTGGAAACCGGCCAGAAGGCACAAGCCATGCACATCGAGAACCAGCAAAACCTTGCAGGTTTGACCACTGAAGATGCCGAATTCCTTGCCAACTTCCCTGAACACAAGAAAAAGAACGTGGTTCGGAAAGTCGACGTGAGTCTGCCCAAGAGGGCCCTTAGCAGTTCCCCCAGTACCATTGAAAGAATATTTGCTGACACGATTCGATAATTGCAGATGAGGCTGATTCCCATGCTCCTGTTTCTCTACCTGATCACCTACCTCGATAAAACGAACATTGGTACAACTCATCCATTCGGACCAGACGAGCTCCATATGCTGATACCGCGAAGGAAATGCTAAGATAGAGGGTCTCCTCCACAGCTTGAACATTCCTGGAGACCAGTTCAACATTGCCCTGTCCATATTCTTCGTCCCTTACATTCTTGCAGGTGCGTTGACTCTTGTCCTCGTGTGGACCGAGGTGTAGCTGAATCCACCCTAGAGGTGCCCAGCAACATGATTTTGAACATGTTCGAGAGGCCGTCCATCTATATGGGTATCATCGTACTGTCCTGGGGCATCATCATGACCCTAACTGGGGTTGTAAAAGACTTTGGCGGCCTGTGTGCTACTCGAGTATTGCTGGGCTTGTTCGAGTAAGTAAAACATTTCCCAACCCTGAGCGGCTCAGCATATTCATAACTCACCAGAGCCGGCTTCTTCCCGGGTGCCATCCTCCTCGTGTCGAAATGGTACTTGCAGGACGAAACACAGACACGAATAGCCCTTCTATACTCCTCGGCTGCCTCGGGTGGCGCCTTCTCCGGGCTTCTGGCGTTTGCCATTGCCAAGATGGACGGTATTGGTGGGCTGGAAGGCTGGCGTTGGGTAAGTGTTGTCCCCTGCTTCAACCCTTTTAAACACTTGCCGTCGCGTATACTAACCGCCATGCCACAAGATCTTCATCCTCGAAGGCCTTTTGACTGTGGTGATGGGTGTATTGTGCTTTCTGCTCCTAATCGATTCGCCGTCGCTGTCTAGCAGGTGGCTTGAGCCTGAAGAGATCCGATATCTCGAACTTCGACAAATCGCTCGTCGTGTCAGCGCCACTGCCGACCAAAAAGAGAAGCACTTCGACCCATCGGCCCTCTGGGCTGTCGTGTCGGATTGGAAGGTGTACCTGCTCATCCTGGGAAGCTGGTCTAACGCGGTCCCCAATTAGTACGTATGGGCCGTGACTCGTCACTCATGATTCCGTGGTTCACTTTCTTGACTCATCCAATACCCTGGAGAGTATGAATGCTGACAAAACCATACAGTGCCATGAAGTTTACCATGCCCACGATTGTGAAGAGCATGGGATTCGTCTCGGCCAATGCGCAGCTCCTCACCATCCCCCCTTACATCTGCGGTGCAGTCGCGGCCTGGGTTGTTGCTGTCTTTGCCGACAAGCACCAGTGGCGCATGCCGTTCATTGTAGGACCGCAGATGTGCGTCATCACTTCCTTTGCCATTCTGTTTTCCAAGGCAGCCGAGATCGAGCAGAACGTTGGCCTTTGCTACTTTGCGGTCTGTCTGGCGTGTGCAGGGTAAGTTCACGCACCTTCTGTCGCTTTCTCATAGCGGCTAGGGGAGCACAGGATACCGAAGAAGCTAACGCATATGCTCCTCACAGAATGTATCCCATCTTCCCCGGAGTCAACGCGTGGAATGTAGCCAACTCGGCCGGAGCCGCAAAGCGGGCCATTAGCATCGGCTACCTCATCTGTGCCGGCAACATCGGCGGCGTCATCGGCTCCTACATCTATCAGGAGAAGGAAGCACCGCGGTACCCGAAGGGCTACGGCAACTCGCTGGGTTTCGCCTCGGCTGGCATCATAGCCATGCTGACTCTCGAATTCTTCCTCTGGTCGTCCAACAAGCGGAATGCCAAGCTCACCGAGGAGGACGTGCGAGCGCGATACTCGGATGAGAAGCTGGACAGTATGGGCGACCGGAGCCCGTTGTACAAGTATAAGCTATAGGGCCTGGGTTTATCGATTGCTAAATGTGGGATCAAACTTCTCAACATTATAACTGGTCACTCTTTGATGCGGGATGAAACCAAGCGCAGTCTCAATAAAATGATAATTCTTTTTTTTATGTTGAGTTAAGGGAGCACAACCTCTACCTTTTCAGAGCTTGACCCTCCTACGAATCACTGCCATGACCTGTGAAAATGAAAAAACCTCATTCTGTAACTCGACAGGCTAAGTAGGTTAATCGTTAGTGATGCCCTCTGGTGCGTGCCCAAGCCCTTCATCTCATGAGTAATTCCGAAACCGTTCTTGTCATGTTCCCCCTCCCCCTCAAACAGTATCTACCGTAGCATCCATCCAGTACCTCCAGGCTACACTCCAATACAGTGGGAAGCCGATTCATCACAGATGATTACCAATCCTCTGGAGACGTGTTTTTCTGACCTAGTTTCACCGTCGTGCTTTGATTCTCTTGAAGTTGGTCATGGCATAAACGCCACAAGATCCATAGGCTCCACTATGTGTGAGGAGAAAAAGCGGGTACAGGTGACTCCCCAAGAGCCAACCGGAACGAATCGTCTTGGCGATTCTGGGGTTCCATACCCCGCAGGCTTACGGTATTAGCGTGACACGTCCAACCGGAAATCCGGGGTTTCCGTGATGCTCCCCCTTTTCCCTCACTGAGAGACATTTCGCTTGAGGCTCGCCAACCATGCCGAACACATCGTCGCGCGTGGAAATACCGCAAAACCAACAGCAGTCTGGCAAACGGAAACGCGGGGTTGCAACCACGTCCCCACGCGCGGCCGTTGTCAGCATCCGAAAAACCTACAAAGTAAGCCGCGCGGTACGTCACAAAAGCCCGAGGTGCAAGACGGTGCGTGGAGAGGTGAATTGTTGAGTCTGACGAGCATAGGCAGTGTGATCTGTGCAAGGCGAAGAAGACGCGGTGTTCAGGGACTCTCCCCTGCTCCCGGTGCGTCCGCCGGCACCTTGTGTGCGTCTATAATGCCGAGTACGCGCGCGGCCGGCCCCCTACCCCTCCACCAGGCCTGTAGGTCGATCCCTCGGCACGCACAGACATGGATGGGTCGCAAGGAAGGGAGGACACTGATCTGCCTAGGCCAACCCCGGTTCCAGATGTGCGGTCGTACACGTCGCCCATGTCAGAGGGCGGCGGCGGCGGCGGCGGCAGGCAGGCCGCGACCGACCAGGCGCCCAGCGTCGAGCCCGACGACGCCGGCACGAACCGGCCTGAGGGGGAACCCGAAGCGGCCGACACCGTGCGGCAGGACTTCGACGCCACCTCGGGCCTGGCCTTCTTCCAACGCGCCCACCGGCGCCTGGTGGCCCAGCAGGCCCGGAGCGCCAGGCCGGCGCCCGTGAACGGCGGCGGCAGCGGCGAGCCGGACCAGCAGCTTCTGACGTACGCGGGCGACCAGCCGCTGCCGGCGGCCGTGGGCGACGTTGGCTGCGTCCCGCTGCCGCCCGACATGCTCGACCTCGTCGACTTCTACTTCGACACGTGCGTCGTAACGTACCGCATGTTTGCGCAGCGGGCCGTCGTAAGCGTCTGGGCCGAGGCCGCCCAGGCCAACACGCGCCAGGGCCTGGCCCTGAGCAGCACCGTCGGCCACCCGCGCGCCGCCACCATCCTCGCCATCCTGGCTGTGGCCCTCCTCAAGCGCGACCGCGTGCAGAACCGCCCATCCGGGCCCGGTGACGAGCGGCCGGCCCCGCTGAACGCAGACCAGTATTGCGCCATGGCCACGTCCCTCGTGGAGGCCGACCCCGGCCCGCCCTGTCTGGAGTCTGCACAAGCGCGGCTGCTCCAGGTCCTCTACCTGTTGCAAACAGCACGCATGGACAAGGCCTGGTGTTCATTGGGCGCGGCGTGGCATGTTATGGCATCCATGGAGTTGCATCGACGCCAGAATCGCAAACATTGCTCGAGTACCGTGTCTAGTATAGATTATGTTGCCTTACAGGGCCAGCGCCGCACCTTCTGGGTGGCATACACCATCGACGTGTACCTGAGCGTAGTGCTTGGACGTCCCAGGCATATCCACGACGAGGACGTCGACCAGTGCCTCCCGGACGCCGTCCGCGACGAGGACATGGGCTTATCCGGTCCGCTTCCCCTTGAACCAGGGGACGAGGGAGATAGCGACATGGACTCGGTGATAGCCCATGTGGAACTTACGCGCATCATCGGAGCCATTTCACGTGAGGTATACTCGATCAAGGCGGTACCGCGGGAGGGGCGCCTGGCAGCGGCGTCGCGCCTCGGACGCGAGGTCCGCGTGTGGCAGGCCCGTCTCGCGCCTCACCTTAACTCGGTGAACCCGCGAAGTCTGATTCCCCGGCTCCGGCGTCAGGCCATAGCCATGCGGCTGGCGCGCTGCCACGCCGTCATGCACGCCAGCCGCCCGTTCCTGCTCGCCGGCCACGAGCAACGCAGCGCCGCCGCGTCCGAGTCGTCGTCGCCATCGTCGACCTCGTCGTCCAACGCGGCTGAAAGCGCGGCCGAGTGCGTTGCTGCCGCCCAGGCGGCACTCCGGACCGTCGAGGCCATGGCGGCCGACGGCGGCGGCGCACTCCTCCACGCCTTCTGGTGGACGCCCTACGTCACCTTCTGCGCCCTTGCCGTTGTGTACATCTGGGAGATTCGGCAGAGAAGCAGCAGCGTCAGCAGCAGCACCGCCGCAGTCGCGACGGTGGTCCCCCCGGACAACGCCGTGGTCAACCTGGCGGAGAAATGTCACGCGCGCCTGGCCGCATCCGCGTCGGCCGACTCGCCGAGCTGGCGATACACGGTGATCCTGGAGGAGCTGCGGCAGAGCGCCCGCGTCCACCATCACGCCAACACGACGAGCCAGGCGCCGTTGGCGACGCAGCCCTTGACGGCGCAGTCGCTTCCCGCCGCGCACGAACGACAGGGCTTGCAGATGGATATCCAGTACAGCATCCACGGCGAAGCTGGCCCGACAAATCTCGCAACCATGCCTTTGCCATTTCAGGAATGGCAGACGACGGACTGGCGTGACCTCGATGCTTCAGTAAGCCTCACGAAAGCACCCGGCTCCATTTTCGTGCGCTAATGACACCATTCAGGCATTTGGTCTGTTTGAAGATTTGTCGACGCTCGGCCTCTTTATACCCGATTCTGTTATGTAGTTGCAAGACCCCCACAACTTGACGTACGTGCCTCGTGGAAAGCACGTCAAATATTACCCTGTTGCCCCTGGAATCGGCACTGTGGTTACAAACTACGAAAGTGCAAGCCTCCTATTAGATCTGGGAGCTCCGATCAAGGGTAATGAGGCACGTCTTCTCTTTCAGAGCCTTCTTCACCTACATCATCATGACGAGCACCGCTTAAGCCTCCCTCCGGTCCACCTATTGGAAGCTTTGGTTTCTCAAGTTGCAACGCCGGTCACAGCACCCCGAGAACGACATAGGACTAGGTTGATACAGAGGGTTGGTTCCGATATAAGGGGTTGAAAGTTTTCGCATACTGTGCTTCCCGGCCTCAAGCCACTGCACGATGTAAAGCTTAATCTGCTTAACTCACCGAATGTCCCAGAAATGTAAGATTTCAGTTCGGTAAAGAGGCAGGACTACGGAGGAGCGAGACGGCACTTCGGCGGGCCGTCTCACCTCATGGTATAGGTACTTTAACGTGGCAGGTAAACGGCAGAAAACCTTACGTGGAAAGTGGCCGCACCCTACAAAACCTAATTCGTTAGACTCTAGTTTACGGAATATTATTATTATTGTTCTTACACCTAGCGACCTATCTAGGCCATGAGGACCCCCTGCGCATCTTAGCCTAGGAAAACCGTTCCGGGCTGATGTCCGGCCGGGTGAAAAACCCAGGTTCCGCTGCGTCGCACCGCTTCTATCTACTCTTTGACCTGCCATACCGAGATCGGGCTCAGCGCGCCCGCTTCCTAGCTGATAAGTTGATTCGCTAGCTGGAACATGTCCAGCCTTCCGGAGCGGAGTAGCCATCTTGCAATGATTCCTGCTTTTCCTGGGGTGTCGAGCATCCTGTCCGTGTCTATCGGTTCTCCTAGAGCTTGGACGAGATGCTCTCGTCTTTCTCTTTCCCGTGGGCAGAAAACGAGGATATGCCAGACGGTCTCCCTGCCCTGACCGCAAACGCACTAAGGGCTATCGAAGCCTGGGACCCTACGCTTAAAAAGGAAGTCTCGCAGCCCAATCTTGCCAGTCCTCGCTTGGACGAGGATGGAGCTCTCGGCCTTATGGAGTCCCTTATAGAGCTTGAGGACGTGCTTATCTGGCGGCATCTTAGTTGCTGCTAGGGTTCGTGCTGTTCGATTTTACTGCGCTTGTTGCTATCTTTGAAGCCAGTCTCTCTCCTTAGCTTTATATACTGAGTCTCCAGCTAGCCATTCGTCTAGCCACCTCTTACGATCGGGAGCGTCGGGGCCTTTCGGTCTGCGCCAGCGAGTCGGTCTTGTTAGGATCCATCTAGCTGCGCTTTCGCATCTCGCTTGGATGAGTGATGCGATACGCGGCTATTAGAGCCTCTCTTCCAATGCCGCCACCCTTCTGTTGAGCCACGTGTCTAAGGGGGACACGTAAGCTTCCGTTTCTAGTACTGCGGTAGCCGTGGCTTTGAAAGCTCCTGTGACCTTTCGGAGGCACTCTGTCTGGACGTCGTTAAGTGCCTTGGCTCTATTTTTCGAGATCTGGCGGTGCCACTCTGAAGCTCCATAGCCTATTGCAGACCGTACGACGGCTGTATAGACTTGGCGGGCTCGCTAGAGAGACGCGCCCTATGTCGAGCCGGCTATCCGATCTAGAGCATAGACCTGCGTTGCCATCTTCTTCGATATCGACTGGATGTGGACGTCCCAGCGGAGACGTCTATCCACCTGGATGCCAAGGACGCGGCAGGAGTCTTCTGGTTCGATTTCGTGCCCTTCTAAGGCTATCTTCGTGTCCGGACCTTTCCGTCTTCGAGAGAAGTGGACTAGGTGATATTTCTGGACTGCAAAGGTCATGCCGTGGCTGACTGCCCATTCCTTACAGATCCTGTGAGCGGCTTCCAGCCGCTCGCAGGTCTGCTCGGGGTTTAAACCGAAGCCCACGAGGTTCGTGTCGTCTACGAAGGCTATAGTAGCTTTCCCTGGTACGGCGCGGAGAGCCTTATAAAGGCCGGCTGTATATTATTATTATTATTATTGTTCTTACACCTAGCGACCTATCTAGGCCATGAGGACCCCCCGCGCATCTTAGCCTAGGAAAACCGTTCCGGGCTGACGTCCGGCCGGGTGAAAAACCTAGGTTCCGCTGCGTCGCACCGCTTCTATCTGCTCTTTGACCTGCCATACCGAGATCGGGCTCAGCGCGCCCGCTTCTTAGCTGATGAGTTGATTCGCCAGCTGGAACATGTCCAGCCTACGCGAGCGGAGTAGCCATCTCGCGATAATTCCTGCTTTTCCTGGGGTGTCGAGCATCCTGTCCGTGTCTATCGGTCCTCCTAGAGCTTGGACGAGATGCTCTCGTCTTTCTCTTTCCCGTGGGCAGAAAACGAGGATATGCCGGACGGTCTCCCTGCCCTGACCACAGACGCACCAGGGGCTGTCGAAGCCCGGGACCCTACGCTTAAAAAGGAAGTCTCGCAGCCCAATCTTGCCAGTCCTCGCTTGGACGAGGATGGAGCTCTCGGCTTTATGGAGTCCCTTATGGAGCTTGAGGACGTGCTTGTCTAGCGGCATCTTAGTTGCTATCGGGGTTCGTGCTGTTCGATTTTGCTGCGCTTGTTGCCATCTTTGAAGCCAGTCTCTCTCCTCAGCCTTATATGCTGAGTCTCCAGCTAGCCATTTGTTTAGCCACCTCTTACGATCGGGAGCGTCGGGGCCTTTCGGTCTGCGCCGGCGAGTCGGTCTTGTTAGGATCCATCTAGCTGCGCTATCGCACCTTGCTTGGATGAGTGATGCGATACGCGGCTGTTGGAGCCTCTCTTCCGATGCCGCCACCCTTCTGTTGAGCCACGTGTCTAAGGGGGACACGTAAGCTTCCGTTTCTAGTACTGCAGTGGCCGTGGCTTTGAAAGCTCCTGTGACCTTTCGGAGGCACTCTGTCTGGACGTCGTTAAGTGCCTTGGCTCTATTTTTCGAGATCTGGCGGTGCCACTCTGAAGCTCCATAGCCTATCGCAGACCGTACGACGGCTGTATAGACTTGGCGGGCTCGCTGGAGAGACGCGCCCCATGTTGAGCCGGCTATCCGGTCTAGAGCATAGACCTGCGTTGCCATCTTCTTCGATATCGACTGGATGTGGACGTCCCAGCGGAGGCGTCTATCCACCTGGATGCCAAGGACGCGGCAGGAGTCTTCTGGTTCGATTTCGTGGCCTTCTAAGGCTATCTTTGTGTCCGGACCTTTCCGTCTTCGAGAGAAGTGGACTAGGTGATATTTCTGGATTGCAAAGGTCATGCCGTGGCTGACTGCCCATTCTTTACAGATCCTGTGAGCGGCTTCCAGCCGCTCGCAAGTCTGCTCGGGGTCCAAACCGAAGCCCACGAGGTTCGTGTCGTCTGCGAAGGCTATAGTAGCTATTCCTGGTATAGCGCGGAGAGCCTTATAAAGACCGGCTGTATAGAGGCAGAAGAGGATGGGCGATAAGGGTGAGCCCTGCGGGACGCCTGCCGGAACTGGGATCTCGTCCGATTCCTGGCTGTCGAAGAATAGCGTAGTGGACCGGTTAGATAAGAAGCTTCGGATCCAGCTAATAGTCCATATAGGGACCCTTAGCGCTCGCAGGTTAGCGAGGAGCCTTCCATGGTCGACCGAGTCGAAAGCGCCCGAAATATCCAGCGAAAGAAGGGTTGCTGCGCCTCCATGTTTCCAGGCTGTACGGACTAGGTCCGTTAGCAACCGTAAGGCTGTTTCCGTGGAGCGGCCTTTCCGGTTGCCCATCTGTTCGTCCGGGAGCAGTCCGTTCTCTTCGGCAAAGCTAGCTAGCCGTTGCGCTAGTAGGCTCTCGATCGCTTTCCTATAGTGTTGAGCAGCGCGATAGGTCTCCATCCGCCGGCTTGGTGATACTCGTTTGGCTGCTTTCCTGGCTTCCGGAGGATAACGGTGACTGCTTTCCGGAACGCTCTTGGATAGTATCCTATATGCCAGCACGCTTCCGCTAGGGAGGCCAAGGCCTGGAAGAGGGGCTTTCCTAGGCGTTTAAGGAATCCGTTCGGAAGCTGGTCTGGTCCAGGTGCCTTCCACTGGCCTGCCTTAGTAAGGACGTCTTGGACTTGTTCTGCTGTCACCTTGCTGTCCATATCGAGAGGCGCTGCGAGCCGGTTCGTTGTTCGGAAGCCGGTGTACGTAGCCTTAGGGAGGGGATAGAACCTCTCTCGGAAGGCCTCTGTTTTCTCCTTATGGGTCGTTGCTTCGCCACGCGGTGTGTAGAGTGTAGGGACTGCCGGGGGTAACGGCGGTGCTGCTCCTTCCGTTCTTGCCCATCTCGCGATATTCCAGACGCCAGCTGGCTGGCTAGACGCCTTGTGGAGCATATGTCTCCAGGACGCCGTCTTGGCTTCTCGGATTGCTTTCTTCTTTGAGAGAGTTGACTGCCGGAGGGCTCGCCAAGCTACGTCCGTCCTGTCGGAAAGCCATATCCGCTGGGCTCTTCGCTCCTTCTCTATAGCTTCTTCTGTCTCGCGGTTCCACCAGGCTTTGCCTCTCCCTTTAGAGTAGCGGAGGGGGGCAACTAGGTCGGCTATCCGAGTTAATTCCTTAGTTAACGTTTCAGTGTAGCTATCGATTTCTTCTGGTGTCTCGAGTCGCCCTGGCTGTGGTAGGTATGCCGCTTCTGCCTTCGCCTGGTCATAGTCAGCTGTTTTCCAGCTGCGTCGTGGCCTGTCTTGGCGGTCTGTATGGGGTCCAGCCACGCGTATCACCTGCGGGAGGTGATCGGATCCAGCATATGGGGCGTACCCGTCGTAGGCAGTTCGGAGATCGTCCGTGGCCCACGCTAGGTCGATCGTGGAGTCCATGCACCCTCTTCGAGTCCATGTCGGTGTTCTAGGGGGAGTGATCAGCTGGAGTCTCCAGGATTCTGCTAGCTGGAGCAGCTTATTAGCTGCCTTATGGGGTCGGACGTTGTGTCCTCCCCAGACAGGGTGGTGGACGTTAAAGTCTCCTATAAGGACTGTTCGTCTTAGCTGGGGTTCGGTATAGAGGGCTTCGATAGCTGGCAGGTCCGATCTGCTAGTGGACCCAGGGGGAGGCGAGTATATGCAGATAACCGTTATAGGACCGTCTGGTAGTTGGATTGTGATACGACACTTATCTAGCTGCGCCTCGTATATCCACTATACTAGGGTATACTTCTTATTAATGTAGATGCATGCCCTACCTCCCTCGATCGCGTAAAGTAGGTGGTACGGAGAGGATCTTGGGCAGTAGGTGGTCGGTATATTTGGGTTTCGCCAGGGCTCTTGGATAGCCAGGACGTCGTACTCTTCGGAGATAGCATCAACTGCCGGGATCTGTACTTTCTTACTTTTCTGCGTGTTCCAGTGTAGGATCCTTAGCGCTGTCATAGTCGAGCGTGGATGCTGTTTAGTGTTGACTCCGGTGTTTCGATGTCCATGTCGTCTATCTCTTTGTGGGTTCTGCTGCGGGCTCTGCCAGTGCTTCTAATGCGGCAGCTGGTTGCTCGACGCTTCCGCGGCTGTACTGTTTGCCAGTCTTCGGCTGCTGGCTTAGGGGGTTCTTGCGAGGGCAATGCGAATCCCTTTGGTCTCGTGATATAAGCAGCCTTAGCGATCTGGACCTGCTCCTGGCGGACTGGACACTCCTTAGACCACGCAGTGTGTGGTCCTCGGCATGCTAGACAGCAGTACCGGGTCTTATTCTCGGCTTCTGGGCATTCTTTATCGTCATACTTTGTTGAAGAGCAGAGCCCGCACCTACGTGCGTGGCGGCAGACACAGGCGATATATCCATAACGGTAGCAGTGGTAACATTGCTTAAGCTGTGCTCCTTCGGCGAAGGGCTCGCATAGATAGTAGCCATACTACCATATAAGGCCTTCTCGGCATAGCTGTTCCGCTTATTGGACCGTGGGTACTGCAATATATAGGGCCGTGATCTTCCTGGACGAGGTCTTAGCGTTGCGAGGGAGCTTGGCCTCCAGGACGTCGATAGGGCCGCCGGGCTGGTTCCGGAGTTGGACTTCTAGCTGCCCTTAGTTCGTCTCTATAGCCTCCTTGTTGATACCATAGGCCACTACTAGGATCTTTCTCTTCTGGATAGAGGCGTTCTCTCCGAAGGCCTCGGTGGTCCAGGCCCAGTCAGTTTCCAGCTGTTGCTTCTCTTCTGCTGTCTTACAGGTAATAGCATAGTCTCCGCTGGGAAGCTTCCGTGCGGCTATTGCTGTCTCTCTACCTGTTGCTGCGTTAACTTTTCGCACGATCTCTTCATAGGTGCGGCCTTCAGTTCCTGCAGCCTTAACCGTTACCTCCCGTTCGTGTCGAGGAGGCAGAGTCTTAGCTACCTAGGGGGCCCTGGGCGCCGGGGCGGCGGTAAGGGCAGTAGCGGCTGCAGCGTACGTCTTAGGAGCTTTAATTTCCTTATAGATAGCTTGCAGCGTGTTCTCGATAGCGTTGATACGTCTTTCGACGCTGGGCTGGTTGTCCGATTCCTTAGCCGCCGTCTCTAAAACCGGAATGGCAGCTTAAACTGCTGCAGCCAAGGCCACAATGTTGACTTCACCAGCTAGGAAGCGTTTGAAGTCGTCTATAGTGCTGCGTATATCCTCTGGACTGCGTCCAGGTGCTGTAATGCTATCTGGCGATGGTGTTCTTGAGTCCGGAGGTGACGGCTCGGGGGGTGGGGCGGGCCTATGGCGGCTCCCACCACCCGCGCTTTACCTCGAGGGTAGAGAATCGACCATTTCTAGGCTAAATGAAGCCCTAGGAACGGTTTCCGGGCTATCCGGTAGCTTATAGAGTCGTGGTTGTGAAGTTATCGCCGTGTGGGGTCGGTTTCGAAAAAGTTTTTTGCCTTGCCTAACGGAGGATCGCATTGATGCACGATCTCTTTATAAGTGCGGCCTTTAGTTCCTGCGGCCTTAACTGTTACCTCCCGTTTGTATCGAGGAGGCAGAGTCTTGGCTACCTGGGTGGCCCTGGGCGCTGGGGCGGCGGTAAGGGCAATAGCGGCTGCAGTGTACATCTTAGGAGCTTTGATTTCCTTATAGATAGCTTGCAGCGTGTTCTCGATAGCATTGATACGTTTTTCGACGCTAGGCTGGTTATTAGGTTCCTTAGCCGCCGTCTTTAAGACCGGAATGGCGACTTAAACCGCTGCGGCTAAGGCCGCAATGTTGACTTCACTAGCTAGGAAGCGTTTAAAGTCGTTTATAGTACTGCGTATATCCTCTAGACTGCGTCCAGGTGTTGTAATGCTGTCTGGCGATGGTGTTCTTGAGTCCGGAGGTGACGGCTCGGGGGGTGGGGCGGGCCTATGGCGGCTCCCACCACCCGCGCTTTGCCTCGAGGGTGGTGAATCGACCATTTCTAGGCTAAATGAAGCCCTAGGAACAGTTTCCGGGCTATCCGGTAGCTTATAGAGTCGTGGTTGTGAAGTTATCGCCATGTGGGGTCGGTTTCGAAAAAGTTTTTGGGTTATCCTTAGTTTACGGAATATTTAAGGTGGATACTTATACGAGGTGCTAATTTGATAGTACGGTAAGCAGGTCCGCCACGATCTGCGTTCGCCGAATCTCAGCCACACACACACACCCTTCCCTTACAGATATTGAAGGGCCAATTCAAGAGAAACACGGATTATTCAATAACAATCGACCTTTTGGTGCCGTAGACGCCAGTTCTGGGAATAGCCGAAGTCAAGTGTTGGTCCAGTGTGGGATGGTGTGTGGATGCCATAGCTCGCCGAGGCGGCATAAATCACAAGACCGATCGAACCCCGGAGCCCCCCACCTTGACCCGAATCCCACTTCTACGCCGGCAATAGGCCTGAAAGGCTTTTAAAACATTCAACCTCGCCACGGACGGAGTCCCACATGCACTACGGCCGCAAATCTATGATGTGGGCGGCTGCGTTTGCTGTCACCACGCTCCACAACGCAGAGCGTTCGGAAGTTAGCCGCTCACCTCGGTCTAGAACTCTGACGGCGTTCACGGCCCGCCTGTGCCGTTCCCTAACGCCAACGCTTTGTGACGCAATGGTGGTGGCAGCTTACATCCATATCCTAAGTCCGTTAGTTATGGAGATAAGACCACGGATTTAACACCAGCTCCTTAGGACAGAAAATAATGTGTGGAATACCAAGCTATTTACACCTCCACGACATACTTCCAGAAGTATTTGTTAAATATATTGCTGTTGTATTTATGTGTAGCTCCGGAGATACAGCTGACGGGGACCTTGCGGAGTTATGCGCTTAAACGCCGGACAGAAGACTCTCCTGAAGCACTAAGGCTTACGTCTCGCCATGCTATCCATACGCAACTGAGCATTGTATTAAAGCCCAAGAGCCGAGGGCCTCCAAAGGAAGCCACTGGCACTAATCATCTCTGCACACTATAACGCAATACACTTCCACGCAATACAATGGCACCACACAAGCAGATCGTTCTTATCTCAGGCGGAAACACGGGTGTGGGCCGTGAAATAGCCCGGAAGCTACTCCGGGACCATTCCGAGACATTCTACGTTATTATCGGCAGCCGTAACCCTGCCAAGGGCGAAGATACTGCCAAGGAGCTGCGAGACGAGGGGCACGAAAGCGTCGAAGTGGTACAACTCGATGTTACTGACGAAAAGTCGGTTACGACAGCCGCCAAGACCATTGAGGCCCGTCACGGCCGACTTGACGTTCTGCATGTCAATGTCAGTGCTATACCATGTCGGCTCCATCCCCCGGAGGCATAATATTGCCTAAGGCATGTATCTTTGCAAATTTTGGGGGATAATAGATTGCTCACATTGCGTGGTGGCAGGCCGGCGTTGCGCCCGAAGCCGACGTTCCGGACCGCAGCGCCGTGCCGCTAAGCGAGCTGCTGACGCGGACCATGGCTACTAACGTAGCTGGCGCGGCGTCGACCGTCGAGCATATGGCGCCCCTCCTGGAGAGGGCCGTTGTGACGCCACATATTGTCTTTATGAGCTCGGGCGCCGGCAGCCTGGCGTCGGCGTACAACAGCGCCCATGTCCTCAACGGGTACCCGGCCTACTGCGCCAGCAAGGCCGCCTTAAACATGCTGGCCTTGCACTATTACCACCGCTTCCCTAGCTGGAAGGTCAACATATGCTGCCCTGGGTTCCGCGTAAGCGAGTCCTCCCCGTTCCTCAAATAGATCGATGAGTGGGGTTGTCTTCATCATTTACTGATGAACGCGCATGGCGCTTCTATAGGCTACCGGCCTTAACCATTTTGGCGCCAAATTTCCCGGATTGCAGCCCGGTCCCCTTGAAGATGGCGCTGTCAACGCCGTGAGGCTTAGTCTTTTAGGCATTGATGGCGAATCGGGTACCTTCACCCGACTGGATGGGAAGGACGGCTTCTCAACAGTACCGTGGTGAGGTACCCATAGATCCTCTGCTTGGGTCGGCTCGGCCACTCGCCTCAGCCAGTAGAGGGGCATGAGATAGACTCATATTGGGCGAACTGTGTTCATAATGAAATACATTGAGGTACTTGACGAGCCGAGTCGCTGTGTTAGAAAAACCCATATTTTATTGGTTAGTGGGATTTGGTACCATCACATGGTTTGTCCGCAAGTGAAGACAAAAAGTATACGGAGATGGGGTAAGGAGCTTGTTCTTGGTAGGTTTATATGGCAATATAAGACATAGGCTCTGTGTCGAGTGGCTGTATGTCGCATTGTGCCTGCACCTCTCCTCTTTTGTTCGCTTTTTTTTTTTTAAACATTCGCTCTCTCAACAACCGCCAATACAGGGACCTTGGAAAGGGACCCCTATGGTAGTTCAGAATTCCGACCAAGGGTCTAAGGAAGACGCATGATGCGTGCCACCACCGGGGGGTTGGGGACAATAACCTAGCCTGCTAAACTAGATACCGTGGACATACATAGGCTACTAAGAGCAGGATCTGTCAACTGGCAGGCCCCCTACTTTTTACTCCTCAATAAAACAGCTTAGCCGGCCCCAGGTGTCTTCATCTTCGTCGACCCCCGTCGCCCGAAACGCCCGATTCCATCGCTGCTGGGCCACCCCTGGTACACTATATCACAGTGTCTTTAGTGCCGCTTTAAAAAGATAGGGCTCCCTGCCTAGGCCTTGAAGAGCATGATTTGCGACCAACTGCTATGTATCACCCGTGCCTGCCTTCTACTCCGAGAGCGACGCCAATGCTGGTGTCAGAGGAACAATAAGAAAGTGGCTCGGATCCAAGACAAAGGATAAAAAGTGGAGGATCTCAGAGCAAGGACCTCAACAGGAAAACCAGCGAGGTAACGGATAGGTAGCGGCGGACTACAAATAAGGGCAACAGGCCCAGCAGATGGATAGAAGGACAGAGATTATGCCATTCAACCTCTACCCCTACTTGCAACCTAGCAGCAGCTTCGACAGTGACCTACGTGCCCCTTCTTGCCTATACTCCGGGAACCCCCTCTGACGGCTGGCCCGGGCTGGCTGGCTTGAAGTGAGGCTCGAAGATGGGCTCAAGGTGCGGTCTATGCTGTAGACAGTTCAATTGGTGCGAAAAAAGGAGCCTGTCTTGGCAGCTACTTCAATTGGCAGGTATCAACGCAGTCATGGCCCTTTCATGGGGCGTGGCTAAATTCAGGATCAGGGACTACCTGGGGTACTTCTAAGACGCAGTGTTTTATGAAAGAGATCAAGTACTAGACGTAACTGGAGCTTGTAGCAGGGGGTCTCGTCTAATCCTTGTCCTGTACCGGTGGGTCGGCGCCAAAATCGCCATTTCCTGGGCCCAAGAAGACAACGCCTCACCAGAATGCCACAGCCGCGACGAGCAGGGCGGCAGGGACACCACGTCCTAAGGCTCCCAGAGCCGTGGCTCCACTGCGATATTGGTTCCAATCGCGGGGACTGCCATCCTGCTTAAACGTCTTCATGCAAGCAAATTGAACATCGGGATTCCCGTCGTCGTAACCTTTGTCGGATCCATAGATGACAGCGGCGATGGGCGTGAAACCGGAGCGACCACCGTATATTTTGCGGAGAAAGTCCGTGGCGGGCGCCGGCGGATTGGCAAAGGTAAACTGGCGCATCGCTGCCACTTCGTACATGCCGTAGCCCTGGGGCTGGATGAGCCGGCACTTGTCGTCGCCTATGTCTGGGGACTGGACCTGGGTTGAGTTGGCCATAGGCAGAGCGCCGCCGGCGACGTTCATGAAGTTGGCGATCCATGCGCCCTTGCCGCCACAAGTCCCCGTCGATTTTTTTAACTCGGCATTGACGTGCTCCGTCAAGCGCCCGCAGTGGCTCTCGTCAGCTTCGGAGGATGGCCTGAAGCCGCGGATTATGTCGACAATGGCGCCACGGCAATCCACATCGAGCACGCCGGTGCAGGACGTCGTGTCCTCGTCGGGCACGGGCCGTTCGAAGTCCTGAAGTGCCTCGAGCGGAAAGGTTTGTCCCTGGTACTGCATCATGAGGGCGCAGCCCAAGGGAGTTTCTTGGCCGGCGCCGGCGCCGACAAACAGCTGGTAGCTCGAGTATTGGTATGCGTCGCTCCCAATACCGCCAAAGCTGTTCTCTCGCCATCCGTCAACCAGGGTGAAGGAAAGAGAGGCTGATGAGCTATTGACCACTTGCGGCGCAATGCCCACGCCGACCGTTGGCCACTTCGGCCATTTTTCTCCGCAGATGCTGGAACCGGGGGCATTGCAGGAAAGCGACTTGCATGACCCGACGGTGACCCGCGGATTGGCACCCCCATCGACAGCTTGAGCTGTGGCAAGAGCTGCGGTTGCCAGGGAACCGAGCACTTGTGTACCGGTTCTCATTTTGGGGGAATAAAAAGTGCGAGCAATAGTGTAGTGGGGAAAGGATGGCTGCCTGGAGGATGACAACTGTGACTTCTTTGAATAGCTTCCCGCAGCACAAGCTTCTTATACAGTAATATATCTATTATATACGTCAGCGCACGGTGCAGTGAAGCAGCCGAAACCGAAGCTCTCAAATCGAGAGCAAACGTCCATGCCAAGCGTCTTGGCTTACGTCTGGGCAGCAGGCAGCAGAATAAAGGCAACAGGCAGCAGGATAAAGGCAGCAGGCGGTAAGATACAACGGGGCGTAGTAAGGTAGTAAGCAGCGGGTAACAGCGCCAGGTCGGGTGTATGAATGTACACAAAATAACTGTGGCAATGGAAACACAGGGTGATTGACTTGTTAAAAATATCAATTCATCTACCCAAAGTACCGCTACGGGAAGCAAGCACGCATCCTAAAAGTACCCATAGCCAAGGACGGTGCAATGAGCTGGAGAATCATCCGTTGAGCCCGCCCAGTTAAGAGCCACGCACCTTTCTTCCTCTCTGTCCTCAATTGGTTCCAGGTACATTTTTATCCGTGTGCTGGGTAGTGACACGACAAGGAGACGGGCGCATTTGGCCCATTGTGTTGGTCGAACTCGGCGCCACCAGTGCCGTCCAAAGGCTAGAAAGGGAAGGTCCTGCGGCCAACTTGTTAGAGCTGGAAGGAATGGCGGGAGGACGAAGGAACAGTGGGAACGAAGGAATGGGTGGAAACGGAGTTAAGGGGAAGTGGAGAGAATTTTTCAGGGTTTTCTGGCTCTGGCAGCTTAGCCGCTTCTTGGCGTGACTTGCAGGCGGCCCTCGCCCCATCACGCCGTCGTTGCTAACCTACTTATTATTATTATTATTCTTACACCTAGCGACCTATCAAGGCCATGAGGACCCCCTACGCATCTCAGCCTAGGAAAACCGTTCCGGGCTGACGTCCGGCCGGGTGAAAAACCTAGGTTCCGCTGCGTCGTACCGCTTCTATCTACTCTTTGACCTGCCATACCGAGATCGGGCTTAGCGCGCCCGCTTCCTAGCTGATAAGTTGATTCGCCAGCTGGAACATGTCTAGCCTGCCCGAGCGGAGTAGCCATCTCGCGATAATTCCTGCTTTTCCTGGGGTGTCGAGCATCCTGTCCGTGTCTATCGGTCCTCCTAAAGCTTGGACGAGATGCTCTCGTCTTCTCTCTCCCTTGGGCAGAAAACGAGGATATGTCGGACGGTCTCCCTACCTTGACCGCAATCGCACCGTGGGCTGTCGAAGCCTGGGACCCTGCGTTTAAAGAGGAAGTCTCGCAGTCCGATCTTGCCAGTCCTTGCCTGGACGAGGATCGAGCTCTCCGCCTTGTGGAGCCCCTTATGGAGCTTAAGGACATGCTTGTCCGGAGGCTTTTAGTTATTGCTGGAGCTCGCGATGTCTGGTTTTGCCGCAGTGTCTGGCTTTGCTGCCATCTCTGGAGCCAGTCCCTCTCCTCGGCCTTGCTTGCCGACTCTCCGGCCAGCCACACGTCTAGCCATCTCTTACGGTCAGGGACTTCCGGGCCTATCCGTCTGCGCCGTCGAGTCGGCCTTGTTAGGATCCACCTAGCTGCCCTGTCGCATCTAGCTTGGATAAGTGATGCGATACGCGGCTGCTGGAGCCTCTCTTCCGACGCCGCCACTCTTTTATTAAGCCATACCTCTAGGGGCGATACGTAGGCTTCTGTTTCTAGTGTCGTGGCTGCTGTCGCCTTGAAAGCCCCTGTGACCTTGCGGAGGCACTCGGTCTGGATATCGCCTAGTGTCTTAGCCCTGCTTTTCGAGATGTGGTGGTGCCATTCTGAGGCTCCATAGCCTATAGCAGACCGCACGACGGCTATGTAGACTTAGCGGGCTCGCTAGAGGGACGCACCCCATGTCGAGGCTGCTATGCGGTCCAGGGCATAGACATGCGTTGCCATCTTCTTGGAGATCGACTGGATGTGGGTGTCCCAGCGGAGGCGTCTATCCACCTGGATGCCGAGGACGCGGCAGGAGTCTTCTGGCTTAATTTCGTGGCCTTCCAGGGCTATTTTCGTGTCCGGACCCTTCCGTCTTCGGGAGAAGTGGACTAAGTGGTATTTCTTAACTGCAAAGGTCATACCATAGCTGACTGCCCATTCTTTGCAAACCCTATGAGCGGCTTCTAGCCGCTCGCAGATCTGCTCTGGGTCTAAGCCGAAGCCCACAAGGTTCGTGTTGTCTGCGAAAGCTATGGCAGCTATCCCTGGGACGGCGCGGAGAGCTTTATAAAGACCAGCTGTATAGAGGCAGAAGAGAATAGGTGACAGGGGCGAGCCTTACAGAACGCCAGCTGGGACCGGGATCTCATCCGATTCCTGGCCATCGAATAACAGCGTTGTTGATCGGTTAAATAGGAAGCTTCGGATCCAGTTAATGGTCCATATAGGGACCCTTAACGCTCGTAGGTTAGCGAGGAGCCTTCCATAGTCGACGGAGTCGAAAGCTCCCGAGATATCCAGCGAGAGGAGGGTTGCTATGCCCCTATACTTCCAGGCCGTACGAACTAGGTCCGTTAGTAGCCGCAGAGCAGTCTCCGTGGAACGACCTTTCCGGTTACCCATCTGTTCGTCTGGGAGGAGTCCGTTCTCTTCGGCAAAGCTGGCTAGCCGTTGCGCTAGCAGGCTCTCGATCGCCTTGCCCATGGTGTTAAGCAGGGCGATAGGTCTCCATCCGCCGGCTTGGTGGTACTCGCTCGGCTGCTTTCCTGGTTTCCGAAGGATAACGGTGACTGCTTTCCGGAACGCTCTAGGATAATATCCTATACGCCAGCATGCCTCTGTTAGAGAGGCTAGAGCTCGGTAAAGTGGCTTTCCTAGACGCTTCAGGAATCCGTTCGGGAGCTGGTCCGGTCTAGGCGCTTTCCACTGTCCGGCCTTAGTAAGGACGTCCTGTACTTGCTCCGTTGTGACCTCGTAATCGATATTAAGAGGCGGTGCGAGCCGGTTTATTGTTCGGAAACCGGTCGGCGTAGCTTTAGGAGGAGGATAGAACCTTACGCGGAAGGCCTCTGCTTTCTCCTTATGCGTCGTTGCTTCGCCTTGCGGTGTATAGAGCGTGGGGACGGCTAGGGGAAGCGGCGGCGCGGCCCCTTCAGTTCTGGCCTATCTTGCGATGCTCCAGACACTAGCTGGCTGGCTGGAGGCCTCGTGTAGCATGCTTCTCCAGGTCGATGTTTTCGCTTCGCGGATTGCCTTCTTTTTCGATAGAGATGCTTGTCGGAGGGCTCGCCAGGCTGCGTCCGTTCTGTCGGAAAGCCATGTCCGCTGGTCTCTTCTCTCCTCTTCTATGAACTCCTTTATATTACGATTCCACCAGGCCTTGCCTCTCCCCTTAGAGCGACGGGGGGGTGCCACGAGGTCGGCTATCCGGGTTAGCTCTTTGGTTAACATTTCGGTGTATCCGTCGATCTCTTCTGGTGTCTTAAGTAGCCCTGGCTGCGGTAGGTGTGCCGCTTCTGCCTTCGCTTGGTCGTAATCGGCTGTTTTCCAGCTGCGTCGCGGTCTATTCTGAGGATCGCTTCGAGTTCCGGCCACGCGTATCACCTGTGGGAGGTGGTCGGATCCAGCATATGGAGCATACCCGTCGTACGCAGCCCGGAGATCGTCCGTGGCCCACGCTAGGTCGATCGTAGAGTCTGCGCATCCTTTTCGAGTCCATGTCGGTGTTCCAGGAGGTGTGATCAGCTGGAGCCTCCAGGATTCTGCTAGCTGGAGCAGCTTATCGGCCGCTCTATGGGGCCGGACGTTGTATCCTCCCCAGACGGGGTGGTGGACGTTGAAGTCTCCCACGAGGACTGTTCGTCTTAGCTGGGGTTCGGCATGGAGCGCTTCGATAGCTGGCAGGTCCGATCTGCTGGTGGACCCAGGGGGAGGCGAGTATATGCAGACAACCGTTAGGGGACCGTCAGGTAGCTGGATCGTGAGGTGACACCTGTCTGGCTGCGCCTTGTAAGTCCACTGCGCTGGGGGGTACTTCTTATTAATGTAGATGCATGCTCTGCCTCCCTCGGTGGCATAGAGAAGGTAGTACGGAGAGGATCTCGGGCAGTAGGTAGTCGGTATATGCGGGTTCTTCCAGGGCTCTTGTATAGCTAGAACGTCGTACTCTTCGTGGATAGCCTCGACCGCCGGTATCTGCGCTTTCTTGTTTTTCCGCGTGTTCCAGTGTAGGCCTCCTATTCCCCGGGTCAAGTTCTCTGCGCTTTCTATAGAAAGGGGGGGAATAGAAGGTTTGCACCTTAAGCAGCCCGCAAGGGCATATCCCTCTCTAGGACCACCGACATGCGCATCCGTCCTCTCGAGCCATAGCACGACCTCCTCGACCTGCAGCCTCCCAGGATAGCACCTGCGCCAGCGACACTCCGACAGAGAAGATGCCCTTTGGCACAATCGAAGGCAGTCCGTCTCATCCTTGTCTCCAGGTCCCTAGGCTGGCCCAATCCAGCTGTTCATCCCCTTCCACGGCAAGTCCTCGAACCGGTTCCATCTCTAGTCGACCCTAGTGCGAGTAGGGGACGTAGGGGCTACCCTATTCTTCTGCCGGTCCCGCGGTCGTCGTGCTATACTACGGCCCACCGGTGTCCTAGGGTGGCGAGCCTTAGACCGGCTTCCTGTTGCTCGCCGCTATCTCTGCCGGCGAGCCGACCATGTCTTGCCGTAGGCCTTCGGTAAGGGGTACCACCACGCCGGCATAGTACCCCGTAAGGCCTCGACTAACCTGCCCTGATCCACCATATATTCGTCTCCGGAGCAGTGCGCTGTCACCTTAAAGGGCGACACAGGCGGCCAGCCGTAGCCACTATTGCCTTAACGACTCCGTCCCCGTGTTCTTAATAACTTCCATTACTCCGTACGCACGTCCACTTAGGTATTCGTTCGATGCCCTCGCGGCTGTTCGCTGTAAGCCGTCTCAGAGCTCGGCAGGGCCGAGGGTGTCCTGTCGTCGCTTCGAGAACCGAGTCGACGTCGGATGGTTTTTCTACCTAAATCCCTCTATAGAGACGAGGGCCTTCGCTGCGCGGCCGATTTATCGTCGATTCGGTGTCGCGTGGTGTCGATTTTCGAGGATGCTTGCTACGTTTGGCGGGGGCGAAAAGTTTTCGGTCGTGCGACGCCCGAAAATCCCGCATCACAGATCGTATCAGCAAAACTCCAGAGCAGCGACATAGCGACGCAGCAATAGCGCCTCGCTGCACTTTCGTGCAGAATGCGTCTCTACATCGGCTCTTCCTCAGTCAATTGACCCAGGAAGATTTCCAGCCGGCGCCGCGGGGAGGCTGTAGAGTCCGACTTCGCCAGCCGTTGCTAACCTACAGATTTATGCATAGTTCGTATATGTTCAAAAGTACCTGGGCCAGCTACTTATCACGGATCGGTTGCATATACGAGTGCGAAAAACAAAATGCGACGGTCGTAGCCTTTACCTCCTAGCATGTGGCATATTGGCCATGTGAGTGTCCAACCTCTGAGTTTTTCTGCCATGAAAAACACCACCTCCATAATTTGTGGAACCACAAACTCGTGATCAACCGGTTTCCAGCCACGTCTAGGAGGAAGGGAAGTGGAAGCCTGTTAGGCATCCGTCTTCCGACTCTTCGTCCTTGAACCAGTCACTTGATCGCAGCACAGGAAACGTTTTACGCCAAGACTTGAATCATTATTCCGTCTTTAAGCTCCTATGGTGCTATTCTGAACTAGATGTCGTAAAAGCCCATGTTGAATAAGCTCAAGCAAGCGTATAGCAGCATAGGGCATAGTACGTTTCAGGGCAGACATGCTGAGCATAGTGGCTTTGCGGGGGAAAAGCAGGAGGAAAACTCCGGCATAGCTAACAGCATGAATTCTCTGCACAACAACCTTGGCCTTGAGCAAGGACCAGATCCTTCTACATTTGCACCCTGTCGGTGAATGTGCCCAGGGCGGTCAATGACATCCACCACGAGGCATGTTACCATGCTGCCAATCCGGTATGTAGCCGGGAACGCGGCCTGCGTTCTTCGCTTTTGCGGGCGCTGCCATACCGCGCCAGCTGCACTCATGGGCCTACACTGCCTATGTTATTCTCTCCGGCTTCTTCACGCCTACTTAGCCCACCGCCCCGTGCTCCGTATGACGCCCGCGCCCGACGAAGACCCCAGACCGGGACCCCGCTCACGTAAGACGGCCGAGGCGGCGCGGCCCGTACGGCGCACGCTCGATGCACCCCTCAATAACGACGTACAGGCCACGCTTTTAACGATCAAGATGCCACCTTCGACGACGCTCAAATTACTTTTACATAATACTACGCACGACTTAAGGTAACTGCCTATGGGTGGAAAATGGTCGAATTCGAAGTTAATCTTTTTGTACAATCCCCTGACACTTATTCACCACCCATACCCCAAGCTTGTGCTTTATGTTCACTTTCATTCGTCTGGCTAAGACAGCTGATGAAGACCTGAACTAGATCTATGGCGTCGTTGCGAATAGCCCAAACGCCCGGTTTCGCGTCGGAGATACCCGTTTGTTCGGTTTCTCCAGTGGTTTTTGAGGTAATGCCTTGAGATAATTTCTACATTCGGAAACCCCAGACATCTTGTGCCCTCTCCTGATTGACATCGGAACCCTGTAAGACTTTTGCTTTCGTGTCGAGGGGGGCGCCGCGGCGAATAAGCTCGCGCGCAATGCGTAGGAGGGGCACTCTCTCTTCTGTGTCTCGACGTCGCCGGAAGGGGGCCTTCCTCGTGGGTTTTTGCTGAAACCACGATGCCACAGCATGCAGAGGGTACCAGCCTTCGTTGGTGACCACTTGGACGTTGGCGCCATGCTTAAGGAGAAGGGTGGCCATGCGGTAGGTCGTTTCGTCCGTTTTCCCCGGGCTCGGGGACAAAGCACATATCAGAGGCGTCTAGCCATTTCGGCTGGCCAGATTCACATCCGCTAAGTCCTCAGTGACGAGAAACTCGATAATATCCTCGCGGCCCCGGGCTGCCGCTTTATGTAGCAGGGACTCACCTTACGCGTTGAGTGCCTTAGCCGGATTTTCGGCTTTCGATCGTGAGAGGCATAGTTAAAACAGCTCGAGGTTTCCGTTGGCTGCCATCTTTTACAGTTAAGTTTCTCCGCTGTCGTATCCCACGTCTAGTGATGCACTGGCCTTTAGAGGTGTCCTCAGGAATTCACATTACCCCGGGCCCCAGTAACTGCGCGCCACTCCTACAAACATGCCGAGGACCGTCGAGCCTTAGTGGTGGAAGTTGGGATTGGCTCCCTTCTTAAGAAGAGCCTTCAATCCGCCAGTGGAATCTATGTAATAGATAGCCTTAAAAAGCGTTAGGATATGGTGGAGACGGTTGCCACCGTCTAGATTCACACCGGGATCGACAAGCTGATATACGACACGATACTGGCGAATACAATCACCAGCTGCGAGCTCTTCCGGCGAAGGACTTCCTAGTATACTTCGCCTGAAGGAATCCACTAGATCCTCGTCAAGTTCGATGAATCTGCCGACGGCCTTCTCCAGCGCATGCTGGAGAGCCTCCTGCCCATCGGTCAGTTTAGCGAGTAGTATAACCACACAATTATCCCATCGCACACCTACTGCACCTTCGAGCGCTTCGTTCTTTTCCTTTATTATCCAGCCATCCCATGCGTCGAGGAGAAAGGTTAAGATCTCGGGATGGCCATTCCATGCTGCTATTTAGAGACAGCTGGCTTCTTATCGCTCGGATCTCAATCGTCCTTTAGGTCCAATTCGCTCCCAAAGCATCTGGACTATTGAAAGGTGGCCATGGTGCGATGCAGCTGATAATGGCGGGAAATTGGGCTCATAGCTCTAGTTGATCGCATGATTCACGCCCGCATCGAGAAGCATTTGCACGGCAGGAGAGTCTCCCAGCTTGATGGCCTCGAAGACGGCCTCGCGAATAAAGTAATCTCCATCAACCTGTGGACTCCATAAACGGATAATGCGCGCTAGGTAGTCTCGGTCGCCGTAGTGTGGTCCCTTTCGAAAAATAATGAGAGACCAGAGATAAGAAGGCCTGTCCCACTTCTGGAGAGTTCGAGGGGTACCTCTTTTCGATACAGAGGTGTCGGTGAAGGGGTGGAACGGTAGGATCCATGATGTTCATGGCAATGTGGAGTCAGTGGGAAGCTGAAGCATGGAGAGAGAGCGATGCTGAACAGGTTTGAATGAACGGATTGAAGGCTTCATTTTATGTGAGGTCCCATCCTTATCTTATCAGAAGGTAGTAGTGAGCCGTCGGGGCCGAGATTCAGGACGAAAACCACACCAAACCCGAAATCACCAGGCGTTTGGCCGTCTCACAACCCGGGTGGTAAGCCACACGACAGGTAGAATCTCCGTCTTTATGCCTTGACGCTCTTGGACTTCTAACCCTGGTGACGGCCTTGTGGGCATCCTTCTCGGGTGCTGACCACAGGCATCGGTTGTGCAGCCCGCGCGTGCTCCTAACGATCTAGATGACCTTGTGCAGTGGGAAGATGGTCTCGTGGTGGGGGCCGCCAGTTTGGGAGTCGGCCAGGTGGCCCTGCAGGATGGCATCGTAGAGGTTGCTGTCGGCGTGGGGGTCGAAGAAGTGGAAGAAGGTGTTCAACGGCAAGGGTATGTAAGTTACATCCAAAGTATGGATGTTCACAGCCGTTCTGTGACAAGGCAGAAATTAATACTTATAAGTTCTAAGCTCATAAAACTTTTACCATAAACATCTTTGAAAAGTATCTATGTTTTATGAGTAATTACAAGATAACTCATAATCCTCATTGAATTAACCGTTAACATCATAAACAAATTATACATGCGTGAAAACTCCCCATTCTTGAACTTTAAATCTCGTTCAAGTCTATACGCTCGCCTGTGTAAGGACTATCGAGGCCTCAACCGCGACCAGGTTAGCGTCGTCGAGCTCCAAAAGGGGCCGGACCGGGCTATCGGGGGCGGCGGCAGCGAGACGACCGACGAGGGCGTCGAGGACGGCGAGGAGGCGACGGACGGTGCGCTCGTCGACGACGGCGTCGCGGTAGATGGCGCGGACCTCAAGGGCGGCGAGGGGCGCGCGGCGGGCGCCGTCGGTGCGCGCATCGGCGACGAGCGACACGTCGAGGGTCAGCGGCACCCCGTCGTTGGTGAAGACGGACAGCTCGGCGCGCCGCAGCCCGATGGCGGCGCCGGCGCCCGCGGCGTACGGGTCCGATGGGTGCACGACGACCTGCGGCGCCGCGGCCAGCGCGGTCGCGGCGGACGCGTCGTCCCGCAGGAGGCCGGCCGCGCGCTCGAAGCCGTAGTGCTCGTGAGCGGCCACGGCGCGGAGCTGCTCGCGCACGTGCGCGATCCAGGCCCCGACCGTGGCCGCCGTTTCCGGCGTGTGCCGCAGCCGCAGCGGCGCCGTCGCCACCGTGGGCCCGACGAGGTCCTCGAGGCCCGACACCGTGGCCAGCGTGCGGCCGGTCGATACCAGCCGGAGAACCGTGTCGGGCGCGGGAGCGAGTTGGTAGAAGGCCAGCCCAGCGGCCGCGTATGCCAGCTCGGCGGGTGTGGTCCCGCCCAGAGGCGCAGCGCCGGCCGGGAGGGCGATGGTGTGGCGGAGGAGCCGGTCGGCTGAGCCGTCCTTGACCCGCTTGCGGCCCAGGGGCCGGGTCGAGGCGCCCGCCAGGGTGGCGCGCCAGAAAGTGGCCGCGGCAGCCTCGTCTTGTCCCTGCATTGCCTTGACGAAGTGGCTGAACCGCACGTCCTCCTGGACTACCTTGGGCCCGGCGGCTTCGCCCAAGCGGCTGTACTCGAGCTCCAGAGCACCAAAGACCTTGGCCATGGACCAGGCGTCGTATGTCGAGTGGTGCAGTGCCAGAACAAACCACGACTTGTTCAGCAGCGTCGCCTGTGTCAGACAATGTCCGAAATGCAGCCCCTTATTTTGGTCCGCAGCGAGGAAGTCGTCGAGGCCAACTGACGGGCAATCTATGTGCATCACCTCATCGGGGTGTTGCATGACGACCTGCACGAGGTGGCCCTCGTCCGACTCGACGATACGGGTGCGCAGGATCGCGTGAGCGGCCACGACGCGGGTCCAGGCGCGCTCGAGGCGCGGCAGGTCTACGCTCTCGGGCACCTCGAAGACGTTATGCAGCCAGAAGGCGGCGGGACGGGCCAAGGTCTGCCGGACGATGGACGCCTGGGTCGGCGTCAGCGGGTACGCATCGACCACTGCGGCCGGCGGCACGTCGGCGAGGGCCGCCGCCCGCAGCCGGAGACGCTCGGCGTCGACGCCGTCGGCGGCCAGAAGCGAGAAGGGCGGAACCTCGGCGACATCGGTCGACGCTGGCGCCCGGCTTTCCAGCAGCCGCGCCAGGTCGCCCAGGCGCGGGCGGTCGTACAGGTTCTGGACCGCAAGGGGGACGCGGCCCGCGCGCGCCAGCGACGCCACCTTCATGGCGGCGATGGAGTCGCCGCCCACCTCGAAGAAGTCAGCCTCGCTGCCGAACTCGTCGTGCCCGACGCCCAACACGGTGCACCACATCTTATGCAGCTGTTGCTCCATCTTGGTGTTGGGGACCTCGAAGGCGGGCCGGTTGTTGAGAGAGAAGCGAGCTAGTTCGGCGAAGCCCACGCTGGCCACGGTGGCCTTGAGGCACTTCCGGTCCGTCTTGGCCGACGCGTTGAGCGGCATGCTCGTCAGCGGCACGAAGAAGCTAGGGATCTGGAAAGCCGGCAACACCAGCGCCAGGAGTTCCCGGAGGCCCTTGATGCGCTTGCCAAAGCGCGCGAGCGCAGCTTCGTCGCGCACGAGGTCGGCGTTGATGCGGTCCTGCGGCTGGTCCTGCGGTGTCGTGTTCATGAAGGCGACGAGGCGCGAGTCGGACGTGTCGGCCGGGTTTTGGATAATCTCGACGGCCACCTCAAGGCCGACGCCGCCGCCCAGTGCGATGCGGATCTCGTCCTCGACGCGGCCCAGGTCCACCTTGAGACCATGGAGCTTGACCTGCGTGTCCTTGCGGCCCAGGAACTGTACACGGCCGCCCGGAAGCCAGCGCGCCAGGTCGCCCATGCGGTACACGCGGTGGTTCCGGCCCTCGGGCAGGAAGGGCAGCCGCTTTACAAAGGCGTGCGCCGTTTTCTCCGCGTTCTTGTAGTACCCGGCCGCCACGTTGGGGCCCTCGACCACTAGTTCGCCCACGGCCCCGACGGGCATGAGGCGCCCGATGTCGTCCGGATCCACGATCCAGGTGGCGCAGCCGAGCGACCAGCCGATGTCGGAGCCGATGTCAGTCGTGGCGAAGCGCGGGTGCGCGTGGCTCCAGATGGACGTCTCGGCCGGCCCAAACGAGTTGATCAGGTGCAGGCGGTTCGCCCAGGTGGTGACGTTCGTGATGGCCGCCGTCTCGCCGCCGTACAGCAGCGTCCGAAGGCTAGGCACTTCGTCGGGGTTCAAGAGGGAGGCAACGCTGGGCGTCAGAAACGCCCAGTCGACACGCATCCTCTCCATGGCGCCCGCGAGGTCGTTCATACGCTCCTCGTCACTCGGGATGCAGACCTGTTCACCAGCGTCAGTAATAAGCCGCGCGAGCGGGAACCCGATGCTGTGGAATTTACCGTAGCTCCGCGGGTGAGCGACGTGAAGATCTCGCCAATGCTCACGTCCGAGGTGTATGCCGTGAATTGCAAGTTCCTGCCGCCCTTGTTGTAGCACAAGGTCTCGCCGTGGCCGCGCATGCTGCTGCATAAGGCATGGTGGTCGATCATGATGGCCTTGGGCTTGCCCGTGCTGCCGCTGGTGAAGAGGAAGAAGGCCAGATGCGCCGGGGTCACGGCGGTCCCGACGCCGTTCTCGCCGGCCAGAGCGCCCTCAGCGCGAATCAGCGGGCCCACGCCGAAATGGCGTGGGAAGTGGCTGCGGCAGAGGGCCAAGTTGTTCTCGCTGCACAGGACGAACTCGGCATCCATGTCGGCGATCAGAGACTTGAGGACGTCAGGCGGCTGCGCCGGATTCAGGGCGACGTTGGCGGCGCCGACCTTGAGCACCGCCATCATGGCCACCACGGCCCAGAGGCTCTTCTCGAAGATGAGAGGCACGTGCATGCCCGGGCGCACGCCATAACAAGTCCAAAGATGGCCGGCGAGCCTTGTACTAAGCTCGTCGAGCTCGCCGAACGACAAGGACCCCTCCCACGAGACGAGCGCCTCGGCTTCGGGCTGCTCCCAGGCGCGCGCGCTGAAAAGCTCGTGGACCAGGGCGTCCAAGGGTTCGGAGACCTTGCCGTTCCACTCGTGCATCTCGGCCAAGTCCTCGGGCGGTGCGAGATCGAGGTCGGCAACACGAGCGTCGCCCAGGTCGGCGCGGCACAGTTGGATCGCAACGTGTGTCATCTGGCGCAGAAACCTCTGCACCTGGTCTTCGGTGAGAACGTGGTCGTCGTGCGTGGCTACCAGGTGGAGGTTGTCGCCTGCAACGGTGGCCTCGAGGACGAGGGCGCAGCTGAGGAAGCCGTTGTCCAGGCCTGAGGGGGGCTCTGCTCTAAAGGCCAGGGCATTGGCCGCCTCCGTGTCCACGTTCTGCGGTGCCGACGCGTTGGCCTCGTCCACCTGGACAACCAGCAGGCTCTGGGCGTCCACAGTCGCCAGGGCCTCCATGTTGTAGTGGCGGATGTTCTGCATGCCCTCCTGCTCGAACGGCAGCGTGGCTGCCGCCTCGGCCTGTACCTCGGCCAGCAGCTCTCCCACCCGCCTCTCTCGCCCTACCCGAGCCCGGACGGGGATGGTGGCGAGCGTCGGGCCGGCCACGCGCTCGGCCGATGCGATGAGGCCCGACGCTCGCCCGTACACGGTGGACGCGAAGACGACGTCGTCGGCGCACGAGTAGGCGCCGAGGAGGATGGAAAAGGCCGCCCGCAGCCACGTGGTCGGCGTGAAGCTCACGGCGGCGTAGTCTGCCGGAAGCGTCGCCGTTCGCGTCTGCACGCGGTTGGACTTGGGGCGGAAGTCCATCGACGGCAGCTCGGGCCAGTTCAACCGAGGGACTCCGTTCACGTAGCGCTGCCAGAACCTCTGGCCCTTCTCGACGTCCCGCGCTTCGAGGCGGTTGATGAAGATGTTGTAGGGCGTGTTAGCAGGCTTCGGCGCGCCGGCGTACGCGCGCTTCACTGCCGTCATGAGTAGACCGAGCATCCATCCGTCGTAGACGGCGTGGTGGATCGTCATGACGAAGTAGTGCTTCTTCGTCTTCCCGTCCTCGAAGGATGCGAGACGCAGCATGCTGTCGCCCGTGCGCATCTTATCACGGGCGTCGACCTTGAGGTAGTCCTGCAGGTTCCGCGGGCGCTGCCATCGGGGCTTCAGCTTGGTAACAGCTTGCATCGTGCGCACACTCCCATCGCCGAGGAGAGAGGAGAAGAAGCGCGTGCGGAGGATGGGCCAGTCATCGAGAACATCCGACCACGCCTTCTGGAACCGGGCGTGGTCGATCTCGGACGTCACCTCGTGCACCATCTGGGCAACGTAACTTCCCCGGACGTCTTGCGAGACGGCCAAGAGGCCTTCTTGGAGGGCCGTGCAAGGGTAAATGTCCTCGATGTCGTCCTCTTCTACGCCGAGCTGTTCGGCCGCGGCGGGGAGAAGAGCCGACTTGGCGGCCTCGATGCCTCCTACCGTGGCAAAAGGCGGCAGGGCGGCATCCGAATCGGCGCTGTCGGCGGCCCCCTCGCCGTCACCGGGGGCGGCGCCCCTAAAGACGGCCTCCTCGGCCATTTCCCGGAGGGCAGCGCTCTTCAGGATCTGCTCCACCGAGAGCGTAACACCTTCCCGTTGCGCGAGGGAAACGAGGCGCATGGCCGATAGAGAGTCGCCGCCGACCTTGAAGAAGCTGTCGCGGACGTCAAGGTCCAGCTCGCGGCGAAGGGCCGCGCCCCAGAGCCGCGCCAGCACGCGCTCCATGACGGTGCTCGGAGGCTGGGGGCGCCGCGATTGGGTCGTTGTGCCGAGACGCACCAGCTCTTCCATAGGCACGAGGGAGGCGAGTTGCTTGAGCACCTTGCGGTCAATCTTGGCGGACCCGTTCAGGGGCATCTCGTGCAGCGGCACGAACGCGGCGGGCACCATGTGGCTAGGCAAGGAGGCCCGCAGAGCGTCTTCGAGGCCTTCGGGCACGCTCTGGATACCGTTCGAGGAATCGCACGGAAGGATGGAAAGCAACCTTTGGGACTCCGGGTCTACCTGCGAACCCGGAGCAGCTGTGCCGTGGCCGGTGTTCTGGACGGCGTCTTGGCCTGGCTTCTTCGGCGCGACAAAGGCCGCCAGAGCCCGCGCCGACCCCGCAGAAAGCGGGTTCACGACATCGACGGCCACCATGAAGTTGGCGGGAACATGCAGCCGGATCTGGTGCTCAATCTCACCCAGCTCGATACGCAGACCGTTCAGCTTGACCTGGTGGTCGCGGCGGCCAAGAAACTGGATCATGCCGTTGGGCAGGAAGCGGGCGAGATCGCCGCTACGGTAGATCCTCATGGACTGCCGATCGGCCGGCATCCAGGCGGGGTTGGTCACAAAGGTGGCGCTGGTCTTCTCGGGCGCGTTCAGGTAGCCGGCGGCGACGTTGGGGCCCTCGGTCAGCAACTCGCCGATGGCGCCGATGGGCAGCAGCTTGTTGTAGTCGTCGGGGTCGGTAATCCACGTCGCGCAGCCGACGCCGTAGCCAATGTTGCTGCCAAAGTCGCTGAGCTCGACGGGACGTGGGATGCAGTGGGACCACACGGAGCACTCGGCTGGGCCAAAACTGTTGATGAGGTACAACGAAGGCGCCCACGTGGCAAAGTTCTCGGGCGACGCCGTCTCGCCGCCAAACACGAGGGTGCGCAGCGAGGGCACCTCGGATGGTCCCAGGAGGGTCGCCACGCTGGGCGTAAAGAAGGCCCAGTTGACGCCGAGGTGGCGCATGGCGCCGGCGATGTCGTTTCGGCGGTCCCAGTCTGAGGGGACGCACACGCACGCGCCCAGGGCCAGCGAGGTGAATATCTCGCCCAGGTGCACATCCGAGGTGTAAGCCGTGTACTGAAAGTTGCGCGACCCCGGGCCGGTGCTGAAGCGGAGCACCTCGCCGTGGCCCCGGATGCTGCTGGCGAAAGCCTTGTGCGGGATCAGTATGCCCTTGGGGGTGCCCGTCGATCCCGAGGTAAAGAGGACAAAGGCGGTCGTGTCCGGAGATACGGGCTTCGTCTCGCTGAGCCGTGGCTGGGCCGGCCGGCCCGCGAGCGCGCACACGACGTTGGCGTCGAGCACGACGACCTGGCTGTCCAGGCTGCTCGCCAGCTCGCGGTTCTGCGCGCTCGAGACCACGACACCCTGGCCCATACCCGACACGAGGCCCTGGAGACGCTTGGTCGGCTGGGACGGGTCCAGAGCCACGCTCGTGCCGCCCGCCTTTAGAACGGCCAGCATGGCAACAATGGCGAGGCCGCACTTCTCGAACACGAGCGGCACAAACGAGCCCCGACCGACGCCGAGCTTCTGGAGCCATCGGGCGAGCTTCTCGGAGACGGCGTCAAGCTCCCGGTACGTCCATTCGCCGTCTCGCGCACAGATGGCCGGCTGGTCGGGTTGGATGTCGACGCGTTCCTCGAAGAGCTCGTGGACAACGCGTTCCAGCGGCTCCGGCACGCTGCCGTTCCATTGCTTCAACTCATCCCAGTGGGCAGCCGGCACGTGATCAATACTGCCAAGTGTGGTGGCCAAGTCCGACTGCCACAGCTGGAGCAGAACGTGTCCAAAGTGGGCAACGAGGCGCCCGACTTGAATTTCTTCGAGCACGGCCGTATCGTAGCTCGCGCTGATGGTGAACACGCCGTCCTCCGTGCTTGGCGTTATCTCTACCACAATGGCGTAGCTCCAAGCCATCCGGCTCGGGTTCTCACCATAGATACCTGTCTCCAACGAGAACAAGCCGTCCGTGGCGGGTTGACGCCGACGAGAATCGGGATAAACAATCAGTAGGTTCTGGAAGTTGGCCGCCCGTGCCGCATTTTCGTTCGAGGCTGCCACTTCGCCCAAGCCGCTGTCGCCGTAAGTGAGCATGGACTCAAGCTGGGCCTCAACACCCTGCAGGAACTGCACTACGCCGGTATTGGGGTGGCCAATGACTATGCGATGAGGCACCATAGGAAGCGTAAGGGAGACCGCTGCATCCTGGTCACGGGCCAGGCCCGCTCCGAAAACCACATCGCTGGCGTCTTCGTACTTGGAGAGAGCGAGCGCCCATGCCGCGTGCGCACAAACACGCAACGGCGCAGACTGACCCTGGGCGGGCAGGACAACGTTCTTCCGCCAATGCACACTCGCGAGCGTCTGGTGCTGAGCCGGCACTTCAGGGAATCCGGGTATGGGGGCATCCTGCAGAGCCCGACACCAGAATGCTCGCGCCTCCTCCTGTCGACTTTCCAGGGGCGCCAGCTCATCTTCTTCTGGCGACCCCAGCGAGAACGAAGGAGCAGCGTCGGCTGAGCACGCAGCCGACGCGTTGAGATGCTCCAGGAGAGTTTCCGCCATGCTCGGATCGAAAACAGCCGCATGAGCCGTCATGACGACCCAGTGGACCTTGCTTTCGGCATTCACGCCGCGGATGAGGGTGAAGTGGCTCAGGGGCCGACCGACGGAGAATGTTGATCCAGCGTCCAGCGCTGCTGCCTCCTCCAAGTCCAATGACTCGGTCCATTGGATGGTTTCAGCCACGGCAACTCGAGAAAGTCTTTCTTGGCCAGCATGAATCAAGCGTGTCCGGAGAATGGGTAACCGCCGATGAAGGTCCTCGAATGCGGCGACAACATGGTCGCGGGTAGAAGTACCCTGAACTTTGAATACGACTCGTGACCAGAAGGCAGAAGGGCGCTGCATTGAAATCTTCATGCATGCGTCTTGGGTGGGAGTAGACAGAGTCATGCTCTGTATCGAGTCAGCCGATACACCGCATTGCACCGCCGCGTGGTTTCGGAGTTTAGCGAAAGGTCCTTGCCCTTGGGGATCCGTGTTTCCAACCAGAAGATCGGGAACACGATTCAGGCTTGTGTTGATGTTGTCGGTGAAGGCGGAGACAACGGCTTCCAGTTGGAAGGCTACCTGAACTACCTGGTCGTGCCGCAACACGCGGTTGTCGTAGGTGAAACGCAGTGGCAAACTGTCACCCTCGGAGGGGAACAGCTCGAGGACCAGGGCGTAGTCCATGGCCTCGGGCTCGTCCGCATTAACGGGCACCATGAGGGAGTTGGCCCGTCGAACGGCGTCCGTACTCTGGACGTTGACAAGCGTCCGGAAGCCGCAAGCCCGCCGGCCATCGGCCCCCATTTCGCTGATGGCAGACAGTCCGATTTGCTCCCAGTCGTTGATGCTGACGCTTTGAACGCTGATTTGCTGGACAAAATCGCGTACGGTCGACGATCCCGTCAGACGCACTCGCACTGGCGTGGTTGCTATCGTGGGGGCTACCATGGCAGTGCAGTTGTGCACTGGCGCGTACCTGCCGCCATTCGTAACACCAAACACGACATCTTCGCTGAGCTCGTAACTGCTGAGGAGATATGCCCATGCGGCCTTGAGCAAGCTGGCCGTGGTGAAACCGAACCTAGTGTTCCTGGGGGACAGGGAGTGTGTGTATAAAGCGTTGGTGCGAAACGGCGAAGTAACCCCGTCGTTGGTCAAGACAGATGGTTTGCCACTGTTGGGGAAAAGGGAGCTTGGGCATCCCGCCAGCTCCTGTGTCCAAAATTCCCTGGCCTCGGGGCTGCGTTGAACGTTCAAACAATGGGACACAAAGGAAGCAAAGCTCGGTGGAGCGGGCAGGATGGCGGCCCCAGTTGAAACGTCGGCGAGGTGCTTGGCCACGAGATCGAGAGTAGACATGTCGTAGGTAGCGTGGTGTGCATGCCACGATACGTAAGGGTTGCCACTGTCTTCGGCAACGAGCACGCCGATCCGGATCAGGGGCGCGCCCAAGACGATGTCCAGGGGCGGAGCTTGGGAGAGGGCCTCGTCCAGGGACGCAGCCCGGACGACCTCGACCTCAGGCTCTTTAACGAGGATGGCTTGCACAAAACCGTGTTGTGCTGAGGTGACCATAGTAGTGCGCAGGATGGGCAGCTTGCGGATGGTTTCCTGCAGCACCCGGCGCAGCTCTTCGGGCTCCACGGGGTAAGTACACTGGAACAGCCACCGAGATACGTAGGCACCTGGGATGCTGATCGACCGAGCCATCAGGCCCGCCTGCAGAGCTGTAGCAGGGTACGCATCTTCCAGATCCTCGGGTGTGCATCCGCACTGTTCCGCAGCCAGCCTCACCTCCTCCTGATCGACCAGGGCGAAAGGCGCAAGAGGGGCTTCGTTGCCGGGACGGGACACAACCCCGGCCAGGGTGATTAAGCCGGCCATGTCGGCATATTTGGGAGCCTGGAAAACCATTTGGCGAGAGAAACAGAGGCTGGGATGCTCGCGCTTCACCATGGCCACAAGTTCGGCCGACGCAAGGGAGTTGCCGCCCAACTCAAAAAAGTGCGAAGTCGGAACAATATCGCTGGGGTCCAGATCAAGGACATCGGCCCAGGCCGCACGGAGGACATCTTGCAACTCGCCGTCGTTAAGAGACTGCTCAACTTTGTCCTCCTCTACTGGCGTGGCGGAAATCTGGATCAAGGGTATTTTGTCCGTGTTCAGACCAGGCGCGGCCACAGTTTGGAGGATAGCCGCCATTAGGACGGATAAGGTTGCGACCGAGGAGCGGCACAGTACAGCGAAAAAAGAGGGGGCCGCGGTAAGAATGGAGGTGCCGAGTGAGCGAAACGACGGAAAAGCGTAGCAATGAGGGCCGAGGGACGTTCGGGACAGAACCGGAGTCGGCCTGGGAGAGATCAAATAGCAGCAAAAGACATAGCTTGCCATATACTGTAGCTTCGGTCGATTTTACCTGAGAGCCCTGTGAAACAAAAGCCAGTCGGTGACTTTCCACGTCTAGCTACTGCACATCACTTGCGTCCAGCGCGCGTGTCAAGGATACGCAGCTACAATCCATGGCCTTACGATGTCAGCCGCGTGGGGGACGCAGCTGTGGATCCGAATGCCGGCCCCGTTTTGCCATGCAACCCGCTGCTGGGGCTCTGGCGATTAGTGGTACCTCTCCGCGGGAGGCTTGGGTGGCACCACTGTGGAGTATTGCGATCCCTTAGGTACCACTCAGGGGGTGGTGCCACCAAAGCCCCTAGCACGCGCACAGCTGTACGGCCTTTCTACTGGGCACGGCCGGGGCTTGCACGCCACGACGTTGCAGCGCAGACCAGGGTCGTAGCGGTCTCATCCTTGCAACTTGAACGGGCCCTCTGGAACCCTATACCGTGGCCGCGGGCCCACATCTTCCCCACGGGGGCCGGTAGTCAGCAGCAGGACAATTCGAGAGGTATTCGAGAGCAGCGTAGCTATACAAGCGTACCAACCCAGCATTTGCTGCACAAGACGAGGAGCAAGCCGTCGTCCACCGAGCACCCAAACGACAACAGAGCTGGCCTGGAACACACTCCCATACGACAAATTTTACCGAGCACCGCCCCAGTCCCGCACCATGGTGTCAGGCGCAGAACGTCAAAGTGACGTTATCGTAGTGGGCGGCGGCGCGGCAGGGCTGGCAGCAGCCCTGGCCCTGTGTCGTCAAGTCCACAGCGTCACCGTCTTTGACTCGGGTGTATACCGCAACAGGCAGGCCGCCGAGATGCACATGGTGCCGACGTGGGACCACCGCAAGCCGCCGGACTTCCTCGCCGCCAGCCGGGCCGAACTGGCCGAGCGCTACGCCGAGCTCTGCACCATCGTAGACGGCGAGATCAAGGCCATCCGGCGCGTCTCGGGGGAGCCCACCGTCTACGAGGCCGTGGACGCGACGGGCCAGCGCTGGCGCAGCCGCAAGGTCATCCTGGCCACGGGCGTCCGCGATATCCTGCCCTTCATCGACGGCTTCGACGACTGCTGGGGCACCGGCATCGTGCACTGCCTCCTGTGCCACGGGCACGAGAAGCGCGGGGCGCCGTCGGCAGGCATCCTGGCGCTCGACGCCTACGCCGAGCCGGCGACGGTGCTGCGCGTCGCGCGCGCGTGCCGGCAGTTCGCCGGCCGCGTGCGCATCTACACCAACGGCAACACGCGCGCGGCCACCCAGCTGCGCGCCGTCGCCGCCCAGATCGGCAACTGCGACGTCGAGCCGGGCCCCATCGCCCGCGTCGAGATGGTGGCGCCGCGCGACGGCGGCGCCGGCGAGGGCAAGGTCCACATCGTGCTCGAGGGCGCCGGCAACGGCGTCGTCGCGCCCAACCATGTGCACGCCTTCGCCATGTACCACGCCGGCACGGAACAGGGCAGCAGCCTCGTCAGCGAGCTGGGCCTCGAGCTCGACGAGGCCAACGACATCAAGGTCGGACCGGCCCAGGAGACCTCGGCTCCCGGCATCTTCGCCGCAGGTGACTGTGCTTCTGCGCACAAGTTTGTCTCGGTCGCGTCCGCCACAGGGTTCACGGCCGGAGCGGGCGCGGCCTTCCACCTCCAAGCCGAGGGTCCTCTCGGCACGGTGGGTTAGACAGTGGGCGTGCTTGGGCGCTTTGCGCACAATCCTGCATGCTCGTAGGAGGCGGGGGGGGGTCAAGACATCTATTCCTACGCCTGCTACAGAGGAGCGAGTATTGTCAAGATATATAAATAATGGCAGAGGCTTCTATCTACACAATTGCCATAGGCTTAAGTTGCTTCGTTATGTAACTGTCAGAGAGGATTCTTCGAGTATAGCCAACAAGGGGCACGTAGGTACTGTCGAGGTTCCTGGGAGGTGGAAGATGGGGATAGAGGCTAAACCGTATTAATCTATGTCCCTCCTCCGTTCTAGCCTGGTCTCTGCTTCCTGTCTGTTGCCTCGCCGTTCTTTTTGTTGAGGTTCTTGCTCTGCACCATCCTTCATCCTGGGTCCAGGTCCAACTCCTCTAATAAGAACGACTTGGGTTCTTTTCACATTCTTATCTGTTTGATGCAACCTATGTAACAATCACAAGGCATTACTAGTAATAAATTAAAAGAAAAATGGTATGAAGATAACTACGAAAAGGTGCATCATGAAGCTACCAAAACGACTACTGCACACAGTGTATCCGACCGGAAAACAGATAAACAGCGCTTGCCTGGTGGGCATTCAGGCTGCCAGCCTGGCCACCAGGTCTTTCAACCGGGGCGAGCCCGTCAACTGCACCACATGGTCGAGGTAGGCCTTGTTGGCGGCGAATGGCCGGCCCGTCACGTTGGGGATCCATCGCCCCGTCAGGTCGGCGGCGCGGACGAGGTCCTTGTCAATGGAGGCGACGAGCGTATGGCGGAAGAGCTCGCCCATGGCGGCCATGCGGGACGAGTGGAAGGGCACGTCGATGCCGGGGAGCGGAATGAGGGCGCGGCCGCTCGTGAGGACCGTGTCGGCCGCGGCCGTGGCGACGCACGCGGGGGCGAGGCTGGCCAGCAGCGCGTCGTCGTCGGGCACGGCGGCGTCGACGTGCAGCGCGTCGGTGACGGCGCGGAGCAGGCGGAGCGCGCGGCGGTCGCCGGCGCACACGTACTGGCGGCCGCGCACGTTGCGGTTGACCAGCTCGAGCAGGAGCCCCGTGCGGGCGGCGACGCGGGCGACGAGGGCCTCGAGCTGTGGCTCGCCGAAGCCGAGCCGCACGCGTGTCGGGTCGACGGCGGCCATGGCATAGCCGCTGCGGCCGCGCGAGTCCCGCGGCACCGCCATCTGCATCAGTGTGCCGCGGACGAACACGGTCCGCAGCGAGGCCGCCAGACTCATGGCCCGCGTCATGCACCCGAGCGCCGCGAACTCGCCGAGCGAGTGGCCTGCGAAGCAGCTGCCGTCGGGCACGCGGCCCTGCTGCCGCAGGTGCTCAAACGCCGCCCGCTCGAGCACCAGGATCGCCGGCTGCGCGAACTGCGTCATGCTGAGTATGCCTTCCTCGTGCTGGAACTGGTACATCCGGGACTTGGCGTGCAGACCGGGGAAAAGATACCGCCGCTCCTGCGATTGCGACGCCTGGAACATTTCCTGCACTTCGAGGTACGTTTGCCGCACACGCATGCCTTGGCGGCTGCCGAAGTTGACGGTCAGGGTCTTGGGGTTCCGCCGCACGATGTCGATCAGCGAGAAGCCTGCACGCCGCCCGTGTTCTTAGTAGCCGTAGATGCCGAGAGGAACGAAGGGAGTCAGTGCGCGCTTACCCCAGTTCTTCTCAAAGTACTCCTCCGCTTCTGTCCAGATCTGGCGGGCCGCCTTGCTCTGGCTGATTAGGTCCAGCCCCATGCCGGCAAACTGGCTGCCCTGGCCGGTGAACAGGTACGCCGTGGCCGGCGGCGCCAGCTCGATTTGGCCCGTCAGAACGACCTCGTCCGACTCCTCGCGCTGCACGGTGAAGGCAAACAGCGAGTTGCCATGGCGCATGCCGCTCCTCCTGACCGACACATTCAGAACGTCGCCTTGGTACACAACGGCGCAGAAGTCGATGTCGTACCGCCGCATCGTGGCCACCGAAGCACCCGGTATTTCCTGTCGGATGAGCTGGAGGAGCAGCGCCGCTGTCTGGTTGCCCTGGACGATGGGCTCCCGCCAGCCCGAGTAGCGCGCAAACGCGGCGTTGGTGTGGTTGGGGTTGAAATCCCGCGTAGCACGGCAGTACTCGACGCTGTTGCTGGGCACGACGATTTTTAGGGGCTTCCCGGCGCGGCTATTGAGCGGCCTGCCCTCGGGCGCGGGCACGGCGAGACGCGTACCGCGGCGGTTCAGGAAGCCGACGGCGAGGTTGGCGCCGTTAACGACGGCGGCCTCGGCGTCGACGCGCCCGCACGGCGTCTTGCGCCCTTGCCCGTCCAGGATCCAGACGATGCCGGGCGTACGTGCGCTCGCCTCGTGGTCGAGGCCGAAGACGAGAGTTGTGCCGGGCTGCAAGGCGTCGGGCGCCCCCGTCGGTCGGAACCATGGCTTGCTCAAGAGCACCTGCGCGTCGACGACGGAGCCAAGTTCCCACGACCAAGACTTTGTGAGCAAACTCCCGAAACATTCCGAAGCCGGGACTTGCCCGTCGAGAATGGAGAACTGATATACGATACCCATGGCGACGGCGCCGTCCCGAGAAAGGTCCATGTGGAATTTGGCGTCAATGCCCGAGGTACTGCCGTGTAGGCAGTCGAAGTTCCACGTCACCACGAGGCGATCGCCTATGCTGAGGGGCCTTTGGTCCTTTTTCAGATCTATCGTTGTGCGGCGGTGCAGGAGCTTGGCCATGTCCCAGCCTCGCTCCAGCAGCAGTTGCCACAGCAGTTTCATGGATAGAATGGTGCTGTACTCCATGGGGACCTCGCCTTGCTCGCCGAAGTGACACGTGGGCTCGTTTTTGACGCCCTGGCCGTCCACTGCCGACGCCCAAAGCGAGAACTTATCGCTGGCCACGTCCACCACCAGCTGGGTCGTGCCGGCGGGGATCGCCGCGGCGGCGACACCTTCCACGCCGAAGAACACATCACCGATATGCTTTGCCACGCGATCAACCCGGTTTTTCTGCTCCTCCACCACCGGTGCGTAGGGGCAGGACGCGACATGGTCGAACTTGAGCTCGAAGTTGGCTGTCTGCCCATACGCCGTGTGCGGGTTAGGAATAACCGTGGTGATGGTGGTGTCCGATATGAAGACTTTGGCATCAAAGAGACTACCACAGCCTTTGCTTCCCTCGCCGTACAAGGTGGCAGCCGTGTACCCGTCTTCGGTCGGACCCGAGAATTCGACAACAGCACCAGGCTGTGCTGCGAAGATCCTTCTCATCGGATTGTGGTACGTTCGGCCGTCGCCATGCAACTTCCTCGTCCCAAACAGGTCTCTGCCCCACGTGCCCAGCTTGTTGCCGATCATCTGTAGCCACAAGTCGTTGTCGACATCACCCGGTGCGTACTGGCCCAGTCGTATGATACTGGGCTCGACCGAGACGTTTGTGCGGCCCAGCAAAAGGATGAGTTCGTCGAGTTCATACAGAGGCGACGGAGGGATAGCAACACCCAGACCTCTCTCCTTGTCCGCGTATCCCCTCGCGATACTATCGAGGAAAGTTGCGACCGAGACGTCAGCCTCGACACAATGCTGCAGCGCAACCGGGCCGGCCAGGATGCACACCCGTTCGACGTCACCGTGGAACGTGGCATCGAGGTTTTCCGACTGCCATAGAGGATCCTTCTTAAACCAAACAGCGAAGTCGGCATCAAGCACCGGGATGAATGGGACTGGCTTGCGGCCTCGCTGGCCGGCGAGTTTAATGAAGAAGTCCTTGTCTTCAAGCGATAGGAAGCGAAGGCCCGCCTCTGGACATCTCATGGCCAGGGATTGCAGTCGCTGGCGTGGATCCGCATCATACAGCAGAGGCTCGGGCGTCTCTGCAAAACGTTCTAGAATGCGTGTCATCCAATCTTCAACGATGCCTTGGTAGGACGGGTCAGTCCACTTTCCGGTACGTATGGGATGCGTAAGGTCCAACAATCGTCGAAGCACGCTGATGTAGGTCATGTCCTCGAGGTCCGCAGGACTCATGGATTCATAGTCGAACCCGAACCAGACCTTTTGGTGATGGTTGTTGAGGCTAGCGATGATGGAATCACGTCGCGTCTCAAGGGCGGCTACCATCTTGTCCTTGGATAGGTTGAAAAGTGTCTGGTCAAACTCGGCCCACAGGCGCATGCCGCGCGTCGCTAGAACATGCATGGACTCGCCCAGGTGGGAGATGATAGAGATGGCGCCGCCGGCGCCCCCCTGGAGTGTACCGGGCCATTCCTCGTCGCGTACGCCGGCGGCTTCCACCATGGCTCGCTTCGCCTCGGGACTTGTCTTGGCTTCCCGGGTGGTCATCATGCAGGTACCGACGAGAATGGCATCGAAGGGCATGAGTGGACGCCCGAATTCCCGCGACCAGTCACCTGAGACGTATGGCCAGGAACCCTCGACGTCACCAAAGCCGCTGCCGCCGACGAGAATCACGTTGGGGACTTCCCTGATGGCTTGATACGTCTCAAGAATGGGTTCGTGGAAGTCTTCCCGTGAGTGGTGGCCGCCAGCACGGCCGCCGGTCCACTGGAGCATGACGGGCAACGTAGGGTGCGCTCTAGCGATGTCGAGTACCTGACGTATGGTGGCGGTCGAGGACGGCTTGAAGCCAATGTACGACAACTCAAGGAGCTTGACCCACTCAGCAACAACGGCGGCGTCGGGGACGCCGGCCCCGATGGTAAGACCGCCGATGGGAAAACCCTGGCGCACAAGGGCCGCGATTTGCGGGATCATCCAGGCCACCCCCCGGGGGTTTCCGTAGATCAGATTCAACGTAATGAGCCGGCCGCTGGGGATCTTACTCGCCAGGCACGTGATGGCAGACTCCAGCGTCTTCGGGTCATGGTACCCGCCCGCCGCAAACTCGACGTAGTAGCCGGCATTCATGACAGCCGCGACGAAGTCGACGTCGCAGGTCGTGGGCGTCATTCCGGCCACCAGCACGCGGGGCAGGCCCAGAAGGTCCGTGAACCTGGAGCGCGGAAGCCGGCGAGTCGGCTGTGCGGATGGCGGGATGAAGCGCCTTCCCACGGCGGCACGCTGGTATGTCGGCGGATTCGGGTCGTCAGACACGGCGCATAGCAGCGGGGGCGAGGCTCTCCTCGAAAGACCGGAGGGCAGCACCGTGTAGATCTTGGTCTTCGGGTCCGACTTTATGCGTTGGATGAAGGAACCGATACCGGTCGTGCCGCCGGGCCCGAGATCCAGAACTTGCCATCTCCCCGTCATCGACGCCATGATGGCCGGAAAGTCCACCAGCTGGGGGAATAATAGGGCTCCCATAAGAGGGGCGATATTGTCGGCGGGCTGGACGTTTTTAGCGTCAAGGAACGAGTCTAATCCCCAGACGGGCACCAAGAGATCGCCCCTCAATATGGTGAAATGTTCTGTTCTCCTAGCAATAGCAGGAGTGCATGGGTAGAGGTGAGGGGAGTGAAAGGGCAACGAGACCGGTATGAATTGGAGATAAACAGAATTGTCACGCAGGCCAAAGCCCTGGCTTGGAGCACGAAGCCGGCTGCAGAGGGCAATTAGGCCCTCGGGGCCGCCAGCGGCCACGTATGAGCCAGGTTCATTTATGAGGACGATATGAAGCTTCCTGCCGTCCGGCAATGTCTCGTTGACCAGGTTCATTTCTTCGGTCAGCCTGGACTCGGGCAGCCCAACAACGGACAGCATAGGAGACGGGGTCCCCTCACCCCGTCTCGTGCACTCGGCCGCAGCCGCGACGGGGACGAGGTTCTTGCCGTCCCAGACGCCCTTTGCGCACCGAATGCCGTGGCAGAAGCCGGCAATCATGGGCTCGATCCGGTCGTAGAGAGAGTCCCACGAGTCGGAGACGGCCATATTTGTGGCGCACAAAAGGCCAACCGAGTGGCCCGTGAATGCCGAGGCGGAGCGCGCCATCTCGCCCGGCGTCTTCCCCAGGATCTTGCACAGTAACACATAACGGGCCATGTGCAACAGAGACGTGGCGACCATGGCTATGGTGGGCGACAGTGCAGGCGAACGCTTGGAATCGGCCGTCATCCATTCCGCGAGACTCCCCGGTACGTTCTCCTCGACCAGAAGCGGCTGCAGGACGGCGTCGCATCGCTGGATCAAGGGGGACAGTTCGTCCGGGTAGGCGGTATACAGTTCTTTGAGCTCCCGGATAGGCCGCCTGGAGAAGCCCAGCCCGCCCCAGACGATGAGGAGCGGCGCGTCGCCAGCGAGGTGGAGAGCCATAGCGAGATCTGACACCATGCTGGACGGGGTTGGGGGTGAGGATGCGGGACCGGAAAAAGAGAATGTAGGGGGGAATAAGAGGACAAGCCAAAGTCGTTGAAGATGGCCGGTTTCCTCAGGCAGCCGGTATGATAGATGAAAGAGATTCCGGTGCGATACCTCGAAGAACACGCCGGGCTTGGTGTTTCAACGCGGCCGTCTTGAGGCGGCAGACGTACCGAGCCATCGGGTCACCAAAAGGAGCATCGCAGACGCATCGATAGACATGCCCGGTACAGGGGGGAACGTAGGACGACGCACTAGCCCAAGACACATGCCTACTCTCATGCGAACCGCCGGATTGGGAGGAAGTCGCTGTCGTGTTACCAGTTTGTCGTGGTGTGGAGGGTCCCATTACGGTGGTGTGGTGGTGTTGGCGACTTGGGAAGCGAAGCAGGGGGGCTGTTGGTAACTCGAAAGGTCGAGGTGGGCCTTCGAAAGCGGAGCAGGCCCAAGGTTTAAAAAGGTGGTGCCACCGCCACCAGCATTCACATGTGGTCCGTTGCACCTATTCAGAGCCTAGACTCTAGCTGTTTGGTAGGGGTCAAGGCGCGCGGTGGGGCCACTGCTATTGCATGGCACCGCGGCACCCACGCGTGCCGCTGATGCGTAAAAGGTAGGGGACCTGCCAGTTGACAGATCCTGCTCTTAATAGCCTATGTATTATTACTATTATTATTCTTACATTTAGCGACCTGTTTAGGCCATGAGGACCCCCTGCGCATCTTAGCCTAGGAAAACCGTTCCGGGCTAACGTCCGGCCGGGTGAAAAACCTAGGTTCCGCTGCGTCGTACCGCTTCTATCTACTCTTTGACCTGCCATACCGAGATCGGGCTCAGCGCGCCCGCTTCCTAGCTGATAAGTTGATTCGCTAGCTGGAACATGTCCAGCCTTCCGGAGCGGAGTAGCCATCTTACGATAATTCCTGCTTTTCCTGGGGTGTCGAGCATCCTGTCCGTGTCTACCGGTCCTCCTAGAGCTTGGACGAGATACTCTCGTCTTTCTCTTTCCCGTGGGCAGAAAACGAGGATATGCCAGACGGTCTCCCTGCCCTGACCGCAGACGCACCAGGGGCTATCGAAGCCTAGGACCCTACGCTTAAAAAGGAAGTCTCGCAGCCCAATTTTGCTAGTCCTCGCTTGGATAAGGATGGAGCTCTCGGCCTTATGGAGTCCTTTATAGAGCTTGAGGACGTGCTTGTCTAGCGGTATCTTAGTTGCTGCCGGGGTTCGTGCTGTTCGATTTTGCTACGCTTATTGCTATCTTTAAAGCCAGTCTCTCTCCTCAGCTTTATATGCTGAGTCTCTAGCTAGCCATTCGTTTAGCCACCTCTTACAATCGGGAGCGTCGGGGCCTTTCGGTCTGCGCCGGCAAGTCGGTCTTATTAGGATCCATCTAACTACGCTTTCGTATCTCGCTTAGATAAGTAATACGATATGCGGCTATTAGAGCCTCTCTTCCGATGCCGCCACCCTTCTGTTGAGCCACGTGTCTAAGGGGGACACGTAAGCTTCCGTTTCTAGTACTGCGGTAGCCGTGGCTTTGAAAGCTCCTGTGACCTTTCGGAGGCACTCTGTCTAGACGTCGTTAAGTGCCTTGGCTCTATTTTTCGAGATCTAGCGGTGCCACTCTGAAGCTCCATAGCCTATCGTAGACTGTACGACGGCTGTATAAACTTGGCGGGCTCGCTAGAGAGACGCGCCCTATGTTAAGCCGGCTACCCGATCTAGAGCATAGACCTGCGTCGCTATCTTCTTCGATATCGACTGGATATGGACGTCCTAGCGAAGACGTCTATCCACCTGGATGCTAAGGACGCGGCAGGAGTCTTCTAGTTCGATTTCGTGCCCTTCTAAGGCTATCTTTGTGTCCGGACCTTTCCGTTTTCGAGAGAAGTGGACTAGGTGATATTTCTGGACTGCAAAGGTTATGCCGTAGCTGACTGCCTATTCCTTATAGATCCTGTGAGCGGCTTCTAGCTGCTTACAGGTCTGCTCGGGGTTTAAACCGAAGCCCACGAGGTTCGTGTTGTCTACGAAGGCTATAGTAGCTATCCCTGGTACGGCGCGGAGAGCCTTATAAAGGCCGGCTATATAGAGGCAGAAGAGGATAGGCGATAGGGGTGAGCCCTGCGGGACGCCTGCCGGGACTAGGATCTCGTCCGATTCCTGGCCGTCGAAGAATAGCATCGTGGACCGGTTAAATAGGAAGCTTCGGATCTAGCTAATAGTCCATATAGGGACCCTTAGCGCTCGCAGGTTAACGAGAAGCCTTCTATAGTCGACCGAGTCGAAAGCGCCCGAAATATCTAGCGATAGAAGGGTTGCTGCGCCTCCATGTTTCCAGGCTGTGCGGACTAGGTCCGTTAGCAACCGTAAGGCTGTTTCCGTGGAGCGGCCTTTCCGGTTGCCCATCTGTTCGTCCGGGAGCAGTCCGTTCTCTTCGGCAAAGCTAGCTAGCCGTTGCGCTAGTAGGCTCTCGATCGCTTTCCTTATGGTGTTAAGCAGCGCGATAGGTCTCCATCCGCCGGCTTGGTGATACTCGTTTGGCTGCTTTCCTGGCTTCCGGAGGATAACGGTGACTGCTTTCCGGAACGCTCTTAGATAGTATCCTATATGCCAGCACGCTTCCGTTAGGGAGGCCAAGGCCTGGAAGAGGGGCTTTCCTAGGCGTTTAAGGAATCCGTTCGGAAGCTGGTCTGGTCTAGGTGCCTTCCACTGGCCTGCCTTAGTAAGGACATCTTGGACTTGTTCTGCTGTCACGTTGCTGTCTATATCGAGAGGCGCTGCGAGCCGGTTCGTTATTCGGAAGCCGGTGTACGTGGCCTTAGGGAGGGGGTAGAACCTCTCTCGGAAGGCCTCTGTTTTCTCTTTTTGGGTCGTTGCTTCGCCACGCGGTGTGTAGAGTGTAGGGACTGCTGGGGGTAACGGCGGTGCTGCTCCTTCCGTTCTTGCCTATCTCGCAATATTCCAGACGCCAGCTGGCTGGCTAGAGGCCTCGTGGAGCATATGTCTCCAGGACGCCGTCTTAGCTTCTCGGATTGCTTTCTTCTTTAAGAGAGTTGACTGACGGAGGGCTCGCCAAGCTACGTCTGTCCTATCGGAAAGCCATATCTGCTGGGCTCTTCGCTCCTTCTCTATAGCTTCTTCTGTCTCGCGGTTCCACCAGGCTTTGCCTCTCCCTTTAGAGTAGCGGAGGGGGGCAACTAAGTCGGCTATCCGAGTTAGCTCCTTAGTTAACGTTTCAGTGTAGCTATCGATTTCTTCTGGTGTCTCGAGTCGCCCTGGCTGTGGTAGGTGTGCTGCTTCTGCCTTCGCCTGGTCATAGTCAGCTGTTTTCCAGCTGCGTCGTGGCCTGTCTTGGCGGTCTGTATAGGGTCCAGCCACGCGTATCACCTGGGGGAGGTGATCGGACCCAGCAAATGGGGCATACCCGTCGTAGGCAGCTCGGAGATCGTCCGTGGCCCACGCTAAGTCGATCGTGGAGTCCATGCACCCTCTTCGAGTCCATGTCGGTGTTCCAGGGGCCCCCTATCCCCCGGGTCTAGTTCTCTGCGCTTTCCATAGAAAGAGGTGGGGAATAGAAGGTTTGCACCTTAAGCAGCCCGCAAGGGCATATCCCTCTCTAGGACCACCGACATGCGCACCCGTCCTCTCGAGCCATAGCACGACCTCCTCGACCTGCAGCCTCCCAGGATAGCACTTGCGCCAGCGACACTCCGACAGAGAAGATGCCCTTTGGCACAATCGAAGGCAGTCCGTCTCATCCTTGTCTCCAGGTCCCTAGGCTGGCCCCATCCAGCTGTTCATCCCCTTCCACGGCAAGTCCTCGAACTGGTTCCATCTCTAGTCGACCCTAGTGCGAGTAGGGGACGTAGGGGCTACCCTGTTCTTCTGCCGGTCCCGCGGTCGTCGTGCTATGCTACAGCCCACCGGTATCCTAAAGTGGCGAGCCCTAGACCGGCTTCCCGTTGCTCGCCGCCATCTCTGCTGGCGAGCCGACTATATCTTGCTATAGGCCTTCGGTAAGGGGTACCACCACGCCGGTATAGTACCCTGTAAGGCCTCGACTAACCTGCCCTGATCCACCATATGTTCGTCTTCGAAGCGGTGCGCTGTCACCCCGAAGGGCGACACGGGCAGCCAGCTGTAGCCACTATTGCCTTAACGACTCCGTTCCTGTGCTCTTAACAACTTCCATTACTCTGTATGCACGCCCACTTAAGTATTCGTTCGATACCCTCGCGGCTGTTCACTGTAAGCCGTCTTAGAGCTCGGCAGGGCCGAGGGTGTCCTGTCGTCGCCTCGAGAACCGAGTCGACGTCGGATGGTTTTTTTACCCAAATCCCTTTATAAAGACGAGGGCCTTTGCTGCGCGCCTATTTTATCGTCGATCCGGCGTCACGCGGTGTCGATTTTCGAGGCTGCTTACTGCGTTTGGCGGGGGCGAAAAATTTTTGGTCGTGCGACGCCCGAAAATCCCGCATCACAGACTGTCTCAGCACAACTCCGGTGCAGCGACATAGCGACGCAGCAATGGCGCCTCGCTACACTTTCGTGCAGAATGCGTCTCTACATCGGCTCTCCCTCAGTCAATTGACCTAGGAAGATTTCCAGCCGGCGCCGCGGGGAGGCTGTAGAGTCCGACTTCGCCAGCCAATAGCCTATGTATGTCCACGGTATCCAGTTTAGCAGACTAGGTTATTGTCCCCCCACGTGGTGGCACGCATCAGCCGCTTAGCACACCGCTACACTCCCACGGTACAGTCTTATAATAAAATGGACAAGATGCTATTTTAAATATATCTATACGTATATTTATACTTAATATATGATTACATATTAAGTATTCGTTGAAACCTAACGTGGGTGTCGGGTGAGTGGCGCAGGCGGGTGAGTGGCGCACTTAAAGGGAATCTTCACGATAAATCAATCGATTACCCAAAAAACTTTTTCGAAACCGACCCCACACAGCGATAACTTCACAACCACGACTCTATAAGCTACCGGATAGCCCGGAAACCGTTCCTAGGGCTCCATTTAGCCTTGAAATGGTCGATTCACCACCCTCGAGGCAAAGCGCGGGTGGTGGGAGCCGCCATAGGCCCGCCCCACCCCCCGAGCCGTCGCCTCCGGACTCAAGAACACCATCGCCAAACCCACTGTCCAAATCAAAAAAAACTTTTCGAAATCGACTCCACACGGCGATAACTTCACAACCACGACTCTAAAACCTACCGGATAGCCCGGAAACTGTTCCTAGGGCCTCATTTACCCTAGAAATGGTCAATCCACCACCAGCGAGGCAAAACGCGGGTGGTGGGAGCCGCCAACAGGCCGCCCCACCACCTGAGCCGTCGCCTCCAGACTCGCGAACGCCATCGCCAAGCAGCAACACCGCACCTGGACGCAGTCCAGAAGCTATTCGCGGCACCGTAAACAGCTTTAAACGCTTCCTAGCCGGTGATTTCGACGTTGCGACCTTGGTCGCAGCTGTACAAGCCGCCATCCCGGTCTTAGAGGCGGCAGCTAAGGAACCAGACAGTCAGACCAGTATCGAAAGACGTATCGATAACATCGAGAACGCGCTCCAGGCTATCCACAAGGAAATCAAAGCTCCTAAGACATACGTTACAGCAGCTGTTGCCCCTACCGCTGCTCCTACACCCAGGGCTCCTCAGGTAGCCAAGACACTGCCTCCTCGACACGAACGGGAGGTCACGGTTAAGGCCGCGGGAACCGAAGGCCGCACTTACGAAGAGATCGTACAGAAAGTCAACGCAACAACAGGCAGAGAAACAGTAGTAGCCGCACGGAAGCTTCCTAGCGGAGACTACGCTATCACCTGTAAGACAGCAGAAGAGAAGCGACAACTAGAAACCGACCGGGCCTGGACTACCGAGGCCTTCGGAGAGAACGCCTCTATCCAGAAGAGAAAGATCCTGGTGGTGGCCCATGGCATCAATAAGGAAGCCGCAGAAACGAACCTAAGTCAGCTAGGAATTCAGCTTCGGAACCAGCCCGGCGGCCCTATCGACGTCCTAGAGGCCAAGCTCCCTCGTAACGCCAAGACCTCGTCTAGGAAGGTCACGGCCTTATATATCGCAGTACCCACGGTTCAATAAGCGGAACAGCTATGTCGAGACGGCCTTATTTGGCAGTATGGCTACTATCCATGCGAGCCCTTCGCTAAAGGAGCACAGCTTAAGCAATGCTACCACTGCTACCGTTATGGACATATCGCCCGTGTCTGCCGCCACGCACGCAGGTGTGGGCTCTGCTCTTCACCAAAGCATGACGATAAAGAATGCCCAGAAGCCGAGAATAAGAGCCGGTACTGCTGTCCAGCATGCCGAGGACCACACACTGCGTGGTCTAAGGAGTGTCCAGTCCGCCAGGAGCAGGTCCAGATCGCCAAGGCTGCTTATGTCACGAGGCCGAAGGGATTCGCACTGCCCTCGCAAGAACCCCCTAAGCCAGCTGCCGAAGGCTGGCAGACAGTACAGCCGCGGAAACGTCGAGCAACCAGCTGCCGTACTAGAAGCACTGGCAGAGCCCGCAGCAGAACCCACGAAGAGACAGACAACATGGACGTCGAAACACCGGAGTTAACACTGAACAGCATCCACGCTCGACCATGACAGCGCTAAAGATCCTACACTGGAACACGCAGAAAAGCAAGAAAGCACAGATCCCGGCAGTCGATGCCATCTCCGAAGAGTACGACGTCCTGGCTATCCAAGAGCCCTGGCGAAACCCACACCTGCCGACCACCTACTGCCCGAGATCCTCTCCGTACTACCTTCTCTATGCCGCCGAGGGAGGCAGAGCTTGCATCTACATTAATAAGAAGCACCCCCCAGCGCAGTGGACTTATAAGGCGCAATCAGATAGGTGCAACATCACGATCCAGTTGCCAGATGGTCCTATAACAGTTATCTGCGTATACTCGCCTCCTCCTGGATCGATTAGCAGATCAGACCTGCCAGTTATCGAAGCCCTCCTCACCGGTCCCCAGCTAGGACGAACAGTCCTCGTAGGAGACTTTAACGTCCACCACCCTGTCTGGGGAGGACACAACGTCCGACCTCATAAGGCAGCCGATAAGCTACTCCAGCTAGCAGAATTCTGGAGACTCCAGCTTATCACTCCCCCTGGAACACCGACATGGACTCGAAGAGGGTGCATGGACTCCACGATCGACCTAGCGTAGGCCACGGACGATCTCCGAGCTGCCTACGACGGGTACGCCCCATATGCTGGATCCGATCACCTCCCCCAGGTGATACGCGTGGCTGGACCTCAAAACGACCCCCAGAACAAGCCACGGCGCAGCTGGAAAACAGCTGACTATAACCAAGCGAAGGCCGAGGCGACACACCTTCCGCAGCCAGGGCTACTCGAGACACCGGGGGAAATCGATAGATACACCGAAACGTTAACTAAGGAGCTAACTCGGATAGCCGACCTAGTTGCCCCACTCCGCCACTCTAAGGGGAGAGGCAAGGCATGGTGGAACCACGAAACAAAAGAAGCTATAGAGGAGGAGAGACGAGCCCAGCGAACATGGCTATCCGACAGGACAGACGCAGCCTGGCGAGCTCTTCGGCAAGCATCCCTTGCGAAAAAGAAAACGATCCGCACTGCAAAGACAGCGACCTGGAGAAACATGCTTCACGAGGCCTCTAGCCAGCCAGCTGGCGTCTGGAATATTGCGAGATGGGCTAGAATAGAAGGAGCGGCGCCGCCGTTACCCCCAGCAGTCCCTACTCTTCACACACCGTGTGGCGAAGCAACGACCCATAAGGAGAAAACAGAGGCCTTCCGCGAGAGATTTTACCCTCTCCCTAAGGCTAGGCCGAACGGCTTCCAAATAACAAACCGGCTCGCAGCGCCCCTCGATATGGACAGCAAGGTGACAGCAGAACAAGTCCAAGACATCCTTACTAAGGCAGGCCAGTGGAAGGCACCTGGACTAGACCAGCTTCCGAACGGATTCCTTAAACGCCTAGGAAAGCCCCTCTTCCAGGCCTTGGCCTCCCTAGCGGAAGCGTGCTGGCATATAGGATACTATCCAAGAGCGTTCCGGAAAGCAGTCACCGTTATCCTCCGGAAGCCAGGAAAGCAGCCAAACGAGTATCACCAAGCCGGCGGATGGAGACCTATTGCGCTGCTCAACACTATAGGGAAAGCGATCGAGAGCCTACTAGCGCAACGGCTAGCTAGCTTTGCCGAAGAGAACGGACTGCTCCCGGACGAACAGATGGGCAACCGGAAAGGCCGCTCCACAGAAACGGCCTTGAGGTTGCTAACGGACCTAGTCCGCACAGCCTGGAAACATGGAGGCGCAGCAACCCTTCTATCGCTGGATATTTCGGGCGCTTTCGACTCGGTCGACCATGGAAGGCTTCTCGCTAACCTGCGAGCGCTAAGGGTCCCTATATGGACTATCAGCTGGATCCGAAGCTTCCTATCTAACCGGTCCACCACGCTATTCTTCGACGGCCAAGAATCGGACGAGATCCCAGTCCCGGCAGGCGTCCCGCAGGGCTCACCCCTATCGCCCATCCTCTTCTGCCTCTATACAGCCGGTCTCTATAAGGCTCTCCGCGCTGTACCAGGGATAGCTACTATAGCCTTCGCAGACGACACGAACCTCGTGGGCTTCGGCTTAAACCCCGAGCAGACCTGCGAGCAGCTGGAGGCCGCTCACAGGATCTGTAAAGAATGGGCAGTTAGCCACGGCATGACCTTCGCAGTCCAGAAATATCACCTAGTCCACTTCTCTCGAAGACGGAAAGGTCCGGACACGAAGATAGCCTTAGAAGGTCACGAAATCGAACCAGAAGACTCCTGCCGCATCCTTGGCATCCAGGTGGATAGACGTCTCCGCTGGGACGTCCATATCCAGTCGATACCGAAGAAGATGGCGACGCAGGTCTACGCTCTAAACCGGATAGCCGGCTCGACGTGGGGCGCATCTCTCTAACGAGCCCGCCAAGTCTATACAGCTGTCGTACGGTCTGCGATAGGCTATGGAGCTTCAGAGTGGCACCGCCAGATCTCGAAAAATAGAGCCAAGGCACTCAACGACGTCCAGACAGAGTGCCTCCGAAAGGTCACAGGAGCTTTCAAAGCCACGGCCACCGCAGTACTAGAAACGGAAGCTTACGTGTCCCCCTTAGACACGTGGCTCAACAGAAGGGTGGCGGCATCGGAAGAGAGGCTCCAATAGCCGCGTATCGCATCACTCATCCAAGCGAGATGTGATAGCGCAGCTAGATGGATCCTAACAAGACCGACTCGCCGGCGTAGACCGAAAGGCCCCGACGCTCCTAATCGTAAGAGGTGGCTAGACGAATGGCTAGCTGGAGACTCAGCACACAAGGCTGAGGAGAGAGACTGGCTTCAGAGATGGCAACAAACGCAGCAAAATCGAATAGCACGAGCCCCGGCAGCAACTAAGATGCCGCTAGACAAGCACGTCCTTAAGCTCCATAGGGGACTCCATAAGGCAGAGAGCTCCATCCTCGTCTAAGCGAGGACTGGCAAGATTGGGCTGCGAGACTTCCTTTTCAAGCGCAAGGTTCCAGGCTTCGACAGCCCATGGTGCGTCTGCGGTCAGGGCAGGGAGACCGTCCGACATATCCTCGTTTTCTGCCCAAGGGAGAGAGAAAGACGAGAGCATCTCGTCCAAGCTCTAGGAGAGCCGATCGACACAGACAGGATGCTAGACACGCCAGGAAAAGCTGGGATTATCGCAAGATGGCTACTCCGCTCGGGAAGGCTAGGCATGTTCCAGCTTGCGAATCAGCTTATCAGCTAGGAAGCGGGCACGCTGAGCCCGATCTCGGTATGGCAGGCTAGAGAGTAGACAAGTGCGGTGCGACGCAGCGGAACCTAGGTTTTTCACCCGGCCGGACGTTAGCCCGGAACGGTTTTCCTAGGCTAAGATGCGTAGGGGGTCCTCATGGCCTTGATAGGTCGCTAGGTGTAAGAATAATAATAATATACCGAGGTATTTCTTCGGACACCGACATTAGCCCGGTATCTTTCGGCTTTCTTATTCATCGTGTTCTGCGTTATTTGATCAATAATCTCCACCGCCTTGCAGTGTTTCTTTTCGTAGGGAGGGGTAACAATATTTTCATCCATGCTGGGGGTACTTATCATTCCCGACTTCCAGCTCTTGCCTTATATTCTCCTTAATTCTCCACGTTTATTCTGTTCAGTTAGTTGTCGCCATCTATCCCAGTTAGTTCTAACTGTTAATCAGGAGGTTCACAGTTCGAGCCTGTAGGGGGGAGCCATGGAACCAAGAAACCCTAAACTGTAGGGAGTTTGGTGGAAAGACACAGTCGTGAGGTCGATCTCAAGGGATAATCAGGTGAGGATATCGTTGATCAAGATGATCCTTAACGTAGGGAAGTAAAAGAAGCTCAAAATAGTCACGAAAAATGAGCGTGAAGTGCCGTAGTAAGAGTAGCAGTGTATTAAAAGGAGGGGAAAAAGCGCGCTGTCTTCTGAACTATGAACTGGGCTTCCGAGGCCTAACTTATACTTGTGTAAACCCTTGATCAAGGCTTACGTAAGAGCCCTGGCCCGGTCTCAGTATTGGTCTTTAAAATTACTTCTTTCTTTTAGTCGAAGGGAGCCAGGATCGGGGCTAATATAAACGCGTTCTTTAATATAACGAATGTATTCTTATATTCTTCTATTTAAGCGAATTCAACCCCTTTCCTTATAAGGTTAACTAACAGGGTAACAATCTTTAAAAAGTCTTAGATAAACCGGTAGTAAAAGTTCTTAAAGCCAATAAACGCTTATATATTAGTTAAGTAAGATAAGGTAGCCTAATTCTTAACCGTCTTAATCTTAGCGGGGTCTATATATAGGCTATCACAGCTAATAATTATCCTTAAAAACGTGGTCTTATTTTTAAAGAATTCGCATTTTAATATTTTTATAAATAGGCTAGCTTCTCTTAATACTTAAAGCACCCTTTATAAGTGTTCGATATATTCCTTGTAGATCCAGCTATAAATTAAGATATCGTTTAAATGTATAGTATTAAGACGGGGCTAGGGTACATAAGTACCCAATGCCAGGGGTCTGATCAAGGACTTGCACCTGTAAGTAGCCGTCCAGCTTTCACCGTAGAGATAAGACAACAATAAGACATGTTCACTTCTTTTTATCTTTTGAGACCATCACTTGTAACCGTTTTTGTCCTAGTTATTGTCCCAGTTGGACCTCACTTTTACTTGGGTGATAGATGTACCCTTGATTAAGGACTTACACGTCCTAAATCGAGGGCATGTCTATCACATTATTAGGGATCGACCTCACGACCGCGTCTTTCCACCAGGCATTACACCTAGTGTTTGTCTATTCTATGGCTCCCCCCTATAGGCTCGAACTGTGAACCTCCTAATTAACAGTTAAAAGAGAGAGAAAGACAATGAAGCATTGAAAACGTGCTGAAGATACCGAGTTACGGATCTGTTGTTAAAGGAAGATTGAGTACCCTAACAGACCGGACTTGCAGGAAGTATTACCCCTCTTTTGATTACCGACGAGACCTCACATAATAGTGGGAATCATTAATTAGCGCGGAATGCGCTAATTAGGAAAAACACAGAGGCCTAATATTAGGGTAAAATATAAAAGTTATACGCATAATCGACGTAATATTAACAATTCGAGTTATGTTAAGCAGTATACTGGAACCAAGAAACCCCGAACTGTAGGGAGTCTGGTGGAAAGACACGGTCGTGAGGTCGATCCCAAAAGTAAAGCAGAGGTGAGGATACTGTTGATCAAGGCAGTCCTTAATGTAGGACAGCAAAAGAGGTTCAAAATAGATACAGAAATGAGTGTGAGAAGCTGCGCCTAGGCGTAGTGGTTGAAGTGAAAGATGGGAAAAACGCCATGGTGTCTCCCACAAGAACTACGCTTCGGAGGCTGACCTATATATGCGTACACCCTTGATCAAGGCTGACATAAGCGCCCTGGCCCGGTCTCAACCGTCCCCCACAGCGCAGTGTGTCGAAATGAAAGAAAGAAAGAAAATGAAAACAAAGCAACTAGCAAAATAGAGACAGACAAGCTGGATATGAGAAGGGCCAGTCCTGTGCTATCTCTTGATCAAAACGTCCTCTTTCCCTCGTACAGTTCCCGCAGCAGTATAGGGCAGCGTAGTCGTCCCCCATAGCGTAGCTTTCCCTCGTTTTACCCGACAGGTCAATCGATCGGTTTTCAGTTCTTTAGGAATTTCCCAGTAGCTAGAAATAGCCTGGGATGCGCTCATAGCCTTGCAAGGTGCCTGATGGGACCGGTATTTCAATCCTTGTCTTGACAGTTCTCTCTTGAGGGACTGTGGGGTCCTTGGTGCGCAAATTCCGTCTTTCGGCCCTCGGTGCTGTCTGTTGATTAGGCCCAGGTGGTGCCAATGGGTCGCCTTGACTCCAGATGTCCTTGTCCGCGTCTATAGGTTCCCAGGTTCCGTCGGGGTCCTTGACGAATGTTTTCAATCGGTCGCCGTGGAAGATTCCTCTGATGGGCTGACCGGTGACGTCCTTCAGCTTGAAGCGATTATGCGGCATAATCTCTTCGATCCTGTACGGGCCCATCCAGCGGTACTGGAGCTTCCTCGAGTTGGACATGTCAATATGGCGGACGTAGTCGTAAGCAAGGACAAGGTGTTCTTTCGTTAAAGGGGCTGGTCGCATCCTGTGATGGCTCCGTTGATCAACAGCTTGCGCTCTCCGTTTTCTTTGGGCAGCTATTGCTTGGCAGGCTGCCGTAACGTCCTCGGGTCGCTTTTCTAACATCCGGATCCGTCGTTCTAAAAGCTCGTCGTAGTCCATGCTCTCGTCCCAGTTGAGCACTCGCCAAGTCGGTGTGCTGAGTTCGAAGGGCATCAATGGTTCCCTTCCGTATAGGAGCCTGTACGAGGACATGCCGAAGTAGCGTACCATAGTTCTGTCAGCCCAAACCGCCAGGGGCAGCAGAGAGGTCCAGTTCTTGCCCGTTCCGTTAGTCATCTTCATGAGACTCTTGGCAATGCTCTTGTGCCCATTCTCGATCAGACCCTGCGTCTTGGAGCTGTAGGCTGGCGCAGAGGATATCTCGTACCCTAGCTGCTTGGCGGCCTCAATGACTTCGCCCTTGTTCTCTGGGCCGCCATCCACCTTAAGCCGGCGGAAGCACCCGTGCTGGTAGATGATCCTGGTCTTGATGAAGCGGGCGATTGCAGCGGAGTTGACCTTCTGCAGGCTCATAGCTTCGAGATAGCCAGAGGCTTCGCAGCGAGCTTCCACAGTAGCAATGTGTCCCCTGCAAGAAGGCATGTACTGGACATCTATGACCCAGACTGTGAGGATGTCTGACGGCTCAGTCCAGAGTTGCGTGTCGGAAGGTCGTTGATCAGAGGCTTTGGCGCATCGCAGGCAGGTTGCTTGCCAGTCGCGGACATCCTTGTACATGTTGTCCCACCAGTAGAGGTTGGAGATCCTCTTATAGGTTGCGTCTCGACCCTTGTGACCCAGGTCTTGATGTGCTTGCTCGAAGATAGCGCGTTTCTGATCCAGAGTTTCCACTACTCGGCGTGGTGGCATCTTGTCCGAGGCTTGTTTAAAGAGGATTCCTTCTCGGAGTAGGAAGCGCTGGGCCCTGGTTTTGAACCGTGTGGCTTGTCGTCTCAGGGTCTGGGTGCTCGGGTTCTTTAGGCGCTGTGGCATCTCTAGTGTAGCGAGGTAGTGGCGAACATCTGCCCACTCGGAGCGTGGGTTGTCTTGATCGGAAACCACAGTGTTGATGTTCGACTCAATGTAGTCGTCAATGTCGCCCTCAAGAGCATCGTCGGTGTCGTCGGATGGACCGCGGCCTTTCCGAGACAGGGCATCTGCGATGTAATTCGTCTTGCCAGGGATGTGGTGGACCTCGAAAGCGAATAGCTTGATGTAGGCTAGCCATCTTGTCAGTGGCGCAGACGGCAGCAGATTCATTGAGCAGTCGTTTAGCTGGTCCCTGAGAGTCCTTGCGTCTGTCTCCAGGCGAAACTCCGCGCCGAACAGATAGAGTCGTAGCCTCCTCAAGGCTTTAACAATGGCGAGACACTCTTGCTTGCCAGAGTCGTATTTGGCTTCAGCGTCATTCCAGCAGCCTGATTCGAACCGAATAGGGCGTCGCTTGCCGTCGACCAGTTGGCCTAGCTCTGCCCCCATCCGATACCAGAAGCGTCAGTCCTGAGGTAGAACTTGTGCGTGCCGTACTCTGGCTTGATGAGCGCAGCTGCGTCGGCTATCTCGTTCTTGAGCGTTCTGAGTGCAGTGTCTTGATCAGGACCCCAGCTGAAGACTATGTCCTTTCGTAGGAGTCTTGTCAACGGTCTTGCCTTCTCGGCATAGCGGACGATCCAAGCTCGGAAGCACCCAGCTAAGCCAAGGAAACTGCGGATCTCCGCGACGTCCCTGCAGGCTTTCCACTCTCTGATCTTGATCACCTTCCTCTCAGGTGGTCGACGACCGTCAGAGCCGCAGAGATAGCCCACAACTTCAATCTGCTTCTGACACCAAGTGGACTTTGGCCCGCTAATAGAGACTCCAGCAAGCTCCATATTAAACAGGACGGCGTCCAAGTTCTCAAGGTGTTCCAGCACAAAGCGCCGTATCCCAGGGTAAAGTTCTTGATCAGCGTATCGTGTAGTTGGTCCTTTAACTGGGACGTCGTCGAAGAAGAAGTCGGCCTTTTCCTTAGGAATGTCGAACAGGATCCTGGCCATGACTCGGATGAAGTGCCCTGGCGAATTAGTGAATCCTTGGGGAAGGGTCGTCATACGTAGGACTCCTAGCGGCGTTGAGAAGGCCGTCAAGTCTCTAGAGACTAGCGCCAGTGGGCAGTGGTCGTATCCGGAAAGGAGGTCAAGCCCTGACAGCATCTGGCAGTTTGCGAACGACTCCGCGAACTCGTCGCAGCCCCTTGGTAGCAGTGCGTCTCTAATCGTGACTCCGTTAAGCCGGGTAGCCGAATTGATAAGCCTGACATTGCCGTCTTTCTTCGAGACCACAAACCAGCTTTTCCTGTAGGGGCCGTGGCCTTCTTCAAGCCATCCTTTGGCAAGGCGCTTCTTAAGGACCTCAATTGCCTTGGGCATCAGCGCTCCTGGGATTGGCACACTCTTGGCTTGCCATGCGACGTGAGGAACCGTGCGGATCTCGTATAGGGGTGAGATCTCTGGTCGAATCTGGCCCATATCCATAGTGTCCCAAGCTAGGCAAGCTTCTCGGTTCTGGAGGATCTGCTTGAAAATGGCCGTTTCTTCCGGTGTCATCTCTGAAGTTTTCAGCTGATCAAGGATTTCCACCCATCGTTCGTCCGTCAATCGCTCCTTGAGTCCCATGGTGGTGAATCTTGGTTGCATGTTCTTCATCGGGCCATCTGGCGGCTTAGGCGGAAGCCTGTCTGCGATCTCTTCTAGGGCCTTTTGCTTCCACGACGTCGATCCGGCTGGGACTGATCCGTCCGAAGGGTAGTCGTCCACTGGCTGCACTTTCTGGGCGACTGTCTTGTACATGGTGTTGATCTGTCCTGCTGTCTTGTTCGTGGTCTTTTCGCGACTACAATCTGGGTGGTCTTGTTTGAAGCATCCGGACTGAGGGGATGAGGGCATACCGTCGTGCCTGGCAGGAGCCTCTCGTCCCCCATGCACTCATCTCTCAGGCCCTGAAGGAGAAGTAGGAGACCGTGATCTGAGATCCTCTTGACGATCGTTTCGTCTTCTCCTAGTTGGGGAAAATCTTGATCAGGGGCTCCCGTAGCTATAATCGTGTTGACCACTAGTTCTGCAAGCGCGAGCTGTGCGGGCCAGTGACTTGGGACCTCCAGCCTGTGATCGCTACTGAGCCGGCTGTCTTCCTCAGTAGCGCGCCTTTTGGGGCCGAGCCCTCGGTTGCATTCCCTTGATCGGCGTTCTTCCTGTCGGGGACCACTGGCACATGGAGCTTCGCATTGCCCATAATAAGCTGGGCTATCGGTGGAGTGCCTTCGGGTACGTTGTAGGATATGACCGCACGGCTATCGCAGATGAACGGCAACCCGAGGATCATGTCGTGTCCGCTATTCTCAGCCTTAACGACCTGGAACGCTGTCCGGATCTTGCGTCCCCCAATCCAAAGGTAATCGGCCAGAGTCCCGATCGACTCGGTAGGCGCGGAATTTGCCGTCCATCCTCTTAGGACTGTGCTGGATGCCACAAAGGGCAGGTTATTCTTCTTGCAGTATGTATCCACAATGACATTGATCGCAGCGCCGGTGTCCAGTAATCCTCGTACTAACGTCTCGTCGCCGTTAGGCCGACCCTCACTGGAAGACGTCCCAGGGTCTTGCTGTTATGATCTCGTCTGGCTGTGCGAAGAAGTCGGTCGCGTTGACGATAGGTGGGGAGTCTTGATCAGCGCGTCTTGCCATGTTTCGCGCTCTCCATTTCTGTCTTAGTTCATTGGTTCGGTGTGATCCGTCAGTGAACCTTCCTGGCCCTTTAGTCGTAGCGCTGTTCTTAGCGTCCCCTCCGATTCTCACAGTGATGCTGTCGGGGTCTGCGGGGCCCCCGCGCGTGTCGATAATTTCCTCAATTCCTTGGTGTTTGTCCATGGCGTCCGTCGCCACCTTCAATAGTCCTTGACTAAAGCTCGGGACTTCCGTAACCAGATCGGCCCAAGTGACCGTGAACTTCTTATTGCCAAATTCCTGAAGGATTCTCTTGGCCCATCTGTCGGCAATGTCTTGATCCGTGGTTTCCGCCGGTCGCACAGGCGGTGTATCGCCTCTCTGTCTCGCTTGGTCGTTCGTCGGCTGAGTGGTATCTCTTGGGGCGTACCTTCCGTCCTCCAGTCTCACTCTCTTCTCCCCAGCATTCACTATGACAACTGGGCCCTCCTCGTCTCCCATTTCCTCGATCGTGGCAATCCGCGGCGATAGGGGCTCTCTTTCCACGACGCGGAGGATCTCTCTGCCGTCCGAGTCATGTCCGACGCACATGAATTCGAAGTCCACCTCTGGCTGACAAGTCTTCTCGCAGGTCTCAACTGAGTTGACGGTTGCTGTGGCCGACTCCGTCTGCCCTTGATCAATGATTCGCACCCGGCGGTGATAAGCTGCGAAGTCATCCATGTCTTCTTGGGTGATGAGGTCTCGTTTGAACAGCTCGTTCCTGGCGTGCGCTTGCTGCTGATACGTTCCCAGCCTGTTGAAGAAGATGTCCATCAGGCACATCCAGATGGCTGGCTTCTTCCGACGGAGGCAATCTCCCGAGATCGACTCGTCCAGCCAGTGGCCCTCTCCACGCTTGCCTGCGCGGTACCTTTGCGCTTCAGTGTCCCAGTGCAGGAAGCCTTGCTCAGTGCAGTAGGCCAGCATGGGGCACCGGTTGCTCCTGTGGCTAGGGTCTCCGCAAGCATAGCAGTCTCCAGGGCCGTACGTGCTATGTAACTGGACGCTGTTATCCGGGAGGATGCGGTCATAGGAGCCTCTGCCCCCTCGACCACCTCTTCCGTAGGAGGAAAACCCTGATCCAGATGGTCCGCGTCGGAAGGAGTCTCGATCAACGAACCCAGCTGACACCTCCTTCGTCTGAATGCTGCTGACAAGGGGATAGTTCTGCTGGCCGTCTCGCAAGTGGGGGGGCCACAGCTGCTTCAGTCTCTCGTCGATCATAGCTTGGATCCGGTTGACTCCAAGGCCTTCGAACTTCTTGGTCATCTCGTCAATCGCCTCGTCGATCATTCTGGCTTCGGCGCGCATGTCGTCCTCAGGCGCTCTTTCAGTCTTGTCCTTCAGCTTAGAGCTCTTCTTATCTGGCGTCATCTTTGCAGCGCGCATCTTAGCAGCATCAGCGTCGAGTGTGTTGCTGAACATGCGTTCCTCGATCAACCAGTCCGAGATGTCCTTGAAGGTCTCCTCATACCCAGCGAATCGGTTCTTCCTGAATAGCATATGCTGGATATCCGGGTGCAAACGCTTAATTAGGCCTTCACGAGTCGGCTTAATAGCACTTCCTTGCGCTGCGGACGCAGTCTTCAAAGCATTGACAACTTGCTTATGCTCGACAAGGTAGTTGTATACCTCCTGATGGTCTGACAACTTGGGTCCAGATTCGAGCTCCGACAGCTTTGCACTTAGCGGGAGCTGGTGCAAAAGGTCTCCCATCTTGAAGTCAGAAAGGAGGCGCTGCTTAAACTCCGGCCATGTGGTGCATTCCTTGACTGCTAGGTGGACCTGAGAGATCGTCCCTTGACCAGTGCAGTAGGCCATCAACTCGGCCATCTTGTCGGTCTCAGAGAAACGGAACCGCCGAGCGTGCATCTCCCAGTCTTCCAGGAAGGCCGTGATGTTGTTGCCATCGAATTTCAGGTACGGATAGTGCCCTGGATCAGGAAGGAGTCTCAAATCTGAAAGACGAAGAGGTGGATTCCCTTGATCAGGGGTACCCAGAGGACTCTTGTTATCAACGGGGAGGTCGCCGACATCTCTGAGATCGGGTAACAGCTAGGCAATTGGTCTGGAGGGACAACTGGTTGCTTGCTCGAGGGTACTAAGGGAAAGGTTTCTGAGGTGCAGTGCTGTGTGCAATCTCTTGATCAGAAGCTTGTCTGCTGGATCTGGTGCTGACGCTGTCTTTCCGCCGTTGGCGGGGACTCTCATATAGTCGTCTTAGAGCGACCGGTCGGGTCTTGGGATACCGGTGTGCGACGTGCTTCCTGGCTGGCCCCAGATGTCTGCATCCGCATACCGGAATCCCTTGATCCGTTTGCTTATCGTCAGCTTCTTCCGTTTCTGTCATAACCGTCAGCCGTACTCGCGTTAGCCCTTGAAGTGACCGGAGGGTTTGTGAGGTCATCATGACCAAAAGTGTTATAAGCAATACGGCGATTTCCGTTAGTCTCTCTGCAAGTTGCCATATTAGGCAGGTCAGTTTGCTAGTCATGTCAGCCATAACTGGCGTAAGTTCTCGTTGCTTCCATGTTGGAGTCTTTCTTCGGATGCCGATATTAGCCCGATATCTCTCGTTCTTCTTAGGCATCGTGTTGTGTGTCATCTGATTAATGGTTCTCACCGCCTCGCGGCGTCTCAGTTCAAAGCAGGGGGGCAATCTGTTCAGTTCTGCTAGGGGTACTCATCCTTCCCGCCTTCCAGCTGTGTCTCATGCTTCTTCAAGTTCTTACGTTCAATCTGTTCAGTTAGTCTTCGCCATCCGTCCTCAGCAGCTTCTGACTGTTAATCAGGAGGTTCACAGTTCAAGCCTGTGGGGGGGAGCCATGGAACCAAGAAACCCCGAACTGTAGGGAGTCTGGTGGAAAGACACGGTCGTGAGGTCGATCCCAAAAGTAAAGCAGAGGTGAGGATACTGTTGATCAAGGCAGTCCTTAATGTAGGACAGCAAAAGAGGTTCAAAATAGATACAGAAATGAGTGTGAGAAGCTGCGCCTAGGCGTAGTGGTTGAAGTGAAAGATGGGAAAAACGCCATGGTGTCTCCCACAAGAACTACGCTTCGGAGGCTGACCTATATATGCGTACACCCTTGATCAAGGCTGACATAAGCGCCCTGGCCCGGTCTCAATACTAAAGCTAGCAATACACTATATAACCTGTAAGATAAGATATAAATACTACTAATTATAGTACTATAAATGGCGTCCTAAAGTCTAGATAGATTAGTATTCATTTTAGAATTCCTTATATAGGTCTTCTAGATAGCTATAAAGATAAGGCTAATAATAGCAGACTATCTTAAGTGGGAAGGTCTAATAGCGTAATACTTTAATTAACGGAGTGCAGGGAACAGGAGACGAAGTTACTAAAGTCGCCAGCTAAGATAGCTACGACCTTACAGTCGAGTGACTATTTATAGTCGTCACGATAGGAAAGGACATTAAGAAAAGGCCACTAAATACGATTTAAGCCTTATAACTGCGTTTAACAACTCTGATTAGAACTTTACCTTGAAAAGCTTTTCAATTGACAATACCCTTAAAGAGACACAGAACAACGAAGTCCACCAGTAACGGCCACAGGCAGACCCCAACCAATTTAATGCAATAACAACTGAGATAGGAAAAGGAACGCAAGATATGCCAGGTCCTGCTTCTCCTTATCCTAATTAAGGCTATGCGCATCCAACGGAGGCTCCTCCTTAGGTATAGGCAATGTCACGACCCCCTCCGGACCTTAGCAGATACCCTCACTTACGTTTCGATAAGAATAATATGTCGAGCTTTTTTAAGATATTCGACCTGTATATGCGAAGGTACAGATTTTTTAATTAAGACTCAATAGACGAAGTATTGGCCTATTATAAAGGTCAGCAAACTCTATTCAATGTTAAGGTTTATCTCGATAAAAGCAAGACTTAGAGTAAGATAAAGGATAACATAATCTCGGAGTTCAAGATAGGGGACCTGCTGTAGTAGATTCCAGTTATATAGAAGCTGAACGACCTTAAGTCAGGACCGAAGCTAAGCAACTATAAGGAGATCCATAGTTACATTTAAGAGCACTAGCGCCTCGCATAGGAACTCAAGAATATAGCCGGATCCACTAGATCGCATACCAGGGCAACAAAGGAAGGTCTAATTAAGAGATTCCACCCGTCTATCCAATATAAGCTATACAAATGGAATCCTGGAGCCGACTACTAGGAGACCTGCAGTCACATACTGAAGTGGATAATCGAGGAGATCACCTTCGTTAATGGACTAGACCCTGAGAGCGCCAGGATCTATATAGAAGAGCAAACAATGCATAATCAGAGGACCGCGTGCACCGCAAGATAACTGAAACCGCCAGTTCAGGCTTAGCAACCTCCGCTAGTTAATCCGTACCAGCCTTACTAGCTTTAGCAGCAGCAGTCGGCCTAGCTAGACCCAATAGATGAAGTCCAGGTAATAATAGAAAACATAAGGATCCAAATAATGACAGCACTGGGAGCACGCGATAATTAACGTGATCCACTATAAATTAACACTATGGGACCCTTAGGTTACTCGCGCTTCGGCTAAGGAGGTCGAGGGGGACGAGGCTCGTTCGATAGGATCATCCCTAAGAGCCGACTAGAGTTTATCCCGTTTTATAATTTCGATAGCTGCTATATTTACAGCAAGCCTGACTATAAGAGCCCGCGGTGCCCTTGCAAGGCTTACCTGGAACAGGAGAAGGTGGTTCACTTTATACCGGACCTTAAGCAATAGCGGATAGGCACCTATTCGGAACCAGGCGAATAGCTCTAGGAAGACCTAAACGATTAAACAAGACACCGAAGGATCCCTTACCTTTAGGAGTTACTGAAGGACATTTTCGTCAAGTAGAGGGGGACGTATAGATAATAGGCGATTGCTAGGAATATGCTGTTCCTTATAACACTAAGCCAGATCACTTAAAAGGACGTCGCTATATATAAAGCCGAAGAGAGCCAGTAGTATAGGCGCATCGTTAATTAAGGCGTAAAGACCCACTCTATTACCACTATCGAACTTTACAACAACCTCACGGTCGCTACCGCACTTAGGTAAGATTTCCAGTACGAAGTCACTGGCTATAACAACGATAGGTTCCGGGTTGTACAAGCTAAGCAGGAACCGATCGCCCGAGTCGCGACAGTCGAAGAGATCCAGGACTCGGACATAGAGACGGCTGTAAACGCTGCCGAGAAGCGTATATATAAGAACGATAGTTTATACGTTATGAAGGACGCTAAGCCTAGTCAGTCGATAGGGCCAGAGATAAGACTATCTGCGCAGACCACTGATCAAGATATTAAGCGTTATAAGGAACGACTGCAGCGAACTGTCGGCAATAAGAACGTCGCGATCAGCCTACTAGACTTGATAAGTGAAGTCTTAACCGCTGGTCTCGGATTACTCGAGTTAGCAAAGGAGAGCGTCGAAAGACAACAAGGAATTAAAGAGGTCGTTAATCTCAAGACGGTAACTAAGCGCGTCATTAGGAGCATAAGGACGAGACCTAAGGACGACGAAAGTACTTACCCTAGGACGGTCAACTTAGTACGGATAAGCACTAAACAACCAGAAGCCAGTATAGAAGGCTTATCTGCGCTACTCGACCGAGCCCCTGATTAGAAGGACGCGCAGCCTATCGAGAGGATTGCAAGCATGTCAGTCGGGATAAAGCCCTTAGGAAGGATCTTAATGAAAGTCGGACTAACCGGAGATAAGAGCATCCTTTAGGCCTTGGTCGATATAAGGGCGGCACTTAACATTATCTCGTCGCGCTATTACGAACAGAACTCGCTGTATATGGTCGACGGAACAATGCCAATTAAAGGATAGTCTGAGACCGATAAGCCTATTAACACTGTTAGTATATTAAAGGATTACGTGTGGCTCGCCGACTATAAGGTGAAGGACAACTTTATAGTAGTACGCGTAAAGATAACAGGCCACGATATAATCCTTAGCTTACCTTTCCTATTAAAGACACGTGCCACGCTTATCTATAACGTTCCTGTGGATACGAAGCCCTCAGCGGAATTCTTAATTGGCAACACGAAAATCAGAGTCCCTATTATACCAGACAAGAAGCAGACTAGTGGAAAGTCTCGATTAATGGCCATAGCGACGGAAAAAGCCGGGCTACTGCGCTTATTAGCCAACACAGTAGTATCCAAAGGCTGCACCACCTTAACAGGGATTTTAAAAAGATCGCATTAATAGCATTCTCCTTAAACGTCATTAAAGCAGCGGATAGCACTGATTAAGAGTCTCCACTATACGATGAGTATGAGAACAATGTCCTCCTAGGATTCTCGGACGATACCCTACTGGACTTTCTACGGTCGCTTCGAGATGAGGTCATAGGGGACGATAGGGCTGCGAGCCGCGGATCAGGACTGCCCTTATCTCTCCAGCGAGGACAGGAGGTCCGATAACACGCTATCTCGAGTTAAGTTAACACTATATATAAAATAGTGGCGTAAAAGGTCCAACCCGTCGACGACTACCCTTCAGATGGTAGCATTCTAAGAGGCTCCACGTTTTAAAAAGGTGTAGTGTTAGCAGGAATCGAGATGCCTATAAGAACAAAAGACGGGCTAATAAAGAATATACAACCACGCTTTATAACTATGCTATTAAAACAAAAGTTAACCGACGATAAATAAGCGGAAGTCCTTAATTAGCTTAAGACCTTAAAGCTTACACCTTAAGAAACGGCCGTCTGAAAGCAGATCTTACAGAACCGGGAAGCCTGTCTAGTATGGGACCTAATAAAGATAGGCCAAATCCGACACGAGATCTCACCCCTATACAACATTCGGACGGTACCGTATATAGCATAGTAAGTAAAGAACGTCCCAATCCCTAGAGCGCTACTACCAAAAGCAATTGAGGCCTTAAAGAAACAACTCGAGAGAGGTTGGCTTAAGGAATGCCACAGACTATACTGCAATAGCTGGTTCGTTATTGCGAAAAAGGACGGGAGCGTACGCTTTATTAATTCAGCTACACACCTTATTAATATCACGATTAAAGACGCGCTCCTGCTTAAAGGTAGCGACGAGTTCGCTAAGCCCTTTGTAAACTGTCAAATACTCACTGGACTCGACTTATTCTTAGGATACGACCACTGCGTACTTATAGAGACCTTGAGAGATATAATAGCGTTCTCCACACCGCTTGGAGTCCTACGATAAACAACATTGCTGTAAGGATTCACCAATTCACTAGGTCACTTTATTCGAGTGATGTCCAGGATCTTGTTTAACATTCCCAAGGAAAAGGCCGATTTCTTCTTCGACGACGTCCTAGTTAAAGGACTTACAGAGCGTTATGCTAATTAAGAGCGCTTCCCTAGTATCCGACGCTTTGTGCTGGAATATCTAGAGAACCTGGATGCCGTGCTATTTAACATAGAGCTCGCCGGAGTTTCCATTAACGGTGCTAAGTCCCAATAATGCCAGCGCCAGATCGAAATCGTTGGCTATATGTGCGGTTCCGATAGCCGCAAGCCACCCGAGAGGAAGGTTATAAAGATCCGCGAGTAGAACGCCTATAGAGACGTTAGTAAAGTAAAGAGCTTCCTTAGTATAGCAGGATGCTTTAAAGCATGGATCAACCACTATGCCATAAAATCGCAACCTTTAACCGAGCTACTATAAAAAGGAGCGCCCTTCACCTAGGGTCCTAATTAAGATTAAGTACTCAATACCCTGAAGAACAAGATCGCAGATGTAGTTACGCTTCGAAAACTAAAGTACGGTACCTATCAGTTCTACCTTAAGACCGACGTATCTGGTATAGGCTAGAGAGCTGAACTTGGCTAACTAATTAACGATAAGCACCAGCTAATTCGTTTCGAGTCCGGATATTGGAACGACGCCGAGAAGAAGTACAACTCCAATAAGTAGGAGTGTCTCGCTATCGTCAGAGCCTTACGGCGCCTACGACTGTACCTCTTTAGCGCCGAGTTTAGACTGGAAACGGACGCTAGGACGCTGCGAGACCAGCTTAATGACTGTTTAATGAACCTACTGCTATTAGCACCACTAACAAGGTGGCTGGCATATATTAAGCTGTTCGCTTTCGAAGTACACCACTTGCCAGGTAAGAAGAACGTTATCGCAGACGTATTATCACGTAAGGGCAGAGGACCATCTGATAACATCGACGACGCGAACGAAGGGGATATTGACGACTTTATTAACGTTAAGATTAACATAACCGAGCCTAATTAATAGAACCTATAGACGAAGCTGGCCGAGTATCGCCACTACTTAAAGATATTACAGCTGCTAGACTAATTACAAGACCTTACTACTCCCTACCTAAGGGGAGTAGTCACTATGTTTAAGATAGAAGCCACCCGCTTCTTTATCCATAAAGGAGTGATATTTCGTAAGGCCACAGCTAAGTCACCACTACGTAGAGCTGTGGAAAGCCTTAATTAAAAGAAGAATATCTTTACCCAGGCACACGAGGATCTCGGATATAAAGGTCGAGACGCGACCTATAAGAGGATTGCCAACTTATACTAGTGGGCCAATATATACACCGATATTAAGCAGTGGTAGTCAGAGTACCTCTAATATGCGAAAGCCTCTAATCAGCGACCAATAGATGCGCAACTCTAGACGGAACCCACAGATATCCTTCAGACCTGGGTACTCGATGTAAGTTGGACTACCACCACTTGGGCCAACCCAGACTTGGACCACCAACAAAGTCAGCTCATCCTCCTCATCGCCAACAACTTCAACCATGGATATAATAACAACCAAAACACCAATAGATAGATTAATTAAACCATTGTCATCGCCTTTCAATTGTGCATCTTCTGATATGGCCACCGATCGGGAAAAAAAGCTGCGTGCTGCTATTCGTGCCACGAAGGACGGCGCCTCCGTCCGCTCAGCTGCTAAGCAACACTCCATCCCTAGGTCCACACTTCAACGCCATATTGACGGTGGACGGACCGTTCGTGAGGCTCACGAAGAGCAACAGAACCTTTCACTACGCCAGGAAGCTCATCTGGTGCGCTGGGTCAAGACGCAGACCAAGTTAGGCTACGCGCCGCCTCACTCAAGGTTCACGATGTATACTTTAAGGATCTCTCGAGCGTCTGGAGGACCTGAGACCTTCGGAAAACACTGGATCCAGCGCTTCCTAAAGCGTCATCCAGAGTTGAAGACCTTACGCAGCGTCCGCTATGACTGGCGGCGTGCTAACGCAGCTTATTTAACAAATATCGAGGAGTTCTTCCAACGGTTGGATGACCCCTTAATGTCAGCCATCCCTCCAGCTCACACTTATAACGCCGACGAGATAGGGTCCCAGATCGGAATTGGAGACGCTCCCCTTGTTATCGGACCCTCTGAGCTTAAGGAGGTCCTCATTAAGGACCCCCTAAATAGAGAGTGGGTGACTATCGTGGAGTGCGTGGCTGGAGACGGCAGAGCGCTTTTCCCCTTGGTTATCTTCGGAGGCAAAAACGTCCAGCAGCAGTGGTTTGAGGAGGACAGACAGACAGACAGATGTATTATCGCCATACTGGGACAGTGTCCCGCCTCCCGAGGGGCATCTGGCGTGCGAGAGTCTATCTACATGTACACGAGATATCCCGTATGTCAAGCCCAATGGCAAACCTTTGGTCAAACCGTCTCCGTGGCTCCTCCGTGCGAGCTCGTTCCCGGCGCTTTCTCCGTCTGGATAGCTACTGCTTCATATAAAGTGCCCTCTACGGCCCACCAGTGGTGGGCATATGTCTTCATAGTATTTCGTTAGCGACACGAAGAGCACGAACTTCTCCGGGTCGTGTATCAGCCGTTGCCAGTATTCCTTTAGGGTTTTCGGTTCGGGGTCGAACTTTGGCTATCGGACCTGGTGTCGTCTCGTTTTCGGGCAGTGAACTAGATACTCCGGTGTTCGTAGCATACAGTATGCGCACCGGTCGTTCTGGAGGTGTCGGAACTTCTTATGGTACCAGTCGAAGTCTCTATAGCCTGATCGGATTACGAGGAGGTTATAGAGTTTCTATCTAAGGAGATTCAGCTCCTTTAGAGCCTTGAGAGTAGCCTCAGTGAATCCAAGTTCTCGGTAGCGCTTATATCCCTGTGAGGCTTCCTCCCACCATGTGGCGAACTGTTTCTTAATAGTTGTTTTCCGGAGCCGCTTTACACCTGCGTACGTGGCCTAGGTTAAGCGGTCTTCTGGGAGCGCGGCCCCTTCCTTCGCTAGCCTGTCGGCCTCTTCGTTTCCTTAAATCTTCTCGTGGCCTGGTACCTATCGAACGCGGACATCGGCTATAGTCGCTAGCTCCTGGAAGTCGAGGAAAACCTCTTGTGAGCTGGTCGGTACGCTTCTTGTGAGGCCCTGGATAACCGACGTGTTATCTAGGCAGATGTGGATTGTCGCGCCTGGGTTAATTTGATAGGCTTGGCGTAGGCCCTGCCACGCTCCGACAGCCTCTCCGTCGAAGACCTCCGCGAGGCCTAGCCGGCCCTTGCCCTGGCTGATTTTCCGCCTATCTCTGTAGATGGCAAAACCCCAGCTGACTGTCTCTCCCGGTCCCTTCGACCCGTCCAAGAAGACGACGAGGTGGGTGTCGGGAAGTTTAGACTGCCATGCGGTGAACTCTTTCGCCGCTGTCTTCTTGTCATTCTGCGGCTCCTGCTTCGGCGTGTGTCTCTTCGGGAGGTACTGCGGCCTCGGAATATCGGGCAGGAGTCTGGCTGCTCTCTGGAGTCTGGTCCGTGCTGGCTGTAGGGAGCCGTAGCTAATGCCAAGAGGGTACGGCTGTAGCGCTGTACGCGCCGTCAGCATGTGGTCTTTGTCCATTGACTGGAGCCGTTGTCCGAAGCGATAGAACGCCGTTTCTAGCGCGATTCGTGTTGTTAGGACACCTGCATCCCTGTAGAGCGTGGCTGTCGGTGTTGTCTTCTATACAGGTAGGACGGCCCGTATAGCTTCCCTTAGAACCCTGTCAATTTCATCTATATGCGCTTCTTGTCGGGTCGGCACCTCTATATTGAGCTGCCGGCTCGCTGTCTTCCTATTCTTCGTACGCCCTTCGTACCATGCCTCAGACCTGTAAGTGAGGATAGGGAGGACGCACGTGAATATGACCTTCCTGAGGGCCCTAGGCGGGGGGCCTCGCTAGGTGTTTGCTAGGCTCCGAAGGTGCTGGACGATAATCCGTGCCTACACCGCTCTCTTCTTTATATGCTCTGTGAACCGAAGCTTCGTGTTAAACCAGACGCCGAGCTACCGTACAGGCTAATTTAAGGCATAGACAGTAAGTCTATGATCTCGTGCTGTAACGCTAGGAAATTCCTCCGGGTTCTTCGTGCATATAAAGTGGAGGAGCTCGCTTTTTTCCGGGTCGATCGTAACTTTGTTCTCTTTGCCCCAGTTTAGGACATCGTTCAGGTCCTCTTTAAGCTGTCGTGCGTTTTTTTAGAGGGACTTGCTTGCTCGATAGAAGCATATATTATCTGCGTATCCAAATCGGTGTCTTATATCCTCTAGCAGAATATCTGCGATATAGAGAAGAAAGAGGACGGGGGACGCGGGCGATCCCTGTGGCAGACCGCACTGGATCGCCTATGGCGCTGTTATGACGTCCTCGAGTCGGATCCGTGCTTATCTTTCTTCCATGAAGGAGCCCACGAACTTGACTAGCTGAGTAGCCCAGCCCTGTTGCCTTATACGGAGCATAAGCCGCCTCTTAAGAGTGGCGTCAAATACGCCCTTCATATCCACAGTAAGAATCGAGGCCGTGCCTTTATTTTCGAGGGAGTGCTCGATCTTATGTATAAGACAGGCGAGAAGGTCCGAGGCTGCCTGTGTCGGTAAGGCACCCGACTGTTATGGGCTGACCACCTTGTATAGGAGCGTGATGTTCGCGATTCGTCTCGCTACGAGCCTCTCGAGGCCCTTCCCGAGGCAAGAGAGAAGCGCGATCGGTCGCCAGGAGCGGGGATTCGAGAAGTCTTTCTTGTTTGGCTTCCGGAGCATCACGACCTTAGCTGTGCGGAAGGGGCGTGGGTGATGTCCTATCCGTAGGCAGGCTTGGAAGAGTGCTCGGACAGATTCTTAGATAGCCTGCCAGCACGCTTTCAATAGCCGTACCGAGATGCCGTCGGCCCCGGGCGAGGTGCTCTTAACTGCGATCGTGGCGGCTGTAAGCTCGTCTCTGGAGATGTAGGTACTCCAAGGTAGGATACGCCGTGGTACCGTTGGGATCTCGAGGGGGTCGTCCTCGAGATCTTAGGCGTCAGTAAACCGCTCTAGAAGAGCCTTGCGTAGAGCATATGCCTTCTCTTCCGTATCTTCGATCGTCCGGTCCTCGATCATTAGAGGAGGCGCCTGTAAGGCAGGCTGCAGCTTATGCCATTGGACGACCCTATATAAGTCTTGATCGGACTGGATTGAATCGATTTGTCGTCGCTAGTATTCCCGCTTTTCTTTCCGTACTACCGCGAGGAAGCGTCTTCGTTCTTCTAGGTGTCTCCAGTCCCCTTGTTAGTGTCTTCTTGCTCTCCGAAACACGTCCCGGGCTTCCCGGCAGGCGTTAGTCCACTATGGCGCATTGCGACTGTCCTTAGCTGGCTGCTTCCCGATTATTTCTAGCGCTCTGCATACAAGGCCTAGGAGCTCTGTAGTGTGTTAGTCCAGCTGCTCCGTCGTCGGTATCCGGGGAAGTGGCGTAAGGCTTTGTACGCCAAGCTCGACCAAGCCGGCAAAGGCTTGAAGCTTATGGTCTAGTATTGAATACCGAAACTGCGTTCCTAATGTCTGGTCACGCCTAGGGATCAAAATCCGGATCGTTTTATAATCTGCGCCTGTCTGTAACCTCGGGTCCACTTTTACTGTCGCAAAAGGGATGTTAAAGAAGGCTAGATCGATAGTTCGTCCCGCTGCGTGTGTTAGGACCCCTATCTTGCTAATATAGCTGAGCCCGTTGCAGGTAGCCCAATTGTGGATCTCGATTCCCCCGTTGCGGGTTTAGGGCACGTCTGGGTCCCAGGCGCTGCACTATACATTGAAGTCTCCTGTAACCAAGTAGCGGGGGGGTGGTTGCAGATCTAAAAGGAGCCGTGTCGCTTAGCTTAGCGGCTCGTGTGAGGGTTTGTAAACGTTAATTAAGGTGAAGTGGTCAATCTCGAGCTATAAGAGGTCTCTGGATTTCCAAGGCCGCTTTTATCTCGTCTTAAGCCTGCTGTTTTTATTGACGTAGGTTATGACCCGAGGCTAAGAGGCGATTCCGTCCCAGCTATCGATCGGGATGTAAGAAGTATAGCCTGGGTGTGAGTTAAATCGGTTTCGGCCGTCGTTCGTAACGGATAGTTCTTATACGAGGACCACGTCGATATGGTCCTCCTAGCATTGTTATAGCAAGGCTGTGTGTGCTGGCGGCGACTTGCCCATATTAGCCTGCGCGACCTGTAGGACTTGTCGTCCTGGCCTGGTGCGTGTCCGGTGTGTCCGATAGTTTGTTCTATTCATCGTCCCCCGTGCCTATACGGTCGAGCACGCTGTAGTCGACGCGTGGAACATTCCGTAGGCTGCGCTTCGGCTTATCTTCGTGGGTGGCCTGGGGCCGTCTTCCTAAGAATTCTAGAGGCGTATAGGTAGGATCCTCCATGGTCGCATCAGTGGTGTTCCTATCGGTATCCGGCCCGGTCTCCTCTTATACGTTGCTTCCTTAGCTTGTTTCTCGGGGTTAGGCTGCCTTGTAAAGGAGACTGCCCGTTTGGCGGATCTTCGCAAGCTCGTTTCGCGTAGGGCGTACGAGCTTGCCATTCTTCACGACCGGCTTCGCCGGACAGTTCTCGTGGTTTGCGGGAGCCGGCCTGTAGCAGTTTGCGTATCGCGGGCGGTCCTGACATGGCTGCGGGTGGCTATGTCCCGACGGGAGCCGGGCGCTGCAGTTCTCGCATCTATCGGTTCGTGTGCAGACTCGGCTCGGGTGGTATCCTTAGCAGCCTGGGTTGTGTCGGCTGGGGGGCATCCGCTTCTCGATTAACCGGGCGGGCCCGCTCGCTGCGAAGAGCCGAAACGGGCGGACTTTCTGAAGGAACGAGATGATGCATGATCTCTTGTTCGTCCCGGGGACCGGCTCCTGTCGTGACTATCGCACGCTCACGGGCTCGATACCAGTCTACGCAACGACTTCTTCTCGTAGGAGGGGAGTGGTCTCGAAGGTCTCGCCGAATACGTTCGAAAGGTGCGTCGGGCAGCCGGGGACCACGTAGTTCACCCACGTGATCGGGACCTCGACTGCATCCGCTCGAAGGCTTCGAGCTAGTTCCTCCTTCCTTCGGAGGAGTAATTCCCTCGTTTCCTTGTTTCTCGGACAGACGGCAACGCCCGTAGCCGTATGGTAGACATCGGGAACGTCCACAAGGGATAGGTCCATGGTCTTATATACGGACTGGCGTAGGGCGAAGTTGTATTAGGTATGTGCCCAGCCTCGATGTTCCTCTAAGATCCTGACGAGAACTCGGAGGTCTTCTTATTGATTCGTTTGCTGGGTCCGCTTATGTGTACCGTCCTGGAGTGGTGGCTTCTGTCTGGCGCGGGAGATATCGGCCTAGCTGCGCGTGGGGGCCCTGGAAAGCTCCGCATGGGTTGGGCCGCTCTCCTGTAGGAGGCGTTCGTTTAAGTGGGGGCTAATTGTGACATCTGTTTTAGCCTGAAGGAATACCGTGAAACCTTTCGTAATCTCCGCGGCTAGCTCCTTATCTTCGTCGCAGTATTCTTCGATGATGCTGTCTAGGGCGTGGGCGATTTTGGTGAGCACCGATCGTCGGGTATTGTGCCGTTTGTCTATATCGCGCAAGATTAGGGTCAGTGCGTCCGAAGCTGGCTGGTGTGCTTGGACGGTGGTCGCGGCTTCTTCCGTCGTCGAAGCTTCTCGAGTGTCGTCGACCTTCCTTCGGTTTCGCAGTAGACCGTTCGCAAGGGCCTCATTCTGCCCCGTTCGCTTCCTCTTATGCGTATAAGTGGGAGTCGCTTCTTCGAGGTGGTCGGGAGGGGCGTTTCCCGTCATCACCTCGTCGTTGATGTCCTCGCGGGAAGGTGAGGCCATCACGACGATGGTCCCAGAGTCCATCGGGCCTCTGGGTTGGCGTTGAGGCGCCGTTGGAGGGCTGTTAAGGAAATAGCAGTGAATAGCAGGCTGGCACTAACAGTAGGTGCCAGAAAAGAATAAATAGGAAGGAAGGTGTGGTTTGAGGAGGAGATGCTAGGAGATGATGACCTCAAGTCCTGGAGGTTCGCCTCTAGCGGTTCTGGCTGGTCAAGCAACGAGATAGCGCTGCGCTGGCTACGTGAGGTGTTCCTCCCTCAGACGAAGCCTCAAAACCATCGCCAGTGGCGTCACCTTATCATCGACGGCCATAACAGCCACATCAACGAGCCTTTCCTCCTGGAATGTCTCTAAGCGCGAGTCTGGCTTAATTTCCTCCCAGCGCACTGCTCACAAATCCTCTAGCCCCTCGACGTCGGCCTATTCTCAGCGTTGAAGCGCAGGTTCAGGTCCATTTTGCGTGCCACCTGCTATTCCATGATGGTTACCGTTGCCGGCAAGCCAGAGTTCGTGGCTGCTTGGAAAAGAGCCCGAAATGAAACCCTAACGATAGACAAGATCCTGAGAGGCTGGGAGGCAACTGGCATCTTTCTAAGAGACCGTTCCAAGCCTCTCAATAGCAGGCTCACTGCTTAGGCGGACGCGCAGACTGCAGGAGAACCGGAGCGCGCGAAAACACCAGACTAAAGCGCAGCGTTAAACGAAAACGAACTTGAGACTCCGAAGAACAGCAGGTAAGTGAAGGAATTAGGGCTTCGTGTGTTAGCAGCGGATAGCGCGCTCGCGACTGCAATGCAGCGCCGAGGCCTTTGGAAGCTGCAGAAGGCCTTCGACATCCTTACCGCCAGCAACGTCGCTTACGAGCAGGAAAATGAGCAATTAAAAGCTGCACTCGAGAGACAGCGACCTCGAAAACAGCGTCGAGTCCTTCCTAAGTCTCAACAGGCGTTTGTTGATATGGAGGACATCTCGCAAGCTAGGGATCAGCTGAGGGATGAAGCGGACCAAGTTCGCCCACGGAGGTTTACGCGCCAGCAGCAAAATAGGCGGTCGGAAACACGACAAATTGAAGATAATTGGGACCATGAGATAGAGGAGGTCCTTGAGGAGATACAAGTCAAGTATTAGCTAATTAGGCCTGGTTGTGGCTGCAAAACACCAAAAACCGTCTTAAGGGGTCTCATGATAGGTGTGGTGGCCCAAGTCTGGATTGGCCCAAGTGGTGGTAGTCCAACTTACAGTATATACCAGCTTGCTAAGGATTCACCGCAACTGTCGAAGCGCGCTACAAAGCATCAGGCTACCTTAAGGCTATAGCACTGAAGAAGATTAACTCGGCAACTATCGTGCGGTTTATCAAGTCACGTATTATCTACTAGTATGGCTGCTTTTAGCGCCTCAAAGTAAACAGCGGCTTAAAAAATAAAGGAGAGGTTATTAAAGCTGGTAAGAAGTTAGGCTTCATAGTTATACTAGGACCCGCCTACAGTTCGAAGACTCAAGGCTTAATCGAGAACAGGCATAAGAGCATTGCTAAGTCGCTAATAAAGATAACCGACGGGTCTGGTAAGAACTAGGTGGCGTTACTACCCTTAGTTATGTAGGCCGACAGGACTGTGGTCCGGTACTTTAGCATGTCCTCATACCGACTCTTATATAGAAGGGAACCCTTGATGCCCTTCGAATTAAGCATTCCGACATAGCGGATTATGAACTGGAACGAAGATATAAGCCAAGAAGAGCTGATCACTAGAAGGGTGCGAATGCTAGAGAACCGACCTGCGGACATCGAAGCGACTTGCCGAGCGATCGCGTCTTAAAGAAAACAACGTGCGCAAGACGTTAATCAACGCAACAAGGCCAAGTTACGAAGTTCACCGCTGACGACTGAGCATCTGGTCCTTGCTTACGACTACGTCCGCCACATCGATATGTCCAATAACCGGAAGCTCCAGTACCGATAGATAGGACCATACAGGATCGTCAAAGCGTTACCTTATAACCGTTTTAAGCTCCAAGACGTTATAGAAGTCCCCATCTGAGGAGTCTTTCACGGCGACAGGCTGAAGGCCTTTAAGAAGGACCCCGACGGAACCTGGGAACCGCTTAATACCGACAAGGATAGATGGAGTCAGGAGGACCCTTAAGCACCTATACCTGGTCCTGATTAAGACAAACCACCCCTAAAAAGAAGGGGCAGACCACCGAAGAAACCTCCGTAAGAAATCAGCATCGATAAAGCCACGAGTTTAAGACTACCGCCGACCTAGTTAAGAATCCAAGTTAAGATCCCTTCGGGTATATAGGAAGGCTACGTTAAGTATCCCGAGTACTTTTAGGTCTCCTAATAACCTTGTTTAAAAAGGACAGTCGTGGTACTTTCGCTACACAGTTCCTTAGTTTCACCGATTTCCCGTTTTCCTTTCTACTGTTCTAGGGGACGTGTTATACCCTTATAACGACATTCAGTTTAGATCCTGCGCTTTAAAACGCTAATCAAAATATTCCACTCGTTACCTGATGACTGCTGTTTAATATAGCAGTATATCTTAACTTAAAAAGCGACGATAAAGAAGACGATTGTATATAAATTATAGCCTCGGTATAAAGCTGGCCTATAAAGACCAAAGAAAGACCAAACTCCGAACGCGTATGCCTTAATTAAGGGTATATATAGGCGTAGCGTACACCTTTCCCCTTACCTTAGTTCCACGAAGCCTAGATAGCAAAGGAATCCCTGCTTATTTTTTCCAGTTCCTTTCCTTTAATAACTAAGCCGCCCTTAGTATCAGTAGACAATAGACTGAGCTTCGTCTTTCCCCTCTTTTAAAGATCTCTAAGCATCTTCCTATGGATACACTAGCTACACAAGGTATTACGTCTAACTATTAAGCAGTTACTGTAACTCGTATAATACTGAGGGAGAGAAACACAACCGAAGAATAGCGCTATACTGCGTGTGTCCTCTGTATTAGCATCCCGTAGCAGGGCCTCGCAATGTTCGCAAGGTATGGGGTTTGCTTTCCTATACGCCTGGACTAGGATAGCAGCTGCCGTCTCTTCTCGGGATAGCAACTTGCCGATAACCCAGCCGAAAGGACCACCACGGTTTGCCTTTATAAAGATAGGTGGAAGCTGTTAATTAGGGCGGTACCACCCTAAGATATTCTGGACAGCCTAATTATCCTTCCCCTCGAATAACGCTCTATCGAACACCCACTGCAAATAGGTGTGCTTATTAGAGGGTATAGTGGTGATAATTAGATAGTCCAGGATTTAATTAAGATATTCCACCGGTTAAAACAGGGCTAAGCATACTGGTTAAAGGGAAGCGACTTACCGCTAAATGAGTATACGAAATCGACTTCGAATTCTTATTGCGCTTACCTTTGTTAAACTCCGAATACTTTAAGAAGAACTTACGCACCTACGACAGGTTGTCGAGATATAGTTTAACCATTTCGTCGCCTTCCTTAACAGCCGGCATCAAATGGATTGCTTCGTTAGCGCACATAGTGTACACAGCCCCGTCGCGAAACCCCTGCCGCTGCGACTGCGATAAGAGAGGCAGCCGGTACTGCTCTAGATGCTAGGAAAACATAGCGACAACTTAAGGAAGATGTTAATTAAGATAATGAAGATATAAGTGTGTGTGTTATTCTAAGGGACGAAGAGAGACCAAAGGCGCAATAATATAAAGAACAAAAGAAGAACAAGGACGGATACAGCCTAATTAAGTCGAGACTCCGTAATTATTCACAACGCTAAATGACAATAAGTGACTAACAATATCGGATAGCTATTTAATACCGCAATTAACAACTCACCGAAAGTAGTCACGCGCCCTCCTTACGAGTTATAAAGCGACCTGGAGTCTCCTAACTTAAAAGCCTCCAAGGATAAGTATTTGATATCGCTCCTCTGCTCCTGTAAGCACTCCTCTTCCCTCCAATAACATCCTCCGCACCTCTGGTCACCAGAGAATATCACACACTACTCGTACCCCCGAACTGCATACTATTAAGGAACCCTATTCTACCTTGATCACCTTCCTGTCTTGATTAAGACTTTCCATTATAGAGGACGTCTATTTCGGCCAGATAGAAGGCTTCAACGTCTTCTAAGGGAAGAAGCCAGCGCTGGTGGCACTACAAGAGAGTATTGCGAAGGATTACGACGCTGACCTCTAGAGCGTCGAGACTAACAACAACCTCCCAATTAGCCATCTATTCGAACGCAGTGAGGACGGTATTCCCTTAATCACGAAGCTTCCGGACACGGCAGTCGCGACTAAGGCCGAGAAAGTGACCCGCGACTAAGCGGAACCAACTATATACTTAGTAGCGATCTAGGAAGCAGTACGTCGGTTCGTACTGAAAGGACTAGTCAGTTACTTAGATACTAAGAATATCCTAGCGCTATTATAAAATGCGAATAAAAGAACGGTCTTCCTTAGCACGATTAATATAAACCACAGCATATAGAAAGAGCATATCTCACCTATAACTAGGTCTAACTAGGAGAAAGGACTATGCAATAACTTTGCTATCATAATTAACGCGAAGCACCTAAACAGCGATAAAGAGAACCACCTGCTGTGCGTCTACAATAAGAATCGGCTCCACGTTTTCTCCCCTTTTAAAATGACAGACGACCTATACCTCGACTATAGGTACCACGCTAGGCCGAGTGGTCTAAGAGCGCATCCTAAACAGAAGATGTGAAGGCAACTAGGGGAAAGTAGTCAACATCTATAAAGGCATCCACGTGAATGCACTCTAAGTAAACAATCACTTTATAATCCTACTAGCCTGGCACCTCTCTTAAGGTACATTGAATAAGGAATTCGTTAAGGAAGTCGTTAATCAACGCAACTTCACTGCTGCTATATAACGAATATACCAGGTTATATAAAGGAACTATAACTTCCGTTTTAATATCGATAACTATAGAACTAATAAAGACAGCCTCCTGCCTTTAGGAGAGCCACCTAACAACTTGTCTGCAGAGACCAAGCCTGGATTAAAGATTAGCTCACTTCACTAGGACGAACTAGAGAACCTAGGAAAAGCAATTGGATATAAGAGATCCTCGGTACCTATACCGAAGTAGGAGAGCACTATAAGGGACAACACGCCAGTACGTAACTAGGACTCACTATAGTCAACCCCGATTAAAACAATGCGCGCGTCGTTGACAAGACCTTTGCCTATCACGAACCAGAAGAACTGGAAGACAGGAACCCAGGACGCTGTCTTTCGTATTATCTTCAGGTACGCCGAAGGCAAGACCATACTAGGAGCGGACTTTAACGCCCTCACATCGATGATTAACACGACGCTCAGGTGGTGTTTAACAGAAGACACACTGTTGGCGCTTAACGATAAGCCCAACGCCCTAAACGACCTAAACAACGATATATAAGCACGATTGCGAACGACCTACGTGGACAGCTACATCTGTATCTACAGAGCAGCGCATAACGATGAGGACTATAGTCCTTAGCTGCTGGTGATCTTTACACCAGGACTACAGCATACCATAGTGTACACGTTTAGCGATAAAGATAACCAGGTCGTTGCCGAGAATATAGGAGAGTTATTTCGATAGGCTTTAAATAGAACCAACCTTGCCAACAGGTTCCCGAACTTTAAGATCAGCTGGACGCCCTGCTATTACAACCGACAGCAAAGATGGCGTCACGCCTATATAGCTCTGTTAGTTATCTAGATAGCGTATAATATTAATAAGGACAGCAACTTTATGCACATCTCTAGTAAGCTGCGCGGGGTGGAGAACCAATTGGATTATATCATGGTCAACGAACTGGCAGCGTCAGTTAGGTTAAATGTGGACATACAGCAGACCTGGACTGCAGTGAACGTTAATCCGGATACACCGTCTACACAGACATTAACAAGACAATCATCACGACCAACATCGAGACCAGCCTCCTAAGGATCAACGTCTGCCATTAAAGCACAGCCTGATCAGAGACAAGTACTATCCATACCGCCTAACAGATAGAGGGGATCTTCCACAGGTCAGGCGTCAGGTTAACTATCCGGTAGACGTATAGCGCCGCTCTCAGCTAAAGAACTAACACGTAGAGGTATTTCGAATATGGGATTGACGACTCCCACGCTTACACGTACGGCTACTACCCTTAGGTTAAGCTCTTCACAGAGACCTGGCGACACTGGCAACGAGCCAACAGCAGGCCCATCTAACAGCGGATTAACGAGAACGACTTCCAGAGGCTAAATCCCGGCCACAATCCCTAAGGAAGCCGCTGATTAAGAGCGACCCACGCCAGGAGGTCCAGCAGACAGAGGCCGACGACAGACCCGTCGATCCACCAGATCCGAGAGATATACTGCTAGCAACGCAGAGCCCGCATAAGCAGCGTATACCGAGGAGCCCACGCAGGACGACCCTGCAGACCTAGACGTCGACTTAATAAGCAGCGAGTACCCGCAGGTCGGCACATTGACCAAAAGCAAGCATCACATGCAGCCTCGTATGCTAACGTACACGTACGACCTCAGCTGCACGGCAAGAGACCTTGTCTCCGACGTCGACGGTTCTTACCTGGGAATGATAAGAGGGCAACGGGCGCAAGCCCTTGATTAAGGAGGCCGTTTAAGTTACGCAAGGGTTGGGGATACCAGAGAGGACGCTCTGACCCGTCCCATTCCCACGGCGCCTGCGGACTGGCGCGGATAGAACGACATGCGACTTCGCATAACCGCCTTACAGGATGCTTGGCGATAGAATTTGCCGGTTTATAAAGGCCGATAAGAGCGCGCTGCCCGTCGCGCAGGAATAGTCGTAGGGAACGAGCCTAAGGAGATTAAGGAGGACATCTACGGGGTATCAGACTAATCAAGGCCTTATATAGACTAGCCCCTTCATTAGAGTCTGGTCGCTCTTATACACACTGTATTTTAGTTGTGATGCTTTTTCATTTTGACATTCGGTACGATCGCTTCCCGACTAGGGGACGGTTGAGACGGGGCTAGGGTACATAAGTACCCAATGCCAGGGGTCTGATTAAGGACTTGCACCTATAAGTAGCCGTCCAGCTTCCACCGTAGAGATAAGACAACAACAAGACATGTTCACTTCTTTTTATCTTTTGAGACCATCACTCGTAACCGTTTTTATCCCAGTTATTGTCCCAGTTGGACCTCACTTTTACTTGGGTGATAGATGTACCCTTGATTAAGGACTTGCACGTCCTAAATCGAGGGCATGTCTATCACATTATCAGGGATCGACCTCACGACCGCGTCTTTCCACCAGGCACTACACCTAGTGTTTGTCTGTTCTAGTATAGTAGATATTTAAATAGTACTATAAGGTATTGTTAATAAACCTTTAGAATATAATAAAGGCTCTAGTTAATTTAAAAGGCATAACTAATAACTCGAATAAGTTAAAACGGGTATAGAATACAGTCAGGTATTCTTATCCCTCTTTAATCTTGATCTCGTTAAATACTATAATAATGTCGACCTTAAAGAAATACTTTATTCCCTTTAGGTTATTTAGGGTCTCCTTAACTAGGGGTAGCAGGTAACAGTCTTTAATAGTGATGTTATTTAAGGCGCGGTAGTTGATATAAAAGCGGAGCCCTCCTTTAGGCTTCTTAACAAACAGGACAGGGGACGCGGCCAAGGATAAGCTAAGTTAGACAAACCCTTTCTAAAGATTCTCTTATAGTTACTTTTTTAATACAGCCAGTTCTTTATAGGACATAACATATAAGGGTCCAAAGGGGGGCATTTTCCCTTTCATCAGTTTAATCTCGTAATCGTGATCTCGGTGTGGTGGTAGTTTCTCTGCCTCTTTCGGCGAGAACATATCTTCGAATTCTTACAGTTTTAGCGGGAGTTGCTTAAATAAGGGCGGACCAGCCTTTTAAGATAAGTGCTCGTCGATCTCTTCGACGGTGACAGGAAGCGCGGCGTATCCTTTCCTCAGGTACACTAAGTAGGCGTAAGCGGTAATTAAGGCGACTTCCTATTAGGATAAGGCCTCTAAACAGTTCGGCAAGTTCTTTAGGCGGGCTTATATAGGGACGTTATATATAGCGACGATTTTTATAGGTCTCTTTAATATATTGAAGTTCTAATAATAGAATTCGCTATCGAATATGAACGTGTGATTTACGAAACCCACATATAGGTCGTGTATCTTAAACCACGGGATTTCAAGGATAACAGAGAAGTAAACTAGCTGGGTTACAAAGAAACGTAGCCGTTTCTCGTGATAATCGTTTATCCGTATCGAATATTCGATAAAGTAGGTAACCTTTCCACTCTTACTTAGGCGACCGTCGATCACCTCGATCTCGAACGGTCTTTATAAGGGCCGTATTAGCAACTTATAAGCTTCAGCTTAGCTGCAGTTAATAAATACTTTAATAGCGGCTTTAAAGTCAGTTAAGGCGTAAGTCGGTAAGGTGTAGTTATTGGAAATTAAGGTGACAGGTAAAACTATAAGCTTTCTATATATATCTTCTTCTTTATAAATAAATAGGCTATAAATAGAATAAGTAAATATTAGTAAGGGTAACGGAGTTAAGGCGCTGGGCTCGAGAGCCTATAAACAACTTAATATAGGTTTATACTATTTAATAACTAGGGACTCTTAGTACGCAGTTCCTAAAACCGGTTAGCAGACACAATTATAGCGGAGATAAGCTAGGGAGACTAAATAAGCGTGGGTAGTTACCAAGTAGGTAAATTCGTGGACATCGTAAGTGGCAGGCTTTCTTGAGGGCTTGGAGTACGGGCTTAGCGGAACTAAACAGGTCGGCGGTCAGATTCGGGGTATTGGGCGACTATATGGCCTTTATAGCTGCACCGAAAACATTCTCCTCTCTCTTTTCGGCTAGATAGAGAGCGGAGGCGGCTACGTTAGTAACTTAAGTCTATAAGATTACCGGCATCAGTCTTAGCAGCAGGTAGGCGGGGTTCGTTTTTAAGAGGTATATTAGGATTAGCAGGGATAGTAGTACTATTAGCCTTAATTGTTCCTTTATAACTATTAACTTAATACTAGTGCTAGCGAAATCGGTTATTAAGAGTTTAAAGATAATAGGTAAACGTGCAATACTCTCTTATAAAGGCAGGGTTATATAGCAGCATATCCTAGATCTCTCGGGACACGCCTTAAGATAGTAAAGAGGGCAAGGCAGCTTTAAGGACTTCGCTTTCTAACGCAAGCCTCTTAAACTCAACAAAGAAAACGCTGAAGTCGAGGTTCCGTTATTTTAAATTATATAGTTTGTTCTTAACGTTTTACTTCTAGTCCGAGTCTTTAAAGGCTTCTTTTAAGTAAGATAGTATATTAGTATAGTCTATAAACTTCAGGATTCTATACTGGATACAGGGTAGGATTAGGTTATAAGGTTTTTTAAATAAATAGCTAGCGATATAATTTAAGCGGGAAATAGCAGATAGGAATTAGTTGGTGTTAAAGACTATCTTTAAATGGACTTATTAGACGAACCTCCGAAGGTTGCTTCGAGTTCTATCAAACTCCTTTAAGTTAAGGATCTTTTTATTAAAAGAGGTGGGTTTGGAACGTAAGGTAGAAGCAGATATAAGCATTCGCAGAGTATAATTTACCGGCCCTTTAATAGCAGGTTCGGGATAGGGTGACTGTTTAATTGGGGGTGTCTATATAGTAAGGAGGCGGCTTAAAGGAGGCGTTCGTTATTAACACAGAGGTCGACGATAGTCTTTTAGTCCTTATTTAAGCGGCCTTTTTAATAGCGGACTATCCCTTTTTTTTCTGTAAAGGCGATTTGGACGGAGGTAAGGGAGGAGTCCCTTTTAGCTAAAGCAGAGTCCCTTTTAGCTAAAGCAGAGTCCCTTTCAGCTAAAAAGGTTTCCAGGTTCGAGATATACCCGCGTAACGTGCGTAGGTACAGTAGCTATCTAGACGCATCGTCCTAGACACTCGCGAGCAGTTCTCCGGGATCTTCGGTATCGGTAGGTACGGTAGGTCGGTTCGACATTTCGAAAGCAGTGTTGAGCTTAAGAGGAAGCTACATAATATTAAGGAGTAGGCAGGTAGGTGGATAACAAAGTTAATTCAGGTTCTATACTACAGGTCCAGGTTCCTATTCTGTCGGTACAGGTCAGGCTTAGTGGACAGGACGTAGCTTAAAGAGCTACAACTGAAGTCTTCTCGGTCGCAGACTTCTTATTAAAATCCCTAACGGAGGTCCGTACCGAGCGGTCTTAACAGAACTGCATCACGGGACGACTAATCCGTAGCCAGTTTAGGATGTCTCAGAGGCTGCACTGTGCCGGTACGGTCTGTCACGGTCCACCCCGTGACAGAGACGTGCTAACGCTGTATATTCTATTAATATTGTTAAGTTCTTCGATTAACTAGATGACCCCTTTATATCGGCTATCCCTCCTGCTTATATTTATAACGCTGATAAGATAGGGACGATAGTCGGTATCGGAGACGCTCCTTTAATTATTGAACCTTCTAAGCTTAAGGAGGTCCTTATTAACGACCCCCATAATAGACATTAAGTGATTATTATAAAGTATATGTTTAGCAATAGCCGAGCCCTCTTCTCTTTAGTTATCTTTAACAGTAAAAACGTTTAATAGCAGTGGTTTAACGACGAGATATTTAACGACGACGACCTCAAATAGTAGAAGTTCAGCTTTAACAGCTTTAGCTAGTTAAGTAATAAGATAGCGTTACGTTAGCTATATAAGGTGTTTGTTTTATAAACGAAGCCCTAGGATTTTCAATAGTAGCGCTATTTAATTAGCGACAGCTATAACAGCTATATTAATAAGCCTTTCTTTTTAAAGTGCATTTAATTAAAGGTCTAGTTGAATTTCCTTCCGGCGTACTACTTATAGATTCTCTGACCACTTAATGTCTGCCTTTTCTTAGTGTTAAAGCAGCAGTTCCAGTTTATCCCATATACCACTTACTCTTCTATAATAGTTATAGTTGCTAGCAAACCAAAGTTCGTGGCGGCTTAAAAACAGGCTCGGAGTAAAGCCTTTACAAAGGAGAAAATACTTCAGGGTTAGGAGTTAACTAGTATCTATTTAAGAGACCGATTTAAAGTGCTTAATAGAAGGCTAGCTATATAGGCCGATACTATAACTATAGACGCACTAAACCAGTTAAAAACATTAAATAGAGCCCTTTAAGCTTTAAAAAACTATCTCTAGACTCTTAAGAATAGTAAGGACTTAAAGGAATTGGAGATATCTATGTTAACAAAGGATAGTCTACTGTAGACTACCAGGGTCCGCTATATAAGCTATCAGGTCTAAAAGGCCCTTAACACTCTTAACGCTATTATTGTGGGACTGCAGTATAGCTAAGAGCAATTAAAGGCTATATTAAAAAGATAGAGACCTTGAAAACAGTGTAGAGTTCTCTTTAAGGCCTAGTAAGACTTTGTTAACATAGCAGATATCTAATAAGCTAAGGATCAGCTACAGGACAAGGCTGTGTCTCAGCGCCCGTGGCGCTCTATATGCCGCCAGCTAAATAGACAGTTGGAATCGCCCCAGATTGAACCAGACCAAGACGAGGAGATAGAGCATGTCGAGGAAGAGATACGCGTTCAGTTTTAGCTATAGAGGCCTCATGGTGGCTGCAAAACACCATAGTGAATAGAGTGGTGTTGATATTCTAGTGACGTGGCCCATACAGAGGGTGGCCCGTTCAGTGGGGTGCTAACTTAACAGTTCCGCGCCTGCAGAGTAAGCGACATAGTTGAACCGAAAAACGCCAGTCAAGCAAGTGAAAAGACGTAGGCCCCCGTACTTATTTAAGTGCCAGCCCCTTAGTGAACCACGGTCTTAGCACGACTATTTAATTAAAGCCCGAGTGAGCACCCGCTTATATCTCGCCTAACGAACACGAAGATCTCTGGAACATCCTCTTCTTGTTCTTTTCTTTATTTTTCTGCCAATCATCATTTGATTAGGACTACGCAACGCGACGATAGAAGTCAAGTTATGAGCAGTGTCATCGCGCCAAGTACATTGCGGCCTCTCAAACTGGTATCAAATTTCCAGGAAGAAACGACTCCATTACTTCGAGGGGTACAGTCTTGTAGCTATACTGCATGGAGAACTCGAACAAGAGATACCTAAGTCTCGTGGAAAAAGATTCTTGGCTTTCATGCACAGTAGTCCCAATTGCCATGGGCAGGAGACGCTCGACCGCCTTAGAGAAAATGTGCGTAGCCGTCGACACGTAGCAGGAGGAACAAAAATCTCAACCAAGAAGGCATCAGCCTTGGGAGGGAACAAGCCACGCAAGGGTGGGAACCAATCGCACTGCAGGAATGGCATGTTGGTAAAAGGACAACCATCCGACGGGGCCTGTCGTGCCGGGAGGAGAACATGCCTACAGGAGAATCTCGATTGTAGGGGGCACCCTCAAAAACGACTACACCGCTGCTCGGGCGGGCAAGACCAACGTTACGGCATCCGTCAACGAACAGCACGAGCCAAACCTCGTAACGAGGACCCAAGCCATCAAGAAAGGCTGCAAGATCTGGCAAAACAAATAAAGGTTGCTTTATTATAAGCCCGGCCTGGAATAGCTGACGCACGTTTTAACATTCTTCCTTGCCCAGAAGCCCGAATTCCGTGGCTCTTCAGGACAGTTGATTTAGTTTACTTTTTCAAGTGCTTTTTATTGTTTAATTTCTAAGTGAAGTTGTTCGCGATATGGAGGGTGGCGAGACTTTAGCGGTGGCCTAAGTTTAGCTTGACCCGTGTGGCTGATGTTTAATTTATACCAGATGTAAACAGCCACTTAAGCCTAATCAGTTCATTAACTATCTCTAAGTTGATTGGCCCAGTTCAAAGGCTTTGATGTAAGAGAACGGTACACTATAGTGGCTTTCAACTCAATAAGTAGTATGAAGTTCACCAAATTGTGTGGTTGTTGACGGTGGCCAAAATAGCTGCTTCGTCAACCCAAATCTCTGCATGCTCTGATTGCTACGATCATTGCGAGCGCAGTCGAATTTCACAGCTAATCAAATATCATGAATTCCATTCATTACGATGGCTAGCGCACATATTCCGACAACCATTTTTACCAGCACAGCACTTTTGCGCGCGCTGCCTGATTTGGTCTCTCTGACCTTTGCCGCCTCTACCGTAGCGACCGCGGCGTTAACAGCCGAGTATTCCGACTCGGCACTTTGGACGATACCCTCAGCGGTGAGTTTGGCCTCTCCTACAGCGGTAGCTGCAAATTCCTTGGCGCTCTTTACTGCAGAGCTGGCGACTTCGATAGCGCTGGGGCCCTCGCTAGCGAGCGACGTGATGGCAGAGATGCCTTGGTCGATGTCCCCACCTACGGCGGAGGTGGCATGGTCAATGAAGGAGCCTATGTCTATCTGTCGAACGTGGATAGAGGGGTGGGGACTTGTTTGAGGTGAAGTCGCTGGGCTGGCGAACGACATGGTGCTAGAAACCAGCGTGAGAAGCAGTGAGGTATTCGCACTAAATATGCCGTGTTTAACTGGGGTCAACAAGATCACCTGGATCCCAGTCAATTTCTTTTGTGTGTTGAAGTATGACTTAGAGCAAAGCAGCATAGACCGCACATTTTTAAAGCTGAAGTACAGCAATATTTATATGTCTACACCTCATTTCTCTAGCTGGTTGCCATAAAAGCGGCCGCCCAACTATGACTGAGCCATCCTCGTAGGGAACCAATCGGCGAACGCTACGTGGAAGGATCTTATTACACTAGCCGTTGCCTCAATTGCAGTGAGGACCCAAATGGTGCATCCTCTAGATCAGGCAGTGGAGGTTCAAAAAAAGGTATAGGTTCGTGTGTCTTCAGGTACTTACCTACCTCCAGCCTGCCAAAACCATTTTGTATTTTTCTTTCCTTCTCACCGTGCTATCCTTATCCCATATACACTTCAATTACGGGCTTTCACAACTGTATCTTGTGACATGAGGCACAGTCAAGATACTGTTCATCTGCAGTAATACAGCCCAATGACGATTTTCAAGGTTCACGTGCCGATGACTTTATCTAGTAAGAGTCCAATGATTTTTAAAGTTTGCGCGGCCTCGGCAGTAAGTCCCGTAGCTCCGACGCTAAAGTAGTAGGTTACAGATTCTCACGTTCTCCGGACCGGAACTCGGCACCAAATGAAAGTTTTGTCTAAGGGGGCATCGCCATTTATTGTTCAAATAGTGGGAACGGCAGAATGAACTTTAGGTCCTCTTATCCGCCGCGGCCTAAGCTTCTACAATGACGCTTGCATGCATTTGAGCAATCCATAAACGATGGGCCGGTCAGTACAGACACAAACAGATATACCCAAGGCTTCATCAAGCCTGGGAGAACCCCAGGTAAGTCAGGGACTTGCCTATCCTGAACACTGTGTTTCCGATGATTAACTGTAGGTAACTGATTGAAGAACTAACATACCATGTTTAAATTGATTCTCTTTAGGTCGGTGGGTTTGGGTCAATCTACAGTTGAGGTAGATGCGTTGATTGATCACTGAGGTAATAACTGTTCTTGCTAGGAAATGCTAGTGACTGATATATCAAGTCATTCGCCCACTGATGTTCTTTGATCATGGGATCTATGCTTCGATCTCATGATACTACTCAATGGTTCGACCGGCCGATCCATCGGTGTCTCCTGATTCATGTATCCTTAGCAATGATTCAGTCACTTGATCTGCATCTTGCTCTGTGGTGTCTCATGTGGCGATGCGTCGAGTCTTCGAGGCAATTGTTTCCAGTGGATTCCGCTTAGCTGCATATGCACTTAAATTCCTTTGCCATATCTGGTTGAGTAGGGAGGTTCGCAACGTGCAGGTCAGCGCATGGGTCGTAATAGTGTGATGTCGACTTTCCAATGACCTGTTTCCGTCCGCAGACTTCAGGTTTACCACTCATTGAAATCGGAACTTTCTCCACTCAATTACGCATTTGTATCTACTCACTAAGGAAGTGTCATAATTTGAAATAATTCAAATATTATACACAAAAGCCGTCAATAATCTGGCACACACTGATCCATCAGTGCAATCTTGGGGTAAGGCCTCTTGTCCCCCCTCTATACTGCTGTTTTGAATGACGCAGGAGACGGGCTTACAGGTTTCTTGGTCCTACATCAGTGGAATTAAGAAGTGACAGCCGCTACGATCACCTAGCTAGTCACTGTAAGGAGTAGCATTAATAAAGCTGGAATAGATGGTGATGACGTATTGGGTCATTGCCTCAGGTTTTGACTGCCTCATGGGGCAGTAGCTGATTCAGACACAGTGTAACAGCGAGTTTCTTGTGGCAGGAGGCAGATAAAGAACGCAAGCGCATCATGGGATACTAGGAAAGGGGAACAGCACACTACTTTTTCATCGAAGCTTTGCTAGCTTCAGTGGTATTTTTTATAAGTCCGCACGAATGGAAACACATCAGACTTCGTCTAGACTCTAATTAGAATCCATGTGACGTATGTCCACTGCGATCTATATCTGCCTATTTAGCGATGGATGATGCTAGTCACAGTCGAAACACACCCTCTTACGGAATGCGGCCCTCTAGTGGCGTTTAAAGTTCACCTACTAGTAACACAGACTAGTAAGTGGGGATGCGTATTAACAAGCTAGTATTTGCCTGGTCTTGATTGTCTTTGCCGCAAGTCCGACGCCGGAGTTTTAAGGTACCGCCCGCATTCATTTTGATATGACCGGAAAGACGGCACTGATTTGGACCATCGGTTGAAAAATATGTCAACCTCCACTAATCACTCCCGGAGAAGCGGCAATTATAGAGCTTCAGGTGATTCTGGCCGCTATGGTCTAGGCCTGCACGCCATACCTTGCATTCTTCTAAGTAGTCCATATAACGACGTCTTTTGTATATCGGGTTCAAACCTCGATGCCAAAGTACAAGATTCCCAACCTGCAAAGGGTCCCAAAACTTTATTATCCCAGTACTGGCCCCGAGCACTTCGTTATGAAGCTTGCCATAAATATCGCCGGCGATGAGACCCCCGAGTTCTACACCTCATTGGATGTATTTACGGGCGTAGTTTCCCTCGACATCAAGCATAGTGTCTGTATCACACGTTTGAAGGTGATCCTTCAAGGTAAGGGATGTAACTCAGACAGGAAAACTGCCCAGTCTAACATTCTTCATTAGCATCAGTTTTTTCTTACAACCCAGTGGATCCTTTCGACTATGGCTACGCGATACTGCCCTTGCCAGTCAACCACAAGGTTCCCACGTTTCCATATCCTTGGTCTCCTGGAATATCCCTTTAACAATGAATAGGTGTTCAGCACGTCGTTAGTGCTGTTTCCCACGTTTCCACTCGGCAATTCAACACGCTACACAATAGGCAAAGGTAGACACCAGTTCAAGTTCGACCTGGACTTTTGCCTGTTGTCTCACTGCATGGAAGCCGCAGTTCAAAGGTCGGCTACACTGGAACGGGCATACAGACGGACCGGTCGCATCGTCTATTTCGTCCAAGCAGCCAGCCAGGAACACCGCCCTTTCGGACGTCGGGTTTCACAAAAGATGGAATTGGTGTCGATGCGCATGGAACCTCCACAAAATGCACTTTCTCTTACCCCCGGTACTACTAGGGTTCTTCAATTCCTACCTCGCGCTGTCCTTGATATCACAACACTCACCGAAGTCCCACCCAGCCGTAATCAGTTACCTCCGTACAGCCCGGCCATCATCCTTGGAGCCAACATCAGCACATGCAAGACGTCACAAGACAGCAATTCTGTGTCTCTAGAGCTCTATTTTACCATCCCCAGTGCTTTGGCCGGTTCAGTGAAAGCTATGCTGAAGGGCATCCGTATCTCTTTCATTGATGTCCAGGGTCCTACGCAACTTTGCAAGCAGGGCTTGGTCCTCACAACCACCATCCTTCAACATATTCGACTCGATCTCTCTCTTCAAGCAGCTGGGAATGAAGAGCTCGTCTACATTGACCCCGGCTTGTGGCATCATGAGATAACAATTCCACCAGAGGTACTACCGTCTACAAAGAAACAAAGGGGCAAGAAACAATCGCTACAAATCCTTTACGAATTTTCCTTTGACAAGTCTCCTTGCACCAAGGTATGTGGTATAATGGAGCTTTAAATGAGAACAAGTTAACAGGTAGCAAGTTTGTGACATTCCTTATTCCTATCAAACCTTTTGCGACCAATCCATCTCCCTCACCTGGTTACTAGGCCAGAGGTATTGAAAGGCTTAGGATGCTGCTAATAGATATAATTCATATTCATATTCGTCGGCATGCTGAGTGAAGCTTTGCGTAGCAAGCGGGTTACTGTAAATAAGATTAAACACAGCAAAGCAAAATAGCACCACAATAGAAGCCTCCATTTACTGGATGCTGCTACAACGCCTCTGCCTGCGTGGAGTTTCCGCGCTGAATAAAGTGTGCTAGCCGGTAGGGAGCGGCCCCGTACCAATTATATAGAAAGCAGCTACGACTCCACGTAAACCTACACCAGACCAATGACACGATGTGAGCAGGGCGGCTGAGGTCCCTGGGCGAAAACAACCGAACAGAGCGTAGGCGAAGGTAGGGCTGTTCGAGAGACGGCCACGTGCCGTAACGTCAGTGGCATCTGTTTCCGTTTAGTGAAACGCATTTCCCACAGCCATACTGCTTGGTGTAACCACTGAATATCTTGTAATTCATATATAGTTCTCTCAAGGGGAAATGATACCCGGTATTGGGCTGGGAGATGGAGATCTTCGCAGCCAAGACTTCATGCCGACTCACGACATCTGCACCTTCCACCTTAGTGTCCAACGATGCGATACCCCCAACAAACAGATGAACATGATTGGGACACTACGGCAGCTTCATATGCCACAATCTGAGAATCGTTCCATACCCTAACTGATTCTTGCCGATTTATCCAGCCACTCGGCTTCATCATCACCCTCCATTTGTTAACCAGCGCCAGATCACTGGCTCTGACGGTGTCTGCTTCGCGCAGGGTTGCATATTCTAGGTCGGCGACGTGTCCAGCGCCTTCTTCATGCTGACCGTCATGCACACGACGTACCAGGTAGTCCTCTCCTGAAAGATGTGCCTTACAACCCCTTTCAACATCGTCCTAAACGCTGATTGTTCCCATGAGACTCGTGGTACTTCTACTGTGTTGAAACGTCTCCCGGATAGCTACTTTCTTCTCATGCGCTGCTTCTTTAACCCGTCAGGTTGGGTGGACACAGTACTATACGCTGCTACACAACGCTCACACAATCGCAGGTCCAGCATTATTTACCAAAGCCATACAGAAAACGTCTTAGCCAAGGGCGGCTTAGTGTTGCTTTTGACTGAATCACCAAAGAGACAACACTGAATCAGACGACGGCATTAAATAGCTCCACAAAGGCGGGGCGCGGGGTATCCCCTTGCGGGTGACGCTCCTGCGTACAGATATATATTTACCGGAAAAGGCGCCGTTCCCGACTTTGTCGGGCATATCGTATATGAGGCCACTATTTATGCGCACCTTCGGCCCGTGGAGAGCAAGTACATGCTCATCTTCCTTAGGGCTGTCAGCCTACGTGCGACATCATGCACCTAATTCGCCGAATTCCGAGTATGAACCCGGTACGTGATGCTTTTATCCTGGGGCGGGGGGAGCTTGACGTCAGAAGGGGGCAAGGATGGCGTTAAGATTTAAGCCGGCGGCTGCTCTGCTTATTCCGCCGCTTACACGCCTGTGGAATAGCCAACCGAGATATCCGGTCTCCCAATATATCATTCAACCGGAAAATTGAGCGGGTGATCAATGTTCCGCACCGGCTATCAGATAACCGACGCGTTCGAGCGGATCCTTAAGCCGGGCGAGATGCCGATGCTTTGCTGTCCGAGGTACCTGCGTGCAAAAGTAAGGGAAACAGGGAAATTGGGGCAGCTAAGGTCTGACTGGTATACATGAAACACTAAAAAAACAACCACATATACCTAGCTCGACGTCGGTAGCGCTGGCGTGTGAAAGCGGCTTCTTGTCCATGTGACGAGCACGGCCCTCGCAGGCAACAGGCGACAGGCTCGCCCGTATCACAGCCGAACTACGTTTGTATTCATGACGGGCGCCGGCACTAATCTGGGTTACAGTTTCATGGCCTAAATTGTCATGCCAGCCGTGGTGATTGTGCGCCGCGCCGAGAACCTGCCTGGGCCAAGTTATCACCGCACTATCAAACATATACATCCCAATTTCCGCGCCTCAGCAGCGACGTGCAAGTTTTTAATCCTTACGAAGCCTTATTGGACAGTTTATTGAGCCTTGCGAAACTTCTGGAGTCTCTAAAGCTCTGATGTAATGGCTTATTGGCCCCTTTGCTCGGTCACTTTGGAGGTCTGACTGTTTATCCCGTTCGGAGCTTTGCCAAGGTTTTGTTTTTTTTAAAAGCCTTGAAGGTGTGAAATCTATACACAGGGTCTGTCATGCGTATATTTCTGGAAATGACATTTCAAAAACGCGACCTTCGAGGCGCGGAGACCAGTCATTATCGCGAGACATAGATCCTCTGGCATTGTTTCTGGCCTCCAAATGTCGGGTTCGGGCCGGTATCGCGTATGCTGGCGCACCGGTTTGCTTCTCAACTGTTTGAATCGGTCCCTTAGGAATATGCCGGTGATTCCCAGCTAGCAGAGATGTGGGAAGGGGTGAAATATTCCTGCGAGCCCCTACGCAGACGTCCAGAGATATTGGCTTCTCCGGGGTCATGGCAGGGCTGCTCCGGCAAGTCTTACGCAGATAGTCATGATAATTGCCCCCAATTTGCTGAAAAGGCTCAAGTCCAGAGGACAGAAGGCCTGCGAGCAGTGTGCTGGCAGGAAATGAGACCAAACCTTGTTCTCTAAGCAGTACAGCATGAAAAGAACATCTGGATGGTTGTTACCACCGTCATTGGTGAGGTGGCTCCACCAGCTAGAGGCTTGAAAGACTAATATTGCTTGAGCTCACTAGGCACTAGCGGACGGAGTTGAGAGCGGTATCCCAACCTGATTTGAAGTCAAACTAGCCTTTAAAGTGGCGATATTGGAGATATACCCCAACCTCGAGTGCTTGTCTCGCCATTGATATCAATGCAGTCTCGGAGCGGATATAGAAATCCCCATGCCGAGGTTCGGAGCAGCAAATCTGTGGCTGCATATCGAAAGCGTAGCATATATTGCGACTGGACAAGAGTCCTCGCCAATACCCACGAGCCAGTAAGGCAACCTCTCCTTGGACATATCGAGTTTGGGAGGGTCTCCAATGTTTATCAGGCAGGCGGCGTATATTTCAATGTTTCATATTTTATAGCCTCGGTACATATTCAATTCTGGTAGCCGCCGTGAGCCTAAGATGTCCCAACTCCAAGCCTGGAAGGCGTTAGTTGAGCACCGTTATGTAAATAAGGTCGGTCCTGACGGATTCCCGATAATAGGAAGCTCTCAACCTTACCACGCTGACATAAACAACGGCTGTATTCCATCATGTGCAGTTAACGACGCTGTGTGTGCTGAGAGTGTGGCCCTCAAAGTAGCATGAGGCGCCATTGGACGAGCAGTGCGTGCCTCGTTCGCAGTCGAAGTGACGCAAGACTCCCTTGGTGCGCACGGCGCACTGACCGCCGGCATCGGTGCACTTGCCTGACCGTAGCTTCTCGCGTGTGTGGAGAATGCTCATGCCGTCATCATGGGCGGTGGGAAGGGCAAGGACAGACACGGTTTGGGTAGCGAGGAAAACCACCGAGAGCAGCGCAGGTGGGGATAGTGCCGAGAATTGCATTGCGTCGCTGTTTGTAGTCTTGATAATCGTAATGTCGATAAAAGGGCACAAAGGAAACCCGGAATAGGTACCACAGAACGATGGGCTGCAAGAGAGCTATTTGCTATTGAGGTTGATTGTTGGGAAAACAGTAGCTTTTATGCCATAGAACCGGAGAGGTCTTCCTAGAAGTGCGAGACACGGCTTTTAAACTTAGCTACGGAAATGCGGCCACTAGGAGGGCGTCTATTGAACGTCTAGCTAACCTAGTTTCCATGCAGCATTAAGTCACACGCCACTAGTCAGTAGAGCAATTCATCACAATGGCCTCATAACACACCTCGCTGTACACTGATATCCATACGTACGAATCGTATTATGCCGGACTAACGTCAGGTTGGAAAATGACCCATGTGCCACCCGCGTCGTGCCTTCTTGTTACGTTGGAATTTAAGCACAGACATGGCCGTGAACATGATCGCGGACCTCCTCGCAATGGAGCCGTCATGCACCTGTATGACTGCCCTAGGAGGACTAGTGCGATCGTACCCTCCGTCATCGATTTTTATTGCAACAAACATCCCTTCTCCGAAAACCCTCTTTCTTCAACGGCCGTCATCTGCAGGCGCTACAATGGATCTTTTAACCCTGCAGGGGACCCTCTCGTTTGGTGCTTCGTCCTATTATCGTCGGCCCGGCCGTCACCGAACCCAGACCGACGGATTTGGGCGATGATGGAGCATTAGAAGACGACCGAGGGTGGGTAATGAAGTGAGAGGGAGGAAAAGGATACCGGTCATGGGCCCTCCACCTCGATGCCTCGGGAAGAGTTCTGTAGTGGCCACGGCTGACCTGTCGCCGCCGTCGCCGTCAATGCCGTGGCGGCGGCCTGCCGAATAAAAGCCCGGCGGCTCGCCGCTTCCATTATCCTTTGCTCGCCCTCCTATCTACCGCGGAATTTTAAGCCTCTATCACCTGCCGAGGCGCTGGTTTTGCCGCCACTGCCGAAACCTTAGCCAAATTTCACCGCTCATCACTTTCTTAAGTCGTTTGATTACTTACGCAGCGTAAAATGTAGTCTAGGGTACCTCAAAAGGTAGCCGACGAGCGAGCTCAGAGTGGGGGGGGGGGCGCATTTAAACTGACGATTCGAAAGTCCAAGGAGGTTATGGGGGTGACGGAAACATGTGCCGATATAAACTACAGGCCCCCCCCCGGGGGGGGTGAAGTTAAAGGCATAACTGATTCCCGGATTGATGTTACAGCAGATAGGTTTCATACGAGAGACACCAGACCTCTATCCACGAGACCTGGGGACTCGATCGGGTACTTCTATGCCGTCGCCTGCTGCTTTCTTTTGGCTGAACGGTCATTTAATCTCCAGCCTCAGGATCGGAGCCAGAATCGCGCATGTTTCCGGTACGCGGGCTCAATGATTAGGAGGCTGTATCCGAACCGCCGCTAGCATCGTGCGGACGGTGATCGAAGATCAGAAACTGTATAGTTCTCCACATTCACGCTTCCGCGCCTCACTTTGCACGACCATCCCACCCAAGTCAATTTAGGTCACGGTCTATCTCCTGCTGGCTACTTACTGAGAACCTTTTACTTGATGCATATGCCGCTGATGCTGGGTACAGGCGGTAAGTACACAATATACAAGGTATGTAGATGGGTGGATTATGGATGAGCAACCCATGGGATCTCTCTGTAATTCACTGCGTTACTGAGTTGACAACAGGGAGCATTCAGTGAGCTGTCGGGAGCTTCAAAGTCCTGAACAGCCTTATACGTACGACGCGGGGCAAGGCATTGTACCTAGCCAATCTTCATTATCAGAGGTCTCCTTCAGCACACCTACCCACTTACCACCCCTATCGCCCTTAGGTATCATAAATTCTCCACGGAACTCACGTGAGTCGTGACCACTATTATAAAATGTAAATAACGCCAAAGAGTCAGCCGACGGCAGACATAGGCGAAATCCCAAACCGCAGGAATACCCTACAGCCTGTGACGCCTGGACCGCACATAACGCTTCCAATTTAAAGCAGTCGCCCAGACGCTAATCAGAAACCAAATCAAAATGGATCTCTATCATCGGGCATTGCTGGAGGCCGAGGGGCTTGGTGTCATATGAGGCATCAGGCGGCACTTCCACGCCGAACCACCTCTTCATTCCAGCCTTCAAGACCTCCTCGATCTACGCACACACGGTTTGCATCGACGCCAGTAAGCCGTACTCCGAGGTAACGTCCTTTGTGTTGCCGATGTCCATGGCCCAATGGAGGTGAATGGAAGTGCCGCGGTCGTGGGCGAAGTAAATCTGCAGTTGGGCCCGATGACCTGGATGAAGGGCAGCTTGACGAGCCAGTCGTCGCGCGAGAATGGTCGGCCTTGCACGAGCGCAGGGCGTGCATGCGCTGGTGCAAGGCTGCCGTCCACATGCCCAGCTAGCACGGGGGTCCCGCTAGGACATCTCCGTATTGGTCTCGACTGCCACGGCGATGAGGCTCTTGCGGGCCGGCCGATAGCTCTTCAAGTTGACACAGGGGTTGTCAGGGCCGAAGTCGAGCCCGGCTAGACGGGCAATCTCTTGGTGCAGCTTTGCCTCGGCCGGGAGGTCCATGACGAAGGCGTAGTCATATGTTCTGTTATGTATACATGAAAAGGTAACGAGGGAATGCTTTTAACATAAAGCGTTACATCTATATAATGAACGCATCGCGATGCGCCCGTCTCGGCCAGCCACCTGCTGTGATTTCTTTTGCTCTTAGTAGCATTCCGTTGCCCAATATTACATGATGCATGAGGAAGAGGACTAACATGGGGTCTGAGACCAGGAAATTCTTCCTGTGGCGTCGGTGTGGCGAACCCATTGTACTTCTAGAGGAAGCTCTCATATAGACCTACAAGACTGAGATGCTAAGACGAATATATTTCAAGAACCCGGAACGACTGCAAGAGACGCTAAGTTCGAGGACCCCCATTTCGGCCCCCCCCACATTTCGGCCCCCCAAAAACATCATGCTTAAAACCAACCCTATCAATAGAACTTCAGATGCAGCCTCAATTAATGACAACTCTAATATAAGAACCAGCCTCACTTAGGCTTTCGCTATCGCTCTCTTCATATAGATTACTTTCAGTCTCCCCGACCGCTAATTGAGCTCGGTGGATGTCTTCGATATTCGCGAACTTTGAATTAAGGCTCAAATCTACTTTCTTCCTCTTCCTTGGTCTAATAGTCTCAATCCTAGCTTCGAGAGCCTGAATCTGCCTTTCAGCAGTAGCCAATTGGATATTCTTCTTATTAAAGGCCTTTTGAATCTTCCGGAATAGTAGCCGTTATGTGGTTGAGTGTTCCGCTAGCTGGTTCGAAAGCTATACTTGGTCCTTAAAGTCCGACGTCTTCTTTAGAGTCGACCAAACTACTATAAAAGTATAGGATCTCTTTAGAGGTGTTAAGAAAACTTTATTCGAGTAGTTTTATTTCGATTTTGTTATATCGGGTGTTATTTAATATACATTTTAAACTAAATTCCGGCTTAGAAGCGGTTTAGCTATACACACTGGCTAGAGACCACCTTCCTTCCTATTTATTCTTTTCTGGCACCCACTGTTAGTGCCAGCCTGCTATTTACTGCCAAATCCTTAACAATCCTCTAACGGCGCCTCAACGCCAACCCAGAGGCCAAATGGACTCTGGGACCATCATCGTGATGGCTTCACCTCCTCGTGAGGACATCACCGATGAGGTGATAACGGGAAACGATCCTCCCGACCACCTGGCAGAAGCTTCCCCCACTTATACTCATAAGAGGAAGCGAACGGGGCAGAATGAGGCCCCTGCGAACGGTCCACTGCGAAACCGAAGGAAGGTCGACGACACTCGAGAAGCTTCGACAACGGAAGAAGCCGCGCTGCAGACTGCAAAGGAAGGACACCAATTGGCCACGGACGCACTAGCCCCGATCCTGGGCGATATAGATAAGCGACACAATACCCGACAATCGGTACTCACGAAGATCGCCCGCGCTCTAGACAATATTATCGAAGAATACCGCGACGAAAATAAGGAAATAGCCGCGGAGATTACGAAAGGTTTCACGGCATTCCTACTGGCTAAGACTGGGGAAACGATTGGCCCCCACCCGAACGAACACCTCCTACAGGCGAACGGCCCGACCCGAGCGGAGCCCCTTAGGACCCCCACACGCAGCTAGGCTGACATCGCCCGAGCTGGACAGAAGCTAACACCCTAAGACGGTTCAGATAAGCGAACTAAGGAAACGAATCAACGAGAGGACCTTCGAGTTCTTATAAGGATCCTAGAGGAACATCGAAGCTAGGCACATACCTAATATAACTTCGCCCTGCGATAAGCCGTATATAACACCCTCGACTTATCTTTAATGGACGTTCCCAATGTCCACTATACAGCGACGGGCGTTGCTGTCCGTCCGAGAAATAAAGAAACGAGGGAGGTTCTCCTCTGAAATAAAGAAAAACTAGCACGAAGCCTCCGAGCTAGCATAGTCGAGGTCCCGGTTACGTGGGTGAACTACGTAATTCCCAGCTACCCGACGCAACTCTCTAACATTTTTGGCGAGACATTCGAAACCGACATACTCTTACAAGACAAAGTTCTTGCCCAAATAGGCATCGAGCTAGTAAGCGTACGCTGGTTACGATAGGAACCGATTCCAGGGACGAATAAGAGATTATATATTGTCTCGTTCTTACAGAAAGTTCGTCTGTTCCGGCTCTTTAAGGCAAGTAGGCTTACCTGGCTAATTAAGAAACGGACGCCTCCTAGCCGCCACAACCCAGGATGCTAAGGATACCACCCGAGCCGGGTGTGTACAAGAACCGAAAGGTGTGAGAACTGTAGCGCCCAGCTCCCGACAGGACATGAACACCCGCAGCTGTGCCAGGAACGCCCACGATATGCGAACTGCTACAGGCCAGCTCCAGCGAGCCACGAGAACTGCCCGGCGAAGCCAGTGGTGAAACACGGAAAGCTAGTACGCCTAACGCGAAGCGAGCTTGCGAAGATCCGCCAGACGGGTAGCTTGCTCTATAAGGCAGCCCAACTGTAAGGAACAAGCTAGGGAGGCAACATACTGGAGGAAGCCAGCCCGGGATTAGACACGCTTGATGTCGACAGGAGCACCGTCGATGCGGCCATGGAGGACTCAACTTATATGCCTATAGAAGCCCTAAGAAGACAACCTCAGCCCTCCTAAGAGAACAAGACAAAGCGCAGCCAACGGAATATCCCACGCATCAACTATCATGAATAGGGAAAGCGATCGAACACACTCGACACGCACTAGATTAGGGCGACAAGTCCTATAGGTAGCGCAGGCTAACGTAGGCAAATCACCGCCGGCACACACGGCCTTACTACAGCAATGCTAGGAGGATCATATAGACGTGATCCTTATACAGGAGCCATCCGTTATAAACGACGGCAGGAACAGATTTAACTCGCACCCAGGCTACAGTGCTTACGTTCCGGTTGATAGCTGGGACAGCATCGCTACTTAGCCCCGGGTTATAACCTATATCCGGAAAGATAGTAGGCTGAAGACAAGGCAAAAGCGGCCATGGAAGTCTAGAGACCTCCTATAGCTGGAGATCGACCACTTCACCTTGATTAATATTTACAGACCCCTATAAGAACCGCTAAGTCAGGCGACAAGACTCCTCTTAAGCCTGCGACCACCAACCTAATACACGGTCGCAGGGGACTTCAACGTATAGTACAGCGCTTGGGACCCAGACGTGCCCTAAACTCGGAACGGGGGGATTGAGGTCCACAACTGGGCTATCGCTAACGGGCTCAGCTACATTGGCGAGATAGGGACCCTAACACACGCAGCGGGACAAACCATCGACTTAGCCTTCTTTAACATTCCTTTTACAGCAGCGGAGGTGGACCCAAGGATTCGGATAGGAGCAGACCACGAAATAATCCGAATCTTAATTCCCCGAAGCGACTAGACACTAGGGACACAGTTCCGGTACTCGATACCAGATAATAAACTCGAAGCTTTTGCCGGCCTAGTCGCGCTCGGCGTATAAAGCCTTACGCCACTTCTCCTAATACCGACAGCGAATTAACTGGACTAACAGGCAACGGAGATCCTAGCCCTCTTATATAGAGCGCTAGAAACAATCGGGAAGCAGCCAATTAGGAACGGTCACAATGCGCCATGGTGGACCGACGCCTGCCGGGCAGCCCGGGACGCGTTCCGACGAGCAAGACGACACCACTAAAGGGACTGGAGACACTTAGAAAAACGAAGACACTTCCTCGCGGTGATACGGAGAGAAAAGCGGGAATATTGGCGACGGAAAATCGACTCTGTCTAGTCCGATTAAGACCTATACAGGGTCGTCCAATGGCATAAACTGCAGCCCGCTTTATAGGCACCTCCTTTAGTTATCGGGGACAAGATAATCGAAGACACGGAAGAGAAGGCACACGCCCTACGTAAGGCCCTTCTAGAGCGATTCACGGACGCCGAAGACCTCGAGGACGACCCTCTTAAGATCCCAACGGTACCGCGGCGTATCCTGCCTTAGAGCACCCACATATCTAAGGAGGAGCTGACAGCCGCCATAATCGCGGTGAAGAGCACTTCGCCCGGGACCGATGGAATCTCGGTACGGCTACTAAAAGCGTGCTGGGAGGCCATCTAAGAACCCGTACGGTCCCTCTTTTAAGCCTGCCTACGGATCGGTCACTACCCACGCCTATTCTGCATAGCCAAGGTCGTGATGCTTCGGAAGCCGAATAAGAAAGACCTCTCGAACCCCCGCTCCTAGCGACCAATCGCGCTTCTCTCCTGCCTCGGGAAAGGCCTCGAGAGACTCGTAACTAGACGAATAGCGAACACCACGCTCTTACATAAGGTGGTCAGCCTATAACAGGCCGGCGCCTTGCCGACACGGGCAGCCTTAGACCTCCTCGCTTGCTTAACACACGAGATCGAGCATTCCCTAGAGAACAAAGGCACAGCCTCGATTCTCACCGTGGACATAAAGGGCGCATTCGATGCTACCCTTAAAAGGCGGCTTATACTTTGTATAAGGCAACAGGGTTAGGTAACCCAGCTTATTAAGTTTGTCGGCTCCTTTATAAAAGAGAGATAAGCACAGATCTAACTCGATGACGTTATAATAAAGCTACAGGCAATCCAATGCGGCCTACTATAAGGGTCCCCCGCCTCCCCTGTCCTATTCCTTCTATACATCGTAAACATCCTACTCGAGGATATAAGACACCGGTTTAGGTATACGGACGATATATACTTTTACCGAGCTAGTAAGTCCTTATACGATAACACACGACAGCTAGCAAAGGACTTAAACGATGTCCTCAACTAGGGTAAGGGAAACAAAGTCACTATTGACCCGGATAAAAGCGAGCTGCTCTATTTCACGTGTATAAAGAACCCAGGGGAACTCCCTAGCGTAACAGCATAGGACCACAAGCTGACTATACACGCCTCGGTCCAGCCTATACGATGGCTCGGCGTCTGGTTCGACTCGAAGCTACGGTTCATGGAGCACGTGAAGAGGAAAGCGGCACAAGCGCGAAACGTTGTACGACACCTTCGGAGCCTAGCTAACACTCAGCAAGGCCCTCCGCTAAGAGCCCTCCGGAAGGCTATCTTTACCTACGTTCTCCCTATCCTCACATACGGGGCCGAGGCATAGTACGAGGGACGCACGAAGACACGAAAGTTCGCTAGCCGACAACACAATACAGAGGTGTCGACATAACAAGAGGCACAAATAGACGAAATAGATAGGGTCCTAAGGGAGGCCATACGAGCCTATATAGAAGACAACACCGATAGCCACGCTATACAGGGACGCAGGTGTCCCAACGGCGCGAATCGCACTGGAAGCGGCGTTCTATCGCTTCGGACAACGGCTCCAGTCAATGGACAACAGCCATATGCTAACAGCGCGGACGGCACTGCGGCCCTATCTATCAGGTCGCGGCTACGGCTCTTACCAGCCTACGCGAACCAGGCTCCAGAGAGCGGCCAGACTCCTACCTACCATCCCAAGGCCATAGTACCTCCTAAAACGTTACATGTTTAAACCGGACCCGCAGAAGGACAAGAAAACAGCGGCGAAGGAGTTCATAACATGGCAATCAAAGCTTCCCGACACGCACCTCGTCGTCTTCTCAGACGGGTCAAAAGGACCGGACGAGGCAGTCGGCTGGGGTTTCGTGATTTACAAAAACGGTCGGAAAATAAGACAAGGAAAAGGCCGACTAGGCCTAGCGGAAGTCTTCGACGGAGAGGCCGTAGGAGCGTGGCAAGGTCTACGCCAAGCCCACCGGATCAACCCAGGCGCGACAATCCACGTTTGCCTAGACAACACCTCGGTTATCTAAGGCCTCACGGGAACTGCACCGAAAAGCTCGTAAGAAGTTTTCCTCGCCTTTTAGGAGATAGCGACTATAGCCAACGTCTGTATTCGATAGGTGCCAGGTTATAAGGGGATTCAAGGGAACGAAGAGGCCGATAAGCTAGCGAAAGAAGAGGCCGCACTCCTAGCACGCCGGTCAGCCTAAGCTACGTACGTAGGCGTGAAGCGACTCCGAAAAACAATTATACGAGAACAATTCACGAAGTGGTGGGAGGAGGCCTCCCAAGGCTGTAAGCGCTACCGAGAGCTTGAATTCACCGACGCTACCCTTAAGGTGCCTAAGGAGCTGGACCTCCCTAGACGGACACTCCACAACTTTCTTGCGCTCTAATTAGGACACGGGGACTTCGACTGGTACCATAAGAAATTCCAACATCCCCAAAACGACCGATACACCTGCCGAATGTTACAAACACCGGAGCATCTAGTCTACTGCCGCAAAACAAGAAGGCAACAGGCCCGTTGGCCGAAGTTCGACCCCGAACCGAAAACCTTAAAGGAATATTGGCAACGGCTAATACACGACCCGGAGAGGTTCCAGCTCTTTATAACGTTAACGAAGTACTACGAAGATATATGCCCACTATCGGTAGGCCGCAGAAGTTACTCTATGTGAAGTCGCAGCTATTCAGACGGAGATAGAGCCGGGAACGAGCTCGCACGGAGGAGCCACGGAGACGGTTTGACCAAAGGGTTGCTATTGGGCTTGACATGCGAGATATCTCGTGTTCATGTAGATAGACTCTCGCACGCCAGATGCCCCTCGGGAGGCGGGACACTGTCCCAGTATGGCGATAATACACACACACACACACACACTGGCTAGAGACCGGCTACTTTCCACTTATTCCGGATATTCTGGCCAGTAAGCCTAGTTAAACGAGCGTTCTAATAGCAGGCAAGGAAATTTCGCTTACTAACTACCGTTAAGTCCGTTAGCTAAGTTAAAAACCTAAGCTCTTTCCGGTACGCCGATTTTAAAGCGCTGAAAACGGCTAAATCGAGAGGTTAGAGGACGTGAGAGGTGTGAGGGGGCAAAAAAAGAAGATAGATCCGGTGGGAAAAGCACTGGAACATGAAATCAGTTGTTATATAGCTTCCATAGCCGTCTATAACAAGTAGGCGGTACTCGGAAGGGTCCCTAGGGACGGTATTCGGGATAAAGACTTTCTCGAGCCACTCGAGCGCTGTTCGGTCTGTAACCTATCCGTTTTCGGTTGCAGTGAACTGCCAGCCTCCAAATGGGCTTAGATCAAGCGGGAACTATTACTGTTAAGCCGTCTTGCCCTTAAAAATAACCAATGGGGGCAAGGCGCGGCCTTAAGCAGAGATGCATTTTATAAAGGAGGTCTAAGCACGAGAACCAGGCTGTTTCTTTCGGAATAAGCGTTTTTCGGTACCTCCTAGTACTAGATTGTTCGATCCAGCACCTTCTAAGAGTCCTGCTTTATCTATGTTATAGCAGTTAGCCGGCTTTACCCTTTGGATCTCCGGCAGCTGAAGATATCGGAACTATAGGCGAATTACCTTAACTGAGGCGCCATTAACACGCTGCGAGTCGATAGATCGGCTCTTCTAGACCCGTACAGCTGGGTTCCTACGTAGGAAGGCTTGCAGCCACCTCTTTCCGAGTGGCTCGCTATCGCCTTGAGCCCGAAGGATACGTTTGGCGAACTCCTTCACTTGGGTATGGGAAGGTGGAAGCCCTAAAGCAGCTTAGGTCAGGATCCAATTTATAAGTAACTCTTCCTAGACCGGTCTGAGCCTCTATTGGTCTGTAAAGGCTTCGGGCTTAGGTTGATGGCCTTTAATTCGGCTTTATAGTGTTAACTTCGGTATACCGTAATCTCGAGAGGTCTACTTAATTCCACCACCAGCTGCAATAGCAGTTGTCACGGTTCAAGGAACGAAGAATCTGTTGATGACCCAAGGGTTCTATTGAGATGCGAAAACTACAGGTGAAGAGGAAAAGAAGAGGAGGAACAGGCTCCTCTCAGTCACTGTTTGGCAGGAATATATCCAGCCAGCGGCGGTACGTACCGCTAGGCAGCGGTAAGTCGTCCATGCGTTGCCATGCCCTTGTACCTATGTACCCATGCCGTAACATTACCCCCCCTCAAGAAAATGAAACTTGTCCGCAAGTTTCGGTTACTTCTTCCGGGCAATTCTCTTTCTCGTTCGGTTCGTCGAAGCCGGAGAGTTGTCGTCGGCGTGAGGTGGGTCGATCTTGTCGTCAGCTGCGGCGTCAAGCCATAAAGCCAGTCGCTTCGGCGGTCCTGCGTTGTCTGGATACTCCTCGTGGTATTCCTGGAGAAGTGTGGCGCTGTTCTTGAATAACTCCGCGTTGTACCACGTTGCGTCCGGGTCCCAACCCTTCCAGCGCACCTGGTATTGAAGTTTCCTATAGTGCAGTCGAGAGGACAGCACTCGGTCTACCTCCTATTCTTCGTCCAACGAAGGATCCACGATTTCGCCCTCCGGATTCTCGGCCTGTTGTCCCGGGAGAGGGTCGTCTTGGAATCGCCGAAGGCGATCAGCGTGAAACACGTTCGTGCCCTTCCAGTCTGGCGGCGTGTTAAGTTCGTAGGAGTGTCCTCTTATCCCCTTAATAGTGTAACATTGCTGTGTTAAGGGGAACGTTAGGGCGTCGCCAGGTTAGTCTGTCGTCTATGTCCGTTTAAGGATAACCACCTTATCTCCGATCTCGAAGTCTAGCTTGCGTCGCGACTTATTAGCCTGGTCGTATATACGGCGTTAGGATAAGGTAGCCTGTTATTGTGCCGCTTTTGTATATTGGTGGAGTGTCTTCATAATCTTCTACGCGTCTTGTCGTCCGAGACGCTCTGTTATCGGAAGCTTGCCAATATCTTGGGTCCAGTCAGCTTTAGAATATAGCAGCGGCATAAAGAAACCACGCTCCACTTTATGAGACAGTCCCGTCGAGTCCTAAGGCAGGCTAGCCTAGACAGCGTCCAAAGCTGGAATCACTGACGACCAGTTATCTTAAAAGTGTGATAAGTAAGGCAGAATCCGTTACTGGATAGCCTAGTTTATACGCTTCACTTGCCTTTGTAACTGGGAGTAGCTAGAGGATCCCAGTTTCCAGGTGATGCCCAGCAGCTTGGAGACTTCATCGGTGAAGTGAGAGACGAATTAGGGTCCACGGTCGCTCCCAATCTGCTGTGGTAATCTAAAGACGCGATATGGACTATAGTAGTACATTTTAGTAACGTCTTTAGCTGTCACTAATCGGGTGCAGGGAACGCACTAACTCCTTTTACTTAACAAGCAAACCATAATAAGGAGGTTATCAAACCCCTTTCGATCTTTAAGTATAGTCTTGAAGTCTATTTAAATCGACTGCTATAAGCGAAGCGGTATCGGAAGCGGATAGAGAAATCCTAGTGTCTTATCCTAGGGGACTTTAAACAATCGGCACACTCGATAGTTAGCTACGAAACCGTCGATATCTTTAAATAATCTTAGCCACTAGTACTGGCTCTGCACTAACTTACGGAGCTTATTACATCCCGGGTACGCGGATATTAAGCGCGAATGGAAGTCTTCTAAGATGTGCGTCCTTAGATTGTCTTATTCGGGGACCACCAGTTTGCCGTTCCTTAGGAGGGTTCCGTTAAAGAGGGTCCAGGTAATGCTGTCGGTCGGCTTTGACGTAGTCTTTTCCCGAAACGGCTGGAGAAGGGGGTCGGTGCGGTTGAGTTCGACGGCACGATGTACCAGTATTAACCTAGAGAGTGGTGGCGGTGGCAGGTCGTCCTCTAAGAGGGCCACCTCACTTAAGGGTTCCATTATGGAAAGCGCTAGTATATATCTGTGTTCGCCCTCCTGGAAGATGGCCAGGTGTCGCATCGCCTCGGTTTTCTCTTTCTATGTTTTCAGATCTTCCGTTTTCCGTGACAAAGCGTCGGCCACGGCATTCTGCGTTCCTAGGCGGTACTTCAGTAGGCAGTGGTATTCGGCGAGGAGCTCCGCCTAGTTCGCTTATCGTAAGTTAAGATGACGTTTCTAGCTAAAATATTCCAGCGCGCTATAGTCCGTCATAATCGTGAACTGTGGACGCTGAAGTCCCACAAGCTTAGCGCGCCAATACTTAAGGGCTTAGACCACGGCCAACAGTTCTTTATCGTGGATGCTGTAATTGAGCTCCGAACCTTGGAGGGTCTCTAAGTAAAAGGCGACGGGGTGCCAGTTGTTAAAAGCGTCATCCTTCTTTTACAATAGGACTCCGGTAATTACTCTGTCGGAAGTATCTGTCTCCACTCGTGTATCGTTCTCGTAGCCGAAATATGCGAGGACCGGGGCCTCCAGCAATCGTCGTTTCAAGGTATCGAAAGCTTCCTAGCACTCCTCTATCCACTGGAACGTCGGTAAACCTTGCTTCGTTAAGTTGGTAAGCGGTCGAGCGATCCGCCTATACTCGCGAACGAACTTACGATAGAAATTGTAAAAGCCGAGAAATAATTGCACTCCTTTAACAGACGTCGGGGGTGCCCAGTCGCGGACAACGGACGTCTTAGCAGGATCCACGGCCACTCCTTCTGTAGAGATAATGAAGCCTAAGAACTTCGTTTCCCGAATATGAAATTCGCACTTGTCGGTGTCGGCTTGCAGTCCCGCCTCTCAGAGGCGCTGCAGGACCCTCCTTATATAGTCCTCGTGTTCTTTAACTGAATCCGAAAAAATGACGATATCGTCTAAGTATGCCAAGCAGAAATTATCTAGATAGTCCATTAAGGTGTTATTTATGAAGCGCTGAAAGGTCGCGGGTCCGTTTGTTAATCCAAATAGGAGTACGTTGTATTGAAAGGTGCCATAACAGGTACGGAACGCTGTCAACTCTTCTAATCCTGGCGCCATTCGGATCCGGTGGAATGCTTATTAGATATCTAGCTTCGTGAAAACCTTTACCTTGGAAATCCGGGCTATAGTCTCCTCGATCAAGGGAAGTGGGTGTCGGTCCTTACAAATGACGGAGTTGAGCTTTCTAAAATCCATGTAAAGGCGTAGTCCTCTATTCCCTTTAGGCGCGAAGAGGATTAGTGCCGCTTAAGGCGCTTCACTTGGCTCGATGAATCCCTTTACTAAGTTCTCGGTCACGTACTTCCAGCATATCTCTATTTCCTTAAGCGACATTTTCCGTAAGCCCGAGTATCCTAAGAGCTTGTCTAGCTTAGCGTCATCATTTAAAATGATCTTATAGTCGCAGGTGTAATATGGTGGCAACTTGTTAGACTCGAACTTGCTAAACATATCTAAGTACTCGTGGTATTACTCTGGTACCACTTGTAATGCTTTTTCGCGAAGAGTGTCCGAGTTTAAGGGTAACACGTCCCCTTATAACGTTTGCTTCTCGAGGATAATCTTGTCTATCGCGTGGAGGCTAGTGACGTGCCAATCTTAAGGGTTTCGGCGGTAGGACATTTCCATCGCCGGTGCGGAGATAAAAGCGACGTCGATGCGTTCTTTAAAACTTCCTGCCGAGCTCCGGCGTCGGATGAAGGGTCCTTGAGAGTCGCGTTCCATCGGGGACGACGGTGGCCTCGGTGGCGGTGTTGGCAACAGGGGCGGCGCGTCGGTTAGTTCAGCCAACGCGCGTTTCATCTTCGCGATGCCTTCGTCGTTTCGTTGTCCTTGCACACGAGTGGCCATTAGTCGCGTCAGGATTTTCTTATATCGAATTATCGGTGGCGACTTCTCGCAATCGGTGTTGGTCGCATATAGACCGCGGATGACGGGAGAATCTAGACGTCGTGATCTTCGGCCTACCAGGCGTCGCTGGTCTTCGATAGCTATCTTTCGCTCACGACGTTAGGCGTCTGCATCGAAGGTAGGGTTCTGCAGAAGCTATCCGGCTTAGTCTATGGCGACATAATGTTCCATACGCTGGGGGGTCTATTCCTCGGGGAAGAGAAGACGACGGCGACGAACATTTAATGTCATATCGTGTGTTTCCAACTATTTGCGACCGACTATCACATCGTGGCGCATATTAAGGACTAGAAAATGGGTTCGGGTAGTAAGACAGCTCTGAATCTAGAAGTGTCCTAGCAGGGCAATGTCCACCAGTTGCGATAGGGTACCATCAAATCCGCCGACAGGTTGAGGGTGAAAGTCACGAACGGTGGGGAGGTGTAGGTATCGGAGGAGCCTTCGGGCGAAGGCCACGCTCATAAACAGGTATCCGCTTGCTTCGGTATCGACGAGGGCATAGGCAGAGAGAGACGATCCATTATAAGCTATGGTATAGGGGAAGGTAAACGGTCTTCCCCCTAGGTGCTTGCTTAAAAAATTAGAGGATCGCTTATCCCGCGAGTTCTCAATATCGACGACTTCCCTTAGATCGGAGTCCACTTATCTAAGGGTATCTAGTTTTCCGAATCCGTGATATCTTCGACTCGGTCGGAGTCAGGAATCTCGATTACAAGACTATCGGCGTTCGAATAGGGACGGGGAGTTCCTATCCACTGGCTGACCAAAGCGTTAATACAGTTCGAACAGTCAACATTAACTCGCTTCTCTAAGCAGTTGTTAGCGTAGTGGCCAGGCTTTTCGCAGTTAAGACAAAGTCGGTTCTTTAAAAGGCGATAGAGCTTGTTAAGACCGTGTTAACAGGCCAGGGCTAAGGTAGTGTAACGCTTCTCCGAAGGTTTAGCAGGATCCGATTGGTCGACAGCGGGGATGGGGGTTCGGCAATTACCGCCACGGTTTCCGCGGTTTACACGACGTCCAGGGTCGTCACTCTTAGCAGACTGGAGGACCAGTGCGATCTAGGCGGCCTCAGTTACAAACGCGTCGAATCTAATGCTGCTCTTAATATAGGAGGAGGCCAGTGCCGTTTGCAACTCCGTCGTAAGCTTTCGGTTAAAGAGGCGCTTCCAATCCGTCTTAACTTGGCCAGTTTCGCCGGCAAGTCGAAGGAACTTATTCTTAAAGACTTAGAAATCTATTCCCGCGGCTATGTAAAGGTTCTCAAATTCTAAAGAGGCAGCCTCTATTTAGTTGGGGTCATGGTACTGTTGCTAGAGATGCGCTATCAAGGCCTTGTACGACTGGATTAGAGTGGGGTGCGTCTGTTAGAGGTAGGGCTAGAGATCATCGCTGGCCTCTCCGCCGAGGCGGCCTTCAATATAGGCCTGCTTAGAGAGGTCTGTAGGGAAACGGGAAGCGTTTACCAGGATCTTGTTCTTGACCTAACGGAACTAAGTCTCGAACTTAACGATGTCCTCAGACTTCTGATTATAGAAAACCGGGGGGTCAGGGAGGCGCTCAGCCTCCAGTCGGGAACCTTCAGCGGGGGGAACAGGCGGTGGTGTGCCTTAGGTACTTCCTGCCGTCTACTGGATCAAGGCAGCCATCTGCTGTTGGAGATCCTTTATCTGTCTCTCTAGCTCAAGGCGTCTGTGGCGCTCTTGGACGAATCTGGACTCGGTGTCGTCAACGTCGCTGGTGTCATTCGTATCGGCGGAACCCTCACGGGTATTGTCGGGGTCATCCTTGTGAGTTTCTGTGATCCGGTGGAGGGATCCACCCCGTTTGGCCGGCATCTCAGCGGTGTGTGTGGGTCGCGCTTGCAGCTGCGTACCCGTCGGAATGTCTGTAGGGTTTGGGATATTGATAGAAGCCTTCCCAGGCGGATGAGGAGACCTGTAGTTGTGTCACGGTTTAAGGAACGAAGAATCTGTTGATGACCCAAGGGTTCTATTGAGATGCGAAAACTACAGGTGAAGAGGAAAAGAAGAGGAGGAACAGGCTCCTCTCAGTCACTGTTTGGCAGGAATATATCCAGCCAGCGGCGGTACGTACCGCCAGGCAGCGGTAAGTCGTCCATGCGTTGCCATGCCCTTGTACCTATGTACCCATGCCGTAACAGCAGTCAAGGCTTATTAAAGCTCGGCTTCTGAATACTGCTTCATAATAAGAAACTTAATGTAGATATTGAATTTGAGATAAATTGAAGCAAGTTTGTTGAAGTAAAATTAAAAAGAAGTCGAGGGGCTGGAAATTCGGTGGCTGGTTTTTGGGGGGCCGAAATGTGGGGGGGCCGAAATGGGGGTCCTCGAACTTACCACGGAAACTTGGAAAGCCACAAAGCTACTTCCAGTAGCTGTCAGTCCACCATCAAGCCATGCCGTTCAGCATCATCTTCTCCAATGTGGACACATTTGTGGGGGGCTATCCAGTGCATACCCCAGTCTGCCGGATTTAGCTTCATCCGTCGCCACATTGAGGACTATGCACTCCTCCACACGGCGGCCGTGATACTCACCGTAGCGGAAAACAAGCTGGACCGAGGGAAGCTCTCCCGGTCCATAGTGAAAGATAGCTATATCATCAGCGAATCAGGGGCTCCGTCTCGTCCACACGCCCCTGACTGCGAACATGCCGAAAGGCCGCATACCAAGTGACAATCTGAACCAGTGCGAAGACGGCATTATCCACGGCGGCCCATCCAACGAGCTGGTACCAAGGAAAGAGGAGTTGCAGACCAAGGCCCGGCTCGGGGGCATTCGACCAAGGGAACACGACGCGCATCGCCCACGAGACCGCGACGACAGCAAAGACGACACCTTGGACGAGAAGCCCGAAGAGACTCAAGGCTTGCCCCGGGGACCCGTGCGCCCGTGTCTCTAGGATCTGAAAGCCCGCAGCCGCCACGCCGGCTACTGTGACTGTGGGCTGGATGAGAAGGGAGTGGGCGCCATGGAAGAGGGCGGGAACCCAGCGACCGTCCTCGCTATCCACAGGCGGTGTCCACAGCAGCACCAAGGCCGGAAGGAGGGAGACGAGGAGGAAGGCAGAGTATATAGCAACGATCTGGCTTGGAGGGGCATCGCGGTGCGTTGAGGGATAGCGCAGACAGAGGAGGAAGCTGGTAAGGCATCTGTAAGCTGCATGTCGCTCCACAGCGTCCAGACGGAAAGAGAGCCGGTGTCGGACTTACACGGCGAGATAAAGCAGCCAGACGACGACGAGCTGAGTTATGTTCAGCCGGTCCCCGATCGTCAGTGGGTGATGCAAGAAGAAATCCGTGTCCGTATCGGCCACGAGGACAAGACCCAAGGTGAGCTGCTCCGTGAAGTTGATGAGGTTGAACAAGGCATAGTAGAGGGAGATGCCCAAGCTTTGCTCTTGGCGAAAGAGCCGGGCAAGTTGGGGGACGAATGATGTCCCGCTCAGGAGCAGTAAAAGACTGCCATGATGGTTACTACACTAGACGGGTTTCGGGCCCGAAGGGGGAGGCGAAGACATACATTCTTACCCAGTTTGGGATCATTTTGTCGGTGATGGAGGAGAAGCTACCGCCGGGAAATTGGTGATTAGCTTCGCGGTGCTTAGAAGGGGGAGGTTTATGGCGCTCGGGAAGAGAAACAAATCCTGTAGCCTGGAGCGAGGCTGAGGCGGGAAGACAGGGATGGCGAGACGAAAGTAAGCGGGCTATGCAAGTATGACGAGCTAAAACGTTCGCTTACACGCATGGCTAGTGCAGCGGGGGAAACAGGCTTGGAATTGCATATAGCCACTATGGGAATCGGGGCCGCTAATCATTTCCGAAACCATCCTTCGCGCTGCACGTAAGACGCCCAAAACAGGGTCACATTCCGCCCTTGCATCCGTGGGGGGCCTAATGGGCCGACCCGGCTACGATGGCAAATGAGACCTCGTTCGATGCCGGCACCACGAGCCGGGGTCGTCCCCCGTTGTCGGCGGGCTCGCAGACGGGGCCGGCCTCCCACGAGGGCAGCTTGACCTCGGTGGCTGCGTGCTGCTCGACGTCGCCCCAGGCCCACCAGTCCACCGTGGCACCCTTGAACACGTACCGGAACCTGTCGTCCGCCTGTGCGTCGTCCGGCAGGGAGACCAGGCGCGTGTCCTCGAACGACTGGCCAGGGCTCAGCGACCGAAAGTGCTCGTGCCCGCCGACGGCGACCGTCACGTCCTCGTCGCCGACGAGGAGGAAGCCCTGGTCCCCGTCGTCTTCGTCGCACTCCTCCCACGGGCCGTCGTCGCCCCGGCGGCGGTAGAAGCGGAAGCCCTCGCGTGCCGTGTAGTGCATGAGGACCAGCGCGTACGTGTGGAACGTGACGGGCGGGGCGGTGGCGTCGCCCTCGTAGGCCACGCGCACGCCGACCTCGACCACTTCGGTGCCCAGCGGTACCGTCGGGGCGCACGTGAGGGTCATGGTGAGACGCGGTGCGCCCTCGTCGCGCTCCGAGGCCTGCATGGGCGGAGGCGACGTCCTATGGCGCGTCCGCCTCCAGTCCCGCTCGTCTAGATTGGCTCGGGCGAATCCGACCTGCGCCTCGCGCGCTTCCCGCCCGGGCCATGGCTCAGCCTCCGACTGGGCCGTAAAGGTGACCCTGGGCCCGCCCGGAAGAATCAGGCGTGGCGTTTTCTGCGGATCGGCCCTCATCTCGCCGCCGAGGTGGTCTTGAAGGGTGCCCCAATCCCACATGGCCATAACTTGCCCGGGCCAAAGCAGGCTGTACTGGCGCCCGTCCTGGAGAAGCCGCTGGTAGCGCTCCGGCAGCGTGCCATGGAAGCTCATGCTGTCACCGGGAAGCAGCTCGCCAATGTCAGCGGTGTAGCTGTTTACCAGGATCCTGTCCTCCTCGGCCAGCTTGGCATGGCGTGTGTAGTCGATTTCCACTTTAGTGAGGCTACCCTGGTCACCATGCTCCAACAACACCAAGCCCGACGCCAGGAAAGCGTCAATGACAGGGGTCCACCGGATCAGAATGGGCTCCCTAGTCCTGTCATCCTGGCGACGGCGGATGGTAAACTCGACATCGTACGGCAGCGTCAGGGATAACCGGGAATCGGCAGTTATTTCGAGCCGGAGCTGAGGCGCGTCCCCACTGCTTCGAGTATCAGTGTGGCTCGGTACGCAGCGAAGGCGGAGACATGGACTTACGATGCGTCGTCGTCGCGAAAGTGCAGATAGGCTACGCAAGCATCCATGACTTGTTTTGCTCGGAACCCTGTGGGCGAGCCGACCTAAGTGGTACATCAGAAATCCCTCATCTTGCTTATTTATGTATCTGGGGTGGATGTTCAAGGGATCAGCCTTACAGTGTGGAGCCTCGGGGACTTACCCGATTCCGAAACCCGCCCCCACGAACGTGGCTGGAATGGGAAAAGCAGGCCGTCGAGCTGAAACAGGGTTCCAGTTCCTTCGGTACGGGACTTTGCATACACGCAATGCGAGTACGACGGAAACGAGGCTCCGTTGCCCGATTGGGTTTAGGGCTGACGGCCGTAAGCGACGGCAATGGCGCCACGAGGCTGGGACTCAAGGAGTCTGGATGCTCTTCATCTATTTCGGGACCCCTTAGCCCTTGCAGGCCAAGCTGGGGTCCCTGTTAGTGGGAACGAGAAAAAAAATAAGAGTCGGCATATGAGCAACAGCCTTGCCGGTGTGAATTAGCTACATCGCTCCGGGAATTTACTCGACGATGATGTGAAATCTCTGTTGGATAAAATTTCAACCCAGAGGCAGGAAGCATCACGTCACAAAATCAGATAGAAGGTATAATAATGAAGATGCTATTCTATTCCAGCTTCATATCGGTCTGAAAGGTCCGTATGTAATAGATTTCTAAATTTCTAGGCGCATCATGGCACTAGATGAGAAAGGAAATTTTCCCCGTCTTCTTAATCGCTAGTTTTAGGCGCCTTCGTCTTTGACCTCCCCTGTAACCCAGCCCCTGCGACATTTCGCCCTGGGTCTCTTCTAACAATTGAAGAGCCTGCACCATGGTGCTTTTGATGTAGTGGAACTCGAACATCAGCACTAACCTCGGTTGGAGGACGTTGTCCGTGGTCAAGGTCCGATTGACATGCTTGTCGCATCTCGGTCTTCGGCTTCAAAAGAATCACCTGTAGGATTCAGCGGTCCAACGTCAAAGAATAAGACCCACGTGAGCTTTTGACTATAAAATCAACGTTTGGCACCAGAAGTTCTAATCATAGAGTAGCAGGATCACCACAGCTATCGCTCCATTTCTTCAATAATATTTGATCTACCTGAGGTGCGCGGTAAGGTCCGCCACCGTCGACGATATGCTGCGAGGCACGGCTTTCCTCCCACTCGCCCTCATGGCCAGCCAGGCCATCTGGGGTGCGAGTGCCGTCACGATCAATTACCCAGACGCCAGTTGTGATCCGACCAAAAAGGCCGTCATTGAAAAGGAGATGGGCTTCACTCGAGACATGGCAAAAGCGGCACAGGACAACTTACAGAAGGGAGGCTACTTCGACATATTTTTCGCCAATGGCTTGCGTGCCGACCCCGGATTCTCCAGTGCAACAGAGGTAACACTATTCACCATCCCTCTCCTTCCCAATCGCCACAAGACCACTCAGAAGCGGAAGTGAAAGTGGACAGCCGTATTTTTATTGAAGTTACATTTCCCGTGCTAACTGGCAAATAGGAAATGTACGGACGCATTGCGGCTATGGCGGATGGAACCTCCGGCTACGACTTGCAGGTGACGTGTATCGAAGACCAGAAGAATTGCGTCAAGCGGAAGTGGACGGCCTACATGAACGACGGCAAGAAGACGATGAACTTTTGTAGCACCTTCTTTGCCCCGGGGAAGGCGTATCCAACCGGCGAGATACCATACCAGTCCACGCAGGACCTGCTGAACAACTGTAACATGAACCTCCGTGAGGCGCAGTGGGGAAAGGCTTCCATCCTCCTGCACGAGCTTACACATACTGGCTACGCCACGGGCAGCAGCGAGGGGTTAGTATTCCTACCCGTGGCCATCCGATGGCAAAAAGGCACGAGAGGACTGGCTGACCACAGAGCGTTTTTAGCACCAAGGACTACGCCTACGGATTTGGAGACAACTACAAGCTACCCCTGCGGCTACTGGACCGCGATTGTCCAAGGTACGCAAGCCAGAAGAAAAGCGTTCTGTGCCCGGATGCCAGCGGCAAAGAAGGGATCTGCGAGGCCGAGAGGTCGGGGGACAACGCCGACACCTACGCCTTCGTGGCGGCGGGCGTCTATTTCAGCACGCAGTGCAACCGGGACATCCCCTTGCCACCCCTGCCAGCGGGAGTACCAGCGCCGCCGGTAGTGTCCCTGTCGTCGTCGGTACAGCAGACACCAGCTCCGTCAGCTTCAGTCCCGCCAACAGCGTCCCTATCCGTCTCGGTGCCGCCGACAGTGTCCCTGTCGTCGTCAGTGATGCCGACAGCCGCCCCGTCGTCGTCAGTGCCCACGCCCATACCGACCCCGATGCGGCGGTTCGCGTCCCTGGCCGTGAGGGCCAACGACACGGCGCCGGCCAACCCGGCGGAACACCGCTCCTGTCCTTTGGAGAGCGACGCCATTGTCTTTGATGGCGACCCCAATGAGCCGCTGGCCATCTCAGGCCTCGTCACCTTCGGCGACTCGTACGGCGCCGGCATGGGCACCGGTACGACATCGGGGGATGCGTGCCGCGTCGGCTCCAACAACTACGGGCAGCTGTTTTACGACTGGGTGGGAGACAGCAGCATTCCCTTTGAAAGGAAGGTCTGTTCGGGTGACACCACCGAGGGCTTGAACAAGAAGATCGATGAGTGGAGGTAAGGAAAACTCGACTTTCGTGACGAGAGAGTTGTTGGCTAACCTGGCCGGTCCAACAGCAACCCCCAGGTAGCCAACGTTGGTACTCTCTCCATCGGAGGCAACGACCTAGGCTTCAGCGACCTCGTGTGGTACTGCATTATTACGCCCAACACGGCGCGGCTGGGCTCGACGAACCGCAGGAACTGCGTCGACGCCGAGAACCGGGCTCGGAACCTGACGAACGATAGGGGCCCCGACGGCATGCGTGCCAAGCTCAAGAACTCGTACCTCAAGATTCTGGAAAAGTCGGGCCGATATGTAAGAAGCCAGCATCCCCCTCTCTTGGCCTCGGCCCTTCTTCTGCCCCAAACCCTTAACTGACCCCGCGTGGCCAGGACTTCCACCTCTACGTGACGAGCTACGCCGACTTCTTTAACGACCAGACGACCGACTGCGACCGCTCGAGCTTCCACTACTGGTGGGGCCAGTACAACCCGCCGCGCGACTGGATCCTGAACCGCATCGTGTATCTGACGCGGAGCCTGCGGAGCGAAATGGGCGGGCTGGTGCAGGATCTCAACCGCGCCATCGCCGACGCCGTGGCTGACGCCAACGAGGCCTGGGGCGGACAGCAGGTGCACTTTGTCGACGTCAACGCGCCGTTCGGGGGCCACCGATGGTGCGAGCCGGGCGGGCACCACGAGCCCGACGCCAACCTGCCGAGCACCTGGTTCTTCCTGAGCGGGTGGAAGGATCTGCCGGTCGAAGGCGGCGCCGCGGTGGACACGGCGGCGCTGGAGCGCGCCGAGGCCGCCTCCCTCTTCGCCGGCGGTTCCGTCCCGGTGCCCGACGGCCGCACCTGTTTCGCTGCCCTCGGCCCCGACGCCGACCCCTACGCCCGCGCCATGTGCCGCGTCGCCGAGAACGTCATGGACCACCCCGACGGCCCCGAGGCCCGCCGCCTCGCCGACGCCAACGCCGCCCTGCGCCGCGGTGACTTCCAGAGCGAGGACGTCGCCGGCTACCTGCCCACGCGCCAGATCAAGACATTCCACCCGCGCAGCCCCGGCATGGCCGCCTACCGCGACGCCGTCATTACCGAGATGCAGAACGTTGGCCAGCTATAGAGGGGGGTGGGATTTATCGGGCGGCTGCTGTCACGACCAGGCAAGGTTTTCTTAGGATTTGTTACCGATTGTCAAAAAAGAAAAGAACAATACAAGAGAACTCTCATCAACTATGAGTTTTATGCTTACGTTGGTCGAATCAGTCCATTTCGGCGGTGCCATGCAGGCTAGTGATGATGAGAGTTGTATCTTGGTGGCATTGTAATAAATATGATGTTTAATTGAAGTCATGGGTTAAATTTTGATGCCTTATTTCTTAGTGGTCTGGATGTTTAGGGTGGGACGGGATTCGTAAGTGGGTGAGGGACACGACGGCCTGTTGCATCGAATGGCATGGCGCTGCGAGCAGGTGCTCCGAATATCGGTATCCAGCTGGTATTCTCAGTTTCCTGGCCAGGTATTGTTGTGGCGATGTGAGACTACGGTCCTGAGATCCACATCGCATCACCTGAAAACCCCTTTGCTTCGGGATGTGACCTGACGAAAGTAACCTGCCCGGTCCGGCACCATTGCACGCCGCGGTGGCCAGCAGCCGCCTCCTTTCCGGACGATCCGTCGGACGGCAGTTGGACATCAGCCGGACGACCGATTATGCCTTCCACAGTCGGTGGGCTCGTTGGGTGCCCCACATCCGTCGCAATGAACCCAAGTCGTGGGATTCCTTGGTAACCCTGACCAACAATGACCACCCCTGGCGGTAAGGGCAAGGATCCTCTCGTAATACCAGGTGCGTGCCGTGTGCCTACCTCAACCCGCGAGGTTTCACGCGCAGCCAGGCCGGATTCTAGCCGCGCATCTGGACCCGTGCACTGCTCGCCGGCCTCGACCACTTCACCCTGCAGCCTCACGACCCGCTGGCCCGCCCCGTTGTCGCCGACTGCTCCGCCGACAACTGTACCTACTCCAGTTTTGCCATAAACCGTGAGCGTTATATTTCCTGCCTCAGGACTCGTAAGCGCCCTCCACGTCAAGGTCATTGAGTTCTGAGTAGGTCCTTCCTTGCTTGTTCGAAGATTTTCCATGTGCAATCTTGGACGAGAGGCGGATGCTTTCTTTGGCAAGGCTTCTGCCACCTCCATCTGACTGCTGGCTTGAACCTTTGCTCTGTCCGGTCTTACCGTCCCGCAGAAAAGATCTAGTCGAGGCCAGCTTCTGCTTTAAAAACGTCCGCAGCACCGGGATGGATGCAGCAACCATGGACGCAGCAATTTCTACTCCTGTCCAAATGTTTTGCTCAGGCGCATCATCTAATACCACAGTTATTAGCCAGCCCGTTAGTCAAACGCCGTCGGCATCGCTGGGAGTAAATTACAAGATATATCCTTATAAATAAGCTGTTTGAGATAAGTCATTCGTATAATTGAAGTAGCGCCTGATCTGTAGATTATAAATTAACCTTAGGGATTTAGAAGGGCGGGTTCGGAAAGCGCGGTTACAGTAAGCCCAGACTCATAGCCACCATAACACCAACCTTCTCCGCTGTGCGCATTTGCAGTGCCCAGAGAAGCTTCCAAGGCAGCAAAGCAAGCGAGAAATCTATTAATGCTGACCATACTATGAAGATGTTAGTGAAGCTTAGATGAGAACGAAAGGATAATGTGAACCTACTACCATTAAATTCGCCATATGTCACCGATGGCTGCTTATTTATACATTCTCCGGGCCAGAAATCGACAAACGTTTTCACTAGCGGCTTACATTGCACCCACGGCGTGATTGCCGTGGGTATAGCAAATAAAGCAGTCGTAGTGATCGCGAAGTAAACGTAATAACGAGTCCAGCCAGTCGTTAAAGGAATTAAAGTCACCGCAAACGAGCTTTTACTCGCAGCAATGGCTACAGTACTGCCACTTAGGCCAGTCGCGCCGTACACGGTCATTGTGTCTAAGTTTCTGACATCAACTAAAACGTCAATTTAGTGAGTATAGCCCAAGACAAGGGTACATAGTGGTGTTTCACTTACTATCTAAGGCATGCTTGCCAAATCCTAAGTTCACGGCTAACTGGTTCATTACAGTAAGAAGTAAGAACCCGAGCTTCCGGAAAGGTTGTCAATATCAGTTCAGTCTTCAGCCTTCATGTTTATGGGGGACCAACCCATCCCAAAATCATGAGCGTATCGTCATGCCAAAGCTTTGCGTGGGCTATACGGGCATATAGCCGCAGGCCCACAAACATACTGGCCAATGTGAACAGTCCCCACATGGTGCCCGTCAATAGAGGGCCGCGATTCTCGGTTGGGTTGCTCGTCAAGTTTTCCATTATGCGCACGGTTACGCGTTCAAGGTCGTGGCGTGCGTGTAGTGGCCAAGTCAACAGATGTGCACAGGGTATTTGATGTAAGGTAAGGATTGATCCATGATAACCAGTGGCACGGAGCACGCACCGGAACAGCCTTTATACACCTTACGGTCCCTAGCCGTCGGAAAAAGAGGAGCCTAAGGAACGCGAGGGCTTTATTAGCGGCAGGGCGGCACCCGTAGATCTTCGAAGCCGGCTGAGGAGGCGATACCAGAATAAAATTTATTGGGACAGGGAAAGTGTGTCCGGTCAAGGGTCGCTCAGGATGTGTTTGCTTACCGCACCTCCCCATAGCAGCCCCTGGATTTGCTTAGCGTAAGCGTGACTAAATATACAAAAGCCTGTGAAAGATTTCTCCGGAGCCTGTAATCACTATTCTACCCCTGGCCTGGGCCCTTTTTGACTTTCCCAAAATCGTATAAGACGGGCCTAACAGAGACGCAAATCGCGCCGGTGCAGACTCCAGTCAGTACTAGTCCCGACGCCGTCAGCAGCGGCGCGTGACCGAGAGTGACACTACTAAAGACGCCCAAGCAGACGATTGCTGATTAACTAGTGCTGGGGTTTGTCTTTTGTCACCCACGAACCAGTGTATCTTCTACCCAATTAGTCATGCGTAAGCTAATGACGCTAGCAAGGCCATACCGAGATGCGGCTGGCGCGGCCTCTGACGAGGGATATCGGGCCGCATCCTATCAGATGGCGAAGGAGTATTTCAACATGATGTACTTGCTTTTTGAAGAACTAGAACCATAGCACTTGGTTGCAGATTTCTTTAATTGCTTAAGTCCAAGTACAGGAACACTTCGACTATAATCATCGCAGGTGTTCACTGGGTGGTACTTGCCGATCTTGGGGTTAGCGATGTGGGCCCTGGTCGCCAGCCCCCGAAACCATATTGCACGGCTAGTAAAACAGTCCACAGTATAGACAGAATGTAAATGCAAAGATAATGACTTAGCAATGGGGATTTTCGGCTAAGATTGTTCGCTAGGGCCAGACGGATAAGGTTCGGAAGAGCGGCCTGTCTCTCCGGAACAAGACGGTCGAGTTAGGGCAAAAGTGCAATGTCTTTAGCACGCTAGTGTACTGGAACCCGACACATTAGAGATTGGAGACGGCGACGCACCAACCACGCGGCTAGGAATTAACTAACGTGATTAGGCTAGTCTGTGTTCTCCCGGATGGTCCCCTTATCGGCCGGTGGCTAATAGCATTAGCTACGCCCGTTGGCGATCGACGACGCTCAATCCAGAGCAGAAGTTTATGCCAAAGTTGACAGAGCAACCGAGACAGGAGCTGTGATATATGGCTTGGCTTGTAGTTTACCCACTTGTGGCCGGAGGCATGCTCACACGACTATAAAAATACTGTGGCGACCAGCGAAAGTGAGCGGCCCCACATCACATACCAGAACCGCCATACCAAAGCCTTCCTGACTGCCAATTTGGGTGCATCACTGCGGTGATGCCGTAGGGTCCACGTACGTTATGCCTGCCGTGAGATCCTGAAACTTTGAGAACTTGAAGTCGCGAAAGGCAAAGGTCCGACCTCCCGGGAAGACGAACTGCCGCGCCGTGGCCAGGGGAAAGTCGACGAAGTCGGCGTTTGTGAAACTTGTCAGCTGGCGAGTGACCCTGTCTATGATACCGTTGAGGCCCGTAAAAGTGTCGAGGACCGAGTTCACACTAGGCTTCTCCGATCTGTCGACGATGGAGCCCTTGTGGAGCTCGGGCAGCAGGCCTCCCTCGCCGTCCACCTTGAGTTCGTACGTGTCGGTGAGCTCCCAGTCGATGAGGTTGCCGTCTAGAGGGGTGCGCAGGTGGCGTGCGTGCACGTAGAAGCGAAGACGCTGCACGATGGTGACCTGGCGGCCGCGGAAGCTGACCTGGAAGGTGTAGGACGGCAGGATCGACATCTCGCCCAGGATGCCATTGAGGCCCGCGACGTCGTGCGAGGCCGCTTTTGGCGTGTATTTGAAGTCCAGAACAAGGTCCGAGGCCTTGGTCCACGGCAGCGGGGACATGCTGCACCAGCCCAGCATGGTGTTGCCCGACGGGAATTCCGGGTGCGGATCCTCGGGGCCGGCTTTGTCCGTCAAGCGGTGCGCCAGGGAGAAGGTGACGGCGTTATACTCTGGCTTAGCGTTCACAATGGGCGTAGACGCCTTGGAGTAGTAGCAGTTCTTGTAGATGTGGTCCATGAACTGCGGCTGGAGCCACTTCACGAACGTGTCGCGGTTGTACGCGATGACACCGTCCCACTGCTTGCTCTCTGCCATCGACACCCAGTTCCACGGGAAACGGCGGGGCGGCGGCAGCTTGTTGCCGAAGGAGGTGCAAAGGTAGTTCAGCGTCGCCAAGCCCATTTCCTCTTCGGTCGGATCCGCCTTGGGCTTGTACTCGGTCGCATCCGGGTCGGATTCGTCGACGAAGGGACAGACTTGCATGTTCATGTCCGTGGCCCGGAACTCGGACGTCTCGGGCACCTTCTCGACTACAGCGACGTGGAGCATAGGCTGGCCCTGGCTCTTCATTTCGGCGTAATAGGTATCACAGAAACTGCCATTGATCAAGCCCGAGATGATGGGGTCAACGGTTGTGCCGGCTTGCGCGAATATCTTCATCGCTGGGGGCGTCTGGAGCGCGGCATTGTCGAGGTCGAAGAGGAGCTGTTGCACGCTGAATGCATTGCCGTCCAGATTCTTAATTTGCTTCTGGACCTCGGGACTCAGCTTTGAGAAGGCCGAGCTGTCCAGTGTCTCGCTCAGCCGCAGGTCGACCTTGCTCTGAAAGGCCCAGGCCTCGCCCGGTGGCTGCGAGAAGACTCTCCACTTGTAGTTGTTCTTGCGACCGTAATCAATGAATCGCACGTCGACCTCAGAACAAAGCATGTTGTAAGTAACGACGGATGTGTCACCGCCCAGCTCCACAATGTGCGGCAGGGCCGTTGGCTCAACACCGATGGGGAGGCCTGGCGTCAGTTTCTGCAATGCTATGTCAGCAGCGGCGGCTCTCTTAAAGGCGCATGCTTCTTACATATCCACACTTGAAGCCCGCGTCTGCCAAGTTCTGTAGTTTGGCGTCTATGGCCGGTTTGGCGGCGGGGTCGACTTCGAATGGATCGACATGGTATCTCTGTATGAAATCGTCCAGAGATATTGCTTGGAGATTGTCGTTGTCATCGAGGCACCAGCATTGACTCGTTGGCTTTCTCTCAACCGACGAGAGATACAATTTCATCGTTGCATCAATGGCATATTGAGTCGTCGCAACAACCATGTCGAAACTGGGGGCCATGAAGGTTAGATGGGAACGGTCGGCCGAAGACATGGTGGGCGATGTGAATAAGGTTTGGAGAGGATGAGTGTATGGTGACGATGTGAAGTATGGAATGAGATGCAAAGCTGTAGAGTGAGATAATGTACAGAGTATATATTCCCGAGAAGCTTTACTGACGACTTGTTCAAAATGCAATTCCTCGTAGCACGGAGCACCGGGATTTGTCGCCGTCACTTTGGAGGTGAATGTAACGTGGTGCACGATATAGCATTGGGTAGACTTTCAAAGCCTCGCATCAGCCTCACGGCGATGCCGAATGTATGGGGGGGAAAGCATGCATAAAGGGCTAGCCTAAATTGCAAGGAAGAAGAAAATGCAAGATGGGATGCCTGACTAGTCGTTACAGCTGAATATATGCGCGTCGCCAGCCGCAAGGAGGTTGCACAATCGAGGACCCCAAGGCAGATGTACCCCCCCTCTGCTGATGATAACTGGTTAGACAGCCCCATTAGCGCCTAACGTCTATGCCTGATTATAGGTCTCCGAACCGAAGGATCGGATCTACTAGGCTGGAAGAGGGTAAGCTTGGTAAGATGTGGCTGATAGCAAGCGCTTCGATTCAGCCCTTTAGCAGGATCTGGGGATACGAGCCCAGCTGTTGCGCACCTTCCGCATTTGGATGGCTGCAATAGCATACTAACTTGGTGAATAGAATATGCAGATCTACTTTTTTGAAGAGCAGCGCACCATGAGGTGGGCTGAGGACCCTTGTTTCCATGGCAGTGCAACCATCCCCGCCTTGAATGTGGCTGGCTGGACTTCGGCTGAACATCGTGAGGTGAACAGATGATCACATTCTGGTATTTCCAGCCAGCCACATGCAGCTTCAGGGGTCACACGAAGAGTATGGGTGTCGGACGAAGACGATACTGTGCGTTGCAGCAATTACCACGGGTATCAAGCATATCCTATATCAGATATCGACGGGACCTTGATCATTCTCACAACGTATCCAGTAGACCCCCTCAAAAAAAAAACGTCCACAAACACACGAGACGCCAATCAGCATGTCTTTAGTCCAGATTACATCAGAGTCGGAGTGGATGAAGGCCCAGAAGCAGGCAGTTATCATGGGCCATTGCGAAAGATTTGATGTTGTGCAGACACTCACCGAGACGTCTGTCTTCTTCTCCCTGGGATCAGATAACGTCGTGAGTCGACTTTGCTTCCCTTTGAACACCCCCTCTATGCAAATGCACGCTAACGAGATCTCTTTAGTTGTATGCAACCAGGGAGACTCAGGGGGCCGCCACAGGCTGGACGAAGCTGGATCTGAGCAGTGGAATCTCCTCGCGTTACGGAGGCGCCAAGGTCGTCGCCAAGAAGTTCGCCCTGTCCCAGAATACTTTCACCGGGAAGTTCGATGTGGCCCTCGCCGTCACAGTTTCGGGTTCTGATCACTTGTTCGTTTCCCAAGCTAATTCCTATGATAACGATGCTTCCCTCAACAACGGCATCATCTGGACGCCTGTCGAATTTGACGGGGACGGCCAACCAGCGGGATCGACTAAAGTACAGATTGCAGATGTCTTCATCCTCAACAGCCCTCAGTCGGGAAGCACATGCGTTGTCGATCTGTGGAGAGTCCCCGAGAAAAACGATTCCCTCGACCGCTACTTCGTCGTGGCCAGCGCCTCGCCAGCATGGAAGAAGCACCTGGTTGCCATCGACTTGGACGCTGGCAGCGTAACCAGCGTCCTTGGAAAACGCACCAAGGACCAGGTAGCTGGCATCTACACGTTTGGAGCCATTGAGGGGAAACAGGAGCTTATCTACGCGCCTTTGTACAACCCCTTCCGGCCCGACGGTCCCTCTGCGCCGTCGCGCTTGAAGGTGCCGGACGGCGCAAGCTCGATAGCCTCGTCGTTGGATGCCCGGGGAAGAAGCTGCCTCTTTATCTCGCATCCTAGTGGTGTATCCGTGTTCCTCCCCTCAGCCCAGAACGACGGCTCGATGCCATCGAGCTGCATTGAGAGTGCCCTGGTCTCCGGAGCCACCCAGCTCAGTGCCATGACAACTGGCTCTCTGACGTCCCTCTGGGGCCGCAATGCGCAAGGCGGCCTGTTCTACGCCACATGCCCAGCCGGCAGCGAAGCAGTTTCTCCGGCTTGGTCGACCCCAGTCATCATCCTTCCCAAGGTGGAACACTTTGCTTTCTACACGGGCATGTCTACCCGGAGTCATACCCTGTTTGCCTATGTCGGCGGTCAAGAAATGGTCGAGCTGGATCAGGACTACGTAACTGGCTGTTGGCGTGAGCGCCCCATCATGCTCCCGGCCACTGACATTGACGCAGTAGTGGAGTTCAACAGTTACACAACACGGGTTGAGGTTATCGACAGCGATTCGATTCCTCTGCCAGGGACTGTACTGAGTCTAGGCGCTGACCGTCCGGTACCAGTATATGTCGACGGGAGCTATTACGTCCTCAGCCCAAACAATCCCGTAAAATTCACCACCGACGGCCACGGTGCACTGAATATCGTGCAGCCAACCGACTCATTGGCTGCTGTTACCTATACAGTCTCCCCGCTGGCTCCCGGCGTGCAACCAGTCACCATCGACCCCTCCGACAAGGTCATGGAGAAGCTTCAGAAGGTGAAGACAGGCGACGACCTATCACGCATAACAATGACAGCCGCCGATGGCTCGTCCGTACCGCTAATCCCCGGCGATGTAAGCGCCGATGCCAGGGATGCTGCAGCGGGCGCCATCAAGCAGTTCGTCGACATCGGCAAAGGACTCAGCAACGCCGGACCTCCTGCTCTCTTAGTCTCTACGGCCGTGGCGATCAACCGCAGCTCAGGTCAGTTGCCACACCCAGACTTTGAAGACCACCTCTAACACAGCTACCGCAAAGGGCGCCATGTCTTTTCCTTGAGTGTTGACGCAGACGGGCCACGTGCGGATGACCAGATACTGCTCCACACCGCGGAGCCCGTTCATGCACTCGCCAACGGAAACGGAGGTCATGACATCAAGATATCGACCGCATCGCTCGGAGACTCTGTGCATGGCTGGCTGGTCAAGGCCGGGGACTTCTTCCGCATGCTGGGGAACGCCATAGTTGACGGCCTCCGCACGATCCAGGTGCGTATCATCGACGGCGTGCATCACATCTTTGCCACCATCGGCGGTGTCCTTTACCGTGCGCTGCTGGACACCGTGTCGGCCGTGGTCCACGCGGTGCAGTGGGTGTTCGAGAAGGTCAAGGTCCTGGTCGACGACCTCATCCACTGGCTCGGATACGTCTTTGGGTGGAAGGACATCATCCGAACCCATCTCGTCATCAAGAACGTCGTCAAAAAGTACGTTAAGAAAACCATCGACAGCATCGGCGAAGCCGAGGACAAGATCATAGAGTTCTTTGATGGGCTCGAGGGAAAATTGAACACCTTGACGGGCGTCACCGACCCGGGTCTGACCAATGGACAGTACGCCCAGTTGAGGGACAAGACGGCTGGCTCCAGCAGTCCACAATCACACTGGGCCATGCAGCACGCAAAGGGCCACATAGCCACGGCGGGAATGACGGAGCAGAACGATGGTTCTATATTGGGCAGTTTGAAACAGGTGGTGCACGACCTTGAGGCCCTGGTTGCCAACAAAGTGGAGGCCGTGAAGGACATGATCCAGCAGATACGGACACAGGTGATTGAGCCCTTCGCCCAGTTGACCCCTATTCAGGTCGCTCAGCGGATCATCGGGATTGTGGGCGACCTGCTCATCAAGTCGGCCAAGAACATCATCATCGGCGTACTAGACCTCGTGCGGCACGTTGTCCAGACCATCCTCAACCTGCTGGATGCGCCGCTCCGGATTCCAGTCCTGTCGGCGCTATACAAGGACCTGACTGGGGCGGAGCTCAGCATTTTGGATCTGGTAGTGCTCGTCGTCTCCGTACCGGCGACCATTGCTTACAAGATCGTCGCCGGATCGGCCCCGTTTCCCAACGATGAGGCCACAGAAGCCCTCATCCACGCCACCGACTTTGCGCAGATCCGCGATGCTGTCAACCCAGACAGCTCGGCCCACACGGCATCTGTGAGCGCAGTCTCCGTCATGGCGACGAAGCGAATCGCCGTCGCCCGCAGCATCGTGCCCAGTTCGGGAGCAGGCGCCGTCGCCTACAAGGTGTTCAAGGTGCTATCCCGGTTCATCGGGGCCTTCTGCGCCATGTTCGGCCAGTATCTCAGCGACGTGAAGTGGGCGCTGGACAAGTTCAAGGTCAAGGCGGCCCCAGCCCTCCTCGTCTGCGTGGCCACGAATGGCACGCTTGGCCTGTTCCCAGGTATCATCGGGGCCTTCGAGAGATCGAGAGAGTGGCAGGTTGTCATGAAGGACGTCATGACAGGCCTTATGGCAGTCAAGCTGCTGGCTGACTGCGCCCCCGGTCTCCGCGACATGGAAGCCTACAAGAAGGCGAAACCGTACTTGACGGTGATCGTGCAAGTGGCGCAGCTGCCGGCGCCCATCGGTGGTTTTGTCTACAGCCACGAACGGCCAAGCGCTTTTGTTGGCCTTTCTGCCAGCATCTGTGGTTGTGTGGGGGGGATTCTCAACCCAATTGCGCAGCAGGTAGACGACCTGAAAACCAGCGCTATCATTCTGGGAGGTGCAAATATCGCCTCAGTCCTCAATGGCATCCTACTGACAACGGCTGGTGGGTTGATCGCAACTGATAAGTAGTGGAGTCTTAAATTTATGGATTTTAAAAGCTTATTATAGAAACAGCCAAATATTGCTTAACTTACGTGGTAAACGTACCTATAATGCCGTTTCAAAACTAGAAACGCACACCAATTCAATAACAATGACTAACAGAAAGAAATTAATAAGAAGTAAGGAAAGGACTAATGAACGTGATATTAACTAATCTAGGAAAAGCTTATAAACCATGTCTTTTAACTACGTGATTAATCTTCGTACTTAATGTCCGTAAGGAAAATGGTAATATTATTTAAGGTCGTATTATAAGGTTCACAACAGCACCCAGTGTTCCGACTTGGTCTGGACAGGCATCCCCGTCATATGCTGGTACATCGGGGGACCTCGGATGGCGCCATGATTGAGGGCGTATCCTCACAGGCGAGGGGTGGAGGAAGTAAGCTAGGGTACCCCTTCGCGAGCCAGGTGCTTCGCGAGACACCGGTTTCAGAGACGTCTTAAGATGCCCCCTTCTAACAGAAAGACGAATATCTTAATAACCACATAAGCTAGGATCTTCGTTTTTGTTTTCAAGAGACGATAATACACTCCTCTACACTGCTATCGCTTTCTTCTTCTAAATCTGACTGATCTACCCATCCTTCTCCGTCCGAATCCAGTTCTAGCTTATTAGGTAAGATCCCCATCTCCCTTTTGACTCTTTTAATGTCCTGAATAGCAACGAACTGCTTTTGCGCTATCGCACGCACTTTAAGCCGTTTCTGAGGCTTTTGGCGTTTTAAAGCAGCTGCTAGCTGGTCTCTCTTATACGTGAGGCTCGAGATCTGGCCTGCTGCTTCGTTAAGGGTCTTGCCAAGCTTGCGAACGAATAACCGGAACGTTGGTAGACCGTACGCTGGCTCCAGCGTACGCATATCTCGAGCGATGTCGTTAACTTACTGTGAACTTTTCGGTGTGGCGAACACTATAGCAGACATGGCTGCTAAAGAATCCCTCTCTAAAGGCCTTGTTTCTGGCGTTGAAGGCCGGTCTGGCAGGTCCTGGTTTAGTTGCCTTACGAGCTTGCTATTTAAGGGCTTAAAACGGTCCTTTAGAAAGATTCCGGTCGCTTTCTAGCCAGCGGCTACATTAGCTGGTATGAAGGCCTTTTTACAAGCTTTGTTCTAGGCCTCTAGGAACTCTGGTTTCTTCGGAGTCATCGTTAAGCTAAATACGTAAGCTTCATAAAGGGACTTCCGATAACTGCGCTTTAACACTGAAAAAGAGCCAAGGTTTAAAGGCTGGAGAACTTATAAGGTGTGCGCCGGAAGAAAGTCGAGCTAGACCTTCGCCTTAAGGCAAGCTAATATAAAGTCCTATATAATATAGCTCCTATAGCCGTCTAAAATAAGGTGTCGCCTCGGTCTGGCGTTATCGTCGTCTAGGGTAAAAAGATGTCCTTCAACTACCTTAGGGCAGTAGAATTATTCGTCCAGCCCTTCTTGGAGGTGCTAAATAGCCAGTTATCGAAGTCCGGATTGTCCACTTAGCCCTGGAACCATTGCTGCTGCACTTCTGCGCCCTTAAAGATGATAAGGGGCGACAACGCACGACCGCTAGCTGACACACACTCCAGAATCGTCACCCACTCGCGGTTTCCGGGGTCCATAGTAAATATCTTGCGTAGGGCAGCTGGGCCGATGACTAAGGGGTTATCTCCAAGCCCTATCATGCTGCCAACCTCGTCGACGTTCCATGTATCCTCTGGCATCACCTTAGTAAGGCTGGCGTGATCGAGACGATCGAAAAACTCATCGATATTGGTGCGCGACGCGCCGTTAAGGCGAAGGAAATCAATGCCGGTGGATCTGACGGACTTAAAGCTGGGATTCCCCCCAAAGAAGGCCTTGTGCTAGTCCTTTCCGAGGCGATGGTTGCTGCCGGAGGCCCTCACGAGCGCCTGAGCGAATAGACGAAAACGAGAGTGCGGTGGCGCCCAGCTAAGTCTGGCTTACAATAAGGCCCAGTCGACTAGTTGTTACTTAAGGCTAGGAGATAAGGTCTGACGCTTGCTATTGAAGTCCTCTCTAATATTAACACCATTAATCCGGCGGTGTATATAGTCCTTAGAGAGATGGAACTGCTTAGCGGTCTAGCGAATCGACTAGCCAGCTGCTATAAGATCTAGGGCAACGAAAAGCTAATCTGAGTCCATCGTAATAGATTCATAAGATAGAGGGGATTGATACGGTCCTAGAAAATCTATTAGGATACCAGGAGACCTTCTGGTTGTTAATATATTCGTTATTTCGGTGACCGAAATGTTAGTGCGACGCCCCTGAAACCGGTGTCTCGCGAAGCACCTGGCTCGCGAAGGGGTACCCTAGCTTACTGCTCTAGTCGCGCTGGAAGTGCTGCGGAAGCTGGATACCAGGCTATCATACTGCTCTGCTACCTCTCCACCCTCATATACGCGATCCGCCAGGCCAGAGCCAGCTGCCGCAATAGCTCAACGGCTCTGAGGCCGTTAATCCGCGTCGACAGCCGGTCTACATATTTGCTGCCGCCGCCGCCGTTCTATCACCAACAGGGAATTAGGCCTAGCCTGGCGGCCGGCTGACGTGCATCGTGATGGCCCCAAACGAGGAAAGCGACGGGGAGTGAACCGGGAATTGAAGCAGGAGACAGGCAAACGTACTCTTGTCTTGAACGTTGGGCACCCTTTGTACTCCGAGTGGATCTAGTGCGCGGAGTATATGAAAGACACACGTAATTACCGCGAAGGAAAACAAAAAACTTTTTCGAAACCGACCCCACACAGCGATAACCTCACAACCACGACTCTATAAGCTACCGGATAGCCCGGAAACTGTTCCTAGGGCTTCATTTAGCCTAGAAATGGTCGATTCACCACCCTCGAGGCAAAGCGCGGGTAGTGGGAGCCGCCATAGGCCCGCCCCACCCCCCGAGCCGTCACCTCCGGACTTAAGAACACCATCGCCAGACAGCATCACAACACCTGGACGCAGTCTAGAGGATATACGCAGCGCTATAGACGACTTTAAACGCTTCCTAGCTAGTGAAGTTAACATTGCAGCCTTAGCCGCAGCGGTTTAAGCCGCTATTCCGGTCTTAGAGACGGCGGCTAAGGAATCGGATAACTAGCTTAGCGTCGAAAGGCGTATCAATATTATCGAGAACACGCTGCAAGCTATCTATAAGGAAATTAAAGCTCCTAAGACGTACGCTGCAGCCGCTACTGCCCTTACCGCAGCCTTAGCGTCCAGGGCCCCCTAGGTAGCTAAGACTCTGCCTCCTCGACACGAATAGGAGGTAACAGTCAAGGCCGCAGGAACTGAAGGCCGTACCTACGAAGAGATTGTGCGGAAAGTTAACGCAGCAACAGGTAGAGAAACAGCAATAGCCGCACGGAAGCTTCCTAGCGGAGACTATGCTATTACCTGCAAGACAGCAGAAGAGAAGCGGTAACTGGAAACCGACTGGGCCTAGACTACCGAGGCCTTCGGAGAGAACGCCTTTATCTAGAAGAGAAAGATCCTAGTGGTGGCCTATGGCATCAACAAGGAGGCCATAGAGACGAACCAAGGGCAGCTAGGAGTCCAATTCCGGAACCAGCCCGGCGGCCCCATCGACGTCCTAGAGGCCAAGCTCCCTCGCAACGCTAAGACCTCGTCTAGGAAGGTCACGGCCTTATATATTGCAGTACCCACGGTTCAATAAGCGGAACAGCTATACTGAGACGGCCTTATTTGGCAGTATAGCTACTATCTATACGAGCCCTTCGCCGAAGGAGCCTAGCTTAAGCAGTACTACCACTGCTACCGTTATAGATATATCGCCCGTGTCTGCCGCCACGCATGTAGGTGCAGGCTCTGCTCTTTAATAAAGTATAACAATAAATAATGCCCAGAAGCTGAGAATAAGAGCTAGTACTGCTGTCTAGCATACCGAGGACCATATACTGCGTGGTCTAAGGAGTGTCCAGTCCGCTAAGAGCAGGTCCAGATCGTTAAGGCAGCTTACATCACGAGACCGAAGGGATTCGCACTGCCCTCGTAAGAACCCCCTAAGCTAATAGCCGAAGACTGGCAGACAGTATAGCCGCGGAAGCGTCGAGCAACTAGCTGCTGTATTAGAAGCACTGGCAGAGCCCGCAGCAGAACCCACGAAGAGACAGACAATATGGACATCGAAACACCGGAGTTAAGACTAAATAGCATCCACGCTCGACTATGACAGCGCTAAGGATCCTATACTGGAACACGCAGAAAAGTAAGAAAGTATAAATCCTAGCAGTCGATGCCATCTCCGAAGAGTACGATATCCTGGCTATCTAAGAGCCCTGGCGAAACCCACATATGCCGACCACCTACTGCCCGAGATCCTCTCTGTACTACCTTCTTTATACTGCCGAGGGAGGCAGAGCTTACATCTACATTAATAAGAAGCACCCCTTAGCGCAGTGGACTTATAAGGCGCAATCAGATAAGTGCAATATCACGATCCAGTTACTAGATGGTCCTATAACAGTCATCTGCATATACTCGCCTCCTCCTGGATCGATTAGCAGATCAGACCTGCCAGCTATCGAAGCCCTCCTTACTGGTCCCCAGCTAAGACGAACAGTCCTTGTAGGAGACTTTAACGTTCACCACCCTGTGTGGGGAGGATACAACGTCCGACCTTATAAGGCAGCCGATAAGCTACTCCAGCTAGCAGAATCCTGGAGACTCCAGCTTATCACGCCCCCTAGAACACCGACATGGACTCGAAGAGGGTGCATGGACTCCACGATCGACCTAGCGTGGGCCACGGACGATCTCCGAACTGCCTACGACGGGTACGCCCCATATACTAAATCCGATCACCTCCCGCAGGTGATACACGTAGCTGGACCTCAAAACGACCCCCAGAACAAGCTACGGCGCAGCTGGAAAACAGCTGACTATAACTAAGCGAAGGCCAAGGCGACACACCTTCCGCAGCCAGGGCTACTCGAGACACCGGAGGAAATCGACAGATACACTGAAACGTTAACTAAGGAGCTAACTCGGATAGCCGACTTAGTTGCCCCCCTCCGCCACGTTAAGGGGAGAGGCAAGGCATAGTGGAACCATGAAACAAAAGAAGCTATAAAGGAGGAGAGACGAACCCAGCGAACATGGCTATCCGATAGGATAGACGCAGCCTGGCGAGCTCTTCGGTAAGCATCCCTTGCGAAAAAGAAAACGATCCGCACTGCAAAGACAGCGACCTGGAGAAACATGCTTCACGAGGCCTCTAGCTAGCCAGCTGGCGTCTGGAACATCGCAAGATAGGCCAGAACCGAAGGAGCCGCACTGCCGCTACCTCCAGCCGTCCCCACGCTTCACACACCGCGAGGCGAAACGACGACCTATAAGGAGAAAACGGAGGCCTTCCGAGAGAGGTTTTACCCTCTCCTTAAGGCCATATATACCGGCTTCCGCATAACAAACCGGCTCGCAGCGCCTCTCGACATCGACAGCGAGGTGATAGCAGAGCAGGTCCAAGATGTCTTAAGTAAGGCAGGCCAGTGGAAAGCACCTGGACTAGACCAGCTTCCTAACGGTTTCCTTAAGCGCTTAGGAAAACCCCTCTTCCAAGCCTTAGCCTCCCTAGCGGAAGCGTGCTGGCGTATAGGATACTATCCAACAGCGTTCCGCAAAGCAGTCACCGTTATCCTCCGGAAACCAGGAAAGCAGCCAAACGAGTACCGCTAAGCCGGCGGATGGAGACCTATCGCGCTACTCAACACCATGGGGAAGGTGATCGAGAGCCTGCTAGCGTAACAGCTAGCCAGCTTTGCGGAAGAAAACGGGCTGCTCCCAGACGAACAGATGGGGAACCGAAAGGGCCGCTCCACGGAAACAGCCTTACGGCTGCTAACGGACCTAGTCCGCATAGCCTGGAAACATAGAGGTGCAGCAACTCTTCTATCGCTGGATATCTCAGGCGCTTTCGACTCCATCGACTATGGAAGGCTCCTCGCTAACCTGCGAGTGCTAAGGGTCCCTATATAAACTATTAGCTAAATCCGAAGCTTCCTATTTAACCGGTCCACTATGTTATTCTTCGACAGCCAGGAATCGGGCGAGATCCCAGTCCCAGCAGGCGTCCTATAGGGCTCACCTTTATCGCCTATCCTCTTCTGCCTTTGTCACGCTTGCAGGAGATCGGAGGTATAGGTCAGATAAGGAATGTAGAAGTCGCCCCGAGCCTTCTAAGTGAGACCCGGACTGAAGACCTGGTTAAATACAGTTAGAGAGAGTGGAGGGCACCCCTTGAAAGCCCTCTAGTCGCTGATTGGTGAGGTCAGGTGACCTGTAGACCCTGAATCTCTACTTCAGGGGTCGCCTTAGCGCGACACACCCCCCAGAAACTGCTGGTGTACAGCTGTTGCTGTTTTCGCGCCTAGAAAAAGACAAAAGAAACAAGTTCGACATGATGACTGCGCTAGAGATCTATGCCTGCTGTCGCGAGTCCTGGAGATTGAGCAGAGCTCTGAAGTGCTCGAACTTCGGCCTTGATAGGCTCTTCGTGAGGCCGTCTGCTGGCATGAGATTGGTCGGCAAGTAGGTGACCTTGAAGGTCCCCTTCTGTGCCTCTTGGCGTAGCCAGAGATTAGCGATATCAACGTGCTTAAGTCTTGTGTTAATTCGCTGGTGTTCCTCAACTATAAGTCGAATAGTCTGCTGATTATCACAGCGAAGAGTCCAGGCATTGCCGAGATCGATGAGCAGGTCTCTGAATAGCCGTTTCAGGGCCATAGTCTCTTTGGCTGTCATATCCAGAGCTAGGAGTTCCGCTTCCGTAGTGGATGTGGTGACAGTTGCTTGGCGAGTGGCTTTCCAGGCGATTGGGCCTCCGTGGAGCATCATGACATAGCCATGCGAGGATTTCCTGGTCGCCTCATCGTTCGCAAAGGAGGCATCGCTAGCTATAAGCAGAGCTTGAGCCTCGCTAGAGCTCTTCGAGAACCGTATGCTGAGATATCTCGTATGGTAGAGGTAACGGATAGTCCGGTCAGCTGCCTTAAAGTGTTGTTGTCCAGGGTTCGTTAGGAAACGAGAAAGCGCTGCTGCTGCGTAGGCGACGTCCGGTCTTAGGATGACTGCAGTATAGAGGATTGAGCCGACACGCTCTTGGAAAGCCTTGATCTCCGCTGGAGTTGCTTCTCCATTGTGAGGAGCTAAGTCCTCGAGTGGCAGTGGAGTTGCTGGCTCCCACCCCCGATCTCCTTGCCCGAACTTGGCGGCAATCTTCTCGATGTAGGAGTCGTGGGTAAGGGTGACGGTCCTCCGAATCCTATCTCTAACCACTCTGATTCCGAGGAACCAGGTGATGTCTCCTTGGTCCTTAAGCTCGTACGCAGCCTTAAGATCCCGGATAAATCCGAGAGCCTTAGCTTCGTGCTCCTTCTGGTATAGAAAGAGAACGTCGTCCACGTAGAAGACCACGATAACCTCCTCCCCGGGGTGTAGAAGAGGCAAGGCTCTTCCGGTGAGGATATGAGCCCAAGCTTCCTCAAGGTAGAGGAGAACTCCTTATACCAGAGAAGGGGTGAATCCTTCAGCCCGTATAAGGCCTTCTCGAGCTTAACACACATACCATCCACTTTGAATCCCTCCGGGAGGTCGCAGAGAACCTGGACTTGGCCTTCTCTTAGTGCGTTCATGAAGGCTCCGACCACGTCGAATTGTTTGCACTCGAGGTCTCCGTCTGCCGCGAGAGCCATAACGGTGCGAAAGGTCTTTGCTGCAAGAGTAGCAGCGTAGGTGCTCTCAAGGTTATCGACCTTCTGGAGGTCTCCACGTACGCAGATCCGAGCTTTGCACTCCTGGAGTTCTCCCTCCTCATTGAACTTGTACTTGAACACCCACTTTAAAGGGAGCGGTCTCTGGCCAACTTGAGGACGGTGGACTAGTCTCCAGACGTTCTGGGCTTCGAGCTTGCCGATCTCTTTCTGGCAGCCCTCGAGGAAGAGCTTTCCGTACGGATGATTATGCAAATCTCTAAACTTAGTCGGTTCTGGCGGGAGATTGGACATGTGCGTAGGCTTATGTGTGACCGCTGCGGAGAACACTGAGTGGAGCGTGATATGAGCGCGCTCTCCGGCTGTTATCATGTCGGACGGTGTCATAAAGAATGCGAGGAAGCTCTCCCAGCTATATCGGTTGAACTGGGGTCTTCCTGATGGAGTTGTGAGACTGCGAAGTTCCTGGAGGAGTGACCCTGGCGGTCTCTGATCCTCTGGCTGCTTCTCGGTTGTCTGGTTTCTGTTGGAGCTTGCTCGGAAACAGAGGCTCCTGAGCCGGTCTCTTGACCTTCGAGGCTCGTGGTCGGTTCCAGTTCATGGGTGTTAACCACTATGGAACTCCGGACTTCCCAGTCATCTTCCGGAGAGACTGGATGTTCAGGCGGAGTAGCGACCTCCCCTGGGTGGTCAGGCAGAGTAGCGATCTCTCCTGGAGTGTCAGGTAAAGACGTGGTCTCCCTGGTGTGTCGGGAACAGAAGTGATCTTTCCCAGGTCAGGCAGAGACGTGGTCTCCCTGGTGTGTCGCCAGTTCTGTGTCGAAGCTCCTCGTACTGAGGCCGCTCACTGGCATCCAGAAGCTCCTCATGTTGAGGACGCTCGCTGGCTGTACGAAGCTCCTCATGTTGAGGCTGCTTCTCTGGATCTTGTGAGGTGCTCTCATCCAGAGCTTCCTCACCCCCACAGAAGTGGCGTCATGACTGCCGGTCTCCTGGGGTTGCGGTGTCACCCTCGGTGTAAGGGGGGCAGGGATCTCTTCTTTGCTTAGATGAGGGCTCGTGAGGTGGCGTTAAAGACCAAGGTTGGCCACCCTCGGTCTCATCGGCTTCCTCACCCTCCATCTGGCGCGAAGTCGTGCTTTGATTCCCTGTATCCCACACGTCCAGCATGTTCAACACGAAAGTGGTCTCTGTTTCCTCTTCTTCCCACGTTGAGATGCTCCTAGCAAGGGGCTCTGCAATCTCAAGGGGTAGAGATCCTTCGTCTTGGGGTGTGTAGAACATGCCTTCATTGAACTGCACGTCGCGTGTGGTGATGACTTTTCTAAGAGCTGGTATCCAGATGCGGTAGAGCCTGCTGGCAACATAACCGACTAGATAACCTAGATGAGCTCTCGGTCTGACCTTAAATGTTCTCTTCATTCTACCCAGTGCCCTATCTTGATCGAGAGGGTACGCTCTGCAACCGTACGCGAAGATTCCTCCCCAGTTAGGGCGGAGATCCACGGTAAGGGCTTTGGTGATCTCTGGAGCGTACCATCGAAAGTACTGGGTGAACCATGCATCCAATCTCTCATTGGGGCTCTTAAACCCGTGGGCTTTTGCTGGGCTCATCCCATGCAGCCATGCTGCCGCTTTGGTGACCTCTGGCCAGAGATTCTCTGGGAGGTTCGCACCAAGCCTCATTTTTAGGGCTCGATTAATAATCTCTTGCCCTGCTCTCTCGCTTCCACCGTTTGACTCTGAGGTCTGTGGTGGAGCTAGCTCGAGGTCGATGCCTTCGTCTTTAGCCCACAGAGTGTAGACTGTCTCCCCATGCCTAGAGATCACTGAGGTGTCGTTATCCGAGCGGATCGTGGTGACATTGAGTCTCCATTTCCTGCGGACCCAGGTTTCGAACCTCTGGAGGGCAGTGAAGACCGTGTCTTGTGTCTTGTCTCTTAATGGGAAGGCGAAGAGCTTGCCACTGTACTCATCCTTGATCACAAGGAGCCAGTTGGATCTGTCGTGCGCTGGAGGAAAGTCGAAGAGGTCCCAAGAGATCCTCCAAAAAGGACGTGGAGATCTCTGATCGGAAGCTCCTCTCCAGACCTGTCTCGTGGCGTGTGTAATAGCACACTGTTCGCAGTCGATTCTCTTCGTGCCTTGGATTTCCACGTTATGAGCGTTCTGCACTAGAGCTCTGAGGTTCTCCGGACCAAGGTGACCTGAACGGAGATGCCAGAGGTGTTCCTCGTCTTGCCGTGGCTTAAGGTAGTCTCTCGATTTCTTCCAGGCTCTGCGCACTCTTTCTGTGGTGATGACTGGGGCGAGAACAATGCTTGCGAAGCTCACTGATGCTATGCTGCGAGACTGGTGGTAGATGGAAACAGACTTGTATTCAAGGAACACTAGGTTATGGCGGCGCTGGAGGTCGGCCACTACCTTGTTCTGGTCCATCTTCCCCAACGGAGAGTGCAGTCGAGACCACAGTACCAGACGCCATTAGCTCGGAGAGCGGCCTCTGAGATGATGTTGACATGGAAGCCTTCAACCACGACGACGTTGGTGAGCATAAGGTCCTCGGTGTTCTTGCCTCTGGATCCATGGAGAACCCCTTAAGCAGTCGCCTCCCAGTGCCGGAGATCGGGAACGAGGTGGTGCCTGCCTCAATAGTCTCCCCATTAACGCAGGGGGCAAAGGAGCCGCTGATCAGGAGAGACTTGGAGTTAACTAGGTGCCGAGAGCCGCAGTTGTCTAGGAGTGTGGAGTCTGCGAGCGGATGGCGTGACGCCATGGCTGCGTAGATGCCTTGGTTCGAGACCGGCAGTTCGAAAAGACCAGGGTCGATAAGAGCAGCTGAGAGGGATCCGGGGTAGGCTGAGCTATCGTTGGTGAGGAGCCCCTCCCCTGAAGCTTCTCCCTAAGTGATCGCCACCTGTTATTTGACGTAAGCCTGTTTCTGATCTTTTCCTGGATCTGTTCGGAGAACGTCGGGTCTGGCTGGTGTTTTAGCGCTCGTTTTAGAGTTTCGCATGCCTCTGGAGTCCATTTATGCTTTCGGTCCAGCGTGGGTAGACAGGGGCACTGGTGTCGATCCTTGTTTCTTCCGGAAGCGTCGGCCTTGGCGTTCCCCTGGGAATCCTTATCGATGGTTGCGAAGATTCTGGGGTTCCTTTGGTCCCCGGACTTTGGTTTTCCTCGTTGCTCAGTGCAATCGAGAACACCATGCCTATCTGCTCCAGAGTAGGCAGAGTCTCGTCCATAGCCTGTCGAAATTCGACAGCGCTCAGCTGCTGGGATGCCCAGGTCGGAGAGATCTTTGCCTTGATAGTGTTAAGGAACTCAATGACAGCAAGGTCTCCCTGGACCTCCGGGATCTTGAAGATCTTCCCTTGGAGATAGGCCTTGTACCAGCGGTCGTACCACGCGGTGGGAGAGACGCTGCCTTTTCTGCCTTCTTGAAGAACCACCTGATAGTCCCTTCGGACCTGAGTCTCGACAGCTGAGTCCGTTGGCTTGTAGCGTCTTCGAAGGATTCGAACGAGGTCTTGAGCAGTGTTCTTCTCTAGGAGAACCATCTCAGCCTGGGCTGACTGGAGAATAGTAGGAGTAACAGTGCTGCAGATCCAGTCCCAGATCTTCGCGTAGCGTCCGGCGAGAACCTGGCTTCGTGCCTCGTGTTGGCGATGCTCGTATCTGGCTTGCTCGAGTTCTCTGGAGATGGCTTCCTCGGAGATCGTCGCTTGCGCTCGCGTAGTATGACCGGCCTCCGTGGTCTGTCCAGCTTGGACTGCTTGGAGAGTGCGACGGGCCGATTCTCGCGTTGGGACTTGCGAGCTGAGGTTCGGTCTCGTTTGGTCTGGACCTTCAGGGTCGATGAGGTGCCAGATCTCACGGTTGGTAGCATGGAATTTGAGGGTAGTATACCAAGCTGGAAAGGAGTTCCGGTCCTTCAGCTTGGTGTCTGACGGGATCGAGTCCTCGGACTGCATCCTGATAATTTTCGAGAGAGAATAACTGGGATAAGAGAGAGAGAGAGAGAGAAAGACCGTCCTGTGTACGTGATAAAGTGCAGCTTTGCAGCAACGCTCCGGGCTCATAACCTGTCACGCTTGCAGGAGATCGGAGGTATAGGTCAGATAAGGAATGTAGAAGTCGCCCCGAGCCTTCTAAGTGAGACCCGGACTGAAGACCTGGTTAAATACAGTTAGAGAGAGTGGAGGGCACCCCTTGAAAGCCCTCTAGTCGCTGATTGGTGAGGTCAGGTGACCTGTAGACCCTGAATCTCTACTTCAGGGGTCGCCTTAGCGCGACAGCCTTTATATAGCCGGTCTCTATAAGGCTCTCCGCGCTGTACTAGGGATAGCCACTATAGCCTTCGCAGACGATACGAACCTCGTGGGCTTCGGCTTAGACCCAGAGCAGACCTGCGAGCGGCTAGAAGCCGCTTATAGGGTCTGTAAAGAATGGGCAGTCAGCTACAGCATAACCTTTACAGTCCAAAAATATCACCTAGTCCACTTCTCTCGAAGACGGAAAGGTCCGGATATAAAGACAACCTTAGAAGGTCACGAAATCGAACTAGAAGACTCCTGCCGCGTCCTTGGCATCCAAGTGGATAGACGTCTCCGCTAGGACGTCTATATCCAGTCGATATCGAAGAAGATGGCGACGCAAGTCTACGCTTTAAATCGGATAGCCGGCTCGATATAGGGCGCGTCTCTTTAGCGAGCCCGCCAAGTCTATACAGCCGTCGTAAGGTCTGCGATAGGCTATGGAGCTTCAAAGTGGCACCGCTAGATCTCGAAAAATAAAGCTAAGGCACTTAACGACGTCCAGACAGAGTGCCTCCGAAAGGTCACAGGAGCCTTCAAAGCCACGGCCACCGCAGTACTAGAAACGGAAGCTGACGTGTCCCCCTTAGACACGTGGCTCAACAGAAAGGTGGCGGCATCGGAAGAGAGGCTCCAACAGCCGCGTATCGCATCACTCATCTAAGCGAGATGCAATAGCGCAGCTAAATGGATCCTAACAAGACCGACTCGCCGGCGCAGACCGAAAGGCCCCGACGCTCCCGATTGTAAGAGGTGGCTAAACGAATGGCTAGCTAGAGACTCAGCACATAAGGCTGAGGAGAGAGACTGGCTTCAAAGATGGCAACAAACGCAGAAAAATCGAATAGCACGAGCCCTAGTAGCAACTAAGATACCGTTAGACAAGCACGTCCTTAAGCTCTATAAGGGACTCTATAAAGCCGAGAGCTCTATCCTTGTTTAAGCGAGGACTAGCAAGATTAGGCTGCGAGACTTCCTTTTTAAGCGTAGGGTCTTAGGCTTCGACAGCCCCTAGTGCATCTGCGGTTAGGGCAGGGAGACCGTCCGGCATATCCTCGTTTTCTGCCCACGGGAAAGAGAAAGACGAGAGCATCTCGTCTAAGCTCTAAGAGAACCGATAGACACGGATAAGATACTCGACACCCCAGGAAAAGCAGGAATTATCGCAAGATAGCTACTCCGCTCGGGCAGGCTGGACATATTCCAGCTAGCGAATCAACTTATCAGCTAGGAAGCGGGCGCGCTGAGCCCGATCTCGGTATGGCAGGTCAAAGAGTAGATAGAAGCGGTACGACGCAGCGGAACCTAGGTTTTTCACCCGGCCGGACGTTAGCCCGGAACGGTTTTCCTAGGCTAAGATGCGCTGGGGGTCCTCATGGCCTAAATAGGTCGCTAGGTGTAAGAATAATAATAATAATAATAATAATTACCGCGAAGAGTTAAGTGGGACTTTTTCCTACTTTGGCATAGCTCTTGCAAGACTCTCGGATCCCCGTCATTGCTCTAGATCGTAGAGTTTCTCTTGGTGACGGTCACTCATAGTTGCTAGCGCCGTCGGTGGTTTGTATACTCATTCTCGCAGCCTGCGCGGGTCGGTGTCGCGGACACGACAATTTATGACAAAGATCCTTTGGGGATGTGCAGACTATAGGTAGTCCTTGCAGAACAGAAGCCGTTTATAGCATGTTCAAGTTGCCGCAAGGCTTTTTTACACCTTTCTCTGCACCCAAGGAAGCAACCCCTCCAAGGGCTGCAAATGCAAAACAAGCTTTCGTACACGCAGACTCCGTCTTCAATTTCTTTTTGACAGCTAAGAAATTCCACAGAATCAAGATGGCGCTACGCGCCCCAGCAGAGAGCAGAAGACACGCCACAGGCACGCAGACCCCACGGGATCAGCCGCGGCCCAGGCGGACATCGACGCGGTGCGCACCATAGTGCTTGAGGAAGCGTCCCCAGAGGGGCGCTGACTGGCCGGTCTCAACAACGGCGATGGGCCACAGAACGCGCCCAGCACCGTCCTCCCAGCCGAGGGGCCTCTCGCCACCGTGGGCCGCCTCGTACTCGGGGGCCGCCGACATGTAGCCCGGGTCGACCGTGTTAATGGCGACGCCGTGGCGGCGCCACGCCGTCGCCGCCTCCGTCTCGGTCACCATGTTGAGCCCGGCCTTGGACATGTTGGTATGCACGTGCTGGCCGCGCTTGGCCGCGCTCGTCGCCGTCGCCTCGAAAATACCCTCGCGCGACGACACGTTGACGACGTATCCGTGGGGCTTGCCGTCGCGGCCCGGGGCCCCGGCGGGCCCCAGTGGAACCGGCGGAAGCAGCTCACGGATCAGGATCAGTGGCACGAACGTGTTGACGCTGTGGGCCGAGATAACGTCCTCGTAGGGGATCTCGGACAGCGACTGCACCCACGACGACGGCTCGGCCGGCGCCGAGACCGCCGTGTCAGCTACCCGAGTTGCCTGGGCGCTGGCATGGGCGCCGCCGGGCCCGGTGGGCGGCACGGCCGGCGCGCTGCTGTTTCCGGGCGTCAGCAGGCGGTCCTCGAGGTCGATGCCCCGTACTCGGGGCGTGTACAGATGGAGTCCCTCGTACCGGGCCAGCGATTGATAGTTGATGCCTCGACAGTGCCGCCCGTGCCAGCCGTGGGACGCGTCCATTCCGGTCTTGTATTGAAGTATTTTTTCCCGTGCGACCGCCTTATCCTCCTTCTCAAGGCTGTCGGTGAGCGTCTGAGCGGCGTTGTTAATGAGAATGTTAAGGTGCCCCGAGTACGGCGACCAGAACCCGGCCGTGATCCTCTTGACGCTCTCTGCTAGGGCGAACGCGTCGCGTGCACATCGAAAGTCGGCCCCGAGGACAGACAGCCGTCTTAACCACTTGTAGCTGTCCGGCTCGGCTCGGTAGCGTAGTTGGGCATCTTTCGGGTATCGCGTCGTCGCGATAACATAGGCACCGCAGCGTAGGAGCCGCAACGCCGTGTGGAAACCCAGGTTCACCCGGGCCCCCGTCACCAGGGCCGTTTTTCCATCCAGGTTCAGCTGCTTTGGCAGCGATAGATTCGAGCCGGCCAGGTTGAACTCGCCGCAGGGCTCGCACATGGACTGGAATGTGGGGTGAGGCTTGTCGAATATCCGCATACGGCAGATGTAGCAGGTTCGCGGCTTCTGGCCAGGCAGAGTCGGCTTGGATAAGATATATCGGCGTACAGTTTCATCCCAACTAGGATCATTGGTCGCTTGTGACGAATTAATGGACGGGACTGCCCTCCCTTCATCGTCGCAGGCTTGTGACTGGACGATAGGCAGGACCCCTGTCTCTATATCATCGCAAGCCAGCCGCTGGTTATCGGCGTGTTGCTCGACTTCTGGCGGGTTTTGAATGTGGTGTCGAAGCTTCTTAACAAGGTCTTTATACATAAGCTTCTGGATGTCATCGTCAAAGCCTGGAAGCAGGTGCTGTGAGATTTCCTTAGCTCGAGGCGAGCCCGCAGCCGGGAGATACAAAGCCAGCAGGCTAGGTAGTCTGGAGGGGCGTAAGGTGTCGCACTGATCCGAGTCGGCTCGCAACTGCTCCGCGACGATATCCGCCGCCTCGTTCGTAGCAAATATCTTGTAGTCTTCCTGACTTAAGAGCGCCCGCAAAGCCGGCTTCCTGGGCACAGCCCCCATGGAAGGCTCCGTGGCCCCCGCCTGCTGAAGCGCGTGAACGTCGATGCCGAGGGTAGAAGCTTTGGCCTCGGCCCATTCCACACAGCGGCAAAGGGACTCAAGCCAGTCGAGCTCGGCAAGAGGGTGAGGCGCCATGGGTCTCTTGCAGAGAGGCTTCCGCCCTTTTTTCTTTCCGGTCACGCCGAGGCCAAACATGAGAGGAGGCACGCGTATGTGGCCCTCCGATCTATAGTCAAGATAGCGGATGGTTAGGGCTGGTCCGCAGGTGACCCTACGGAGGACGCCTGGAAAGTCGTAGCTGTGGATGAACTCCAGACCGTCGATAGAGCGCTGGAGGTCGGGAATCAGTGTGCGTGGATACACCTCTGAGGCCAGGTCCCCGTGGCCCACAGGGATCACATGCTTTTCGACCATAGCCCGGAAGAGGCGAAGACACCAGTTAAAAGGAATCAGGTCTGGGTGAGGGTACCGGAACCGGTACCACCAGACCCGTTCATGTGGCTGCGGCAAACTGTAGGCGTTAGACGCCGGCATCAGAGCTCCCGCAAGCAGCTGCTGAGCGTCCTGCCGCAGCCGGCGCGCGATATGATCCGATTTCGCCGTCAGGCTTTGTGGAGCGAAGGGCCTCTTGAGCATCCCAGGGTAACGTTCGTACAGATCGGCAAGGCGGATCAACTCGGTCCCCCTGGCCTGACGTAGAGACGCGGCCGCCGCGAGGAGGGTCGGGTAGGAGTGGAGGGCCTGATCCGCCGTCCAGGCATGGTTGCGTAACATTTCCACAAGCTCGCTCACCGTGCGACCGTCTGCTTGCTGCCGTAGACTTTCGTCCCACGGCCTGACTTCTACCTCGGCCGAGCCCGGAGTGGCACCAGACGGCACCATCCAAATCCCGGCGACGTTGCTGGGGAGAAACATGCAGAGCGCCGAAAATTCCGCGGAGGTACGGTCAGCTAAGAAACAGTCGTTAAATAGGCCGGTAAAGCTGGCCTTCAGCCGTCTACAAAAGTCGGCTCCCTCGTGTGCCTGGATCGATCGGCCCGTAACCTCTAAATAGGCGAGTCTTCTCCGCATGGCTTTTTCAAAGTATCCAGTCTCCTTCGCATTCAGAGCATCCTTGTCGCGTGTATTCCACGCCAGGTGGTTGACGGCGGTGAAAAGCCGTTGGAGCTGCGGAAGCCGGCTGCCCACGACACGGCGGGTCGACTTTGCGGAACCGGTTGAAGAAGCCGGGTCGGCCTCGTCGGCGTAAATACGAAACAGGCCAGCCCAGGAAACACTGTTTTCGATGGCCCCGAGCAGTAACGGCCCGGCGGTCGGGACGAGGGACAGCTCGAGAAGGCGGTACAAAGGCAGGTCTTTGATAAAGCTCTCGATCAGCTCCGGTGGCATCGCAGATATTTTCTCCGCATAGCGCCCGAGGTCAGTTTCAGAGGGTGGCAGCTCCATAATGAGGGGGCTCAACGATGATGGGTATGTCCTGATGACGAGTATGTGCCGATGAGGATGTGAAGCATGGAGTTAAAGTGATGTGTGCACAGTAAACGGAGGCGCGGGGTGAGAGGGACAGCAGATTTATTACTTATCTGCCGGATTGAGCCTAGTCAAAGGCGCTATCGGATCTGACACCTTGTCTCTCAACCAGCGGGGCAAGGTGGGTGAGATGAAAAATGCGTCTTTCGTCACGACATGTCCACCAGTACCACCAGCATTAACAAGACATTGGAGGAGATCCTGCCAGGTCTTGAAAAAAAAGGCCCAAAATGAATCTCTGTCAGTGGCCGCGGTCGAAAACGCGAGACTTGCTCCTCCGACATTGCCCTCTTGATGAGCCCGAGCAAGGACGGCCATGGCTATTTTATAGATGCCGGTCCCACCCAGACAATGCTGACTGTTGGGCAAAAGCCTCCTAACACACAAAGCCCCTGTGTGGCCTGGTTGGCACAGAAATCCTGAAGCAAGCTATAGTGTGTCACCAAGCTCTCATGAACGACCTGCATAGCCAAGAAGTTAGCCTCTTCGTCCTGCAGAACCAGGTCGCCCAGGTACATGTCGGTGCGGGCGCAAGTCACGGCGCTGGATGGGGCGGCATGGGATGACGGCGACAGGGTGGGCAGAGTCATACGGCCTGGGCATGCGGTGAGTGTTGGAGACGATCGCTTTGTGGGCCGCGGGCGGTAAGCCGGCACCTACGGCTGTCGGGGCCTTAGGAGAGACAATCGTCCACGGCGTAGGTGTGGCTGTCGGCTTCGAAGAGCGCAATTTCTTTGTCTGAAATGGACAGCAGGTTCTGGGTGGAGCTCCCGGTGCGGCTGCAGTGCGCGCACCGAGCCGTCTGGAACCACTATTCGATGACGGAGTGGTGTAGCTTGCAGCATCATGTTGAAGCGGGCCATTTCGTCCCTGCCGGGGATGCTCTTCAGCAGCCTGGCCCTCTGGCGGGCGCAGTTGCATCGCGGCATGTGAGAGGGGCCCTGCCAGAGGCTGCTCTCGGCGGTTGCGTAGCGCGGCAACAACCCCAGCACGTGCTATTAGAGACAAAGGCAGAGTCAGCCGATGTTCTTGGCGGCCCCTTTTCGTTGTTTGCTCAGGGGCTGCTTTCCTTGGACGTGTTATTTCCCGTAGCAGGAACCATGCCGTGCCAATCTACACGGGTCGTGCGGTGGAATCGGGGAACACTGGAGGGGGTTTGATAAATCCACCCAGCAGGGTGCTGCCAGCGTTAATAGCCGGCAGGACAGTCTGGGAGTGAAGCCTCTGAAGCTGGAGCGGCCTGATACCAACGTACTGCCGGCGAGGCCCATACATGGCCCGGCTGACGCCCATGCGGTAGCGAGAATGCGTGTGCGTCCACTCGTACGGGGCCAACCAGTGAGCGCCCAGGACATCATTTTCATCCAACGGCCCTAGGATGCAACCCAGCCAGCCGCTGGCTAGAGCGAAAGCCGGTACAAGGAGAGGGGGGGGAGGCGCATGCGGTAAGGAGGACCCAGCCAAGGGGAGTAATACAGCAACTCACTCACGTAAAAGGGTAACCATCCCAACACACTAATAACAGCCTTTTCATTGCGTCAATTTTTCTGCTACACCCCTTGCCAGCCTGCGCCGCCCGCCCGCGCCGACCAGGGGCCGCTCCCACCCGCCCATACTGCCGTGCCGCCCACAAACCCCCCCCTGGCTGGCGGCCAGGGCTACCTAAGGGCCGTGGGAGCAAAAGTATCCAACGCCACCCCCGTGCCCCCGAGCCAACGGGCCCTTAAGAGGCTCCCGGCACGCGACCCCGCTTTGGCTGGTGGCGCCAAGGGGGTCGCCGGGTACGTATCGGCCTCTGCCCAAATTCAGGCCGACTACCCTCTCAGCATTGGTCGGCCGCTGTTATGCTATATAATCCCCCCCTGAGACGGACGGCAGAATTACTAAGACGGCAACGTGGTGGCCCGCGGTGAGTCCACAGGCAGCGTCCCCTGGCCGCGCCTCGCGATAAGTTAGCACCCCACTGAACGGGCCACCCCCTGTATGGGCCACGTCACTAGAATATCAACACCACTCTATTCACTATGGTGTTTTGCAGCCACCATGAGGCCTCTATAGCTAAAACTGAACGCGTATCTCTTCCTCGACATGCTCTATCTCCTCGTCTTAGTCTGGTTTAATTTGGGGCGATTCTGACTGTCTATTTAGCTAGCGGCGTATAGAGCGCCGCGGGCGCTAAGACTCAGCCTCGTCCTGTAGCTGATCCTTAGCTTATTGGATGTCTGCTATGTTAACGAAGGCTTGCTGGGCCCTAAGGAGAACTCTAGGCTGCTTTCGAGGTCTCTATCTCTTTAATACAGCCTTTAATTGCTCCTGGCTATACTGTAGTCCTACGATAATGGCGTTAAGAGTGTTACGGGCCTTCTAGACCTAACGGCTTATATAGCAGACCCCGGTAATCTATAGTAGACTATCCTTTATTAATATAGATGTCTCTAATTCCCTTAAGTCTTTATTATTCTTAAAAGTCTAAAGATAGTTTTTTAAAGCTTAGAGGGCTCTATCTAATGTTTTCAGCCGGTTTAATATATTTACGGTTATAGTATTGGCTTATATAGCTAGCCTGCTATTAAGCGCTTTAAATTGGTCTCTTAAATAGATGCTAGTTAACTCCCAGCCCTGAAGGATTTTCTCCTTCGTGAGGGCTTCACTCCGAGCCCGTTTCTAGGCTGCCACAAACTCTAGTTTGCTAGCAACTATGGCCATTATAGAATAGCAAGTGGTATATAAGATAGACTGGAACCGCCGTTTTAACACTAAGAAAGGGCTAACGTTAAGTAGTTGGAGAATCTGTAAGCAGTGCGCTAAAAGGAAACTCAACTAGACCTTTGATTGGAGGCACTCTAAAAGGAAAGGCTCGTTAATGTGGCTATTATAGCCGTCGATAATTAGATGGCGCCACTGTCGAGAATCCTAGGGCTTCGTCTACAAAAGAAACACCTTATATAGCTAATATAGCGCTATCTTATTACTTGACCAGCTGGAGCTGTTAAAGCCGAACTTCCACAGTTTAAGGTCGTTATCGTTAAATATCTCGTCATTAAACTACTATTATTAGACATTTTTACCGTTAAAGATAACTAAGGAGAAGAGGGCTTGGCTATCGCTAGATACACACTCTATAATAGTCACCCAATCTCTGTTAAGAGGGTCGTTAATAAGGACCTCCTTAAGCTTAGAAGGTCTAATAATTAAAAGAGCGTCTCTGATACCGACTATCGTCCTTATCTCGTCGGCGTTATAAGTGTGAGCAGGAGGGATAGCCGACATAAGGGGGTTATCCAGCCAGTCGAAGAACTCAACAATATTAACGGAATATATAGTATTAGCATGTCTCCAGTTATACCGTACGCTTTGTAAAGTCTTCAACTTTGGATTTCTCTACAGGAATCTCCGGACTTAGTGTGTTCCGAGGGTCTGAGGGCCCCTTAAAGCTTAGGATAGCCTTATAACAAACAGACGAAAGCTTAAATATAGAGGAGCATAGCCTAGCTTGGTTTATAACTTAACCTAGTGTACTAAAAAGCGCTTAGTAGTTAAGGATAGGTTCTAATGTTTCTAAGAGGCCTTATAGCGCGAAACACCGCTATCTATATAGCGCTGTAGGGTGGTTCTGGATACTCCATATCTGATAGCCGCGGCTCGCATAGATAGGCCATTTCGGTGGGCTCTAGCGGCTGCACGCAGGTTCTTTTCGTGGTCGGACAACATCTTATAAGATGCGCAATTGAAAGAGGAGTAGAATGGTATATTCTATTCATTTTTACGAGCGCTGGTTACCGTGCTATTTATTAGTGACTGTGTTGGGGTTGTTGAGGTTGGTGATACTTTTTAGGTGGCCCATTAAGGGGGTGGCCCGAGCAGTGGTGGTCCAACTTACTTAATTCAAGCCGTGCGATTCATTCCACGCCGGCCATGTACCCTGTACGCATCTCGGACACACCGTGCAACGCATTGCTCACGTGCGCCGCTATCCCCCCCCCCCTCCCCGGGCATGATCAGCCCGGTACGAGAGCCCGGCTTCGGCGCCAGCGAGGCCCTGCCCGCCGACAATGGGCCCGCCCCCGGCACCCTCCTCGCCGACAGTGAGAAGGGCGACGCCCCGGATGCCAAAAAAGAAGAGCCCAACTCCGCCACCGGCCTCAAACCCCTGATTCTCATGACATCGCTCCTCCTGTGCCAGTTCCTCGTCGCGCTGGACATGGTGAGTGCCCCCTGTGCTTTTGCCTGTGTGGCGGCTCTCATCAGGTGAACTCGGGCCGCCGGGCCAAGCGGCAGTATAGGAGCCAACACTCGCTGACTCCCCGCAGAGCATCATCGCCACGGCAATTCCGCGCATTACGCGCGAATTCCACAGTCTGGACCAGGTGGGCTGGTACGGTTCTGGGTTCCTGCTCACCCTCGCCGGCTTTGTTTCCTTCTGGGGCAAGGCTTTCAAGCATGCCAACATCAAGTGTGTCTTCCTAACGGCTGTCCTTATTTTCGAGCTGGGCAGCTTGATCTGCGGCGTCACCCCCAACAGCACCGCCCTCATCGTGGGCCGCGCCATCCAGGGTCTCGAAGGCGCCGGCATGACAAGCGGCGTGTACCTGATCGTCTCCGTCTCAGTTGCCCAGAAACTGGTCCCCGCCCTCCTCGGTCTCCTCAGCGGTGTTTTCAGCGTCGCGAGTGTTGTCGGCCCGCTCCTTGGCGGTGTCTTCACCGATCGCCTGACATGGCGCTGGTGGTAAGTGTCTTCTTGCGCAGGGCCCTCGCCGCTATCTTCCCCGCGAGTTAACGCTGGCCTCCCTGCTCGGAAGCTTCTACATCAATCTCATCGTCGGCGCGCCCTCTATACTGTTTCTTGTCTTCTTCTACAAACCGCCGGCCCATCACAAGATCGGACCCATCGGCTGGAGAGAGTTCATCTACACGCTAGACCTGCCAGGCGTTGCGGTAGTCCTGGCCGGCCTCACGTGTTTCATTCTGGCCCTCGAGTATGGCTGAGCGACTAAGCCATGGAACTCGGGGACCGTCGTCGGCCTTCTCGTGGCTTTTAGCATCCTCACCATCATCTTCATTGCGCTCGAGTGGTATCAGGGCGACCGGGCGCTCCTCGTTGGTCGCCTCATGAAGCGAAGGACCATCGCTGCGTGCGCCGTCTTCGTCTCCATGTATGACTCTACCTCGCCGCACACGCGGCCGCTGCCGCCTGGCTAATAAGAAACCCCGCAGGATCAATTTCTCGTTTTTTCCCCTGGCGTACAACCTTTCCATCTATTTCCAAGCCGTCAGTGGCGTGTCACCGCTGGAGAGCGGTATCCGTCTTCTCCCCACCATTCTGCCCATGAGTAAGTCTGCGCTTGCCAACCGCAGGTGACCTTTGCTAATCTGGTCGCGCGTGCACAGCCCTCTTCAGCTTGTTCTCGGCCCCTGGAATCGTGCTCGTAGGGTGGTACCAGCCATGGCATATTACGGGTGCCTCACTCGCGGCCATTGGCGCCGGCCTCATCTATATGCTGGAAATCGACTCGGCCAATGCCGAGTGGATCGGCTACCAGATTGTGGCAGATATCGGCACCGGCCTGTCGATACAGGCCCCTGTTATCATTGCTAATGCCATCACGCCCAAAGAGGATAACAGTATGGCCATGTCAGATGTGCTATTCTTCCAGTTTATCGGCGGGACTTTTGTTGTTGGTATGGCCCAGGCCATCTTCAACAATTGCCTCATCCAGAGCCTCACCGAGCTTGCCCCCAACGTCACAACCATGGAAGTCTTGAGTGTTGGTGTGTATGATCTGCAGAACGTCTTCTCAGGCGAGACGCTCCTCGGCGTCTTGAAGGCATATATGGCCGGTCTGCATAATGCGTGGGTAATGAGCATCGCCGCCGCCGCCGTGGCCGTCTTCTTACCTCTGGCCGGTGCCTACATCAAATTGCCCAAAACACCGCCGAAAAGCTGGGATGCCGGACAGTAGCCAGCAAGACGGATCTGGCCATTTCTACGATCCTTGCGATCCTAAAGAGTAAGTTCGAGGACCCCCATTTGGGCCCCCCCCACATTTGGGCCCCCCCAAAAAACCACGCTCAAAACCAACCCTATTAACAGATCTTCATATGCAGCCTCAATTAATAATAACTCGAATATAAGAACCAGCCTCACTTAGGCTTTCGCTATCGCTCTCTTTATCTAGACTATTTTCAGCCTCCCCGACCGCTAATTGAGCTCGGTGGATGTCTTCGATGTTTGCGAACTTCGAATTAGGGCTTAAATCTACCTTCCTCCTTTTCCTTAGTTTAATAGTCTTAATCTTAGCTTCGAGAGCCTGAATTTGCCTTTAAGCAGTAGCCAATTGGACATTCTTCTTATCAAAGGCCTTTTGAATCTTCTAAAAAAGTAGCCGCTATATAGTTAAGTGTTCTGCTAGCTAGTTTAAAAGCTATACTTAGTCCTTAAAGTCCGATGTCTTCTTTAGAGTCGATTAAACTACTATAAAAGTATAGGATCTCTTTAAAGGTGTTAAGAAGACCCTGTTTAAGTAAGATTACTTCGATTTTATTATATCGGGTGTTATTTAGTATATATTTTAAATTAAATTCCAGTTTAAAAGCAGTTTAACTATACTTACTAGCTAAAGGCTACGACCTTCCTTCCTATTTATTCTTTTCTGGCACCCACTGTTAGTGCCAGCCTGCTATTTACTGCCAAATCCTTAACAATCCTCTAACGGCGCCTCAACGCCAACCCAGAGGCCAAATGGACTCTGGGACCATCATCGTGATGGCTTCACCTCCTCGTGAGGACATCACCGATGAGGTGATAACGGGAAACGATCCTCCCGACCACCTGGCAAAAGCTTCCCCCACTTATACTCATAAGAGGAAGCGAACGGGGCAGAATGAGGCCCCTACGAACGGTCCACTGCGAAACCGAAGGAAGGTCGACGACACTCGAGAAGCTTCGACGACGGAAGAAGCCGCGCTGCAGACTGCAAAGGAAGGACACTAATTGGCCACGGACGCACTAGCCCCGATCCTGGGCGATATAGATAAGCGACACAATACCCGACGATCGGTACTCACGAAGATCGCCCGCGCTCTAGACAACATCATCGAAGAATACCGCGACAAAGATAAGGAAATAGCCGCGGAGATTACGAAAGGTTTCACAGTGTTCCTACTGGCCAAGACTGGGGAAACGATTGGCCCCCACCCGAACGAACACCTCCTATAAGCGAACGGCCCGACCTAAGCGGAGCCCCTTAAGACCCCCACACGTAGCTAGGCTGACGTCGCCCGAGCTAAACAGAAGCTAACACCCTAAGACGGTTTAGATAAGCGAACTAAGGAAACGAATTAACGAGAGGACCTTCGAGTTCTTATAAGGATCCCAGAGGAATATCGAAGCTAAGCATATACCCAATATAACTTCGCCTTACAATAAGCTGTATGTAACACCCTCGACTTATCTTTAGTGGACGTTCCCGATGTCCACTATACAGCGACGGGCGTTGCTGTCTGTCTAAGAAATAAAGAAACAAGGGAGGTTCTCCTCCGAAATAAAGAAAAACTAGCACGAAGCCTCCGAGCTAGCACAGTCGAGGTCCCGGTTACGTAGGTGAACTACGTAATTCCCGGCTACCCGACGCAACTCTTTAACATTTTTGGCGAGATATTCGAGACCAACACACTCTTACAAGACGAAGTTCTTGCCTAAATAGGCATCGAGCTAGTAAGCGTACGCTGGTTACGATAGGAACCGATTCCGGGGACGAATAAGAGATTATGCATCGTCTTGTTCTTACAGAAAGTTCGTCCGTTCCGGCTCTTTAAGGCGAGTAAGCCCGCCTGGCTAATTAAGAAACGGACGCCTCTTAGCCGCTATAACCTAGGATGCTAAGGATACTACCCGGGCCGGGTGTGTACAAGAACCGAAAGGTGTGAGAACTGTAGCGCCCGGCTCCCGACAGGACATGAACACCCGCAGCTGTGCTAGGAACGCCCACGATATGCGAACTGCTACGGGCCAGCTCCAGCGAGCCACGAGAACTGCCTAGCGAAGCTAGTGGTGAAACACGGAAAGCTAATACGCCCAACGCGAAGCGAGCTTGCGAAGATCCGCCAGACGGGTAGCTTGCTCTATAAGGCAGCCCAACCGTAAGGAACAAGCCAGGGAGGCAACACACTGGAGGAAGCCAGCCTAGGATTAGACACGCTTGATGTCGATAGGAGCACTATCGATACAGCCATAGAGGACTCAACTTATATGCCCATAGAAGCCCTAAGAAGACAACCTCAGCCCTCCTAAGAGAATAAGACGAAGCGTAGCTAACGGAACATCCCACATATTAACTATTATGAATAGGGAAAGCGATCGAACACACTCGACACGCACTAGACTAGGGCGACAAGTCCTACAGGTAGCGCAGGCTAACGTAGGCAAATCACCGCCAGCACACACGGCCTTACTACAGCAATGCTAGGAGGATTATATAGACGTGATCCTTATATAGGAGCCATCCGTCATAAACGACGGCAGGAACAGATTTAACTTGCACCTAGGCTATAGTGCTTACGTTCCGGTTGATAGCTAGGACAGCATCGCTACTCAGCCCCGGGTCATGACCTATGTCCGGAAAGATAGCAGGCTGAAGACGAGGTAAAAGCGGCCATGGAAGTCTAGAGACCTCCTATAGCTGGAGATCGACCACTTCACCTTGATTAATATTTACAGACCCCTACAAGAACCGCTAAGTCAGGCGACAAGACTCCTCTTAAGCCTGCGACCACCAACCCAATACACAGTCGTAGGGGACTTCAACGTATAGTACAGCGCTTGGGACCTAGACGTGCCCTAAACTCGGAACAGGGGGATTGAGGTCCACGACTGGGCCATCGCTAACGGGCTCAGCTACATTGGCGAGATAGGGACCCTAACACACGCAGCAGGACGAACCATCGACTTAGCCTTCTCTAACATTCCTTTTACAGCAGCGGAGGTGGACCCAAGGTTTCGGACAGGAGCAGACCACGAAACAATCCGAATCTTAATTCCCCGAAGCGACCAGACACTAGGGACATAGTTCCGGTACTCGATACCAGATAATAAACTCGAAGCTTTTGCTAGCCTAGTCGCGCTCGGTGTATAAAGCCTCACGCCACTTCTCCTAATACCGACAGCGAATTAACTGGACCAACAGGTAACGGAGATCCTAGCCCTCTTACATAGAGCGCTAGAAACAATCGGGAAGCAGCCAATTAGGAACGGTCACAATGCGCTATAGTGGACCGACGCCTGCCGGGCAGCCCGGGACGCGTTCCGACAAGCAAGACGACACCACTAAGGGGACTGGAGATACCTAGAAGAACGAAGACACTTCCTCGCGGTGATACGGAGAGAAAAGCGGGAATATTGGCAACGGAAAATCGACTCTGTCCAGTCCAATCAAGACCTATACAGGGTCGTCCAATGGTATAAACTGCTGCCCGCCTTACAGGCACCTCCTCTAGTTATCGGGGACAAGACAATCGAAGACACGGAAGAGAAGGCACACGCCCTACGCAAGGCCCTTCTAAAGCGATTCACGGACGCCGAAGACCTCGAGGACGACCCTCTCAAGATCCCAACGGTACCGCGGCGCATCCTGCCCTAGAGCACCCACATATCTAAGGAGGAGCTGACAGCCGCCACAATCGCAGTGAAGAGCACTTCGCCTGGGACCGATGGAATCTCGGTACGGCTGCTAAAAGCGTGCTGGGAGGCCATTTAAGAACCCGTACGGTCCCTCTTCCAAGCCTGCCTACGGATCGGTCACTACCCACGCCCGTTCCGCACAGCCGAGGTCGTGATGCTTCGGAAGCCGAATAAGAAAGACCTCTCGAACCCCTGCTCCTAGCGACCAATCGCGCTTCTCTCCTGCCTCGGGAAAGGCCTCGAGAGACTCGTAGCTAGACGAATAGCGAACACCACGCTCTTATATAAGGTGGTCAGCCTATAACAGGCCGGCGCCTTGCCGACACGGGCAGCCTCAGACCTCCTCGCCTGCTTAACACACAAGATCGAGCATTCCCTAGAGAACAAAGGCACAGCCTCGATTCTCACCGTGGACGTGAAGGGCGCATTCGACGCTACCCTTAAGAGGCGGCTTATACTTCGTATAAGGCAACAGGGTTAGGCAACCCAGCTTATTAAGTTTGTCGGCTCCTTTATAGAAGAGAGACAAGCACGGATCCGACTCGACAACGTTATAATAAAGCCACAGGCAATCCAATGCGGCCTACTATAAGGGTCCCCCGCCTCCCCCGTCCTATTCCTTCTATACATTGCAGACATCCTACTCGAGGATATAAGACACCGGTTTAAGTATGCGGACAATATATGCTTTTACCGAGCTAGCAAGTCCCTACACGATAACGCACGACAGCTAGCAAAGGACTTAAACGATGTCCTCAACTGGGGTAAGGGAAACAAAGTCATTATCGACCCGGATAAAAGCGAGCTGCTCTATTTTACGTGCATAAAGAACCTAGGGGAACTCCTTAGCGTAACGGCACGGGACCACGGGCTGACTATACATGCCTTAGTCCAGCCTATACGATGGCTCGGCGTCTGGTTCGACTCGAAGCTACGGTTCACGGAGCACGTGAAGAGGAAAGCGGCATAAGCGCGAAACATCGTACGACACCTTCGGAGCCTAGCCAACACTCAGCAAGGCCCTCTGCTAAGAGCCCTCCGGAAGGCTATCTTTACTTGCGTTCTCCTTATCCTTATATACAGGGCCGAGGTATAGTACGAGGGACGCACGAAGACACGAAAGTTCGCTAGCCGACAACACAATACGGAGGTGTCGACACGATAAGAGGCACAAATAGACGAAATAGATAGGGTCCTAAGGGAGGCCATACGAGCTGTTCTGCCTATATAGAAGACAACACCGATAGCCACACTATACAGGGACGCAGGTGTCCCAACGGCGCGAATCGCACTGGAAGCGGCGTTCTATTGCTTCGGACAACGGCTCCAGTCAATAGACAACAGCTATATGCTAACAGCGCGGACGGCACTGCGGCCCTATCTATCAGGTCGCGGCTACGGCTCTTACCAGCCTACGCGAACCAGGCTCTAGAGAGCGGCCAGACTCCTACCTACTATCCTAAGGCCACAGTACCTCCTAAAACGTTACACGTTTAAACCGGACCCGCAGAAGGACAAGAAAACAGCGGCGAAGGAGTTCATAGCGTGGCAATCAAAGCTTCCCGACACGCACCTCGTCGTCTTCTCGGACGGGTCAAAAGGACCGGACGAGGCAGTCGGCTGGGGTTTCGTGATCTACAAAAACAGTCGGAAAATAAAACAAGGAAAAGGCTGACTAGGCCTAGCGGAAGTCTTCGACGGAGAGGCCGTAAGAGCGTGGCAAGGTCTACGCTAAGCCCACCGGATCAACCCAGGCGCGACAATCCACGTTTGCCTAGACAACACCTCGGTTATCTAAGGCCTCACGGGAACCGCACCGAAAAGCTCGTAAGAAGTTTTCCTCGCCTTTCAGGAGATAGCGACTATAGCCGACGTCCGCATTCGATGGGTGCCAAGTTATAAGGGGATTTAAAGGAACGAAGAGGCCGACAGGCTAGCGAAAGAAGAGGCCGCACTCCCAGCACGCCGGTCAGCCTAAGTTACGTACGCAGGTGTGAAGCGACTCCGAAAAACAATTATACGAGAACAATTCACGAAGTGGTGGGAGGAGGCCTCCTAAGGCTGTAAGCGCTACCGAGAGCTTGAATTCACCGACGCTACCCTTAAGGTGCTTAAGGAGCTGGACCTCCCTAGACGGACACTCCATAACTTTCTCGCGCTCCGATCAGGACACGGGGACTTCGACTGGTACTATAAGAAATTCCAATATCCCCAAAACGACCGATGCACCTGCCGAATGTTACGAACACCGGAGTATCTAGTCTACTGCTGCAAAACAAGAAGGCAACAGGCCTGTTAGCCGAAGTTCGACCCCAAACCGAAAACCTTAAAGGAATACTAGCAACGGCTAATACACGACCCAGAGAGGTTCCAGCTCTTTATAACGTTAACGAAGTACTACGAGGATATATGCCCACTATCGGTAGGCCGCAGAAGTTACTCTATGTGAAGTCGCAGCTATTCAGACGGAGATAGAGCCGGGAACGAGCTCGCACGGAGGAGCCACGGAGACGGTTTGACCAAAGGGTTGCCATTGGGCTTGACATGCGAGATATCTCGTGTTCATGTAGATAGACTCTCGCACGCCAGATGCCCCTCGGGAGGCGGGACACTGTCCCAGTATGGCGATAATACACACACACACACACACACACTAGCTAAAGGCTAGCTGCTTTCCACTTATTCCAGATATTCTAGTTAGTAATGTCACGGGATGACATCAGCACGCTAACCACTGAGCCAAAAGACTAGGTAGACTGGATCGAAGATCCAGTCTATTAGCGTGACTTATGTACTGGGAGAGGTTCCCAGCTAACCTCTCACATACCTTCCCTCTCCGCGCGCCGCTCGCCTTCCTCGTAAGACCCGTACGAGTGCGTTGCGTACGCCTTACCGGTAGAGCGACCAAGGCAGAGCAGAACATAAGGGCCTGGCCCCGAGGTGCGCGCGCGCCCTTCCACGCCGGCGCACCTCTGAGCCCTGGATGGACCCAGGACCCTTGAGCCTTGAGGGGGAATTGAACCCAGACCTCTTTGGCTCCCTGCGGCGCGCCCGGGCGCACTGCTAATCAGGGCGCGTGAGGGGCGCAGGTGTGATCCAGTCTACATGTCACGGGATGACATCAGCACGCTAACCACTGAGCCAAAAGACTAGGTAGACTGGATCGAAGATCCAGTCTATTAGCGTGACTTATGTACTGGGAGAGGTTCCCAGCTAACCTCTCACAAGTAAGGCCAGCTAAACGAGCCTTCTAATAGCAGGTAAGAAAATTTTACTTGCTAACTACTGTTAAGTCCGTTAACTAAGTTTAAAATCCGAGCTCTTTTTAGTACGCCGATTTTAAAGTACTGAAAACAGCTAAATTAAGCGGTTAAAGAACATAAGAGGTATAAGGGGGTAAAAAAAGAAGATAGATCCAGTTAGAGAAATATTCGAATATGAAATCAGTTGTTATATAGCTTCTATAGCCGTTTATAATAAGTAGGCGGTACTTAAAAAGGTTTTTAAGGGCGGTATTTAGGATAAAGACTTTCTTAAGCTACTCGAGCGCTGTTTAGTCTATAATGAGACGGGGCCAGGGCGCTTATGTCACCCAGGGCACTTACGTCAGCTAGGACAGCGCGCTTTTTCCCTCCTTTTAATACACTGCTACTCTTACTACGGCACTTCATGTCACGGGGTGGACCGTGACAGACCGTACCGGCACAGGGCAGCCTCTGAGACATCCTAAACTGGCTACGGATTAGTCGTCCCGTGATGGAGTTCTGTCAAGACCGCTCGGTACGGACCTCCGTTGGGGATTTAGATAAGAAGTCTGCGACCGAGGAGACTTCAGTTGTAGCTCTTCAAGCTACGTCCTGTCCACCAAGCCTGACCTGTACCGACCGAATAGGAACCTGGACCTGTAGCATAAAACCTGAATCGACTCCGTTATCCGCCTGCCTGCCCGCTCCTTGACATTACGTAGCTTCCTCCTAAGCTCGACACTGCTTTCGAAATGTCGAACCGACCTACTGCACCTACCGATACCGAAGATCCCGGAGAACTACTCGCGAGCGTCCAGGACGATGCGTCTGGATGGCTACTATACCTGCGCACGCTATATAGGTATATCTCGAACCTGGAAACCTCTTTAGCTGAAAGGGACTCTGCTTTAGCTAAAAGGGACTCCTCCCTTACCTCCGTCCGAATCGCCCTTACAGAAAAAGAAGGGATAGTCCGCTACTAAGAGGGCCGCTTAAATAAGGACCAAAAGATTATCGTCGACCTCCACGTCGAGAACGAACGCCTCCTCTAAGCCGCCCTCCCTACTATACAGACACCCCCGACCGAACAGTCACCCTGTCCCGAACCTACCACTGAAGCGCCGGTAAATCATACTCCGCGAACGCTTACATCTGCTCCTGCCTCATGTTCCGAACCCACCTCCCTTAGTGAGAAGATCCCTGACCTAAAGGAGTTTAATGGAACTCGAAGCGACCTTCGGAGGTTCGTCTAATAAGTCCATTCGAAGATGGTCTCTAACACCGACCGGTTCCCGTCTGCTGTTTCCTGCCTAAATTATGTCGCTAGCCGCTTATCCGGAAAAGCTTATAACCTAATCCTGCCCCGCATCCAATATAGAATCCCCTAGTTTACAGACTATACTAATATGCTGTTATACCTAAAAGAAGCCTTTGGAGACCCGGACTAGAAACAGAATGCTGAAAATAAACTATACAATTTAAAATAACGGAGCCTCGACTTTAGCGTCTTCTTCGCAGAGTTTGAGAGGCTCGCGTTAGAAAGCGAGGTCCCCGAAGCTACCCTGCCCCCTCTACTATCCCAAGGTGTGTCCCGAGAGATCCAGGACATGCTATTACATAACCCTGCCCCTATAAGAGAGTATCGCGCGTTTGCCCGTTATCTTCAGACTCTCGATAACCGGTTCCGCTAGCACCAGCGGCAGGTTAACGGTCATAAAGGAACGATTAAGACTAATAGCATCACCACCCCCGCCAGTCATAACGTGCCTCCCTGGAACGAACCCCGCCTGCCTGCTACTAAGACCGACGCTAGTGATCCTATGGACTTAAGTCACCAACGTAGCCGCCCCCGCTCTCCGTCTGGTCGAAGAGAGAGAGGAGAATGTTTTCGGTGCGGCTATACAGGCCATATAGTCGCCCAATGCCCCGAACCTGACCTCCGACCTGTCCGGTTCCGCCAGGCCCGTACTCCGAGCCCCCGAGGAAGCCCGCCCCCCACAATGTCCACGACCTTACCCACTCGTCAACTACCCACGCTTATTCGGTCCCCCCAGCCTATCTCCGCTGCAGCCGCGTCTATTAACCGGTTCCAGGAGCCGCGCACCGAGAGCCCCCAGTCGTTAAATAGCGTGAGCCTGTATTAAGTCGCTTACAGGCTCCCAATCCCAGCGCCTTAACTCCGTTGCCCTTACTGATATCTGCCTGTTCCGTCTATAGCCTGTCTATCCGCGAAGAGGAAGATATACGTGGAAAGCTCATAGTTTTACCTGCCACCTTGATTTCCGATGACTGCACTATACCGACTTACACCTTAACCGACTCCGGAGCCGCCGCTAAAGCATTCATCGACCGCAGCTAGGCTGAAGCCCACGAGCTGCCGATGCGACCTTTACAGAGACCGTTCGAGATCGAGGTGATCGACGGTCGCCTAAGCGAGAGTGGGAAGGTTACCCACTTCGTCGAATGTTCGATACAGATAAACGATTATTATAAGAAACGACTACGTTTCTTCGTAACCCAGCTAGCTTACTTCCCCGTTGTCCTTAGAATCCCGTGGCTTAAAATACACGACCCCTATGTAGGTTTCGCGAGTTATATGCTCACGTTCGATAGCGAATTCTGTCGCCAGAACTGCAATATGCCAGAGAGACCTATGAAGGTCGTCGCCATGTATGACGTCCCTGCACGAGCCCGTCCGGAGAACCTGCCGAACCGTCCGGAGGCCTTATCCCGATGGGACGTTGCCCCGATCACCGCTCGCGCTTGCTTAGCGTACCTAAGGAAAGGATACGCCGCGTTTCCCGTCACTGTCGAAGAGATCGACGAGCACTTATCCCAGAAGGCTAATCCGCCCCTGCCTAAGCAACTCCCGCTAGAACTGCGAGAATTCGAAGATGTGTTCTCGCCGAAAGAGGCAGAGAAACTACCACCGCACCAAGATCACGATCACGAGATCAGACTAATGGAAGGGAAAATGCCCCCCTTCGGACCCCTATATGCTATGTCCCGCGAAGAACTGGCCGCACTAAAAGAGTGGCTACAAGAGAATCTCCAGAAAGGGTTTGTCCGACCCAGCTCGTCCCCGGCCGCATCCCCTGTCCTGTTCGTTAAGAAGCCTAAAGGAGGGCTCCGTTTCTATGTCAACTACCGCGCCCTAAACAACATCACTATTAAGGACCGTTACCCGCTGCCCCTAGTTAAGGAGACCTTAAATAACTTAAAGGGAATGAAGTATTTCATTAAGGTCGACATCATTGCGGCATTTAACGAGATTAAAGTTAAAGAGGGATAAGAATATCTAACTGCATTCCGCACCCGTTTTAGCTTATTCGAGTCGTTAATTATGCCTTTCGGACTAACTGGAGCCCCTGCTATATTCCAGAGGTTTATTAACGATACCTTACGATACCACCTAGATATCTACTGTACTGCGTACCTAGACAACATCCTAATTTATAGCCGGACCCGCGAGGAACACGTCGAACACCTACAAAAGGTGCTTCAAGCATTAAGAGAAGCCGGCCTGTTCGCGAAAATGTCGAAGTGCGAATTCTTTAAAACTGAGACTACGTTCCTAGGGATGATTGTTAGCTGCGATGGCCTACGTATAGACCCCGCTAAGATTGAGACAGTTAAGAACTGGGCCACCCTATCCTGCTTAACCGATATATAAGCATTTATCGGCTTTAGGAACTTCTACTGCAGGTTTATCCGAGACTTTTCGAAGATTGTTGCCCCGCTAGTTAACCTTATAAGGAAAGGGGTTAAGTTCGCTTAGACAGAAGAATATAAGAATGCATTCGTTACATTAAAGAACGCATTCACATTGGCCCCGATCCTAGCTCCCTTCGACTAAGAGAAAGAAGTGGTTTTAAAGACCGATACCTCGGACTACGTCTCTACTAGTGTGCTGTCACAGTACGGAGACGACGGAATTTTACGCCCGGTTGCCTTCTTCTTAAAAAAGCACTCTTCAATAGAGTGTAACTACGAGATCTACAATAAGGAACTTCTAGCCATTATTCGTTGCTTCGAAGAATAGCGCCCTAAACTAGAAGGCGCGCTGTCGCCAATTAAGGTTATTACCGACCACCGGAACCTGGAATACTTTATAACGACAAAGTTGCTAAACCGCCGATAAGCAAAATAGTCTGAATTCTTATCTCGCTTTAACTTTAAGATCATGTACTAACCCGGGAAGCAAGGAATAAAACCCGACGCCCTAATTAGGAGGTCAGAGGACCTACCTAAAGAGGGGGATAAACAACTGCTACACCAGAGTAGAGTCGTCTTAAAGAAAGAGAACTTCGAACCGCAAAGGAAATCAGTCCGCTTTGAGGAAAGCCCGACCCGAGCTAACGCCGTAACTAGATCGCAATCCGCTCCTAGCCGTCCCCTAGAACTAAGCGCCGTCGACCCAGACCCCCGGCCTGCTATTACACTATCTCTACGATAAGAACGCCACGCCCTATTACTGCCGCCAGCTATTCAGAACCTCATGACCCGAGGATACGAGTCGGACGAGACCGTTCACTCCATCTTAAAGGCACTGCACACTGGAAAACCCCGCCACCCCTTAATCTCCCTTGCTAAGTGCGAGGAACGAGCTGGTATGCTATATTACCGCGACCGCCTTTATATCCCTGACCTGCCCGAACTACGCGCTGAACTAACTCGTTCATACCATAACACTGCCGTGGCTAGACACCTAAAAAGAGCCCGCATATACGAGACCCTATCCCGAGACTACTACTGGCCGCGGATGTACGCCTTCGTGGAGCAATGGACTAACAACTGTCACACCTACTGCCGGACCACTTCTTCCCGCGAAGCTAAGCAAGGGGTGCTCCGCCTGCTGCCTGTACCCGAACGAGCATGGCAAGACATTTCGATAGACTTCGTCGTACACTTACCGAAGAGTGACGGCTACGACGCTATCTTAATTGTAGTCTGCCGCTTAACGAAGATGAAATACTTCATCGCCTGCCGAGACACCTGTGGCGCCGACGAGGTCGCGCGCCTATACCTAAATAACGTCTGGAAACTGCACGGTCTACCGAGAACTGTAATCTCCAACCGAGGTCCCCAATTCGTGGGACGCTTCTAGGAACACTTAACCCACCGACTAGGTATTCAGAGCCTGCTATCGACTGCCTTTCACCCCGAAACCGATAGCCAGACTAAATAAGCGAACTCGTTTTTAGAACAGTACCTCCGCGCCCAAGTGTCGTACTTACAAGACAATTAGAGCCGCTAGCTCCCCTTAGCTGAATTCGCGTTAAATAATGCCCTAAATGAGAGCATTAAGACTACACCGTTCTTCGCGAACTACAGGTTCCATCCGAGGATCGGGTTTGAACCACTAGACCCCGACCGCACCCCCGCCGCCCTAGATGCCGAGCGCGTCGCCTAGAAGATTCAGGAAGTCCACGAGATATTGAAGTTTAAGATCTATTTAACGCAAGCCCGCTATAAGGAATATATCAACTATAAGAGGCGCCCCGCCTGCCGATACTAAGTAGGCCAGAAAGTCTAGCTTGATGCCCGAAATATACAGACGAAACGCCCTTAAAAGAAACTCGATTGGAAGCAACTTAGACCCTTCACTATTACGAAGGTTGTGAGCCCGTACGCCTACCAGTTAAACCTACCCCCGTCTATAAGAAATCACCCGGTATTCCATGTTAGCCTACTCCGTCCTGATCCTGATGATCCTGCCCTCGGTTAAGTGCAACCACCGCCGCCGCCTATAGAGGTCGACGGCGTCGAAGAGTTCGAAGTCGAAGACATCCTGGATTCCCGTCTAGACAACCGAGGCGGAGGCCGAGGTTCCCGCTTAAAATACACCGTGAAGTGGGCTGGATACGACTAACCAACCGAGGAGCCTGCGGAATACGTCGCTAACGCCAGCGAGGTAGTGGCAAACTTCCACCGAAGATACCCAGAGAAACCGAGACCTATTAGCCTACGGAAGGCTTAGCCGTCCGCCCTTCAGAACCGCGTCGATGGAACTCCGCCTTAAGGAGGGGAGTACTGTCACGGGGTGGACCGTGATAGACCGTACCGGCACAGGGCAGCCTCTGAGACATCCTAAACTAGCTACGGATTAGTCGTCCCGTGATGGAGTTCTGTCAAGACCGCTCGGTACGGACCTCCGTTGGGGATTTAGATAAGAAGTCTGCGACCGAGGAGACTTCAGTTGTAGCTCTTCAAGCTACGTCCTGTCCACCAAGCCTGACCTGTACCGACCGAATAGGAACCTGGACCTGTAGCATAGAACCTGAATCGACTCCATTATCCGCCTGCCTGCCCGCTCCTTGACACTTCACGCTTATTTTTCGTGACTATTTTGAGCTTCTTTTACTTCCCTACGTTAAGGATCATCTTGATCAACGATATCCTCACCTGATTGTCCCTTGGGATCGACCTCACGACCGTGTCTTTCCACCAGACTCCCTACAGTTTGGGGTTTCTTGGTTCCAATAACCTATCCGTTTTCGGTTACAATAAACTGCTAGCCTCCAAATTGGCTTAAATTAACCGGGAACTACTGCTATTAAACTATCTTGCCTTTAAAAATAACTAATAGGGGCAGGGTATAGCCTTAGGTAGAGATGCGTTTAATAAAGGACATTTAAGTATAAGAACTAGGCTGTTTCTTTTAAACTAAGCGTTTTTCGGAACCTCCTATTACTAGACTATTCGATCCAGCACCTTCTAGGAGTCCTGCTTTATTTATGTTATAGCGGTTAGCCGGCTTCACCCTCTGGATCTCCGGTAGCTGAAGATATCGGAACTATAAACGAATTACCTCGACTAAGGCGCTATTAACACACTGTAAGTTAATAGATCGACTCTTTTAGACCTGTATAGCTAGGTTCCTGTGTAGGAAAGCCTGCAGCCACCTTTTTCCAAGTGGCTCATTATCGCCCTAAGCCTAGAGGATTTGTTTAGCGAACTCCTTAACTTGGGCGTGTGAAGGCGGAAGCTTAAGGGCAGCTTAGGTTAGGATCCAAGTTGTAAGTAACTTGTTACGACCCAGACAAGCCAACAAACCGCTACGGGAACAGACAAGCGTCATGCAGCCAAGGACCGCCGGACAAACAAACAAGTCAATGCGGCAAACAAACAAGACACTAGCCACAAGCAGCCACACAAGCCACGCCAAGACTAAGTCACGTGATGGATCATAGGATCGTGAATGAGGAATCCACGATCCAACGATCCAAGGTATCCACTGGATCATAAGATCGCGACTTGGGATTTCACGATCCAACAATCCAACGCATATCGGTGAGGGAATGACTTAGTATATAAGTTAGAAGGATTTCCTAGTCAGACAGTCATTACCTCAGTGATCAATCTAAGCATCTATCTCACCCATAGATGGGAGTAATCCAACCTTCCTTCTTATTTATTCTTTCTGGCACCCGCTGTTAGTGCCAGCCTGCTATTTACTGCCAAATCCTTAACAACCCTCTAACGGCGCCTCAACGCCAACCCAGAGGCCAGATGGACTCTGGGACCATCATCGTGATGGCTTCACCTCCTCGTGAGGACACCATCGATGAGGTGATAACGGGAAACGACTCTCCCGACCACCTTAAAGAAGCTTCCCCCACTTATACTCACAAGAGGAAGCGAACGGGGTAAAATGAGGCCCCTACGAACGGTCCACTGCGAAACCGAAAGAAAGTCGACGACACTCGAGAAACTTCGACGACGGAAGAAGCCGCGACCATGGTGTAAGGACACCATCCGGCTTCGGACGCACTATCCCCGATTTTAAGGGATATAGATAAACGACACAACACCCGACAATCGGTGCTTGCCAAGATTGCTCACGCCTTAGATAGCATTATCGAAGAATACCGCGACGAAGACAAGGAACTAGCTGCGGAGATCACGAAAGGTTTTACAGCGTTTCTACAGGCGAAGACAGGGGACACAATTTGCCCCCACCCGAAAGAACGCCTCCTGCCGGAGACCGGCCCGACCCGTGCGGAGCCTCTCGGGGCCCCCGCGCGCAGCTGGGCCGACATCGCCCGAGCAGGACAGAAACCATCGCCTTAAGACGGTGCAAACAAGCGGATCCAGCAAGCTAATCAACGAGAGGATCTCCGAGTTCTCGTAAGGATCCCAGAGGCACACCGAAACTGGGCACATACCTAATACAACTTTGCCCTACAACAGGCCGTGTGTAAGACCCTCGACCTATTTTTAGTCGACGTTCCCGATATCTACCATACAGCTACAGGCGTCGCCGTCCGCCTAAGAAACAAGGAAACAAAGGAGATACTTCTCTGAAGGAAGGAAGAACTAGCGCCAAGCCTCCGAGCTAAGGCAGTCGAGGTCCCAGTCACGTGGGTTAACTATATAGTCCCCGGCTACCCGACACGCCTTCCGAACATCTTCGGCAAGACATTCGAGACCGAAGCACTCTTATGAGATAAAGTCATTGCGCAAACCGGCGTCGAGCCTGTAAGTGTGCGCTAGTCGCGACAGGAACCGATACCGGGGACGAACAAGAGATCATGCATTGTCTCGTTCTTACAGAAAGTCCGTCCGTTTCGGCTCTTCGCAGCGAGCGGGCCCGCCCGTCTAATCGAGAAGCGCACGCCTCCTAGTCGACACAACCCGGGATGCCAAGGATACCACCCGAGCCGAGTCTGCACACGAATTAATAGATGCGAGAACTGCAGCGCCCGGCTCCCGGCAGGATATAACCACCCACAGCTGTGCCAGGAACGCCCACGATATGCGAACTGCTACAGGCCAGCTCCAGCGAACCACGAGAACTGTCTGGCGAAGCCAGTGGTGAAGAAGGGTAAGTTAGTACGCCCTACACGAAATGAGCTCGCCAAGATCCGCTAAACGGGCAGCCTTCTCTATAAGACAGCCCAACCTTAAGGAACAAGCTAAGGAGACAACACATAAGAGGAATCTAGCCCAAGATTAGACACGCCTAATGTCGACAGGAACACCGTCGATATAGCTATGGAGGACCCGGCTCACACACCCCCGGAAGCCCTAGGAAGACAACCTCAGCTCACCTAAGAGAACAAGACGAAGCGCAGCCAACGGAACATCCCATGTATTAACTACCGCGTGCTCGACAGCATGGCTAGTGTGGACTATAAATAGGGCAAGCGATTGGACATACTCGACACACACCAGGTTAGAACGACAAGTCCTACAGGTGGCGCAGGCTAACATAGGCAAATCGTCACCAGCCTACACGGCCTTACTACAGCAATGCTAGGAGGACCACATAGACGTGATTCTCGTGTAGGAGCCATCCGTTATAAACGACGGCAGGAACAGATTCAACTCGCACCTAGGCTACAGTGCTTACGTCCCGGTCGACCACTGGGACAGCACTTCCACCCAGCCCCGGGTCATAACCTATATCTGGAAAGACAGCAGGTTAAAGATAAGGTTAAAGAGGCCATGGAAGACCAGAGATCTCCTATAGCTCGAGATCGACCACTTCACCTTTATTAACGTATACAGACCCCCAGACAAGCCACTAAGCCAGGCGACACGACTCCTCTTAGCCTTACAACCACCACCCAATTGTGTGGTCGCGGGGGACTTTAACGCATAGTACAACGCCTAGGACCCAGATATCCGACAAACCCGGAACGCGGGGCTCGAGATCCACGACTGGGCCGTCGCAAATAGACTCAGCTATATAGGAGAGATAGGAGTCCCGACAAACGTAGCGGGGCATACTATCGATCTAACATTCTCGAATATCCCTTTTACTATAGCAGTGGTAGACTCCAAACTCCAAACAGGGGCAGACCACGAAACAATCCGAATCTCCATTCTAAGGAACGGTCGCATATCTAGGATGCAGTATCGATACTCTATACCGGAAAATAAGCTAAAAACCTTCGCCAGTATTATCGAACTAGGTCTACAAAACTGCACACCACTCCCTCCGACACCTACGATAGACCAGCTGGACCTGCAGGCAACGGAGATCCTGAGCCTTTTATGGAAAGCGCTAGAAACAGTCGGGAAACAACCTATTAAAGACAGCCGTAACGCACTATAGTGGACCGACACCTGTCGGGAGGCCCGGGACGTATTCCGGCGAGCAAGAAGACATTGCCAAGGGGATTGGAGACACCTCGAAGAGCGAAAACATTTCCTCGCGGTAGTGAGATAAGAGAAGCGGAGGTACTAGCGGCAGCGAATCGACTCGATCCAGTCAGACGAAGACCTATACAAGGTGGTTCAATAGTATAAGCTACAGCCGGCTATTTTATCGCCCCCGCTTGTTATTGGGGACAAGACAATTAAAGACACGGAAGAGAAGGCACACGCCCTCTGTAAGGCCCTCCTAGAGCGGTTCACAGACGCCGAAGACCTCGAGGGCGACCCTCTTAAGATCCCGACAGTACCGCGGCGCGCCCTTCCCTGGGACACCTATATCTCTAGAGAGGAGCTAACAGCCGCCACGATTGCGGTGAAAAGCACCTCACTAGGAGTCGATGGCATCTCGGTAAGGCTACTCAAAGCGTGCTGGCATGCCGTCTAAGAGCCGATACGATCCCTCTTCCAGGCCTGCTTACGGATTGGCCACCACCCACGCCTATTCCGAACAGCCGAGGTCGTGATACTATAGAAACCGAATAAAAAAGACCTCTTAAACCCTCGCTCCTAGCGACCGATCGCCCTCCTCTCCTATCTTAGGAAAGGCCTCGAAAGGCTCGTCGCGAGGCGGATAGCTAATATAGCACTCCCATACAAGGTAGTCAGCCCATAATAAGCGGGCGCCTTACTAACGCGAGCAGCTTCGGACCTCCTTACCTGCTTAACACACGAGATTGAACACTCCCTAGAGACTAGGCATACAGCCTCGATTCTCACCTTGGATGTGAAAAGCATATTCGACGTAACGCTTAAAAAGCGGCTTATGCTCTATATAAGACAACAAGGCTAGGCTACACCGCTAGTGAAGTTCGTGGGCTCCTTTATAGAAGAAAGACAAATGCGGATTTAACTCGAGGATATCACAACAGCACCACAGACAATCTAATGCGGTCTGCCACAAGGTTCCCCCGCCTCCCCTATCCTCTTCCTCCTATATATCGCAGACATCCTACTCGAGGATATAAGACACCGATTCGGATACGCGGATAATATATGCTTTTACCGAGAAAGCAAGTCCCTCTAGGAGAACGCACGACAGCTATCGAACGACTTAAACGACGTCCTAAACTGGGGCCGAGAAAACAAGGTCACGATCGACCCGGAGAAGAGCGATCTGCTCCACTTTACATACGGAAAGAACCTGGAGGGACTTCCGAGCGTCTCGGTAAGAGACCACGGCCTCACGGTGCACGCCTTAGAGAAGCCCGTACAATAACTCGGCGTCTGGTTCGACCCGAAGCTTCGGTTTATAGAGCACGTAAAGAGGAAAGCGGCACAAGCGCGGAACGTCGTACGACACCTCCGGAGCCTAGCCAACACCCAGCGAGGCCCTCCGCTAAGAGCCCTCCGGAAAGCCATCTTTACCTGCGTTCTTCCCATTCTCACCTACGGGGCCGAGGTATGGTACAGGGGGCGCACGAAGACCCGAAAGATCGTTAGCAAAGAACACAGTACGGAAGTGGCAACCCGGCAAGAAGCGCACATAGATAAGATAAACCGGGTCTTAAGAGAAGCGATACGGGCTGTTCTACTTATATGGAGGACAACGCCGACAGCCACGCTATACAGGGACGCAGGGGTCCTAACAGCACGAATCGCACTAGAAGCGGCGTTCTATCGCTTCGGACAGCGGCTCCAGTCGGTGGACAAGGACCACATACTAACAGCGCGAACGGCACTACAGCCCTACCCACCAGGCCGCTGCTACGGCTCTCTACAGCCAGCACGGACCAGACTTTAGAGAGCAGCTAAACTCCTGCCTAGTTGTCCGCGGCCATAGTACCTCCTAAGGAGATACACACCGGTGTAGGAGCCGCCGAAAGACAAAAAGACAGCAGCGAAGGACTTTGCAGCGTGGTAGTCGAAGCTTCCCAATACCCACCTCGCAGTCTTCTCGGACGGGTCGAAAGGACCTAACGGGGCTGTCGGCTAGGGCTTTGCTATCTATAGAAACAGACGGAAACTGTACTAAGACAAAGGACGACTAGGCCTTGCTGACGTCTTTAACGGAGAAGCCGTCGGAGCGTGGCAAGGTCTACATCGAGCTTATCGGGTGGACCTAGGCGCGACAATCCACGTCTGCTTAGATAATACGTCGGTCATTCGGGGCCTCACAGGAAACGCGCTAAAAAGCTCACAAGAGGCCTTCCTTGCCTTCTAAGAGCTAGCGACGATTGCCGACGTCCATGTTCGATAGGTGCCAGGCCACGAAGGGATCCAAGGTAACGAGGAGGCCGACAGGCTTGCGAAAGAAGGGGCAGCGCTGCCCATAAGCGCCCCTTCCCAGGCTACCTACGCGGGCGTAAAGAGACTCCGAAAGACGATCGTCAAGGACCAGTTCGCGAAGTGGTGGGAGGAAGCCTCCCAGGGCTGCAAACGCTACCGAAAACTTGGATTCACTACAGCAACTCTTAAGACGCTAAAGGAGCTAGATCTCCCCAAACGAACACTCCATAACTTTCTTGTACTCCGGTTAGGGCACGGAGACTTCGACTGGTACCATAAGAAGTTACAATACAGGCGATATAATCGATGCGCGTGCCGATTACTACGAACACCAGAACACCTAGTCTACTGCCGTAAAACGCAAAGGCACCGGGCCTAATAGCCAAAGTTCGACCCCGAACTGGAAACCTTACAAGCATACTAGCAAAGGCTGATACATAGCCCAGAGCAGTTTCAACTCTTTACTTCCTTAACAAAGTACTACGAGGACATATGCCCACCATCGACAGGCTGTAGAGGTCACTTTACGTAAGGCAATAGCCACCCAGACAGAACCAGCGCCGGGAACAAACTCGCACGGAGGAGTGATAGAGACGGCTAGACTAAAAGATTGCCATTGGGCTCGATATGCGGGATATCTAGATATGTAGATAGACTCTCGCACGCCAGATGCCCCCTGGGAGGCGGGACATTGTCCCAACACGGCGATAAATACAAAGAAGAAGAAGAAGAAGAAGATGGGAGTAATCTCCTAACGACCTATTGCGAAGTTCAGACCAGTTACCCAGTCACGCACCCTCAGTTATCAGTTACCCTACGACCAGTGTTCAAGCTAGACAGACGCTCTCTGTCCCTGATTGTACAAACCCTACGTCACGCAGTACTTAGGTATAGCGTTCGTTACATAACTCTTCCTAGACCGGTCTGAGCCTCTGTTGGTCTGCGAAGGCTTTAAGTCTAGGCTGATAACCTTTAATTCGGTTCTATAGTGTTAACTTTGGTATACCGTAATCTCGAGAGGTCTGCTTAATTCCACCCCCCACTGCGATAGCAGTTAAGGCTTGTCGAAGTTCAGCTTCTGAATATTGTTTCATAATGAGAAATAAAATGTAGATACTAAGTTTTAGACAGATTGAAGCCAATTTACTGAAGTAAATTTAAAAAGAAGTCGAGGGGCTGGAAATTTGGTGGCTGGTTTTTGGGGGGCCCAAATGTGGGGGGGGCCCAAATGGGGGTCCTCGAACTTACTCTAGCGAAATGCGCGTGGGTGGTCGCCTGGTGGCCGGCTAGTTTGGCCATGGCGTCAGGACAACTGGTTTGGCAGGTTTAAGCATGAAGTCGGAGCACCCTTTGGTCTTTTTAGTTTCATTCATGGTCCCTGGCAGTTCAGTCGGTGGGTCATTGGTGTGGATTGCGGGTATCAAGTTCCACTCCAGGGTCCCCCTTTTCATAAGCCTATGCACCTCATCGTGAAGTGCGGCGGAAATGACTGTTATGGAGGCGTAATGAACTATAATTTTCGTCACGCGCTCTAGAAATCGATGGGATAGGTACATACGAGAGTAGATAGATGGCCTAGCCCCTCAGAGATCACTGGAAGGTCTTACTTTAGATAAATATAAAGGAAATCTGGCGTCCTAGACCGCTGTGCGTTTTCTGACCCACCTTTTTCTTGATCAATGGTGTGAACCTCTACATCGGAGGTTCACGTATCGTGAATTTTTGCCAAAGGTACGCCATGATCGTTGGTACGGCCCAAAAAAGCAGGTGAGCAGTGGTTAGGGTACTTACAGTCTTCTACCAAGATGCCTACCAATGCGTGCCAGCGGGATCAGGTATTATGAGACGCGCTGACGCGGTGTTGCTTTTTTCGCCTACGCGTAGCAGCTGGCGTTACTTAGTGCTACTCTTGCAGTGGGAGTTAAGCCTTGAGTTGTTGTTGCTATCTGAACTAACTCACGACGCGACTGCAGTTGACTGGTAGACTGCGCAATTGCAGTCGACACACCAATTGCAGTGAACTGTGCAATTATCGCAGCTTCGGACTTGCCCTTGCACAGGATGCCCCAAGGCTCAACACTGAGGCTTAAGGCCCAACAAAAACAGCGGAAATCTCACGATTCTCACGGCCGTGACTCGCTACTTCTACAGTAGGAAATACCCTGCAAGGTATCGATTTCCCAGCCCAAAGTACTACCAAGAAATATACGGGCCGCTCAAAACCCCTGGCAAGAAATAGTCCATTTCGCCGTTCTCCCGACCATGCACGGAGCTGTAATTTGGGTGCCATTCCGTCGGGCGATCCTCGGCTACTCTTGAAAAATGAGCCTTCGATGGCCGCTTTTAATCTGGAAAGCCGCCGAAGAGGAAAACCCGCCGGAGTATCCTGGCCTCTTTGCGAAGATACAAGTTGTTGGTTTTCGCCCAAGCTGGTTGGGAGGTGGTCTGCATGAATGCGAATATCCGTTCAGCACATACTGAGGCCTCACCATATGAGAATACTCTTTCTACACGGTTCTCTCGCATCGTCCACCTGGCCCTGGTGACGCCGCCCCGGCTGTTGCGTATCCCCGCCGTCCACGTGGTGAGAGGCGGCGACGACGCGGTGCTGGTTGGCATGGCGCGTTGTATGGAGGAGCTCTGCCCGTCGCCGCGGCTGACGCGGTCGCTGACGCACGGCGGCGGCCACGACGTGCCTCGCAGTCCAAAGGACGCTCAGATGTTATGGTCGGCCGTCGATTGGGCTGTGAATGGGGCGCAGCGTCAGATGTGGTAGCCCAAACAAGAGGGCCTGCGGTGCAGCCTCGCCTGTCGTCCTATGGGAGGACTTTGCTTGGGATGCAGGATGCACTCCTTCTTATTTTGCTTATCAAAGCGGATTCTTGCAGGCTGCAATTATCAGAGTCAAGGGTGGAGCTCCAACGTAAGTCGCCGACGCAGGTCAGATCGGTACTCGGCGAGCGGGGTGGTTTCTTATCGTCGTCACGGTGCCTGGGCTCTTCCTTCGGGAGCTTTTGTATCCGGAATGCGGGGTATGGCCCTGCATTGCCAGCTCATGCCTATCGCAAATACTGCTTAGTCAACCCAGTCCGGGATATCGTAATGCGTCTCGCCGCACCATGTCGCCCCGGTTTGGTCATTTCCCCTAAGCCGATATTCCCACTGCACCCACCGCTTCCGAGGCCTTTGGCACCCAGCCGCTTATGATGAACGTGGCAAACATGCTGAAAGCTCCGGTGCGGTCCGCCGGTGAGAGCTGGTTTCTTGTCTACATGTACTGCGCTGGGAAACCCTCGCGCACCTCCTTTCTACGCTTTACTCGTGTTCCCACCCCGTCATACAGGAACGATATGATGTGACCGACATGCAGGTTGTCACTTTAGGCCAGTCTATGCAGATCCTTTGCAACATGTTCGGGGTCACGCCTTTCAGTCTTGTATCGTACGTCTGCATCCTTTCTCAAAACGGCCGTATCTTCATAAATCATGATATGTGGGACTGTTTTGACACTAGGTTCACCTTAGTGTCAGATGTACTGCCTGACAGCTGTGCGTCAGCCGGCAGAAGCAAAGAACTACGTAAAACTGGAGTCGCACTCCACTAGCCTACAGCGGGGAAGACAGAGAGAACAACTTCATGTCATCAATTAAGATGCCACAGATGACCCCAAAATCGAAAACTTAGGGAGGCTGTGTTCGAGAGAGAGCATCAGCAGAACCAGTCCACGTAAGCCACAAAAATGCCTAAGCTGCAGCAGTAATCTATTCATATCAACCATAGCCGGCCACAGTTGGCCTGAAGCCATGACTATGTCTGTATGTCATGGTTACCCAGATCATGCAGTGGTAGCAGACTGCATAACGGAACGATCGCCCGTACTCCATAGAGTCTTGACGATGAACCTTTGAGCCTTCCATGATCTTAAAGCCTCGTCCCGTACACAGTTTACTGTGTACGTACCGCCCGTAGTGAAGCTCGGCGCGTTTGGGTTCGGACCCTCGCCAGGGCGGAAGTGGTTCGCCGTATATGTTGCCTTGGCTGTAGCAGTAGTCTTCTCCTCCTTGTCGAAGAGTACGCGCAGATTTCCAACGATATGTGTGGTGTCGAGCTGGGATACAGGCGCCCAGCAGTCATCCTTTAACGCGTTATAGCCTTCAAAGCGTCGCCCGTCTAGGTCCAAAATGACATCCCCAGTGCAGGCTGACGCAAGAAGCACTTCATCAGCCTCGTCGAAGGCCGCAACGATGCGGAAGATGACATCACCGACGGCCTCGCGTGGCGTAAGCTCGACCGTATCAACAGTAGGATGAGTGCTGGAAGACATAGTGGTGATGGGGGGGGGAATAGAAGATGTGTGTATAGATATTCACTGTAAATCTGTGCCCTCTAAAAAGATTTTGAAAAACTCAAATGTTTTGGTATTTATCACGGCAAGAATAAGTAGGCTGACAAATACAACACGGCGTTAAGGAAGGATACGATATAAGCCCTGACGATATCGTTTAGCCGGATATTAAGTTATAAAGCCGTAATCTCCGACAGCAAACTACGATGGCCTCATTATCCCCTTATAGATGGATGCCAGTCTGTATAGGACGGTAGTCACTATTTGTCTTAATGGATATGGCGCGAGAGACGAATGATTCAAGTTGTCCATTAAAAAGGAAACGAACAAAAGGAAGTATATGGTATGATAGATACACAGTAGCTTGTGGGGCTCTGGTAAGCCGTCACGTGATCTGACGGTCGACAAGAGATGATATCCCCTGATGACGTGACCTGGGAATAGGCTCATATGCGACACTATTTTATTGACTTGGGTCCATTTTAACCTAGGGAGGCACACACGTCGACAGAACACCCGAGAGTGATGTTCTCGAACGCCTACTAAGGTGGGATTCGGTAGCTTCGGCGTTGGCGAGGCGGCAAGTAAGTTCGAGGACCCCCATTTCGGCCCCCCCCACATTTCGGCCCCCCAAAAACCAGCCACCGAATTTCCAGCCCCTCGACTTCTTTTTGAATTTACTTTAGCAAATTTGCTTTAATCTATCCGAAACTTGGTATCTGCATTCAATTTCTTATTATGAAGCAATATTCAGAAGCCGAACTTCAACAAGCCCTAACTGCTATTGCAGCTAGGGGTGGAATCAAGCAGACCTCTCGAGATTACGGCATACCGAAGTCAACACTGCAAAGCCGAATTAAAGGCCATCAACCTAGGCCCGAAGCCTTTGCAGACCAACAAAGGCTCAGACCAGTCCAGGAAGAGTTACTTACGAATTGGATCCTGACCCAAGCTGCCCTAGGGCTTCCACCTTCCCATACCTAAGTTAAGGAGTTTGCCGAACGTATCCTCCGGGCTCAAGGCGACAGCGAGCCACTTGGAAAGAGATGGCTGCAGGCCTTCCTACACAGGAACCCAGCTGTACGGGTCCAGAAGAGCCGGTCTATCGACTCGCAGCGTGTTAATGGCGCCTCAATCGAGGTAATTCGCTTATGGTTCCGATATCTTCAGCTGCCGGAGGTCCAGAGGGTGAAGCCGGCTAACCGCCATAACATGGATAAAGCAGGACTCCTAGAAGGTGCTGGATCGAATGGTCTAGTACTTGGAGGTTCCGAAAAACGCTCAATCCGAAAGAAACAGCCTGGTTCTCGTGCTTGGACGTTATTCATTGAATGCATCTCTGCTTAAGGCCACGCCCTGCCCCCATTAATCATTTTCAAGGGCAAAACGGTTCAACAGCAATGGTTCCCGGTCGATTTAAGCCAATTCAGAGGCTGGCAGTTCACTGCAACCGAAAACGGATGGATCACAGACGAAACAGCGCTCGAGTGGCTCGAGAAAGTCTTTATCCCGAATACCACCCCCGAGGACCCTTCCGAGTACCGCCTACTTATTATGGACGGCCATGGAAGCTATACAACGACTGATTTTATGTTCCAATGCTTCTCGCACCGGATTTATCTTCTGTTTTTGCCCCCTCATACCTCTCATGTCCTCCAACCTCTCGATTTAGCCGTTTTCAGTTCTTTAAAATCGGCATACCGGAAAGAGCTCGGATTTCTAACCCAGTTAACGGACTCTACGGTAGTTGGCAAGCGAAATTTCCTTACCTGCTATTAGAAGGCTCGTTTAGCTAGCCTTACTAGCCAGAATATCCGGAATAGGTGGAAAGCAGCTGGTCTCTGGCCAGTAAGTATAGCTAAACCGCTTTTAAGCCGGAATTTAATTCAAAATACACACCAAACAACACCCGACACAGTAAATTCGAAGGAATCCCACTTGAAAAGGGTCCTCTCAACACCTCCAACGAGATCCCATACTTCTATAATGGTTTGGTCAACTCTAAAGAAGACGTCGGACTTTAAGGACCAAGTACAGCTTTCGAACCAGCTAGCGAAACACTCAACCACACAACGACTACTCTTCCGGAAGATCCAAAAGGCCTTTGATGAGAAGAACGTCCAATTGGCTACTGCTCAAAGGCAAATTCAGGCCCTCGAAGCTAGGATTGACACTATCAGACCAAGGAAGAGGAAGAAGGTGGATTTGAGCCCTAATTCGAAGTTCGCGAACATTGAAGACATCCACCGAGCTCAGTTAGCGGTCGGGGAGGTTGAAAATGGTCTAGATGAAGAGAGCGATAGCGAAAGCCTAAGTGAGGCCAGTTCCTGCATTAGAGTTGCTATTAATTAAGGCTGCATCTTAACTTCTATTGATATGGCTGGTTTTAAGCGTGGTGTTTTTAGGGGGCCGAAATGTGGGGGGGGCCGAAATGGGGGTCCTCGAACTTAAGTGCTGGGTGCCTCTGCAAGATGGGTAACCAGAGGCTGCTGCTGGCTGCAGTGCCATTACTGTGATAGTAATGTGTGGATATCATCCTGGGTTTAGCATTAGTGGTATAGGATCCTCAGCAGAGAGACGTTGCAACAAAGGCAGCGTCGCCAGGCGCAGGCCCCGGTACAACAGTAGCCCGTGACGCAGATTAAGCATGAGGAATGCGTGATCGCCGCCGTGCTCGGTGACAAAAAGAAAAATCCGATGCGTCTCGCACCCGCAGCATGGCTGAAAACTGGTCAAGGTTTTTGGTATACCGTATTGATAGCCCGTCCACATTCAAACGCCCTACTCCGAATCGCCCGCCAACAGGCCGCACTGTTAAGTGTCTCCTGACCAAACAAAAGCTCTTGGCTGGCAATAGCGCCACCCAAGTCTTCACGTCCCACCAGCTTAACTCACCCTTGGCAAGCGTTGAAGCTCAGCCCAGCCCCGGCGACAAACCCGATGCCATTGTGGTCAAAGTCATCAAAATCACAAGCCTACTTAAGCTGCCACATTGCCCAGAAAGCCCACCAGGTATCCAAGGTCTGACTGCGCGAGTCCCAAGCCCGCTGCCTTTTACAGCATATAAGTGTGTCACCGCGTCACTAAATCGCCGAGGGGCGACTGCTGGCCTTCCCCCGTGCGCCCATGCTATCCCATGTTCTTATACTATCCCATTACGTTTCAATGCTGTGTTCCGTGTTAGAATGCTTGATTTCCGGCTAATACGACTTCAGCACTGGCCCACAGCCCTCACTTGTCCGACTGCACGGCGGCGACGCGCGTTTTATTACTTAGATTTGTAAGTATGAAGTCGTAGCCGAGATGGTGGGAGAAGTTTCAAAGGATGTGGAGGATTGGCGGGCAAGTAACAAGGGGCTCCAGCCTAGTTGGGATCCCAGCTCATCCGCGGCCCCGCCTCGCCACTCGCTTTGACTTGCGCTCGGGCGGGCTGTGAATCCACAGACCCCGGCGGGCTGTGTGATCTTGGCAACGGTCTCGAGGTCTCAGAGTAATAACGGACTCATGCACCACTAAACCGGTCCATGGTACCACCACCTCAAAACGCGGTTCGAGATGTGTTGATGCTGTTCGGGAAGTAGAGATGCCGAAACAACCAGTAACGGGAAAGGATTCAAGAGGCCGTTGTGCAAGCCCTTCCGCAGTTAGGTCCGTTGGTTCCGTTAGCATATATAAGCAGCAGGATGGTGGTAGAAAGAGAAACTAATTAACTAGCAATTCATTCAATATCCCACTCGCCTAAACTCCTTAAAAAACACAACCCCACCACTTTACCACCACCCACCATGCGCACCACCACCAACACCCTTCTGCTTATCAGCCCCTTCCTCGCTGCCGCTCTCCCAGCAGAGTACGGCTATGGGGGGTACGGCTACGGCGGCGGCGAAAATGAGGTCTTCGTCGGCGACTGGAGCGCCTTCACGTACGCGGGCGGGCAGGGTGTCAATGTGACGCCCGACTTCTCGTTCACGTCATACTACCAGATCGATGCCACGCCAGAACAGGTAGTCAACGCGACGGGCGCCGCGACGGGCGGGCTACCGGGGTCCTACAGCACGTGGCACCTCGGGATTAACGGGCCGCAGAACATCATCTGCTGGTACGTCGAGTCGTACGGTTTCGCGGGCGCGTACCAGTCGCCGGCCCTGACGGCAACGCACGTGCACGAGGGCCCGCGCGGCGCCACCGGGCCGCCGCGCCTCGCCTTTCCGAACCCCGAGGAGATGGACGGCGGCAACGGCGTCCGTGTTAGCCGCGGTTGTTTCACGGCGCCCTTCAAATCGGGCGTCTTAGTCAACGGCGTCGACGCCGGCACCGGCTTTACAGTCCAGCGCATCGAGGACAACCCCGCTGCATTTTACGTCGACATCCACTCGAGCTTGGCGGTGCCGGGCGCTAACCGAGGCCAGATCGAATAGGGGGTCGGAAGTGGGCAAGCTGGTTTATGGGGGGGGGACAATAATAATCATCTAGGGTAATGAAGGGGCAATTTCATTCGAAGAAGTGATCGCTTCGAAACTAAATAGTTTACACTAGGAAGGGTCACGTCTTATTAATAATTTAAGCATAATTATATTGTAAGACTGAAGGGTTTATCCTGGGCGGGTTCCTCAACAGCGACTTGCTTCAGTCGACTGGACCTGACGCTATGAAAACAAACCCCACTCAGAGCTTTAACGCGCAACTGAGAATTAACCTTCACGAGGGCTTTGTACGACCATCATCTAAGTCGGGAGCTCATGTACACCATTTCGTAGAAAGTGGTCAAGCAGAAGTTTACTCTAGCGACCACTCGTCCTCATAGAAAGAGGAGTCGGCCGCAACTTTGTCCAGCGAATTTTAGCGAGGAATTTGTTGTCGCCGCCGTCGCACGTTTCTATAGTAAAGCCCTCGTGGTGTTCGTAATGGTGTTGATGGCATACAATTTATGCGGTTTGATTTGTCGCGGTGCAATGAGTATGCTGGGTGGAGTTGGGAGAATAGACGGAGCCCAAGGGCGCTGAAGCGAAGCCCTTGGAAAGGTCCGAACAGTTGAACTTTTTCCCCTTCATCCCCATCCTCTTCGATCGGGTTGTCTGCATCCCTACATCCTCTTCCTTGCCATGGATGACGCCTTCTCATCCAGCATTCGTCGTACTTCCCCACCGTCTGCTCTGGAATCCTTCAACGTCGACTCGCGCATACTCCCATCATAATATCCTTACGGCTGCGCTCAGAAGCATGGGCATAGGGATTTCACCAACCCGCCTAGACGCTCCTACCCAGGACGCTAACCTGCGTGAGGTGTACATGAGGGGAGATACTCAAGCGAGGAGGCAACTGCCAAAATGCTACAATATTTTTATCGAAAGTAAAGTCAAAAAAACTTTTCGAAACCGACTCCACACGGCGATAACTTCACAACCACGACTCTGAAACCCACCGGATAGCCCGGAAACAGTTCCTAGGGCCCCAATTACCCTAGAAATGGTCGATTCACCACCCTCGAGGCAAAGCGCGGGTGGTGAGAGCCTCCAACGGCCCGCCCCACCGCTTGAGCTATCGCCTCCGGACTCGAGAACGCCATCGCCAAGCAGCCTCACAGCACCTAGACCTGGTCTAGATGCCATACGCAGCGCGGTCAACAGCTTCAAACGCTTCCTAGCCGGTGAACCGGATATGGCAGCTATAGCCGCAGCCGCCCAGACCGCCATTCCGATCCTAGAGGCGGCCCAGACAGCCGAGGGGCCAAACAGCTGCACTAGCATCGAAAAGCGCATCAACGCCATCGAGAACACGCTACAGGCTATCCATAAAGACATTAAAGCCCCTAAGACGTACGCAGCTGCTGCTTCCACTATAACTGCTACCCCCGCACCTAGAGCCCCCCAGACAGCCAAGGCACTGCCTCCACGGCAGGAACGAGAGATCACAGTTAAGGCCGCAGAGGTAGAAGGACGCACCTACGCAGAGATCGTACGCAAGATCAACGCCGCCGCAGGGAGAGAGGCAGCAGTAGCAGCTCGGAAGCTCCCCAGTGGAGACTACGCTGTTACATACAAAACAACAGCAGAGAAACAGGCCTTGGAAGCCGACCTAGCCTGGACCGCCGAGGCCTTTGGAGAGAACGCCTCTATCCAGAAGAGAAAGATCCTGGTGGTAGCCCATGGCATCAACAAGGAAGCCGCAGAAACGAACCTAGGACAGCTAGGAACCCAGCTTCGGAACCAACCAGGAGGCCCTATCGACGTCCTGGAAGCAAAGCTCCCTTGCAACGCCAAGACGTCGTCCAGGAAGGTCACGACCCTATATATCGCCGTCGCTACTGTTCAGCAAGCAGAGCAGCTATGCCGAGACGGCCTTATCTGGCAGTACGGGTACTATCCATGTGAGCCTTTCGCCGAAGGAGCGCAACTCAAGCAGTGCTACCACTGCTATCGATACGGACATATTGCCCGAGTCTGCCGTCACGCACGAAGGTGCGGACTCTGCTCTTCGACTAAGCATAACGATAAAGAATGCCCCGAAACGGAGAACCAAAGCCGATACTGCTGTCCTGCATGTCGAGGACCACACACGGCGTGGTCTAAGGACTGCCCAGTCCGCCAGGAGCAGGCCCAGATCGCCAAGGCTGCTTATATCACGAGACCGAAGGGATTCGCACTGCCCCGCAAGAACCCCCTAAGCCAACAGCCGAAGACTGGCAGACAGTACAGCCGCGGAAGCGTCGAGCAACCAGCTGCTGTACTAGAAGCACTGGCAGAGCCCGCAGCAGAACCCACGAAGCGATAGACGACATGGATATCGAAACGCCGGAATCTACGCAGGACAGCATCCACGCCCGCCAATGACAGCTCTAAGGATCCTACACTGGAACACGCGGAAAAGCAAGAAAGCGCAGATACCGGCGGTCGAGGCTATCCACGAAGAGTACGACGTTCTAGCTATACAAGAGCCCTGGAAGAACCCGCATATACCGACTACCTACTGCCCGAGATCCTCTCCGTACTACCTTCTCTATGCCACCGAGGGAGGCAGAGCATGCATCTACATTAATAAGAAGTACCCCCCAGCGCAGTGGACTTACGAGGCGCAGCCAGACAGGTGTCACCTCACGATCCAGCTACCTGACGGTCCCCTAACGGTTGTCTGCATATACTCGCCTCCCCTGGGTCCACCAGCAGATCGGACCTGCCAGCTATCGAAGCGCTCCATGCCGAACCCCAGCCAAGACGAACAGTCCTCGTGGGAGACTTCAACGTCCACCACCCCGTCTGGGGAGGATACAACGTCCGGCCCCATAGAGCGGCCGATAAGCTGCTCCAGCTAGCAGAATCCTGGAGGCTCCAGCTGATCACACCTCCTGGAACACCGACATGGACTCGAAAGGATGCGCAGACTCTACGATCGACCTAGCGTGGGCCACGGACGATCTCCGGGCTGCGTACGACGGGTATGCTCCATATGCTGGATCCGACCACCTCCCACAGGTGATACGCGTGGCCGGAACTCGAAGCGATCCTTAGGATAGACCGCGACGCAGCTGGAAAACAGCCGATTACGACCAAGCGAAGGCAGAAGCGGCACACCTACCGCAGCCAGGGCTACTTAAGACACCAGAAGAGATCGACGGATACACCGAAATGTTAACCAAAGAGCTAACCCGGATAGCCGACCTCGCGGCACCCCCCCGTCGCTCTAAGGGGAGAGGCAAGGCCTGGTGGAATCGTAACATAAAGGAGTTCATAGAAGAGGAGAGAAGAGCCCAGCGGACATGGCTTTCCGACAGAACGGACGCAGCCTGGCGAGCCCTCCGACAAGCATCTCTATCGAAAAAGAAGGCAATCCGCGAAGCGAAAACATCGACCTAGAGAAGCATGCTACACGAGGCCTCCAGCCAGCCAGCTGGTGTCTGGAGCATCGCAAGATGGGCCAGAACTGAAGGGGCCGCGCCGCCGCTTCCCCTAGCCGTCCCCACGCTCTATACACCGCAAGGCGAAGCAACGACGCATAAGGAGAAAGCAGAGGCCTTCCGCGTAAGGTTCTATCCTCCCCCTAAAGCTACGCCGACCGGTTTCCGAACAATAAACCGGCTCGCACCGCCTCTTAATATCGATTACGAGGTCACAACGGAGCAAGTACAGGACGTCCTTACTAAGGCCGGACAGTGGAAAGCGCCTGGACCGGACCAGCTCCCGAACGGATTCCTGAAGCGTCTAGGAAAGCCACTTTACCGAGCTCTAGCCTCTCTAACAGAGGCATGCTGGCGTATAGGATATTATCCTAGAGCGTTCCGGAAAGCAGTCACCGTTATCCTTCGGAAACCAGGAAAGCAGCCGAGCGAGTACCACTAAGCCGGCGGATGGAGACCTATCGCCCTGCTTAACACCATGGGCAAGGCGATCGAGAGCCTGCTAGCGCAACGGCTAGCCAGCTTTGCCGAAGAGAACGGACTCCTCCCAGACGAACAGATGGGTAACCGGAAAGGTCGTTCCACGGAGACTGCTCTGCGGCTACTAACGGACCTAGTTCGTACGGCCTGGAAGTATGGGGGCACAGCAACCCTCCTCTCGCTGGATATCTCGGGAGCTTTCGACTCCGTCGACCATGGAAGGCTCCTCGCTAACCTACGAGCGTTAAGGGTCCCTATATGGACTATTAACTGGATCCGAAGCTTCCTATCTAACCGATCAACAACGCTGTTATTCGATGGCCAGGAATCGGATGAGATCCCGGTCCCAGCCGGCGTTCCGCAAGGCTCGCCCCTGTCACCTATTCTCTTCTGCCTCTATATAGCTGGTCTTTATAAAGCTCTCCGCGCCGTCCCAGGGATAGCTGCTATAGCTTTCGCAGACGACACGAACCTCGTGGGCTTCGGCTTAGACCCAGAGTAGACCTGCGAGCGGCTGGAAGCCGCTCACAGGGTTTGCAAAGAATGGGCAGTCAGCTATGGTATGACCTTTGCAGTTAAGAAATACCACTTGGTCCACTTCTCCCGAAGACGGAAGGGTCCGGACACGAAAATAGCCCTGGAAGGTCACGAAATTAAGCCAGAAGACTCCTGCCGCGTCCTCGGCATCCAGGTGGATAGACGCCTCCGCTGGGACACCCACATCCAGTCGATCTCCAAGAAGATGGCAACGCATGTCTATGCCCTGGACCGCATAGCAGCCTCGACATGGGGTGCGTCCCTCCAGCGAGCCCGCCAAGTCTACATAGCCGTCGTGCGGTCTGCTATAGGCTATGGAGCCTCAGAATGGCACCACCACATCTCGAAAAGCAGGGCTAAGACACTAGGCGATATCCAGACCGAGTGCCTCCGCAAGGTCACAGGGGCTTTCAAGGCGACAGCAGCCACGACACTAGAAACAGAAGCCTACGTATCGCCCCTAGAGGTATGGCTTAATAAAAGAGTGGCGGCGTCGGAAGAGAGGCTCCAGCAGCCGCGTATCGCATCACTTATCCAAGCTAGATGCGACAGGGCAGCTAGGTGGATCCTAACAAGGCCGACTCGACGGCGCAGACGGATAGGCCCGGAAGTCCCTGACCGTAAGAGATGGCTAGACGTGTGGCTGGCCGGAGAGTCGGCAAGCAAGGCCGAGGAGAGGGACTGGCTCCAGAGATGGCAGCAAAGCCAGACACTGCGGCAAAACCAGACATCGCGAGCTCCAGCAATAACTAAAAAGCCTCCGGACAAGCATGTCCTTAAGCTCCATAAGGGGCTCCACAAGGCGGAGAGCTCGATCCTCGTCCAGGCAAGGACTGGCAAGATCGGACTGCGAGACTTCCTCTTTAAACGCAGGGTCCCAAGCTTCGACAGCCCACGGTGCGATTGCGGTCAAGGTAGGGAGACCGTCCGACATATCCTCGTTTTCTGCCCAAGGGAGAGAGAAAGACGAGAGCATCTCGTCCAAGCTTTAGGAGGACCGATAGACACGGACAGGATGCTCGACACCCCAGGAAAAGCAGGAATTATCGCGAGATGGCTACTCCGCTCGGGCAGGCTAGACATGTTCCAGCTGGCGAATCAACTTATCAGCTAGGAAGCGGGCGCGCTGAGCCCGATCTCGGTATGGCAGGTCAAAGAGTAGATAGAAGCGGTACGACGCAGCGGAACCTAGGTTTTTCACCCGGCCGGACGTCAGCCCGGAACGGTTTTCCTAGGCTGAGATGCGTAGGGGGTCCTCATGGCCTTGATAGGTCGCTAGGTGTAAGAATAATAATAATAATAATAATAATGCTACAATATTTAAAGGAGGCCAGATCAATACATGGCCTTTGCGCCCTCTTGGAAAACCTACGCATGTCTCGTACCACGTGAGATTTCGTGCAAGGATTCCTAGCCATTTGCACCTAGAAAAACCGACGCCCGGGCCGGTGTGGGCCAGCCCCAGTCTGTGGCACGGCAGAAGCTGGGCTTAGACGTTAAAGCGCCGCGGTACGGGGGGCGGTCGGTAGTTCCAATACGGATTCAATCTTAAGTCATTCACATAAACTAATTCTGATGAACTGCGTGAGCGACGGCAATACTTGAGCAAAAATCATTCTTTTCTTTTAGCGACGTTACCTTAACCTTGTTTGCAGTAGGTTCTCGTCGGCTTTCTTCCTTTAAAAAGCCATCTTTTTCTCGGGACAAAACCTTGAAAGGCCGCGGTCGTAAAAAGGAAGTAGAAGAGGAAAACATACGAATAGTAGATTACTCTGCTCAGTACCAAATGCAATAGTGGCTTCACCAGGTCGACACAGAGGGCTTGTATCAATTCTTCCGTTTCCACCCACCAGACTAGTTTTCGCTATAGTGACTTCCATCCCTAGTGGCCCCCACAACATTTAATCTAATCGAACTTTACGTGCGGGAAAAGCCACTTCTCATTATGCCACTCAGCTCAACAGCCAGCACGGCGAGCGCCTTCCTCCATCGGAGCCCCCTCTTTACAGGTTAAAGAGAGAAGGCGGCGTTCTGGAGGCCGAATTTGGCAAGCGCGGGATCCCGTTTTTTGATGGCATAGTACCGTGGGGCAATCCTGGTAAGGGTTTCTGCCTAGTACTAGGTACCGCCGCCCCACCAGGCCGGCCACAGCAGGATCGAGCCAACCCGCTGTCGGGTCCCACCCTGCAGCAGCTCGGCGGCTCGAGACGCCTTGAGGAATCCGTTTCCCGCCTCAATACCAGGCTTGCTGAGACTATAAAGCATGCTGAGCGAGGCCGCGAATGATGCTCTTATGTCGCAGGCATGACGGTGCTGCTAAGTCCAATCAACACGACTAAGTGGCATGGTACCTTAGTCTACAAATGCATCATCAAGATATACAAGTTTCGGTGAGAAGCATTAGATGGCAGCAGCATCATATCCACCAACGGTTTCTCGTCCAAAATCTTGACAAAGTGACTCGCTAGGTAAGTTAGACCACCACTGCTCGGGCCACCCCCTTAATGGGCCACCTAAAAAGTATCACCAACCATAACAACCCTCACACAGTCAGTAATAAATAGCACGGTAACTAGCGCTTGTAAAAATCAATAGAATATACTATTCTACTCCGCTTTTAATTGCGCATCTTAAAACATGTTGTCCGACCATGAAAAGAAGCTACGTGCAGCTACTAAAGCTTACCGAAATGGCCTATTTATGCGAGCCGCGGCCATCAGACATATAGTATTTAGAACCACCTCACAGCGCTATATAAACAGCGGTGTTTCGCGTTATAAGACCTGTTAAAAGCGTTAAAACCTATCCTTAATTATTAAGCGCTTTTTAATACGCTAAGTTAAGTTATAAACTAAGTTAAGCTATACTTTTTTAGACTTAAGGTTTTGTTTATTCGCTATAAGGCTATTTTAAGCTTTTAGGGGCTCTTAAACCCTTAGAACATATTAAGTCTGGAGATTTCTACAGAGATATTTAAAGTTAAAGACTTTAAGAAGCGTATAGTATGACTAAAGATGTGTTAATACTATTTACTTCTGTCAAGGAGCGGGCAGGCAGGCGGATAACGGAGTCGATTCAGGTTCTATGCTACAGGTCCAGGTTCCTATTCTGTCGGTACAGGTCAGGCTTGGTGGACAGGACGTAGCTTGAAGAGCTACAACTGAAGTCTCCTCGGTCGCAGACTTCTTATCTAAATCCCCAACGGAGGTCCGTACCGAGCGGTCTTGACAGAACTCCATCACGGGACGACTAATCCGTAGCCAGTTTAGGATGTCTCAGAGGCTGCCCTGTGCCGGTACGGTCTGTCACGGTCCACCCCGTGACAACTTCGTTATTATTATTAAGTTCTTCAACTAGTTAAAAGACCTCCTTATATTGGCTATCCCTTTTACTCACATTTTTAACGCCGACAAGATGTGAGAGGCTGAGCCTTAAAGCACTATAAAAGGGGCCAAATGCTGTTTATTTTCTAGATAAGGAAGAGAGAAGTGTAAAGGAGGAGGCGTTGGAGAGGTGCATCCGCGGGCTGGTCACCTGACCTGCGGCACAGACCCATCGGCAGCCTACTAGCGAAGAGCGGGCGCACTGCTGGCGCCCGACCTGAACTTAGATTCTGCAAGAATCAGTCTTGCAGTGGAATTGAGCCTGCCCTTCGTTACCCTATACCTGACGGTGCCACTGTGATTCCTTCGGATCCTTACATTCTTACACAGTCCAAGTTCAGGTCGGGCGCCAGCGGTGCGCCCGCCCCTCGGTAATAGGTCGCCAGCGGGTCTGCGCCACAGGTCAGGTGACCAGCCTGCGGATGCACGGGGGCACCTCCCTAGCGCCTCCTCCCCTACACTCCTCCCTTGCAAATAGTAAAAACCTAAGAGAATTAGAGATATCTATATTAGTAGAAGATGGCCTACCGCAGACTGCGGGGGTCCGCTACATGAGCCGTTAAGTTTAAAAGGCTCTTAACATTCTTAACGCCGCCATCGTGAGACTATAATATAACTAGGAGTAATTAAAGGTTAAATTAAAAAGATAGAGACCTCGAAAATAGCGTAGAGTTCTCCTTAGGGCCTAGTAAGCCTTCGTTAACATAGCAGACATCTAATAAGCTAAGGATTAGCTACAAGACGAGGCTAAGTCCCAGCGCCCGCGGCGCTCTATACGCCGCCAGCTAAATAGACGGTCGGAATCGCCCCAAATTGAACCAGACCAAGACTAGGAGATAGAGCATGTCGAGAAGAGATACTCGTTCAATTTTAGCTATAAAGGCTTCATGGTGGCTGCAAAACACCATAGTGAATAGAGTGGTGTTGATATTCTAGTGACGTGGCCCATACAGGAGGTGGGTGCTAACTTACTAGGGTCTTTACTCAGACGATCGGGCACGTTTTGGATGGTCTGTTTCCGCAGCAGGGTACGTAATAAAGGCTTTAATGCTTTGGAAACGCCGGGCCGACGCAAGATCTAGTCGAGCTTTCTGCAGGCGATGCGGGGAACCAGAAGATGAAAGACGAAGACACCATCGAGGTCGCCAATAACTTCAACAACTACATAGCGTCGACTGGCCTGACCCGACAACGCAACTCCTTCTTCTCCCAAAGCGCAAAGGCACGCTGGTCAATCCAGTCGCGACTTTCATCGCACAGCTCGAAGTAGAAGTTGAAGATGAGGCTGGCCAACAGAAGGCGCATCTCGTGCATGGCCACACTATCCAGTCCGCCGCGTTAGCCGAGATGCAACAGCAAGAGAAGGGGGGAGCTTCCTCACTTTTGACCGATGCAGTTCCGGGGCCCGACGCTGAACGGCGCAGACGCATCACGGGCGTCGTCGGCATACTCTCCCGCCGCGCCCTCGGGAGTCCAGCGCTCGGGGGCGAAGGCGTCGGGGTGCCGAAAGTTGGCCGCCGCGCGGCTCGCCGAGTAGTGGTGCACCGATGCGCGCGTGCCCTGCGGCAGCCACCGGCCCGCGATCTCGCGGCCGCCGGCCGGAATGACGCGCGGCACGCCGACGGCTACGGGCGGGTACAGGCGCATCGTCTCCCGGATGCAGGCCTGGAGGTAGGGCAGCGACGCGACCGCCTGGAACGTGATGTCGGACGGGCGCCGGAACGCCCCCCGGATTTCTGACGTCAGACGCGCCAGAGTGGGCGGGTTCGTCGTCAGGAAGAAGAGGGCGCCGCTGAGGACCGTTGCTGTAACGCAGTTAGTGACACCCGGCAGGCGGTAGTTGTAATGCCGCAGACGGGTCCTGGGCATACCGGATGTTTCGGTTCCGGCCAGCATGAAGAGCTCGCCGTTAGAGTGCATCTCCTCGCGCGACAGCGTCGTGTCGGCCGTGTCCTGCGCTGCTTCGAGGAGCGCCCAGAGATCGGGCTTGCCGGCGTCCCCCTCACGCATCCGGCGGTCCACGCGGTCGGCCGAGTACTGCGAATGGTTCACACGCATCTCGTGGAGAGATTTAGGCTCGAAGCGCGTAAATATCGCTTGGAGAAGCGGGTAGTAGCTGATAAACGAGACGTACGGCATCATACGGATGCTGGAGAAGACGGATTTCACCCAAGGGTTAAACTCGTTCTTCTCTAGCAGGCCTAACGAACGGCCGAAACACAGCTCGCCCATGATGTCAAAGGTGGCGAAATTGAGGATCCGCGTCATCTCTATCGGACTGCCGTCCTTGCTGAGTTCGCGGAGTTTGGCGATAAGGAGGTGAGTGCTACAAGGAACCCCCACTTGTTAGCACGGACAAGGAAGACTTTCAGTGGCGGAATGTCAAAGCAGAAAAGAAAAAGACGGGTTTTGAAGGACCTTGGCCGGCCCTTCTAAACAGAAAAGCTCAAAAGACCCCTCTTCCCAATGCTGCCTCGGATGTGAAGCAAAAGACATTGCTGCGCAAACTGCGCAAGCCATGACTCCAGGACGGATTATGACGGTGTGGGAATTAGTAGAAAAAACTTACAACTGCTGGAAAATGGGTTCCTGGCTCTTGATAGCCCGCTCCGAAAAGGCCGGCGAGAAGATGCGGCGCACGCGGGTATGGTGGTCCAGGTCGGCCGTCAGCAGAGCCGGCACGCCTGCGGCACGGACTGTGTCAGCCCTCCTCAATGGTCTCTATGCAGGTCCGGTTGTCCTTTACCGTTGACGGGCTGCAGATTGAAGTCGGTCGTCTTGGGGTTCTCGCCCAGGCTCTTCCGGGGGTCGTAGATGTCGGACCAGGCCGCCGCGGCCGTGTGGCTGACGTCGGACGGGCTGTAGCGGATCTGGGGGCCGTACCGCCGGTGCAGCCCGTGCAGCCACTGCACGTCGCGCCCCCGGAAGGAGTGGTACCAGTACGGGAGGCGCGTCATGGCGCACAGCCGCGGGCCGGGGATGGCGGCGAGCGGGTGCAGCGTCGCCAGGTATAGCGCCTGTCCTAGGACGTAGGCGCCCGCCAGCACCAGGACCGTTATCAGCAGGGTCGATGGCGATGGGGCCTCGGGGAGGAGGCCGCTCGGGAGCGGGAGCCAGTCGGGCAGCATCGTCCCGGCCTTGGGCTCTGGGGACATGGTGGGCGCTGGAGGACAAGTATGCCGCAAAGATTGGGAGATGAGAGCTTAAGAGAATTCGTCCGAACTGGACGCCGGCTTATATCAAATATTCGCCCTTTTCATTCCCCGCTCGTGTGCGCGCGCGGCGTGCGAACGAATGCATGTAAGACGGGTTTGCCTGCCGGATCTGGCCACTTGCTCCGACGGGCCCGCGACCCGCATATTGACGAAATTGCCACGGATCCAACCTATATAGTATATGCATGCCTCCCAGAACTTGATGAGTTAGCGCTGACCACCGGCCGGGCCCTCGTGCGGTTGGGCAAAATGTGCAATGGAACCGATGAGAAATGACAGAACGGGCAGATGACCCTCGCCGATCTTGGGTGACGGAGTGGGAATACATTGCGGGCAACCGGAAAGTCGTTTAAAATCGGCGATATCTGTGTTCTGCAACGCCCGGGACCCTGATGAAGCACCTCATTAGCTGGTTATCGATATCTCGTAGGATTCTACGAAGCAATACCGTGGGGGAAACGGCAACACATATTTATGCCCTCTTGATCCGTGTTCTATTTAACCGCAATGACTTCAAAGCTGACCTACTAAACTAAAATTCTTATAAGCGCGGCGACCTTACTACCGCCTACGGTGTGAACGTCCTAGCTACTCCCCTAAAGGACGAACTCCATGCCGTATTCGTCTTCCAAAGGGTTTCCAAGGGTGTCCACGGACTTGAGATGTTCAAGATGGAACACGTCAGTACTAGGGCGATGTCGCATTAGCTGATCCGGATGGTGGAGATGGCCGGGTTCGAAGTCTCGACCGTTTTGTACAGCTTTGCGGTACAATTGAGGGAATAACATAGACGAAAGCGGTTCCTGGGTCGCGCGCTTTCTTTAAAACTCAGTGTCGAATGAGGCATCAACGGGGATTAGTTAAGGTAAACGAAGCTCTACGTACTTTTATGATGGGCTACGGACCCAACTCGACCACCTTTCCGACCAACTATCCCAGTCGTGTGGAGCTAAGTTTCAGAAACTGCCACTGTTTTCACCCCAACGAAAGCGACTGGGCTGTAAGACCCGCTTCAACAAGAGCAGTTTTCCCAGGGGCCTGAAGGAACAAGCACGGGCGGGAGCGGACAGAGAAACGGGCCAAGAGGACATGGAGCGTTCAATCAGCGGGGAACGATAGTCAACGCCACCGCGGCGGTTTGCAGCCTGTCCAGACCAACACCATGGACGCCAACACCACCCGAGCTGAATGAACCGCACCCGGGCGCTGTGGAGGACTTGCGGTTGTCCGTCATAGTGAAGGACGACGGGGGGTTTCTACGCTGTTTCGGCTGTGTAGGTAGGGCCTTGAACGTGCCGCCGGATGAGTTGAGTAGAGCATTACCGAGCCGCGGATTATAGGTGCTAGATGGTACGATGAGATGTTTTGAGGGAGTGCACCTTGGTGTGCGTTGATTTTACGGCGAGATGGTGGAAAGATACAGCACAAGTGGGTGGTGGTTTGTCAGTGTGTACCTAGAGACATGGATATTCGGGGTGCGCGAGGCGGCGAGTTAATAACTTCTGCTTTGCTAGTCATGCTGGCGATACTGTTGCTTACTTCGTAATGTTGTAGTCGGTTGGAGAGCTTCAACCTAATGTATTGTGTTATACTTGTATAGTAGTAAAACTTATAGCTCGCACAAGTTATAATCGTGCAGTCGTAAAATTCGTACCTCATACTCACATCTCATACATCGTATCCCACTTATATAGTCCAGCAAAGTCCAACACCATACCAGAAATCCACGCCCAAGATGACAAGTCCAAGGCTAACCACTCTCGTTCTCGTTCAGGACAACTTCATCATGGGTCATGCTAGTCTCATTGCACAATCAGTCACGACGAACCATCTCTCGAGTCCCTCCCGGAACATTGTTTTGATCCAATCCTTCAAGCCCGCCAGGAGAGTGCCGAGAGAGAGAAAGGGACCTCATGACCAGCTACAGGCTTAAACATCCGGCCATAGACATATAAATATAACACGAAGAGTAACTACGCGAATCGGGTGGGGCATGGTAAATGATTGCATCACCCAACGTAAAGTCGATCTAGATACCTTGATTATGTCTATTAGTGAGTAGACCCATACTGTTTCTCACTCTGCCTGCTTTCAATAGCCTATAGTATATCTTGGTTAGCGTCGGAAACCCGTAGGGTGTTACAGCGCCACTCACCTGCGACTTGGAGACCGTCTCCAGCCTCGCGCTCGTCGCGATCTGCCAAATGTGTCTCGTCGTCATATCGCTGCGGTATTTCTGCTGGGGCGTCTCGAACAAGAAGCTCAACGGGTACCCGACGTCAAAGGGCACCGTGCTGTCGAGGTCGCCGATTTCCTCGGGCGAGAGCTCGACGCTCAACGCCTCGATGTTGCATTGGACGTGCTCGACCTTGCGGCCGCCGATGACGGGGAAGACGTAGGGGGCCTTCTTCAGGACGTAGGCCAGCGCGACGCAATACAGCGTCGTCCCCTTCGCCTCGGCCAGCTGGGCGAGTTTCTGGCCCAGAAGCCGGTGCGTCTCGTCCTGGGGGCCCATCTTGCGGCCGGCGCGGTCGGCCTCGTTGTATTCCTCCGCCGTCCTGAACATGCCGCGGCCGAGGGCGCCCCACGGCAGGATGGCGAGACCCTCGGCCTCGCACATGGGGATGATCTCACGTTCCATGTCCCGGTAGGCGCAAGACCAGTGCCCCTGGTAGGCACTGAAGCGGGTCAAGCCGTGGAAGCGGGCATCTGAAAACGTGAGCGGGCCAACCCCGAGCGGATGATCGCGCACCTAGTGATCACTTACATTCGTTGCACTTGGCGACAATCCAAGCAGGAGCGGCCGTGATGCCGAGGTAGAGGACCTTGCCCTGCATCACGACATGGTGAAGGCTCTGCATCAGTTCCTCGACGCTCGTGGTAAAATCCCACAGGTGCACATAGAGAATATCGACGTAGTCCGTCTTCAGCTTGGCCAGGCTGGCTTGCAGGGATAAGCGTAGGCTCTTGGTATGGTTTCCGGCAAAGTTGGACTTGATGCGCTCTTCACCACCTCCACGGTAGCCGATGGTGTACTTGGTGGCGAGGACAAGCTCGTCGCGATTTCCTCGCTCGGAAACCCAATCACCGACCCACGTCTCGCTCTCTTCGTTCTGGTAGAAGTTTGCCGTGTCAATGAAGTTCCCCCCAGCCTGATAGAAAGCATCCATGATGGCGAACGAGGTTTCCTTGGTGCATTCGCCCATGCGGTCCTTCCAAGACTCGCCAAAGCTCATGGTGCCAAGACATAGCGGCGAAACGCGGACACCGGCGGTGGGTGACAGAATGCGGTGATATCCGAGCAGTGTCGGTGGTTTGGGTGCTGGAGGCGCCGCCATCGCTACGGAGATATGAACTGGGGGCTAGGAGACGAATGAAAAGCTGCTGACCAAGGCAAAGGTTGGCGTGAACAAAGTAAAGCACCGAGAAGAACATTCCCGGGGTGGCCCCCATGGAATATCAAAAGTCGCTGCTGACGTGGGACGGCACGCATCGCCAAGGAACCCCGCACCTTCGGTTGACGAGGAGCGACGAAAGAAAAGAAGCCTCGCCGCATCGGAAAGCCTGAAATGTCCGATGCGTCGCAGACCGAAGGTGAAACTGCCGTGCGCCCGTCGAAGGGTCGGAACAGCCAGTCATTCTTGGCGCCCTACCACCGAACGCCCAACCGCGCATTTTACGGAAGAAAACTCACGTGCCTATAGCTGGAGTTAAGTAGTTCAAATGCCGCCATCCTTCTCAATCCCGAGGCAGTGAAAAGGTATTAGCGATACCAGGCTCGTAGGATATGGTGCCACAGGATTTGATTTTGGTTTCAGTGGACGTGGACTTGTAACCAAGTAGTGATTGTTTGCTTTTAAAGAAACCGAATTAATGCCCTGAAACTCTTCGACTCGTCCTTCCGCCCCAAACTACTCGGTGGATTCCATGTCCTGTCCTGTCTGGGCCTTGGTGGCCAAATCGGGAAAATCGTCCCACGCACCCTCGACGCCGCACCACCGAACCCAACGTACCATGACGCGGACGATTTCGTCGTCTTGTCCCATCTCTTCCGCGACCGTCTTTCGGATCTTATCCGGCACCTTGAGCTTGCCCGGTTCCGACATCCGCTCCACCGAGTCGAGACTCATGTGGGCCATGCGGAAAGCGAAAACGCCCATGTCGAGAAAGTAGTCGGATGCCGCGGCAGTTTTGTCGCTGTGCAGGCCATATAGGGACCGTACGACCTTGGATATGTGCCCGTCGTCGCGATAGACGCTGGCGCGGTGGAACAGCTCCGGCCAGCCGTCCTGGGGTCGCTTGGCCGTGTACTCCAGTACGCGTTCCGAGTAGAGGGTGGGACAGCCACAGCCGGCGTACATTATGGCGTCGGACCAGGCTTTCCACTCCAGAAGACGCTTCTTGTTGTGGCTTGAGATCCAGTCCTGGGCCATAAAGGTCGGGTAGAAGGTTGCCAGCGTGACCGTGTGCATCATGACAAAGTCGAGAGCTTCGACCTTTCCTGGGCTCTGTGCCGCTCCTACCATATAGGCACACGTCTGCATCATCTCCGTCATTCTCCGCTGCAGATCCTCTTCTTCCGGTTGGACTTGGTATTGGGCCAGGTGCGGAATCAGCTGGTCCCGAACCCGCCTCAACAGGCCGTCACTGATTTTATTCAGGGGGTCGGTCAGCTGGACGGCCGAGCGTATGACCGGGTCGCTGTGTAATCCGTTGATGACCTCCAACAAGGTGGCCGGCTTGGTCGCAGGATTTTGGCGGGTGGCCTCTTGAGTTGGCAAAAGGTACTGCTGTGGCCACTCGTCGTGCACGCAAGCCGCAGCCAGGGACTCGGCAACGAGGCACGGCTGTTGGAATTCGAGGGCGCACCCCAGGTGAATCAAAGGATGAAGGAACCCTACAACCATAAACGCCGCTTAGCTAAGTGTATCTCCGAAATCAAGTCGGCAGACACTATGTGACCCACCTGAGTGCATTCGTCCAAAAATGTCATCAGCCAGCTCGTTGCCCTTGAACACGTACTCGTTCACCACGTCAGCCACGCCCCTTTCCGCGATCTCGTCCTGGAAAAAGCGTAGGAAGTCGGCATAGTAGTCCGGCTTGCCTATACACTGCCGGAAGAACACCTTGTCGCGCAATCCGAGGACGAAATTCAGGGTCCTTCGTGGCATCAAGAATTGGTACGGCTTGTTCAGATCGTACATGTCTTGAATCTCGGCACCGGTCGCCCCCAATGCATACAGGGTCAGCAAGTGATGCACGGTATGGTCTGTGGATCTGTATTAGCAAAATGAAGTGCGCGCTCCCAAGGCGCACCCAAAGAATCGAACGGGGCCGCACTGTGAAACCCAACATAGTCGAACAGCGTGTGGTAACGAACGTGGTTGACCATCAGCAGCTCCGAGGTTTTGTCGGCACTCTCTTTCGTGAGCTCGCCAGCTTGGACTCTGCCGGCGTTGACGTCCGGGGTGAGCTGAATGTTGTACGCATTAACGCCGGGACCGTATTGGGTAGCCATGTTGCGAAGATGAGCGCAATGATGCTGCTAGACTATCCCGTCGTCACAAGCGAGAGACTCTGTACCATCGGCCGTCGCATTGGGTGCTGAATTCTAAGCGGCAGGAAAACACCGGGCTAATGTATGCCATAGGGCAATTGTCGGTCAGCGAAGTCTTCATAGTTATAGCGGCACAGATGGGCTCGTCTCTGGAGTTCAGTGGAGCGACCCCCATGACCAATTGAAGGAAGCCCAACTACAAATCCGCACTAAATCCATGTTCTGAAGTAACAACTGCGCCCAAAAAAGGCCACTTGCGCTGCCTTTGTTTGCATCTCTCCACCCATTCACGCCCAACCGAAAAGATGCGCAGCTACGCGGTCCTCGGCGCCACCGGCAACACCGGCAGAGCCCTTGTCGAGGTGCTGCTCCAGTTGCCCGAGATCCAGATCAATGTATACTGTCGGTCCCGCGCCAAGTTTTGTAGCCTCGTCCCCTCGGCGGCCGAAGACAGCCGCGTGCGGATTTTCGAAGGCCCTCTTTCCGACGTCGACTTGATGGCCGACTGCCTCCGGGGCACGCACGCGGCCTTTCTGGCCGTGGCCGTGGCCGACAACATGCCCGGGTGCACGGTGGCGCGGGATTCGGCGCGAGCCGTCGTGGCCGCTCTCCGGGCGCCGGACGCCGAAACGCCGTCGTCGTCGTCCGACAAGCCCCCGATGGTTCCCGAAGCCGCGTCCCCGCGATTGGTCGTGCTCTCGTCGGCGTCGCTCGAGCCCCGCTTCTCGGGCGACGTCCCGCCCCCCGTGCACGCCATCCTCGATACCTGCGTCTCGCACCTGTACCGGGACCTCGCCGAGGCCGAGGGCTTTCTCCGCGGCCAGGAGGACTGGCTCTCGTGCGTCTTCGTCAAGCCCGGCGGCCTGGTGCACGACGAGAGGCGCGGCCACGCCGTCAGCACCACGACCGCCAAGACGCCCTTGTCGTACCTCGACCTGGCCGCCGGCATGGTGGAGATCGCGGACAGCGACGCGGGACAGTACGACATGAAGAACGTCAGTGTGGTGCCGACCGCGGACAAGGTGGCGTTTCCGTGGGCCGGCGTCTACTATGCTTTCACGGGGTTGCTGTACCACTTCATGCCGTGGTCCTACCGCTATTTTGGAGACTATAGGTCATCTTGGAACCCTTCGGGATGATTGCGGGGATTACACATGTCACACGGCCTCCTCCCCGATATTCAGGGGTGATGATGACAAATGTGTCTTGGCTTGAAAGGTCTAGATTGAACAAGGCTATGTTACTTTCGGCCTTGGCTCTTATCCTGGTCTTACATGCTCGGATACCGTGAATGGGGAATACGAACCACACTCCTAGTCTGTCGGTCCCGACACAGGCACGGTACTGGACGGTGTAATATAGTCAGCCCCATGCCCACTCCTTGGTTCTTGAATGCTGGTAACTCACCTGTCCCCTCGTAAGAAGTGGAAGAAAACTATCGCGTCCCTACAGCTTCCCCCGGTCTGACCCTCGACGTCTTTGAGCAAACTATTCCCATCATGGAGGCTACTTTCCAAAAGATCAAGCTGGCGTACGCAGAGGCCGACTTCAACGGTCGTATGGAAATCCAGGGCTTCATTCGCGAGCTTCAAGTCGGATTCTATTCTGATTGGGATGTTGTCATGAGATTGGCAAGCGGCGTACGTATGCTCGATTCGTTCGACACGCATCCAATCGACAAAACAGTGACAGCAGCTCACGAAAGCATAGCCGCTGCAACTCTCGCTTGTGAGAACAGGCATCAACCTGGGCCTCTTCGAGCGCCTTCAGAAGAGCGCCGAACCCATTTCTTTCGGGGAACTGCAGGAGATCACCGGCGTAGCGCCTTTGCTTCTCGGTGAGTTCGCAGGCCCGCGCACGCAGTTTGTCCCTTTACACTAACGCGCCGGAAAGATCGCATTCTTCGTACCCTAGCCGCATTCGGCTTCATCAAGGAGACTAGAGATAAATCCTACGGTCCGACAGGCTTTAGCAAGATACTCGCCGATGAGAATGCCGCGGGTGCTATTGCGAACCTGTAAGTGAAGACTAGATCATTAAACTCTGTGCAGCGTGGACGTAAGCTCTAACAAAAGCGGGTGCTTCTAGCTTCGATGTCGCCGGCCCCTCCGTCCAAGCCCTGCCGGAGTTCCTCGCGGGCAGGAAGTACCAGGACATCACCAGGAACACGGATACGGCGTTCAACAAGGCGTTCGGCACCGACGAAGACCTTTTCACGTGGATGATGAAGCACCCCGAACATATGAAAAGCCTCGGGCATCTCATGGCGATGCAGCGAACCGCCGGCTGGACCGACTCGTACCCGCTGGAACGCGCGCTGGCGTCGTCCAAGCCCGACGACACGCTCTTGGTCGACATTGGCGGCGGCTTCGGTCAGCAGTCCATGGCCTTCCGAAGCAAGGTCCCCGACCACCCCGGCCGCGTCGTTGTCCAGGACATCGCCTCCACCCTGCAAGCCCGACAGCACTCCCAGCCCGCCGCGGGGGTCGAGTTCATGGAGCACGACTTCTTCCAGCCCCAGCCGATCAAAGGCGCGCGGTTCTACTATCTCCGTCACGTCCTGCACGACTGGACCGACGACAAATGCGTCGAGATCCTGCGCAACGTCATCCCCGCCATGGGCCCCGGGTCCCAGCTCGTCATCGATGAGCTGGTGCTGCCCGAGACGGGAGTGCCGTGGCAAGCCGCCTTCATGGACGTACTGATGATGGCTTCCTTCTCTAGCATCGAGAGAACCCGCGGGCAGTGGGACGCGCTGTTGGATAAGGCTGGCTTGAAGGTCGTCGAGGTTCACCAATACGACCCCAAGAAGCTGGCGGTCATTGTTACGGTTCCCAAATAATTAGGTAAATGAGCGTCCCAGATGCAGGGACTATGATTGGGTTGCTTTGTCATGCATAGTTCCATAGCACAGAAAATGGGCAGCGGCCCTTCGCTCTCCGACGACTTTGCTCCGAGACCACGTCAGCGCCAAGCCGTGAGATATAATATTGAACGCATTTCTCTGAAGCATATCTTTATTACAAAACAGCGCTTTGAGGTCTTAATCCAAGATTTTCCCCGAGAGGCTCCGCAATATTCGTCGTCGATATACCATTGCCCGGACAACAACATGAAGAACTGCACGGTGGCTGTGCTTGGGGCTACGGGGGCCACCGGGGAACACGTGCTTCGATCCCTGCTGGCGAATAGTTCAGACTGGGGAGTTTTGCAGATCAACATTCTCGTGCGGTCCCGCAAGAAGCTCCTGCGTGCGTTCCCCGGGCTCGAAAACGAAGACCGCCCCTCTCCCGCGCTCCGTCTTTACGAGGGCGACAGCCGCGATACGGCTGTTGTCGGGGCCTGCTTGGAAGGCGTCGACATCATCTTCTGTTGCGTGGGGCAGAACGGCAGCCATCCCGGAACGACGCTGTACTCGGACACGGCGGCTGCCATTGTCGGGGGGCTGGAGGAGTCGAGGCGAACCCAGGCGTCGTCGGAAAAGACCCTCCGCTGCCCTCCCACAGTCATCCAGCTGCGCAGCGCATCTCTCAACCCCTACCTGGCCTGCCAAGCCCCTTGGCTGGTTCACAAATTTGTTCTCTTCGCCCTCCACCACAGCTACAGCGATCTGCGCAAAGCCTGCGCTCTCCTGGCGTCGTCGGCAGCCCCGGGACGCTCCCGCGACGAGCCCCTGCTGCACTTCGTATTTGTCGACCCTCCTACTCTCCACGACGCCGACGGCGCGGTCGGCACCGGCTACGAGCTCATCACGACCGAGCCGCAGAAGACGGCCCTCGCTTACGCCGACCTGGGCGCCGCCATGTGCGAGATCGCCCAAAAGGCCTATTCGGGTGAGCTACGCGACCAGCCCATCGGCGTTACGGCGACGGGCCGCGTGAGAACTTCGTGGGGCGTACTGGCGCCGCACCTCCTCTGGGGCGCTTGGGGCAGGATTACAGCGGCGTTGGATCCTACCGCCAACGGGTTCCTGCCGTGGTTTTAGAGGGCACATGGAAGATGAACATGGGGCGAGAGGGAGATGCAATTTATAGCGTGAGGCGTGGGAAGTACAAGTCTGAGTAGGATTTCCATACAAATTATTGAACCCTTCCTGGGTGTCCAGGCGCAAAAGCACCGGCCGTATCCTTTGTCCCGTACGAGTGGGCAGGACAAATTTGGATACAAGCTCGGAACAAAGAATTCGACCCTTCATGGGCGCCCAAGCGGGAAAAGCCCGTTTATCTCCTAAGTTCCCTAGTTGCCGGCCAGGATATCCGCGGCAATCTTTTCGGCCAGGGCGTACACGGTGGCCATGGGCTGCCCGTCGATGGCAAAGGGGAAGGCCGAGGCATCGACGACGCGCACGCCGTCGACGCCGCGCACGCGGCACTTGGAATCCAGGACGGCCTTGGGGTCGTCGGCCTTGCCCATGGCGGCGGTGCCGACGCCCGCGTAGTAGGCGTCGGACGTCTCGCCGATGTAGCGGAGGATCTCGTCGTCGGTCTGGTAGGCGTCGCCGGGCAGCAGCTCGGGCCCGTCGATGACCTCGCGCATCACTTCGGACGCGACGATCTGGCGGCACCGGCGAAACGCGGCCACGGCCATCTCCTTGTCGCGCGGGTCGTCGAGCCAGCGCGGGTCGACGACGGGCCGGTCCGCCGTGTCGGTGCTGTTGATGGTGACGGTGCCGCGGCTGAAGGTCGCCATGAGCGCCGCTGACATGCTGAAGTAGTTCTTGCCGTCGTACTGCGGCACGAAGGTGTCGTCGAGGCTGATGTAGGAGAAGGTCGGCCAGTCGGCCGGGAAGGCGCCGTCGAGGTCCTTGGAGGTTTGCTCGCTCAGCATCCCCGGCTGGTGCTTCTCAAAGGCAAAGTAGTCCTGGCCGGGGTTCGTCAGCAGCCCGATACGCTGCGTGTTGTACTCGCGGATCGCGCGGGGCAGCGTCAGGGGGTTCCCCATCAGCTGGCTGTGGCTTTCCACCTTGACCGGGTGGGTAGGGCCGAGAATGATGGTGTCCTGCAGGTTCTTGCCCAGCCCAGGGCTGTCGGCGAGGACGGGGATGGACAGGTCTTCGAGAGTCTCCCGGGGTCCGATGCCAGACACCATCAAGAGTTGGGGCGAGCGCATGAAGCCTGCCGAGAGGATGACCTCCTTTTTAGCCCCGATGGTCCAATCAAAACCATCGGTGTTCACGCGAATGCCCGTCGCCTTTTTCTTGTCGTCAAACAAGATCTGTTTCGCAAGCGTGCGGGTGAAGACGTTCAGGTTGGTGCTTTTGGCGAGGGCCTCGCGCAGGTAGGACGTCGAGGCTGTTTCGCGCCGGCGGCTGTGAGGGTTGATCGTGTGGGTGATGTACGATCGGCCTAGGAGATTTCCGTTCGAAAACCCTTGGGCGAGAGGGAACCCCATGCTCTCCAGGGCCTTGTCCACCCACGACGAGATGGCATTGGTCCAGTACGGGTATGCCACCGCGAGCGGGCCTCCGCCCTCGGCAAACGCGTGAGCGTCCGTCGTAGCCGAGGCATTGGCTGGGCGTGGGTTGGCGCCGGGACCCGAGAACCGGACACCCTTTTGAAAGAAAGGCAACCACTTGTCCCAAGTGTAGGAGTCGTCACCGACCTCCTCGGCCCACTTCTTGTAGGCCCCCTTGGAACCCCTATTCGGTTATAGATAGTCAGCATAAGGCTCGCTAGTGTTATTGTCAACACGGTGGGTTCCATACCTGTGGTAAAGCATGGCGCCGCGCGCAGTGCTGCCTCCCAGCGTCTTTCCCTGCATGTAGAACATGCTTCGACTCCCAAGCCCCTATCGGGTGTCAGTCACCGAGTTTCGCAACGCCTTTGTGTGGTTGGAGATGGCCTTACCGGCTGAGGCTCGGTGTACTGATACCAGTCGAAGAGAGGGTTCTTCACCTTCCCGTTGTCAAAGAAGTAGTTGAAAAGGTACATGGGCACCTCGGTGGCATTCCCGCCGTCGATCTCATAAAACCCCCCGGCCTCGACGACCGCCACCGAGTTGTTGCCATCTTCGGAGAGTCGGCGAGCCATCGCCAGCCCGGCTGTCCCGCCACCGACGATGACATAGTCGAAGAACTGGCCCGGCCAGCCATACATGCCGAAATGAGAACTCAGGAGATCCTTTCCCGCGATACTGCCGTCCAGGATGTTCTGGGTGGCTTCTTGCTCTGCGGAAACGCCAAACAGTGTGTTGAGGATAGGTGCGTAACCCGCCGCTGAAGCCAAGAAGGGATTCTGCGCGAATGCAGAGGCGGCCAAAAAGGCCGCCGGCCCGAGGAGATGACGCATTTCTCGATGAATTTAATCGGGGTAAAAACAAGAGAGACTTGTGTAGGATTCTGGTGTCGACTGCACAGACCTCAACCTGTCCGCTGTTTTCCTGGAAGCTTCTCAAGTTGTAGAAGAATGACGCCGGATATATATTTGGAGATTCCGTTCTTCTTCATTTACTTCCAATCCAAGTCACCGATCGACCCTATCCTCGTGCCATTCCGTCATGCATATGGGGCTCACCACCGATCGCTTCCCGAACTTCGATCGCTTCCCGACACTTTGAATACCGAATCTTCACTAATCTTTGCCGATAAGGGAACGCTTTCGTTCAAAAGGCTCAAGGTTCGGCGGTCGAGTTCCTCGCAGCGGCCTACACCGATTGCAATCCGGGAAACGTCTTAGGGCTACTTGAACATACAGCACCAAATCCTTTCCATCATTTCACAGACTTTGCTTTCATCACTTCAGCCACAATGGGCCAAGTCAAGGTGTCTTCAAAGACCGGGGTGGAAGCGTTAGCGGTCGTTACTGCCCTGTTCTTATCCGGTAATGCCATTCTCAAGAAAGGCGTGAGCATGGCTAACAAGAGCGGGGGTTCGCACGGCACGCAGGAGCCATCATGAGTGTCTGGCTGTTGGCGATTCCGGTTTTCGTCGAGACCACGCACCAGCCCAAGCAGCTCATCCAGCAATGGAGCCGTATCTACCACCACGGCCACATCAAGGGCCCCATGATCGCCACCGCCACGGGCACCATCTTCGCCGTCGCCGCCTGGGCCAAGAGTGCTGCCGGGCAGCCTTGGCGCGTGTTTGCCACCGCCGGGCTGGTGACCGTCAGTATCGTTCCCTACACTCTCACCGTCATGCGCAACATCAACAATACTCTGTTCCGCGTCGAGTCCGAAACGCGCAAGGGACGCGACCCGACGTGGCCCGAGGCCGTCCACCTCGTGAAGCGGTGGGGTAAACTGAATGCTATTCGGGCGTTGATCCCCCTCACAGGCGGGGTGTTGGGCTTGTTGGGTTTATGTAACATCTTGGTGTTTTAAAGCCTGCAGCATGGAAGAAGCGGGGATGATGCTTTTTAGTATAGGACAGAGGGCAGAGTTATGAGATACGGGGATTGCCGACAAGGGGGGGAGTAGCAATGGGCGATGAGATGCCCAACTCTAGCAAATTCGTGGTGGGGAGAATGGAAAACAGGGTATGGATTACCGAATGCCGCCGAGACTCTTGTAAGTTCAAGTACCCACTTTCGGGCACCCCCCACTTTCGGGCACCCCAAAAACCAGCCACCTGATTTTGTACTCTCCTACGTCTTTCCCCCTTTTCTCTCCCGTGTTCGCTCCAATCTATTCTAAATTTCGCATGGAGCCTCAGTTTATTACAATGAAGCAGTATTCCGAAGAAGAGCTTTAACAAGCGCTTCAAGCTATATTAAGCGGCCAGACAATTAAGCGTGCCGCTATTAAGCATAGGATTCCAAGGTTAACACTTCAAAACCGAATTAAGGGTCAATAACCAAAATCAGAAGCCTTCTCCGACTTCCAGAGGCTTAGACCGGTCTAGGAAGAGTTACTTATAACTTGGATCCTAACTTAAGCTGCCTTAGGGCTTCCGCCTTCACACGCCTAAGTTAAGGAGTTCGCCGAACGTATCCTCCAGGCTTAAGGCGATAGCGAGCCACTTAGAAAGAGGTGGCTGCAAGCCTTCCTACGTAGGAACCCAGCTATACGGGTCCAGAAGAGCCGGTCTATCGACTCGCAGCGTGTTAATAGCGCCTCAGTCGAGGTAATTCGCCTATGGTTCCGATATCTTCAGCTGCCGGAGATTTAGAGGGCGAAGCCAGCTAACTGCCGTAACATGGATAAAGCAGGACTCCTAGAGGGTGCTGGATCGAACGGACTAGTACTTGGAGGTTCAGAAAAACGCTCAGTCCGAAAGAAACAGCCTAGCTCTCGTGCTTAGACGTCCTTTATTGAGTGTATCTCCGCTTAAGGACATGCCCTACCCCCTTAGTCATTTTTAAGGGCAAGATAGTTTAATAGTAATAGTTCCCGCTTAATTTAAGCCAATTCAAAAGCTGGCAGTTCACTGCAACCGAAAACGGATAGATTATAGACTAAACCGCGCTCGAGTAACTCGAGAAGGTTTTTATCTCGAATACCGCCCCTGAGGACCCTTCCGAGTACCGCCTACTTATTATGGACGGCTATGGCAGCTATATAACAACTGATTTTATATTTCAATGCTTTTCTTATCGGATTTACCTTCTTTTTTTAACCCCTTATACCTCTCATATCCTTCAACCTCTCGATTTAGCCGTTTTTAGTGCTTTAAAGTCGGCGTATCGGAAAGAGCTCGGATTTCTAACTCAGTTAACGGACTCCATGGTAGTTAATAAATAGAACTTCCTTACCTGCTATTAGAAGGCTTGTATAGCCAGGCTTACCAGCTAAAATATCCGGAATAAATAGAAAGCAGCTAGCCTTTAGCTAGTGTGTGTGTGTGTGTGTGTGTGTGTATTATCGCCATACTGGGACAGTGTCCCGCCTCCCGAGGGGCATCTGGCGTGCGAGAGTCTATCTACATGAACACGAGATATCTCGCATGTCAAGCCCAATGGCAACCCTTTGGTCAAACCGTCTCCGTGGCTCCTCCGTGCGAGCTCGTTCCCGGCTTTATCTCCGTCTGAATAGCTGCGACTTCACATAGAGTAACTTCTGCGGCCTACCGATGGTGGGCATATATCCTCGTAGTACTTCGTTAACGTTATAAAGAGCTGGAACCTCTCCGGGTCGTGTATTAGCCGTTGCCAGTATTCCTTTAAGGTTTTCGGTTCGGGGTCGAACTTTGGCTAACGGGCCTGTTGCCTTCTTATTTTGCGGCAGTAGACTAGATACTCCGGTGTTCGTAACATTCGGCAGGTGCATCGGTCGTTTTGGGGATGTTGGAATTTCTTATAGTACCAGTCGAAGTCCCCGTGTCCTGATCGGAGCGCGAGAAAGTTGTGGAGTGTCCGTCTAGGGAGGTCCAGCTCCTTAGGCACCTTAAGGGTAGCGTCGGTGAATTCAAGCTCTCGGTAGCGCTTATAACCTTGGGAGGCCTCCTCCCACCACTTCGTGAATTGTTCTTATATAATTGTTTTTCGGAGTCGCTTCACGCCTGCGTACGTAGCTTAGGCTAACCGGCGTGCTGGGAGTGCGGCCTCTTCTTTTGCTAGCCTGTCGGCCTCTTCGTTCCCTTGAATCCCCTCATAACCTGGCACCTATCGAATGCGGACGTCGGCTATAGTCGCTATCTCCTGAAAGGCGAGGAAAACTTCTTGCGAGCTTTTCGGTGCGGTTCCCGTAAGGCCTTAGATAACCGAGGTGTTGTCTAAGCAAACGTGGATTATCGCGCCTAGGTTGATCCGGTGGGCTTGGCGTAGACCTTGCCACGCTCCTACGGCCTCTCTATCGAAGACTTCCGCTAGGCCTAGTCGGCCTTTTCCTTATCTTATTTTCCGACCGTTTTTGTAAATCACGAAACCCTAGCCGACTGCCTCGTCCGGTCCTTTTGACCCGTCCGAGAAGACGACGAGGTGCGTGTCGGGAAGCTTTAATTGCCACGCTATAAACTCCTTCGCCGCTGTTTTCTTATCCTTCTGCGGGTCCGGTTTAAACGTGTAACGTTTTAGGAGGTACTGTGGCCTTGGGATGGTAGGTAGGAGTCTGGCCGCTCTCTGGAGCCTGGTTCGCGTAGGCTGGTAAGAGCCGTAGCCGCGACCTGATAGATAGGGCCGCAGTGCCGTCCGCGCTGTTAGCATATGGCTGTTATCCATTGACTGGAGCCGTTGTCCGAAGCGATAGAACGCCGCTTCCAGTGCGATTCGCGCCGTTAGGACACCTGCGTCCCTATATAGCGTGGCTATCGGTGTTGTCTTCCATATAGGCTCGTATAGCCTCCCTTAGGACCCTATCTATTTCGTCTATTTGTGCCTCTTGTTATATCGACACCTCCGTATTATGTTGTCGGCTAACGAACTTTTGTGTCTTCGTGCGTCCCTCGTACCATGCCTCGGCCCCGTATGTGAGGATAAGGAGAACGCAGGTAAAGATAGCCTTCCGGAGGGCTCTTAGCGGAGGGCCTTGCTGAGTGTTGGCTAGGCTCCGAAGGTGTCGTACAACGTTTCGCGCTTGTGCCGCTTTCCTCTTCACGTGCTCTATGAACCGTAGCTTCGAGTCGAACCAGACGCCGAGCTATCGTATAGGCTAAACCGAGGCGTGTATAGTCAGCCTGTGGTCCTATGCTGTTACGCTAGGGAGTTCCCCTAGGTTCTTTATACACGTGAAATAGAGCAGCTCGCTTTTATCCGGGTTAATAGTAACTTTGTTTCCCTTACCCTAGTTGAGGACATCGTTTAAGTCCTTTGCTAGCTATCGTGCGTTATCGTGTAGGGACTTGCTAGCTCGGTAAAAGTATATATCGTCCGCATACCTAAACCGGTGTCTTATATCCTCGAGTAGGATGTCTACGATATATAGAAGGAATAGGACAGGGGAGGCGGGGGACCCTTATAGTAGGCCGCATTGGATTGCCTATAGCTTTATTATAACGTTGTCGAGTCGGATCCGTGTTTATCTCTCTTTTATAAAGGAGCCGATAAACTTAATAAGCTGGGTTACCCAACCCTGTTGCCTTATACAAAGTATAAGCCGCCTCTTAAGGGTAGCGTCGAATGCGCCCTTTATATCCACGGTGAAAATCGAGGCTGTGCCTTTGTTCTCTAGGGAATGCTCGATCTCGTGTGTTAAGCAGGCGAGGAGGTCTAAGGCTGCCCGTGTCGGCAAGGCGCCGGCCTGTTATGGGCTGACCACCTTATGTAAGAGCGTGGTGTTCGCTATTCGTTTAGTTACGAGTCTCTCGAGGCCTTTCCCGAGGCAGGAGAGAAGCGCAATTGGTCGCTAGGAGCGGGGGTTCGAGAGGTCTTTCTTATTCGGCTTCCGAAGCATCACGACCTCGGCTGTGCAGAATAGGCGTGGGTAGTGACCGATCCGTAAGCAGGCTTAGAAGAGGGACCGTACAGGTTCTTAAATAGCCTCCCAGCACGCTTTTAGCAGCTATACCGAGATTCTATCGGTCCCGGGCGAAGTGCTCTTCACCGCGATTATGGCGGCTATCAGCTCCTCCTTAAATATGTGGGTGCTCTAGGGTAGGATACGCCGCGGTACTGTTGGGATCTTGAGAGGGTCGTCCTCGAGGTCTTCGGCGTCCGTGAATCGCTCTAGAAGGGCCTTACGTAGGGCGTGTGCCTTCTCTTCCGTGTCTTCGATTGTCTTATCCCCGATAACTAAAGGAGGTGCCTATAAAGCGGGCTGCAGTTTATGCCATTGGACGACCCTGTATAGGTCTTGATCGGACTAAACAGAGTCGATTTTCTGTCGCTAATATTCCCGCTTTTCTCTCTGTATTACCGCGAGGAAGTGTCTTCGTTCTTCTAGGTGTCTCCAGTCCCCTTAGTGGTGTCGTCTTGCTCGTCGGAACGCGTCCCGGGCTGCCCGGCAGGCGTCGGTCCACCATGGCGCATTGTGACCGTTCCTAATTGGCTGCTTCCCGATTGTTTCTAGCGCTCTACGTAAGAGGGCTAGGATCTCCGTTGCCCGTTAGTCCAGTTAATTCGCCGTCGGTATTGGGAGAAGTGGCGTGAGGCTTTGTATACCGAGCGCGACTAAGCCGGCAAAAGCTTCGAGTTTATTATCTAGTATCGAGTACCGGAACTATGTCCCTAGTGTCTAGTCGCTTCAGGGAATTAAGATTCGGATTATTTCGTGGTCTGCTCTTGTCCGAAGCCTTAGGTCCACCTCCGCTACCGTAAAAGGAATGTTAGAGAAGGCTAAGTCGATGGTTCGTCCCGCTGCGTATGTTAAGGTCCCTATCTTGCCAATGTAGCTGAGCCCGTTAGCGATGGCCTAGTCGTGGACCTCAATCCCCCCGTTCCGAGTTTAGGGCACGTCTAGGTCCCAAGCGCTGTACCATACGTTGAAGTCCCCTGCGACTGTGCATTAAGTTGGTGGTCGTAGGCTTAAGAGGAGTCTTGTCGCCTGACTTAGCGGTTCTTATAGGGGTCTGTAAATATTAATCAAGGTGAAGTGGTCGATCTCCAGCTATAGGAGGTCTCTAGACTTCCATAGCCGCTTTTGCCTTATCTTCAGCCTGCTATCTTTCCGGATATAGGTCATGACCCGGGGCTGAGTAGCGATGCTATCCCAGCTATTAACCGGAACGTAAGCACTGTAGCTTAGGTGCGAGTTAAATCTGTTCCTGCCGTCGTTTATAACGGATGGCTCCTATATAAGGATCACGTCTATATAATCCTCCTAGCATTGCTGTAGTAAGGCTGTGTATGCTGGCGGTGATTTGCCTACGTTAGCCTGCGCTACCTATAGGACTTGTCGCCTTAGTCTAGTGCGTGTCGAGTGTATTCGATCGCTTTCCCTATTCATGATAGTTAATATATGGGATGTTCCGTTAGCTACGCTTCGTCTTATTCTCTTAAGAGGGCTAAGGTTGTCTTCTTAGGGCTTCTATAGGCATATAAGTTGAGTCCTCTATAGCCGCATCGACGGTGCTCTTATCGACATCAAGCGTGTCTAATCCCAGGCTGGCTTCCTCCAGTGTGTTGCCTCCCTAGCTTGTTCCTTACAGTTGGGCTGCCTTATAAAGCAAGCTACCTGTCTAGCGGATCTTCGCAAGCTCGCTTCGCGTTAGGCGTACTAGCTTTCTGTGTTTCACCACTGGCTTCGCCGGGCAGTTCTCGTGGCTCGCTAGAGCTGGCCTGTAGCAGTTCGCATATCGTGGGCGTTCCTGGCACGGCTGCGGGTGTTCATGTCCTGTCGGGAGCCGGGCGCTACAGTTCTCACACCTTTCGGTTCTTATACACACCCGGCTCGGGTGGTATCCTTGGCATCCTAGGTTATGGCGGCTGGGAGGCGTCCGTTTCTTAATTAGCTGGGCAGGCCCACTCGCCCTAAAGAGCCGGAACGGACGAACTTTCTGTAAGAACGAGACGATACATGATCTCTTATTCGTCCCCGGAATCAGTTCCTATCGCGATTAGCGTACGCTTACTAACTCGATACCTGTTTAGGTAAGAACTTCGTCTTATAAGAGTATGTCGGTCTCGAATATCTCGCTAAAAATGTTAGAGAGTTACGTCGGGCAGCCGGGAATTACGTAGTTCACCCACATAACCGGGACCTCGACTGTGCTAGCTCGGAAGCTTCGTGCTAGTTTTTCTTTATTTCGGAGGAGAACCTCCCTTGTTTCTTTATTTCTCGGACAGACAGCAACGCCCATCGCTGTATAGTGGACATCGGGAACGTCCACTAAAAATAAGTCGAGGGTGTTACATACAGCTTATCGTAGGGCGAAGTTATATTGGGTATGTGCCTAACTTCGATGTTCCTCTAGGATCCTTATAAGAACTCGAAGGTCCTCTTATTAATTCGTTTCCTTAGTTCGCTTATCTGAACCGTCTTAGGGTGTTAGCTTCTGTCCAACTCGGGCAACGTCAGCCCAGCTACATGTGGGGGTCCTAAGGGGCTCCGCTCGGGTCGGGCTGTTCGCCTATAGGAGGTGTTCGTTCGGGTGGGGGCCAATCGTTTCCCCAGTCTTAGCTAGTAGGAACGCCGTGAAACCTTTCGTAATCTCCGCGGCTATTTCCTTATCTTCGTCGCGGTATTCTTCGATGATGTTGTCTAAAGCGCGGGCGATCTTCGTGAGTACCAATTGTCGGGTATTATATCGCTTATCCATATCGCCCAGGATCGGGGCTAGTGCGTCCGTGGCCAATTGGTGTCCTTCCTTTGCAGTCTGCAGCGCGGCTTCTTCCGTCGTCGAAGCTTCTCGAGTGTCGTCGACCTTCCTTCGGTTTCGTAGTGGACCGTTCGCAGGGGCCTCATTCTGCCCCGTTCGCTTCCTCTTGTGAGTATAAGTGGGGGAAGCTTCTGCCAGGTGGTCGGGAGGATCGTTTCCCGTCATCACCTCATCGGTGATGTCCTCACGAGGAGGTGAAGCCATCACGATGATGGTCCCAGAGTCCATTTGGCCTCTAGGTTGGCGTTAAGGCGCCGTTAGAGGATTGTTAAGGATTTGGCAGTAAATAGCAGGCTGGCACTAACAGTGGGTGCCAGAAAAGAATAAATAGGAAGGAAGGTGCCTTTAGCTAGTGTATATAGCTAAACCGCTTTTAAGCCGGAATTTAGTTTAAAATACACACTAAATAACACCCGACGCAATAAAATCGAAGCAATCCTACTCGAATAAAGCCTTCTTAACACCTTTAAAGAAATCCTATACTTCTATAGTAGTTTAGTCCACTCCAAAAAAGACGTCGGACTTCAAGGACCAAGTACAGCTTTCGAACTAGCTAGCGGAACACTTAATCACATAACAGCTACTCTTCCGGAAGATTCAAAAGGCCTTTAATAAGAAGAATGTCCAATTAGCTACTGCGCAAAGGCAAATTCAGGCTCTCGAAGCTAGGATTGAGACTATCAAACCAAGAAAAAGGAAGAAAGTGGATTTAAGCCTTAATTCGAAGTTCGCGAATATCGAAGACATCCAACGAGCTCAATTGGCGGTTAAGGAGGTTGAAAGTGGTCTCAGTGAAGAGAGCGATAGCGAAAGCCTAAGTAAGGCTGGTTCTTGTATTCTAGTTAAAATTAATTGAGGTTATATGTGGTCTTACAGTAAAGGTGTTATTTTTTAAAGAGGTTGAATTGCTGTGCCCGAAAGTGGGGGGTGCCCGAAAGTGGGTACTTGAACTTAATCGTTGACTGGTCGTTGTCTGAACCGATGGGATGTATTGAGGTGGGTCAGAGTTGATCGTGGGGAATCCAGTAGAAAAACCAAAAAAAAGAACAGTACGGACGGGCTATACCTGGCCCTTTGTAACCGCATCAGCCGCTGCCATTTCTCGCCATAATAGAGTGCTGGTCCGCTCCCGCAAAGAAGCGCTGTGACGCCTAATGGGGTTCCCATTGGGGCCAAGGTGCCTCATAGAGCTATCCAGGCTGGGGCGGTTTTGTTAGCTCCTAGGATTTAGCCGTCATCATTGTGAGAGCTGAGAAACTGCCTTGCAAAGGACCTGTAAAGACCGTCGTTCTAAACACCGTGTTCCACCCGTTTGGTGGACTTCTGCCAAGGCATTTGGAATTGCCCGGCCCCGGGGTCTTGCCAAGCCCCGCGAATTGCCGATTGACCCGACGCCTATGATTCTTTGTTGTCAGCTCTTGTCGCTCACCGAGCTCCGGCCCACTACTCTAGGCTGAAAAAGGGGATAAGAACACGAAAAAAAGACAATTCAACGCCCTGCTCCCGCTTTTGCAAGAAACCGCCCGGCATTAGACGGCTTGCCGAGTTATATCGAAAACGCCACCAGATAGCTTTGGCCTTCCGCTGCCAAACCCACGTCTACTATGGCAGGCTACCCTTTGAACGACATCATGCCGGTCCCGCTGTGGTTTGCCGCACCTGTGGCCATAGCCTTTACCATGGTTACGTATGTCGCCATCTACAATCTGTGTTTCCATCCGTTGAGATCCTATCCCGGCCCCTTGCTATGGAGGGCCAGCTCGTTGCCCTGGAAGCTGGCTCTCTTGCGCGGCACCATGCACCATGACTTGATGGGCTTTCACCAGACCTACGGCGACACGGTCCGGATCAAGCCGGACGAGGTCAGCTACGCCAACGCCCAAGCCTGGCGAGACATCCACGCGCACGTCCCGGGACGGCCCGAGTTTCTGAAGGATCCGATCCGGCTGCCGCTGGCGCCCAACGGCGTCATGAGCATTCTGGTGTCGGACACCAAGAATCACGCGCGGTTCCGGAGCCTGTTCGGCCACGCCTTCAGCGACAAGGGCCTCCGCAGCCAGGAGGCCAACATTTCACGGTACGCCGACGAGCTCGTCGAGGCGCTGCGCGAGGTGGCGGGCAGCGGGCAGGCCGTCGAGCTCGTGCGCTACTACAACATGTGCATCTTCGACTCGATCGGGGCGCTCGCGTTCGGCGAGGCGTTCGGCAGCCTCGAGACGCGCACGCTGCACCCGTGGGTCGACGCGATCCACAAGAACCTCAAGAGCGTGGCCATCTCGCACGTGCTGCGCAGCATGGGCGTCGAGTTCCTGACGCCCTACGTGCTGCCGCGCGAGCTGCGTGGCAAGCGCGCCGAGAACTACGCCTACGCCATCGAGAAGGTCAACCGCCGGCTGCAGCAAACGGGCGACCGCGGCGACTTCTGGGACCGTGTTATTATCAAGAGCGGCAACGACAACGAGGGTGGCCAGGGCATGAGCCGCGGCGAGATGCTCAACAACTCCGCCGTCATGGTCGTCGCCGGCTCCGAGACGACGTCCTCGGTGCTCTGCGGCGCCACCTTTCTGCTCTGCGCCTCGGGCAAGGCCCAAAAGGCGGCCCAGGAGGTCCGTTCGGCCTACGAGAACCCCCAAGACATGGACCTCGTGAGCGTGTCGCAGCTCAAGTATCTAACGGCCGTCATCGACGAGACCCTACGCATGTACCCAGCCGTCCCCGGCCAGCCTCCCCGGGTGGTTCCTGAAGGGGGCGCCGTCGTGTGCGGCAAGTTCGTGCCGGAAGGAGTGGGTCCTCCCCATACAGCCCCGAGGCTCTCTCTTCGTTTCGGTGGCGTCTAACCTTTTTCCCCCACAGATCCGCGTGGGCACGAGTCATCTCGGGACGTACTTTGCCGACTACAACTTTTCCAAGCCCCATGAATTCATACCCGAGCGGTTCCTCGAGAAGGACAGCAGCCATTTCAAGAACGACAACTACGCCGCGTACCAACCCTGGTCCGTCGGCGTGAGGAACTGCATCGGGCGCAACCTGGCCTACGCCGAGCTGCGCCTGGTCCTGGCCAAGCTCCTGTGGCACTTTGACTTCGTTTTGGACCACGAGAAGACTGGGAATTTCCTTGATCAGAAGATCTGGTCCATATGGGCGAAGCGCGAATTGTACGTGGCCGTGAAGCTGGCTAATGCCTGAGGGGATTAGTCTACGGGTGGCACCGGTGGAGGGAACAAGCAGTTAACTACCGAAGGGCGGTATTCGGTTAGTACTCATGTAGGAAAATCCGGCTAGTGAAACAACAATCTGGAAGAACGTGCATCATACATGATATGTAATTTACACAATTGGATGTGGCGGAACGGCAAGCTGGATCAACCATGGGTCATATACTGCGTCTGCACGGCCTCGGCCATGTTGGAGATGTCATCATGCATATGAAAGTGTACGTGTACTGCGATTGCTAGAAATAAAGAATCCGCCCTCGCCTTTCTAGAACTCGAATCCAAGCTTCTGATACTGACTGCCCATGAAATAAAAACAGCTCCAAAGGTGAGAGCGAGGGTTTAATGCCGCAACCTGAGTCCCTTCATCCGATATCCTCAAATTCATGCCATGCCCTACCTCACGGCTCATCCTTGAACCGAATCCACGTTCATTCCAAGGGCTTCAAGCCTACAGCCACTGTCAGTATCACTCGAGGCAGTCTTCATGGTCTCGGGGAAGCGTACCACTGCGGGTCCTGGCCGGCGAGCGAGAGGTGAGGGGCGAGATCGGCCGCCTGGGGACCGCTGCGGTCTTCGGGGGTCCAGCCCATGCCGAGATGCGCCCACGGGTTCTGGGCGAAGTAACGGATCTCAAAGTCCTCGCAGCGCGGCTGCTGGATCACGCGTTGGTAGTGCAACGAGGACCCCGGCCAAATTGCGTTGACGCGGCCCGTCGTCGGGTCCTTGTACCCTGGCGGAACCTCGGCGTTAGGGACAGTAGTCGTAGTGTAAGTACGAAGCGGTATACTCACAGCTGTGGCAGTCCTCGCGGTACGCCGTGTGCTTGACCCATTCCTGCACGTGTGCGTTGAACTGGTCCGTAACGTCCTGGCGCGGCACCCAACTCTTGATGTTCTCGTTCTGCATCTTTTTTAGCATGTGGACGACGTACTCGGAGACCGAGTGCAGGGGGGCCATGACGCTCCCGTTCTGGATCGGCCACGTCGGCCCCATGAACGTGACGAGGTTCGGCATGTCCGGGATGGCCAGGCCGAGGTACGACTCGGGGGCCTGCGCCCACTTGTCCCGCAAGTCGACGCCGCCCCTGCCCGTCATGGGGAAGGGCGGCCGGAAGGTATTCTCGAAGCCCGTGGCGCACACAATGGTGTCGACTGGGCGCTCGACGCCGTCGGCGCCCACAACCCCGCCCTCGGTGCAGCGGTCGACCGAGGTAAAATGCACCTCGACGTTGGGCTCCTGGATGGCGTGGATGTAGCAGTCGCCGGGCGTGATGCGCCGGCAGCCAAAGGCGAAGCCGGGGTTCAGGCCCTCGCGCAGCCGGTCGTCCCTGATGAGCTCGGCGGCGCGATGGCGGAAGTAGCCTGACGCCATCCGCTGCATCTCGCTGCCCTGGTAGAAGGCGCCCCAGGTGCCGTTGACCTGGCCCTCGAGGTCGCGGGCGTGCGCGACGAGGCTGGCGGGGTCGCGGCGGAAGGCCGCGCGCTCCTCGGCCGAGTACTCGCGCGCCATGCTCCCCGAGTTGCCGGCCAGGATGCCGAACCAGATGCCCGAGCGCACGAAGACGTCCAGGTGCTTGGCGTGGGGCTGCATGCCGGGCACGGTTTGTACCGACGACGCCCCGGAGCCGATGACGGCCACGCGCTCCTCGGCCCACTGCTCTTGGGTGTAGTCCGACGGCCATTGGGCCGTGTGTAGCACGCGTCCATTGAACTTATCCTTAAGGCCGGGGATATCAGGCAGCTGCAAGCCCCGTTGTCGTCAGCGCCGACATGGGGGGCTGAACTCTCGCACCGGGGGGGCTATGGCTTTTGAAACGTACCTTGGGGCTGCTCAAAATACCGCTGGCGTTCACAAGAAGATCGCAGCAGTCCCAAAAGTTGCGCGGCTCTTCGCCCGGGATGTGCTGCCGAAGCTTGACCAACCACTGCCCCTCCTCCTCGATCCACCGGCAAGCCAATACTTCTGTGTTGAATGTCATGTAATCTCGCAGTCGGAAGACTTGGCAGACTTTATCCAAGTAGCCCCAGATGTCCTGAGCATGCGAGAAGTACCGCGGCCAGTCCGGGTACTGTTCAAACAATCAGCCCAGCAACTCCGAGAAACCGGGCCCCTTCGCCGAAAGATCAAAGCCGTACCAAGGCGAACTGATACGTGTAGGCGTGGCTGGGAACGTCGCAGCCAGCCATAGGATACCGGTTCGTCAACCAGGTCCCTGACGGTTTCCAGTGAGCACAGAGTAGGTCCCATGTTACGACAGCGCCTGCATACCTCCAACGTCGGCGTTTCTCTCATAGAGAACATGGTCCACATTCGGGCACTGCTTTTGGATTTGATAGGCCATGAGGATCCCGGATATACCGGCGCCGATGGTGATAACCCGCATTTTGCGGTTGATGGGATCCATCCACGTTAAAGATGGCGGAATGCTGTACCCGTTACAGCCAGGCTGGGAATAATCGACTTTGGTGGCATTCCTAGCTCCGCTGGCCGCGCCGTTCTCCCCGTTCGCATGAGGGATGCTGGCCTCGGAATCAACATTGCTTACACCGTTGGTAATTTTGGACATTGTAAAATCGAAGCTGTGTTGTCTTTGTTGTGGGTGGGTTAGCTGGTGGTTGAAAGAAGAGAAAATACAGCCGCCTTTTTCCTCTTTAGATAGCTTTGATGTAGGAGTTAACAATGTCGGAAATAAGTTTTATTGGGATAGAGCAGAATCGACTTCCAACATAGGCCAAGCTTACCCTGGAGCTCGGTGACCGAGAAAATAGTATGAGATGTCCAAATGGCCTAGGCATGGACCGGGTGCTGGAAGATACATGACCAAGCACCATTCGTGGGCACTATTTATACACGGCGAATTCCCCTTGGAGCTTACCGACCGCAATCATATCACCCGTTCAACCGAACCAACCGCACCCATTTCAAGACCCCATTTCTATTGACGCAATCGCATCAACATCATGTCTTCCCCTAGTATTGGTGAGTTCAGCTTGAAGAACAAGGTGGCCTTGGTCACCGGATCCGGACGGGGCATCGGGGCCGGGATCGCCAAAGCCCTCGGGCGCCGAGGCGCCAGCGTTGTTGTCAACTACGCGCACTCGAGAGAGCACGCCCAGAAGGTGGTGGAGGAGATCGAAGCCGCCGGCAGCAAGGCCGTCGCGTTCCAGGCCGACGTGTCCGACGTCGCGCAGACGGCTCGGCTGATGCAAAAGGCCGTCGAGCACTTTGGCAAACTGGACATCGTTGCCTCCAACTCGGGCGTCGTCTCGTTTGGCCACCTGAAGGACGTCACTCCCGAGGTAAGTGTTTCCTCCCCTCCCTCCCCACCCGACCCAGCCTACGGCCACATATCCCGGATCCGCCCTAACAACACCCGGTCGGTGTTAGGAATTCGACCGCGTCTTCTCCATCAACACGCGGGGGCAGTTCTTCGTCGCGCGCGAGGCCTACAAGCACCTTTCCGAGGGCGGACGCATCATCCTGACGAGCTCCGACACGGCGGCCATCCGCGGCACGCCCAAGCACGCCGTCTACTCCGGGTCCAAGGGGGCCATCGAGTCGTTTGTCCGCTGCATGGTACGCCGGGCCTTCCCCTCACACGTTGGCCGTGGATTGTGTTGTTGTTGTTGACCCTTGATCCCCCCCGTTCACAGGCAATCGACTGCGGCGACAAGAAAATCACCGTCAACGCCGTCGCGCCCGGCGCCATCAAGACCGACATGTTTGCCGCCGTCGCCCGTGAGTACATTCCGGGCGGGGAGGCGTTTACCGACGAGATGGTCGACGCGGCGGCGGCTGGGCTTTCTCCGCTCGCGAGAGTGGGACTGCCCGACGACGTTGGGCGCGTCGTGTGTTTCCTGGCCTCGGATGCCGCCGAGTGGGTCAACGGCAAAACCATTGCCGTTGATGGAGGCGCCTATCGCTGATGAGGTGGCTCCGGTGCATGGGATCACAGTGGTACGGCCGCGATGGATCTCCAAAGGGATTTTGCTCACTCGCACACTGTTGTTACCTAGGCAGATTTGAGTATGATTACCCCTGTTCCGTAAACCTAGATATCTTAGTCCGCACTATTATAGACGGGATATACTTTCGACGGTCCACGCTATAGGAGAAATACAGATTGAGTCGAGATGGCGGCGTTCTAGAGGCCGAGCTTGGCAGGTGCAGGATTCCGTCTTTTATTGATATATCACGTGTAGTTATCGCCGTGGAGTATTTGATCCTGGATTTGATGAATATCTTTTTACCCTCTTGTTCGTTCATGAAGGATATTATTCGCGGAGATGTTCGGAAACCGAGAAAAAAGCAGAGTTTAGGATTATCGGTTTCATAAAACTCGCTTTCTGTCCCCTTTTCTTCGACACGTTCCATCTTATTTCCCCCCACTATGCTACTCTCACGCAACAACGCTCTTTCTGCTTAAAATGGCGCTCTACATGGCGCAGCCGCTCCTCACGCGGCAGCCTTTCAGCTTCTTCTTCAAGCTCTGTTACGTCATCTACGTTGTGGTCTGTCTGCCGGCATGGGCGGTGCAATTCGCCTTGTCGCGACAGCGGCACGGGAAGTGGACGATGCAGCAGCATATCATGCGGAACACGTGTCGTGCCGTCCTTCAAATGAGTGCGCTGACCGAAACACCGCTCCGGCTAAGCCTGGAATGCGGCCGTGAGAAGGGCCGTTTCCGCGTGGTGGCGCCCGCTGCGCCGGCCTATTATGCGGGACCCCTGGATTCGTGCGAGGTTTCGCCAGCTCGCATCGGCATTACTTGGTACCTCCTTTCGAAGGCTGCCGGCGAGGAGTCGTCGCACGGCGGCCGTAGTGCGCCCGGCAGCCACGCCCGAGTTGCCCCCGCTGATGGGACACGTACCGCCGTGCTGCTGTATTTTCACGGCGGCGCCTTTGTGACAGGAGACGGCCGCGACGCCTCCATGGAACACGCAGCGTCTACATTTCTCGACTACTCTGGCGTATCCGACGTATTTGCACCTGCCTACCGGTTATCCTGTCGCCCGCAGCCCACGCCGTTCCCGGGCGCGCTACAAGATGCCCTCACGAGCTACCTGTACCTTGTGCAGGAGCTCCGGATCCCGGCCGACCATATCACCATAGCTGGTGACAGCGCGGGCGCCAACCTGGCGATTGCCTTGCTTCGATATATTGCCGAGTTTGGGGACGCGCTATGTGTCCCCCGACCGTGCAACGCCGTCCTCCTTTCTCCGTGGGTCAACTTGTCCACCGCCTTCGACCCGGACGAGAGCTTTACCTCGGATCCCAACTACCCTACCGATTTCCTGCCTTTGTCTTTCTTGCGGTGGGGCGCGGCTGCTTACTCGCGCATCATGCCCCTTGCGGATCCCTACATCTCGCCGCTGGGCCAACCGTTCGATGCCCGCGTTCCCCTATTCGTGAACCTGGGGGAGGCCGAGATAATGGCGATGGACGGATCCCGCTGGGTCGCCGAGATGCGCGATGCGGGCAACGAAATTGATGTCAACTATGAGCCAAATGCACCGCATGCCTCGATGGCGCTTGCCAGTGAGGTTGGGTGGTCAAGGAGTGCGCAGGATACGGCTGTGCGCATCGGTGCTTTTATTCTACAGGAAAAGTGAGGAACGTGCCAATTTGGAGGGGAAGCGAAGTGGGCTGATGCACTTGAGACATGTTGGATCACGATATCGAAGAACCCGCGATAGTAATACGATCCATTATCACTATTCGCAGATATACGCTTGTCAAATGAAGATGACTGTTGGACAGCTAATTGACGAAATCCGCAGCTCAAGGGGACATCGTGATACCTGTCTCCGCCAGCTGAGGTAAAAGCTTGTAAAATTGGCTGCTTCGGGAGAATTGAACTGGAAAACCACGACCAATCGCGAAAGGTGTATTTTCAGCTGGTGTTTCCAATCAATTACGGGTCTGTGGCCGAGCTTTGTGAGGCTCTGGGAGTCGGAGTGCGAATGGCATATGGCAATTACGGGAATGCCGATAGCGACAACGCTGCAAAGATGCTCGGTCACCGATGTGTCCCAGCGGCGCTCCAAATGCCAAGCTCATCACCGTGGCGGAAATTCCGCGTGTACTGACAGCGTACACTGAACACAACGTCTTATGCATGTTGCAGATCAACGAATCAAGGGCATTCTACCTGGCTCATTTCCTGGAGCCGGCGTGCGTGAGACATGGTCCGTTGTAACGGTTCTAGAGGCCGCTTCTAGTGCTCTTCGTGCTAATAATCTGCACCCAAGTTTGAGATGTGGCGTGCCATCCTGCGGGACCGCGGACGGCATCCAGGGATGAAATATAACTGCTTCCAGACCTGCAACGTGGATGGTACGACTAAAAACACGGCACATGTACTTGCCAAAGCGGGATCGAATAGACTTTGTATACATCTAGCATATTTGGTGCCGGAATAAGCATCGCGGAGACTACCTAACGACCATGCGCCCTCTATCCCCGGTGGACCTTCGACAGCTGAGCAAGCCTATTCAACCTTGGACTGCCCGTTGCGTCCCTTACGTCCTCGATAAATGAAGGGCTCAGGGAGAAAGGCCGGCCTACGACGTTGGGTATCCACCGGTCTACCAGCTCATGCGCCCGGATATCGGCCTTGCTCAGATACCGATCCAGGTATTGTCGGAAGGTGTCGATCTCGCCACGGAGCAGCGTGGAATGGAACGGAATGTCGATTCCGGGAAGCGGCATTGTTGCTTTGCCCTGCGTGAGCACAATCCGATCGTCGGGCACTTCCCGTGCCCTTTCAATACCCTCGCATATGAAGGTACCGGCAGTATCTTGGTCGAGGGGGTGGTGGTACGTCCGTGAGGCCAGTCGGTCGCAGACTTGGCCGAGAATCCAAAGCGTGCGACGCTACGAGTAACGCGTCCCCTGTGAATTACAATTCGTTTGGATTGGGGGGAAGAGCATGCAACTTACATGGCCCGCGCATATATACTGCTGCTGGGGAATGTTGTAGTTCACCACTTCAAGAAGGAGGCCCGTTTCCGCCGCGATGAGGTGGACAAGACTGAGAAACTCGGTTTCACTAAAACCTACAAGGATGTGAAATCGTTAGCAGATCCACCCCCAACCAGAAGCCTGGGATCTGATTATCAATTACCTTTGTCCACCCGAGAAGGATTCACTGCCAGCATGGCGTACGCCGTTTGGCCGTCGGTATTGCGCGGCAGGGCATGGTGCATCCTCACGCCCCGGTAGAAGACGAGAGAGAGCATGTCCTCGAGCGAAAATACCCCGGTGCAAGCACCGAGTGCCGCATATTCGCCCAGGGAGTGTCCTGCAAACTGTGCCTCCGTTTGGATAACCCCCTGTGCCTGTAGGTGGGCGTACTCTGCCATCTCCATCAAGACCAAGGCGGGCTGCGAGAATTGGGTGGAAAAAAGGAGTCCGCCAGGGTAGGAAAATGTCAACGAGTCTGAATCGGGTGTCAGGCCAAGCAGGGGGTTGCTCTGCGCGTCATGATGCTGTCCACCGTCGCTCTGGTTGATCTGTTTCAGGGCTAGATAGTTGTCGCGCATCTTTCGCCCCCGCCTCCCACCAAAGTGGACTTTAACTGTTCGGGGGTTTTGGCGTACTATTTGTAGTATCGAGAAGCCTAGGGAATAACAGTAAGTACTTTGCAGTTGCATTTTGGGTATAACGCAGGGCAGACTGGGTGATAACCCTGATAGAGGAAAGACGAGAGGAAAAACAACGTACCATACGAATCGCGAAGATGGCGGTCGCCTCTGTCCCAGAGCGCCGCAGCCACCGGGCTTTTCTCATACAGTGACATGCCCATCCCCTTCTCTTGGCTGCCCTGGCCGCAGAACAGGTAGGCAGTGCGGGGTTGTTCAACCAGAGCTTCCGCCTCGAGCACCTTGTCCCCGCTGTCGGCTTTGAACACCCTCACAGCAAAGACCTTCTTCCCTTCCTCCATGGCGACGTGCTGGACTTCGGCCCGAAGCGCATCGCCGGGGTGGACGGGGATGACGAACTGAGCGGACCACGACCGGAACCGAGTCCGGTCTTTGTCGCCCACGGCCCATTCCAGGAGCCGGCGCACGACCGCCGACGTGAGCATCCCGTGGACCACAACCCCCGGCTGTCCCGCAAACCGTGCGAAGACCGGGTGCGTGTGGATGGGGTTGTGGTCGCCCGAGACAGCGGCGTACCGGTCTCCGCGCCGAGGCGCTTCAAATCGCAGCGCGTCCGCCCTTGGAACGGGCAAAGGGTTCCGGAGCTCGCGGCGCGAGACCCGAGGCGAGCCGTGGCGTCCGAGGAAGTCGAAAACCGGTATCTCCCCTCCTTTCTCGTGCTCGAAGTACACGCGGCCCACCGTTCGCATCCCGGCTTCGTCGCCTCGGCCATCGTGGCTTGTGGACGATATGATGCCTGTTACTTGGACAAAGGACGTTTCACCGTCTTGCTCCGTCACCCGGCGGGTTTGCAGCAGACGAAACACCAACGTCTTTCCCAACATCGAAGGGGAGGGATCGTCAAAGACGAGCCACTTCCGGCTGAGGAGCAGAGCTTCCACCACGGGGGTGCTGACGCGCACGATGTGGTCAGGCTCCCTGCTGGACCGGAATTGCTGCGATTTCGATTGCGAACCGGGAACGAAGAACCAGGAACGAATGACTAGCACCGGCTCGCCCTGGCGGAGGATATCGGCGGTGACTTCGACGACCCTTCCGCTGGGCGTGAGCGTGAAGGACGTGATTTGCGAGTCGATCTCGACCGTGTCACCCACGCAAAGAGCGCGCGCCGAATGGGCGTATTGAAAGCTGATGGACTGGTGCAGGAGCTCGGTCAAGTCCGACCCCAGAATCGGCATCAGAAGCGGCCTGGTTAGCGCCGGCCACGCCAAAACGATACAGTAGTCTATCGGCACGATGGTTTCCTGGCTGGGCCGCCATAGTCGGGTTTGCTTCGGGCTCTCATGCCATATACAAGTCATGTAGTCTTCCAACGCTTGCTGGGTAATGGTCGTTTGCCCGCCGTCGAACTTGGACCCTATAGCGTTCATTTCGACGGAGCTGGCGGCACCCGATAGCCACAGGTGGGTATAGAGGTGTCGCACAAGCACGGCGCGGCATCGTTCGTCTTGATATAGGTTCGTGGTGCCGCGGTGAGACTTCAGGCTGAACCTGTACGAGCACGGTGCTGAATTGTCTTCTGGCAATGTTGCATAGCCCAAGTCAAAACGCAGCGTAACAGTAGATGCCGCTTCATCCAGTGTCAGGTCGACAGCATGCTCACAGTTTTGGCCCGCGGCCGTGAAACCCGGCCGCCGTAATGAAACTCGACGATAGCCCGCGGCCGTTGGGACATCCAGTAAGAACTCATCTCCCAGATGTGGCATGAATGCTCTCCGGATGGGATTCCGGAGTCTGGGGTGCGATTCTTGGTATAGGTGTTCGCTCAGGAGGCACGTCTCCGCCCAGGGCCCGGCAGCTCGAGCTACATGAGCCAATAATATCTCGGGGGTCAGGGGTACGTCGATAGAAGTGATGGTGTATCGTGCGCTGGTTCGATTCGTAGCCCCGTGCACGCCGTCGAGAATCGACGTTTCCGTTCTCCCCTCCGGCGGCCCCATGCGCGAGGCGGTCACCTTGGGGCCATCGAGCAAAGGGCGTGGGGGGGGTGTCGTGTATGCATCGAGGTGGTGTTGGTTGATGCCGTCGAGGATGTCCCTGGCGGTCTCGTCCAACGAGCGAGAATAACGAACGGCGATGGGGCCTTGGATGATGCAGACTCTCTGGGCATCTTGGCCAATGACGCTCTCGACGTTCTCGGACTGCCATAGAGAGTCTTTCTTGAACCACGTTTCGAACTCGCTGTCCAGGACAGGGATGAAAGGAACTGGCTTGCGTCCCTTCAGACGGAAGAGCGCGAGTAAATGGGTCACATCTTCCGGGTAGAGGAGCTGGTCGCCCAATTCTTGCAGGGCGGTGGTGAAATCGGAAAGAATGACAGAAGGCGACTCCGTCTCCAGGTTGAGATGTCCAAGGACCTGCGAGCCGAATCTCTCTGATATCAAAACCAGGTAATCTCGCACTAAGTCAAGGTACGACGGCGCGATCCAGTGCCCTTGGACTTCGACGAATAGCAAGTCGCACAGCCTTTTCAGCACTGTTCGATAGCTCATTTCGCCAATGCCACGGACCGGCACCCCCTGCTCGTCTACAGGAAACCAGGGACGGCAGTAGTCGCGGTTCAGGCGACTGATGATGTCGTGGCGTCTTTCCTGCAATCGCCGGCCCCGTTGTGCGGCATCGCGGATAGAGAAAATGTCTCGGTCCAACTCCTTCCACAGCAACATGGCGCTGGTGGCGAGAACATGGATGGGCTCGCCCATCTCCGAATTGACGGTGAGAACGCCGCCTGCGGGTTGGTCCCAAGTTTGGTGCCAAATGTCGTCCGTGTGCACGCCTGGGGCATCCACGATGAGCTTTTTGGCCGCGGGCGACGTCTTGGCCTCGGTGGCAACCATCATGCGACTCCCAACCATAACTCCGTCAAAAGGCATGGGAGGGTACCCGAAGGGAACCGCCCAGCCGCCCGTCATATACGGCAGAGAAGATGGGCCATCCCCAAACCCCCCGCCGGCGATCAAGAAGACGTTGGGATAACTTCGTATGCGGCTGTACCATTTCAGGATGGGCTCGTGTTGGTCCTCCCACGAATGATGACCTCCGGCTCGCCCTCCGGTCCATTGTAGACCGATGGGAAAATCCGCGTGGCGCTCGGCGATGTCCAGCACCTGGGCTATGCCGGCATGGGATCCGGGCTTGAATGTTATGTGTCGAAGACGCATGGATTCGATCAGCTCGGTCACAACCGAGGGAGCTGGAACCCCGGCTCCAATGGTGATGCCGTCAAGGGCGATTGCGTCTTGTTGCACTAAGCGTGTCAAGGCAGAAACCTGCCACGCCAGGGATCGCGGACTGGCGTAGAGGAGGTTGCAGGTGATTCCTCGCGCACACGTTTGCGAGACCTCGTCGCTGAGCTTTAGGACCGCCCTCGCGAATTCGGCTTCATCGTGATAGCCCCCACCAGCGAGCTCGACGTGGTACCCGGCGCGCATAATGGCGGCGACGAAATCCCCAGACACGGTGGTCGGTGTCATCCCCGCAACCATGATGTGCGGAGCCCCGAGAGTGGCTGTCATCTTGGTCACTAGCCGGCAATGGCCTTCATCGTCAATCGCGACACGGGGGGCAAACGAGTGTTGCCAGCTGGAAGCGTAACGCGGCGCCCGCACCGACGATGTAAGCTCTTCGATGTCGCCGATGGAGTTTGTCTCTCGGTTAGACGATTGGCCTGCCATCGTGTGGTTTATGTGGATGACCCGGACACCCGTGCCGGCAACCAGGTCTGCGGTCAGAGCTGCCGTGTTGCCCGGTCCAAAATCGAGCACGTGCGTCGCTTGGAGATCGTGGAACGCGCCGCATACTCTGGGCCAGTCCAAAACATCGACACAAACACCCCTGATGAGCTGCCGCAGTGCCGTTGTGCCTCCCACCTCGTTATCCTGGCACATGAGAGAGCCATCCTGTGTGTGGATAATCGGCACCTTCCCCTTGAGATTGAACGAAGTGACAGACTTGAAGAGCCTCTCCACCGTGGGTACGACGCCGGCCAGGTGTTTGCTATGGTAGGGGGCCGAGATGGGGAGGAATTGCACATCGAGGACTGGTTTCCGCTTCGAATTCAACACTCTTGTCTGTTCTTGGCCGTCTGGTGCCTTCAGAGTGCGCAGGTGATGACATAGGGTATATAATGACTGAGGAGGGCCTGCCAGCACAAATCTGTCCCGGAGGTTTGCGAGGGCCAGGGACACGCATTCATCAGCACGGCTGATTCGGCTATTAACAAGGCCCACGAGCTCCATCAGTTGGTCTTGGGGCATTCCGGAGACGCTAAGCATCCATGATGGGTTGCCCTCATGCTGTTCGAGACAGTCGTGCAATGCTGTTGCATCCAATGCGGGCCGTGGTGCGGCATGGTTGGTCACCAGGCCCACAAAGTAGGACAAACTGATGGCGTCCTGAAATGCTCGTAGAAACGACGGCCAGTCGTCCGATGAAGCAATCGCAGCGGCAGCAAAGAGACCTTGTGAGTGCCCCGTCACGCCAACTAGATGGTCCGCAAATTGGCCAGGGTCGATTCCTAGTTGGACACAGGTAACCCTGACTTGCACCAAGCTGATAATAGTGTTCAGGGGGAAGCTGACGGGTGCAAGGGCGAGGTGATGAGGGTCGGGTGTCGAATCTGGGTGAGTAATCCAGGTTCCCAAGTCGAACCCGTATTTTGTATGGAAGTCCGACTCGGTTGATGGCAGGTTGGATGTGAGTCCGTTCAAGGTGTGTGTTGCCACGCGCAGCAAAGGGTCAACAAGAGCTCCGTGGAGTTTGCTCAGCTCTCTGAGGCGCTCCACCGCGAGGGCGTTGTGAGGCCCCTGGCCGCCGAAGCATGCGATTAACTTTGCCACACCGGTTCCCGCAGCTTGCAACAAGCTGGAGGCTGGCTTGCGATCAACGCCGACCTCGTTGAGAGGCACGACACTGCCTATTTCGTTGGATTCCGCCAAGGTTGGTATAAGCATTTTGTCGGGTTATGCGAAGCGGCGCTTCGATCAGCACCAAGGCGTCGACACAGTGAACGCGGCCTGTCTTCGTAATAAGCCGCCATGGGCAAGTCCAAGACATGTGAAATTGGCAGTGGTTGATATGGTTTTCTGACCTCGCTGACCGAGAACCTACCGTGTGGCGGAATCTTATATACGTGATTGTTAAGTGAAGGTGGAATAAGAAAAGATAATAAAGTCTTTTGTATATCGCTTACCGAAAGTAGAGCATGTGGCGCATTCTACCTGCTCGTACTATTGCATGTTTTGGGCCCGTACTGCTTTCGAAAGACCCCAAACTTGGTGGTTCGGTTGAGTCCTCGCTTCCCGAACCAATGGTTTATATTCTAGCAAGCTATGCCGCATCAATTCATAATTCACCCTCCTGAGCCGGCATGTCCTGACGCTGAACCACTCTACCCAAAAGCTGAGACACCACGTTGACCCTGGTAATTCAACAAAATACACAGCTCTACTGTTTTGCTCGCATTGGTCACAGTTTTGGATTGAACACAAGAGCACACAATGGACAACGAGTCTATTGCTCGGGAACTGCTTTTAGAACTTCTTGTGTAGGGAATCGCCCCCTCGCCAACCTCCCAGGATGCAAAGAGTAATGGAACATTAACTCAATTGGACTTAGGCATCAGTTCGCATTCCCCGTGCAATGGTGAGTTTGCAAGCAGCAACTATATATATCTCTCAGTGTTCTAACCAGGCTTTAGGATCAACACGCAAAACAGCCTTTTCATTGGCGAAAAGGCTCCATCATCACGCGTCATTGAGTTCGGACCTGCCAAGACGCTGACAGGAATTGCCCAGAAGACGTTGAGCAAATACCTCGAGGACGGGAAGGCGTCGAGTAGCCGGCGTTTTGAGTGCTTCTCCAGCGTACACGATGAGCCATCAATTAATTATGATGAAGGAGACACGGTGCTCCCCAACGAGCCGCTCGAACCCCCCATGCCCTCTGTCAAAGGCGGAGAGACAGGGCCGAGTTCATCCTTCATAGAGACGCCAGCCACCCAGAAAATGCTCCCCGTCGCCTCTCATGCCAATTCGCCGCACCAGAAAACCCTCTTTGATGATCCGATTCCGGCCTCGCAAGTCTTGGTAACCCTCATTGCACGGAAACTCAAGAAAAAGGCCTCGGATGTCAAGACCCACAAGTCCATTAGGGAATTGTGTGGTGGTGAGAAGCCCCTATCACATAGGAGATCGGCGTATGTGTTAACTCCAATTCCAGGGAGGTCCGCCGTACAAAATGAACTCATCGGAGACTTCCACGAAGAGTTCAGCAACCTCCAGGAGCGAGCGGAGGACGTACCAATTGGCGAACTGGGTGTCCAACTTGGCTTACTGGAAAAGCTCGGCAAGACAACGACCAAGCTTGTCTACCGAATGTTTGCCTCATCTATGCCCGCCACATTCGCCCGCGATCGCGCGGAATCGTACCTTATGTCCCGGTGGGCCCTCGGCGCGTCCCAACGGCAAGCCGCATTCCTGCATGCCACGACCATAGAATCCCCTTCTCGAATCAGCTCCGAGGCGGAAGCGCAGGAGTACTGGAACGATGTTGTATCCGACTACAGCGAGACATTCGGGCTGCGTCTGCAACCGGCAACATCATTTTCCAACGACCTCACGACGGGTGATGGCGCAGTATCGACCATGCTACCCCCAGAAGTCGTCTCGGAGGTCTTCCACAACCAGCAACAGATGCTTCGAAAGCAACACGATGCCATTGGCGAGTACCTGCAGATTGGCCAAGACACTGCCGCTCCCGATAGCTTGCGCGAAGGTGGGAAAGTTGCAGAACTTCTTGACAGGATCCACGCCTGGGAGACCGAGTTTTCCACGGGCTTTTATCTGGGAATCAAGTCGCAATTCGGTCCCGAGAAGCCAAGGCGTTACAACTCTTGGTGGAATGACGCACGAGTCACGTTGATGCGTCTGTGCTTCACTTTTGGCCGAGACACTACGATCTGGGCCGATGAGACGGCCCGCGACGAGTATCTCCACCGCAAGATTTACAACCGCGCTGACCTCCCACTCGTCGCCATGAGCAATGCCCTGGCGGTTTCCTTATGTGAATTGAGCGGTAGCTTGCCCACCGGCTGGTCGGACATGGTCCGCTCAATATCAGCAAAGGTCTCGCAACCCCCAGCGGCTCGTCTCTTGCTCCAGGCTGCCCGACCATCGACTTATGTGACAGACGCCGGCGAAATCAGCTATCGAGAAGTCCCAAGATGCCTCCATGGTGACCAGGATCCTATCTATTACCCGAAGTTCCTCGCCGAACGTATCTGCAGGACTCCAAGAGAGCGGCTGGTTACAAGACTGGAATCAAAGGACGCTCCAGAAGCCGACTACACTCACTTGGTAATACGCACCATGGCCGAAGCCTGTGGGCCTGGAGTGTCATTTGCGAACAAACTCATCCTGGTCACGGGAGCGGGGAGAGACTCGATTGGGACTGAGCTTGTCCGCATACTGCTGGAGGGAGGCGCGCGAGTGATCGCCACGACCCACCGGGACGTAACCACGGTTGCCGAGTACTATCAGGATTTGTACGAAGAAAACGGGGCCAAGGGCTCGGAAATGCACCTGGTTCCGTTCAACCAGGGCAGCGCGCGGGACTGCGAGGCCCTGATCGGTTACGTCTACGAGACCTTCTGCGACGGCACAACGGCCACGGACCTCGACGCCCTCGTCCCTCTCGCGGCGGGCTCGGAAGCCGGCGCCGAGGTGGACCAGATCGGGGCGTCGAACGAGCTGGCGCACCGCCTGATGCTCACCAACACGATCCGCCTGCTCGGCCGCATCATCGAGCAGAAAAGGCGACGGAACATCGATTGCCACCCCACCCAGGTGCTGCTGCCGCTGTCTCCCAACCACGGCACCTTCGGTGGCGACGGGCTGTACTCCGAGTCCAAGCTGGGGCTCGAAAGCCTGTTGCGGCGCGCGCAGTCCGAGTCCTGGTCCGACATGCTGTCCATTTGCGGCGTCAAGATCGGCTGGACGCGATCGACTGGTCTTATGGCGGCCAACGACGAGGTGGCCGAGGCATTGGAGACGTCGCACGACGTGGTAACCTTCTCGGCTCGCGAGATGGCCTGGAATATGGCGACGCTGTTGGCGCAGGCGCTGAACAAAGTGAACGAGGACGGCCCTCTTCTGGCCGACTTTAGCGGAGGGCTTGGGTCGGTCGTCGGTTTACACAGCTGTGTGGCCACCGAAAGGGAAAGGCTTGCGATGGAATCCCGCATCAAGGAAGCCATCAAGAGCGAGGACGATCGGGAGATGAAGGCTGACGCATCCGTATTGGCTCGGGCGGCCAGTGCCGGAGAAAAGCCTCCCCTTCAAAGATCTACCCTGAGGGTCGGCTTTCCGAAGCTGCGAGCCCACACCCCCGATCCCATCTTACAACAACTCGACCCCGCAGAGGTCGTCGTGGTTGTCGGCTTTTCCGAGCTTGGGCCATGGGGCAGCGCGAGACTCCGGTGGGAGATGGAGAGTCGAGGACACCTCAGCGCGGACGGTTTCGTCGAGATGGCCTGGCTGATGGGACTCATTCAGCATACGTCTTGTCGGCCGCACGCAAGTAACACGCCCAAGGACAGAAAGCCCTACGTGGGCTGGGTCGATGCCGAGACGGGAGATCCGGTCCGAGACGGTGACGTGACGAGTCGATACGGCGGCGTCATTGCCGCCCACACCGGCATTCGTTTTGTGCACGACGAGCTAAGGGGTTGCGATCCCGGCACCAAGGCTGTCGACCTCTGGCACGAAACCGTTCTCCAGGCCGATCTCCCGCCCTTCCCCACGACGCTGAGCAACGCCGAGGCGCTGCAGCGTAAACACGGCGACGCGTTTGTGTCCATTTGGCGTCTTCCCGGCGACTCGCCCGACGGCTGCACCGTCAAGATCCGCCGTGGCGCGACGGTCCTGCTGCCAAAGTCGGAGATTTCGTCCTGGGCCACCGTCGCCGGCCACCTCCCGCGCGGATGGACGGCAGCCCGCTACGGCATCCCCGACGAGATCATCAAGAGCGTGGACCCCGTCACGCTGTACGCGGTCTGCTGCGCCGCCGAGGCGTTCTACAGCGCCGGCATCGCCGACCCGCTCGAGATCTTCCGCCACATGCACCTGAGCGATTTTGGGAACTTTGTGGGCTCGTCCATGGGCGGCGCCCTCAAGACGCGCCACCTCTACCGGTCGGCGTACTACGACCACGGCGAGATCCAGGCCGACACCCTACAGGACACGTACGCCAACACGACGGCGGCCTGGATCAACATGCTGATGCTCGGCGCGACCGGGCCCATCAAGACCCCCGTCGGCGCGTGCGCCACGGGCGTCGAGTCCATCGACACGGGCGTCGAGTCCATCCGGGCGGGCAAGGTTAAGATGTGCCTGGTGGGCGGGTGCGACGACCTGCTGGAGGAGGAGGCCCACGGCTTCGCCCGCATGAAGGCCACCGTCGACGTCGAAGCCGAGCTCCGGCGCGGCCGCGCCCCGGCCGAGATGTCGCGCCCCACGGCCGAGAGCCGCGCCGGCTTCGTCGAGGCCCAGGGGTGCGGCCTGCAGCTGCTCTGCCGGGGCGACGTGGCCCTGGAGATGGGCCTCCCCGTCTACGCCGTGGTGGCGGGCTCCGCCATGGCGGCCGACAAGATCGGCCGGTCGGTGCCGGCGCCGGGGCAGGGCATCCTGTCGTTTGCGAAGGAGTCGGCGTCCGCCGGTTTCGAGGCGCCTCTGCGCACGGCTCTGTCGACCTGGGGTCTCGGCATCGACGACCTGGACGTGGTCTCGCTGCACGGTACCTCGACCAAGGCAAACGACGTCAACGAGGCCGATGTTCTGTGCAAGCAAATGGCGCACCTGGGGCGGGACGAGGCCAGGCCGCTGCTCGCCGTGTGTCAAAAGTCCATAACGGGGCACCCCAAAGCCCCGGCGGCGGCGTGGATGTTGAATGGGTGCCTGCAGATGCTGGACTCGGGCGTCGTGCCGGGGAACCGGAACGCCGACAACGTCGACCCAGCCCTTCGACAGTTCCGACACCTCTGCTATCCCACCCAGGCCGTACATTGGCCGCCGCAACACGATATCAAGGCCTTCCTGCTGACCTCGTTCGGCTTCGGCCAGAAGGGCGGACAGTTGATCGGTGTCGCGCCGCGTTACTTCTTCTCCTCGTTGCGTCCCGACGAGTTCTCCGACTACGAGCAACGAACGCGGAAAAGACAGATGGGTGCGGATTCCGCTTACGCCAAGTCCTTGATGTCGAACCAGATCGTCGCCCTGCAAGACAAACCCCCCTACGCGGCGGAAGATGCTGACGCCATTTTCATGAATCCGGAGGCCCGTATCACCTTTGACGAAGAGTCCAATACGCATGTGTTTTCTGCGCCGTAGTGGCTCGGGGCAATTTGTGCCATGGTTTTCACCCGCTTCTCGCTTGCGTGCTCATAAAGAATTTGCTTGGGGACAAGGGGCGCTTTTCCCAATGTAAAGTAACTCATAAATTATATTACACGAATCTCTAACTTTCCGGTAACCATGTGCATTGTAACTGAGTATACCATTGCGTAGGAACCCGTCTGTCAAATTTGATTCTAGTCGTGTACAGCGCTAAGCTTATTTGAGGATATTTGGAAAGTACAAAATGACGCCCTAGACTTTCAATCGTGGCTGATTCGAGGCATATCCCGTGGGATCACTCCGTAAGGGCCAAGGAGGTTCCCTTAAGAGCTCGGTCCCCGAAGCGTTCGGCAATAGCGTGCAGGGCCTCGGAAAGCGACATGCAGCAACCCGGGGAAGTTTCCAGACCCTCCTTCAGCCTTCAGGGCGGCTCATAACCACACGCAGCTCATTTTACAACCCTCGAAACTAAACGGCATTGTGACACAAGGTCTTCCACAATCCCCACTTCCCAAATTACACGCCGCTTGGTTGCTTTCCCCGCAGGAATCACACTGAACAGACCATGCCTGTCTACCATATCGGTGACTTTTACCGAGGACCCGCCTTTGTTAACCACGCGCTGATTATTTCGCAGCAATATTCAAACTCAAGGATGGGGCCAACACAGACGCTGTCAAAGAGTGGCAACGCCTGGCCAAGGAAATGGTGGGCCAAGTGCCGGGTTAGTTCCACAGGGTCTCTTTCGCGCGAATATTGCCAATTGAAAACACATAATAGGTCTTCTCGACCTCCAGACCGGGCCTCCTCTCGAATTCACAGCACCACTTGCCAAAGGCTACGATATGGGCGTGGCTGTGTTGCTAGACTACGTCGAAAGTCTGGCAACTTTCTTCACCCATGACAGCCACAGGAGGTAAGGTTCCACCCGAATAGCCCAAGTTGGTGGTGCAAACCCGACATATAACCACCCTGATCCTTGGATTCTGCACTGCAACAACGAGACTGACATAGTGTACCCGCGGCAGAGTTCACGAACTTTACTTGGAAGTCTGTGATCACCAGCATACTATTGGGTACGATATTGAGTTTTGATACCTCTTAGCTTAGCTTGAGCTTTTCTAGATTTATATGAAGTCTGTAGCCCAATTCTAAGACCTCCTTCTTATACCTAACCCTACTATAACTATAAAGACTCTTTTATGGGATAAACCGCCAAGTGCATTGCTAGACTTGAACTCCTTATATATTTAACCCGGTATAAGTCAGACCTATTCGCGGACACTTTCTTACGTAATCATTGTGAACTTTACGTATTGCAGTAATTAGGTATAAGAAGGTTCGTTACAATTGGGAGGTAGTAATACTTGAAACACTGAACCGTTTCCACACATCGTGACTGATATTCTGACCCTCAGTTTCTATAACGTAGATGTCATATGAGCTGCGCAGTCAATTGAGCTGCGCACTTCCTACTAATTTTCACTACTTCATCTTTATCCACCATTTTCTCCACCATTAGTCATGACACAACGTTCAAAAGAGTCTTAAATCAATCTCGCAGTCCAAGCGAAGAGGTCGGACCCCAAGGTATCTCTTCGACACATCGCAAAGACCTTTAATGTCGCCGAATCGACCCTCCGTTCTAGAATAAACGGAACACGCGCCCGACAAGATGTGCCGAGTAATAGAATTCGGTTAACGGAACTGGAAGAGAATGTGATTGTCACATACATAATGGACCTATATTCGCGAGGATTTGCCGCCCGGATTCTCGACGTGGAAGATATAGCCAATGTTATCCTCGCGACGCGTTGGGCCTCGAACTTCGTTAAGCGGCAACCCCAACTTAAGATGCGTCTTTCTCGTGCATACGACTACCAGAGGGCCCTCTGCGAGGATCCTAAGAAGATCGCGGCTTAGTTCAAGCTTTTCCGCAATATGAAGGTAAAGTACGGCGTCCTCGACGACGATCTATACAACTTCGACGAGACTGGCTTCATCATAGGACAGATTACGTCCTCGATGGTCATTACAGGCGCCGGTCGTAACGGTAAACGAAAGAAGGTCCAGCCTAGGAATCTGGAATGGGTTACCGCGATCTAGGGCGTATGTGCGGATAGCTGGTGTGTCCCGCTGTTCCTAGCGGTAAAAGGCAAGACGCATCTCGCAAACTAGTACGCCGACAACACCTTACCACGCGACTGGGTGATTAAACCAACCCCGAATAGATAGACCGATAACAAGACAGGCTTAGACTAGATTTGACACTTTGATAAACACACTACTACGCGTACGAAGGGCCCGTATCGGATATTAGTGATCGACGGGTACGAGAGCCACGTTTTAGCCGATTTCCAGGCTTTCTATAAAGAGAAGAACATCATCACGCTCTCTATGCCTCCGCATTCGTCGTATCTACTCTAACCGCTTAACTTTAGGTGTTTTTGCCCTTTAAAGCGGGCGTATAGTTGCGAAATCGAAGGATTTATAAAGGTGCATGTGAATTATATTACGAAGGCCGAGTTCCTTATCGCCTTCTAGGCCGCGTTTTAAAGGCTTTTACACTTAACAACGTGAAGGCCGGGTTCCGAGGAGCTGGCATAGTTCCTCTAGACCCGGATAGGGTCATATCGAAGCTCGATGTGAAGTTATCGACGCTGTAAGGGAGGAGGCGCTGGAGAGGTGCATCCGTAGGCTGGTCACCTGACCTGCGGTACAGACCCACTGGCAGCCTACTAGCGAGGAGCGGGCGCACTGCTGGCGCCCGACCTGAACTTGGATTCTGCAAGAATCAGTCTTGCAGTGGAATTGAGCCTGCCCTTCGCTACCCTATACCTGACGGTGCCACTGTGATTCCTTCGGATCCTTACAGACGCCTTCGCCGACCGGGAGCCTCCCGACCGAGGCGACTTCGCAGACTAACTTTATTAAAAGCCGAGTCCGCTATCATTAGGGAAGCTCTTTAACACCGATTTTATCAGCAGTTAACTAGATTACGAAGGGTACGATAGCGATAATGCACGAGAATGCCCTCTTAAAGTCCGAGGTCTAAAAACTTCGAAAGGCGAATACCAGCCTCGCTAAGCATCGTAGGGCAAAGAAAACGCATTTAAGGCAAGGAGGCACACTTAATATCGGCAAGGGACAAGATATTTTAGATTAAAAGGACGTGAATGCGCAGTTAAAGGAGGAAACTCGTGCGAGTCGTAGTTACGCGAAGAGGACGCAACCGCGCGAACAGCGCTATGGCATCTACGGAAACACCGGTCATAATGCGCGTACTTGTGAAAAGGAGGAAGAAATCCCAGTAGAGTCGTATTAAGATTAATTCAGATTGATTTAAGGCGTTATGGTTGCGTAATCGATTGATTTGCCGTGAAGGTGCTGATAGGTGCGCAGCTCATATGACATCTACGTTATAGATTCGACATGTTTTAACAAAATATACGGGCAAGGACTGTCTTTTTCATCTCTTTTTAAAAGAACAATATCCAGACGTCCCCTACCATTAAAACACACTTACATAGGGAATCCTGCATCATGTCTTCGTCTCATGATGGGCTTCAACTGGTCCCCAGCCCATCCAGACTCCAGATCGTCTTTGACATCGAATATTCCCTCGGGCTGAACCACCAGGGCCCGACCTGCGATGAAGTCAGCACAGCGTATCACACCCATGGCTGTAGACCGAGACGGGAGGCTTACCGTGCAGGTCGGGGCTTGCCGCCAAGAGGTTGGCAGCCGCGACACAGTCCTCCATGCTGGCAAACTGTAGGGCCTTGGCCATGTCCACGCCCCTCTCCCTCATGGCCCGCTTGACAGGGGCGATGAGCGGCGTGTCGACGAACCAGGGTGCCAAAAGATTGCAGCGGACGCCCAGCTCCGCGGTGCGGGCGCGCGTGCTGCGGAAGAGGCCGCGGACGCCAAACTTGCTGGCCGGGTACGTGGCCGCCTTGGGGCTGTCCATGTACGCGCCGATAGAGGCGACGAAGATGAGCGATTTGGTCGCCGGGGCCTCGTACCCGTTGGACTGCGCGGGGGAAGGCACGGCCGCGCGGGCAGGGGGAAGGCGGAAGTAATAGAGAGCCAGCCAGGACGTGTAATAGGCGCCGATCAGGTTGACCTCAATGTTGCGCACGTCGGGCGCCTCGGGGTCCACGGCCAGGTCCGGCGGGCCGGCCCGCAAGACCTGGTCGACTTGGTTGATGGGGTCGAAGGCGGTGCCGGCGAACGCGGCGACGATGTCCAAGGATCCCGTGGGGGAATATTGGAGAGCGGCCTTGAACGCTTGGACCTGGCTGCTCCAGCTCGTCACGTCGCAGTGGACGTAGTGGACATTCAGTTCCCCAGCAAGCGCCTCGCCGAGAGCGGCGGGCTGGATGTCGACAATGACGACGTGCACACCGGCGGCGGTCCATGCCTTGGCCACGGCGAGACCAATGCCGGACGCGCCGCCCGTGAGCAAGGCCGTCTTGCCCGCCAAGGATCCCAGGTCGACGTTGGCGGACAGAGGCTCCATGGTTAATCTCTGTCTAGGAACTCGCCGACTGTCTGGATCGTGTGCGAAACGTGGAATATGTCACGCAGTCTGGCCTGGTGTTTGGTTTGTGGTTTGGAAGATGGCACGGAATCCCCCCCTATTGTGCGGAATGGCTGCTATATCTGGGCTTTTTCTGAACCGGCGCCCGGTGAATCGGCGTTGGCCATACTCCGGAAACCCCGTCATTTCCCACCTCTGTCTTTCCTCCATCGGTGTACAGATTGTTTGTTCTCCGACATGGTGACTTGTTTATATATTGCCACGGATAGAACTACACAAGTGCTCCTCGCCGTACTGCATGCTAGTTTCCGCCGCCACAGATTTCATTCCTATCGAGCTCCAGAAAATTGGCAACTTTCCCTGTTGCTGAAACACCACCTCGCTAGTAACTACAGCCATGTTGGTTGCAGGGTCCCTCGTAAGTATACAAGTCGCGAGATGGACAACGGGACAGACGTTGACAAGCCTACGAATCCCACCAGCTGGCCCTTTCCGTATTGGTCGGTTTCTTGGTCTATCGGCTGGTTTTCGATCCCCTGCGACATTACCCCGGGCCGTTTTGGTGGACGGTGTCCCGGGTGCCATGGGTTCTGAGCACCATCAAAGGAACCATTCTTGTTGACCTCAAGCAACTTCATGACCGGTACGGACCCGTCGTTCGAGTCGGGCCAGACGAACTCTCATACGCCACGCCTGAAGCCACCAAGCAGATTTACCAGTCGGCCCAGGAGCTGGCCAAGGATCCCATGCACCTGCCCCTTTTTCACAACGGAACCCCGGGGATTCTAGCTGCCGACCACGACAATCACCGGCGCTATCGGAGACTTCTGGCGGGCAACTTCTCCGACAGCGGCATCCGAGCCCAACAACCCATGATCCAGCGCCACGTGGACCTTCTCATTGGGCGGCTTACGGAACAAGCCACGGCGGCAACCGAAGGCACGTCCGAAGACATATGCCAATGGTACAACTGGACCACTTTCGATATCATCGGGGACCTGGCGTTCGGCGAGACATTCGGGTGCCTAGACCGCCTCGAGACGCATAGCTGGATCACCTCGATCCAGGGAAACGTCAAGGCCATCCCCATCATCAACGGCATCCGCAGGTACGGTCTCACGACAGTCCTGCCGCTCGTGGCGCCAAGGAGGCTTTTGGAGATGCGCCGACGCAACGCCAGATTCGCCGAGGAGAAGATCACCCAGCGCCGGCGGCACGCGCAAACCCCCCGCGGGGACCTCTGGGACAACCTGATCGCCGAGCCGGGCGGCGCAGAGACAGGCTCGGCCAAGACCATGTCTCGGGAGGAGATGATCAGCAACGCCAGCGCCATCGTGGTCGCGGGCAGCGAAACCTCGGCGACGCTCCTGAGTGGCTGCACCTGGCTCCTGCTGCGGAACCCCGACGTCTTGCGCGCCCTCGTGGCCGAGATCGACGGCGCCTTCACCGCCGAGTCGGACATCGACCTCACGTCCGTCGGTAAGCTGGCTTACATGCTCGCCGTCCTCAAGGAGACGCTGCGCCTCTACCCCCCCGTGCCTGCCCAGAGCAACCGCGTCACGCACGGGAACGGCGTCGCGATCGCGGGGAGATGGGTTCCCGGTGGTGTACGTCTGCCCCCTTCGTTCTCCGTACACCCCGATTCCCGTGCACCCCCAACCCCCTCACCGGGCAGGGTGATACTGGTGTGCTGTTGCCACCCGATTTCTGCTAACGATGAATCGCCCGTCTTCTAGACCTCGGTGGCTGTTCAGCAGTATGCGGCCTGTCGCTCGCCCGCCAACTTCCGCCGGCCTGACGAGTTTCTCCCTCAGCGGTGGCTCGGCCACGCCGAGTTTGCCGACGACCGACGCGAGGTCTCGCAGCCTTTCAGCGTCGGTCCCCGGAACTGCATCGGGCGTCAACTCGCCTACGCCGAGGTGCGGCTGATCCTGGCGCGGGTCCTGTGGAAGTTCGAGCTGCGGCTGGACCCCGTCTACAAGGACGGTCGGGACTGGCTCCGCGAGCAGCGCGTGTGGATTCTTTGGGACAAGAAGCCTCTACCTGTGCGGCTGCAGGTTCGCTCCCGCAGTGCGGAGCTGTAACGATAGCGCTTCAGTGGTCTGCATTCGCAGCACATGGCAAGGCTCTTCCCGAAGCACCTAGCACGGATTGTGTCCTATCACATCTGTCTCCACAAAGGGGTCTTGTATATCTAAATGCATTTCGAAACCAAAGACGCCAGCTGTACCTAGTGATCCAGCCAAAAGAAATGTCTCGGAAACCAGTATTACATTACCAGACCGGGCGGTTGGCTATGGAGCGAGTCGTATCGCTGATAGCGAATTTCAAAGACGGTGGCGCTGTTAGAAGTCAGCTGAAACTTGCCAGCAGTCAGGAGGAGGCCGGCCGCGTCCCCGACGCCCCTCCACAAGGCGACGACCTCGTCCTGCTCCGAGACACGGCCGTTGGCCAGCTGCATGAGTGAGATGTCTTGGAGCAGCACGCCCTCCTCGTCGTCGTGCGCCAAGGTGGCCTGCCCCCTCTGCGGCATGACGAGGGCGGAGAAGAAGAGGCGCGAGTTCCCATTGGCCCGCAGCGGCCCAACCAGGGCGACGATGGCCTCGCGAGCGGCGGCGGCAACGGCGGCACGGGAGTGCATGGGCGAAGGGGTGGGGAGACGGATTAGGTAGGCGGTAGCATCCTTGGAAAATGGCTGGGGGGCAGCAGCCGGCAGGGCATCAAAGGACGCTTGGCCAGCGAGTGGGATATGCGAGGAATTTGCTGACGGCGCGCCACTGGTCGACGAGCGTCGTAAGGGGAAGCTGGTCCCAAGCGGAGAGGGCCGCGACTCGATGCGCATGGCGGGAAAGAACGTTCGCAGCCGGCCTCGTTCCGAGGGGCTCAGAACTTCTTGACCTTCTATCTAGGCGAGGTGCAGATGCATGTCAGCAGCGAGCCAAGAGTTTCCCCCACGGAGCGGAGATGAGGGGGGAAAGCGGCGGGGTAACGGCCGCAACAGATAATATCGCCTACGCACTTCGAGGTCCAGAACGCTGTCGATGCCGGAGGCGTCGACGTGCGTCATAATGTCCATGACGGACGCCCCGCCGGTTTTGAAACCGTAGCGCAGGCAGGCCTCGAGCTGACGCTGAAGCTGCAGGCTCTTGGCCAGGCGGGCCTCAATGGACGGCCTCGATTCCGTCTGGGGTACGTGACGCGACGGGAGGCTGCCGCCTGCAGCGGACGGGGCCTCGAGAGACCGACGGGTGGTGGCGGCCATGTCGAGGGCTGAAGGCGCCATGGCTTCGGCGAGGAACATGACAGCGTCCAGCATGGCGGGCTGCTGGACGAATTGTGCCGACAACGGGCTGTGGGCGACCTTCCCGGCCGGCGTCTCGACCAGGAAGCCCGAGTGCGCCACCAGCCGGGCGATGCGACCCAGCTGCTCCTCGGGCACGCCCGTGATCAGGGCCAAATCCTGGACCGACACCTCCAAGTGCGTGGGGATGCACGCCAGCACCTGGAACTCGCCCAGCCACTGCAGGCAGGCCAGCATCTGGCTCTGTAGGCCCTCGCGTCCGATCAGTATTCCCACGTACCAAAATGGAAGGGGGGGCAGTTGGGAGGGCGTCACCAACTGCAAGGCGAGAGTGTACGCACATGCAGAGTAAGACGCCGAAGCAAGTCCGTCGAGGTGTCCAAAAGCGAGTGCACCCTCCTCATGCTCTTCAACAGGGCCTCTTGGGCGTGGCAGACATCGTGGAACCTGTCCCATTCGGTCGATGCCGCGACGTCGTCATTGGCCAGGGCCGTCGCAAAGCTGGTAGCTGCATGGATGAGCTCCCGGAGACAACTCGCTAGTGGAGATGTTTGGCTGGCCATCGCGTGCTCTCGGTGGCTTGGTGGGTAGGGTTGCGAAGTGGTCGACCGTGGGGAGAAGGGCCAGCCAGGATAGCCGATAACCCAAGATTAAGTCGAGCGGCCGCCGTGGTCCATGTCTCTCCCTTCAGCTATACTAAACGCCAAGCTGAGGGATCTGGTGGCCGGTGGCCGCAGACGAATGCATCGACCGCAGGCGCTCATCCATGGCCATTGGACGCCTCCGACACTAACACATGCGGGTAGACAGCCGCACACGATATCCCAGCGCTGACTGCATAGAATTATTAACGGCAAAGTCTCTGCGGTGAGCCAGCCGGGACCAAAACAATGCATCATGTCACCAAATCTCACTCCGTATTGCTCCCATGCGCGAGGACGGCTGTCTGGCCCGAGCCAAGGCCCAAGATTCTGAAGCCATGCGAGTTGGCGATGAGGCCATCGTTGCGAGGGGGGCATTGCGCTGCGTTCCTGGTCCTCGGCGTCTTCGATCCAAGACCAGGCGACCCGACCAAGGCATGCCATGGCCGGCTTCACTTATCAGCGCCCTGCTAGTCGTTGTGTAGCTCGAAGAGCCGCTCTGAACGATGAGGCTTTGCCCCGCGATGCCATCGAAAGATAACCCCCGCATGGAATTTCGATGTGGGTGGAGACTTCTGGGGCGGGGCAAGACCAGAGATGTAGGGACCGAGACGCCAAGATCATCCCGCGTCAGCGTATATCACTGCGGTATTGCTGGCTGCGACAAGAACTGGAGGCTTCAGTACGGCCTTACGCCGGCCTATTGTATAAGAAAGAGCCACGGCTCATCCGTGGTGGTATCCGCATCCCATCTCGCGGCCCATAACACCCGGACTGCAACGGGCCTGGCTTTCTTGTCGTTTCCATTCTTGCTAGCCGCGCTTGGCCCGAGCCCGCCCGGCCGAGCCCTGTTTTGTTACTAATCATTTTCCTTGCCGTTTCTTTTTCGTATCGTCTGAAACATGGCCCCTCAACCGCTGCGGCAGACTCGTAAGCTCAAGGACAGCTGCTCCAGCTGCTCGCTGTCCAAGGTGCGCTGCACCAAGGAGAAGCCGACGTGCGCGCGCTGCGCCCGGAGGAACCTGCCCTGCGGGTACGGCGTCTCCCGGCGGACAGGCCGCCACCCCTGTCCCCCCTCGCCGGCGGATTCGTGCGAGTCGCCCAGCGCGCCGGCGGCGGCGTCTGGGTCTGTGCCCGACCATGGCACCTCGCCCGGCTCCATCACGTACCGGCCCGGCCCAGGCCCGGGCCAGGGATCGGACGCCGCGCCCAGCCCTGACCGGCACGCCCGACAGGGCTCCGAGGCGAGCCGTCTTGTGGGCACGGGGAGCGGCGAGGACGGCGCCAGCAGCAGCAGTGGCAGCCCCCCCCAGGGAGTCAGGCTCTCGGCTGCGGCACGGGGTCATGGGGCAGACGGGCAGGCGGGGAGAGATCCCGAGGCGGCGACGCCACACAGCGCGACCACCACCGTAGCCCCCCACCCCCACACCCCCTTCGCGTCGCACGCCGGCGGCGGCCTGTCGCCGTCAGCGCTGGGCGACGACCTTGGCGCCGACATCTGGGGCGCCTTCGACGCCCAATTCCGCGACGTCCCGAGCCCCCCCTGGATGATGGACGCCTTCCTTGACGGGCCAACCTTCGTATTGGCCGCCGAGGCCGCTGCACCCCCTGCGCCGCCTGCAGCCGAGAGCTGCTGTCTCGGGCTGCTGCTCCAGACGCTGGCCCAGCTCTTCCCCACCCCGCCTGCGGGCTGTCAGCTCGCGGGCGGCCTGCAGACGACGACGACGACGACGACGACGACGCGCTCCCTGGGCCGTGTCATCGCCGACAACAAGCAGACCATTGCCAAAATTAGCCGGGTTCTGAGCTGCGCCCACTGCGCCGCGGACGGCTACATCCTCTCGGTGGCCACCATGGCCCTGTACAAGACCATGAGCTGGTACATGGTGGCCGCGCACGGGGGGTGCGGCAGCAGCGTCGCGGCCGCCGCGGCGGCGCCCCAGCCGTCGTCGCTGACCGAGGCGCCGCGCGCGTGCCCGTTCCCCGCCGTGGCTCCCCTCGGCCCCTTCGCGCCCGGCCTCGAGAGGCATGGAGGCGAGCCCGAGGACGACGAGCAGGAGCCGGCCAGCGTGGGCGCGGCCAGGCAGGTGGTGAGCGAGCTGCACGAGGTCGCCAGTCTCGTGCAGTCGCTCTCGCAGTGCCTACAGAACCTGCGCGAACGCGCTGGCACCAAGGGGCGCGCGGGTCGCGGTCACGAAGGGGGCGTCGCCGCCGCCGTCGACCCGGCCCTGCTCGCCGCCCCCTTGGCCGAGGGGCTCGAGCACGACCTGCGCCAGCGCTTTCGCTCCGTCTCGGCCAACGTCCTGGGCATTCTGCGTCAGGCGTAGCCGGGCGGGCGGTGGGAGGGGGAAGGCGGCATGAACACAGTTTTTCCTTGGCGTTTCGATTCTTGCGTTGTATACATGGGTGTCTCGAGCAAGACAGAGGAAGAGAGAGAAATGAGAACAGATCGACCGTGCCAATAACTGTCAGATGTACTGTCTGACAGCTGTGCGCTAGCCGGCAGAGGTAAAGAACTACGTAAAACCGGAGTCGCACTCCACTAGCCGACAGCGGGGAAGACAGAGAGAGAACAACTCCATACCATCAATTGAGATGCGACGAATGACCCCAAAATCGAACAATAACCCACCCCCAACGCGCCCCACTACCAAGACAACTTGCTTCCGTCCTCGTGCAGAACAAACTCGCCCGACGTGGACTCTCGGTCGCTCTCGTCAATCTGTGCTCCCGTGTGTCAGACGCCGCGTAGTAAGATTAGATGCAGCGCGTTGCTTACTCTGGCGCACACGCCCGTGACGCTGTCCTGCAGCGTGGTGGGTGCCTCGTTGCGGCCCATCAGCCGGGCGCCCTGGTACCCCATGTCGGTTTGGACGTGCCTGCGGGGAAACAACAACGCGTTAGCCCGGGCGCTTGTACGACAAACCCTGACATCTGTGAGCAGGGCTCCCCTGCCCTAGCGCCGGGAAGTCCACTAGTCGCGGTCCACCTACCCCGGATCGACGACGAAGGCGATGAGCCACTTGTTCTCGAAGTGCAGCTTGCGCACCAGGTAGTTGGCCGCCAGTTTCGATACGGCGTACGCGAACAGCGGGGCGCGGGCGTACTGCTTCATGTCCACGATGGAGCTGATGGGGGCGCCGACGAGGACGAAGCGGGGCGCCGCGGCCGCCTTGAGGAGCGGCGCCGCCGCCTGGAACAGGAGCAGCACCGAGTACGCGTTGACCATCATGTGGCGCTCGAGGGCATCCAGCGCCATGGTCGAGGCCGGGCCGAAGTTGGCGGCGACGGCTGCGTTGGCGACGACGACGTCCAGGTGCGTCACTTCGGGGTGGTGCGCGCCGAGCGCCGCGACGGCCGACGCCGCGTCCGTCGCGCTGCCGCAGTCCAGCTTGAGCACCACGAGCCGCGAGCTCTCGGCCTTGGGAAGCTGCTCGAGGCTCGCGCTTTGCGACGCCGGGTCGCGCACGCAGGCAATCACGATGCTGCTCGGCCGGAGGAGGAACGCGGAAACGAGACCTTTCCCGATGCCTTTGGGTTATCCGCGAAGGTCAAGTCAGCGCTTTTCGCAACAAGCATTCGGGAGATGACGGAGGCTGGCCGTACCACGGCTAGCACCGGTGACTAGATAGGTGGTTTTGGTCTTTGTAGTCATGTTGGCGTTGTGAGCCGTCTTCGCGGGAGCTCAATCGGGCGAGAAATCGACGGTCCGGCTGCGGCGTCCACTAGTGTGCAATATACGGAGCATTTCAGCACGGGCCGGATGGGGAATTTGCGTCTATTGTACTACCCAAACAAGTCGCTGCGAGATCCAGTTCGGTAGTCCCTTCGGTGTACGATCGTTTGGCCGCCCGTGGTGGCCGTCGTCGCCTTCCGTCGCGGCGGCACAGCGTCCAACCGAAGAGGACCCCCAAATGCTCCGGCCGAGACGACGGCATTACCGAGCCCCCAGGCTGGTCTTGGCGCCTGGGAACCCCGAGAAGCGCGAGCCGGGGCGACGGCACGGCGCGGCTGTCGTAAACTGCGCCACGGTCGGAAGCTGAGAAGTCCGAAATGTGCGAGCGCGGCTTGGCGCACCCACGCCAAGAGGGCACTCTTCAGCGGGCACGGGAAATAAAGAGAGACATTTCACGCAGGCATAAGTTCTAGGCCGGTGCCCATCTCTACGGCGGCACCTGGGTACAGCTCGGTGTCCGTACGTGTATTGAAATCCAGCCTGCCGGTTACCGGCGGCTCGCTATCGTCCATACAGGCAATTCCGAAAAAAGATCACCGCTTCCCCCTAGTACAGCAGCAGCGCGCCCACGGCCGTGATCATGGGCGCGTAACCCCAGTGGTTCCAGTGGCCCTGGCCGTGCGCGAAGCAGGCCGCGCCGTCCACCATGGCGACCCCGCTGGCGGCCAGGAGCGTCCAGGCCAGCGACGTCCGGGTGCCGGCCAGGGCGGCCGCGTAGATGGCGATGCCCATGAAGATGTCGCGGGCGCCGTACACCACCATCAGGCTGTCGACCATCTGGCTGTCGGCGGCGGCGGCCGGGGGGGCGAACTCGAAGAAGGTGAGCGCGTGCGCCGGGCGAAGGATGGCGTTGATGCCGAAGCCCGTAAAGATGGTAGCGAATGCGTAGGCGGCCACCTTGAGGGCCGTGGTACGCGAAGAAGCCATAGTGGCGGGGCCGTGGTTCGTCAAGCGAGACACTTGGTTATAGGGCTGTTTTGTGGTTGGATGTGGATGGCGGGCGATGAGCCGAAACGAAGAGGCAGTAGGGGGGGAGGCTTGCTTAGAGAAGCGCGTGACTGGGCGGTATCGTGGAGGGGAGGAATGTGTTGAAGAAGGTGAAGAAGACGAAGCAAGCGAGGCCGTCACGACCGAGGGGTATTAGGTCCCGGCCTGGAGTAAGAAAAGGGGGGAAAAAGCAAATCGGCGCAAGACGCGACCGCGACGGAATGGGTGTGGAGAATGTCATCCGCCTGAGGCCAATGAACAGCGGCCGCCACCTCGCGTACCACGGCCAATCTCGCGCCCCTTTCGCTTCCGCGCCCAAGACGGGAACGCTGGCAGGCCTGTCAGCCTTGACCCGGCAACGGCTTGCCGTTGGTTGCCCTGATTGTGCCTATCGCCCCCCCTCCTAAACCCCTCAGCCCCCAATAGCTATACTTAGGATGCCCTGGGCCTAGGCTTGGCCGTCCCGTCAGCCTGGAAGCCCAACCGGGAGTCGGCCGAACAGGCCGCTGTTCGCGGCTGCGGCTACGGCGGCGCTTATGTTGCGCACAGGGATGCGACGAAGCCCCGCCGGTGATTGGCAGGGCACCGAAAGTAGAAGCTCCTTCGCCCGTTGGGACCCCCTGCACAGTGGAAAAGAAGCCAACGGGGCTGTCAGGTCGTTCATGCTACATGCTTTTCAGCCCTCTCAGCCCATCAGCCTAGGCAGCCGTAAGGATCCTCCCAAATCAGCTGGAACCTTGGCCACGGCCCCGAGGATATGCTCACGATGTCTTGGTCGACTTGGGGCCCGAAACAACGTGATCGAGATGCCCGATACGAGCATCTGTGAGCCGGGAATCTAGCCGTAGCCTGGAAGGAGTGAGGCGCAGCTGGAACTCATCAGACGACTCATGGGCTCCCTCGATCCGGAAACCTAAGCACCATAAAGCATCGTGAAGTCGCACGGGAAAATGGCGGAAAGAGGCAGGGAGCCAGACACTGCAAGGTCCAGCCATCGTGCCTTTCTTTGCCTCTACCTCTACCAAGTCGGCCATCTCCTTCGCAAGCACACATACCATCCCCCTTGTGCAGATATCCGCCCACCATGCGTCTCTCCATCCTCCCCCTCCTCTTGTCCGTCCAGGCCGTCCTGGGTCAGGATGACACCAACTCGGCCGGGGACAGCCGGCGGGTGATCGACAAGAACCCGGCGCCAGTCACGGCCGAGGGCAAGGTGATGCGCGTCGGCAACAAGGACATCGACTTTGGTAAGTGGAAAAAGGCCGGGCCGAACGACATGCGCTGCGGCTGCCCGGCCATGAACAGCATCGCCAACCACGGCTTCATCAACCACGACGGGCGCAACCTGACGGTGGCGGCCGTGGTGCCCGTCATGAAGGATGTGTTCCACCTCAGCGAGGAGCTCGCCACCATCGTGACCAACCTGGCGATGCTGACGGCCGACGACCCGGCGTCGGGCCAGTTCAGCCTCGGCATGCTCAACAAGCACAACATCTTCGAGCACGACGCCTCCATGTCGCGCAAGGACTTTTACGCCGGCGGCGACGGCTTCACCTTCGACCGCAAGACCTTCGACCGCTTCATGTCGTACTACGGCAAGGACGAGTTCATCGACCTCAAGAAGGCCGCCGCCGCCCGCTACGACCGCGTCCAGCAGTCGCGCCGCGACAACCCGACCTTCACCTACACGTCGCAGCAGCGCATCACCAGCTACGGCGAGGTCATTAAGTTCTTCCGCACCATGGTCGACAACAAGGTCGGCAAGACCCCCGTCAAGTTTGTCAAGATCCTCTTCGGTAAGTAGATTCGGTCCCTGGGTGCCTAGCCCCTGCATATCTTGGATTGTCCCCCCGGCTGACGTGGAAATACAGAGGAGGAGCGCATCCCCTTCAACGAGGGCTGGAGGCGCCCGAACACGGAGATTAGCGGCTTCTCGCTCGCCAGCGACGTTCTGGAGTTGGCCCTCAAGACCAACGAGAAGTCGGATGGAAAGGACGGCACCCAGACCATCAACCGGCGTCAACTGCCCAAGGAGTGCCCCTTCAGCACGAAGGAGTAATGGCCGGGAGGCGTTGGCCCGTCATGCAAACCCGCGGCAGCTTTTCTTTTTCCGCTATCGTCTGGTACTACTATACCTTGGTTTCCAGATGGGTAGATTGTGATGTCTGTCAGAGTAAGGTAGTGTACCCATCAAGGAACCGACCCATCAAACCGCCACCAGTTTTGAGACGGTTTGAGGCTGTTCTCGGCGTTTCAACAGCAAATATTTTAACAGCCACTGGTCTTATCGCAAGGAAACCAGATTTAATCAAATCATTGTGCTTTTATCTTTCTTTCGATAATAAAAAATATAGATAAAGTGCAGCTGGCTGCCGCTCTCCACCGTATCTGCCACAGTGAATTAATTCGGTCGGTCGCTAAGCGATATCGAGTCTCTAGACACTATTTAACGTGTCGTTTCGAGAGCAAACCTATTAAAAGAAGCACTTAAAAGCACTGTTAAGCCCTTAATGATGAGCAGGAGTTCTAGCTAGTCTAGTGGGTGTTGCTCTAGGCCAGACTTGGCTAGGCTCCTCAGTATAACCACTTTCGTTTATACGCTTAATCAATTATTAGCTAGTCTAGTAACAGCCACTTTATTAGAAAGTGCTAGTATATACGTTTCTTTAAACGCTGGCCGTAGCTGAAGACTACGATGTCCACTGGGATCGATTTTTATCGCATTAACGGAGCCTCTCGTGATAAAATTAAGGAGTTCTTCTTAAGGTTAACCAAGGACCGCCTCGCTAGTATACCACCAGAGCACACCTAGAACTTCGATAAGATTGGGGCTCGGATTGGCTTTAGAGACTGTCTCTTCGTTATTAAGCCGGCTTCTCTTAACAAGGTCTTTACTATGGATGTAGCTAGAGGCAAGTAGTCGACCTCTTTAGAGGCTATCTTTGCTAATAGCAAAACGCTGCTGCTGCTGGTGATCTTTAAGGGCAAGGCAGTCTAACAGCAGTGGTTTTCAACATAGTCAGACGAAGAGGACTTCGTAGACTAGCGTTTCGAAGCCTTGAAGGCTGGCTAGACCAGCAAATCAATAAGACTACGCTGGCTACAGTAGTTATTCCTACCTTAGACTGCTTTAGAAGACTCTAAATAGTGGCAACACCTTATCCTCGATAGCCATATAAGCCACTGCAGCGAAGAGTTTATATTAACCTGCTTCAAATCGAAAGTTTAATTAAACTTCCTTTTAGCGTACACTTTACAGGTTCTCTAGCCTTTAAACCTTGGTCCCTTCAGTGTATTGAAGCGCGTGTACTGGAAGTTCCTTTATTAAGCCTGTGTATTTAGCTTAACAATGACTCCGAAGAAGCTAGAGTTCCTAGAGGCCTAGAATAAGGCTCGGAAGGTTGCTATAACTCCAGTCTATATAGTCACAGGCTGGAAAGCAACCGGAATCTATTTAAGGGACGCTTTTAAGCCTCTTAACAGCCGACTAGCGAGATAGAGAGAGTAAGACAGGCTAGAGGGGGCAACTTGGAGCATTCCATAGCTAACAGAGGACCCTCTGCTGTCTTAGATATCTACTCTAAATGTCAGAACACTAAGGTCTTCAAAGCAGGTCCAGGATATCTATCGAGAACTGTGTAGCGTCGATATAGTTTATAATAACGCCACACTACGTTAAGTATTCTGGAAGACTGGCAAGGCCTTAAACTAAGCAGCCGCTTAGATCTCCAGTCTCAAATATAAACAAGACCAATTTGCAGCAGCGCTGGAGCACCAGAAGCCTTAGAAGCGCTGTAAAGTCAATTAAACTACCTAGGAGAGGTTCGTGAGTATATTAGACGTCCGTAATACGAAAGCAGAGATAGCGACCTCTAGTTGTAAAGGGGCAACAGTCACTGCGCGTTCTCTATCGATTATAATAGACAGTTCTATAAAAGAAAGCGAGTCAGAAGTAGAGGAGGTAATCATCATTTCTTGAAACTAATCGGTTTGTCTGTACCTACTCTGGTTGTTAAGATAATTGATTTGTTTTGTTTTTTTCTTACATCATGAGGTCTCTGAAACTGGTGGCGGTTTGATAGGTCGGTCCCGTGGTGGGTACACTACCTTATAGTTTCTCTATCGAAACCTAATTTTTTATTTCTACTAACGTACATGTCAGGTCAGCGGAACATGTGGGTCAACGGAACACTTCCTGCAAATTCCCACCTCCCCAACTTTAACCGCGCTCTACTTTATAACAAATCATGAGAAACACTTCGAGCGAGTCGCAGATTATTCTAGCGGTTCAAGCGATTCAGAAGACTCCTAGTTTAAGTCTTCGTAAAGCCGCTAAGATCTTCCAGGTTTCTCTAACCACTCTCCATAGCCGGATGAACGGCAGACGCGCCCGACAGGATACCCGCCCAGGCAGTTGTCGACTGTCCGAACTAGAAGAGAAAGCTATTGTTCAATACATTCTCGACCTAGATGCGCGAGGTTTCCCCCCCGAATCTCTGACGTGGAAGATATAGCGAATGTTATCGCCGAGGCGCGTAACGCGTCACGCGTCGGGACGCGTTGGGCCTCGACCTTCGTGAAGCGCCAACCAGACCTTCGGACGCGTCTTTCGCGTGTATACGACTACTAGAGGGCCCTTTGCGAAGACCCTAAGAAGATCGCCGGCTGGTTCGGTCTTTTGCAGAATATTAAGGCTAAGTACGGCATCCAGGACGAGGATATCTACAACTTCGACAAGACCGGCTTTATGATGGGCCAGATCGCGTCCACTATAGTCGTCACGGGCGCCGACCGTAACGGCAAACGAAAGAAGGTCCAGCCTGGCAATCGCGAATGGGTTACCGTAATCCAAGGCGTCTGTTCCGACGGCTGGTGTGTCCCGCCGTTCATCGTCGTGAAGGGTGCCTACCACCTCGCCAATTGGTACTCCGATAGCACCCTCCCACGCGATTGGGTAATTAAACCAACCGAGAATGGATGGACCGATAATGAGACAGGCCTGGACTGGATTCGGCATTTCGATAAACATACCTCGTCGCGCGCGAAAGGCCGATATCGTCTGTTAGTGATCGACGGGCACGAGAGCCACGTTTCGGCCGAATTCCAGGCTTTCTATAAAGAGAAGAACATTATCACGGTCTCTATGCCTCCGCACTCGTCGTATCTACTCCAGCTACTTGACGTGGGGTGTTTTGGGCCACTGAAGCGGGCGTACAGTCGCGAAATCGAAACCTTTATGAAGTCATTCGTTAACTATATCACCAAGGCCGAGTTCCTTATCGCTTTCCAGGCCGCGTTTTTGAAGGTTTTTATACCCGAAAACGTCAAGGCTGGGTTCCGCGGAGCTGGTTTAGTCCCTCATAACCCGGAAAAGGTTATCTCGAAGCTCGACGTGAAGTTATCGACGCCTTCGCCGTCTAGCAGCCTCCTAATAGCAAGCATCCCATGGGCCTCTCAAACGCCGCACAACCCAACCGAGGCGACTTCGCAAACAGATTATATTACGAATCGAGTCAGCCGTCATTAAGGGAGCTCTCCGACACCAATTTTACTAGCAATTGACCAGCTTTCGAAGGGTGCGGTAGCAACAATACATCGTGTTACCCTTTTAGAGGCTGAGGTCCGCAGCCTCCGAGAGGCGAATAGCAGCCTCGTAAAACGTCGCAAAATAAAGAAAAAGCGTATACGAAATGGAGGAGCACTAGCTATTGGAGAGGCACAAGATATTTTAGATTAAAAGGACGCCGATACGCAGTTGAAGGAGGAAACACGTGCAAGTAGCAGTCGCGTAAGGAGGACTCAACCTCGCGGACAACGCTGCGGCACCTGCGGAGAGACCGGTCACAATGCTCGCACTTGTCAAATGGAAAAAGGTGTCTTTAAAGAGTCGGAAACGATTAGTTTGAATTGATTTAAGGTGTTGTGGCGATATAATTGTCTGATTCTAATGGGATTGTGCTAGAAAGTGTTCCGTTGACCCACATGTTCCGCTGACCTGACATGTACGTTAGTCTTAATTCTCATGAAAACTTATAGCGACGTTACACTATAGCTATAGTGATAGTGACTACTAAGGCTAATACTTTAAAATAGAAAGGTATATATTTTATTACTTATCAATATATTATTATTATTATTATTGTTGTTGTTCTTACACCTAGCGACCTATCTAGGCCATGAGGACCCCCTGTGCATCTTAGCCTAGGAAAACCGTTCCGGGCTGACGTCCGGACTTATCAATATAATATAAACGCTATACTTATGTCGCACTTCAGGGGACGTGAGGAACGAGGTTCTAGTTGTTCTATTAGGAAAAACAAAGGAAAACTATCTGAGGATCCAGACGTAGATATAGTAGTTCCGTAGCCTGCCTGACAGGCTAGGCTCTTGAGCTTACATAAAGTCACGTGACCTGGTAGGCTTGTTAGTGACAATAGGCTCGTCTCGCGACAACTTAAGTATTACGATATATAAGATTTATACTAATTCTTTTAATCATTTCTTTAAGTAAAAAACTATCTATGTAAGAAACCCTTCTAATTTATATTTTAAGTCATTCTTTTACTAATGTTTTAAATCTTATAAATCTCGTGAGATTTTTTCCAGCCCGACTCCCCAGCTCTCGCCGATATTCTTAGATCCCTTAAGTAACCTCGATGCCTTTGTAAAGGGGAAATGTGCCTTACTTGCTTTAGGGAATGGTTCCGGGGGGGTCCTTGGGTCGTAACACCGTGCCGTTCATACCTTTCCTCCAACGTGGAATGGTTTGTGTTATACTGATAATTTCCAACCCAGATGTAGGTCATTTCAGCGATGTGGGGAAATATCCAGTTGATTTTTATGAGAAGAACTGAGTATACTTTTTCAATATCATTTATTTCATTCTGGGCTGCCCTATGCTCTTTCCTAATTTCCCCAATACTGATGATTTTACCAATTCATCAAGATCCAACATAATGTCAACAATCTCCCCTAATTCGTTTAGTGGCTGTTACAGCAGCTCGATGGTCCCCTTCGCACTAGGCACGGAGCGTGACCTCGCAGCGGCGCTCTCTCGGGACGCCGGCAATGAAGCTGTCCACCACCTCCATGCTCCGCGGCGTCGCCCGGGGGCCCAGCCTGGCGCCCCGGCACTCGCGGAAAAACAGGGCCGTGGCAAGCCGGAGCTGAATGCGGCCCAGGTGGATGCCGAGACACTGGCGGGCGCCCTGTCCGAAAGGGTTGAAGGACAGTTTCATCGGCTCCGACAAGGCGTTGGCGCCCGACAGCCACCTGGTGTGGTCGAACCTGATTCCGATGCACGTCAGTCACCATTCACGTCAGCCGCGAGGCTGGGCAAGGCTCCTTGTTTAATTCCTTTTCTTTCCCGGACAAAAAGTCTCGACGATTGAACAGGGTGGAAGAGAGAGGAGACGACAAACCTGTCGGGGTCGGCCCAGGTGTTAGGATCACGATGCAGGCTCCAGTTTTGGGTGTTGACGACGGTGCCCTCGGGGATGAACCACGATCCCAGCGTAGCGCCTCCGGGGGGCGCGCTCCGCGGCATGCAACCTGGCGCCGCGCCGTACAGCCGTAGACTTTCGTTGATGACCGAGTTCAGAACCGGCATGCGCTCGCACACCTCGTCGGTGAAGTCGCCCTCCGCCACGGCAACCTCCTCCTCCAGCTCCCGCTGCAGCGCAGGCCGGCACAAAACACACCAGACCAGGAAGGTCAGGGAGATGGCCGTCGGGTCGGAGCCCGCCAGCAACAGGGCCCCCGCGTCGGTGATGATGTCCACATCGGTCATGCGGCTCGAGGATGGTGATTCCTTGCCGTCTTCGCCCTCGTCATACTCCGACAGCGCTTTGGCAAAGAGGTTCTTCGTGCTGCTGCCCAGTCCCCTGGCCTCCTTCACCACTTGCGCCCCGGCGGCGAACATGGTCTCCTGCGAGTAAAAGACCTGGTGCAGGCGGTGATTGAAACGAGCGAGGACTCTTCCGACATAGTAGAGAGGGTGGAGGAAGTGTTGGAGCAGATGGGCGAGATCGCCCATTCTTTGCTCAAGCATTAGCACGAAGTGGTGCTTGATGCCATGTTCCACGGTTCCGGCCCCGCCACCAAATGTGAGCCGGCACACCGTCTCGTTGGCCATGAGGGTAAACCAGCCCATGATTTCGGCGTCGCCCGTCGTCGCCTCTTCCTTAATCTTGCGCACGGCGCTTTGGGCGATCTCGTACACCATCGGTTCCCACTCCTTTCGCAAACTCTCCAGGGTGAAACCCCTGGCGTAGAGACGGCGTCGTGCGCTGTGCAGCTTGGGATCTCGGAAGTTGAAAATATTATCCACCGGCCCCGGAGACAGCAAGGCGTAAAACGGGGCCTTTGTGAACTTGGAGCCCATCCGGTGGATCTCGCGCGCCGCGTAGGGGTCTGCCACATCGACTTCGCTGGGGCCGATGCGCACGACGGGTCCGTAACGACGATGGAGGTTGTGGACGTAGTGTATGCGGTTCTTTGCAAACACGGACCACGACAGCCTCACGCCGCTGAGTCCGGCGTACCAGGGCCCAGGCACCTTGCGAAGAGGAGTCCAGTACGCCGTATACAGCACCTCGCATGAACTGTCAGCTGCAAGAAAGGCGACCGATGGTTTCACGTACCATCGACATCTTGATCACGACTAAGACGAAAGCGAGTCCCGCCGCGAACTCAAAGGGCGAGTCGGCAAAGACTTGCATCTTCCCAAGACGGGAGCGTCCATCAATGGCAGCCATATTCTGCGTGTGTGTTTGATGGTAGCCGTGCATCTCGCAATCAGACGACCTTCTTACTGCTGGTGTGCCGGTACTTCGTGCTAAAGAGCTAAAGTCGGGTTAACATAGCAAAACACAAAGATCCACCCGATTGATGGAGGAGGCGGATGGTACTCGCCCAACTCTCCGTCATATTCTAAAAGAGATGTGTCTGGGTGGTTCTTTCTCGCTTTCCGGCTGGGTCCCGAGACCGGAATGCGATGAAAATGAGCTGAGAAATCCCACTAGGTGGAAAGGAACGGTAGGAAGCTCGTATCGGAGTCCGATGCGTGTCCATCCGTGGGGGGCCCTTTGTGCTACGCTTTCCCATTGGTCACCGATCAAGCACCAGGGCAAATGCAATTGGTTCCTTACTATGGAAGTCGAGAGGCCGGTGTGGATCGCTTTTGGTAGCCTTCATTCGTCTTTGGACATTCCACAAGCCTGTCAAGGCGAAGTGCCAGGCATTAGTATTGCAAACGGGTTTTCATATCCATATCGACAGAGATGTCCCAGAACAGGACGAATTTCGACGGCGCTGCCAGTATTCTAATTCGCGTTGATGGAATCGTAGAGCCTCATCCTCTCGGATACTAGTGGTTGGTGTTACTGATATCCGTTACCTCATAGCCTTTGTACTCTTCGACGTAGTGAACCGACACCACTGGGATCGGACTCACCCCGCGTGGCGAATCATGGCAAGGCTGCCATGGTCGCGTATTCCGGAAAGCGAGCGAGGATGACTTCTGCCCTCCGTAGGTCTACCGTATATATTGACGTAGACTAGCGGCCGTAGGCTCGCAATTACTAGGTCAGTTTCAGCATTGATTGGCGCCTTACTGCCGCTGTGAAGCTCCTCATTTCTTCAATTACGGGTCGGTCTTTTGCCTGTAACTCAATTCACGAGTCATCATGGTACAGAACACCAATCTCTTCCTCTTTGGGGACCTAACGTTCGACTTTGTGCCTGTTTTGCGTCGGCTTCTATCTGTTCAGGACCATGTTATCCTCGGCGCATTCTTAGACCAAAGCCATCATGTCATCAGGTCAGAGGGGTTCAAGCACCTCACTCCGGCCGAGTACAAGCTGGCCAGGTCATCTTCCCTCGCTCAACTGCTTCAGAAATACGCCGCGGGTGGCCTAAACCCGGCATTCCAGACGGCACTTTCCTGCATTAGCCAAATCGCGTGCTTCATCAGGCAAGTTACAGCACATTGGAGGGGCTGCATTACCAACATTCAACTGACATAATACATTCCAGGAGCTTCGAAGACCCAGCCAAGACATACCCAGGCCCTACGGACACATATGTCTTGGGCGTATGCACAGGGTCGCTGGCAGCTGCTGCCATAAGCTGCGCCAGGTCTTTATCCGAACTGCTTCCTCTCGCAGTCCAGACCGTCACCGTGGCATTTCGGCTTGGCTTTCTGGCCTACACCACGCGGCGTAATCTGGACGGCGAGGAGGTTCGTGAGCTGCAGCCTTGGTCAATGGTCGTGAACGGCATGGACTTCAACGCAGCCAGCAGCTTCCTCCAAACCTCGGCCAAGCTCAAGGTATGGACCTGCCCGTTCGCATTCGGTTCAATGTATTTGCGTGCCTAATCAAGTGTCCTTCAAAATAGGCTCTGCCCCAGTCCAGACGGCCTTGGATCTCGGCAGCTTCGGCCAGAACAACCACCATAAGCGGCACCCCAACAGCCCTAAAGGCGGTTCGTGACGATGTCGAACTTGCCAAGCTGAAAATCAAGGATATCCCCATTTATGCTCCCTCTCACAACCCCGAACTGTTCTCGCAAGAAAACATCGACTTCATACTGGAGGAAACAAAGGCTATCCCGTGGTCTCATTATGCTTCCTGGGTCCCATTCCTCTCCAGTGTTACGGGGAAGCTTGTGTGGACTTCCGACTTCCGCGGAACGCTCCAGGTGGCGCTGCAAAACTGCCTCCGGCACCCGATTCGATGGGACCTGGTCGAGTCGGAGCTCCCGCCCCTGCTGAAGTCGCGCAGCGCCGCCCCTCTCCATATCGTCACTGTTCTTTCCCTCCTGCACCGAAGTTTGGCGGCAGCTTCGAAAGCCGTCGGTATTGATTGCTCGACGGCCGAGCTCCACGACGAAGAGAAGGACAACGTTTCGCACCGGCCCGGCGCCGCCAGAGGCAAGCTCGCCATTGTCGGCATGTCCGGCCGCTTCCCCGAGTCCGAAACCCTCGACGACTTCTGGCAAGTTCTGTACAAGGGCGTGGATACCTGCAAGGAAGTGCCTCGCAAGCGGTGGGACGTCGCCACGCACGTGGATCCGAGCGGCAAGGCGCGGAACAAAGGCGCGACCCCCTGGGGGTGCTGGCTCGACTTCTCCGGCAAGTTCGACCCGCGCTTCTTCAGCATCTCGCCCAAAGAAGCCCCCCAAATGGATCCGGCCCAGCGCATGGCGCTTATGTCCACCTGGGAAGCAATGGAACGCGCCGGCCTGGTAGCCGACACGACGCCGTCGACCCAACGGAACCGGATCGGTGTCTTCCATGGCGTTACGAGCAACGACTGGATGGAGACCAACACGGCCCAGAACATCGACACGTACTTCATCACGGGCGGAAACCGCGGCTTCATCCCGGGGCGAATCAACTTCTGCTTCGAGTTCTCGGGGCCGAGCTACAGCAACGACACCGCTTGCTCGTCCAGCCTCGCGGCGATCCACCTTGCGTGCAACTCGCTGTGGCGGGGAGACGTCGACACTGCCGTCGCTGGCGGTACCAACATGATATACACCCCCGACGGCCACACCGGTCTTGACAAGGGATTCTTCCTGTCTCGGACCGGCAACTGCAAGCCCTTTGACGACAACGCAGACGGGTACTGCCGTGCCGAGGGAGTTGGCACGGTGTTGATCAAGCGCTTGGAGGACGCCCTAGCTGACCACGATCCCATCATCGGCGTCATTCTCGAGTGGGTGATGGTTTCTTATGTTCTTTCTACCCCGAGAGCTGCTCGTACATGCTAATCGCTGCGTTTGAAGTGCCAAAACGAACCACTCGGCCATGTCTGAGTCAATGACACGACCGCACGTGGGCGCGCAGGTGGAGAACATGACTGCCGTCCTCGACACGTCGGGCGTGAAGCCCAGCGAGCTGAGCTACATCGAAATGCACGGTACCGGGACGCAGGTGGGAGACGCCGTCGAGATGGAATCTGTTCTCGACATCTTTGCCCCGAACGAGACGGCAAGGCCGGCCGACAAGCCCTTATACGTGGGTTCGGCCAAAGCCAACATCGGGCACGGAGAGGGCGTGTCGGGCGTCAGCAGCCTCGTCAAGGTGCTCCTCATGATGCAGAAGGACACCATCGTGCCTCACTGCGGGATCAAGCCGGGGAGCCGGATCAACCGGCACTACCCCGACCTCGGGGCGCGAAACGTCCACATTGCGCTGGAGCCCAAGGCCTGGCCTCGTCCCTCGGGCGGGCCGCGGCGTGTGCTCATCAACAATTTCAGCGCCGCGGGGGGGAACACGGCCCTGCTGATCGAGGACGCCCCTGTCCCCGAGGCCCCGTCGTCCGAGGATCCGCGCGACAGCTACATCGTCGCTTTGTCCGGACACGTCGGCAAGTCGCTGCAAGCAAACCTGCAGTCGTTGCTTGGCTATCTGGAATCCGAGCGACGCGTGCCTCCTATAAACCAGCTGTCGTATACCACGACGGCACGACGCTGGCATTTCCCCCACCGAGTGAGTGTCGTCGGCAGCACCATCGACGAGGTCAAAGAACAGCTGCGGCAAGCCATCAAGAACGGAGACGGCGTGCACCGGCCACGGTCCAAGCCTAAGGTCCTCTTTGCTTTCACCGGTCAAGGGTCTCAGTACGTCGGCATGGGCAAGCAGCTGTACGACACCGTCCCCCGGTTCCGAGCCGAGCTGGAGCATTTCGACCAGCTCGCCTGCTCCCAGGGGTTTCCGTCGTTTCTGCGCATCTGCACCTCGGCGGCCCCGAGCACGGATGCCCTGCCCGTCGTGACGCAGCTCGCGATTGTGTGTCTTGAGATGGCCTTGTCCAACCTTCTCCAGTCCTGGGGCGTACATCCGGGCGCCGTTGTCGGCCACAGCCTCGGTGAATACGCTGCTCTGTACGCCGCCGGCGTCTGCGCCGCCGCCGATGTCATCTTTCTCGTGGGAAAACGCGCGGAGCTGCTGCAGGAACGATGCCAGCAGGGAACCCACGCAATGTTGGCCGTCAAGGAATCCCAAAAGGCCGTATCGCAGCTCCTGCGTGAGTCGAGCTGCGAGGTGGCTTGCGTCAATGGCCTCAACGACGTCGTCCTGAGCGGCGCGCTGCCGGACGTGCTCGCTGCCCAGAAGTCCTTGGTGGCATGCGGCAAAAAATGCACCCTTCTGGAGCTTCCCTTCGCGTTTCACTCCTCCCAGGTCGACCCCATACTGGAGGAGTTTGAGTGCCTCGCCAACAGTGTTCCGTTCCATTCGCCCCGGATCCCCATCTTGTCGCCGCTCTTGGGAACCCTCGTAACAGACGCGGGAACCGTGACTGGAGCCTATCTCGCACGGCACTGTCGTGAGTCGGTAAAGATGGTGGAAGCCTTGCGCTACGCGGAACAGAAAGGGCTCGTGAACGAAAAGTCAATCGTCGTTGAGGTTGGGCCGAAGCCCCTGATCTGCTCCATGGTCAAGGCGTCATTGGGCAACAACTATCGTCCGCTTCCAACCTTGAAGGCCGAAGGCAGCTCATGGAAAGCCGTGCACGCCATCCTTTCCACCGCATACAATTCGGGAGCGGCAGTCGATTGGGTGGCCTACCAGTCTTCCTTCGAGTCCGCCAAGCGCGTGCTCGACCTACCAACCTACGGCTGGGACCTCCAAGAGTACTACATACCGTATCAGGGAGATTGGTGTCTCCACCGGCATGACACAAAGTGCGACTGTGCACGTCCTGGAACCGAAGTGGCCACCTCAGATTACCGAATTCCAGAGCCGGGCGAAAGACCGACGAATGCGGTGCATCAACCTCTTCCCAAGCCAGAGAAAGCCGAAGCCCCGTACCCAAAGATCCAGCTCACCACTACAATCCACAAGATCCACAAGGAGGAAACAGAGCCTCTGGGCGCGACAATGACAGTGGAGACGGACATGTGCCGCCGAGACGTCATCGGCTTTGCAGGGGGTCATGTCGTCGACGGCGTCCCCTTGGTCACGCCGTCTCTCTACGCTGACATAGCGTTGCACATGGGAAAGTACTCGATGAACCGCATCCGCGCAGGCCACCCTTCGGCCATTGATGGCATCGTCGAGGTGTCGAACATGGTGGTGGAGAATGCCCTGATCGCCCACGGACAACCGCCACAACTGCTGCACACAACGCTTACGATGAAATGGCCTCCCAAGGCCGCTGCTACCGCGAGGAGTGCCAAGCTGGCGTTTTCGTCATACACGGTAAGACATCAGCCCTATCTATGGGGTGCACGTCACTAACGCAGCCCAGACGGACGGAAAGCTGGAAACCCACCATGGCACGTGCAATGTGCGATTCACTACCGACTCGCAGCGAAAGACGCTGGAACTCAAGGTGGATACGTACAACAGCCGCATCAGGGCCCTACGCGAAGGCCTCGTGCGTGGGCTATACACACGGTACAGCAAAAAAAGCGGCTACAAGCTGATGAGCAACATGGCCCATTTCCATCCCGACTACAAGATACTGGACGACCTCGTGATGGACGAGGAGAACAACGAAGCGACGTGCAAGCTCGACTTGACGAGAGCGCCCAGCAGTGAAGGGGTCTTTGCAGCACACCCAGCTCACCTGGACGGCATCATGCAGTTGGCCGGGTTCACCATGAACGCGCAGGACGCCACAGACACGGACAAGGAAATGTACGTCAACCACGGCTGGGAGTCCTTCCAGCTATACAAGCCCCTGGAGCGCAACAGGATCTACGACGTCTACACCAAGATGGAGCGTGGCCCCCGGGACGACCTCCGCGTTGGCAACATCGTCGTTCTACACGGCAGCGAGCCGGTGGCGTTCTTCAAGGGACTTTCGGTAAGTCGGTGCGGGGATCTCGTGGCCGTGCGGCCCGCTGACGTGACGCTTTGCAGCTTCGCCGGGTCGCCCGCAAGGGCTTGCAGGCCGTTCTCAAATCGGGCCTCGACCGCGCCACCAGGCTGCGGGGAGGAAACCCGGCCCCGGTGGCGGCAAAGCCGAAACCGCCGGCAGCGCTTCTTGCTCAGACTCGGGGCAACCTTGGCAACGGGGCGGATGTGCGAAGCGAGAGAGGGCCTAATGGCCAGCCCCCATTGGCAACGACGTCGGGCCAGGTGGACGCGAAGAGCGGGTTCGCGAAAGTGCTAACCATCATCGCAGAAGAAAGCGACATCGCCGTGGAGGAGCTGACAGAGGACAGCGAGTTTGCCGACATGGGGATCGACTCGTTGAACTCCATGGTGATCGGAAGCCGGTTCAGGGAGGAACTGGGCCTCAACCTGCCGCCGGAATTCTCCCTGTTTGTGGACTGCGCCACCGTGAAGAGCCTCCGGCTGTTCTGGGGCGGTTTGACCGGGGCGGCGCCGCAAGACGACATCGGGAGCGGCAACGCCGTCGAGGAATCCGGCGCACCCGACGCCCCCACGACAGACGGCCCCACCGCCGAAACGCGCGCTCAAGACAAGGTGGAAGCCCCCGACGGACGCGGCAACTTCTCCATGGCGCTCGAAATCGTTGCCCAGGAGAGCGGGGTGGCGGCGGACCAGCTTCTCGACGCGACTACCGAGTTCGCGGAGATCGGGATCGACTCGCTGAACGCCATGGTCATCAGCAGCCGGTTCCGCGAGGAGCTCGGAGTCGGGGTGAAGGACGACTTCTTCTTCTTCGACGACGTCCCGACCGTGTCGGCCCTGATGGCGTATTTGGGCACCTTGGAGCTGGGACGGACGACGGGAAAGGACGCGGATGCGCGCGGCCGCAGCAGCGTCGCCTCCCCCAGCCCGACGCTCTCCTCCGGCGCCGAGGACGAGGATGACGACGAAGGCGAGCCGGCCTCGGCCCCGTCCAGCCAAGCCAGCTCCACGAGCGACACGCCGCCGTCCCCGTCCGGGTCCGCCGCCGCCGCCGCCGGCGCGCGCAAGCCCTACTGCCGGCCGACGAGCTCGGTGGTGCTGCAGGGCCTGCCGCGGCTCGCGCAGCGCACCATGTTCCTCCTGCCCGACGGCGGGGGCTCGGCGTCGTCGTACCTGCCGATCCCGCGGCTGCGGGGGGACACGGCGCTCGTGGGGCTCAACTGCCCGTACGCGCGCGACCCGGAGCGCATGGACTGCACGCACGCGGCGCTCGTGGAGAGCTTCTGCGCCGAGATCCGGCGCCGGCAGCCGCGCGGGCCGTACCACCTCGGCGGCTGGTCGTCGGGCGGCGCCTTCGCCTTCGTCGTGGCCGAGGCCCTCGTCCGCGCCGGTGACGAGGTTCACTCGCTCGTCGTCATCGACGCGCCCGTGCCCGCCGTCATGGAGAAGCTGCCCGACGCCTTCTACGAGCACTGCAACCGCATCGGCCTGTTCGCCAACCAGCCCGGCGGCAGCGCCGACGGCGACACGCGGCCCCCATCGTACCTGATTCCCCATTTCCAGGCCACCGTCGACGTAAGTCCCCTTTGAACCGTGTTTCCGATTGTGTGGCGTGGGTGGCTGACGGCTTTCCGGGGCCCCGCAGGTGATGCTGGACTACAAGGTGGCGCCTTTGCAGACCAGCCGCATGCCCAAGGTCGGGCTGCTGTGGGCCGCCGACACGGTGCTGGAGGAGGGCAACGCCCCCAAGATAGCGGGCATGCATTTCATGGTCCAGAAGCGAACCGACTTTGGCCCCGATGGCTGGGACACGGTTATGCCGGGCGCCGAGTTTGACATTGTCAAGGCGACGGGGGCCAACCATTTCACTCTTCTGGTATGTTTGGACTCCGCCCCGTTGGTTCTTTATCCAAGCAGGGAAGGCGGCCGAAAAAACATGCTAACCAAACCGGCAGAGCAAGAAGCATGTCCATCTGGTCCGGGATTTGATAGATCGGGTGATGAGTGATTAAAGGGGTGAAGAGGGCGCAACGATGCCGTCGTGTAGGAACAGCTGCGGGCAGATTGGCGAGGGAAGCAATTTTCCCGTTTAGTATTTGTGACGGTTTTCTCTTTTAGTAAAGTAATCAAGAACCAATCTTTGTACGACACTCGGTAACGGTATTCCTGCTATACTTTTATTCTTTGGCAACGTGGTCCTTTATACGGATGTTAGCCTAGATAAGTCTATAGAAACGATAACTCTAATACATCAGTACATATTATTTCTTTTCATTAATTTAAAGGGGAAAGAGCAGTTATATCAAGTAATATTAAATTATTTTTAATAAACATAGTAAAACTTGTTCTTATAACTTACACTTCAAAGTTTGTTTAATATAGTTTTATAGTATAAATATTTAAAAAATTACATAAATATATTATAAATTAATATCCTTTTAAAGAAATTTATATTTTTTAAAAGTGTAATGATCCGAAGGAGTCACCGTGGCACCGTCAGGTATAGGGTAGCGAAGGGTCGTCTCAATTGCACTGCAAGACTGATTCTTACATAGTCCAAGTTCAGGTCGGGCGCCAGCGGTGCGCCCGCCCCTCGCTAATAGGTCGCCAGCGGGTCTGCGCCACAGGTCAGGTGACCAGCCTGCGGGTGGGGCCACCTCCCTAGCGCCTCCTCCTCTACACTCCTCCCTTACAAAAGGTTTTAAGAATTATATTATATATAATTATATATAATAACGTGGGTGTCGGGTGAGTGGTGCAGGCGGGTGAGTGGTGCACTTAAAGGGAATCTTCACGATAAATTAATCGATTACCTAACTATAACGCCTTAAATTAATTTAAACTAATCAGATTCTGGCTCTCTAGATGTTTCTGTATTTGTCACGGTTCAAGGAACGAAGAATCTGTTGATGACACAAGGGTTCTATTGAGATGCGAAAACTACAGGTGAAGAGGAAAAGAAGAGGAACAGGCTCATCGCAGTCACTGTTTGGCAGGAATATATCCAGCTAGCGGCGGTACGTACCGCCAGGCAGCGGTAAGTCGTCCATGCGTTCCCATGCCCTTGTACCCATGTACCCATGCCGTAACATTATTCATTTCACATATTCGCGTATTATATCCGGCTGTTCCATAAATGCTATATCGCTGCCTGCGTAGTTCTGACCTCGTTACCCGACTGCTCTTTATGCGCGTTTCCTCTTTTAACTGCGTATCGACGTCCTTTTAATTTAAAAGATTTTGGGCCTCGCTAATCTTAAGTGTTCCTCCTTACTATAGACGGGTCTTTTTTACTCTCCGATGTTTTATAAGGCTAGAATTCGCCTCTTAAAAGGTCTTAACCTCCGCTTATAAAAGAGCGACCTTGTGTATTATTGCTATTGCACCCTTTATAAGCTAGTTAACTGCCGATAAAATCGGTATTGGATAGCTTCCTTAATAACAACGGACTCGATTTTTAACAAAATCAGTCTACGAAGTCGCCTCGGTTAAGTTATGCGGCGTTTAAGAGGCCTATAGGATGCTCGCAGCTAGAAGGCTTCCAGTAAGCAAAGATGTCGATAACTTTATATCTAGCTTTATAAGCACTTTATCCGGATTTAAAAGCACTAAACCGGCTTCCGAGAATCCAGCCCTGACGTTATTCAGTGTAAAAACCTTTATAAATGCGGCTTAGAAAACGATTAAAAACTCGGCCTTAATAATATAGTTAACAAGTGACTTTATAAACTGTTGCAGGTATAGGACTTATCCTATACCGTTCTCTATCACTACGGACTACGCTATGCACTTAACGAGAAGCTAGTCCTTTAACCGAGCCTATCCTAAAGCTCGGGCCAGCCTACCCTGGAGCACGGGCCAGCTTACCCGCAAGCATGGCCCGCTTTACCCACAAGCGTGGCGTTCGCCACGCGGAAGCTTCTGCAAGGTTCCACGAGTTTCCACGAGTTTCTACATGGCTCTCTGAAGCTCCCACGAGCCCCCATAAGGCTCCACAAACCTCTATAAGGTTCCATATGCTTCTAAGCCACGTAATCACTTACGCAATCACTTACGCGTCCTCTTCCTTGTATTACTAAGAGGATAAGGGTTTAACGGGTATAAGTAAAGGCTGAATCTCCCCTCTCTGTGTATCTAGTCTGTCCTGAAGCAAGTAAGCAAGCATACAAAATACACTCTCGTTCCTCTTGAAGAGAAGTTCCTTATTCTTCTGAGTTTCTTTATAAGAAACGACCTCCAAGATCGAAAGAGCCCTTATAAAGGGTTGCTTCCTCTTCCGATTGAACCACCACTTCTAACATATTATAAAGTCATGGCGTAAACCCTCACGTATTTAAGTCTAGTATATATTTAATAAGCGTCTTCTCTTTTAGTTCGGTCAATCGAGCTAACTTAAGGCGGTGTTACGGACGACCCGAACCAACAAGCATCTTATGGAAGCGGGTAAGCGCCCATGCAGCCAAGACCTCGCCTACTACATCACCAAGTAAGGGAGACCAGCCTCGGACAAGAGACACCAGCCCCAAGGGCAAGCCACGCCAAGGCCAGGTCACGTGATAGATCACTAGGCTTGGCACTGATCCACGGGATGGATCAGTGGGGCCACTGGTGAGCCTCCGGTACAGGATCAGTAACAATGTTAGTGAGCCAACACCAAGGGATCAGTTGGATCAGTGGTGATCCAAGGTGATCCAAGGTATCAGTGGGGGAATGAGTTGGTATATAAGTTAAAAGGATTTCCTACATAGACAGTCATTACCTTAGTGATCAATCTAAGCATCTATCTCACCCATAGATGGGAGTAACCTCAACCTTCCTTCTTATTTATTCTTTTCTGGCATCCGCTGTTAGTGCCAGCCCGCTATTTACTGCCAAATCCTTAACAACCCTCCAACGGCGACTCAACGCCAACCCAGAGGCCAGATGGACTCTGGGACCATTATCGTGATGGCTTCACCTCCTTGTGAGGACACCACCGATGAGGTGATGACGGGAAACGACTCTCCCGACCACCTTGAAGAAGCTTCCCCCACTTATACTCACAAGAGGAAGCGAACGGGGTAGAATGAGGCCCCTGCGAACGGTCCACTGCGAAACCGAAGGAAGGTCGACGACACTCGAGAAACTTCGGCGACGGAAGAAGCCGCGACTATAGTGCAAGGACACTATCCGGCTTCGGACGTACTATCCCCGATTTTGAGTGATATAGATAAACGACACAACATCCGACGATCGGTGCTTGCCAAGATTGCTCACGCCTTAGATAGTATTATCGAAGAATACCGCGACGAAGATAAGGAACTAGCTGCGGAGATCACGAAAGGTTTTACAGCGTTTCTATAGGGGAAGACCGGGGACACAATTTGCCCCCACCCGAAAGAACGCCTCCTGCCGGAGACCGGCCCGACCCGTGTGGAACCTCTCGGGGCCCCCACGCGCAGCTAGGCCGACGTCGCACGAGCGGGACAGAAACCACCGCCTCAAGACGGTGCAAACAAGCGGATCCAGCAAGCGAATCAACAAGAGGATCTCCGAGTTCTCGTGAGGATCCCAGAGGCACACCGAAACTGGGCACATGCCCAATACAACTTCGCCCTACGACAGGCCGTGTGTAAGACCCTCGACCTATCTCTAGTCGACGTCCCCGATATCTACCATACAGCTACGGGCGTCGCCGTCCGCCTAAGAAACAAAGAAACGAAGGAGATATTTCTCCGAAGGAAGGAAGAACTAGCACGAAGCCTCTAAGCTAACGCAGTCGAGGTCCCAGTTACGTGGGTTAACTATATGGTCCCCGGCTGCCCGACACGCCTTCTAAATATCTTCGGCGAGACATTCGAGACTAAAGCACTCTTACAAGATAAAGTCATTACGTAAACCGGCGTCGAGCTAGTAAGCGTGCGCTGGTCGCGACAGGAACCGATACTGGGGACGAACAAGAGATTATATATTGTCTCGTTTTTACAGAAAGTCCGTCTGTTTCGGCTCTTCGCAGCGAGCAGGCCCGCCCGTCTAATCGAGAAGCGCACACCTCCTAGTCGACACAACCCGGGATACCAAGGATACCACCCGAGCCAAGTCTGCACACAAACTGATAAATGCGAGAACTGCAGCGCCCGGCTCCCGGCAGGACATAACCACCCACAGCCGTGCCAGGAACGCCCACGATATACGAACTGCTACAGGCCAGCTCCAGCGAACCACGAGAACTGTCCGGCGAAGCCAGTGGTGAAGAAGGGCAAGTTAGTACGCCCTACACGAAATGAGCTCGCCAAGATCCGCTAGACGGGCAGCCTTCTCTACAAGACAGCCCAACCCTAAGGAACAAGCTAAGGAGACAACACACAAGAGGAATCTAGCCTAAGATTAGACACGCCTAATGTCGACAGGAACACCGTCGATATAGCTATGGAGGACCCGACTCACACACCCCCGGAAGCCCTAGGAAGACGACCTCAGTTCACCCAAGAGAACAAGACGAAGCGCAGCCAACGGAACATCCCACATATCAACTACCGCGTGCTCGACAGCATAGCTAGTATAGACTATAAATAGGGCAAGCAATTGGACGCACTCGATATACACCAGGTTAGGACAACAAGTCCTATAGGTGGCGCAGGCCAACGTGGGTAAATCGTCACCAGCCCACACGGCCTTACTACAGCAATGCTAGGAGGACCACATAGACGTGATTCTCGTGTAGGAGCCATCCGTTATAAACGACGGCAGGAACAGATTCAACTCGCACCCAGGCTATAGTGCTTACGTCCCAGTCGACCACTGGGACAGCACTTCCACCCAGCCCTGGGTCATGACTTATGTCCGGAAAGACAGCAGGCTGAAGACAAAGTTAAAGAGGCTATGGAAGACTAGAGATCTCCTATAGCTCGAGATCGACCACTTCACCTTTATTAACGTATACAGACCCCCAAACAAGCCACTAAGCTAGGTAACACGACTCCTCTTAGCCTTATAACCACCACCTAATTGTGTGGTCGCGGGGGACTTTAACGTATAGTACAACGCCTGGGACCCAGATATCCGACAAACCCAGAACGCGGGGCTCGAGATCCACGACTGGGCCGTCGCGAATGGACTCAGCTATATAGGAGAGATAGGAGTCCCGATAAACGTGGCGGGGCATACTATCGATCTAACATTCTCGAACATCCCTTTCGCTATAACGGTGGTAGACTCCAAACTCCAAACAGGGGCAGACCACGAAACGATCCGACTCTCCATTCTAAGGAACGGTCGCATATTTAGGATGCAGTATCGATACTCTATACCGGAAAATAAGCTGAAAACCTTCGCCGGCATTATCGAACTAGGTCTGCAAAGCTACACGCCACTCCCTCCGACACCTACGACAGACCAGCTGGACCTGCAGGCGACGGAGATCCTGAGCCTTTTACGAAAAGCGCTAGAAACAGTCGGGAAACAACCTATTAAAAACGGCCGTGATGCACCATAGTGGACCGACACCTATCGGGAGGCCCGGGACGCATTCCAGCGAGCAAGAAGACATTGCCAAGGGGATTGGAGACACCTTAAAGAGCGAAAACATTTCCTCGCGGTAGTGAGACAAGAGAAGCGGAGATACTGGCGGCAGCGAATCGACTCGATCCAGTCAGACGAAGACCTATATAAGGTGGTTCAATAGTATAAGCTACAGCCGGCCATTCCATCGCCCCCGCTTGTTATTGGGGACAAGACGATTGAAGACACGGAAGAGAAGGCACATGCCCTCCGTAAGGCCCTCCTAGAGCGGTTCACGGACGCCGAAGACCTCGAGGGCGACCCTCTTAAGATCCCGACAATACCGCGGCGTGCCCTTCCCTAGGACACCTATATCTCTAGAGAGGAGCTAACAGCCGCCACAATTGCGGTGAAAAGCACCTCACTAGGAGTCGATAGCATCTCGGTAAGGCTACTTAAAGCGTGCTGGTATGCCGTCTAAGAGCCGATACGATCCCTCTTCCAGGCCTGCTTACGGATTAGCCACTACCCACGCCCATTCCGAACAGCCGAGGTCGTGATATTACGGAAACCGAATAAAAAAGACCTCTTAAACCCTCGCTCCTAGCGACCAATCGCCCTCCTCTCCTGTCTTAGGAAAGGCCTCGAAAGGCTCGTCGCGAGGCGGATCGCTAACATAGCACTCCTATATAAGGTAGTCAGCCTATAATAAGCGGGCGCCTTACCGACACAAGCAGCTTCGGACCTCCTTACTTACTTAACACACGAGATTGAACACTCCTTAGAGACTAGGCGTACAGCCTCGATTCTCACCTTGGATATAAAAGGCGCATTCGACGTAACGCTTAAGAAGCGGCTTATGCTCTATATAAGACAATAGGGCTGGGTTACACCGCTAGTGAAGTTCGTGGGCTCCTTTATAAAAGAAAGACAAGTGCGGATTCGACTCGAGGATGTCACAACAGTACCACAGACGATCCAATGCGGTCTGCCATAAGGTTCCCCCGCCTCCCCCATCCTCTTCCTCCTATATATCGCAGACATCCTGCTCGAGGACATAAGACACCAATTCGGATACGCGGATAATATATGCTTGTACCGAGAAAGCAAGTCCCTCTAGGAGAACGCACGATAGCTATCGAACGACCTAAACGACGTCCTAAACTGGGGCCGAGAAAATAAGGTCACGATCGACCCGGAGAAGAGCGATCTGCTCCACTTTATATGCGGAAAGAACCCGGAGGGACTTCCGAGCGTCTCAGTAAGAGACCACGGCCTCACGGTGCACGCCTCAGAGAAGCCCGTACGATGGCTCGGCGTCTGGTTCGACCCGAAGCTTCGGTTCACGGAGCACGTGAAGAGGAAAGCAGCATAAGCGCGGAACGTCGTACGACACCTCCGGAGCCTAGCCAACACCCAGCGAGGCCCTCCGCTAAGAGCCCTCCAGAAAGCTATCTTTACCTGCGTTCTTCCCATTCTCACCTACGGGGCCGAGGCATGGTACGGGGGGCGCACGAAGACCCGAAAGATCGTTAGCAAAGAACGCAGTACGGAAGTGGCAACCCAGTAAGAAGCGCACATAGATAAGATAGACCGGGTCTTAAAAGAAGCGATACAGGCTATTCTACCTGTATAGAGGACAACGCCGACAGCCACGCTATACAGGGACGCAGGGGTCCCAACGGCACGAATCGCACTAAAAGCGGCGTTCTATCACTTCGGACAGCGGCTCCAGTCGGTAGACAAGGACCACATACTAACAGCGCGAACAGCACTACGGCCCTACCCACCAGGCTGCTACTACAGCTCTCTACAGCCAGCACAGACTAGACTCCAGAGAGCAGCCAGACTCCTGCCTAGTTGTCCGCGGCCACAGTACCTCCTAAGGAGATACACACCAGTGCAGGAGCCGCCGAAAGACAAAAAGACAGCGGCGAAGGACTTTGCAACGTGGTAGTCGAAGCTTCTCGATACCCACCTCATAGTCTTCTCGGACGGGTCGAAAGGACCTAACGGGGCTGTCAGCTGGGGCTTTGCTATCTATAGAAACGGACGGAAACTGTACCAAGATAAAGGACGACTGGGCCTTGCTGACGTCTTTAACGGAGAAGCCGTCGGAGCGTGGCAAGGTCTACGTCGAGCTTATCGGGTGGACCCAGGCGCGACAATCCACGTCTGCTTAGATAATACGTCGGTCATTCGGGGCCTCACAGGAAACGCGCCGAAAAGCTCACAAGAGGCCTTCCTCGCCTTCTAAGAGCTAGCAACGATTGCCGACGTCCATGTTCGATAAGTGCCAGGCCACAAAGGGATCCAAGGTAACGAGGAGGCCGACAGGCTTGCGAAGGAAGGAGCAGCGCTGCCCACAAGCGCCCCTTCCCAGGCTACCTACGCGGGCGTAAAGAGACTCCGAAAGACGATCGTTAAGGACTAGTTCGCAAAGTGGTAGGAGGAAGCCTCCTAAGGCTGCAAACGCTACCGAAAACTTAGATTTACTATAGCAACTCTCAAGACACTAAAGGAGCTAGATCTCCCTAAACGAACACTCCATAACTTTCTTGCACTCCGGTTAAGGCACGGAGACTTCGACTGGTACCATAAGAAGTTACAATATAGGCGGTACAATCGATACGCGTGCCAATTGCTACGAACACCAGAGCACCTAATCTACTGCCGTAAAACACGAAAGCACCGGGCCCGATGGCCAAAGTTCGACCCCAAACCGGAAACCTTATAAGTATACTGGCAAAGGCTGATACACAGCCCAGAGCAGTTTCAACTCTTTACTTCCTTAACAAAGTACTACAAGGACATATGCCCACTATCGACAGGCAGTAGAGGTCACTCTACGTAAGGCAATAGCCACCCAGACAGAACCAGCGCTGGGAACAAACTCGCACGGAGGAGTGATGGAGACGGCTAGACTAAAAGATTGCCATTAGGCTCGATATGCGGGATATCTAGATATGTAGATAGACTCTCGCACGCCAGATGCCCCCTGGGAGGCGGGACATTGTCCCAACACGGCGATAAATACAAAGAAGAAGAAGAAGATGGGAGTAACCTCCTAACGACCTATTGTGAAGTTCAGACCAGTTACCCAGTCAAGCACCCTCAGTCATTCAGTTATCCAGCAACCAGTGTTTAAGCTAGACAGACGCTCTCTGTCCCTGATTGTACAAACCCTACGTCACGCAGTACTTAGGTATAGCGCTTCGTTACAGGCGGGTATCTTACTTAGCGTGTGTGCCGGCTATTCTTCGACGTTGGATAATTTCCAGGACGTTATAGATTATTATAGCGGCTCGGCGAGTTAAATAAGGGTCTTTCTGAAGTGCTTGAATAGCAAGAACTATCTGACCCTCTTTAGATACGTTCTCCATGTTTATTTGTGGAGATGTAGTGTCTCAAAGTTGAAGTAAAGAATTTCAGCTGGAAGTGCGCCACTCACCTGCCTGCGGCACTTACCCGACACCCACGTTATAGTAAATGCTTATAGTATAAAACTTAGATATAGTAATTATAAATATAATAATTATAATTAAATATTAATTGAAAAAGATATAAAGTATTAATTGTAAGGGAGGAGGCGCTGGAGAGGTGCATCCGCAGGCTGGTCACCTGACCTGCGGTACAGACCCACCGGCAGCCTACTAGCGAGGAGCGGGCGCACTGCTGGCGCCCGACCTGAACTTGGATTCTGCAAGAATCAGTCTTGCAGTGGAATTGAGCCTGTGTCACGGGGTGGACCGTGACAGACCATACCGGCACAGGGCAGCCTCTGAGACATCCTAAACTGGCTACGGATTAGTCGTCCCGTGATGGAGTTCTGTCAAGACCGCTCGGTACGGACCTCCGTTGGGGATTTAGATAAGAAGTCTGCGACCGAGAAGACTTCAGTTGTAGCTCTTCAAGCTACGTCCTGTCCACTAAGCCTGACCTGTACCGACAGAATAGGAACCTGGACCTGTAGTATAGAACCTGAATCGACTCTGTTATCCACCTGCCTGCCCGCTCCTTGACAGCCTGCCCTTCGCTACCCTATACCTGACGGTGCCACTGTGATTCCTTCGGATCCTTACATTAATATAACATTATAAAAATACCTTTTTATTGAGTTTTGAAAGGACATCAGATATATTGATTAGTAATTATAACTTGCATCTACTACTAAGCTAGTAGTGTAAATCAGAGCCGTTCTTTTACGACCCTTGCGCCGACCTGCATTTATGACCTGGCAGGCACCTACGGCCAACCGAACGCCCCACTTCCGGGGACAGCACCGCCATAAGACGACAAAGAAGCCACAATCACAAACAGTAAAACAGACCCCCAGAAGGGACTAAGATTGCTGTGCCTAAACCCCGACACCCACCAACGGATCACCCGGTCTTGGCAGTGATCCGGGATCACTAAGGGTCCCCCGTGAACTACAGTGATCAATCTAAGCATGTATCTGACCTATAGGTGGGAGTAATCTCCTAACGACTCTATCGTGAAGATCAGTTACCCGCATCCGCATCCTTGTCAATCAGTTACTCAGTCAACCCCCTTGTCGTCAAACCAAGATCAGTGTTCAGGATAGCAAGTTGGACTTGCTTTACAGACGCTCTCTAGCTTGATTAGTACAAACCCTACGTATTGCCATACGAAGGTATAGCGTTCGTTACACGTTCGTCCTTTACGCGATCGAGTAGTAAAAAATTGCCATCTCAAAGCTTAACTCTCACGTTCGAAGAGAAACTCGACACGGAAGCCCGTCGGCCGGGTGAGCTCCGCCTCCCCCCTTCTCGGCCTGATACGCCCGCTCGCCGTCGACCGTCTTCATGCTGGGGCCGGGGCGCCGGGCGTCCCACTCGGGATAGGCGGGCACGATGTCGAACTCGCGCAGCGTCAGGACGAGCGCGATGCGCAGCTCCAACATCGCCAGGGACTGGCCGATGCAGTTGCGCGGCCCGGCCTCGAACGCGCGCCACGAGCCCTTTCCGGGGGCGGGCGGCCCGTCGTTGCCGTCCCGTTTCCCGTCGTCGTCGTTGTCGTGCAGCCAGCGCTCCGGCCGGAACTCGTGCGCCGTGTCCCCCCACGCCCTCGGGTTGCGGTGCACGCCCACCGTCAGCGACCAGACGTAGCACCCCTCGGTGGGACAGCGCCGGTTGTTGTCGTCGAAGAGGTCGGCGCCGGCCCTCCCCTGGCGGAGGGACGCCGACGGCGGGAAAAGCCGCAGGGCCTCCCGGATCACGGCCGTGGTGTAGGGGAGCAAGTTGAGTTTGTGTGGGCTTTCATTGATGATGCGACCGGCGTCGCCGATTTCGGACCCCAGGACACGGGTGTGCTCTTCGCGCACTTTCTTGAGCGCCTTTTCGTCTTTTCCTAGGAGGTAGAAACAGTAAAGAAGGGTACTGCTCGTGGTATCGCGGCCTGCGAACAAGAAGAGTCGCAGTTGCGACGTCACCATGCTTCTGAAAGAAGCTATCGATGCGCTTCTCGAAGCACCAGCCTGTTTCTGTTCTGCCAGAAACTGCCTCAGCACCATTGACATGACGGACTTTTGGCCCGGGGATCTCTTGCTGCCGAGATCGGCCGATGGGGGCTTTTCAAGCTCGTCGAGTCTCTTATCGATCTCGGCATTGATGAAAGTATCCATGCGGCGGGAATTCCACCACAGGACCAGCGGGCGGATGGTGAGATAACGCCGCAGTGGGTTCAAAGTCGTGCCGAAGGATGTCCATTCGATCTGCCGCTGCAGTGCGGAGGCCAACAGGCTGGGACGTGTCTGGCATCGAAGTTGCGTATCGCTTGGTCCCAAACGTCAGTTCTCGGCACATGGCGCCGTCTCGGGGCAATACTTACAGGGCTATGGATGCAATGAGATCAACCGTAAGGCGCAGCGTGAGCGGCTCCAGCTGAAAAAAGCCTCCCTTCGTGGCCTGCTCTCTTAACAGCCCGCAGAATACTTGGATTTCCTCAACAACCAACGGAGCGAGTTGAAACAAATAGTTGGGGCTAAAACCGGGGTTGAACAGGTTTCGCCATTGCTTCCAGGCATCGCCACCCAGGGTCATCAGGCTCGGCCCTCCCGTGATGGTATCGAGAGGGCCGCGCAGGATATCCGGCTTGGACAGGTTGAGCGCCTGGACCTGCGAGGCGACGCCGGGGGACGTGACGACGGCCCAGGTGCCGCTGAAAGGCCAAAGATTGATATAGAAGATGCCACCTGGGAACTGCTCCGAGATCCTGCGCATCACCGTGTGCATCGTGGCTCGACGCGGCAGGGCACCGCTCGCCGCTTTGACTGTGCCGAGATGCCCCGTGGCAAAGCTAAAGGGCGGCATGGGCTGCTCTCGTGTCAGTCCCCGGGTCGGACTACGGAGCGCTCGGGAAGAAACAAACTAGGCCTGCCTCTCGAAGGCGTTGGACACCACGCCGTGCATGATAAAACTTGACCAGAAATCGTGCCAACAGGCCCGCGAGGCAGCAGAAGATGAGCGTGGCCAGATGCATGATGTCAACGATTGCAATTTCGTCGCTTGGCGAGGACGAGGAAGTACGTGCTTGCCGCTGCGAAGGAGTTTGCACAGTTCCAGCCGCGTAGAGGAATACGCGGAGGGGATACGGCCAAGCGAGCAACGCGACTATAAGATACAACGGTGCATCCGCCCGTCAACAGCGCCTTTCTCCGACGTGCACTCGCCACTCTCGAACCGACACACTCACCGAACCGATTGCCCGTCTCATTGGCCCTCCACCATGGCCTCAGCCGAGCCCTATTCGATTGTGGTTTTTGTCAAGCGCAAAGCGACACTCTCGCCCTCCGAGTTCATGCAGCACTGGGAGAACGTGCATGTACCCCTGCTCAGGCGGCTTGGCGGCTCCCGCTTCCCCCTCTTGCACACTCGGCACTACATTGGCCCAGCGCTGCACCCCGCACCCGCCCAAGATTCGCTCACCGAAGCGGGGCGCTTCGACGCCTTCGCCGTCATCACGTTCGGCAGCGAAGCCGCCTTCCGCGACTTTGTCCCCGTCATGTCGCTCCCCGAGGTGCTCGAGGACGAGAAGAATTTCACCGAGCCCGAACGCATGAGGGCCGAGACCCTCGTGGCCGTCAGGTCGGCTGGTGCGGGTACGGGAGAGCGTCCGGCGCTGGGCTAGGAAGAGGCGGTTGCGCCCTCGCGGAGACCGGGGACGAAGGGCTGGTATATTAAAGAGGGCGGCGGATGGAAAGCGAGCCGGAACCAATCATGAGCCACATCGAGAGATTGACAGCGACCTACTGCCATAGAATCCACCGTCTCCCTTCACCATGTCCCGACCGTTTGGCACCCTGTACACGCGTCCAGTATGTGATGGCATGGTGGCGGACGCGGACGTTGGTCAGCTGACTGGGCACCCGTGACACAGTACAACCCCCGGACCCCGGCCATCCTCGCCGCCGCCAGGGACAACCAGCTGGAGCTGGAGCTCGAGACGGTCGCGTCATCGTCGGAGGCTTCGGATGCGTACCGCGCGCTCAACCCGCTGGCCAAGGTGCCCACATTCGTCGGGGCCGACGGCTATGTGGTCTACGAGTGCATCGCCGTGGCCATCTACGGTACGCTTTCCCCCTCGGCTCGGTTACTAGTGGCGTCCGCTCACGTTGTGGCTTGTACAGTGACATCGCAAAACCCCGCCACGACGCTTCTTGGCGCCGACAAGCAACAGTACGCGTCGGTCCTCCAGTGGATGTCGTTTGCCAACAGCGCCATCCTCCCCGCCCTTGGCGACTGGTTCAACCCGTTGATTGGAAGACAAGCCTTTGTGCTCGCCCACATCGAGCGCGCCAAGGAGGCCACCCTGCAGGCGCTGCAGGTCCTGGAGGAGCACCTTCGCACAGCGAAGACGGGCTTCCTGGTGGGCGACCGGCTCTCGCTGGCCGACCTCTTCGTCGTCGGCGTCGTCGCCGGCGCCTTCCGCTGCTTCCTGGACGGGGGCTGGAGGGAGTCGCACCCCGCATGCACGGCCTGGTTCACCGCCGTGCACGCGCTGCCCATCTACAGTCAGGTGGCCGGCCTGCCGGTGTTAGCCGAGGCCGAAATGCCGATGACGGCTCCGGAGCCCCGCCACCAGGGCTAGGAAGAGACGCCGAGGGTACGTCACAGACACAGGAGAGGATATGGGACGGCGCCGAGGGATAGATAAACAGTGGACGGTGAAGTGTCGACAAAGTTGAAACAGCATTAGAGCACAACCCTCTAGACGTCTAGAAGTAAAGAGAGCCCATTCACCTCCTTATCCTGTAGCCGTGGCGATCGAGCGGACGGGCGCGGCCGATGGCTAAGGGGTACATAAGAGGAATTGTTAGGAAGCGGTGATCCCCTCTGCCACCACGCCCTACCAAACCGTCACCATCAAAGGCCAGGGAAGGTTTCGCTTCTTACGACAGGTCAGCGAACCAGTCGACGTATATCCAGTAGGCCTTCTTGGAGGGCGAAGCGGCAACCAGCGAGACAGGAGCCCGAGTAACCGTGGCCGCCGCGGGTCGGGAAGCGCGGGTCTATCTCCCTCTAAAAGCGATCTTGGATACGCGCTACAGTAGGGACTTACCACGCCTATGGTGCGACAACGAAGCCATGCTAGAGACTTCCCAAGTTATGAGACGCCTAACAACATCGAAACCTGTCGGCCGACAGTACCGGTATACGGTGCCTCCTCGCTAGTCTGGCTAGAAGATGTTTCGTAGATGCCTGCCAGAGAAATCCGTATTCTTTAAACTAGGTAATGTGAAAATACGATCGTAGACTACGCAGGTCTACCGTCGTCCCCATTCCTCTTCTGTTTTTAATAGCCGTTTTCGGGTCTGAACCATCATCGTCCGCATTTTCTTCGTTTCGTTTGACCTTTTTGCGCTTAAGAGCCGGCGTGCGTTGTCCCCAACTGGGTTCGAAGTCTGCGCGAGTAAGGGTTGGTAATTATTATTATTGTTCTTACACCTAGCGACCTATCTAGGCCATGAGGACCCCCTGCGCATCTTAGCCTAGGAAAACCGTTCCGGGCTGACGTCCGGCCGGGTGAAAAACCTAGGTTCCGCTGCGTCGTACCGCTTCTATCTACTCTTTGACCTGCCATACCGAGATCGGGCTTAGCGCGCCCGCTTCCTAGCTGATAAGTTGATTCGCTAGCTAGAACATATCCAGCCTTCCGGAGCGGAGTAGCCATTTTGCGATAATTCCTGCTTTTCCTGGGGTGTCGAGCATCCTGTCCGTGTCTATCGGTCCTCTTAGAGCTTGGACGAGATGCTCTCGTCTTTCTCTTTCGCGTGGGCAGAAAACGAGGATATGCCGGACGGTCTCCCTGCCTTGACCGCAGACGCACCAGGGGCTGTCGAAGCCTATGACCCTACGCTTAAAAAGGAAGTCTCGCAGCCCAATTTTGCCAGTCCTCGCTTAGATAAGGATGGAGCTCTCCGCTTTATAGAGTCCCTTATGGAGCTTAAGGACGTGCTTATCTGGCGGCATCTTAGTTGCTGCCGGGATTCGTGCTATTCGATTTTGCTGCGCTTGTTGCTATCTTTAAAGCCAGTCTCTCTCCTCAGCTTTATGTGCTGAGTCTCCAGCTAGCCATTCGTTTAGCCACCTCTTACGATCGGGAGCGTCGGGGCCTTTCGGTTTGCGCCGGCGAGTCGGTCTTATTAGGATCCATCTAGCTGCGCTATTGCATCTCGCTTGGATAAGTGATGCGATACGCGGCTGTTGGAGCCTCTCTTCCGATGCCGCCACCCTTCTGTTGAGCCACGTGTTTAAGGGGGACACGTAAGCTTCCGTTTTTAATACTGCGGTGGCCGTGGCTTTGAAAGCTCCTGTGACCTTTCGGAGGCACTCTATCTGGACGTCGTTGAGTGCCTTGGCTCTATTTTTCGAGATCTGGCGGTGCCACTCTGAAGCTCTATAGCCTATCGTAGACCGTACGACGGCTGTATAGACTTAGCGGGCTCGCTGGAGAGACGCGCCCCATGTTAAGCCGGCTATCCGGTCTAGAGCATAGATTTGCGTCGCTATCTTCTTTAATATCGATTGGATATGGACGTCCCAGCGGAGACGTCTATCCACCTGGATACCAAGGACGCGGCAGGAGTCTTCTAGTTCGATTTCGTGACCTTCTAAGGCTATCTTCGTGTCCGGACCTTTACGTTTTCGAGAGAAATGGACTAGGTGATATTTCTAGACTGCGAAGGTTATGCTGTGGCTGACTGCCCATTCTTTGCAGACCCTATAAGCGGCTTTTAGCCGCTCGTAGGTCTGCTTTAGGTTTAAGCCGAAGCCCACGAGGTTTGTGTCGTCTATAAAGGCTATAGTAGCTATCCCCGGTATAGCGCGGAGAGCCTTATAGAGACCGGCTGTATACAGGCAGAAGAGGATAGGCGATAGGGGTGAGCCTTGCGGGACGCTTGCCGGGACTGGGATCTCGTCCGATTCCTGGCTATCGAAGAGTAGCATAGTGGACCGGTTAAATAGGAAGCTTCGGATCCAGCTGATAGTCTATATAGGGACCCTTAGCGCTCGTAGGTTAGCGAGGAGCCTTCTATAGTCGACGGAGTCGAAAGCGCCTAAGATATCCAGCGATAAAAGGGTTGCTGCGCCTCCATGTTTCCAGGCTATGCGGACTAGGTCCGTTAGCAACTGTAAAGCCGTTTCTATAAAGCGGCCTTTCCGGTTGCCCATCTGTTCGTCCGGGAGCAGTCCATTCTCTTCGGTAAAGCTAGCTAGCCGTTGCGCTAGTAAGCTCTCGATCGCTTTCCCTATAGTGTTAAGTAGCGCGATAGGTCTCTATCCGCCGGCTTGGTGATACTCGTTTGGCTGCTTTCCTGGCTTCCGGAGGATGACGGTGACTGCTTTCCGGAACGCTCTTGGATAGTATCCTATATACCAGCACGCTTCCGCTAGGGAGGCTAAGGCCTGGAAGAGGGGCTTTCCTAAGCGTTTAAGGAATCCGTTCGGAAGCTGGTCCGGTCCAGGTGCCTTCCACTGGCCTGCCTTAGTAAGGACGTCTTGGACTTATTCTGTTGTCACCTTGCTGTCCATATCGAGAGGCACTGCGAGCCGGTTCGTTATTCGGAAGCCGGTGTACGTAGCCTTAGGGAGGGGGTAGAACCTCTCTCGGAAGGCCTCTGTTTTCTCCTTATAGGTCGTTGCTTCGCCACGCGGTATGTAGAGTGTAGGGACTGCCGAGGGTAACGGCGGTGCTGCTCCTTCCGTTCTTGCCTATCTCGCGATATTCCAGACGCCAGCTGGCTGGCTAGAGGCCTCGTGGAGCATATATCTCCAGGACGCCGTCTTGGCTTCTCGGATTGCTTTCTTCTTTAAGAGAGTTGACTGCCGGAGGGCTCGCTAAGCTACGTCCGTCCTATCGGAAAGCCATATCTGCTAAGCTCTTCGCTCCTTCTTTATAGCTTCTTCTGTCTCGCGGTTCCACCAGGTTTTGCCTCTCCTTTTAGAGTAGCGGAGGGGGGCAACTAAGTCGGCTATCCGAGTTAGCTCCTTAGTTAACGTTTCAGTGTAGCTATCGATTTCTTCTGGTGTCTCGAGTCGCCCTGGCTGTGGTAGGTGTGCCGCTTCTACCTTCGCCTAGTTATAGTCAGCTGTTTTCCAGCTGCGTCGTGGCCTGTCTTGGCGGTCTATATAGAGTCCAGCCACGCGTATCACCTAGGGGAGGTGATCGGATCCAGCAAATGGGGCATACCCGTTGTAGGCAGCTCGGAGATCGTCCGTGGCCCACGCTAAGTCGATCGTGGAGTCCATACACCTTCTTCGAGTCCATTTCGGTGTTCCAGGGGGGGTGATCAGCTGGAGTCTCCAGGATTCTGCTAGCTGGAGCAGCTTGTTGGCTGCATTATGGGGTCGGACGTTGTATCCTCCCCAGACGGGGTGGTGGACGTTGAAGTCTCCTATAAGGACTGTTCGTCTTGGCTGGGGTTCGGCATAGAGGGCTTCGATAGCGGGTAGGTCCAATCTGCTGGTGAACCCAGGGGGAGGCGAGTATATGCAGACAACCGTTATAGGACCGTCTGGTAGTTAGATTGTGATACGACACCTATTTAGCTGCGCCTCGTATGTCCACTGTGTTAGGGTATACTTCTTATTAATGTAGATGCATACCCTACCTCCCTCGATCGCGTAAAGTAGGTGGTATAGAGAGGATCTTAGGCAGTAGGTGGTCGGCATATTTGGGTTTCGCCAGGGCTCTTAGATAGCTAGGACGTCGTACTCTTCGGAGATGGCATCAACTGCTAGGATCTATACTTTCTTGCTTTTCTACGTGTTCTAGTGTAGGATCCTTAGCGCTGTTATAGTCGAGCGTGGATGCTGTTTAATGTTGACTCCGGTGTTTCGATGTCTATGTCGTCTATCTCTTCGTGGGTTCTGCTGCGGGCTCTGCTAGTGCTTCTAGTACGGCAGCTGGTTGCTCGACGCTTCCGCGGCTGTACTGTCTGCCAGTCTTCGGCTGTTGGCTTAGGGGGTTCTTACGAGGGCAGTGCGAATCCCTTCGGTCTCGTGATATAAGCAGCCTTAGCGATCTGGACCTGCTCTTGGCGGACTGGACACTCCTTAAACTACGTAGTGTGTGGTCCTCGGTATGCTGGACAGCAGTACCGGGTCTTATTCTCGGCTTCTAGGCATTCTTTATCGTCATGCTTTGTTGAAGAGCAGAGCCCGCACCTACGTGCGTGGCGGCGAACATAGGCGATATATCTATAACGGTAGCAGTGGTAGCATTACTTAAGCTGGGCTCCTTCGGCGAAGGGTTCGCATGGATAGTAGCTATACTGCCAAATAAGGCCGTCTCGATATAGCTGTTCCGCTTGTTGAACCGTGGGTACTGCAATATATAGGGCCGTGACCTTCTTAGACGAGTTCTTGGCGTTGCGAGGGAGCTTGGCCTCCAGGACGTCGATAGGGCCGCCGGGCTGGTTCCGGAGTTGGACTTCTAGCTGCCCTTAGTTCGTCTCTATGGCCTCCTTATTAATGCCATGGGCCACCACCAGGATCTTTCTCTTCTAGATAGAGGCGTTCTCTCCGAAGGCCTCGGCGGTCCAGGCTAGGTCGGCCTCTAGGGCCTGTTTCTTTGCTGTTGATTTGCAGGTGACCGCGTAATCTCCGCTAGGGAGCTTCCTGGCTGCCACTGCTGCCTCTCTGCCTATTGCTACGTTAACTTTCCGTACGATCTCTTCGTAGGTGCGGCCTTCAGTTCCCGCGGCCTTAACCGTGACCTCCCGTTCGTGTCGAGGAGGCAGTGTCTTGGCTACCTGAGGAGCCCTAAGTGTAGGAGCGGCGGTAAGGGTAATAGCGGCTGCAGCGTATATCTTAGGAGCTTTAATTTCCTTATGGATAGCCTGGAGCGCGTTCTTGATATTATCGATGCGTCTTTCGATATTGGTCTGGCTATCTGGTTCCTTGGCTGCCGCCTCTAGGACCGGGATGGCGGCTTGTATGGCTGCGACCAAGGTCGCAGCGTCGGAGTCACCGGCTAGGAAGCGTTTAAGGCGGTTTACAGTACCGCGTATAGCTTCTGGACTGCGTCCAGGTGTAGTGTTGCTGCTTGGCGATGGCGTTCGCGAGTCTGGAGGCGACGGCTCAGGCGGTGGGGCGGCCTGTTGGCGGCTCCCACCACCCGCGTTTTGTTTCACTGGTGGTGGATCGACCATTTCTAGGGTAAATGAGGCCCTAGGAACAGTTTCCGGGCTATCCGGTAGGTTTTAGAGTCGTGGTTGTGAAGTTATCGCCGTGTGGGGTCAGTTTCGAAAAGTTTTTCCAATTGACGAGGTGATGTGAGAAAGTGGTATTGACGGCGGCGAAACACGTCTCGCTCAGAATAGACGCTCACGGGGAAAGATGCAGTCGACGAACTACTGAGTTGCTGCTGGCGTGCCGAGCAGAAGTCGTGCGACAACATAAAACCGCAGCCGAAACCCGTCCGCCGTACGTTCAGTTGCTAAAGAGATGGCATAATTCTAGAAGACCCTTCCACGTCCTCCCCACGCCATATGAAGCTTTACCTGGGCTTGCCAGAAAGTAGCCGTTGAAAGCTCGCCGGTCAAATGCACCGGTAGGAAGAACACCGGCTTCGCCTCCCGGCCTGAGTGTGCTCGAATCGTTTCTAGTATTGTCTAGCCGTGTAAGCTGGCTGGCTCGGGATGCCCGATGTGATATGCCCCTAGCTTGAAATACCGAGCTGCTTCATAAGGCAACTCCAGCGCATAATTGAACATGATTAAAACCATGTAGGTATAGTACTACTGTGCTGTGGGCTTATGTATCTGAACCAACTTTCAACCAAAAAAAACTTCTCGAAACCAAAAAAAAAAAAAAAAAAAAAAAACTTTTTCGAAACCGACCCCACATGGCGATAACTTCACAACCACGACTCTATAAGCTACCGGATAGCCCGGAAACCGTTACTAGGGCTTTATTTAGCCTAGAAATGGTCGATTCTCCACCCTCGAGGCAAAGCGCGGGTGGTGGGAGCCGCCATAGGCCCGCCCCACCCCCCGAGCCGTCACCTCCGGACTTAAGAACACTATCGCCAGACAGCATTACAGCACTTGGACGCAGTCCAGAGGATATACGCAGCACTATAGACGACTTCAAACGCTTCCTAGCTGGTGAAGTCAACATTGTGGCCTTGGCTGCAGCAGTTTAAGCCGCTATTCCGGTTTTAAAGACGGCGGCTAAGGAACCGGACAACCAGCCCAGCGTCGAAAGACGTATCAACGCTATCGAGAACACGCTGTAAGCTATCTATAAGGAAATTAAAGCTCCTAAGATGTACACTGCAGCTGCTACTGCCCCTACCGCCGCCCCGGCGCCTAGGGCCCCCCAGGTAGCCAAGACTCTGCCTCCTCGACACGAACGGGAGGTAACGGTTAAGGCCGCAGGAACTGAAGGCCGCACCTACAAAGAGATCGTGCGAAAAGTTAACGCAGCAACAAGTAAAGAGACAGCAATAGCCGCACGGAAGCTTCCTAGCAGAGACTATGCTATTACCTACAAGACAGCAGAAGAGAAGCGACAACTGGAAACTGACCAGGCCTGGACCACCGAGGCCTTCGGAGAGAACGCCTCTATCCAGAAGAGAAAGATCCTAGTAGTGGCCCATGGCATTAACAAGGAGGCTATAGAAACGAACTAAGGGCAGCTAGAAGTCCAACTCCGGAACCAGCCCGGCGGCCCTATCGACGTCCTGGAGGCCAAGCTCCCTCGCAACGCTAAGACCTCGTCTAGGAAGATCACGGCCCTATATATTGCAGTACCCACGGTCCAACAAGCGGAACAGCTATGCCGAGACGGCCTTATATGGCAGTATGGCTACTATCTATGCGAGCCCTTCGCTAAAGGAGCATAGCTTAAGCAATGTTACCACTGCTACCGTTATAGATATATCGCCTATGTCTGCCGCCACGCACGTAGGTGCGGGCTCTGCTCTTCAACAAAGCATGACGATAAAGAATGCCTAGAAGCCGAGAATAAGACCCGGTACTGCTGTCCAGCATACCGAGGACCACACACTACGTAGTTTAAGGAGTGTCCAGTCCGCCAAGAGCAGGTCCAGATCGCTAAGGCTGCTTATATCACGAGACCGAAGGGATTCGCACTGCCCTCGTAAGAACCCCCTAAGCCAACAGCCGAAGACTGGCAGACAGTACAGCCGCGGAAGCGTCGAGCAACCAGCTGCCGTACTAGAAGCACTAGCAGAGCCCGCAGCAGAACCCACGAAGAGATAGACGACATAGACATCGAAACACCGGAGTCAACATTAAACAGCATCCACGCTCGACTATGACAGCGCTAAGGATCCTACACTAGAACACGTAGAAAAGCAAGAAAGTATAGATCCTAGCAGTTGATGCCATCTCTAAAGAGTACGACGTCCTAGCTATCTAAGAGCCCTAGCGAAACCCAAATATGCCGACCACCTACTGCCTAAGATCCTCTCTATACCACCTACTTTACGCGATCGAGGGAGGTAGGGTATGCATTTACATTAATAAGAAGTATACCCTAACACAGTGGCCATACGAGGCGCAGCTAAATAGGTGTCGTATCACAATCTAACTACCAGACGGTCCTATAACGGTTATCTGCATATACTCGCCTCCCCCTGGGTCCACTAGCAGATCGGACCTGCCAGCTATCGAAGCCCTCTATACCGAACCCCAGCTAAGACGAACAGTCCTTATAGGAGACTTTAACGTCCACCACCCTGTCTGGGGAGGACACAACGTCCGACCCTATAAGGCAGCTAATAAGCTACTCCAGCTAGCAGAATCCTGGAGACTCCAGCTGATCACACCCCCTGGAACACCGACATGGACTCGAAGAGGGTGCATGGACTCCACGATCGACTTAGCGTGGGCCACGGACGATCTCCGAGCTGCCTACGACGGGTATGCCCCATTTGCTGGATCCGATCACCTCCCCTAGGTGATACGCATAGCTGGACCCTATACAGACCGCCAAGACAGGCCACGACACAGCTGGAAAACAGCTGACTATAACCAGGCGAAGGCAGAAGCAGCACACCTACCACAGCCAGGGCGACTCGAGACACTAGAAGAAATCGATAGCTACACTGAAACGTTAACTAAGGAGCTAACTCGGATAGCCGACTTAGTTGCCCCCCTCCGCTACTCTAAAAGGAGAGGCAAAACCTGGTGGAACCGCGAGACAGAAGAAGCTATAAAGAAGGAGCGAAGAGCTTAGCAGATATGGCTTTCCGATAGGACAGACGTAGCTTGGCGAGCCCTCCGGCAGTCAACTCTTTTAAAAAAGAAAGCAATCCGAGAAGCCAAGACGGCGTCCTGGAGACATATGCTCCACAAGGCGTCTAGCTAGCCAGCTGGCATCTGGAATATTGCGAGATAGGTAAGAACGGAAGGAGCAGCACCGCTGTTACCCCTACACTCTACATACCGCGTGGCGAAGCAACGACCCATAAGGAGAAAACAGAGGCCTTCCGAAAGAGGTTCTATCCCCTCCCTAAGGCCACGTACACCGGCTTCCGAATAACGAACCGGCTCGCAGCGCCTCTCGATATGGACAGCAACGTGACAGCAGAACAAGTCCAAGATGTCCTTACTAAGGCAGGCCAGTGGAAGGCACCTGGACCAGACCAGCTTCCGAACGGATTCCTTAAACGCCTAGGAAAGCCCCTCTTCCAGGCCTTGGCCTCCCTAGCGGAAGCGTGCTGGCATATAGGATACTATCCAAGAGCGTTCCGGAAAGCAGTCACCGTTATCCTCCGGAAGCCAGGAAAGCAGCCAAACGAGTATCACCAAGCCGGCAGATGGAGACCTATTGCGCTGCTTAACACCATAGGGAAAGCGATCGAGAGCCTACTAACGCAACGGCTAGCTAGCTTTACCAAAGAGAACGGACTGCTCCCGGACGAACAGATGGGCAACTGGAAAGGCCGCTCCATAGAAACGGCCTTGCGGTTGCTAACGGACCTAGTCCGCACAGCCTGGAAATATAGAGGCGCAGCAACCCTTCTATCGCTAAATATTTCGGGCGCTTTCGACTCGGTCGACTATGGAAGGCTTCTCGCTAACCTGCGAGCACTAAGGGTCCCTATATAGACTATCAGCTGGATCCGAAGCTTCCTATTTAACCGGTCCACGACGCTATTCTTCGACGGCTAAGAATCGGACGAGATCCTAGTCCCGGCAGGCGTCCCGCAGGGCTCACCTCTGTCGCCTATCCTCTTCTGCCTCTATACAGCCGGCCTTTATAAGGCTCTCCGCGCCGTACCAGGAAAGCTACTATAGCCTTCGTAGACGACACGAACCTCGTGGGCTTCGGTTTAAACCCCGAGCAGACCTGCGAGCGGCTGGAAGCCGCTCACAGGATCTGTAAGGAATGGGCAGTCAGCCACGGCATGACCTTTGCAGTCCAGAAATATCACCTAGTCCACTTCTCTCGAAGACGGAAAGGTCCGGACACGAAGATAGCCTTAGAAGGCCACGAAATCGAACCAGAAGACTCCTGCCGCGTCCTTGGCATCCAGGTGGATAGACGTCTCCGCTGGGACGTCCACATCCAGTCGATATCGAAGAAGATGGCAACGCAGGTCTATGCTCTAGATCGGATAGCCGGCTCGACATAGGGCGCGTCTCTCTAGCGAGCCCGCCAAGTCTATACAGCCGTCGTACGGTCTGCAATAGGCTATGGAGCTTCAGAGTGGCACCGCCAGATCTCGAAAAATAGAGCCAAGGCACTTAACGACGTCCAGACAGAGTGCCTCCGAAAGGTCACAGGAGCTTTCAAAGCCACGGCTACCGCAGTACTAGAAACGGAAGCTTACGTGTCCCCCTTAGACACGTGGCTCAACAGAAGGGTGGCGGCATTGGAAGAGAGGCTCTAACAGCCGCGTATCGCATCACTCATCCAAGCGAGATGCGAAAGCGCAGCTAGATGGATCCTAACAAGACCGACTCGCTGGCGCAGACCGAAAGGCCCCGACGCTCCCGATCGTAAGAGGTGGCTAGACAAATGGCTAGCTGGAGACTCAGTATATAAGGCTGAGGAGAGAGACTGGCTTCAAAGATGGCAACAAGCGCAGTAAAATCGAACAGCACGAACCCCAGCAGCAACTAAGATGCCGCCAGATAAGCACGTCCTCAAGCTCTATAAGGGACTCCATAAGGCCGAGAGCTCCATCCTCGTCCAAGCGAGGACTGGCAAGATTGGGCTACGAGACTTCCTTTTTAAGCGTAGGGTCCCAGGCTTCGATAGCCCTTAGTGCGTTTGCGGTCAGGGCAGGGAGACCGTCTGGCATATCCTCGTTTTCTGCCCACGGGAAAGAGAAAGACGAGAGCATCTCGTCCAAGCTCTAGGAGAACCGATAGACACGGACAGGATGCTCAACACCCCAGGAAAAGCAGGAATCATTGCAAGATGGCTACTCCGCTCCGGAAGGCTGGACATGTTCCAGCTAGCGAATCAACTTATCAGCTAGGAAGCGGGCGCGCTGAGCCCGATCTCGGTATGGCAGGTCAAAGAGCAGATAGAAGCGGTGCGACGCAGCAGAACCTAGGTTTTTCACCCGGCCGGACGTCAGCCCGGAACGGTTTTCCTAGGCTAAGATGCGCAGGGGGTCCTCATGGCCTAGATAGGTCGCTAGGTGTAAGAACAATAATAATAATAATAATAATAATTCTCGTCTTCTGCCCACAGGAAAGAGAACGACGAGAGCGCCTAATCCAGGCCTTAGGAGAACCGATAGACACAGATAGGATACTCGACTCCCCAGGGAAAGCAGGGATTATCGCGAGATGGCTACTCCGTTCAGGTAGGCTAGGCATGTTCCAGCTTGCAAATCAACTCATTAGCTAGGAAGCGGGCACGATGAGCCCGATCTCGGTATGGCAGGTCAAATAGCAGGAGGAAGCGGAGCGACGCAGAGGAACCCAGGTTTTTCACCCGGCCGGACGACAGCCCGGAACGGTTTTCCTGGGCTTAGACATGCAGGGGGTCCTCATGGCCTAGAAAGGTCGCTAGGCGTAAGAATAATAAATAAATAAATAAATATGTATCTGAACCCACTCTTATCCGTAACCTATGAGCCCCACATCATAGGGTGACGTCATAGTCAAAATAGTAGCGGGCGCTCTCGAAACCACACGTATTACTAATAGCGACAGAATGTTTGTGCCTGATGGCTGGATAACGTATCAGACCAGAATGGCCAGTTGGACATGCGGCTATAGTAAGCAAAAACCCCGTGGCTGTCAGGGGAGACCATGGAGATGGCGCCGGCGATGCGCGGTAGCCGTTTCCAGGTTTTTCAGTGGGGAGGAACGCGCGGCTCTACGTCGCGTCCGCCGCTTTCAGGGCCCCCAGCGACTCGACTAGCATGCCAAGTCACCACGCAGGACCACGTCCCGGTACCTGACAGCGGAAGATTACGTCAGGGCTGCGGGGCGTGAATAACGGAGCACGGATCTCGGCACGAGCCTACACAGTAGACCACCGCGAGATCGCGGCCTGGGCCGGCCTTGCCCGCGGCCGGGGCTGTGGGGGGTGAGCGACTGCTGTTGGTTTCATCATTGTGCCATGACGCATAAGGCTCAATGACGCACCGCGCTGAATGGAGGTCGTGGATGGAGGATGAAGATGAATATATAGGACGGGGCTCTTTCTTTGGGAGAGTCAATTTCATTCATTCATCACCAACATCGACATCAACACCCACCGAATACTTTTTCATATTTTAACAACTTGCAACGAACATCGCCATCATCGCCACCAAGAACCTTCACAATGGACAAGATCAAGTCGATGACCGAGAACAAGCTGGGTGGCGGCAGCTCCGCCCCCGGCAACGGCATCGAGCGCAAGGCCGACAGCATGGCCAGCAAGCGTACGCCTCCTCCAGTCCCCTCCTTGCCCGTCTCGGCCCCGAGCTCACATGAACACAGAGGTCGACATGGCCGCCGGCTCGCACGGTGTCTCCAAGGAGCACCAGAACACCCTACACAACGGTATCAACAAGAAGATTAATGAGAAGATCCCCGGTGGCAACTAAACGTACCGTCGCACGGGTGACGACATCTTTACGAGGCATGAGAGACTGGGATGAAAAACCTCAATGTTTGTTATTAGCGATATCCTAAATAATAATGCCGAATAATCTCTAACAGCGCAGTTCCGAGTCTTGTGTGCTAGAGTGTATAGCACGTGTAATATTACGGGGGATCTCGGTGGGTCGCAAAAGAGCAGCATTTCTTTACTAGCTCCGTGGTACTTATGTATTGTGACAGCTTACAACCTTCCCTTATACCAAGATCAAAGTGAAGCCTACGTACTGTTCGTAGTAAGGATGTTTTATCGACAATATTCACGGCCATGCTGGATCACAAGGGAAACTGAGGAGAGACCGGGGGCCATCAGTCACTTTACCTATCTTTGTGGCTCGCTGATACAACTTCCATATGAAACTGTTTTACTGTGACAATATGCCGAATATATTCTGTCCACCAGCGGACCCCGCGTAGTGGTCAGCGGACACTTCCCGTCTATTTCTTGGAAAACTCTACTCATCACATGTTGCCTTTAACACCGAACCCGAGTCCTCGTACGCCTAAGAGTGCCTTCTAGAACAATAGCAGCCAATTGCCTCCTCATACTTGAGGATACATTATCTTAAATAGCCAGGAGGTGGGACCTAAGTCAGGATCGTTGTCAGGATCGTTGTCAATATCGCTTACAGAACGGTTTGAAGATGCTCCAGAGTCAGCAATGTATTTCACCAGCCATTTTTTTAAAAATTTATTACGAGCTTTAACTTCAGCTAGTCTACGAACCTCGACCCCTCTTTAATGTCGCTTAGCAGCGACTAGAAACTGCTGGCATAGCCATGCGCTCTAAAGTAAAAATCTTTTGGTCTCACTATCGCGGATACGATTAATGGAAACAATATAATGAATCTAATGCTTTCCATAGCGCCATTACAGAGTGAAGTGTATTTATCTTTCATCCTGAGGCGTCAATATATCAAATGACCATTTCCTAGACTATGATAGTAATCCGTGACCTGAGTCACTGTGGTTATTGCTGTAGTGTTTTGTTAAAATGAGATTGCTAAAACTTACAGCTACTTAAATTTCTCCCAGAAATCAACAAGGGGGTCTAGGTTATGCTACATATAACGTCCACAAGCTTTTAATGAAGTATAAAACCGTTGGTACATTTAGATTAAACGTTACAATATCCATTTCTCAACAACCGGTGCGTGCTTGCAGACCCTCGATAATGCTTCAAACTGAGGGACGAAGACATATGAGAGGATTTTAGAACACTCGTTTGGACCGATTCATATATAATTTGTTTCAAAGCTGCTACACCATATGACTCGCTCATCAGATATCATGACTTATGGCATGCGGGCAAAGACGGCTCAGCATCATGATGAAAGAGCTTTGAAAGTCTTTAAGATGAATTGAAAAGCCCTTAGATAGGGCTCTACTGGCGGGATTATGGCATGGTGTTCCCAACCGAATAAAAGCTCACCAAATGATACGCCAGGCTGATACTCGGACAGATGTATACAGAGTAGCGGACCCATCTAGCCACGATTGAACACATTTGCATGCCGAAACAGTTTAGGGTTATCGTCCGGAGAACGGTGGCCGTGATTCTTAAGGTCAAATATTTCAGACGATTTTCTTACGACGTCTGTAACATGTGAGTCCCCGAGACCTCGCTTTCCCCCTGCTATTCGATTAAGCTGCCGCTTGAACGTTCCTGCTCAGATGGCTTCAACTCCGTCCCTGATTCCTACGCACTGTTTTTCTAAGATTTAGCCTTCTATGTGAGAGTAAGAAGACGTGAGACGTTTCAGTAGTGTTCGATTTTGGGGTCATTCGTCGCATCTCAATTGATGGTATGGAGTTGTTCTCTCTGTCTTCCCCGCTGTCGGCTAGTGGAGTGCGACTCCGGTTTTACGTAGTTCTTTACCTCTGCCGGCTGGCGCACAGCTGTCAGGCAGTACATCTGACACTTAGACTGACTGCCGTTCAATCCGGCGATTCTCTAAGTCTGGTATCTTTCGGGATTTCGGCATCTAGAAAAAATTGCTTATTAACGCATTGTTAGCTTCGTCTTCACTCAGCCCTCTTCAGCGGCGCAAATCCTGAAGCGGATTGGGCCGTGTAACCATTGTGGCGGCGCGGCTGAGGCTGGCTGCATGAGCTAGCATGTTCTGGCTATACCAGCCTCCAGCACGTCTCCCGCCCCGCGCTCACCACCGCGGCCAATAGCCAATGGACAGGCGCTTGCTCTATTGTGGATGGATAGCATAGCCTAAGGTTGGCTGCCTCCGCCACGGACTCTACCCTCGTCCCCGCGTTATTTCTATAACGCATAGGCTTATTAAAGGGAATTATTTATTACCTAGCTTGAGCGATGAATTGATATTCGATCTATCTTTCTACGATTGCTGCCGACAAAGCTACCTACTACTCACCCTTCTTTTTAGTCTACGGTGGTGAAATACTTAATTACACCTCGCGATCGCCTTACAATACCAGTCGCCTACACTCCGGGCTTTAGGTTCTAACAAGCTATGTCGGAGGACCACCTCCGGCAATGCAATACGCTTCGACTGTTGGTAAAATAGACAAGCGCCGACTCCCATCTCGTGTCAGCCCGGCTGTCTCTCGCGCCGTCGTTGGTTGTTCCAGGCCCTCCTGAGATACGTCTCGCGCAGCATGCTGCTGCCTAGTACTCGCTCCATCCAAAGTCTATTCCTGACATAATCTAGCATCACATACAGAGTAAAACCCGGGGCCGTACCATCAAGTAGGTCCCTCGAATAGAGGCCATATGAGTACCTAGAGAATCACCAAATGCCACACTGTCTGCTTCACCAACCCGCTCAACAGCACCATACGATAATGGGCGTCCCTTCGCCTCTACACAAAAGCGAACAGAGGTCGTGCCTAAGGGCAGCGCGCGATACCACCCGCGCCTTGGCATACTGAACAGCGACAGAGGCTCGCGCGAAATATAACTGACTCCAACAGAAACTACGTAAGGCTAAGATTCAGACATCATAGGCTGTCGCGTTACTCTGCCTCGCTTGCCGCGGTAAATAGATTTCCCCACCCCTCTGCTTATAGGACTTGGACCCAGTGATTCTGTATAAGCGCTACGATAATAACATTGACCAAGACAAGCTCTATCAATAAAGTTAACAAGATCGACGGGCTATACTTGTCTGCCTAAGAAGGCTATACAAAACTTATTCCCTCTACGATACAACGAACAGCTGCGAACGGAAAACCTTCCACTCAGCCTACCAACAAAACAGGCAGGAGATTGAAGTCGCATCAAGAAACAATTACCAACCCTTATAGAGGAAAAAAAAACTTTTTCGAAACCGACCCCACATAGCGATAACTTCACAACCACGACTCTATAAGCTACCGGATAGCCCGGAAACTGTTCCTAGGGCTTCATTTAGCCTAGAAATGGTCGATTCACCACCCTCGAGGCAAAGCGCGGGTGGTGGGAGCCGCTATAGGCCCGCACCACCCCCCGAGCCGTCACCTCCGGACTCAAGAACACCATCGCTAGACAGCATCACAACACCTGGACGCAGTCCAGAGGATATACGCAGCACTATAGACGACTTCAAACGCTTCCTAGCTGGTGAAGTTAACACTGCGGCCTTAGCCGCAGCAGTTTAAGCCGCTATTCCGGTCTTAGAGACGGCGGCTAAGGAATCGGATAACCAGCCCAGCGTCGAAAGACGTGTTAATGCTATCGAGAACACGCTGCAAACTATCTATAAGGAAATCAAAGCTCCTAAGACGTACGCTACAGCCGCCACTGCCCTTACCGCAGCCCCAGCGCCTAGGGCCCCCCAGGTAGCCAAGACTCTGCCTCCTCGACACGAATAGGAGGTAACGGTTAAGGCCGCAGGAACTGAAGGCCGCACTTACAAAGAGATCGTGCGGAAAGTCAACGCAGCAACAGGTAGAGAAACAGCAATAGCCGCACGGAAGCTTCCCAGCGGAGACTATGCTATTACCTACAAGACAGCAGACGAGAAACGATAGCTAGAAACCGACCGGGCCTAGACCACCGAGGCCTTCGGAGAGAACGCCTCCATCCAGAAGAGAAAGATCCTGGTGGTGGCCCATAGCATTAACAAGAAGGCCATAGAGACGAACTAAGGGCAGCTAGGAGTCCAATTCCGGAACCAGCCCGGCAGCCCTATCGACATCCTAGAGGCCAAGCTCCCTCGCAACGCTAAGACCTCGTTTAGGAAGGTCACGGCCCTATACATTGCAGTACCCACGGTTTAATAAGCGGAATAGCTATATTGAGACGGCCTTATTTGGCAGTATGGCTACTATCTATGCGAACCCTTCGCTAAAGGAGGCCAGCTTAAGCAATGCTACCACTATTACCGTTATAGATATATCGCCCGTGTCTGCCGCCACGCACGTAGGTGTGGGCTCTGCTCTTCAACAAAGCATGATAATAAAGAATGCCCAGAAGCTAAGAATAAGACCCGGTACTGCTGTCCAGCATGCCAAGGACCACACACTACGTGGTCTAAGGAGTGTCCAGTCCGCCAGGAGCAGGTCTAGATCGCTAAGGCTGCTTATGTCACGAGGCCGAAGGGATTCGCACTGCCCTTGCAAGAACCCCCTAAGCCAATAGCCGAGGACTAGCAGACAGTACAGCCGCGGAAGCGTCGAGCAACCAGCTGCCGTACTAGAAGCACTGGCAGAGCCCGCAGCAGAACCCACGAAGAGATAGACGACATGGACATCGAAATACCGGAGTCAACACTAAACAGCATCCACGCTCGACCATGACAGCGCTAAGGATCCTACACTAGAACACGCAGAAAAGTAAGAAAGCACAGATCCCGGCAGTTGATGCTATCTCCGAAGAATACGAAATCCTGGCTATCTAAGAGCCCTAGCGAAACCTATATATGCCGACTACCTATTGCCTAAGATCCTCTCTGTACCACCTCCTATACACTACTGAGGGAGGTAGAGCATATATATATATTGTCGCGCCGTGAGGCCATTCCCAAGGTCGACAACCTATTAGTGGGATCACGTGAGAAGCTCCACAGGAGTCTTGGCAAGCTTCAGTATATAGTCTGCCATGTCTGGCATCTTTCCTTGCGTTGGTTTCCTTTAATGAACAACCTTGAAGTCCGTTTCTATCCTGCCAGTGCCGCTGTGGTGCGACAGTTATGAGCCCGGTTCGCAGCACACCTTAACACCACGTTATAACGCTGCCATCCAACACCCAGTAGCCTGGCAGGACAAGTCCTCACTATCCTTTCTCACACTCAAATATCCCTCTGTCCAGAGAACCCTTCACAAGCTTCTACAATCATGCCCGAAGACTCCGCTTTCAATATGACCAAGGTCATGCTCGCCAACAAGCACGACTGGCCTGAGTGGTTCGACGCGCTTCGCGTCGCCGCTGAGAGTCGGCTCATCTGGGATCTGATAAACCCAGACGCGGCGAACAGTGACTACTTCCTGGGGCCTCCTACAATGCCCAGTCGCCCCGTGAGGCCCCCTGAAGGTGACAACGCTTCGAAAGCGACATACGAACTCGAAAAGGAAGACTACACGCTCGCCTCTAGGGAGTACACCATGAAGAAGGCCTCCTGGGAAGCTTCACACAGTCACTACGTCGCTATGAGCCAATGGGTCGCGAACACTGTCAAGAAAGAGTACTCGATGGCGGCTCACAACCGACTGAGAGACCCCAAGGTCGCTTCGAAGCCCCCCAATGCTCCCACGTCGGACCTTCCAGATGTAGCCGAAATATCAGCAAATAAGCTACAGAGGCTCCTCAGAGAGCTCAAGAGTCAGTTCGAACCCGGCGAATCGTCTATCATCTCCCATCTCCAGGATCTTCTCCAGAAGAGTTACGAGACAGCGAAGCGTGGCAACATTGCTCCCGAAGTCTGGAACGCGGAATGGACCTCAATCCACGCCAAAGCAGTGGCTCATGAGCTACCCGAGGTCCAAGGGAACCAGGCAAAGAAGGCCTACCTCCGGGCCATCCGAGAGCGATTCGCTCCTCAGTGGGCTCAGCACCAGCTTGACGAACTTCTCGCTTCGGAAATCACGGGCAAAGAGAGTTTGACGCTATCTCAGCTGAACTCTATTTTCTTGGAGCAAGTCGCGCATGCGAAGACCAATCAAGGATCGAAGCATCGTTCGTTTACCGCTTTAGGAAGTGGAGACGCAGGTCAAGGTTCCTCTGGAACGTCTCGAGACACATCCGGCAACACCGGAAACCCGAAGGCCTGTCCGTGTGCGAAAACTCACGCCTGGGCACCAACAGATTGTCGCAGATTGGAGTACGCTGTTAGAGGGACTGCAAGGCCCCTTGCTGACGGATCCCCGTACGGCCCAGTTTCAGAACGCCACGTCCAAGCTATTCGACGCAGACTCCAGGATTCAAAGTGGACGTCGCTCCGTAAGACTATCGAGAAGCTTGGCTGGAACTCCAACACCCCACAAGGACTCTCACAGACTATCTCAGCTGTGGGTATTAATTTAGACCTCCTTAAGCCAGACCCCACTGTTAACCTTGCGGTGACAGTGATGCTGGGCCCTCACACGCTATCTACGTCCACGGTCCTTGACACAGGAGGCTCGTCGCACCTTGTCAACGACCATGCCCTGCTACTGGAAGGATCCTTCGTCCCTGCTCCCCCTGGGAGAGTAGTGGAAGCGGGAACCTCTTCTTTTAGCATCAAGGGGACTGGGACACGCGTGATGAAGGGGGCCCTCAACAGGAAAGGCGGTATGAAGGTGGATCTGGTGCTACAAAATGTAGACCTTGTGGAAGGATTCCATACCAATATTATCTCAGCGGCCTTGCTACGCGTCGCTGGGGTATGGTATTGCGGTGAAGACAACACTCTGAACATTGGGCCGAAGCATAATAGCACTGTGGTGCGACAGTTGAAGGTAGTTGGGAATTTGTCGTTCATGGAATACACTCCACTTTACCATTATTCCGAAGCATCTCAGCTGCCCTCAGCACCGTCTGGAACCGTGAGATCGTTTACAGCGCTGCGCAGAGCTCCCACAGGAGAGGAACAGGTCAGAAGACCAATTATAAGAAAGGACTCAGAAACGCTGTGGCACGCTAGGACTGGACACCTGGGCGTCACAGCTCTGAGGAGGCTTCCGGAGCGAAGTCAGAACGTTGGCATAATCGGTGGGCCAATGGAGACCTGTGAGATTTGCAGGCTGGCGCATGCCAAGCGCGTTGTCAGCCGAAACCTTACGGAGCGAGCCCCAAGGCCCTTTTACAAGGTCCTCTGGGATCTGTTCGACTACCCAAGAGGTTACGACGCGTCTCAGTGGCTCCTGGTACTTAAGGATGACTATAGCGGAAAGCTGTGGTCGTTTCCGATACCTACCAAGGCCCATACGCAGCTATTCAACATCATCAGAAGCTTTGAAAGGCATGTTCTCAGGCGCTACAACCTACACATCAATATCCTCAAACACGACGGGGAGAAGGGAGTGATAGCGATCCAAGGCATGACCGAATATCAACGCTGGGCGCAGGAGGAGGGTATCGAGCTATAAATCTCGCCTCCTTACACGCACGAACCGAATGGAGGCCCTGAACGGGCCGGCCAGGAGGTCGTGGTGCGCGCGCTCAAGATGCTGAAGCATGCCAACCTTCCTGAAGTGCTATGGCCAGAGGCTGCGATGGCTGCAACAAAGCTAATCAACATGTCACCAGCCAAGTCACAGCGCTTCAGAAGCCCGGATGAGGTGCTATTCGAATGGTTCCAGGATCACTCGAAGCACTACGGGACCCTTACAGTACGATCATTCCAGACAGACCTCAGACCAGACTGGTCAGGGATCTATATCTTTGGATGCAAAGCCTTCGTTCTCCATACAAAGCGTGCCGCAGGGGTTGACAAGCGAGCTTTCAAGGTTCAGTTCAGGGGTCAGATAGGATATCTGGTGGGCTACGCAGCCTCCAATATCTACAGAATCTGGCTACCAAAGCACGGCAGAGTCATCCAGACGCGCGACGTCACTTTCGACGAGACGCAATTCTACAAAAGCGGAGAGACGCCCAGGCTAGAGCCCGAGGTACTAGAGTACCTTGAGGTTCAACCGGCAGACATTCCGCTAAGCGACAGTGGCTTCACACGAGATACAATGCACTTATGGGAACAGCTGGAGCAACTGGATGACGAAACCGTTCCGACGCTACGTCCTGATCAGCCTTCAGCAGCGCCGCAACCGCTGTTGGAGGCCTCAGGGGACGCTGAAGCAACCGAGGGGCCAGTCGACAAGAACTCGGGGGTGGAAAGCGCTTCTGAAGGCCTACCAGGTGCTCATGAGTCTGGCAGGCTGGATACGCAAGCTGGAGTTCTTACTCCGAGACCCTCGCCAGGACCTGGGGTCACAGATGAGAACGCTGACATAACATTCGCTGGCCAAGGCCAACGCCAGGATGCAGCGGATGCGCACAGGCCTGGAGAAGCGTCACACGACCGACCCAGGAACACACCGGATACGTCCGATGAGACGATCCTAGAAGAGATCATTGTTCGACTACCAGAAGAGCATCAAAGTCCTGCTGAGGAGCGATCCCAGTCAGGCAGGAGATCCAGCGCAAGGCCACCCTCCCTAGAGCGGTCAACTTAGAGGAGACGCGTGAGGATCAGTGACAGAAGGCGACGGAGACCATGGAACTACAATTTCATGGCAGTCGAATACAGGCCTGAGGAGATACTGCTACAGGAGACTGATCAACTCGAAGCGCTTCTCGGGACCTTTCTCAGTGGAGAAGACATCGTTCAATACAGCGATTCGTTCCACAGGACGACTCATGCACGCGTTTTTGCGGCAAGTCGCTCACAGCAAGCCTTGGGGCGAGACACTGCAGAGGAAGCGGGTGATCCACTCACAAAGGACCCTCCACCTCGACACTGGCATGAATTAGCTACTCATCCCAGGGGAGACCTCTTCAGGGCAGCCTCAATGGTGGAATTCAAGAAGGCGGAGGACATGGGCGCTTGGCAGCCTGTCCGACGAGCTCCAGGGATGTTCGTGCTGCCAGTGAAATGGGTCTGGACCGACAAATTCGACGAGAATAACGTCCATATCCGCTGCAAGGCGCGCATCTGCGTCCGCGGAGACAAACAGGCAAAGAACTCCCTGGAAAGCACCTACGCAGCTACACTAGCGGCCAGGTCCTTCCGCATTATTGTCGCTGTTGCAGCCCACTTCGGCTGGGACATCAGACAACATGACGTCGTTAACGCGTTTCTTAACGCTCTTTTCGACAAAGGAGCTGAACCTATCTACGTGGAATACCCTCCAGGATTCCAACGGGAAGGCTACGTTCTCTAGCTCCTCAGGGCCTTTTATGGACTACGGGAATCACCAGTCCTCTGGTTCCGAGACTTCTCTAGCACGCTGGAGAGGCTTGGAATGCGATCAACTCCAGAGGAACCATGTCTATACTTTAACGAGAAGCGCACGATATTTGTGGTCTTCTACGTTGACGACTTCCTCGTCTGCAACCATCCGGGGCACCGACAAGAAGCAGATCAGCTCATAGAAGCCCTGAAAAGCACCTACGAACTAAAAGAGCAAGGAGACGTCCAGTACTACCTGGGCGTCAGGGTCCTCAGAGAGCGAAAGGATAGCCTGCTGTGGATATGCCACGATGCGTACCTAGAGAAGGTGGCCAAGAGATTCGGACTCTGTGAAGGACGAGTACCAGCTACACCACTGCCATAAACGGAGCTCCAGACGCCCTCGGGGGTGACTGCGCCAAAACACAGGATCAAGGCGTTCCAGGAGCGCGTCGGGAGCATCCTATATAGCGCAATTATGGTCAGACCAGACCTAGCGTTCGCAGCGTCGCAGCTATCTCGTCACTTAACGAATCCCTCTCAGGACCACCTAGAGGCAGCGGACTGGTGTATTCGGTACGCCTATAGCACCAGATACGTGGCCATACGCTACGGCAAGCCGGCATTACCCCCGGAAGTTCAACAAGGAGCACCGCAAGCTATTATTATCTCGTCAGACGCGTCCTTCGCGGATGATCCGGTAACAAGGCGCTCCTCGCAAGGCTACCTTATCCAACTGTTTGGAGGACCAGTCGCCTGGAAGGCAAGCCGGCAAGCTACAGTCACCACGTCGACGACGGAAGCAGAGCTTCTAGCGCTCAGCGAGACAGCTAAAGAAACGATCGCTTTACAGCGGTTCTTCGAGGCGATCCAACTAGTGCTTAAAACGCCGTTTAGCATAGGCTGCGACAACCAACAGACCATCCGCCTGGTCGTAGGTAACTCGGAAAGGATATCCACGAAGCTACGCCATGTGGACATCCACAACCTATGGCTACGCCAGGAGCACGCTAAAGGCCAGTTCCAGCTTACCTATGTGCCCACAGCTGACATACCAGCCGACGGTTTAACGAAGAATCTATCCAGACCAAAGTTTGAACACTTCAGGAGTCTTCTTAACCTACAGGACATCAGACAAGCGGTAGAGAAAGCGTGAGAGACTCGATTCAAGACGTCAATTCAAGGGGAGGGTCCGGGATTCGAACCCGGCGCCCGCCAGGATGACCAGCAGCCGAGTTTTCAAAGCAACAAATCGGAGAACCAGGAAGACGGCTTCCAGAGGGCGCGAGAAGCGACAGGGCTACTCATCCTGCTCCTCTCCGTCTTCCTCGGGGTCATCGGGGCCCTCAACCTGCTCAAGGAACATCTGTAGCTCCTCGTCCATCGCGGAAAGCGAGGAGCTCTCCTCCTTGTCTCCCTCGTCTTCCCCTCCTCGTCCTCCTCTTTCTCCAAAGAGCCCTCGGCGGCATCAGTGCGCTTCTGGTTGCCCTTGGTGGGCGTCGCCTTCTTGCGCTCATCAACGTCAGGAGGCGTGGCAGGCTCCGGAGAGCCCATGAAGCCCTCCGGGGTCCCGCCACGCCCCGGCCAAGAAATGAGACGGGCCGAGAGCGTCGATATCTAGGAGCGTGCGCACGGTGGCGCGGAGAGAGTCGACCAGAGCCTATAGCCAGTCAGCAACCGCCACAAGCGACATAATAACATGCAGAGACTTACTTGGCGGTACTGGCCGCGAGGGCGCGTCATAGCGCGGAAGAGGTGGCGAGCCGGCACCAAAGCGACGGCGGGGACGGGCGTGCAGCTACAAGACAGCGTCAACAGGCTTCCAATGGACAATGGACAACAATCGATCCGGTGACATCTACGGCGGAAGACATGCCTCACAAGCTACAACTAGCGAGGCTAGGTCAGGAAGCAGGCCGACTGCTTCCTGAGGGGGTGTGTCGCGCCGTGAGGCCATTCCCAAGGTCGACAACCTATTAGTGGGATCACGTGAGAAGCTCCACAGGAGTCTTGGCAAGCTTCAGTATATAGTCTGCCATGTCTGGCATCTTTCCTTGCGTTGGTTTCCTTTAATGAACAACCTTGAAGTCCGTTTCTATCCTGCCAGTGCCGCTGTGGTGCGACATATATTAATAAGAAGTTCCCCTTAGCACAGTGGACCTACAAGGCGCAGCCAGACAGGTGCCATATCACGATCCAGCTGCTAGACGGTCCTATAACGGTTATCTGCATATACTCGCCTCCCCTTAGGTCCACTAGCAGATCGGACCTACCCGCTATCGAAGCCCTCTATACCGAACCCCAGCTAAGACAAACAGTCCTCGTGGGAGACTTCAACGTCCACCACCCCGTCTGGGGAGGATATAATGTCCAACCCTATAATACAGCCAACACGCTGCTCCAGCTAGCAGAATCCTGGAGACTCTAGCTGATCACCCCCCTTAGAACACCGACATAGACTCGAAGAGGGTACATGGACTCCACAATCGACTTAGCGTGGACCACGGACGATCTCCGAGCTGCCTACGACGGGTATGCCCCTTTTTCTGGATCCGATCACCTCCCCCAGGTGATACGCGTGGCTGGACTCTATACAGACCGCCAAGACAGGCCACGACGCAGCTGGAAAACAGCTGACTATAACTAGGCGAAGGTAGAAGCGGCACACCTACCACAGCCAGGGCGACTCGAGACACCAGAAGAAATCGATAGCTACACTGAAACGTTAACTAAGGAGCTAACTCGGATAGCCGACTTAGTTGCCCCCCTCCGCTACTTTAAAGGGAGAGGTAAAGCCTAGTGGAACCGCGAGACAGAAGAAGCTATAAAGAAGGAGCGAAGAGCCTAGCGGATATAGCTTTCCAACAGGACGGACGTAGCTTGGCGAGCCCTCCGGCAGTCAACTCTTTTAAAGAAGAAAGCAATCCGAGAAGCTAAGACGGCGTCCTGGAGACATATGCTCTATAAAGCGTCTAGCCAGCTAGCTGGCGTTTGGAATATTGCGAGATAGGTAAGAACGGAAGGAGCAGCACCGCCGTTACCCCTGGCAGTCCCTACACTCTACACACCGCGTGGCGAAGCAACGACCTATAAGGAGAAAACAGAGGCCTTCCGAGAGAGGTTCTACCCCCTCCCTAAGGCTACGTACACCGGCTTCCGAATAACGAACCGGCTCGCAGTGCCTCTCGATATGGATAGCAAGGTGACAACAGAATAAGTCCAAGATGTCCTTACTAAGGCAGGCCAGTGGAAGGCACCTGGACCGGACCAGCTTCCGAACGGATTCCTTAAACGCTTAGGAAAGCCCCTCTTCCAGGCCTTAGCCTCCCTAGCGGAAGCGTGCTGGTATATAGGATACTATCCAAGAGCGTTCCGGAAAGCAGTCACCGTCATCCTCCGGAAGCCAGGAAAGCAGCCAAACGAGTATCACCAAGCCGGCGGATAGAGACCTATCGCGCTACTCAACACTATAGGGAAAGCGATCGAGAGCTTACTAGCGCAACGGCTAGCTAGCTTTACCGAAGAGAATGGACTGCTCCCGGACGAACAGATGGGCAACCGGAAAGGCCGCTTTATAGAAACGGCTTTACAGTTGCTAACGGACCTAGTCCGCATAGCCTGGAAACATGGAGGCGCAGCAACCCTTTTATCGCTGGATATCTTAGGCGCTTTCGACTCCGTCGACTATAGAAGGCTCCTCGCTAACCTACGAGCGCTAAGGGTCCCTATATAGACTATCAGCTGGATCCGAAGCTTCCTATTTAACCGGTCCACTATGCTACTCTTCGATAGCCAGGAATCGGACGAGATCCCAGTCCCGGCAAGCGTCCCGCAAGGCTCACCCCTATCGCCTATCCTCTTCTGCCTGTATACAGCCGGTCTCTATAAGGCTCTCCGCGCTATACCGGGGATAGCTACTATAGCCTTTATAGACGACACAAACCTCGTGGGCTTCGGCTTAAACCTAAAGCAGACCTACGAGCGGCTAAAAGCCGCTTATAGGGTCTGCAAAGAATGGGCAGTCAGCCACAGCATAACCTTCGCAGTCTAGAAATATCACCTAGTCCATTTCTCTCGAAAACGTAAAGGTCCGGACACGAAGATAGCCTTAGAAGGTCACGAAATCGAACTAGAAGACTCCTGCCGCGTCCTTGGTATCCAGGTGGATAGACGTCTCCGCTGGGACGTCCATATCCAATCGATATTAAAGAAGATAGCGACGCAAATCTATGCTCTAGACCGGATAGCCGGCTTAACATGGGGCGCGTCTCTCCAGCGAGCCCGCTAAGTCTATACAGCCGTCGTACGGTCTACGATAGGCTATAGAGCTTCAGAGTGGCACCGCCAGATCTCGAAAAATAGAGCCAAGGCACTCAACGACGTCCAGATAGAGTGCCTCCGAAAGGTCACAGGAGCTTTCAAAGCCACGGCCACTGCAGTATTAAAAACGGAAGCTTACGTGTCCCCCTTAAACACGTGGCTCAACAGAAGGGTGGCGGCATCGGAAGAGAGGCTCCAACAGCCGCGTATCGCATCACTTATCCAAGCGAGATGCAATAGCGCAGCTAGATGGATCCTAATAAGACCGACTCGCCGGCGCAAACCGAAAGGCCCCGACGCTCCCGATCGTAAGAGGTGGCTAAACGAATGGCTAGCTGGAGACTCAGCATATAAAGCTGAGGAGAGAGACTGGCTTTAAAGATGGCAACAAGCGTAGCAAAATCGAACAGCACGAACCCCAGCAGCAACTAAGATGCCGCCAGATAAGCACGTCCTCAAGCTCCATAAGGGACTCCATAAGGCCGAGAGCTCCATCCTTGTCCAAGCGAGGACTGGCAAGATTGGGCTGCGAGACTTCCTTTTTAAGCGTAGGGTCCCAGGCTTCGATAGCCCCTGGTGCGTCTGCGGTCAGGGCAGGGAGACCGTCCGGCATATCCTCGTTTTCTGCCCACGTGAAAGAGAAAGACGAGAGCATCTCGTCCAAGCTCTAGGAGGACCGATAGACACAGACAGGATGCTCGACACCCCAGGAAAAGCAGGAATTATCGCAAGATGGCTACTCCGCTCCGGAAGGCTGGACATGTTCCAGCTAGCGAATCAACTTATCAGCTAGGAAGCGGGCGCGCTAAGCCCGATCTCGGTATGGCAGGCCAAAGAGTAGATAGAAGCGGTACGACGCAGCGGAACCTAGGTTTTTCACCCGGCCGGACGTTAGCCCGGAACGGTTTTCCTAGGCTAAGATGCGCAGGGGGTCCTCATGGCCTAAATAGGTCGCTAGGTGTAAGAATAATAATAATAATAATAATACCACTTTCTCATCCTGTTTAGGGTGGATCACCTAACACACTGGCTTGTACGTCTGAGCGACATGGAGTGGACCTCCGAGGTAACTAACGGTTTCTGCACCGTGTTGATAGGAGTCGCCCGAACTTCCAGGTCCTTGAGGAGATTCAGTTACAGAGCCTGGGTAGTAAGTAGTTCATGGCAGAGCGACCTGTGAAATCTCCATTCTACGATTGCCTCTTCCTGAACTCAAGAAGAGGACGTTGGGTCCCCTCCGGGATTAGGCCGTCCTTCCTTGTGTCTTCCTCCTTGTCCACCCAAACTCTAATGATACCAGGCTTCCTTGCGTTGAGCTTGTTTTCGTAGCATATTAGGGGGAGGAATCAATGTACGGGAAGTTAAGGGGGCTTCGCTCCATTCTGCTGGCAAAGGCTCAGCAGATGGTCCACTAGCCCCTGGGTCTCCTCTCCTTTTTCTCGAGCCCTTCGCTCCGACCTTTCCGGAGGTCTGGATGTCTTATGCACAATCTCTGACATACCACTGCCCCGTGAGGTAATTCAAATGGTGACCAGGTTGTCTGTCGATTATATGTATTGTTGCGCTTAGCTATTCAATTAGTGAAGTACTCCCCTGGGTTCCAGTTAGCATCATTGTCCTAGTATGTCTCATCAGCCCAGCACTGCTCATGTCCCCCCATGAGGCATTTATCATCAAGCTCCCGATGAGGCTCCCCACGGAGGCTCCCACCGTTTAGCGGAGCGCTTGCGGAGACCGTCGTGAGACCACTCGTGGCGTGAGCTGGTGTTGCGCCTGTTGTCCTTCTTCTTGCTGCCCTTCTCAGCAGCAACGCGAGGATCCTGCTGGGCCAACAGCGCCAGCGCCCCAGCGTCTAGAGGCTCCTCACGAACGCACCAGCGGGGTTCTAAGATACAATCAAGAAATAGACCTTAAATAAAATGGAGAGAAGGAAAATGTCTGATACCATTTAACCTCCAGCACAACCTGCTTCTTCCTTAAAGCTTCAACAATATCTAAGTGCCAATTCTCGCTTACACTTAGAAAAGCACTTTCCTCGCATATTTCAACCCGGCACCTCTGGTTTGCATTTCACATCTAAGGAATGACACTCGTAAAGCCCACTGCCATAGCCGGGAAGCCGACTGTCTCGACGTAAAGTATCCCAGCCGGACAGCGGATGCAAGACCACGAATTCGTAAACACGTCGCTGTGGTTACGGAACGTCAGCCCCGACGCGTAATGGCCGCGGTAATCCCAGTTAGCCTTTAATTGGGTCGTGCCAGCCTGCTCCTCGAGCCGCCAGTGGGCATTCAGTAGGTCGCGCGTCCACACCTCCTCCGGCATGGCCTTGTGGCCTTCGTATACGGGCACGAGCTGGATCCCGTCCGTGGCCGGCTGCTGAATCGGGAGCTTTTCGGCGCAGTACGGTAGGCGCGCAAGATTCCCGAGGAAGTTCGTGACGGTCATTCTAGCGCACACCCGCCGGTAGAGATCGCATGACAGGGTCGTTGTCCGCGGGCGTTGGTCGGGTTGGTGCCTGTCGGTTGGCTTGCACGTCCACTGCATGCGATGGGTTGCTACTGAGCAATGGCCCGAAGTGGCACGGTACCCGTCGCCGAAACGTGCAGCACACTGATTCGATCGATCCTCTACCACAGTTTGTTGCACTGGGGTGTTGGCGCTTTCAAACCCCACAGGATCGCGCTTGCTGAGAAGGGCCGAGGTGCCGGCTGTGCCGCCATGCTCGGCAAGCTTGTTGACGAATCCTTCTAGGGTTAAGCCATAAAAGATGAGCGGCTCCTCTATGGTGTTGCCGTCATCCTGGGCGAGGACTGGGCCGAAAGTCGGACCGGCTAAGACGGAGTGCAGGTAGCTGATAGTGAGAATACTGACGGCAGCAGCCGAAAAGGAAAGAGGCGTCATGGTAACAGTGAGTTTTCGTACTATTCAAGCGTACGTGATAGCAGGAAAAATACCGCAATTTGTGTGAATTCTGTTGCTCGCGAGCTGTAATGGTTTGTGTGACGTAAAACATGCGGGGAACTGCTAAATAGAGATGGGAGCACTAAACTCCGTTGTACCCTTAAGTCGATTTGATCCTTTACTAAGATTTTATCTAGATGCTGTATTAGTAAACATAGCCATTTACCCTGCTGCACTTAGTTTAGTATGTGAGCTATTAAAGACGCCGCATAAACGTTTATGTTAAGGGGAGATTTATCCATAACGGGAAGTAAAATTTAGTAAAGCTAATAAGGCTTCTTGAAAATGTAGGGTATATTCCATGAAGCAAAGTTGCGGAAATGACCGATAACGTTTTTACCCCCGCAAGATCTAATACAATAATGGGCTGTGATATCTTAAACCTTGCTTTAAATATGTGGACTCGATGTTACTAACTGGTAGACGGACGAGTTTCGCAGCAAGTTTGTCTGGAAGGCGCAAAGCAAACCTACCGTCGGTACTGCCCACAGCTCGCTCGCCTTTTACCTTGTCGACGGGGGTCGGGGCCATGGAGCACGTATACTCGGACTGCCTCTCCCTTCCGATATTGCCGCAGCTCCCGAAGCTACCCGTTTGTCCATCGTGTCCATTGTACCGTTCGCCGAAGGCGCTCGCCACGTCCTCTTTGAGGTCGCATTCCTCGTACGAGATGTTCTCGGCAGCAGCCAGGATGGGGTACAGAATATCCATGGTTCCGTCTCGGCGCTCCTCCACATCTCCCAGCCCGAGGCACTATTCCATCGGCTTGAAAGCGAAGTGCCACCTCGACGTACGCGCGGGACATTCCCGCCCCGCGGACCTTCAGCTTTGACTCGTCGGACCAAAAAGCCCTCGGCCTGGAATGGACCCTCGTCGAGAAGATGCTCTAGGCCCTGTTCGCCGTCGAAATGGCCCACATGCCGATGAGGACGAAGGACGACATCATGGACGACATGGTCTTTGGCTTCCCGCCCCGACACTGGCGGGCGCAGTTCGACCACGTCTTTGCCGAGGTCGGCAGCCTATACATCGACTGGGACGCCTACGCCCTCACGACGGGCCCCGTCGTCGCGCCGTTCTTTTATTGTCGCCGCCGGTTACTCTGCCCGCATGTGCGCCGGGGGCCGTACGCGATGGCCGGCGACTACGTCGGGGCGCAGCTGCAGCTCCTGGGCTGGGAACTGCTCGAGCGTGAGCGCGAAGGTGAGGACGTGCGCGAGCGGCGGCGCGCCCACGGCCGGCTCGATGCCGTCGCCGCTTGGGCCGAGGCATTTTCCGCGCCGCCCCGGGCCGGCCCTGGCCTGCGCACCTTTATCTCGCACCAGGAACTCCGGCCGGGCAACATCCTCATGGGCGCCCACTACGGGCTCACGGCGCTGCTGGACCGGGAAGAGGTCGTCTGCCTGTCCCTCGCCTTCTATGCGTCGCACAGGGACGCCAACAACGGCCACGGCCTCGGCAACTGCCGGCCCGAGCGCGAAGCGACGCTGGAGCAGCTTCCACGCCTCGGCCAGGTCCCGCTCGCGCTCCTCTTCGCCGACGACGAAGCGCAGCCGCCGTCGCTGGCACACTACTACCGCCGATGCACGGCGCGGCTGCGCGCGCGCGCCGGTGAGGAGGATCTCGATGGCCTTGACATATTTCTTCCGTTCCCTCATGGGCTCCAGGTAGATAGTGTCGAGGTATGTGAGATTGATTGAAATGATGAATACAGAGCGTAGCTGGACGGAAGGGGTTTGGTCTTTGTAGGCACTTGAGCCGGGAGGGGAGTGTGTCTTGTTCTATCGAAGCAAAGCGATGTCAACTATGAATTCCAGAAGAATCCTTCTACATGATTGCCGGCGGCAAAAAGCATAGAGTGCGAAATGCCCACTACCCGAATCGAACGAGTGATCTTGTCATTACGAGTGACACGCTTTACCACTAAGCCAAGCGGGCTTTACCATCTGGTGATGATGGCATGTGGCTTATTGGCAGCTGTTGTATAACACTGGGTCAGGGTCGGAATAAGCAAATAAGGGTGGCGTATCGAGTTCTTAGTATATCGTGCTTTCCCCATGGGAACATGACGAGATGCTGTTTCATCCACCGGGGTCATGATGCCCTTCCCTGAGCACAAGACGGCTCTCTTATCTCCCATGCGTTGTGTCTCTTCGGCGCTGTGTATGCGTGCTTTCCATATCCTGGTCCTGGTGGTGGTCGTGGTGAGCGGCGAGATGTCGTTTCACCCACTGTGGCCACGGTGTCCTCTCCCGAGCATAAGACGGATGTATGAGCGTTTGTTCTATTACCTTGCCTTGGAGGCGGTGGGCGAAGAGTAGACGGTACATTGCCATCGACATCTATTTGCTTTCGAGAGCTTCCGCCTAATCTTTTCGGCAAGGGGCTCGCCTTTAAGTATGGGCGCCCCCGCCCGGGACGTCGGCGTTGTCGTCAATCGTTGGGTGATGGAATAGGCCCGTGGTCGCTGAGGAACTGTCTCTTCTGGTGAGGCTAGTGACACGTGGCACCACCATCGTAAGCGGGGCGTCGAAACCCTGGTATTGGCCAACCGGCGTGTCCTCGACGTCCACGACCTGGCGCTCGTCTTTCATGGGGCACGGAAACTCGCTGCAGGAGACGGCGGTGGACCCGTTGTCAACTTGCGTGATCCAAATTCTTAGCCATAGCCTTCGACTCCTCGTGCTGCTGATGACGGTTCAGGTAGTATTTCCTGAAGTGGGCCTGTTCAGCAGAAGGATTTGGCATGGACCAAGGATGTCTGGTGGACAATATCGCTGCCGCGACTCAATCATTATAGGCCGCTGACGGAGCCGCCGGGGTAGCCCTAGTCGTAGGTTGGCTTTTTATCTTTTGCTATGAGACTTTCACCGGAAAAAGAAGGCCCAACCTCCTCACTTGCGCGAACACGACATACCGGTAAAAGATGGCGCCAGTAGAGGACGAAGCCGGTAGGGCCTGTCTGACAGGGCCGCCAGCGGAGTAGTGAACGGTGTGCACCGAAGAGGCGCGTCCTGTAACAGCGGTGGAAGGGGCGAGATACATGCGAGGGAACGAATGTGCCCGAGTTCCGGGTGTATAGGAGCAAGTGCTCGCGAATATTCAGGTCTTAGCGAACCGACTGCGCGAGTCCAAAACTAACAGCGGCCTTGGCTACGAGATTGTGAGTGGCGACACCGACAACCATCTAGTGCTGATGGATCTCAAGCCTCACCAAATCGACGGTGCCCGCGTCTAGCGCGCCCTAGAGCTCACCGGAGTGGCCAGTAACAAAGAGCACGGTACCGGGCGAGAGATTCGCCATGATGCCAGGCGATTCTTTGTGTTCCGGGCGGTTACCGCGCTCTCAAGCCCCCATGTGGCTCACGTCGCCGTCGAAATAGGTATCGCTTAGCTTGGGCTTGATGACTGAGTGCGAGGGCGATGACTCGCGGGTCGCGTTGATGGACGATGGATACAACATCCGACGGCTCGAGTCATATCCTCCAACACAGGGCATGGTCATTCCGCATATGTCTTGAGGGACCAAGGCGGCGTCACAGTACAACCCCAGCATGTCCAAGAGCGGCAATAAAGACTATAGCTCCGTGTGTTGCCCTTAGACCTCAGTGTATGGGCCCCCGTCCCAATGGGCGTGCGTCGTGTGAAGCAAAAGGCAGGCGTCTGGAAGACCAGATACGTGTCGGCGTGGGCGTAGTAAGAGGGCTCGTAGAAACTTCCAGCCTCTAAACGTCCGATGACCAGCGAAAGGGTAAGTTTTCAATGCAAGTAACAATCGGAGGGCCGCATTTCAATATGTGCTAATCCCCCCCGCTAGGGTTTGCTTCTTCCGTATAATTACCCACGCTAAAACGCGGTCATCTTGCGTGCGTTCCCGGCGGAGAGAAAGAAAAGGCTTTATTCAACCATTACTGCTCATCTGCCGTGTTGGCGTGTGTTAGGCTGGCGCGGGTCCTTGTTCTCTCTCCCTCCCAACGTCGCGCATAAGTCCAAACGAGGAAAGAAAACATACACATGGCCAGTAGTGAGGTCGACTACTTCTGACACCCCCCATAATGTGCCTATACTGATGCAGGCGCTGGGTAAGATCTCGAGCCGCTTTAAACGCCTGGGAGTATTCAGTTACATTAATCTCGCTTCTTCACATCGGTGGGAAACACGTTTTTCGAAGGGTGAGTGTTAATAGGAGACTAAGACTAATGTTTAAATTAGTATACTTATTAATATAGATTCTTCGTTGTGGCCTTAGACCCTATGGCGTTTTCCCTTACTTATACAAAACTATAGCTTAAAAAACATGGACGGTCTTTCTATTTATGATACTAAGAGCCGATCGCTTTGAGCTTTCAGAGCTTGACTATAGAGTCACTGTGGTATATGATAAGAGACAATTGTATACATTTGTCGCATATAAGGCGCAATTACTGCAGGGAAATTAACGGGTTTGTGTTTTCATGCCACAGTTATGAGCCCGGTTCGCGCTCAGTAAGATGCCGCAGTGGTAGTTATTACGTTCTCCTCGCGTACACGCACACCAGCCATTATTATCTAGTGGAATTCGTGGCCCCACTAAACGATTCGGCGACTGAATAGTTAAAAGGACTGACCTTAGGCCGATTACGGTAAAGGTAGACTACTAAATAGTAATAAGGTCTCGAGTTCAGATCCTACTGAAAGAGCCCTCATAAGGAGGGCCTAAGAGCTCTAGGAGCTCACCGTCAGTAAGATCTAGGGGGTGTGTCGTATATAAGGCGCAGTTACTGCAGGGCAATTAACGGGCCCGTTTTTTATGCCACAACATTTGATTTTTTTACCTGGTTGGGGTCATCAATAGTTGAAGCCATGATGTACATGCAAGCCGGTGAAAAAGACAGCCTGCCCCAGGGGAATAACGGCGAGTAAAAGAAGGCCAGTGAGGAGAAGCCGTACGAGAGGGTGAATGGATGGAATAGAAGACGGCTTATCGACGGCCACCGGACTCGTCGCGAAACTAGCCCTGTTGAACCTAGCCGTCCGCACACTCACCCATCCTGGACAATGCGCCAAGGACTGGAACGATCTATAAGATGACGTCAGTCGGCCTCGGGCCTCTGTGGATAGTTTCTTTAATGCAGCTCTTTATTTCATCACGGCACTATACGGCGCGGAATTCGCGGGACCAACCGCCGCACCGTGCTTTGCGGGTGTAGTGTTCCATGAACCCCTTGTAAGAACCGCCGTTACGCCAACGCGCTTGATCCTCATTTAGGTCCTGGCCCCGTTGTCAGGATGCCTTGGTCATGCCTACGACGACGCCGAATTATAAAGGAGTCATGGAGGCCTCAGAATGATGCGACAAGTAGTTCGTTCCGTGTTTCTCGACTTATTAAATGTAGCGAAAAATTACTTAGACCCCGCCCGAGCATCTAATGTCTCAGCTACGTGATTGCCTCGTCCACCATGATGGTTGCCATTTTCAGCGAAACGGACTGGGAGCATGTAAGACGTCTGTGCTTATTAGTCTTTCCGCTTCGCTAGACTAGCCTACATAAACTAATGGCTATGTTTCATGTTAGAAACTTAATTAAGCTAGCAGGGTCTAATACAGTGCGGCATTATTTATTTTTCTGTTATTACGAGCCGCTGTTCTATGGTTTCTATTTAAGGTAGGAGTGTTGGGTGACAGGTTAAATCTCAGGCGGGTTCTCGAAGCATTTACTTCACATCTATACTTTCGAATATCCATAATGTCGCACTTCAGGGGACGTGAGGAACGAGGTTCTGGTTGTTCTATTAGGAAAAACAAAGGAAAACTATCTGAGGATCCAGACGTAGATATAGTAGCTCCGTAGCCTGCCTGACAGGCTAGGCTCTTGAGCTTACATAAATTCACGTGATCTGGTAGGCTTGTTAGTGACAATAGGCTCGTCTCGCGACACATAATGAAGTCTTTTTATTTTCAACTGTTAGCCCTGGCGTATTTTAAAATGTGCGGGGCTATAATCCTTGGAAGAGACGCGCAGCCCCACGAAATTCCTTCAATTGCCTCCCTCGTGTCAAGCGGATGGTTCGGAGATAGCCATATTTGCGGCGCAACAATCATCAGCCCGACGACTTGCTTAACTGCAGCTTCATGTTGCGATGGATCCTCTGCCTCGAGCCTCAGGGTCCGTGTTGGATCCAACAACCGCAACACTGGGTGCTCCGTAATACAAGTGACGAAGGTTATGAAGCACCCCAACTGGAACACCAACACAATCGATAACAATTACTGTCTACTACGGACTACGGGAATTCCCATCCAGGAAGGACGGATCGAAATCGCGCTCCTTCCGTCGAGTGAAACGGCTGCCGATCATTCCCCTGTCTTGGTTTCTGGCTGGGGGAAAACAGACAAGGCCGCGGATACATTGCCTATCCAACTTCAAACGAATAATTTCAGCGTCGTCGACAAAAGAAGGTGCAACAGTATCTGGGCAGACGAGAACCCGATCACTCATCAGATGATGTGTTTCGAGCCGACAAGTGCCGAAAAGACCTCCTCTATCTGCAACGGGGATATGGGAGGCCCTGTGCTGCGAATATCCGACGGGACGGTTCTAGGCGTCATTAGCCATGCTAAGGAATGTTCCTTGGCGCGCCCTAATGTGGCAGCCGATATTTCATCTAAAGTCGATTGGATTGAACAAAACATGTAGAGTTGGGAATGCTAGAAGATGGTTGGGGATACTAGCCGGGCGAAGTACTGAAGGAGGGTGTTGGATAGAAATGATCACGTGACTTTAGGGTTGCACTCATGTCCATAGTTTGCCACGTCTGGCACATTTCCTTCCATCAATTCCTTTAGAAAGAAAGCCATGAATAATCCAGCTTGGCAGCGCCTTTGGGGTGCGACAAATATCCTTAAGTATAAAAAGCCTAGGACACCATCTTAGGTACGGTGTGAAATTCATCACTCCTCTGTTTGTTGCGACGGGCAGTCGCACGGTGGAGGGCTGCGTATGTGTGGCGGAAAAGGGACCAGCCTAGGAGAACTAAAACCATCTATCGAAACGCTGTTCAGTATTCTTCCGATGTCTCCTGGAGAAGGTGTACCTACCAATGGCACTGCAGCTATGAACCACCTGGCACCGATAACGTGTAAGTGAATGGACGAACGACTTCTTTCAGAAGCGCAACGCACCATTTGATAGACGGGTTCTCGGCAAAGGTATCCACATTCATGCCGAAAATGCCGGTGATGAATGTCAAGGGTAGAAAGATGAAGGTGATCCAGCTCAGACGCCAGAGACTCTCGTTGAGCATCAGCGAGTGGCGCGCGTCCCTAATGGCGATCCGCTTGTAGATCTACCGGCGGCACACTTGCGGTCAGTCCTTACCCCCCTTGCGTGCAGGCCCGTGGAAGGGGGCAGCTGGGACATACCATGTCGAGCATGTGCATCGTGGGATGCACCAGGCACTGTTCCATCTCGGTCTGATTAGCGACAACGCCGCCCTTGTGAAGTCGCCCGAACAGCAGGAAGTCCCCTATCCGGGCTTTGTAGTCGTCTGCCGGGGCGGGGGCCCGGAGCGTCTCCCAGTAGAGCCGGAGGAACCGCTGGCCTTCGTGATCGAGATACTCGAGAAGCCGTGAGTGCAGGGTGAAGAGGCGGTTGTACGCGTTCCAGTGGCGCGAGTACTCCCACAGGGCTTCGCCCCAAGCCTCGTTCTCGGGGTCACGAAAGATTTCCTTTTCCTGTACCGCCCGAAGTTTGCGCACATGGCACGCCTGATCAGTTTCGGCACGTCACTAGTGCTGCGTGGGAGGGCGCGCCGGGGCCTTCCCCCCCCCCCAACCCGGCACGGAAAACTCACGAATCGGGCAAAATGCGTCTGCGAGCTGCGGACGATCTGGAACCAGCGCTGGGCCGTGCCACGGATGGCCCAGTACAGGACATGCTCGAAGAAGCGGTGCGAGAACTTCAGGGGGTCCAGCCGCGCCTCGCGGCGCCAGTTGACGTCGAGCGGGAACTGCCAATCCGGGGGGCAGGGGGCGCCGACGTGGTGCAGGACGACAGCGACGGCGGGGCCGGCCTCCTCGCGATAGCAGATGACGCCCAGCTTCTGGAGGCAGACGTACTACTCAGAGGCTGACCCGCCGCCGCCGCCGCCGCCGTCGAGCGTCAGGTTGGTCAGGTGGCCCGGCGCGGCGGCGCAGCGGTCGTGGCCCGGCGCTGCGGCCACCCGTGGGTGCAGGGCGAAATAGTCGAAGACGAATTTGAGCTCGATGCGGCCGTCCTCGTGCGTCGCGTACCACACCTGCTCGCGCGGGTTGCTGGCCATGGCTGGCGCCTCCATCCAGGCGCTGAAGCCACCGTAATTGCGGCCGCTGCGGTGCGTGATGATTGGGAGCGCCCAGGGGACGCCCCGGATGTGGCTGTGGCATCTTTCGTCAGAGGGCATGCTGGCGTCTCGTGGTCGTGGCCGGGCGTACTGACATGAGACGGCTCACGACGTTGCGGGAGTAGGGCTAAAAGGATGTACCCTTTCTTAGAGGATCACTAGCCCTGGATGCGCGAAGGGGTTTGCGATGACCCACCTGGGAGAGGAACTCGGAAAAGCTCTGCGCATCGTGGAACACGAGAGCCTCATGCGCAGGCGGGCTGGCGTCTTCGCTCAGATCGGCTCCTGGACACAATACACAGGTGAGCAGACGGACGGGACGACGGTCTGGGTGCACGTCTTACCCAGTGGATAGTATTAGTCCGCGACAATCACACCGGGGGGTACGAGATTGTTCTTGCCCGGGAATATAGGGCCTACTTCCACGTTGTCGTCGTTGTCGCCGTCGCTGGCCTGGGTCCCGCGCTTGCGCAGCGAGGGCATGGCGCTGGCTGACAATGTTGCGTCCATCTCGGTCAGCGCCGTGGCTGGTTCCAGCGTGGTGGGATCAGGGCGGAATTGAACGGCGTCCAGACAACGCCGGCGCATGGGGGAAGCAGGGTTTATCTTGCAAGATTTTGCTAGGAGTGACTGGGTGAAGTCCCTTAATTGTGTCAACTCTGTAGAATAAGCTTACTGTACTGTTCTGCTCCCCTCTCTTTCGATGGTGCACATAGGTACTGAGATACATGTAAATGTGCCACGGGATATAGTTGGCGGTTCGCGTGGAGACTGCCTGGCTCAGCCCCTCTTTAAGTAGCATCTTCGCTGGATGTGACTAGTGGTGGCACAACCAACCCCCCTAGTGCTCTCGCTTTCTACCAATCGCCGATTTCTTTCTAGATAAGAGCCAAGACCGACCCCTCAATTTGCGTAGTAAGCTGACAACCTACTGTAGTCTTGCCTTCGACGAGATCATCTTCAGCCGGCATGTCGCTTTTCCAGCCCCTCTCCATCGGGCTGCCGGTATTTACGTCAATTAGGGGAGTGCGCTGCATATACGCATCGCCCTATTAAGCATCGAGGCGGCGGCGTTTCGCACGCCGTCGCGGTTTGGGGAACTCCTTGGCTGGGAACTCGACCCATTCACCAGCCAGCGCTGCGTTGGAGGCTATATCAACGCAAGGCAATGGCGAATGCGTGTCGCCTGTACCATAGCCGGCCGGGAAGGGTTGGAGCTGCCGGTATAAGCGGCTTCGGCTCCATGAAGCTGCGGGTGTGCAACGTCGCGAAGGTCGCCACATTTATGGTCAGCAGAGCGACGCCTTGGTTAAACATGCAGGCTATATTTCTTTCTTTGGCCGCATAGACTATAGATCAAAACAAGTGACCCCCCGTTCATCTAATACATGCATGCATATGCAGCCGCTCAGTCAGTTACGCAGACTAAGACTTGCCATGTGGCTGGTTGCATTCCTTAACCACCTGGCATGGAAACCTTGAAATGATGCTCTGGTGGTTTTAAAATAGAGTCACGTACGTGATCAGTGCCGGAAATGGTCACCTGAACAGTTTGTGGCGCATGCAATTATTTAAAGAGCCTTGGCAGGCTGGCGCAAATGGCGGCATTAAAACGCAGGTACAAAGCCCCGATGAGCCCGCGGGTCCGGTCGAACTCTCATCATGCTATATCATATATGTTTCCCTCTTCCTTCTAACGCCAGTTATAGATGACCGCAAGTTAGGTTTCTATTCAAAGTCTACTCCTCTGCACCCCAGTCAGAAAAATCAGGAATGATCTATCAAAAGCTACACATTTCCACGCACGCGAACTGATTTCGGGGCGCAGTGAAGCAACACCTGGTGAGCGATTTATGCCTATTCTTGTAACCCTCCGCCACTTTGAACAACATTTATGTTTCGTTTTACCCCTTTATCAGAAAACCCGGTTCGTATTTCGAGGGCAATCGAAGGAGTCATCAATATATTTATTCCATCGTGGGTTTTCGGATACTTTCATTCTTGTTCTCTTCTTCTTCACAACCATGCAGTTTCTCCTTTTTACGTCTTACGTGGCCTTGATGTGGCGCGCTGTGGCCTCACTGGCTAAATTAGAAGGCCGCGCGAACGTCCCTCTTATACCGCTCGTGGTGAGTGCGAAGGTTCATGTGGCCAGCCTATACTGACGCCCGGCCTACAAGATTGCAAATTTACCTGAAGAGAGCGCAAAGATGTTCTGGTGTGGTAGGTAGAGAAACTTTGATTGCAAAGTTCATCTCAAAAAGGCAGTGAGCTTAAAGGATGCGGCTGATTATGACAATTTCTAGGCGGAAGCCCATATCGAGTCCATGATGTCTTCCTCGCAATACAGATGGCCGTTTCCCTCCAAGAAATACATGAGATGCGTGGATTGGGACGATACCCACACCCCTTCGATGGCCGTGGTGGGAATGAGTTCATTCCGCTCCCAGCCGACTGCCCTGCAGACCCTGATCGCAATCTCTATCCGCTGAAGCGTAACCAAGCGTACGATGTCGGTCCAAATGCGAGGAAACATGGACTAGAGCGCGTCATCTACTACCGCGAGAGAGAAGAGGTTGACGCCTCTACTGGGCAGGCCAAGGCTTATTTTTGCGCCGTCGTAACGCACCATGATGCTGGCAGCGGGAAGTTTAAACATTGCTACGTGCCACTATAATGATTAAGCAAACGAAAAAAAAAACATGAGATGATAAGTAAAAAGAATGCGCACTGCAATTATAAAGATAAAATTTATTAGTGATAAATTGATTTAAGATAAGACGATAACGTAGGTGCCACCCATGTGGCGCACCCAACCAAGTGGCGCACCTACTGCTAAATCGCGATCGATCAACTTCACGACATTACACATCCACAAATAAAAATGGCTGCCTCTTCTCAAGAAGCTCAATTAATCCTTGCTATCCAATCTCTTAAAAATAACCCTCAAAGTAGCCGCCGAGCGACCGCGAAGATCTACAACGTCCCAGAAACCACCCTACGTCGAAGAATAGCCGGCACGCCTTCGAAGGCCGAGTAAGGCAGCGTAACTTCTCGATTAACGAGATTAAAAAAAAAGGTGATTATTCAATATATAATTGACCTGGATTCGTAAGGGTTCTCACCCCGGCTGCGCGACATGGAAGATATAGCTAATGTTATTGCCAAGGCACGTGACGCGTTATATATCGGAACGTATTGGGCCTCGAACTTCATCAAGCGATAACCATAGCTGAAAACGCGTCTTTCGCGTGTATACGACTACCAGAGGGCCCTCTGCGAGGATCCTGAAAAGATTGCGGCTTAGTTCGAGCTTTTCCGCAGTATAAAAGCAAAGTTCGGCATCCTCGACAACGATCTGTACAACTTCGACAAGACCGGCTTTATAATAGGCCAGATCGCGTCCTTTATAGTCATTACAGGTGCTGATTACGGCGGGAAACGAAAGAAGATCCAGCCTAGCAACCAGGAATAGGCTACCGCGATTTAAGGCGTATATGCGGATAGCTGGTGCGTCCCGCCGTTTATAGCGGTAAAGGGCAAGACTTATCTCGCGAACTTGTACACCGATAGCACCCTACCACGCGACTAGGTAATCAAACCGACCTTGAATGGATAGACCAGCAACGAGACAGGCTTAGACTGGGTTCGGCATTTCGATAAACACACGGCGTCGCGCGCAAAAGGTCAATATCGGTTATTAGTGATCGACGGGCACGAGAGCCACGTTTCGGCCGATTTCTAGGCTTTCTGCAGGGAGAAGAACATTATCACGATCTCTATGCCTCCGCACTCGTCGTATCTTCTCCAGCCACTTAACGTTGGGTGTTTTGGTCCACTAAAGCGGGCGTACGGTCGCGAGATCGAAGGGTTTATGAAATCGTATATAAACCACATCACGAAGGCTGAGTTCCTTATCGCCTTCCAGGCCGCATTTTTAAAGGTCTTTACACCCGACAATGTTAAAGCCGGATTTAAAGGAGCCGGTATAGTTCCTCTCGACCTAGATAGGGTTATATCGAAGCTCGATATGAAGTTGTCGACGCCTTCGCCGATAAGGAGCCTCCTAGCCGCGACTATCCTATAGGCCTCTTAGACGCCGCATAACCCGACCGAGGCGACTTTATAGACGGACTTTATTAAAAGCCGAGTCTGCTGTTACTAGGGAAGCTCACCGACACCGATTTTATCGGCAGTTAACTAGATTACGAAGGGTACGATAGCGATTATACACGAGAATGCCCTCTTAAAGGCTGAGATCCGTTACCTTCGAGAAGCAAATATTGGCCTCGTTAAACGTCGTAGGGCAAAGAAAACACATATAAGGTAAGGGGGAACACTTACTATCGCCGAAGGATAAGATCTTATAGATCAAATGGATACGGATACACAGTTAAGGGAGGAAACGCGTGCGGGTAGTAGTCGTGCAAGGATAGCGCAGCCGCGCGAAAGGCGCTGTGGCATCTACGGAAAGACCGGTCATAATGCGCGCACCTATGTAATGGTTGAAGAAACATCCGAAGAGTAGGATTCCGATCAGTTTGGATTAATTTAAGGCGGTTTGGTTAAGTAATCGATTAATTAGTCGCGAGAGTGCTCTGAGGTGCGCCACTTGGTTGGATGCGCCACATGGATGGCACCTACGTTATATACAACGTAATTCGTAAGCTCAATATTTAAAGATTGAGTGAATAAAACTTATTGGGCTTTAGAGAAGAACTTAAAATACTTTTTTATAATAGATTAATGTCGCACTGAAGAGAATGTAAGAGACTAAGGGTTCAAGTTATGCATTATGGAATCTAGAAAAGGAAAGGTCCGGTGTGGTAGATATACGCGGTAGCCTATGGGACCCCTCCAGGGGTACGGCAGCTTGTCACGTAACCTGACAGATGGCAGGGGGTAACATTGGAGTAGCCTCTTATGCGACAATAAAATTTATAAAATATTGATAAAAGCCTCGAGCCGCCGGAAGCTGGCCACTTGGATTCGAAGACTTTCATTCTTACGAGATATCCACTGGGAAACTAATGTAGGCATATTTACTCGTGATGGCCGCCTAAGGAATAATAGAAAGGTTATTATGTGACACGTGCAAGGCGTGGAAGCCGAGATCACGTAGTGATAATGCAGTCACTCACATATCAATCCGTTTCGTACTATCCCGGCCGGCACGCCCGGAAGCATAATAACGAATCACGCTTAGGCGAACCACGAAAGCGGCCACGGTACTCCTAGGTGTGGTCAGCAATGCATGATGGCGCTTCATTCCCCGTTGTCCGCATCGGGGTTAGCCTTTGTTAGAAGTGCATGCTGCATCTGTTGCTGCTTGCTTTACGAAAATGCAGGGCATGGCGGATGTAGGCGGATATACGCCTGAAACTGCCCTCCTCGCTGCTTCTCTCGGCGCAGCTCTTCTTAGCGGCGTTCCTCCCGTGGCATCTCTTGCAAATGGCCCTTATCCGCTCGCATACATTGTCTCAAAGGCTCACCACATTATAATGAGGCTATAATATACGGAAGGGCAAGGCGACTTCTATTTAATTTTAGGGCTTAATGGATGGCTCAGTGATCCTCAGGTCTCATCTCCTTCTTTTAACTCCTCCGGTCCTTATATACACTAGGCCCCTTTCGCCTAACCTCCTCTGGCGAGCACTTTACCCCAACCTTTCTCAAGGTCTAGGTATCTCATACATGAACTCTGACACGAAGTAGAATAACTCCACTATTTATGAAATTGTCGATTCCACCGTACATCAGCAAACGAGCACGACGATGACACTACGTTGCTTTCGTGGTAGCATCCGCCTGTAGTCATCTCATAACATATTTCGGTAGCTGTTACCGACCGCGGTAGCCCTAGCTCTGTCTCGTAACGGTACCGAAATATATCTGGATGGAATTTATAGCTTTCAAGGGTTGCATCCAGCTGACTTTAATGTCACAACAGTAACTGAATGAATCATTTAGTAAAATGGCACTCATGTAACTAAAGAGGCATTAAGTGCTACTTGAATAGTTTCAGTCAAAGGATATCCGGATGTATAAACTTACTCAATATCACCATGCCGCACAGTTGCGGTAATGCGGGCTATTAATATTGGGCTTATTCTGCCGCCTGAACTTTCGAAAGGCCAAGACACTGCAGTCCCGTAAGGTACATACACGGAATTGATATCGTGAACTATGTTCTAGGTTAGCATGCTCCCGTAAGGAAAGGCTCTTTCCCCACATACGAACACGGAGGACTTCTAGCGAATGGCTCTCTTCGATGATTTTGGATTTCACAACGATGCCGCGGCTGCGCCTGCCGAGGATCTGGCATAATACCCGAGCAGTACCATGAAAAATACGTTCACGGACCGCACGGGGTGAGATGCTGCGATCAGAAAGGGTGCTTTCCATACTCCCTTCAGTCGAGTTGCGCCCTCCGGCATCTGCCGGTAAGACTCGCGCAGACACTGCCAAGAATAAGCAGGAGAACAGCATCCATCGAGTCATTCTAGTAATAAAGTGAGAAAGAATACACGTAACCTCGGCAATTCTTAAAGTACTGGGGCTGATATCCCATCTACAGCGAGAGAAAGGAATAGAGAAAAGTGTGCAGCTTTAAAGTCGAGGGGTGTCCTTATAAGATATGGAAGGAAGAAAGTTGAAAATAAACACACCACAATCTTCGTAGCATTGAAGTTCATACAACGATAAGGAACTGTACGTCCCGTGGCATGTGTTGTCTTGTTATTTAATCTCTTTGACTAATAAAATTTAACTTTAATAACGGTTGGCATGGAAAGACCGTGCGGGGTAAAAGAAATACTCGACAAGCAACCCCACACTTTAGACACTATATTAGTACATGTAAGGTTTGAATTGCATGGCTTGATTAATAAAGGATAGTTCTTAAAGTGTCGTTTACAATTAAGTGCTAATGGATGAGCAATCTCTTCTTCCTTATGATCATTTTACAACGACTCAATGTTAACCTTATTAGGCCGTGAAGGCGAGAATGCATACTATTTTTAACTGTTTATAGGTAGACTTATCAATGGCAGCAATGCCTTCATAATCGTGGCCGCGTTCTTTATGGTACCCCTCCCCATGACCTCTGGCGACGCCGCTGCCTTACCGAGCATCGGCTCCCTTGAAGTAGTTGACCTCTCGCTCACCGTGCACCAGACGCCGCGCCGGTGTTCACTTTACCGCTGCTACGGAGTCGGCGGTTGCGCGGCTACATATGCAGCCTCTTTATTTGCTTGCTCTACGCGCGCGCCCGGCCTCACACACCTTGATCTCGGCCTTCTCGGGATGCCGGCCGACAGGGCGGCGCATGGCTAAGTGATGCTGATGGACAATTAAAGGAATGTCGAGTAGGTGGCAAGCTGCCCTGGTCGTCTCATAGTGGCGTTTTGCTTCCCGCCTTGCTACTGGACCGGATATCGGCGCTCACGCATCTACACCTCGTGCAGCCTTCATGTCGGACCACGACTTTTACTATAAGCTATATTACATGCTGGACGTGCATAAGGCCGCCTTTCACACTCAGTAGGTGGTGATACACTGAAGCGTCGCCGGCTTCTCCACTGTGCTCGTGCTCGACCACTGCCTGCCCGTGTGTAAGAGTAGCGTGTGACGCCGCGACGGCCCGGGCCCCATCCCGCCCGGCGACGGCTACAAGCAGCTCGACGATGACTTTACCTTTTATTAGACGTAGCTGCGCTTTCCCACCGCCTACGCCGGCCGCCTCTCGTACTTACGGCGCCTCCAGCTAGGCGGCATCTTCATTAATGACGTATCTGCTTTGACTTATAATCGGCGTCCGTGGGAAACTGTAATACAGGGTACGACGCACTCCTACGCGGCTTTTCCAGCTTGTCAGGTCAGTTTGTAGCAATCGCCGTACCTGATCTACGTTTTCCTGTGGCTAGTTCTTTAACCCAACCCCGACGCGGTAATTGTATTATGTTGCACGACGACAGCCATGAGTTATCAAAGAGCGCCATGAGTTTATGAATACAAAATACTAGTTATGACACTCGGGAAGGACAAATGTCCGAGATACAGCACCGCTAGACTCTCAGCTAAAAGTAGGACGTTCTTGCTAAGCCTGGTGTCGTCTTCTCGTCCGAGACTTCGCGTGACACGGCATGAACTACATACACCACCTACCATTTCTTATCGCAACTACAGTAAGAATCGGTTTGAGTCGAGACCGACCTCACTTTTAAGAATAGGCGCCTACTTCTTTATGGCGTCTTCCGTGATAGTACGTTCATAGCCCGCTCCCCCTCTATCCTCCCCACCACAACGAAAGGAGGGCGACGCTTCACCACCACTACTGACACACTATCACGGCCTTTTCGACTAGTAACCCACCTGACCGTCACCTCGTAATGTAGCATTTAGTTTTCCTCATTAACAACAGCAATAAGTCGCAGTTTCTACAACAAACCATCTCAATACGCGCCCGGTTAGCTCAATCGGTAGAGCGTGAGACTCTTAGCTTCCCAGCAATCTCAAGGTTGCGGGTTCGACCCCCGCATTGGGCTCAATTCCTGATGCATCCCGGTTACCGGGACCCAATATTTTTTATAGATTACTCCTCTTTATCGGCGTCTTATTTTCTCAGCTGGAATCATAATGAAGCGTAATTATAAATCGATTTACACGAGGCGATGGACGGAATACTGAAAGATTCGGGTAGAGATGCAGGCTATTTATCTACAACACGGTCTGCAGCTTCCAAATTTCGGGTGCTCGGCGGCGGCTGTCCCCCGATCCTCTGTAATCAGCGAGACTCCAAATATGCAACACCCGGGAGAGTAGTTAGGTGTGCCAGTGTCATTGTGGGCTCCAGCTAGTGTTGATAGGAGTTCTTTACTAAAGAGAGGATAGTACGTAGGTAAGTCACATAAAGTAATAGATCAATATATACAGATGGGCCCTAGTTAAGCGAACAAGGCTCAAGTGAGCCTGCGTATCGCAACTGCTAGGCAGCCGAACTCTCTCCGGGCCAACACCAGCAGGACAATGATAGGCACGGGGTGCAGAAAAGTTAGAGGAACAGTTTCAGTTGATAGCCGCAACACATGATACGGTGGGTAAGACAAAGCTAGTCTTTGACATATAGCAGCTCTCTGTGCGGGTTATACAGAGTCCTCGATATAAAGCACTGGGACAATCCTGGCCGATAGTAGCGACGGCAAGAAACTCGGCAAATCAGTCTGAGGCGATACAACCTATATAATGTAAGAATATGCTTAACGGAGGTAAAGGGCTGATTGGAGAGCGAAAGAAACATTGATTCGGACGAAAGGTAGAGTGTGTATTTTGTATACAATTGGTGTCCACATGCAGTCTCATGCAGTTAAGTTAGAGGACCCCCATTTCGGCCCCCCCCCCACATTTCGGCCCCCCAGCAACACCACGCTTAAAACCAACCCTATCAATAGAACTTTAAGTGCAGCCTTAATTAATGACAACTCTAATATAAGAACCAGCCTCACTTAGGCTTTCGCTATCGCTCTCTTCATCTAGACCACTTTCAATCTCCCCGACCGCCAACTGAGCCCGGTGGATGTCTTCAATGTTCGCGAACTTCGAATTAGGGTTTAAATCCACCTTCCTCTTCCTTAGTCTTATAGTCTCAATCCTAGCTTCGAGAGCCTGAATCTGCCTTTAAGCAGTAGCTAATTGGACATTCTTCTTATTAAAGGTGTTAAGGAGCGGGCAGGCAGGTGGATAACAGAGTCGATTCAGGTTCTATGCTACAGGTCCAGGTTCCTATTCTGTCGGTACAGGTCAGGCTTGGTGGACAGGACGTAGCTTGAAGAGCTACAACTGAAGTCTTCTCGGTCGCAGACTTCTTATCTAAATCCCCAACGGAGGTCCGTACCAAGCGGTCTTGACAGAACTCCATCGCGAGACGACTAATCCGTAGCTAGTTTAGGATGTCTCAGAGGCTGCCCTGTGCCGGTACGGCCTGTCACGGTCCACCCCGTGACAAAAGGCCTTTTGAATCTTCTAGAAGAGTAGCTATTAAGTAGTTGAGTATTCTGCTAACTAGTTCAAAAGCTGTACTTGGTCTTTAAAGTCCAACGTCTTCTTTAGAGTGGACTACACTACTGTAGAAGTATAAGATCTCTTTTAAGGCGTTAGTAAGAGTCCGTTTAAGTATAATTGCTTCGATTTTGTCGTGTCGGGTGCTGTTTAGTGCGTATTTTAAACTAAATTCCAGCTTAAAAGCGGTTTAGCTATATTAACTAGTTAAAGACCGGCGTGTCACGGTTCAAGGAACGAGGGATCTGTTGATAACCCAAGGGTTCTATTGAGATGCGAAAACTACAGGTGAAGAGGAAAAGAAGAGGAACAGGCTCCTCTCAGTCACTGTTTGCCAGGAATATATCCAGCCAAACGCGGTACGTACCACCGGCCAGAGGTCCATGCGTTCCCATGCCCTTGTTGTAAGGGAGGAGGCGTTGGAGAGGTGCATCTGCAGGCTGGTCACCTGACCTGCGGCACAGACCCACCGGCAGCCTACTAGCGAGGAGCGGGCGCACTGCTGGCGCCCGACCTGAACTTGGATTCTGCAAGAATCAGTCTTGCAGTGGAATTGAGCCTGCCCTTCGCTACCCTATACCTGACGGTGCCATTGTGATTCCTTCGGATCCTTACAATTCTGATTCTTCTCTTAACGTCACCTATACGGTAGCGAGCGGCAAGATGGTAAGGGGAAACAGAACTACCCCGGCGACCGCCGCCCCAAGCGAAACACCCGAAAGCATCGCGGCCATTCAGCCTACCGCCGACCTCTCGATAGAGGAACGACAGCTCGAAGATATCAATGCGCGTATCCGCCTCTTAGAACAGCTCCAGCAGCAAAAGGAAAAGGAGCGAGAACTCCGCCTCGCCCTTGGGCTCGACACCAACAGCATGTCGACACCGGCGCGACCGCGACGCGACTCCTCCTCTTCTTCCGACCAAGGCCGCGACCTCCGCACGCGCAACATCGATACTTTTAAATGTTCGTGGGGGTTCCGACAACGCGAGGAATGGCTAGGCGACCTCGAGCTAGCCTTCATGCGCGCCACGAAACGCTTCAAGAAACATAGAAAGCGCATCCTATTTGCACTCGACTATATGGAACAGGAGGCACGCACGCTATGGAAACGACGGCTAAGCGACTACGAGTCACCAGAGGAACGAGATGCTGTTTACAACGACTACCCAGCCTTTGAGGAGTGGACACTCTCCTTATTACGCAATGCGGAGAACCAAGAGTACATCATCGCGAACCAACTTAACAACGCCGCCCAAGGGCCTACGCAGAGCCCTCGAGACTTCGATATCTACCTCGCCGGCCTCGAGAAACAGCTACAGCGAACGAGTGAAGAGGAGCGTATGCGCTGCTTCTTCGCCAAGCTTGAACCCCAGTTCCAGTCGTACCTTAACATATACGGTGGTGCAAAGCCAACGAGTCGGGCCCAAATGGTCATCTGGGCTCAGAGCCGATGGGATGAATGGGCTAGGTCAGACAGCCGGAATAAACGAAGAGCGGACACGCACTTTGAGCGACCATCGAAACGCTATCAAGGAGGCAGAGAATTCCCGCAGAACCGCCCACGCACGGACCACTTTGAGAGCAGAAACTCGATTACGCCCGACCCGCGCCGACCTTACGAGCCCCGCCGACCGCAAGCCCCGAGAGCTGGAGGAGGAACCCTATCGGACGGAACGGACGAGTCCTAACATGCTATACCTGTGGGAGCGAGGAGCACCTGTCCCCTAACTGCCCAAGAGCCAGCGCACAGGAGGCGCATCACCGCCGAGGCGGCCGCGAACACCAGGCAAACCAGGGAAAGCCCGGGCCCTGTAGAGGCACCCTACTCTACAGAGCCTCCGCTGTTAAGGGTTACGACCCGCCTACACACTCGTGTCACGATAGAGAATGGAACGAATCTCCAAACTCATGCCGACTTAGACACTTGTGCCGAGGTGGACTGCGTAAGCTTCGCTTTTGCTCAGACCGCAAACCTCCAGCGAAGCAGTGTCGAACCACCGACTATCCACGCCGTTGGGCAGCTACGTTGCCCTACTTACGGTGTTTACGAGGTCCCCTTTCGTATCACGGATGACCGGGGCACCACGCGGACTTGTCGACGCCTCTGCGTCGCCATTGATCGAGACCCTCGCACTGAAGGGAGCCCTATCCTGTTATCCCGCACATTCCTGAACGAGCACCGTGTGATCCTCGAACCTGCTAGCGATAGGTGGCTCTTCGGCTTAGAGATAGCGAAGAGCGAGCTCCTTACTGCGCCGCAGTTCCTGGACCAAGCGCGTGGTTCAGCGCATGTGTATGCGGTGACAATGCTACCAACCCTAGCTCTGCCAGACGAAGACGAGCCTGTGGCTAGCCAAGATCTCGACAGCATTCCGGCAGAGCTCCGCTCGTTTCTCGACGTATTCAGCGCCCAAGAGGCCAACCAGGTTCCGGACCACAAGGCCTCGGACCATGCCATCGATCTCCTGCCGGACACCTCCCCACCTTACGGCCCTATCTACCCTCTCGCTCAAGACGAATTACGAGAACTTCGCGAATACCTAGAGACAAACCTACGAAGCGGCAGGATCCAACCGTCGAAGAGCCCAGCTGGCGCTCCCATTTTATTCGTCCCCAAGAAGGACGGTACACTCCGCCTTTGCGTTGACTACCGGGGCCTCAACCAGGTCACGGTGAAGAACCGGACGCCTACCATAGGATTCGCATCCGGCGAGGAGACGAGTGGAAGACAGCCTTTCGCACGCGTTACGGTCACTTCGAGTATGTGGTTATGCCTTTTGGGCTCACCAACGCGCCAGCCACCTTCCAAGGGTATATCCATGAGGCGCTCCAAGGCCTACTCGACGTCGTCTGCGTCGCATACCTCGACGATATCCTTATCTTCTCTAAGGACCGCAACACCCATGCTCAGGACCTCCAAAGCGTACTACAGCGCCTCCGTGAGGCCGAGCTTTTCGCTAAGCCCTCCAAGTGTTCCTTTTTCCAGGACCATGTCGAGTTCCTAGGATTTATTATCTCGCGCGACGGCATATCGATGGAGCCTAGTCGGGTGTCCACTATCCAGGAGTGGCCGCTTCCTCAGAGCTTCCATGATATCCAGGTTTTCCTTGGGTTCTGCAACTTCTACCGACGATTCATTTACCGGTACTCCCATATTGCTCGCCCCTTACATAACCAGCTTAAGGGGATGGTTCGAGGCAGGAAGCCAGGCTTAGCCTCTATGGGACTTAAAGAGGTCCAGGCCTTTAAGCAACTCCAGGATGCTTTCATTAAGGCACCGTTACTCCGTCACTTCGATAGCCAGCGGCTCACCCGAGTGGAAACTGACGCATCGGATTTTGCAATGGCAGGTGTGCTAACGCAAGCGGATGATAGTGGGCGATTCGCCCCCATTGCGTTTTGGTCTCGCAAGTTCAACGCCGCTGAACTGGCGTACTCCGTACCGGATAAGGAGATGATGGCTATCGTGGAGTCCTTCAAGCACTGGCGGCACTACCTCCAAGGTAGCCTGCAGCCAGTGGAAGTACTTACAGACCACCAGAACCTCCAAGTGTTTATGAAGCAGAGTCGACTTAACGGGCGTCAAGCGCGGTGGTGCATGTTCTTGGCTCCTTTTGACTTCAACATCAAACATAGGCCTGGCAAGAGCAACCCCGCGGACGCGCCGTCGAGAAGACCAGACTTTAAGGGCGAAATGCCGCCGAGGACTGAACTCCTCGACACCTTACACGCTAAGGTAGTGCATATCCAAGGGGCACGGGCTAGTGCACCCCTACCTCAGTTGATCGCAACGTATGTTGGCGCCACCGGCGCGACAAAGTATCGCCAGGCGAGAGGTGCCTTACAGGGCGAGAATATTTATTCAGACGAAGGGTCGGCTAAGTTTAAGGAACTAGTCAGACAGGGCCAGAGAACGGACCCAGAGACGCGAGCCCGTCTTGATGCCTGGGAAGCGAGCAGAGCCCCAGATGCCCGAGGAGCAAAGGTGCACTCGGATGCCCGAGGGGCTAAGGAGCCCTCGGAGGATGAGCCAGAGACGCGAACCCGTCTTGATGCCTGGGAAGCGAGCAGAGCCCCAGATGCCCGGGGAGCAAAGGAGCACCCGGATGCCCGAGGGGCTAAGGAGCCCTCGGAGGATGAGCCAGAGACGCGATCCCGTCTTGATGCCTGGGAAGCGAGCAGAGCCCCAGATGCCCGGGGAGCAAAGGAGCACCCGGATGCCCGAGGGGCTAAGGGGCCCTCGGAGGATGAGCCGGCTAGATCGAAGAGACTAGTTAGGCTGGGCTACAAATTAGTCCCAGGGACACAACGTCGCCTTGATGCCTGGGAAGTGAGCAGAGCCCCAGATGCCCGGGGAGCAAAGGAGCACTCGGATGCCCGAGTGGTTAAGGAGACCTCGGAGGATGAGCCGGCTAGATCGAAGAGACTAGTTAGGCTGGGCTACAAATTAGTCCCAGAGACGCAACGTCGTCTTGCTGGAGAGACGGACGCGTCCTCGCAGCGAAACGCAGGTGACTGGTCAGTGGTTGGCAGCACGCTGTTGTTTAAAGGCAAGGTGGTGATACCGGCCTCGAAGGCTCTAAAGGATACTATCCTAGAGACCTACCATGACGACCCCTTGCAGGGCACTTTGGACGAAAACGGACAGAAGAACTGATCCGTAGGAAGTACTACTGGAAGCATCTCGCTATCGACGTCGCCGCGTGGGTGGATAGCTGCGAGGTATGCCAAGGAACAAAGGCGAAGAGACATCGACCTTATGGCGAGCTACAGTCGTTACCGCTACCACAAGGACCATGGCAGGAGATCACAATGGACTTCATCACCGGCCTGCCTGAAGCGCAGTTCCAGGGGACCCGGTGAATGCCATCCTGGTCGTGGTAGACAGGTATACGAAGATGAGTCGGTTCTTCGCTGTCAATACGTCGATGACGAGCCCGCAGCTTGCAGAGCTATTGCATAAAGAGATCGAACTGCGATACGGAGCCCCAAGAGGGATTGTGTCAGACAGGGGCAGCCTATTCACTAGCGAGTTCTGGTCGAACCTTTGCTTCTACTCGAGGATTAAACAGAGGCTATCTACAGCCTTCCATCCCCAAACAGACGGCCAAACAGAAAGGGCTAACCAGGTACTAGAGGTATACCTACGGTGCTTCACTGGCGACGAACCAGCGGCATGGCCACGACTCCTCGGCGAAGCAGAGTTCGCAGTTAATAACGCGACGAGCGCAACAACGGGCATCTCCCCATTTTTAGCACTCTACGGATACAACCCCGAAATCCGTGAGGGGATCGTGGACGAACCCCGGGGAGGGAGGTGCCAGCCGCTAAAGAACGGATCGAACGCCTACAAGCCATTAGGGAAAAGCTACAGACTCGCTGGCAAAACGCCACAGCGGCACAGCAGAAGTGGTATAACCGGAGACACCAACCCCTACACATGAGGACAGGCGACCTCGTAGGGCTATCGACAAGGAACCTGCGGTTAAAAGTGAACAATAAGCTAAAGCCTAAGTTCCTCGGACCGTTCAAGATCACCGAGAAGGTTGGCCGTGCCGCCTACCGCATCGCATTACCGACAAAATACCAGCGACTCCACGACGTTTTCCCGGTGTCCCTCCTTGAGCCATGGAATATCCGTCTTGGAAGCCGGGCCGAGGACTTCTTACAAGGCCCCGAGCTTGAGGACGACGAAGAAGAATGGGAAGTCGAAGACATCTTAGCGAAACGCAAGCGACACGGCGGGTACCAGTACCTAGTGAAGTGGAAGGGCTGGCCTGCAGAATATAATCAGTGGGAGCCAGCAAGACATCTACAGCACGCACCTATATTAGTGCAACGGTTCGAACAGCAAGCAAGAAGGCAAGGGACAAGACAGGCCTATGATCCATTACAGGCCCAGAGGGCAGAGAAGAACTAAAGCAAAGCTGCCGAAAAACCATCATCCTAACAGCGCGTCGCCAACAACATGACAGCAAAAGGCCCAGCCAGAACGAACACGATAAACAGCCGTCGCCACGACAACGGCGCGCCTGCAACATGGTGGCGTATAACAAACAACTAGTCGACCCCTACAGGGCCAGCTCGCTGAAGGAAGAAGGGAAGTGTCTTAAGACACCCACCCACTCGCTATCACGCCACTCCTCGGCCTCCTCCGAGATTTCGCCAGCAGGCAGCTCGTCCTGCGGCACCGAGTCGCTATCGATGATATGCTGGGGGCGCGTGTCCTCCCAGACGTGGTCGCACCAGACCTGCTTGCAGTCACGCATGAAAGCACGCACGGCAATGTGCCAGACATTGGCGCCTGAGTCGCCACGGCGAAGGCGGACCTCGTTCTTCTCAGCCCAGGCTTGAAGGGCATCCTCGTCCTATAGGGCAGCCGCAAGTCAGCAAACAGACAGTGTCCCGACAGCGATAAGATAAGTACTCACAGCCCCATAGCCAGGGTGTGGGAACTGGGTGGCCAACAGCTGGGAACGGCTGGCGACGTACTGGCTGTACGCCACCGCACGGTCCTAGCATTGTCAGCGAGTCGTCACCAAGTCACTGGCCGATATCACATACCACACCGGTAGCCTTGTCCCCAGTGATGCCAAAGGGTGAGCCATGGGCCGTGACAGCTGCCATGAAAGCAGCAACGAGACGGTGGTAGGCCTGGTTCACCTCGCGGCGGCCGGCAGCGGGCACGAGGTACTCTCCCTCCTCCTCGTCCTCCTCGGGCTCATCGCGACCGAAGAAGGTGGCCTTCAGAATGGCCATGACCCTCTGCAGGTCGGACTCGTCGCCGTTCATCCCGGCAGGCGCCTGTTACGCGTTAGCGAAGCTATGGCGACACGATGGAAAATACTCGCCAGCTTGCATGGCTTGCTGCGCTCGCAACAAAGGCGGCATCGGTCTACCGAGGCGGCGAAAAAGACGCACTCGGGCTGAACGAAGTATAGGGCGCCGGAAGGCCAATTGTCCAGCAGGTGACCCTAGCACCGCCGACAAGGCCGGATTGCACCCTCAGGCTGGTTGTAGTTGAGCTCGCCATTCGACGAGAGATGGGGAGCGCGCGGCATGGTGACAAACGGGACGGTATCGCGACGTCGAGATGATGGTGAACTGGCGCAGAGGTGACAGCGACACAATGGAGACGCGTCGGGACCGCGTTTGAAGAATGAGGACACGTCTAGAAGACGATGAGAGGATGGCGCTCAGCGGCCGAGGAACTGACGATTGAGGATGAGGATACACTCTCGACCGAGAAGAGTAGAGGGCTGGAGATGAAGAAGGTTGGCCAGGACTGGACTGGCAGCTGGGATTAATTGCTCTGATTGTTTGGCTGCCTGGTTGCCTAGCTACGGGGACCCCGCCTCCGATCTAAGCTGGAGCTCTTACTGAGGAGGGGTAGCTTCCCCTCTTAATGGGTATGGCACCAGTGAGGTTGGCGATGCCGCCTGAGGCACCGGGACGGCTGCCTCATGAGGGGGGGCATAATTGTAAGGGAGGAGGCGTTGGAGAGGTGCATCTGCAGGCTGGTCACCTGACCTGCGGCACAGACCCACCGGCAGCCTACTAGCGAGGAGCGGGCGCACTGCTGGCGCCCGACCTGAACTTGGATTCTGCAAGAATCAGTCTTGCAGTGGAATTGAGCCTGCCCTTCGCTACCCTATACCTGACGGTGCCATTGTGATTCCTTCGGATCCTTACACTTGTACCTATGTACCCATGTCGTAACACGGCGGTTTTCTACTTATTTCGGATATTCTGACTAGTAAGCCCAGCTAAACAAGCCTTTTAATAGCAGGTAAGGAAATTCCGCTTATTAACTATTATTAAGTCCGTTAATTAAGTTAAAAACCTAAGCTTTTTCTGGTACGCCAATTCTAAAGCGCTAAAAACGGCTAAATCGAGAGGTTAAAGGATATAAGAGGTATAAGGGGGTAGAAAAAGAAGGTAAATATAATAAGAGAAGCACTGATATATAAAATCAGTTATTATATAGCTACTATAACCGTCTATAATAAGTAGGCGGTACTCGAAAGGGTCTTTAAAGGCAGTATTCAGGATAAAGACTTTCTTTAGCCACTCGAGCGCTGTTTAGTCTGTAATCTATCCGTTTTCGGTTACAGTAAACTGCTAGCCTTTAAATTGGCTTAAATCAACCGGGAACCATTACTGTTAAACCGTCTTACTCTTAAAAATAACCAATGGGGGCAGGGCACGGCTTTAAGCGGAGATATATTTAATTGTAAGGATCCAAAGGAACCACAATGGCACCGTCAGGTATAGGGTAGCGAAGGGCAGGCTCAATTCCACTGCAAGACTGATTCTTGCAGAATCCAAGTTCAGGTCGGGCGCCAGCAGTGCGCCCGCTCCTCGCTAGTAGGCTGCCGGTGGGTCTGTACTGCAGGTCAGGTGACCAGCCTGCGGATGCACCTCTCCAGCGCCTCCTCCCTTACATTAACGAAGGACGCCTAAGCACGAGAACTAGGCTGTTTCTTTCGTACGGAGCGTTTTTTTAAACCTCCAAGTACTAGACCGTTCGATCTAGCACCTTCTAAGAGTCCTGCTTTATCTATGTTGTGGTGGTTAGCCGGCTTTACCCTTTAGATCTCCGGTAGTTGAAGATATTGGAACTATAAGCTAATTACCTCGACTGAGGCGCTATTAATACGCTGCGAGTCGATAGACCGGCTCTTCTAGACCCGTATAGCTGGGTTCCTGTATAGGAAGGCCTGCAGCCACCTCTTTCCAAGTGGCTCGCTGTCGCCCTAAGCCCGAAGGATAAATTTAGTAAACTCCTTAACTTGGGCGTGTGAAGGCGGAAGCCTCAAGGCAGCTTAGGTCATAATTTAGGTCGTAAGTAACTCTTTCTAGACTAGTCTAAGTCTCTATTGGTTTACGAAGGCTTCGGGTTTAGGTTAGTGACCTTTAATTCGGCTCTATAGTGTTAACTTCGGTATACCGTAATCTCGAGAGGTTTGCTTAATTTTACCCCCAGCTATAATAGCAGCTAAGGCTTGTCGAAGTTCTGCTTCCGAATACTGCTTCATTTTAAGGAAAAGAATATAGAAACTAAGTTTCGGATAGATTCAAATAAGTTTACGGAAGTATATATAAAAAGAAGTCGAGGGGCTGGAAATTCGGTGGCTGGTTTTTGGGGGGCCGAAATGTGGGGGGGCCGAAATGGGGGTCCTCTAACTTAACTGGAGTAAATATATTAAGTGATGTGGGTGCCATATTTGTAATACTATGGTTTGTGTGAGCTTGAGTATATTAAAGAAAGGCAAGTTGTTCATTCCTGATGTGGGAGGACACTCTTTTATACACATTTCAAAGCATGGCTAGTGGGTGAGACTGAGAACTTCTAATAGAGTAGGGAGAGTAGGGAGAGTACCATGAAATTGTGAAGTGATGGAGGAGAGCTCCGTATATATGTGGATAGCTGAATCATTCAGTGGACAGAAAAGCTCTTCCAGTATCTTGACTCTGACTTAATTCGTAAGTCCCAAGATGTGATCTGAAGGTTTAGGCATCCCCACGGAAAGATGCGAGCCTAATTCGGACCCCTAGATTGACTTGATTGCTATACAGACCTTCCATCTCTGTAAAACGTTAATGTTTAGGCAGCGTGTTAGGTTTTGTTAGCGAACATGGATCGGTAGCTATATGGATATCAAAGCGGCCGCCGGCACGAGGAATCTTGTCAGAAGTATGGAATTTGAGTCAACAGGCGAAGTGCCTGTCCGGGCGAATATAGGACATCGTTTCAGGATCGGCACGTAAAAAATATCTAACTTGCAAGGCAGCAGAGCACACCGGAATGCTGGGTCAAGAGATGATTTCTTGATAATCCTACCAGGTATATCTCCACGGCTCGACAGTACATGTTACCGCAGAGGGTTGGCCTACAGCAGGTTTATATGTTCGAGGGGACGACGTAGCTGGGTGGCTGCCGCGTAAAGCTGTAAGTTGGACCACCACTGCTCGGGCCACCCCCTTAATGGGCCACCTAAAAAGTATCACCAACCTCAACAACCCCAACACAGTCACTAATAAATAGCACGGTAACCAGCGCTCGTAAAAATGAATAGAATATACCATTCTACTCCTCTTTCAATTGCGCATCTTATAACATGTTGTCCGACCACGAAAAGAACCTGCGTGCAGCCGCTAGAGCCCACCGAAATGGCTTATCTGTGCAAGCCGCGGCCATCAGACATGAAGTATCCAGAACCACCCTACAGCGCCATATAGACGGCGGTGTTTCGCGCCGTGAGGCCTCTCAGAAGCGTCAGAACCTATCCCCAACCACTGAGCGCTTTTTAATGCGCTGGGTTAAGTTACAGACTAAGCTAGGCTATGCTCCTCCACACTCAAGGTTCCGTCTGTTCGCTATAAGGCAATCCCAAGCTTCAGGGGGCCCTCAGACCCTCGGAATATACTGGGTCCGGAGATTCCTGCGGAGACATCCAGAGTTGAAGACTTTGCGAAGCGTACGGTATAACTGGAAACGTGCTAACGCTGCATGTTCCGTCAATATCGTTGAGTTCTTCGACCGGCTGGATGACCCCCTTATGTCGGCTATCCCTCCTGCTCACACTTATAATGCCGACGAGATAGGGACGATGGTCGGTATCGGAGACGCTCCTTTAGTTATTGGACCTTTTGAGCTTAAGGAGGTCCTTATTAACGACCCCCTTAACAGAGATTGGGTGACTATTGTGGAGTGTGTGTCTGGCGATAGCCGAGCCCTCTTCCCCTTAGTTATCTTTGGTGGCAAAAACGTTTAACAGCAGTAGTTTAACGACGAGATGTTTAACGACGACGACCTTAAGCAGTGGAAGTTCGGCTTTAACGGCTCCGGCTGGTCAAGCAACGAGATAGCGCTACGTTGGCTACGTGAGGTGTTTCTTCTGTAGACGAAGCCCTAGGATTCTCGACAGTGGCGCTATCTGATTATCGACGGCCACAACAGCTATATTAACGAGCCTTTCCTTTTAGAGTGCCTCCAATCGAAGGTCTGGTTGAATTTCCTTCCGGCACACTGCTCACAAATTCTCTAACCACTTAACGTCGGCCCTTTCTCAGTGTTAAAGCGGCGGTTCCGGTCTATCCTACGTGCCACTTGCTATTCTATAATGGCCACAGTTGCCGGCAAACCAGAGTTCGTGGCAGCCTGGAAACGGGCTCGGAGTGAAGCCCTCACGAAGGAGAAAATCCTTCGGGGCTGGGAATCAACTAGCATCTATCTAAGAGACCGATCTAAGGCGCTTAACAGCAGGTTAGCTATACAGGCTGATACCATAACCGCAAACGCACCAGACCGGCCGAAAACACCAGACAAATCCCTCCAGGCTTCAGAAAACTATCTCCAGACTCCCAAGAACAGCAAGGACCTAAGGGAATTGGAGACATCTATGTTGGCAGAGGATGGTCTACCGTAGACTGCCGGGGTCCGCCGCATGAGCCGTCAGGTCTAGAAGGCTCTTGACACTCTTAACGCCACTATCGTGGGACTGCAGTATAGCCAGGAGCAATTGAAGGCTGCATTAGAGAGACAGAGACCTCGAAAACAGCGCAGAGTTCTCCCTAGGGCCCAGCAAGCCTTCGTTGACATAGCAGACATCCAACAAGCTAAGGATCAGCTGCAGGACGAGGCTGAGTCTCAGCGCCCGCGGCGCTCTATGCGCCGCCAGCCAAATAGACGGTCGGAATTGCCCCAAATTGAACCAAACCAAGACGAGGAGATAGAGCATGTCGAGGAAGAGATACGCGTTCAGTTTTAGCTATAGAGGCCTCATGGTGGCTGCAAAACACCATAGTGAATAGAGTGGTGTTGATATTCTAGTGACGTGGCCCATACAGGGGGTGGCCCGTTCAGTGGGGTGCTAACTTACTATAGCGGGATTGCGGCGTAATTCGAGCCTCGGGATACATGTCTCGAGAGTGGTGCAAGTGCAGGAGAAACTCTTTTATTACACACCGCTGTCAATTATCCAATCTTTCGCATCCAATACCACCTGTTAAATAATTCCGCACATTTACCTTATAATGCCGGCAAAATCAGCTAATTCTCTTCCAATATATTTAGTAGCACAGCATGTCCACGGATTCAGTGCTTCGTCATACTATGCGAGCCACTTAAGATCAGAATACAAGCCGTCTGTTAGAGACTGATCAAATCATTTGATGTCCAATCTCCCCCTAGTTACGGGATAGCGAATATGCAATGTCTGGCTAGGGATATGTACCCGTGTTCCCGTGACGTGTTAACAATGTGTCGCACTTCAGGGGACGTGAGGAACGAGGTTCTGATTGTTCTATTAGGAAAAACAAAGGAAAACTATCTGAGGATCCAGACGTAGATATAGTAGTTCCGTAGCCTGCCTGACAGGCTAGGCTCTTGAGCTTACATAAAGTCACGTGACCTGGTAGGCTTGTTAGTGACAATAGGCTCGTCTCGCGACACACCCCCTCAGCCGAACCGATCCGCTCGGTGTGGCTGAAAATCGCTTAGTAAGGGTCCTGTGAAGCGATCCTTTTAAGTTTTCGCTTGCGGGCTGCGATCATCCTTAAGATCGGACGATGAGTTGTTGTAAGTAACAGCCGCGTATTGAGATCAGACGATGAGTTGTTCTGATCAATAGCACGTCAGAACTCCTCGCAGCCGTAACTTATGCGAAATCACAACTCCTCTCTTTAAATGCAGCACGTCCGCATCTTGACTCCTTTCGTCGGTGAGAGCCGCTATGCTGCTTCACTGCACGCGTTGCTTAGCGATATCTTAGTCGTCTAAACTCTCGCGCTGCTTCTAAGTGAGTCAGTGTCCCGTCACTCGCTGCCTAGGTGGATTCATCGCGAGTCTGGCAGCTTCGGTGAGCAACTTCGAATAGGGCGTGTCCTTAGAGGCTTAAGGGTATAAAGGAAGCCCTCCCCCGGCTTCTTCTTCCCCTTATTATCATCATTGCGCTTCCCACTGTCTTCTGCACTTCTTCTCTCGCCTTTCAGGCCATCCATCTAGCTTCTTCTCGCTATTTTCCAGTATCATCAGCAATGTCTGCTGGTTTGTTCGCACCTTGCCTGTTCTCTGGTGCTTATTTTGCTAACTTTTCGCTTCATAACGGTTGGCCAGGGCAGTGGCGGGCGTGCGCCTTTCTAGGGCAGCGGCAAGCCTAGCCGCGATCACAAGGATAGCGAGTCCGATATAGACCCCAAGGAGCTCAAGCGTGCCAGAGAGCTCATTAAGCACGCCAGGGCCAAGGATAAGGCTCGCAAGGCCGCCAGCTTGTCTCGCGTTAAGATGGCTATTCTGCGGCGCCAGAAAGGTGACTTGCGCTTCGCACCCTGTCTCCCCTGTTTGCGTGGTGCCGAGCGTCATTCTCGTGGCCATTGCCACGATACTCGCTTGCCAGGTGCCTTAAAGTGTTACGAGTGCACTTTAAATAACCATCAGTGCGAGGAGGTGCCCGAGTAGCTTACCCTAGCTGCTCGTTCCCTATTACGTGAGCTGAACCGCCTAGTCCAGAACGTTGTGAGTATCTTTTTGCTGCTGATTCTCCTACTGGCTGTTCTAATAGGCTTGAAGCCTCAGATTCGTCGCATAAGAGCAACCGTGAAGGGCTTGCGCGACCTGCATGGCCTTCCCGATGACCACACGCTTCTTGGAGGCAACGTGGGCTCTCTTAAGCCTTGCAGCGCTCCTGCGTCCGACAGCTCTTCGCCGCTCTCTTCCCCTCCGCCTTCTGAGTCTTCTCTAGTGCCCGAGACGCCTACGCCTGGCCTTAGTGCGTATACCAAGCTGCCTAAGAGGCGTGGCGAGCGGAGAAAGTAGGACTTAAGCTCGAGCTCCAGTTCCTCCAGTGTTTCCGGCGACAATCCTGCAGAGCTTGGCCCTATTATGGAGCTAAGGGAGCGCGCTCCTCGCGTGCAGTACCACATAAAGGAGGCTTAGAGGAAGGGAAAGTAGGGTCGGTGTGTTTATAGATATTAAAGCCCTGCTCTTAATAGCAGGTAGTATCTTATCTACGATGCTTTAAGATTCTTCAATCTATATACATTGTTTTCCATTCTCTACTTCCTTAATCGCTTGTCGGATGTCCTGAAGGTTGAGAGTCGCTCTAAATTGCTTAAATTTCGCCCGTGGTAGATTCTTTATTAGTCCGTTAGCTGGCATGTCCTTTATAGCGAGATAGATCAATTGAAATGAGCCCCTGGAGTATTCTTAGCGGAGCCAGAGGTTGTGTATATCAACATGCCTTAGCTTTGTAGATACCCTCTCTTAATTGCCGATAACAAGGCGTAGCGTTTGCTGGTTATCGCAGGAGATACTAAAAGGCGCGTCTAAGACGAGTTGGATGTCTCTAAATAGCCTCTAAAGTGCTATAGTCTCCTTAGCTGTCTCGCTGAGCGCTAAAAGCTCTGCCTCCATAGTGGAAGTGGTAACTGTCGCTTATCGGCTGGCCTTCTAAGCTACTGGTCCTCCGAATAGCTGGATAAGGTATCCTTGGGAAGAACGACGCGTCTCCGGATTGTCTGCAAATAAAGCATCCGTTAAGATAACTAGCGCCTATGGGATAGACTGCACTGGTTTCTTCATTCCGTAGCGTATCGACACGTATCGAGTGCTAAACGCGTACTGTATACACCAGTCAGCTGCCTCGAGATACTGTTAACTTGGATTCGTGAGGAAGCGAGATAGCTGTGAGCAGGCGAAGGAAAGGTCCGGCCTGATTATAATAGCGCTATAGAGGATACTCCCAACGCGTTCCTAGTAAGCTTTAACTCGGTGAGCTGGAGCAGTGTCTTAATAAACTTCTAAGGCTGTGGATAGGAGTGGCGTTGCTGGTGACTTGTCGTCCTGGAGGTTAAAACGTCTCGCTATCTTCTTAAGATAGCTATCATACGAGAGCCAAAGTAATCCCTCGTTTCTCTTATAAGTGACCCTGACCCCCAAGTAGTAGCCCATAGATCCTTGGTCTTTTAGCTTATAAATCCCCTTGAGGGCTTCGATTAAGGCGAGTGCCTCCTCTTTAGCTTATGGGCTATAACAGACTAGGAAATCGTCTATATAGAACATAACGAAGATCGTGCGTTTCTCGTTATAGAACAGGCAGGGTTCCTTAGGTGTGCTGACAAGCCTAAGTCTTCGAAGTGAGCTCGAGAAGTCTCGGAACTATAGTTGAGGTGATTCCTTAAGTCTATAGAGTGCTCTGTTCAGCTTAAGACAGTATCCTGGCCTTTTATAGCCTGGTGGATATTCCATAAAGATTAGTTCGGAGTTTTCTGCGAAAAGTGCGTTCAAGAATGCGTTAATAACGTCGAACTGTCTGACTTCCTAGTCGAAGTAGGCTGCTAAGGCTATGATAATCCTAAAGGACTTCGAGGCTAACGTAGTAACGTACGTGCTAGCTAATAAAGTGACAATCTGCTTATCTCCTCGCACGCAGATCCTTGCTTTATAGCGAAGGTGCTTATTATTCTTATCGAATTTATCGGTGAAAACCTATTTTAAGGGCAGCTTGAAGAGTGAGGGAGCGTCTAAAACCTCCTCCCAGGCTTTCATAGCCACTGCTTTATCGATCTCGAGCTTAGTAGCTTATCTGAACTGCTCTCCTTTAGGGTGAGTAGCTAATTCACGCTAAGACTTAGGTGGAGGTGCGAAGCCCTGCGGTCCGTTTGGTTCGTCTAGCTCCTTAAGTGCTCTTTAAGACTGTGTTAACGCGAATATTCACGTATGAATGGTTCTTAGGAGGTCCTCATCTTGGTTTATGGCCTCCTTAGTAAGACAGGTGCTTAAGAGAGCATCGAGATGATCAGTCTCTTGTTGGGTTATCTCCTTGAGCCCGAATAGCAGCGAAAGGAACGACTGCTGATCCGTTTCCTGTTCTCTCTAGAGTCTCGAGCTCCTTCTCGCCAGTTGCGTCGGCTGTGAGGCTCGGGATCTCCTACCCTTAGTTGCTCTGCGGCTCTTAGGCGGTCTCTGGTCTGTCTCTTTGTTAAGAGGCCGAACAATAATTTCGTCATGGATCTCTTCTTGTAGATCCGTCTTTAAAGTCTGACCTTGCAGTCTCTGAGGAGTTATCCTCTGGTCTGGAGACTGACTATGCAGTCTCTAAGGAGCTATGCTCCGGTCTGGTGTCCCAATTAAGCTTGTCGGCCTGCGCGCCGAGATGCCTGCTGGTTCTGACACTTCGGGTGAGCCTAAGAGTGGCCGCTCTACTGCTCGTCCCGCGTTTTCTAACCCTGACTCTCTAGCAGTTGCAACTGGCTGGTGATCACTGGATCTATACCGTGGTTCGCTTGTGAGGTGTTCCGTAGGGTAAAGTATGCTGTTTTCGCCCTCTGGCTCACTTAACTAGCGACTAGGTGTAAGAAGTCCTATCTGTACATCCGATATCCTAGGCTTATGAATTCCTTAGATGTTTTCAGGTGCGTATCTCACCCCCGAGTTCTTATCGACTGGTCCCTTAGGTGTGTCCGGCACCCCCGAGTCCACGAGATGAGCCTCTCGAGTGGAGTCGGGATGTGTTTCAGGACTTATAGCGTCGTCTAGCTCCTTAAGAGCTTCCTAGAGCGGCATCGACTCGTTTGTAAAGCCTGCTTCGCTCAATGGGATCTCTAAGGGCTGAACTTCCAGATATTCTATCGCCTCTGGCTTAAGACGTTACGAGTCTCAGCTAGAATAGAACTGCGTCTCGTTAAAGGTAACGTCTCGCGTTGGAATAACTCTGCTATACTTAGGCAACCAGATCCTGTAGATATTCCTAGCGGCGTAACTTACTAGATAACCGATCTAAACCCTTGGTTAAACTTTGAACGCTCGTCGGTCCAGCCTAGCCGCTCGTCTCTAGTGTAACGTATACGCTTTACAGCCGAACACGTATATCCCAGACTAGTCTGGCCGCAGGTTTATATGGATGTCACGCACTTAAGCTGGGCTATACTGCTCCTTATTCTGTAAAAACCAGGAGTCTAGCACCTTATCTAGGCTTCGGAAGCGTTGCGCCTATAATAAGTATATATTGATAAGCTTGGTTACCGCTCTCGTTGCTTCCAGCTAGAGCGCCTCGGGTAGCTTAGCGTGCTCCCTTAACTTCAGTGCCCTATTGATAACCTCTTGACCTGCTTTTTTTAAGCCCCCATTCGGCTTATAGGTGTTCGGAGGGGATATCTCTAGTTCGATTCCTTCCTCCTCTGCCTAATGCTTATATTCGGTTATGCCCTAAATTGCTATCACCCCTTTCTCCTCGTTGTGCTTAAGGATTGCGATGTAAAGGTTGTAGCGCTTAAGGACATGCCTTTCGAAGCTTCGTAGTATTCGAAATAGCTACGTATGTGACTTAGTAGGCGAAGTGAACGACTAAAGCTTTCCGCTATAATCATCCTTCAGGACTATTAACTAGCGAGACCTATTATACCTATATGGATAGTTAAATAGGTCCTAGAGCACCTTAAAGAATAGTCTTAGGGCTCTTTCTGCTAGAATTCGACTGATAAGTCGTCTGGTGTCTGTAAGTTTATAAGTCTCACACTTTATAAGCGTCTCGCCTTTAAAAGCGACATTCTATCCTCTCTTAGCGAGTTTTCTAAGCGTATCTCGGCTTAGGTGTCCAGCCCTAGCATACTAGAGTGCCTTAGAATCCATCTGTATCCTTAGTCTTGTTTATTGAGCTTCACCTGTAGGTGCTTTTCGTATAGCGGGAAACGCTCTCACTGTCCTAGCCAGTGCGGAGATGACTTAAGAGGCGAAAGAGAAATAGGAGTAAAGAGGCTTGTATTCGAAAAACATAAGGTTGCCTACTCTTTCCAACTTTCGCACTAGGACGCCTTCTCCGTGCTCACTATAGTATAGAGAGCACTCTCTACTATAGTACTAGATCCCTACTTTCAGGAGTTTCGCTTTTAAGATAATGTTAGTGTGGAATCCTTCGACTAGTTGCACGTTATATAGCACCAGGTCTACCTTGCCACCCTTAGGACTGTTCAGTAAGCCCCTTAGGACCCTTATACCTGATCCTTTAATGGAAAAAGCCAACGACCCTGCCTCCACAACTGATCCAGGACGCGCAGGAGTGAAGCTTCCCTCCTTAAGTAGCTCTATGGAGTTGATAATATGCGAGGAACCGCAACTGTCAACGACAGTCGACTATGAGAGGTTATGCGGGCCGATTTGAGCAGTAACAGCCAGGTTAATGTTGGCAGGTATAGGAAAGGTCTTAGGGACGATAGTAACCGCGACAAACGGTTCAGCGGTGGTCTGTCCTGCTCCCTTACCTGGCTTCTTCTCCTCGATGAGCTTGCGGAGTGTGCCCCAGTGATTGGACATGGCTCTTTCTCGTATTTCCTTTGCCTTAGCGTTGGTGAGGCCTCGGAACTTGACTCCGTTAGGTAGGAGGTCCGCAAAGCCATTCAGGGCAAACTGGAGACGTCTGCACACCCTGGGTTCCTATTGGTGCTTCTCTCTGCGAGGCAGGCAGGGACAGGCGTGTAGAGTGCCATTCTTCCGCTTTCTCGCCTGTGAGGTGGTCTAATAGGCTTCTCCTTAATCTCCTAACATGGCGAATGACTTGTGACGTCTATTTAGCGTGCTAGAAGAAGTCACCTGCTTAAGAAAGATGGAGCTCAGCTGAGTTAGTATAAGTAGTTCCTTTCCTATTACTTCAGCTTTAAGGATATCGTTTAATTAAACCTAAGCCCATTGTGGAGCTATACGCTCACGAACTGCCTTTAGAAACGCCTTTATTGTAAGTGCGCCTTGCACTTTAGGGATCCTATAGGTATTGGCGAGAGCGTGAATAGCAGTAAACTCGGCGTGCTAGGCTTTTGGAGAGATTCCCCCTTTTGACGCGCTTATCAGGACTCGCTGGTAGCGTTCTTGTATTGCGGAGAGGATAGAGGAGTCCGCCGGCTGATACTGCTTCCTTAGTTCCTTAAGAAGCTTCTGGAGCGTGTTAGTCTTACTTCGCTCGACAGTCGTGGTCGTTCCGCTCTTAATAGCAGCGGTGGCATCGGTAGCTATTCTGATAAGCTCGAGTTTCTTCTCCTGGGCTTCGATATATCCGTAAGCTGCTGTGAGATACTCCTTTTTGACCGTCTGCTTAACTTATTCGGTCAGAAACAGATAATGGTTGTTAAGAGTGTTCCAAGTGCTTATATCGGCAGCAAAGGTTCGCAGTTCTTATTAAAAGCGCCTCTCTGCTGCGTCCAGTGCAGTCGGAGAGTCTGAATTCGCTCCTTAAGGCTCCTAGTAGGCTGGCCTTTCTAAAGGATTGTTAATATAGCTGTTAAGCTCCGCGTTTAGGTTGATGTAGTCCCAGATACGTCGATCTTCAGCTCCTCTCCGAAGCGAGTTGTACTAATCAGGCCAGTCGTACTTGCTGACGAGCAGGACCTTCGTGAGCGTTTAGTCGGACATGTTAAACAGGGTTCGCAGTGAGGCTAGTCTTAGCTGCGAGTAAATAGATAGATAGATAGAAATGGGGTTTAAAGAGAGTCCTCACGATCCTGAGACTTATACAGCGTTTTAAGTGCGTTGAGAGACGCAAGTAAAGGCCGGGCTCATAACTGTCGCACTTCAGGGGACGTGAGGAACAAGGTTCTAGTTGTTCTATTAGGAAAAACAAAGGAAAACTATCTGAGGATCCAGACGTAGATATAGTAGTTCCGTAGCCTGCCTGACAGGCTAGGCTCTTGAGCTTACATAAAGTCACGTGACCTGGTAGGCTTGTTAGTGACAATAGGCTCGTCTCGCGACACAATGTTTTGAAAGTATTGGAAAAAAAAAACAAGTTCCAATGAAAGAGAAATGCCCCTTTTAATATATGGTGCGGAACGCGGTATAGCGGGCAGGAAGGGTAACTCCTCCATGTATATAGCAAGTTGCTGATCGAAGCCAAGTGTAAATCTTGAGGGGCGAGAGTAGTCAGAGGCTAGATGCTCTTAGTAATTACTGTATTTAATCAAGGGACCCTCGTACATGCACATGGTGTGCAATATTCGATCCAGCATGTGTTCACGTCCCGCGTGTGTGCGATTGTGTGTATCGGTCGGATTGTGCCCCTTAGGACAGCTGTTATGAATACAAAGTGGGTCTCTTCCCTCCACACAGAGGCCAAAGTGAAGAGGAATTAAGGAAAATCATCTCACTCTCTCTTTCTCAAGTATGGGGGTCCATTATAGCAATGTAGGTTTGGCTTATATTACGGCCCGGATGCGGGAGTGACGATGATGGGGAGTTGCGGGAACGTGGAGCCAACCGTTTTCAAGGGCGACAGCTAGCGATACAACGAATCTGTGCTATCGGATCCGACATCTGAAACTCGCAGTGTGAGGCTGGTATATATCTAGCTGATACTCACACTTAGGTATGCTGTGTAGAGTAAACCAAATTTATTGAACGTCTGGATATCTGGGGAACTAGCTACGCGTAGCATGTAGCGCTTTCCGTCAAGCTTTCGAGTCCTCCTGCTTTACTTCCTTGCCCAAAAGCATATCTGTTACGCCCTTCACCGTTCTAAGTTCCCGTGCTTGAGTAATGCGAGAGATCGACGCACTGTTGCAGTCGTCTACATTTAGCTTCGCGCGCCTTTTCCGCGCCCTGCACTATCTTGCGGCTCCACGAATCCTTCACCAGTGCTAAGGCGTCGCTTCGGTGATGGAGCCGCGGGCGAGACGGCTACAGAGCCAGAAGCCAGCTCTTCCCGCTTCGGAAGGCTCCCTCGGCGGGCCAAACGTTGCGGTAGGGGGACACGTTGAGGCGACGCTGGTTGTCGTCAATGGCGAACTGGGCACGGAGGAGGCGGCCGAGCGTGCAACGGACAAGGCCGGACTGGTCCGCTTAGATTTCTGGGGGAGGCCGCGCTGATCCTCAGCATGAGGCGGGACGCGGCTTCGACAAAAGCACGCAAGTCTCGGACGAAATGGAAGGCGTGATGCAGAACAAAGTCACCACAGTCCACACCGTTGGACTGCTGCGTCGCCGAGCGCAAGAGACGCCACGAGAAGTTGATGACGACGGTGCTGCTGGGCGTCTGTTCAGGGGCTCGTGCGGCTGGTGGAGATTTGGCCGCCACGGCTGGGAAGTAGCATCGCCGGTAGTGGTGGTGGCGATGAGGGAGATCATGCGCGACAGTTGGGTGGCCAGCGGGCCCAGGTGGGATTTGTAGTCCCTCAACGGGCAAAGATGGAACTGCGCGAGCGAGTCCCACAAGTAGTACAAGGTGCGCCGGGACAGGGCGGCGACGTACAAGATCCAGTGGCCGTGCAAGCAAAGGCCCCACTGGCGTACGCTGTTCCGACGCGCGGGTCCTTGTAATGGGGGACGGACAACGCCGCCGGGGCCGGGCGACACGTCGGTCCCGACGATGGCCTGTTGCTAACCGTCGGCCGCCGCCGTGAACTTGACGGTGCCCGTGGGCATCTCGTGCAGCTACAGGACGGACACGTAGAGCGGACGAGCTAGGCGATGCTGGGGGAGGCGCCAACCCCGATGTTCGACATCGTGGGCGAGGATCGGAGTCCGACGCGCGCCGACGGCACCTGCAAATGATTCACCGACCACCATCTTTTTCCAGCAATGGCAAAATAAGACTTCGGCCCTGCTTTAGGTGGCGGTCGACCGCGGATGTGGCAAATCAGTGCTCGCGAGATACCTGGTGAACGGTTTTCTCCGATCTGACACTACCAGAATGACATGTTACTTCTTTTTAAAAGACGACTTCGAACATCAGAAGGTACTTGAGGGTGCTATCTGCTGCATACTCCACCAGCTCTTCATCTAGGAACCTCTTCTACTTAAAGACACGTTCTTGAGAGCTTTTAAGAGAAAGGAGATCAACTCATCACATCCTTTAAGGGGCTCTGGAGAATACTCTTTAAGGCGGCTGGTCGCCATAAAGGTCAGATTGTTTGTATCCTCAATGCCCTCGACGAATGGGTGGACCAAAACCCCTCGCTGCCGCTCTAGTGCAACTGTTCACCCAAGGGACGGGCACTTCTTCCCTCAAGTTCCTCGTGACTAGCCGTTCTTACCTTCACATTCAGCGAGGTTTTCAAGTCCTAAAGGAATCTTAGCCTACCATCCACCTTAGTTAGGAGGACCAGGAGGAGGCCGACAAGATCGCACTTAAGATCGACATCTACATACGGCACCGCATCACAGAGTTTAAGCAAGACGCTCCGACTTACCGCAGAAGACGAACAGCTTCTTTACGAAGAGATTACTACTAGCGGCAACCGCACGTACCTGTGGGTACATTCGGTGTTTGCTAGCATCGAAGACGCCGTTATCCTTGCCCGAAGTGATTTGCGAGCCGCGGTCCGCGAGATGCCCCACTCGGTTGACGGGGGATATAACAATATTCTCTGTAAGGGCCGGGACACCGAGAAAACCCGAAAGATCCTACACATTATTGTTGCCGCCGAGCGGCCGCTTTCTGTCCCTGAGATGGCTGAAGCACTAGCTTTCCGATTTGAGCAACACCAACTTCACAGAGACCTCAAGTGAGACCTCCAATCATGCGAAGGCTTGAAGATTTCAATCCGTGAAACATATGGCCTTTCATCGTTGTCCAAGGCTCACAAATTACAATTCTTCATTAGACAGCGAGCGAATTTCTAGTCAAGTCACTGAATAGGCAATCGGAAGCCCACTCTCATTCATTAGCATGGAAACACGCGCTCGGCCTAGCAGATTCACATCGTTTACTTTCCAAGATTAGTGTTCGATACCTGCTGCTATCCGGCCTCGGACCGAGAGACGAATCTGGGGCGATTCAAGACGAAAGAATCGACCACATCGATAAGCCTTTTCTCGCTGAATCTTCCAGCGAGGGTGAATGTACTTTCTTAACTACGTTGCCAGTTACTGGGGCCACTATTACCGACTTGCACACAAACCGTCCGGCATCGAGCTCGAACTCCTGGCCTTGCTGCTTTGTAACACCAACAGCGCCGCTGTCTCCAAATGGCTGAATTTGTGTCAGACGGCCCTAGCAAAAACTGGGAAGGAGATTACGGCCTATGTAGCCCATTGCCAGTGGCTTCATACTTCGGCTTGGACGACTTAGTGCGCATCATCCTTCAAAAGGATTCGATGTGTTACAAAGAAGTAGACGAAACTAGCGGACGAACCGCGCTCTCATGGGCCAGCGAGAAGAGACACGTCAAGGTAGTCCAGGAGCTCCTGAACTGCGTTTCCAAATTTAAGGTCTTCGTAAGAGACTAGTCGCAAAGTTCTACCGTCGTCAGCTTGGCAGATCGTGCCGGAAAAACGCCACTTTTGAATGCTGCGGTAAGTGGACACCATGTTATCGTATAGCTATTGATTGACAAAGGTGCAAAGGCAAACATCAAAGACAACGGTGGTGCGGCACCCCTTTGGTGGGCAGTTCTTAGCGGTCACGATAAATTTATGGCAATCCTGCTCCATAGGGCTCACCGGCAATACCCTGAAGCTAGGCATCGAGAGGTACGGAACGGACTAGGCCGAACCCCTCTTATCACAGCTGGGTTCGGCGGCAACGAGACTGCGGTAAGGCTCTTACTCGACCGAGAGGCCCAGATTAATGCTCTGGGGTAGCTTGACAACACATCTTTGATTTTGCGCCTTAAATGCAGGTCATGAACCAATTGTGAGGCTACTGCTCGACTGAGGGGCCCAGATTGAGGCATCGGGGTACCATGGCTCAACGGCTTTAATATCGGCCCAAAAGAATGCGAATGAAGTTTTAGTAAGGCTACTGCTCAACAAAGAAGCCAAGATCGAGGCATCGGATGACCGTGGCTCAACGGCTTTAACGTGGGCCTCAGAGAAGGGGGAGGAAGCTGTCATAAGACTGCTGCTCGACCGGGGAGCCCAGATCGAGCCATCGGATAAGGATGGCGACACAACTTCCATTCGGGCTTCAAAAGGGGAACACGAAGGGATCATGAGACTGCTGCGCGACCGAGGGTCGAAAAGAGGAGACCTGGTTGAGTAGTCTACTCACAATGTATAATAGCTTGTTGGTATCGGCAATTATTCAATGAGAGGAGCTGTCGAAGGCATCCTGCCCGGCCCTGTCACCCTTCTAAACATTCCCGTGGCGGTCACCAGCCTAAAAGCGTGGTAAACGGCTCTCTTCCCTTTACCCCTGTGCGCACAGAGTGCCAGCCGCGTTCTAACCACGTAAATGGCACCAAGCTCGCACGCTCACCATGAACGTGGGTCTTGATATTCAATTACATTATGATTAATTCGTGCTATATTATATGAAAACACCCGTTTCGGGCACGTCTGAGTTGCCATTATAATCGGATATTGGAAACATGCCCAACGGGACTGGTTGACTGGCGCATCTACGGGGAATACCATGGGCGTGACACCATAACGTGTACCCTGCCTAGCACAAGGCAATATAGCGAACGTGAAATTGTAGAGACCATGGCATTATCTCCCATAAGGTCGCTTCAGAGTCTAGACCAAAGGGAGAGACGAGCGGAGTAAACTGTTACTAAAGGTGAACTAGACGAATATGATCTAAGCCAGCCAGCTGTACAGTAAACCCTCGTGGATGGAAAACAATCAGCTCGATATTGGGAAAGCTCACAAACTGCAATATCAGGTCGAGAATTAGCATCAATTACCACCTTCTATTGCATGCAGTAGCATGTGGGGCTTTTGGTAGATGCTGGTGTTGTGGAAAGCGGTCGTACAGGCTCAGGGTAGTCAAATCAATTTGTTGTCGCTACATGTACCGCAGCGCGCCATGCGAGCCTTTCGCTGAAGGAGCGCAGCTTAAGCAGTGTTACCGCTGCTATCGATATGGACACATTGCCCGAGTCTGCCGCCATGCACGACGATGCGGGCTCTGCTCCTCGACTAAGCACGAGGAAAAAGAATGCCCGGAAACAGAGAACCAGAGCCGATATTGCTGTCCAGCATGCCGAGGACCACACACTGCGTGGTCTAAGGAGTGTCCAGTCCGCCAGGAGCAGGTCCAGATCGCTAAGGCTGCTTATGCCACGAGGCCGAAGGGATTCGCACTGCCCTCACAAGAACCCCCTAAGCCAACAGCCGAAGACTGGCAGACAGTACAGCCGCGGAAGCGTCGAGCAACCAGCTGCCGTACTAGAAGCACTGGCAGAGCCCGCAGCAGAGCCCACGAAGAGACAGACGACATGGACATCGAAACGCCGGAGTCAACACTGGATAGCATCCACGCTCGACCATGACAGCGCTAAGGATCCTACACTGGAACACGCAGAAAAGCAAGAAAGCACAGATACCGGTAGTCGACGCTATCCACGAAGAATACGACGTCCTAGCCATCCAAGAGCCGTGGAGAAACCCACATATGCCGACCACCTACTGCCCGAGATCCTCTCCATACTACCTCCTATACGCTGCTAAGGGAGGCAGAGCATGCATTTACATTAATAAGAAGTACTCCCCAGCGCAGTGGACATACGAGGCGCAGCCAGATAGGTGTGACATCACGATCCAGCTGCCAGACGGGCCTATAACGGTCATCTGCGTGTACTCGCCTCCTCCTGGATCTATCAGCAGACTAGACCTGCCAGCTATCGAAGCCCTCCATGCCGAACCCCAGCTAAGACGAACAGTCCTCGTGGGAGACTTTAACGTCCACCACCCTGTCTGGGGAGGATACAACGTCCGACCCCATAATGCAGCTAACAAGTTACTCCAGCTAGCAGAACACTGGAGACTCCAGCTGATCACCCCCCCTGGAACACCAACATGGACTCGAAGAGGGTGCATAGACTCTACAATCGACCTAGCCTGGGCCACGGACGACCTCCGGGTCGCCTATGACGGATACGCACCGTACGCAGGATCCGATCACCTCCCTCAGGTGATACGCGTGGCTGGACCTCATATAGACCGCCAAGACAGACCACGACGCAGCTGGAAAACAGCTGACTACGACCAAGCGAAGGCAGAGGCGGCACACCTACCACAGCCAAGGCGACTCGAGACACTAGAAGAAATCGATAGCTACACCGAGACGTTAACTAAGGAGCTAACTCGGATAGCCGACCTAGTTGCCCCCCTCCGCCACTCTAAGGGGAGAGGCAAGGCTTGGTGGAACCACGACACGGAAAGAGCTATAGAGGAGGAGAGACGAGCCCAGCGAACATGGCTTTCCGACCGGACGGACGCAGCCTGGCGAGCCCTCCGGCAGTCATCCCTCCTTAAAAAGAAGGCAATCCGCGAAGCAAAGACGGCAACCTGGAGACATATGCTCCACGAGGCTTCTAGCCAGCCAGCTGGCGTCTGGAATATTGCGAGATAGGCTAGAATAGAAGGAGCGGCGCCGCCGTTACCCCCAGCAGTCCCTACTCTTCACACACCGTGTGGCGAAGCAACGACCCATAAGGAGAAAACAGAGGCCTTCCGCGAGAGATTTTACCCTCTCCCTAAGGCTAGGCCGAACGGCTTCCAAATAACAAACCGGCTCGCAGCGCCCCTCGATATGGACAGCAAGGTGACAGCAGAACAAGTCCAAGACATCCTTACTAAGGCAGGCCAGTGGAAGGCACCTGGACCAGACCAGCTTCCGAACGGATTCCTTAAACGCCTAGGAAAGCCCCTCTTCCAGGCCTTGGCCTCCCTAGCGGAAGCGTGCTGGCATATAGGATACTATCCAAGAGCGTTCCGGAAAGCAGTCACCGTTATCCTCCGGAAGCCAGGAAAGCAGCCAAACGAGTATCACCAAGCCGGCGGATGGAGACCTATTGCGCTGCTCAACACTATAGGGAAAGCGATCGAGAGCCTACTAGCGCAACGGCTAGCTAGCTTTGCCGAAGAGAACGGACTGCTCCCGGACGAACAGATGGGCAACCGGAAAGGCCGCTCCACAGAAACGGCCTTGAGGTTGCTAACGGACCTAGTCCGCACAGCCTGGAAACATGGAGGCGCAGCAACTCTTCTATCGCTGGATATCTCAGGCGCTTTCGACTCCGTCGACCATGGAAGGCTCCTCGCTAACCTGCGAGCGCTGAGGGTCCCTATATGGACTATCAGCTGGATCCGAAGCTTCCTATCTAACCGGTCCACCACGCTATTCTTCGACGGCCAGGAATCGGACGAGATCCCAGTCCCAGCAGGCGTCCCGCAGGGCTCACCCTTATCGCCTATCCTCTTCTGCCTTTATACAGCCGGTCTCTATAAGGCTCTCCGCGCTGTACCAGGGATAGCCACTATAGCCTTCGTAGACGACACAAACCTCGTGGGCTTCGGCTTAAACCCAGAGCAGACCTGCGAGCGGCTGGAAGCCGCTCATAGGGTCTGCAAAGAATGGGCAGTTAGCCACGGCATGACCTTTGCAGTCCAGAAATATCACCTAGTCCACTTCTCTCGAAGACGGAAAGGTCCGGACATAAAGATAGCCTTAGAAGGTCACGAAATCGAACCAGAAGACTCCTGCCGCGTCCTTGGCATCCAGGTGGATAGACGTCTCCGCTGGGACGTCCATATCCAGTCGATATCGAAGAAGATGGCGACGCAGGTCTACGCTCTAAACCGGATAGCCGGCTCGACGTGGGGCGCGTCTCTCCAGCGAGCCCGCCAAGTCTATACAGCCGTCGTACGGTCTGCGATAGGCTATGGAGCTTCAGAGTGGCACCGCCAGATCTCGAAAAATAGAGCCAAGGCACTCAACGACGTCCAAACAGAGTGCCTCCGAAAGGTCACAGGAGCTTTCAAAGCCACGGCCACCGCAGTACTAGAAACGGAAGCTTATGTGTCCCCCTTAGACACGTGGCTCAACAGAAGGGTGGCGGCATCGGAAGAGAGGCTCCAACAGCCGCGTATCGCATCACTCATCCAAGCGAGATGCGATAGCGCAGCTAGATGGATCCTAACAAGACCGACTCGCTGGCGCAGACCGAAAGGCCCCGACGCTCCCGATCGTAAGAGGTGGCTAGACGAATGGCTAGCTGGAGACTCAGCACATAAGGCTGAGGAGAGAGATTGGCTTCAAAGATGGCAACAAGCGCAGCAAAATCGAACAGCACGAACCCCGGCAGCAACTAAGATGCCGCCAGATAAGTACGTCCTCAAGCTCCATAAGGGACTCCATAAGGCCGAGAGCTCCATCCTCGTCCAAGCGAGGACTGGCAAGATTGGGCTGCGAGACTTCCTTTTTAAGCGTAGGGTCCCAGGCTTCGAAAGCCCCTGGTGCGTCTGCGGTCAGGGCAGGGAGACCGTCCGGCATATCCTCGTTTTCTGCCCACGGGAAAGAGAAAGACGAGAGCATCTCGTCTAAGCTCTAGGAGGACCGATAGACACGGACAGGATGCTCGACACCCCAGGAAAAGCAGGAATTATCGCAAGATGGCTACTCCGCTCCAGAAGGCTGGACATGTTCCAGCTAGCAAATCAACTTATCAGCTAGGAAGCGGGCGCGCTGAGCCCGATCTCGGTATGGCAGGTCAAAGAGTAGATAGAAGCGGTACGACGCAGCGGAACCTAGGTTTTTCACCCGGCCGGACGTTAGCCCGGAACGGTTCTCCTAGGCTAAGATGCGCAGGGGGTCCTCATGGCCTAAATAGGTCGCTAGGTGTAAGAATAATAATAATAATAATAATAATACCGCAGCGTGACAACAAGTGGTATACCACATCTCCCAAATACCCGTCCGTGCGCTTCGCTCTCGAGGAGGAACCGCCGAGCAGGTATTGGACCTTCCATGGGTATGTGCTTGTCGCAACGAGGGAACCAAGCTCTCGACAGTAACACCCTGTACCTCCTACTGCTGTGTGTTCCTTTTCGCCCTGAAGAATAGAGGGGCATAGCGGTGGGGGTTGCAGTACCGTACGAAAACCGCGGGTAGAGGTTGGATGCATGCATAGATGTATAACTACTCCTCTGTTTGTTACTCGTGGGTGTCTATTTCGTATTACTTTCCTAGATGGGTTTACCAGTCACTCTTACTCTTCTTTCTCTGGCGCGGATCCTGTAAAAATCTTGGATTCCATCTTATCCTTACAAGCGGTGTTGAAAAGGGGGTATGAAGGAAAAAGTTGTTGTTGGAAGACTTTATCTCTCGCCTGGTCTCCCAATTGCCACAACACGTAATTTTCCCGATCACGTAGCAAAAAGAAGCTAGGTTTCATTTTGTAGATACGTTAGCAGACCTAATAGCCTTCATTGATGGAATAGTAGGTTTAAAGTTAGTAAACGAGTGACGAAGAAGGGAAAACATCCCCAATAAGCAGTGCCACAGATCCCCTTTTGTCCAACCCTCATTGCTAAGCCCAGCACTGGTAGCTAGCCACCCTATCATTTGGACTGATTCCACATGTGTGAGAAGCATAGACGGAGTCAGCTAAGTTGGTCCATCCTGGAGGATAAGCCAAGTCGAAATGCTGGCACGGAGGGTTGTAGTCGGTACATCCAGTGTTACTATACGTCTGTTAGCACGCGTGTTCACGTAGGTTCGAAGGTACGTCAACTCGGGACCCTGTTGAGACGCACAAGAAGAATCGGCAGTACGAGCCTGAGTCGGGTCCAGCAGAGGATATCTTTTTATACAAGTCTTCTCCAAGCGGTACTACACATTTGATATTAGCTTAGGTGGCTCGCAGACGCCGTAGATGATAGTAGGTCAGGCAATACCGCAAACGCCGCTGGGTGAGGTAATGTGACGGCAATGTCCACCCCAGTAGGCGTCGGTGCACACATAGACACCGGCATCGGCACGCTTATCGAGATCGCGCCTATAGATGGCAGTTGCGTTCCTTTGGTCGGCAGTCTCAACCTTGTACGACGCCGGGATGTCCTCGGGCGTGATGGGAGTGTAGCTCACGCCGTCGGGGACCGGAGCCTTCAGTGAGTCGGGAATCGTAGCAGCGCTCGCCGAGGCTGTGAGGCCGAAGAGAATGATAGTGAAAAGCATGATGGAAGGAGATGGATGTGTAAGAGGAAGTAGTTCAGAGGCTAGTGATTAGGTCTGATGAAGTGCTTAGAACGAGCGTAAAGGTAGAGAGAATATTGCATCATTTTATATTCCTCCCCGCCGTTTCCACCTTTGGCTTATTATGGCTAAGCTTCACTTCATTCTCCCGTCTTCAAGATCCAGTTATTGGCCCAGTCAATTCGGGAGCACTCAGCCAACGACGAGCGCCAGATGTTTCCTTTTAAAACTAATTATCCATCTCAGCTACGCCACGTTCTTTCCAAAGTGCAGATATCACCTTGGCGAGTTTTCAGCTTTTCACGGATGGCGAGATGATTGTACGCGTCGTAATTAGTGTGAACGGGTAGAGCCGTGTGGCGATGGACGAGCCGTCCCGTTCCCGTTCCACAGCTGACTAGCCGTACTAAGCTATAAATAGAATTCGCACCGGAACGTATGCAGCCGTTAGGAACCATGAAGACAAGCAATCGCTATTCATAGCAGTGGCTCGTGTAAGACACTCCACGACCGGCTTCACGTCTTCCTAGACATTTGTCCCTAGGATCAGGAGCCGCCGTATTCCGGTACCAATCCGCGACGTCCAGGAGATATGGCGCACCTGCAGGCTGGAAGGCGTCATTGTGTTAGCATGGGGCCTCTGCCTGTCGCCAGTGATAGTGGCTTTAACACCGCTGTAGTCTATCTATTCTGATTGGGTATTGTGCCCTGTGCGGCTGGGGAGCTTGCGGACACAGCCTCGGACACTCATTTCATCCGCCGCACTGGTGTTGTCGGCTTACTGCTGACTGGACGACGATGGCATGTCGTGCGTCCCTATTGAGGCGACAGGTCGCTCTGTGGTCCGCTCCATGTGACGCTATCAGGGGCCAACACTCCCGGTGTCTCTCGACGTAGCAAGGGGCCGCCGGCGCTACCCATGCTGCTCATCATGGTCACGTGGTAATCGAAATTGCGGTCGCCCATGCCTTTAGTGCTTTTATCGTTAGCCCGTCGGCGACCCTTTTAGTGTACGCTCCCGCAACCTTTCCGTCCTTTTCTTGCATTTTATCGAGCCTGCTAAGTTCCCCTGGGGCGCGTGGCAACTCAAGCTTTGCGTTGAGCTCGAGCGCGGCCTCTTCTGTCACTTCAACAAGCAGCATGGCGCTACACACATTGCCATCGTCGTCCCAAACGGCGGCCAAGTGGCGCGCCTGAATAACGTCAGGTTCACTGCCACAGCACCTTCGAACCGTCAGCCCTGTGTCTTCAGCCGTATGCCACGTCTGGTGGTGTTCTGGAATGGATGTGTCGAGACGGGGAGACACCGCCTGCATGACGTGTGTGAAGAGCAGCCAGCCCAAATGTCATTACCGTCGACGTCGGGCGCGTTAAAGGGCGAGGTGGTGAGGACAGAGGCCACTAAACCGGCGTCGGGAGTGGCAGAACGTGTGGTTGGCGTCGCAGACGCTGCGGTTGTGCCACGCGGTGTATTTCCATGTTCTCTCTCTCCAGGGCCCGTGGCCCGTATCGAGCCTGCCCGGCATTAAGAAGAGGAGGTGGGAGAGAGGCAAAAGAAGGACGGCAACGCTAAGGACCTTTGCTGCGTCCCACGTCGCAGCAGGAAGAGGCCACATAATAGCAGGCGAGAACATGGGCTTCGGGCAAGGGCAGGAGCTGAGTTGACCGAGACCACCGTCCGAATTTGATGCATGAGCCAAGAGACTTACAGGCGTCGCCCCGTTGCAACGGCATTGCCATACCCGCCATATCAGGCAAATAGCTTGGACGGCCTTGGCCATCGCCGCTTGCATCGCTCCCATAGCTTCGCGGTTTTATTTTCACTAGATCCGGGGCCGGCTGGCCGGTGAAGGCTCTCTCTAGAAAAAGTGCGTAATCTGGTCGTTTGGTCGTGATCCTCTTGGGCCGTTTCAGATATCCGTGACGGGGGTCGAGGTTAGAAAAATCCTCGATCGACGTGCATGATAGGGAGTCCCCCATTTTCTCCCGCCGCGACCTTCTCCTTCTATTCTCTCAGGAGTCAACATGCACCTAAATATTATGCGCTACATACACCGTAATCAAGTGTCCAATCCAGATGGCCGTCATCTCGGCCATTTCCTGGTGCTCTTGGCTAGGAGAGGGCAAAAACCACGCGGCTACAGGCAGTCAGGGCGTGTTTTGTACCTTTTGCATCTGAGCCTGCTGCGTGAAGCGTAAAAAACGAGAATGGCCATTGTATATCGGTTGTAAGCCGGGGCTCGCGGCGCTTCGCTCTTGTGTTTCGGCGTTTCTTTCCCGTCCGCTCCAACCGTCATGAATCGCTCTCACAACACTGACGCCCCGAATACATCCTTCACGGGGGCTCATTCATGCAAGTCTGGCACCTTGTGTTATCTTAAGTGTGGAAATGAAACCCGGCGTCCGCTTCTACCCATTGCAGGTATTTAAGGGGTAGTTTTCCGGCTATTGAAGAAACCGCTTTCCGCTTATTGAAGGGATAGCTTTTCGGCTGTTAGGGAAACAAACTTCCGCACATTAAACAGGGATTTTAAATAAGACTATAAACTCAATGTAGGTGTTAGGTGGTGACTGTGCCTTTATCGCGTGCTAAGATCTGTGATATCCCCTGTCCCGTTCATCCTAGCTCCGCTGGCGCCTCTTATTTTTTTTTTATCGATGATTGTCTCTAGATCGGGAACGACGCTCCGCGGTCCGGGTTAAGCTCGCGCAATCGTACAAGGAAGGCTTCCTTCGACGCCGGCGCCGTTACCGATATGCCCCTCGGCACGACCGACCGACTGGCCTGGGCGCATTGCATCAGCCCTGACGGCCCCGCATGTCCGCTCCATGTAGGTCAACTTAAAGATAAGCTAGGGGGTCGATCAAGGGACAGGCCCATCAAACCGCCACGCGTTTTAAGACATCGCCATGTAACATTAAAGCAAACAAAACCAATTATCTTAACAACCACAATAGATACAGACAGACCGATTAGCTCAAAGAGACTGTTATCTCCTCCTCTATGTCAGAAATGCTTTCTGCAACCGAACTTCCCGACGCGATCGATGGCGACTGCGCAGTGACCGCACCAGTCTCACCACCAGGTGTCGCCAAGTCCTCCTTGACTTTGCGAACGTCTAGCATGGTCACGAATCGCTCTTGAGCAGTTTTCTGGACCTTGCGACGTTTTTAGGGCTTTTGGAGATCCAGCGCAGCAGCCAATTGGTCGCGTTCATGCTTAAGGCTGGAGATCTCGGCGCTTGCAAGGTCTAAGGCCTTTCCGGTCTTCCTGAAGACCTGGCGTAAGGTGGCATTGCTGTATACTGAGTTAACCACACGCAATTTGCGATGGATGTGCTGTATCTGCCTTGAAGACCTTGGGGTCTTAACGTCCATAGCGGACATCTCCGATAGCAGGGGGTCCTCTGGCAGCTGCAGAACGCTCCAAGTTGACCCCTCCGGCCTGTCCTGGTCCCTTTGCCTTGCCAGTCGGCTGTTAATGGCCTTGAGGGGGTCCCTTGGATAGATACCGGTCGCTTTCCAGCCTGTGGCAATGTGCTCTGGAGTCAGGGCTTCCTTCCGAGCCTTTTTCCAGGCCTCCAGGAACTCCGGTTTCTTTGGCGTCATTGTTAGACTAGACACGCAGGCCTGGCGAAGGTGTTTCCGGTACGCGCGCTTCAACACCGAAAAGGGGCCAAGGTCTAGAGGCTGGAGGACCTACGAGGTGTGTGCCGGAAGGAAGTTCAGCTAGACCTTAGCCTTAAAACACTCCAATATGAACTCCTCGCTACAGTGGCTGGCATGGCCGTCGAGTATAAGGTGGCGCCACTACTTGGGGTCGTCTGGAGTAGTCTGTGGCAAGAACACCTGTCTTAGCCAGCGCAGGGCAATTAAATTGGAGGTCCAGCCGGCCTCTAAGGCTTCAAATTGCCAGTTTGCGAAGTCCTTGTCGTCTGATTGAGTGGTAAACCATTGCTGTTGGACCTGCCTTCCCTTAAAGATGACTAGGGGAGACAGGGCTCGGCCAGCTGCAGAGACAGACTCCAGAGACGTCGTCCACTCGCCTCTCGTGGTGTCTAAAGTGAAGACCTTCGTGAGAGCAGATAGTCCGATAACAAAAGGGCAGTCTCCAAGGCCGATCTGAGCTCCAACCTCGTCAAAGTTCCATGTGTGCTCCTTAGGGATATCGCGGATGCGCTCCTCGTTCAGCCTCGAGAAGAACTCCTCGATGTTTTCGCGTGTGGCGCCGTTGACGCGCTGGAAATCCATTCCCCTTGAGAGCATGGTCTTCAGCTGCGGCCAGCGCCTAAAAAACCGGCGATGCCACCTATCTCCGATGGTGTGGCTGCTGCCGGACTGACAGATAATTGACTGCGCGAAGAGCTTGAAGCGGTTGTGCTGAGGAGCCCAGCCAAGTCTGACCTGGAGCAACACCCACTGGACCAGCCAGTGCTCCTGGACCTCACTGAGGGCTTGACGATGCCTTTGAGCAGTGCGTTTAAGAGGCTTGCACTCGAAACGAGACGTGAGGTAGTATCTAGAGACTCTGTATTGCTTGGCGACAGACCGGATGGAATCTCCTTGGCAGACTTGGAGGAGAGCGGCAGCCAGCTGCGATTCATCCATAATAATAGATATCAAACGAAAGAACAGAATGTGGCAATTCGAATGGTATGACTTCTAAATAAATGTAACCGTAGGTGGTTGATATATTCGGTGTTGAAGCAAAAAAGAAACACCTTAAACTGTCGCCAGACGCGTGGCGGTTTGATGGGCCTGTCCCTTGATCGACCCCCTAGCTTACTCAAAGCGGAAAAAAACCTTTTCGAAACCGACCCCACACGGCGATAACTTCACAACCACGACTCTATAAGCTACCGGATAGCCCGGAAACCGTTCCTAGGGCTTCATTTAGCCTAGAAATGGTCGATTCTCTACCCTCGAGGCAAAGCGCGGGTGGTGGGAGCCGCCATAGGCCCGCCCCACCCCCCGAGCCGTCACCCCCGGACTCAAGAACACCATCGCCAGACAGCATTACAGCACCTGGACACAGTCCAGAGGATATACGTAGCACTATAGACGACTTTAAACGCTTCCTAGCTGGTGAAGTTAATATTATGGCCTTAGCTACAGCAGTTTAAGCCGCTATTCCGGTTTTAAAGACGGCGGCTAAGGAATCGGACAACCAGCCCAGCGTCGAAAAACGTATTAACGCTATCGAGAACACGCTGTAAGCTATTTATAAGGAAATTAAAGCTCTTAAGACGTACGCTACAGCCGTTACTGCCTTTACCGCCGCCCCAGCGCCCAGGGCCCCCCAGGTAGCTAAGACTTTGCCTCCTCGACACGAACGGGAGGTAATAGTTAAGGCTATAGGAATTAAAGGCCGCACCTATAAAGAGATCGTGCGAAAAGTTAACGCAGCAACAGGTAAAGAGATAGCAATAGCCGTATAGAAGCTTCCCAGCGGAGACTATGCTATTACCTGCAAGACAGTAGAAGAGAAGCGACAGTTAAAAACTGACCAGGCCTGGACTACCGAGGCCTTCGGAGAGAACGCCTCTATCCAGAAGAGAAAGATCCTAGTGGTGGCCTATAGCATCAATAAGGAGGCCATAGAGACGAACTAAGGGCAGCTAGAAGTCCAACTCCAGAACCAGCCCGGCGGCCCTATCGACGTCTTAGAGGCCAAGCTCCCTCGTAACGCTAAGACCTCGTCTAGGAAGGTCACGGCCCTATATATTGCATGTGGCAATATGAGGCTATCACTAGTTTCGCCCCTGAGATCACGTGAGGAGCTACTGGTACCTGCAGTAGGTCCTATGGAGCATGTGGGGAGCGGTCCCCAGCTACGAGTATATAGTCTGCCATCTCTGGCACTTTCTTTTGTCCTTTCTAATGGATAACCTTGAACCTTTCGCTTCCCACGCCTCCTTCAGTGCGACAGTTATGAGCCCGGCTTGCATGCATACCTCTACTTCACAATAGAGACGCTGCGCAGGACGCCTGAAGAGCGTGGAAATCACCTTATACCCCCTTTCTCACTGTCCAACTCTTTTCAAATCCCCTAAAGCAGTCCAGCCAGCCTGGCAAGCTACGTCCACCATGGCCGACTTTAGGATCCAACGGGTCGCTCTTGTCACAAGATACGACTGGCCTGAATGGTACAATGAGCTTCGCATGGCCGCTGAGGAGCGACGCATCTGGACATACATCGATCCTGAAGCCTCAACCTCTGAATACCTCCTGAACCCCCTGAGATGCCTATCTACAGAGCCCCTCCAGAGAGCGAGACGAACGACACGAAAGCTCTTGACGCTGCAGATCGCACGTACGCACGCGAACTAAGGACGTACTCCGCCATGATCAACGACTGGAACGCTCTCCAACAGCACTACATCGCTCTCAGTCAGTGGGTCAAGAACACTGTCAGGAAGGAGTATCTCTGGGCTGCTCACAGCCGTATCGATGAAAGCCCAGACACGAAGAAGTCGCTCCAGAACGTCCTCAAGGAGCTAAAGAAACAGTACGAGCCCTCGGACACCTCTATCAAGACAGCTGTTCGCGAACGCTACCAAGCGGTCCTGGCAAGCGCTTCAAAAGGCGGTGTCGCTCCAGAAGCATGGCATCAGGAGTTCACAGCCGCCTATGCGCTGGCCAAGAACCACAAGATACCAGAGGTGGAGGGCAACCTGGCCGCCAAAACATTCCTCAAGGCCATCGGGGAGCGACTCGCTCCCCAGTGGGCCCAGAACCGACTAGACGACTTCGTTGCAGATGAAGTCACTGGCAAGGAGCCCCTGAAGCTAATCGAGCTGAGCGCCATCTTCATGGAGCAAGTCAGTTCTGGGACGCTACCAGGAGCTAAACAACGATCGTTCGCAACGCTAGGCGGAACCGGCATCGCAGACCAAGACTCCTCGTCAGCTAGCGGAAAGTCAAAGTGCCCTTGCAATCTAAGATGGCCTCATAAGTGGAGGCCCACAGATTGCAGAAGACTGGAATACGCCGTCAGGGGCTCTGCAGGCCCCCTCAGAGACGGTAGGGCCTTCAACCCAATTCCACAGTCGGAGGTCAGGAAGATCCTCGAGCGCCTGAAGGACAACAAGTGGAAGTCGCTCAGAAATGAGCTCGACAAGCTAGGATGGACCAACAACTCCTCGGCTGGACTCACGAGTCACGTCTCAGCTGTTGGCATCAATCCAAGGCTATTCCAGATGGATACGCACATCAACCTGGCAGTAGCGTCGCTTACGGGCCCTCACACGCTATCGCAATCCACGGTCGTCGACAGTTGCGGGTCATCTCACATTGTGAACGACATCTCCATGCTTCAGGAGGGATCCTTCGTTCCGGCACCTCCTGGGAGGGTGGTGGAGGCCGGGTCTTCGGCCTTTAGCATCACAGGCACCGGCACACGCGTCATTAAGGGGGCACTCCTTGGTGTTGGTGGTGTCAAGCTGGACCTCACGCTACGCAACGTGGACTTGGTCGAGGGTTTCCACACCAATATCATCTCGGAGTCCCTGCTATGCGACGCAAGTGTCTGGTACTGCGGCAAGGACTGCACACTGAGGGTCGGTTCGCTCACGAACAGTGCTGTGGTGCGGCAGTTACAAAGAATAGGCAACCTAGTCTTCATGGAATACAAGCCCCTTTATTCCTCCTACTCTATCGCTCCACAACCCCCTCAGCACAGCCAGGAACGATTCGATCGTTTGCAGTCGTGAGAAGAGCCCCTACGGGCTATGTGCAGGTTAAGAAACCGGCAGTGAGAAAGGACTCAGAGGCTATGTGGCACGCCAGGACTGGACATCTTGGTGTGACGGCTCTGAGGATGCTTCCAGAACGAAGCAAGAACGTTGGTATCGCGGGTGAACCCATGGGGACCTGTGAGGTCTGCAGACTGGCGCATGACAGTAAGGTTGTCAGTCGACGGCCTACGGAAAGAGCCTCAAGACCGTTCTTTAAGGTCCTCTGGGACTTGTTCGATTTTCCCAGAGGATACGACGGTTCCCAGTGGCTACTGGTACTGAAGGACGACTACAGCGGCAAGCTTTGGTCCTTTCCGACGCCCTCGAAGAGCCATACCCAGCTATTCAAGATCATCAGAAGCTTCGAGAGGCATGTCCTGAGACGCTACAACCTTCACCTCTGTGTTCTAAAGCACGACGGGGAGAAGGGCGTGATAGCGATCAACGGCATGACCGAATACGAGCGCTGGGCAGATTCTGAAGGGATAGAGATTCAGACCTCACCCCCATACACACACGAGCCGAACGGAGGCCCTGAGAGAGCTGGTCAGGAGATAATTGTTCGATCCCTGAAAATGCTATCGCATGCCAGCCTCCCTGAGGTGCTATGGCCAGAGTCAACCACCGCTGCGACGAAGCTCATCAACATGAGCCCAGCTCAGTCGCAGCGCTTCCGAAGCCCTAATGAGGTGCTAGACGAATGGTTCTCTCTCAATCAGACGCACTACAGCCCTCAGGAGCTGCGAGAGGCTCAGGCAGACCTCCGACCGGACTGGAGCGGTATATACGTCTTCGGATGCAAGGCTTTCGCCCTTCACCAAAGACGCGCCGCTGGGGCAGACCGCAGAGCGTTCAAGGTTCAAAACAGGGCACAGATAGGATATCTGGTAGGCTATGCCGCTAGCAATATCTACAGAATCTGGTTGCCAAAGCACGGCAAGGTCATTCAGACGCGAGACGTCACATTCGACGAAACGCAGTTCTATAAGGGAGGAGAGTCAGAACGGCTGGACCCTGAGGCGCTAGAGTACCTACAGGTTGAGCCAGGAGACATCCCTTTGAGCGAGACAGGCTTCACAAATGAAACACTGCAGCTCTGGAACAGGCTCGAGGAGCTAGATGACATTGTCGGTACAGCATTGCGTCCTGAAAGCTCCCAAGAAGCTCACCTTGGGAACTTAGGGGAAGGCAACGCTCCCGAGGGACCAGTCGACAAGAACTCGGGGGTGGATGTCGCTCCTGAAGGCTCGTCAGGTGCTCATGAGCCTGGCGGACTGAATGCGCATGCTGCACCCCTCACACCTGAGTCCACACCAGGACCTGGGACTACAGGAGAGGGTGCCAGCGATCCACAAGTCCCATCAACTGCGACTAGTGGAGGTGTAAGCCAGGGAATAGCTGACGAAGCGCCCTCAAGGGCTACACCAGACCAGGATCGGATCCTCGATTCGATCACAGTGGCTCTACCAGAGTCAGAGGGACCTCAGAGGGAACAGCCTCAGAGAGTCCGCAGACCTCGCGCACGGCCAACCCCTCAGCAGATACAGTACTGAGGAGGAGCGGGAGAGTCAGGATTAGGAGGGACGGGACGCAGAACTCATTCCTAGCGGTCCAATACACCCCCGAGGAGATACAAGTGCAGGAGACTAATCACCTCAATGCGCTCCTCGGGACGTTCCTCACAGGGAAAGATGTCCTCCAGAACGGGGACTCTCTCCACAGGACTGTTCACGCGCGCATCTTTACGGCGTGTCGGTCATCAAGAGCAACAGAGAGCGATTCCAAAGAAGAAGGGAGAACTCTATCTTCACCACCACGCTCCTGGCGTGAATTAGCTACTCATCCCAGGGGAGAGGACTTCAGGAACGCTACGAAGCTCGAGATCAAGAAGGCAGACGAGATGGGGATCTGGAAACCAGCACGTCGCACGCCAGGCCTCTTCACACTGCCCTTAAAGTGGGTTTTCACCGACAAGTATGACGAGAATAACGTTCACCTGCGATGTAAGGCAAGGATCGTCGTTAGAGGCGACAAGCAGATGGTCAACACTCTTGAGAGCACCTACGCAGCTACTCTAGCTGCCAGGTCGTTCAGGATCATGATGGCTATCGTGGCGCGCTTCGGATATGAGGTACGACAGTTCGATGTGGTTAACGCCTTTCTCAACGCACTTTTCAGCAAGGACGCGGAGCCTATCTACGTGGAGTATCCACCAGGCTACGAGAGAGAGGGCTACGTCCTACGTCTTCTCAGGGCTCTTTACGGGCTACGAGAATCGCCTCTTCTATGGTTCAGGGACTTCTCAAGCACCCTCGAGAAGCTCGGGCTTCGGTCCTCTCCAGAGGAACCATGCCTATACCACAATAAGGAGCGCACCATCCTTGTGGTGTTCTACGTGGATGACTTTCTCGTCTGTAACAGGCCTGACAAGCGAGACGAAGCCCTAAGACTCATTGAAGCGCTGAAAAGAGCGTATGAGCTGAAGGACCAAGGCGAAGTCAACTACTACCTTGGTGTTAGGGTCGTTCGCGAGCTACAAGACGGTCTCCTTTGGCTATGCCACGACGCCTATCTCGAGAAGGTCGCCAAACGCTTCAATCTTCACCAAGGGAGAACCCCAGCGACGCCGCTTCCGCAGATGCCACTCAAGACGCACTCGGGGGTGGCTCCGAAGCACAGGATTCAGGCTTTTCAGGAGCGCGTCGGAAGCATCCTCTACAGCGCTATTATGGTCAGACCGGACTTGGCATACGCAGCCTCGCAGCTATCTCGACATCTGACGAATCCCTCTCAAGACCATTTAGACGCGGCAGATTGGTGTATTCGCTACGCCTATAGCACGAGATTCGTGTCCATACGCTACGGGAAGCCATTGATACACCAGACGGCTCCTCAAGCCATAGCGATTTCGACGGACGCATCCTTCGCAGACGATCTAGACACCAGGAAGTCGTCTCAGGGATACCTCATCCAGCTATTCGGAGGACCAGTCGTTTGGAAAGCAAGCCGACAAGCTACGGTGACCACCTCTACCACTGAAGCCGAGTTACTGGCCCTCAGTGAGGCAGCAAAGGAAACGGTAGCCCTGAAGCGCCTTTTCAGAGATATCCAATTGGTCTTGGACACTCCGTTCAGCATAGCCTGCGATAACCAGCAGACGATTCGCCTCGTGATCGGTAGCAGCGAAAGGATATCTACCAAGCTACGCCATGTGGACATCCACAACCTATGGCTGCGCCAGGAATACGCTCGAGGAGCGTTCCAACTGACGTATCTTGCCACAAAGGACATGCCAGCCGACGGATTGACAAAGAACCTAAGCAGGGCAAAGTTTGAGCACTTCAGGACCCTTCTTAACCTACAAGACATACGACAGGTAACGGAGAAGCAGGAGAAGGCTGTTAGAAGTTAAGACGGTTCAATTCCGGGGCCCAGCCAGCTGGGACACCCCTGACCGACCAGCGGCGGGCAAAACGTGCAAAGCAACACTGGGTATCAGCCCTGACGGGCGAAACAATAAAAGATATCCGGGCTTTCGCCCCACAGGCCTTACACCTCTACTCCTCCTCCTCGCCGCCCTCGACCTCGTCGCTCACGAGGTCCGACAGGTCGGCCAGGATGTCGGCCAGCGACTCGCTAGCCTCCCGTGCCTCCTCGTGAGCGACGGAGGCGGCGCCAACGTCGACAGAAGCGACGCCCTTTCCCTTCTTGCCCTTCTTGCTGATCTTCTTTCGGCCCCGAAGGGTGCTCTCGGACGGCGTGTCCGGCTCCGGGGAAGGGGGAGGAGCGTCAGCGGGGGCGGCAGAAGCGACACCGGACAACGAATGGTGGTCGCCCATGTTGGCGATCTCCAGAAGCATGCGCACGGTGGCGCGAAGATTATCGACCAGCGCCTATAACTTGTCAGCACGGATCCAGAGCGACAATAGTCAAGGCACTCACTTGGCGGTACTGATCTGCAGGGCGCAAAAAGGCCCGAAAGAGGTGACGAGCCGGAGCTCGCGCAGCCTCCGGGAGCTCTCTGCAGCTACAGAAGACGTCAACACCAAGTCTATAGCTTGAGAGGAGAGACCACATACGTGTGATTATGGCGTACACAATCAAAGCACCGGGAGCTGCCTGCGAGAGCAGTGCCATGGCAGTGGCCACGAGGGCCCCGCAGGAGCGACAGCGTGCACTGCTCGCACGGAGTGAAGCGAGCAGCCCCTTGGTGCGCCGCAGGGCGGCCTCGGAACGTCGCTCGGCGAGCTTGTCGAGCTTGCCGGCAGCCTTGGCAGCACGCTTCTTCTTGTTGTGACGGCGCAGGAGCTCCCTGGCGCGCGCGATCTCCGAGTCGGACTCGTCGTCGCTGCTGGAGGGGACCTCCACGCGCTCCTTCTCATGGCCGCGGCCAGGGGGCTTACCTGCACCGCCGTCGCCAGGAGGCAGACCACCGGAAGAGGACAAAACAGCTACACGATGTCAGTGGCGGCTGTGGAGAAGTCCTGAGGAGATACTGACCGGCGGACATGGTGGTGGTGGTGATGGCGTCGGATGGGAGAGACCTCGACCAGCGAGGTGGATGTGTGTGTGTGTGCGCGCACGCGAGAAGGCTTCACGAGCGACAGTCAGCATCACCGTCGCCAACGAAGCTGGCGAGACAACAGATGGGGAGACGCACGACGATCTAGGGATGGACAAGAAAAGAAATAGGAACGCGGGCGCAGCCAGCGACAGACTCCAGCTATTAATGCTGTCTGCAGCCTCTGAGGCTCAATACCCAGCGCGAACAATAGCATCTCGAATAATGATGTCGCCTGGGAGGACTGGCCATTGTCCTCACCTTAAGGACAATCGAACCGCAGCTGACGCTCTGCAGGACGACTGGCAAGCTACTAACCGAGCCAAAACTGCAGGGACAATTAAACCCTCGCATGGGAACCGGCACAAGCAGCTAAAGGAGGCCAACAGAGGGTCAGCGAACGATGGAACGTCCGCTGAGGGGGTGTGTGGCAATATGAGGCTATCACTAGTTTCGCCCCTGAGATCACGTGAGGAGCTACTGGTACCTGCAGTAGGTCCTATGGAGCATGTGGGGAGCGGTCCCCAGCTACGAGTATATAGTCTGCCATCTCTGGCACTTTCTTTTGTCCTTTCTAATGGATAACCTTGAACCTTTCGCTTCCCACGCCTCCTTCAGTGCGACATTGCAGTACCCACGGTTCAATAAGCGGAACAGCTATATCGAGACGGCCTTATTTGGCAGTATAACTACTATCTATACGAACCCTTCGCCGAAGGAGCCCAGCTTAAGCAATGCTACCACTGCTACTGTTATGGACATATCGCCCGTGTCTGCCGCCACGCACATAAGTGTGGGCTCTGCTCTTCAACAAAGTATAACGATAAAGAATACCCAGAAGCCGAGAATAAAAGCCGGTACTACTATCCAGTATACCGAGGACCACATATTACGTGGTTTAAGGAGTGTCCAGTCCGCTAGGAGCAGGTCTAGATCGCTAAGGCTGCTTATATTATAAGGCCGAAGGGATTCGCACTGCCCTCGTAAGAACCCCCTAAGCTAACAGCCGAGGATTAGCAGACAGTACAGCTGCGGAAGCGTCGAGTAACCAGCTGCCGTACTAGAAGCACTAGCAGAGCCCGCAGCAGAACCCACGAAGAGATAGACGACATGGACATCGAAACACCGGAGTCAACACTAAATAGCATCCACGCTCGACTATGACAGCACTAAGGATCCTACACTGGAACACGTAGAAAAGTAAGAAAGCACAGATCCTAGTAGTCGATGCTATCTCCGAAGAGTACGACATCCTGGCTATCTAAGAGCCCTAGCGAAACCTAAATATGCCGACCACCTACTACCTAAGATCCTCTCTATACTACCTACTCTATATAACCGAGGGAGGTAAGGTATGCATCTATATTAATAAAAAGTACACCCTAATATAGTGGACATACAATACATAGCTAGATAAGTGTCGTATTACTATCTAACTACTAGACGGTCCTATAATAGTTGTCTGTATATACTCGCCTCCTCCTAGGTCCACCAGCAGATCGGACCTGCCAGTTATCGAGGCCCTCTATAACGAACCCCAGCTAAGACAAACAGTCCTCGTGGGAGACTTCAACGTCCACCACCCTGTCTAGGGAGGCTACAACGTCCGATCCCATAAGGCAGCTGATAAGCTGCTCCAGCTAGCAGAATCCTGGAGACTCCAGCTGATCACTCCCCCTGGAACACCGACATGGACTCGAAGAGGGTGCACGGACTCCACGATCGACTTAGCGTGGGTCACGGACGATGTCCGAGCTGCCTACGACGGGTATGCCCCATTTGCTGGATCCGATCACCTCCCCTAGGTGATACGCGTGGCTGGACCCTGTATAGACCGTTAAAACAGACCACGACGCAGCTGGAAAACAGCTGACTATAACCAGGCGAAGGCAAAAGCGGCACACCTACCATAGCCAGGGCGACTCGAGACACCAGAAGAAATCGATAGCTACACCGAAACGTTAACTAAGGAATTAACTCGGATAGCCGACTTAGTTGCCCCCCTCCGCTATTTTAAAGGGAGAGGCAAAGCCTGGTGGAACCGCGAGACAGAAGAAGCTATAGAAAAGGAGCGACGAGCTTAGCGGACATAGCTTTCCGATAAGACGGACGCAGCTTAGCAAGCCCTCCGTCAGTCAACTCTTTTAAAGAAGAAAGCAATCCGAGAAGCTAAGACGGCGTCCTAAAGATATATGCTCTATAAGGTGTCTAGCTAGCTAGCTGGTGTCTGGAATATTGCGAGATAGGTAAGAACGGAAGGAGTAGCACTGCCGTTACCCCTAGCAGTCCCTATACTCTACACACCGCGTAGCGAAGTAACGACCCATAAGGAGAAAACAGAGGCCTTCCGAGAGAGGTTCTATCCCCTCCTTAAGGCTACGTACACCGGCTCCCGAATAACGAACCGGCTTACAGCGCCTCTCGATATAGACGGCAAGGTGATAGCAGAACAAGCCTAAGACGTCCTTACTAAGGCAGGCCAGTGGAAGGCACCTAGACCAGACCAGCTTCCGAACGGATTTCTTAAACGCCTAGGAAAGCCCCTCTTCCAGGCCTTGGCCTCCCTAGCGGAAGCATGCTGGTATATAGGATACTATCTAAGAGCGTTCCGCAAAGCAGTCACTGTTATCCTCCGGAAGCCAGGAAAGCAGCCAAACGAGTATCACCAAGCTGGCGGATGGAGACCTATTGCGCTGCTTAACACTATAGGGAAAGCGATCGAGAGCCTACTAGCGCAACGGCTAGCTAGCTTTGCTGAAGAGAACGGACTGCTCCCGGACGAACAGATGGGCAACCGGAAAGGCCGCTCCACGGAAACAGCCCTACAGTTGCTAACAGACCTAGTCCGCACAGCCTGGAAACATGGAGGCGTAGTAACCCTTTTATCGCTGGATATTTCGGGCGCTTTCGACTCTGTCGACTATAGAAGGCTCCTCGCTAACTTGCGAGCGCTAAGGATCCCTATATAGACTATCAGCTGGATCCGAAGCTTCCTATTTAACCGGTCTACTACGCTATTCTTCGATAGCCAGGAATCGGACGAGATCCTGGTCCCGGCAGGCATCCTGTAGGGCTCACCTTTATCACCTATCCTCTTCTGCCTCTATATAGCCGGTCTCTATAAGGCTCTCCGCGCTATACCAGGGATAGCTACTATAGCCTTCGCAGACAACACAAACCTCGTGGGCTTCGGTTTAAACCCCGAGCAGACCTGCAAGCGGCTGGAAGCCGCTCACAGGATCTATAAAGAATAGGCAGTCAGCCACGGTATGACCTTTGCAGTCCAGAAATATCACCTAGTCCACTTCTCTCGAAGACGGAAAGGTCCGGACACGAAGATAGCCTTAAAAGGGCACGAAATCGAACCAGAAGACTCCTGCCGCGTCCTTGGCATCCAGGTGGATAGACGTCTCCGCTGGGACGTCCACATCCAGTCGATATCGAAGAAGATGGCAACGCAGGTCTATGCTCTAAATCGGATAGCCGGCTTAATATAGGGCGCGTCTCTCCAGAGAGCCCGCCAAGTCTATACAGCCGTTGTACAGTCTGCAATAGGCTATGGAGCTTTAAAGTGGCACCGCCAGATCTCGAAAAATAAAGCCAAGGCACTTAACGACGTCTAAATAGAGTGCCTCCGAAAGGTCACAGGAGCTTTCAAAGCCACGGCTACCGCAGTACTAGAAACGGAAGCTTACGTGTCCCCCTTAAACACGTGGCTCAACAGAAGGGTGGCGGCATCGGAAGATAGGCTCCAACAGCCGCGTATCGCATCACTTATCTAAGCGAGATACGAAAGCGCAGCTAGATAGATCCTAACAAGACCGACTCGCCGGCGCAGACCGAAAAGCCCCGACACTCCCGATCGTAAGAGGTGGCTAGACGAATGGCTAGCTGGAGACTCAGTATATAAGGCTAAGGAGAGAGACTAGCTTTAAAGATGGCAACAAGCGTAGTAAAATCGAACAGCACAAACCCCGGCAGCAACTAAGATGCCGCCAGATAAGCACGTCCTTAAGCTCTATAAGGGACTCTATAAGGCCGAGAGCTCCATCCTTATTTAAGCGAGTACTGGCAAGATTAGGCTGCGAGACTTCCTTTTTAAGCGTAGGGTCCTAGGCTTCGACAGCCCCTGGTGCGTCTGCGGTCAGGGCAGGGAGACGGTCCGGTATATCCTCGTTTTCTGCCCACGGGAAAGAGAAAGACGAGAGCATCTCGTCCAAGCTCTAAGAGGACCGGTAGACACGGACAGGATGCTCGACACCCTAGGAAAAGCAGGAATTATCGCAAGATAGCTACTCCGCTCCGGAAGGCTGGATATGTTCTAGCTAGCAAATCAACTTATCATCTAGGAAGCGGGCGCGCTGAGCCCGATCTCGGTATGGCAGGTCAAAGAGTAGATAGAAGCGGTACAACGCAGCGGAACCTAGGTTTTTCACCCGGCCAGACGTTAGCCCGGAACGGTTTTCCTAGGCTAAGATGCGCAGGGGGTCCTCATGGCCTAAATAGGTCGCTAGGTGTATTATTATTATTATTATTATTATTCTTACACCTAGCGACCTATCAAGGCTATGAGGACCCCCTACGCATCTCAGCCTAGGAAAACCGTTCCGGGCTGACGTCCGGCCGGATGAAAAACCTAGGTTCCGCTGCGTTGTACCGCACTTGTCTACTCTCTGGCCTGCCATACTAAGATCGGGATCAGCGTGCCCGCTTCCTAGCTGATAAGCTGATTTGCAAGCTGGAACATGCCCAGCCTTCCCGAGCGGAGTAGCCATCTTACGATAATCCCAGCTTTTCCTAGCGTGTCTAGCATCCTGTCTATGTCGATCGGCTCTCCTAAAGCTTAGACGAGATGCTCTCGTCTTTCTCTCTCCCTTGGGCAGAAAACGAGGATATGTCGGACGGTCTCCCTACCTTGACCGCAATCGCACTGTGGGCTTTCGAAGCCTGGGACCCTGCGTTTAAAGAGGAAGTCTCGCAGTCCGATCTTGCCAGTCCTTGCCTGGACGAGGATCGAGCTCTCCGCCTTGTGGAGCCCCTTATGGAGCTTAAGGACATGCTTATCCGGGGGCTTTTTAGTTGTTGCTGGGGCTCGTGATGTCTGGTTTTGCCGCAGTGTCTGGCTTTGTTGCCATCTCTGGAGCCAGTCCCTCTCCTCGGCCTTGCTTGCCGACTCTCCGGCCAGCCACATGTTTAGCCATCTCTTGCGGTCAGGGACTTCCGGGCCTATCCGTCTACGCCGCCGAGTCGGCCTTGTTAGGATCCACCTAGCTGCCCTGTCGCATCGAGCTTGGATAAGCGATGCGATACGCGGCTGTTGGAGCCTCTCTTCCGACGCCGCCACTCTTTTATGAAGCCATACGTCTAGGGGTGGTACGTAGGCTTCTGTTTCCAGTGTCGTGGCTGCTGTCGCCTTAAAGGCCCCTGTGACCTTGCGGAGGCACTCGGTCTGGATGTCGCCTAGTGTCATAGCCCTGCTTTTCGAGATGTGATGGTGCCATTCTGAGGCTCCGTAGCCTATGGCAGACTGTACGACCGCTATGTAGACTTGGCGGGCTCGCTAGAGGGACGCGCCCTATATCAAGCTAGCTATACGGTCTAAGGCATAGACCTACGTTGCCATCTTCTTTAAGATCGACTGGATGTGGGTGTCCTAGCGGAGGCGTCTATCCACCTGAATACCAAGGACACGGCAGGAGTCTTCTGGCCTAATTACGTGGCCTTCTAAAGCTATCTTCGTATCCGGCCTCTTTCGCTTTCGGGAAAAGTAAACTAGGTGATATTTCTTAACTGCGAAGGTTATGCCATAGTTGATGGCCTATTCTTTGCAGACCCTGTAAGCGGCTTCCAGCCGCTCGCAGGTCTGTTCTAGGTCTAAGCCGAAGCCGACAAGGTTCGTGTCGTCTACGAAAGCTATAGCAGCTATCCCTGGTATAGCGTGGAGAGCCTTATATAGACCAGCTATATAGAGGCAGAAGAGGATAGGCGATAAGGGTGAGCCCTGCGGGACGCCTGCCGGGACTGAGATCTCGTCCGATTCTTGGCTGTCGAAAAATAGCGTGGTGGATCGGTCGGATAGGAAGCTTCGGATCTAGTTGATAGTCCATATAGGGACCCTTAACGCTCGTAGGTTAGCTAAGAGCCATCCATAGTCGACAGAGTCGAAAGCGCCCGAGATATCCAGCGATAGGAGAGTTGCTGTGCCTCCATGCTTCCAGGCTGTACGGACTAGGTCCGTTAGCAGCCGCAAGGCCGTTTCTATAGAGCGGCCCTTTCGGTTCCCTATCTGTTCGTCTGGAAGCAGCCCGTTCTCTTCAGCAAAGCTGGCTAGCCGTTACGCTAGCAGGCTTTCTATCACCTTCCCTATCATGTTAAGCAGGGCGATAGGTCTCCATCCGCCAGCTTAGTGGTATTCGTTGGCTGCTTTCCTGGCTTTCGGAGGATAACGGTCACTGCTTTCCGGAACGCTCTTGGATAGTATCCTATACGCCAGCACGCTTCCGCTAGGGAGGCCAAGGCTTGGAAAAGGGGCTTTCCTAGGCGTTTGAGAAATCCGTTCGGAAGCTGGTCTGGGCTAGGCGCCTTCCATTGGCCTGCTTTAGTGAGGACGTCTTAGATTTGTTCTGCTGTCACCTTGCCGTCTATATCGAGAGGCGCTGCGAGCCGGTTTGTTATTCGGAAGTCGGTCGGCCTAGCCTTAGGAAGAGGGTAAAATCTCTCGCGGAAGGCCTCTGTTTTCTCCCTATGGGTCGTTGCTTCGCCGCGCGGTGTGTGAAGAGCAGGGACTGCTGGGGGTAACGGCGGCGCCGCTCCTTCCGTTCTAGCCTATCTCGCAATATTCTAGACGCCAGCTGGCTGGCTAGAAGCCTCATAAAGCATATGTCTCTAGGTTGCTGTCTTTGCTTCGCGGATTGCCTTCTTTTTAAGCAGGGATGACTGTCGGAGGGCTCGCCAGGCTGCGTCTGTCTTGTCGGATAGCCATGTCCGCTAGGCTCGTCGCTCTTTCTTTATAGCTTCCTCTGTCTTGCGGTTCCATTAGGCTTTGCCTCTCTCTTTAAAGTAGCGGAGGGTGGCAACTAAGTCGGCTATCCGGATTAGCTCCTTAGTAAACGTCTCAGTGTAGCTGTCGATTTCTTCTGGTGTCTCGAGTCGCTTTGGCTGTGGTAGGTGTGCCGCTTCTGCCTTCGCCTGGTTATAGTCTGCTGTTTTCCAGCTATGTCGTGGCCTGTCTTGGCGGTCTATACAAGATCCAGCTACGCGTATCACCTGGGGGAGGTGATCGGATCCTGCGTACGGTGCGTATCCGTTATAGGCAACCTGGAGATCGTCTATAGCCCAGGCTAGGTCAATTGTAGAGTCTGTGTATCCTTTTCGTGTCCGTGTCCGTGTTTTAGGAGGTGTGATCAGCTGGAGTCTCCAGGATTCTGCTAGCTGGAGCAGCTTATTAACTGCTTTATAAGGCTGTGCGTTATGTCCTCCCCAGACGGGGTGGTGGACGTTGAAGTCGCCTAGGAGGACTGTTCGTCTCGGCTGGGGCCGGGCTTGGAAGGCTTCGATGGCTGGCAGGTCTGACCTGCTTTTAGACCTGGGAGGCGAGTATACGCAGATAACCGTTATAGGACCATCGGGCAGCTGGATCGTGAGATAGCAGCTATCTAGCCGTGCCTCGTAGATCTACTGCGCAGGGGGGTACTTCTTATTAATATAGATGCACGCTCTACCTCCCTCGGTAGCATAGAGAAGGTAGTACGGAGAGGATCTCGGGCAGTAGGTGGTCGGCATATATGGGTTTCGCCAGGGTTCTTGGATAGCTAGGACGTCGTACTCTTCGGAGATGGCATCGACAGCTGGGATCTGTGCTTTCTTGCTTTTCTACGTGTTCCAATGTAGGATCCTTAGCGTTGTCATGGTTGGGCGTGGATGCTGTCCTGCGTCGATTCCGGCGTCTCGATATCCATATCGTCTACTGCTTCGTGGGTTCTGTTGCGGGCTCTAGCTGTGCTTCTGGTGCGGCAACTAGTCGCTCGGCGCTTCCGCGGTTATACAGTCTGCCAGTCTTCGGTAGCTGGCTTAGGGGGCTCTTGCGAGGGTAGTGCGAATCCCTTCGGTCTTGCGATATAAGCGGCTTTAGCGATCTGGACCTGTTCTTGGCGGACCGGGCACTCTTTAGACCACGCCGTGTGTGGCCCTCGGCACGCTGGACAGCAGTACCGGCTCTGATTCTCGGTTTCTGGGCATTCTTTATCGTCATGCTTAGTTGAAGAGCAAAGCCCGCACCTACGTGTGTAACGATAGACACAGGCGATGTGTCCATATCGATAGCAGTGGTAACACTACTTAAGCTGCGCTCCTTTAACGAAAGGCTCGTATAGATAATAGCTATACTGCCAGATAAGGCCGTCTCGGCATAGTTGTTCTGCTTGTTAGACTGTGGCGACTGCGATATATAGAGTTGTGACCTTCTTAGACGACGTCTTGGCGTTGCGAGGGAGCTTCGCTTCTAGGACATCGATGGGGCCACTAGGCTGGTTTCGGAGTTGGGCTCCTAGCTGCCCCTGGCTCACCTCTATGGCTTCCTTGTTGATACCGTGGGCCACTACTAGGATCTTTCTCTTCTAGATGGAGGCATTCTCTCCGAAGGCCTTGGCGGTCCAGTCTAAGTCGGCTTCTAGGGCTTGTTTCTCCGCCGCTGTCTTGTATGTGATGGCGTAGTCTCCGCTAAGAAGCTTGCGTGCTGCTACTGCTGCCTCTCTCCCTGCGGCGGCGTTAACCTTGCGGACGATCTCTGCGTAAGTGCGTCCTTCTGTCTCTATGGCCTTAACGGTGATCTCTCGTTCCTGACAGGGGGGAAGCGCCTTAGCTATCTGGGGGGCTCTAGGTAAGGGAGCGGCGGTTATAGCGGTGGCAGCAGCAGCGTATATCTTAAGGGCCTTGATATCCTTATGGATAGCCTGAAGCGTGTTCTCGATGGCATCGATGCGTCTCTCGATGCTAGTCTGGCTATCTGGTTCCTTAGCTGCCGCCTCTAGGACCGGGATGGCGGCTTGTACGGCTGCGACCAAGGTCGCAACGTCGGAATCACCAGCTAGGAAGCGTCTGAGGCTGTTTAAGGTGCTGCGAATGGCTTCTGGACTGCGTCCAGGTGCTGTGTTGCTGCTTGGCGATGGTGTTCTTGAGTCTGGAGGTGACGGCTCGGGAGGTGGGGCGGGCCTATGGCGGCTCCCACCACCCGCGCTTTGCCTCGGGGGTGGTGAATCGACCATTTCTAGGCTAAGTGAAGCCCTAGGAACAGTTTCCGGGCTATCCGGTAGCTTATAGAGTCGTGGTTGTGAAGTTATCGCTGTGTGGGGTCGGTTTCGAAAAGTTTTTTTTGGTTGGTCGCTAGGTGTAAGAATAATAAATAAATAAATAAGATACTCAAAGCGGGCGTGGGTCCCGTCATGTATGGGCCACTGCGCGAGAGTGGTTCGATTTTGGGTGGCGGGTTTAGTCAAGCCTTCTTGGCCTTATCAGTGCTCGTCAACGACGATCCCCCGTCCTGTTCACCCGAGACTTAGGATGGAAGGTGGCGACTAATGCCGATGCGAGCGCTATTAGCTTCTTTGTCAAGACCGTCAGCACTAGTAGGCCTGCACTCTTCGTGTAAATCCGGCTTTTGTTTCGTCAGCGGGGCTCTGCAGGGGTCAGCGCTTACTCAGTAATTGCTTGCTTCGAGCGGTCGTTGTCCAATGAAGAACAACAAAATAAGTGGACTCCATATCTACGGTGGAGATTGCGTCCGCTATTAATAGTTCAGGGCAGATATCCACCCCTCAAAACTGTGACACGCCGCCACCTCGTTAGTCATTATTAGGGCTTTACGGCTTCTGTTTCCCTTCACCTTTCATCCTCAAGTAGGCTACCTAGGGCTAGACTCGAGCCGCATCTTCATTATTCAACACCTAGACATGCAGGCTCCGGAGCCACTTTGACCAATACCGATCCGTGAAATGCCACAAAGCTGGGGAGGTCTTACCCATCATAGTCATCCGTACGTCTACGCGACAACGGACGGAGATGAGACCATCGGAAGCTCCGTGGACGGGTCCCGTACGCACATCATCCCACTCGACACCCTCACACCCGGTCGCAAGGGACACTCGGCCAGTGCTGTGTACGTGCCCGTGGATGAGGGCGCACATAATCGCATCCAGGGCTACGGACATGGCTTGGCGCCCCCCGGCGAGGAGCCCCCGCGATCTGGATCCTCATCGGCTGAACCGGCACGGTGGCACACTCTTGCTCTCTTGAATGGCTGGTGGTGGGAAATCATGGCCAGTGTGGTGAGCCTGGCATGCTGCCTCGCTATCCTCGGCCTCCTTGTCCGGTTTGACCAGAAGCCACTACATTCGTGGAATTTTTACCTCCAGCTCAACACGGTAGTTTCGGCATTAATAACCGTCTCCAAGGCGACCATGTTGCTCTCGGTCGCCTCTTGTCTCAGCCAGCTCAAATGGAACCATTTCCAGGCCAATGCGACACCGCAGCCCCTGTCCCACCTCCAGATTTACGACGACGCGAGCCGCGGACCTTTGGGGGCCCTGGTCCTGCTGTGCAAGATCGGCTGGGCTGCGACACCGGCCTTTGTTCTGTCCGTGGTAACGGTTCTGGCCTTGACACTCGAGCCGGCGGCGCAACAGATGCTGTCTTACCCCAGCCGCATGGCAGCTCTGCCCAATGTGACGGCGCAGATTGGGCGAGCCGAGAACTGGACCTCGGTGGCTTACACTGACTACGACCCCGTGCTGTCGGATACGAGTACGTATGTCACCTACGGTTATCTATTGGGCGACAGCCACTGACGAGTGCCACCCGCCCCTCAGAGCAAGGCCTCGGCATCTTTCGACCACAGACGCTCGTTCTTCAATCCACCCTGATGAACACAATGTTTGGGGCGCATGAAAATCCATCCTACCGGTGTCCGCCGCCAGCAACGCGCTGTACATTCCCTCCCTTCAAGAGTATCGCTCTCTGCAGTGACTTCAGGAACTTGACCGATTTGGCACTTCCGACCCTCACCTCCCCATCCAATAGCTCGAAGCTGTTGAATCAGACGTGGAGCTTCGACTACACAGGCCGCAACCGCACCGAATTCCTCGTCCAAATGACGTGGAGTAGCAAAGAAGCCAATACGACCAGTAAAAATTTGTTACCCTACGACTACCCTTTCTTCACGTCCGCTACGACACTACATGATGACGCTATAGGGGGGGCCTCGTCGTTTTCTATGACAGCTGTTCGGCTGACGGATCTCACCAAGTTTGATATAAAGGCTAGCCGCCCGCCACCGTTTGAGATGCTTCAGTCGGAGCTGTATCTTTGCGAACAAAGTTACGAAGACGTAATTTACAGCGACGGTACGCTTCGGTACGGGAAAGTGAATTCGGCCCGCCTCGCGCCCATCCGCAACGAGACCTACCTGTGGAACGGGAATAACAAGCAGCAGATTGTCTACTATCGCAGTGGCGTGGATGGTGGTGCCAGTGGCACCGAATATACGCTTCGCGCCAACACAGCGTTTCGCTTGTTCAGCTTCCTTGGCGGAGCGTTAGAACAGTCCTGGGGCGCTGTTAGTGGGACACCACAGCTGCGACCCGACTTCGGCCCCTACATGATGGGCTACTACCTTAACCAGGCGGACCTGGCGCAGCTCATGGACGATATCGCGGCGTCAGTGACGTCACAAATCCGCGGAGGGGAACAGCAGGGTGACAACAAGGAAACGGCCTGGGTCAACGGCACGGCAATGGGCGCCGAGACGTACATTCACGTGCGTTGGGCGTGGTTGGCGCTACCCCTTGGCGAGACGGCACTCGCAGCTGCGCTGCTTGCCGTCACCATTTTTGTCAGCCGCCGTCAGCCATTGCTGAAAGAGTCCATCATTGCGCTCCTGGCCAACAGCATCGACGGCTGGTCCCCCGAGAAGACGCATGTCCATGCCGGAGGTCCCCGTCACCTCCGGCGCGAGCTTGACGCCCAGGCCCGGGCGATGCGGGCGACCTTTAAGCTTGAAAGCGCCGGCTGGCTTCGGTTCCGACGGGAGCAGTAGTGCCGAGGAGGAAGGGAAATTTAGAAAACTAGCATGTATCCGGCTATATATACTACTACTTTGACTGGTACGTGATATAGCAAGGTAAATGAAGCGCGGTACGGACTCCCTCCTGCCTCCCCTATAATTCAGGAGGACTTATTTCAGATACATAGAGATATGAGGTGACTCCTCGCTATTTATCTTATGAAGTGGAGTATTTAGCCACTCTCCCGGCTATCTTCGACGGCAGACTGGGGGGGTCTACTAGGGCCGTATTTGGTATAGCTTCACACCGACAAATTGTAGGGCAAAGCATGGGCATAAGCATTGAAAGTTCCTTACAACGGTGGTTTGTATGCCTATATCCGAGGTTTGCCCCATAATTTATCGCTGAGAAGCTATACCGAACACGGCCTAGACTAGACTCATTGACTCAACAAGTCCGATCTCGCCGGATACACGCCAGCTACAAAAGGCATGTGCCATCGCTACTTTGTACTTACTAACTGTGGTTCCCCCTACGTTTAAAAGAAATACACCCGAAAATGATTTTCCAGCTTGACGGACTTGTCTCCCCTCACGATGTGGTCATTGAGACCTCGCGGTTACGCCTCCGGCCAGTGAGACCGTCGGACCTCGGGGCTCTCCATGTGATAGAACGCGATCCCGAAGTCATGAAATGGATGTATGTCTAACGTCTGACTACACCGGTATAACTCTTCCCGGAGTCAAAGACTCACGATATGCTAGGACCAATCCGGTCGACCCAGAACCCGTCGCCGCGAACTCGCCGCAGTGCAATGCGAAGATGCAGATGCTGTTACGCCCGGGTACCTTTACCTTTGCGGTTACGCTCAAAGACGCGACCAAGAAACCCGTCATTGGGTTCTTGGGCATCCACAAGCCGCCCTCCATCTTCCACGTATATGACCGGGCGGTCTGGGGTCAGGGGTACGCGACCGAGGCCCTGCGCGGCTTCCTAGCCGCCTACTGGGAGAGGTTTCCCCAGGGCCTCCCGGGCATGGCGCCCGAATTCCACGATAAGCTGCTCGCCCAATCCCTCGCTGTGAACGTGGCTAGTGGGCGGGCACTGGAGCGTGCCGGCTTCACGCAGGTATCCGAGGGTTTGATTAATATCGGGACGAAACTATTTAACGTTCTCGAAAAGAGATTTGAGGTCTACAGGCCGTCATGAGAAGATTTGATCATAATGGAAAAGGGGAGTGTTATGGGGGGTGTTTTTATACATGATTGTGCCCGAGGCGGGTAAGCCACGGTCCACTGCTAAAGAACGGATAGAGGCTTTTTCAGTGCTATGTGTTGTTATAGATAAAGGTCAATAAAGCGTGCATACCAATGAATCCAGCTTACGAAACCAGGCTTAAATGACATGTAATAAGACCGTGATAGGATAAGTTAACTACTAATGTATAAGTAGTAGCTATTTAAACTCAATATAAGCGCACTCTGGCCTTAGTTGTATGACCCCTTTTGTGTGGGCGGATTGATTGTGTGCTGCATTTTTCAGAGCGCCGGGCGGTTGAGAGCACCATTCACCTCTCCTATTCTTCTTCTTCTACTCCTTCTTCTTCTCCCTTATACTCTCAGTTTCAATTTCGCACCAGCCGTTACCACTTCTCCTCTCGCTAACTTTTCCCCCACTCTTCGTCCATCCAAATGCGCCCATCGCGCTGTATAGAGTCAAGGCTGTTCTTCTCATCAGAAAGCATAGGCAAGCAGGGTCTCGTTGTGACTATGCGTCATTCCGGAGGGGGCTACTTTCTGTTTCCCCCCTTTCTATCCGATGCCGTCTCAGCTCCACTGATGAGAAGACTGCAGTTTTCATAGATGTTGCCAACGCCCCCTCGGCCGACCGCGACCTCGCTATAAGTATCGATGTGGTCGTGCGACACGATGCGACTAACCCGACAGCGGTGTAATAAGAAGCCAAGCTTGCCTTGCGTGTCATTTATAGCCCGTCCTCCTCGATTAGCACGTTCCCTCTTCCTTAGAAGGTTGTCCCCGTCGACAGGCGAATCAAATCGCCCTTCTATCTCTTCATCCCCACTAAAGACATCCGCCAAATTCGCCACGTCGTCATCGTACAACATGCAGCCCGCGGCGACGCGTACCAGCTCCGAATGGTCCTCAACCGGCCCCGGATTTCATCGGGACGGGCTGGGCTTGGATAGGTAGTCATCGGATGCCGACGACCAGCTCCAGATGCTCCAGGCGCTGGCCAGTGCGACGTGGGTCACTATCTTCATCCCCACCAGCGCCATCGAGATCGACGACATATCGCGCTTCTGCGAGACGGCGGCGATGGGTGGGCTCCGATCCGACCGCAAGCTGCTCCATTGGGAAAGTCTATACTCGGGCCAAGGCGAGTGGAAGTGAGAACTTCCTCCAGCCCGTATTGCCTCGCCTCCGCCGTACGCCGATTCCACGGCCGCGGCCCGCGAGTTGGACGATGCACTGCCTGCCTCATGCGCCTGTATAAAGCCTAGCTCTGCCGGCGCGCCTTCTCGCCCTGCACCACCGACTTTCGCCGGCGCCCCTCTCGTACGACCAAGCGACGCCGCCGCATCAGCTCCGACGAGGGCAGCGCCGGCGGCCACGGCAAGATGGCCCGCATTAGCTCGAGCCTGTTGTCGTCGTCGTCGTCGTGCCTCGAAGCCCAGCACCGCCTGCTGCATAGTCTCTCGGACCGCGTCGACGCTCTTCACGCGCGCCAGCCGTATTTCGAGCTGAGAATTTGGGTAATTCCAGTGTATCCTTCTTCGGGGATATCTTGACCAAATGCTATCGCTGCTTCGCTTCGCCGCCATCCTCGTAGAGTGAGCCGCGTGAGAACAGACCTTGTCCGCGTTGAACTGCCCATGTGGGCCGCCCGAGCCTTATTTTTTGTTTCCAATCTTGCCTTGGCTTGTCTACGGGCAGTCACATCGTAGACGCAGAAATCAAGAAAAGAACCGATACGGCTGGTGGTTTCAGCTCGAGTATTTATGGTAAACGAAGGCAACAGTGCTAGAGTTTCCGTCGTTATCTTGTGATTTCAAACATGGCTACGGCCGTCTTGTTCTTCGCATTGAGCTCGTGCGTCTTCAGGAATAGGTCACAGTTCTCCCACACCCGAAATTAACCCTGAATCCTTCGTGGTGTGCTTTAAAAGAACACTCAGTCCGAGCAGCCTGACCGTTAGACTCTTCGACCAAACGCGGCCTCTTGCCCATATTGCCTGCATTCATGTTATCGAGGATATGGAGGGGGAAAAGGACAATGAGAGCACAGCTCTCTTATCGTCCTATACTACGACCTTCTCATCACTGGCCCTGACTGCAAGGTTTTGAACTCTTTAATTCTTTCTCGAGGCTCGTACTATAACTTCGATTTAGAAATTAAGGTAGGACTGCTAATAACCTTACCATGGTTGCAACACTAGCACGTATACCTACAACGTGTCAAGTCCAACGTCAGACTCGCCATCCCCTTCATGTGAAAGTGATGGGACACTAAGGGTATATATTTATTTGTAACATCGTCTTCGGCTTGGACCTCTAGCTTAGCCACTGCTAAAAGCCTTGACGAGAAAATGTATTGCCCCGAAAATCTGGCCCTATTTGAGAAAAAAGTGAACTGTCTTTTTTGCGAAGTGTGTCGAAATGAAACGCATCAGGTTCCGCCATAATCGCATTCAGGATATAGATATGCACTTATGCATCCAATAGGCTATGATTGTTTAGCAGCCGTTATGCTAAATCAAACGCACCCAGGAGGGCAAAGCCGTACTTAAACTGATGTCCCATTACTGTTTCCTGTTGTCGGCCGACGAGCCCTAGCAGCTCTGCCGCCCGCAGCTGCCTATTCGACAACGGGTTCTATTATCATAGCAGTACTGCCGGACTCAGACACGGCCGGACTATGCAGTGGCTGTTAGTATGAATGTGGTGTGCTCCTCTGGCCTCGACTGCCGACCCAACGAAATTGGATTCCCGGAGTTAAACGGGTCCGATGCCCCTTTATCACACCAGCGACCTCACTGCTCTGCTTAATAGAAGAAACAAACCTGGCAGGGACTAATAACTGAGGAAGTAACAGAGGAGGAGCCCCACGGTAAGAGATGGACTGACTAGCGGCAAATCTAGAGCTCCAGTGGCCTCAGGAATGTTGTGAAGTTAAGCGGTAAACTTTAGTACGAGTTATAAGCGTGTGCAGAGTGAAGGAGGTAGCATTCTCTAGCGATATCAGGGGTAAGGGTTGCGCGACCAAACGACACCCAGTTGATCTCGGATCTTCGGGTGATTCGGAGTCCGAGCCCGCGGACTCTATTCATCTCATAAACCAAAGATGAACTTAGAAGCTTATATGCTGTCGAAGTATCGGTGCTTCGGCGCTATTGATTCAGGTTTGTAGGTGTCTCCAACTCTGGTACTGAAGGGTTGATGCTCTGATAGGCTTTAAACCTTCTATTCCCGCCATGTTCATGCTCTAAAGTGGCCGGTTGTAGAGTAGAGAGAATGATGAGTATAAAGTGACTTGTGCGGCGTCTCTGCTTTAATCAAGTCCCTCTATACACACACCCTCAATTCTTTCAGCTGGTCTGATACCTTTCTAATATATTTTGAAGTTCCTCTAATCAGCTGGGCTGTCTTTCGAAACCGCATCAAACTTTATGAATTTCCCTTTCACTCTTTGAATATACAATAATACAATCCTTTTTCACTTAGCTAGCATACATTTCATCCAAAATGCGACTCTCAGCAATAGGGATAGCTTTACTCTGGAAGCAAATAAGTGGGAGTGCGCTGATCCTCCCTCGCCAGAACGACGAAGTTTCAATCTGTAAGCTCAGCTACACGGGAAATGCCCTCGGATTTGGGAATCGCATCGCCTGTTCCCCAACACGGGGCCAAATTACTGGCTTCATGATATTTGTCGACTTCCATGATGCCAACGCCATTGAATCATCCTATCAGGTGCTTTACGACAAATACAACGTACCTGCTGCAAGCGCATGGTATTCTAAGGCCTCTTACGGACAACTAAGTCTTTATATAACGCCCGCAAACTCTACGTTCGTTAGAATGCCTTTTTTATCTACCGATTATGGCAGTACCAGTGACAACAGCAGCTACATTCGGGATGCTATCGACGCATACGAGACATCTTCCGGCCTTGACATCCCGGATGTCGACGTGATTTACGTTGTTCATACCGCAGCGGCTCGCGTTAACGACAGGTCCTGGGAATTAAAAGGGCCTCACACCGCTACCCGAAGCAATCGCTCCATTAATGCCGCTGTGGCATTAAACAACGATAGGTCCCCGGAAACTTCCTACCTGCTTCTTGCCCACGAAACGGGCCATACGATGTGCTTACCGGACTTGTACCTCAATCTTCCGGGCCAGCCAGAATTCGCCACTGTGGACGGCTGGGATCTCATGGGCAGTGATGAGGGCAGTGGCCCAGACTTTTTTGGCTGGAACAAGTGGACCCTAAGCTGGCTGGATGACAGCCAGGTCGTCTGCATCCGGAATGGAGGAAACAGGGAGGTCGTTCTTTCACCGATTGAGCGCCGCCCGGATCAAAATTCGAATGAGAAGCGGATCGCAGTCCTCCCACGATCAAACGCTACCGCACTTGTCTTCGAGAGACGTGCCAAGATGATTCTCGACGACAGGATCTGTGGTGAGGGTATCCTGATGTACACGATTGACACTAAGGTGAATTCTGGCGCGGGCCCTATCCATGTGATTGACAGCACGCCCACCACTGGTTGCGGCCCGAATACTGCGGCTGGCGGCTTTCTCCTCGCCGACGCTCCACTCAACAACAATGGATCACCGTTCTTAGTGCCTAACTGGAACGTAAGGGTCACTATAATCCAAAATTCCCCCCAGAACGACACCACTATTCGCATCGATGACTTACGTAAGTCTTGAGCACTATTATCTAATCTAGCTTATACATTTTATTAAATCTGAAAATGAGTATCAACCGCTTCTTCGACCTCTATCTCGAGTCCTTCGACCTTAACTTCGAGCATTTCTTCGACTTTACGCCCGGGTACCTTTTTGGCCTCGAGCTCAAGTACTTCTTCAAACTTAAGTGCTCCTTACACCCAGAGCTAGAGTGCTTCTTCGACCTCGACCTCGTTGTATACTATACTCCCGCATTCGTCCTGGGACTGTGACAAGGGTGGCTACACGACTTCAATCACGAATCATTAAGCTGGATACATCAGAGGGTACGGGTAGACGCCGTATGCATATTCTTCTATCCAGCGCCACCTCGAAAGCTACCTCCACGGCGCCATCAGCCCCGGATCCTCTGGCTACTCCCCCGACGGGCCACCGCAGATCCGCGCTATCTACAACAGCACATACGCCAGCTTCGACAGTATCAACCGGAACTTTGCCGGCATCGCCGACGGCCTCACGCAGCAGATCCGCGGGTACGGCGATCCAGAGGGCCTGCCGGCCCGTGTAGCCGGCCCTGGGAATTGTCTGGGAGCAGATGACGTGTGCCCGGGTTCGGTGATCGTTTATCGCATTTCCCGCCGCCATGGTGGCCCTGAAGAATGCGTTCCTCGCCGTCATTGTTGTTCAGGGGTAGTCGGACCGCCGGTCGCAGCTGGTTGAAGTCTTCCCCGTTGCCGATAGTGTTGTGTGGGTTGTCGACTGACGGGGCGGGATTTGATGATACTGGGAGTACTAGCAGCTTGAAAGACATCGAAGGGGTTGCGAAGAAGACGAAGGCGAGATTGAATCTATAGCTACTTACCGCTACATTGTTACGGCCTAGCGGTCTATCCCCCTGCAGGAGTAGCCCTTACAGTGCAAAACTGAACAGAACGATCCAACAAGTGGATCATTCCTGGGGTTTTTGCTTTGTGCCTCAGCGGACAGTGCGTCTAGACGTGCTGCAACATATGTTAGCTCGTTTGCAAAGAGAAAGGAGGAGAAAGCAGATCGATACGTGACGGATCTTGGGGTCCTGCCACTCTATGGTAGCTGCGAAGGCTCTACTATCTGGCAAGGGTGTTGGTGCTTTCAAATTAAATAATCCAGCAGCGCCACCAGCGCCGCTGCAGATAGCTTAATCTTCAACTTCTGTTTGACCCCCTCTAATTTTTGTATCACAGATTTTCATGTGATATCGAGCTAAACTTGCCTAAATGAACTTAATTGTATGTCTATAGGCTACGTATTTAAATTGGTATCGTCGAGTGATAGCAGACAAGGCACAGCGAGATGCCCCTAAAGCTGCAATGTCGTGAAGGGGTTAGCTCGCGAAGAAATGCTTTAGTCTAGCCCATCGTTTACAGATCCGACAGCCAACACCACTTATTGCGCACCCTCCCCTATGCCACAAGAAGTGATAGTATCTAATGGAAGGCCTCCTCGTTCAACACCATGATGCTGAAATTAGAGCATACTCCCGTATAGAGTTATCTAGCTGCTAACTACAGCTCCAGGGCGTTGCTGCAAAGTTTATCAAAACTACAGTGAGATGCAGCCACGCCGGTGAGGTGGATCGGTGGATTATATTCCATTATAGAATTAATAGGTAAAGAATGGCAGCTAACACTTACCTGCTGGCGATAGTTACAGCATTAATTCATCGCCGCAGGCGTAAGGCCGGTAGCAGGTTAGTTAACGGGGCCTATAAGATCCTGAGGATCCGGCAAACACGTTAGAATCAGATAGGCGAGCCTCCATCACGATGAGTTAAAAAGACACTGCCAGATTACCGCTAATTTATTCGGATGCTCTATACAAAGGACGATATCTATTACAGTGTACTGAAAACAAACACCCAATATAAACTAAGGACCTCCCACCTTAGGGTCGGCTGATGATTCACAAGACACCGGATCATGCTTATCAAAATCACCCCTGGTCAAAACCACACCGCTCAACAGCTTACCCATATGAGTCTTGTCGATGCTCTCGTTGTTGCGACGAATGCGACTCATGAGCACCTGCAGAAACTGGGTTGGGCTGCGCGTGAAGCGTGTATTGTTCATAAGCTTGCCCGTCTTGGCGCCGGGGGGGATGAATCCGTCGGCTTCGATCTCGGCGTCGTCCTCCACTATATGCCAGGCAAGGCCGAGAGTGTCACAGACTTGGGTATACTCTTGAAAGGATTGCATGTACAGCTGCCCAGAGAAGATATTGAGCAGGACAACGAGGGCTGGTGACATCGGCCTCTGCCTGGGGTGGGGCATGTTGTGAAGGGTCAAGTGGTCTAGCGGCTGCTGGCCCATTTTCACGCGGGGGGCGTATAGGTGGAGCGTCACCTTCTTGGAGGTTTTGATCTTCGGGAGTAGGACCTGGGCCTCGAACGGACTGATGATGACCATCCGACTTTGGTCGTTAGGCGGTGTTGATTCGGATGTGAGAACCCACTGGATGGAGCGCTGGAAGTAGTCCGACTGGTCCTGGTTGTGAGCGTCTAGTCTGACTGTTCTGGCGAAATCATCTGTCACTAGAAGGCTCCTTGAGAACTTTGTAACGTCGAGATGCCTGGCCGCGCTGGTCGTAGCGAGCGTGTCAAAAGCAAACCTGAACCCACCGCGGTTCATCTCAAGATCGCCGGTGAGAACAAAACGCCTGACGTCCGAGTGGATGCGGTGTTGCTCAGGCATGGCGGCGGGGGGCCTCTCGACTTGACGCTCTTCCTCTGCCTCGGGCGCCAGCTCCCGCTCCTGTTCCTCCTGCAGACCTGCGGCGCCGATGTTCATCGGGCCGAATTGAAGGCAATGACGGGTGACTTTTTCTCGGAAGCCTTCGTCGATGTCGCCCGTCGTCTGAAGAGTGTCCACCGCGCCTAAGCTTGGAAGATAGCGTTGCTTCAGGGTTTGGGCCTCATCTTCCAGGAAGGATTTTGCCCAATCGCTGGCATTGTCGAAGGAACCGTCGCCGCGCTGAGCCCATAGCCTGCTGTGCTTACCGAAACGCAGAGCTTGTGTCTTCCATAAAGGCACGCACCTCTCTGTCTCCCGTATCGTTTCCGAGATTGCCCAAGTCAAAACATGGTGCACCGTGATTGAAGGGTCCCCATGATTCTGCTCCACGATCTTGTTTCGGATCTCGTCCGGGACGCAAAACACGACTGACTGCCCATTTCCCAGCTTTCTCATCCGCATGCAAGCTAGAGGCGGTGTCAGTACAAACTTTTGTTCATCTATGAGGTCCAGCAGACCATCGGAGCAGGAATACATACCTTGCAATAGACGATCCTTAGTGAGATTCGATCCGAGCGTTACGGCAGCACGATAATGTTGCGGCAACTTCAAGTCTGTTCCACGAGTATGTGCCTCATCAAGGAAGACGAGGCATTTTTCCGTCTGCTTGGCGAAATATGAGGTTTGAAGAGGCTCAGAGTGACCGTGCAGGTCAAGGACGGATAGCACGTCGTCCTCGTCGAAGAATATGACGGCTTCGGCATTGCCGTGCCCTCTGCCCACGATTTCTAACCATGCCTCGGCAACTTGCCGGTTAGTCAAATCAATCACTTGAGCACCGACGTCCAGAATGACACGCGTCTCAGGAGCCAGGTCGGAAACCATTTCCAGGAAAACCTTGCCATCTGAAACGTCTTCCTCCGAACTTGCATTCCCTGGAATTCGAAAGGTGCTGTTCTCCGGCTGAAGCAAGTAGCGTAAGACCATAGCATTGGTGTGCCTTTGTTCAGCTAGGTCAAGCTGTGCCACGGGCTGGGGCAAGATATAGCGGGAGTCATTGGTTCCACTGAAACCAGTGGTTGGATGCATCTTCGGCTTCCCCAAGTCCCATCCGGAGGTTGACAGCTTGTGGGGGAATTCTCTCATCTCTCTCGCAAAAACCACCCGCGATAGGAAGTAGTCAACGGCCCCCTTGGAGTATCGCAGATGAGGAAAGACTTCGGAGGCAAACTGAACCTTGTCCCGGATGTTCACCCCATCCACCTCGTGGAAGGCCGGTGATAACGTTGGTGCTGATGCTATCCAGAGATCGTATTCGGGTTGGGCTTGGTCGTCTTGCCTCAAAAGCTCAAAACTGTCTAGAAGCTCGTCACAGCTAAGGCCATCGTAGTAATGACTAAGGCACGTCAGAACGATAGCCACGTCGGGATGGCTGAACTCGGCCCGGGGAGCTGGATCGTCTTTTGCTCGGAAAGGTACAGCGAGCCGCGTCTTGGGATCCCGGTTTAAATCGACCCCGTAGTTCACCCGCCAACGCTTGAGCCCCAGAGCAAAGGCAATGATGCCTTGAGCCACGAGACCTCGAAGCAGAAGCAGGGTACCAATAGTCGAAGGTTGCCAGAAAGGGCTAGTTTCCACCGCAGAGACTTCTTCCCTTGTAAGTAAGGACTTGGCGATGTAGTGTCTGATCGCTTCCCTGCGTTCTTGAGGTTGTCGAGAAACCGAAAATCCGTCCAGGCCCTGGCTGCATATCGTGGTCGCCAGCCGATCCAGTAGCTTCTCCGACCCCTGTGTATCCAATATGCGAATCCGGGGAAACCGTGTCGTCTGACCGTGCCAGTCGAATAGCTCGAGGGAATGAGGAAACTCTGTGTGGATGTCCCGGGCCACCTGAGTCACCAAACCCAAGACCTGCTGGATTACGGTCCATCGTGCGGGGCTGTGCTCAATCGGCCGTTGTTGCCCCATTGTATAAATCAGCTCAAACTTGACGCTCAAGTTCTCATCACTCTCGTCGATGATATCACGTGAATGCTCGTCGAAGAACTGCTGAAGGTCCAGCAGTTGAGGTCCCGTACCGCATTCGGCGATGATCTGTTGCTCGAGGCCCATCAGTTGAAAAGAAAGGAGATGTTCCGGCTGGACCAAGAGGATGCCCCCGCCTTTCATGCATTCTTGGGTGATCTCTCGGATAGTGTCGAGGGCCGTAGCGTCCGTTGTCATATCGCGCGAAATGGGCAGCTGGTAGATCCGCCGTCCAGCCATGCCTGCGAGTCGTGACACGAGGATCTGGTGCATCTGCTTGAACTGGGGCTTAGTGACAATTATCCGGACAAGCCGTGACCCGTCACCCAGAGCCGCTGCGATGATAGGAACGATGACGGATGATTTTCCTTCTCCCATATTGAGCTGCATCACAGTGTTCCGGTTGCCCGGGGGGGCCATCATCTCCCTTGCGATGCGCTGTTGCACTTCTCGGATCATGAAACCGCACTCGCACTCCACCAGGAGCCATTCGGGATGCTCGTATGGACTCCAAGTTTCGTGGCCAACGTTCCGGAGCTCTTTAATAAGATCGGCTCTGTTGTTGCTAGCCTTAAGCAGTCGATCAGCGCGCTGGAGTTCCGTTATCGCCAAGCCATACGCAATGACCCTTTGCTTCCAGTGATCCGAAAGGGAACCCCAACGGTCCTTCCGCAACTGACCAAGGAAGAACGATGGGGGTGTCCTAGGCCAAAATTTTGCATGATGAACGATGGATAGCAGTTCATGTTTTGATGAAATAGCCCCATGCCTAGGGCCAGTGTCGGCGATCATCCCGGCATAGAGCACGTCTGCATGATGGCCGCAGTTTCTTCGATGCTCTGTGAGGGTTTTGCGCATTCTTGACAGTGAGCGGTCCAAAGCAAATACCTGCTGCGTCTCATCCGCACTGGAGTTACTGCGGCCCAGATCAGCCAGGTACTGACGCTGATAGTCCGAGGAAGCCCTAGCTTCCAAGCGGCCAAGCATCACCTCGAGCTCGGCCCCAAAGTCTTGTTTTCCTTCTGTAGCAACTGATAAATGGCAATCGAGGTGCGGAAGAGATCGCGTGGTGCGGCCTTGAAAATCGTGTTCTATCAAATCGCTGACAGCAACAGAGCCTCGACTGTAAGAGGAAACGGGCTGCACGGTGAGCCTTTGGAAGTGAGGAATTGTGATGGAACAAACATCGATCTGATGTACCATGGACACAACTCTCTTCAGATACTGCTGGAAGACGAAGTTCTGGTGCCAAATCTTCCACATTCTGCGTACCGAATGCATTGCTTCTGGAACGTTGATGTAGGTGGTAACCTCCTGCCGATACGGTGGGTCACTTGGCTCCAGACATGGCCACTGTGGCTCCAGATATTCAACGAATTTGTTCGCAGCCTCGTCCACGTTAGCTTCGTACTCCATTTTGCGTCGTGCTCTCAACCCCCTCTTTGTTTCAAAGTAATACTGAGTAGAGCTCGCCTGCGGACACTGGCAAAGTGGTTTCGCGGCCAAACGCACAATGCCCAAAAGGGTAGGTTTGTGAAATCTGTGCTCTTCGATCAAATCGTAAGTCTCGATCTCGGGGAGTGCGACGGCAGCGACAGCCGGGATGCTTGAAAGCGCATACAGCACCGGCATTATCTGTTGAACGTTCTTCTTCGAATACGCAAACGAGGCAAGCCAGGTAGCAATCTGAAAGCGGTTGAGCCCTTCGGCGGAATGTCCGAATGCAACGTGCAGCCTGCACCAAAGATCGGGGAGTATTTCATCGGGATGGTCCACCCAGCGGCTGTCGTACTGGATTTCAGAGGCAGCTGGCAGACATGCAGATTCAATTGTTCCCTTTGATCTGGCGAGAAAACTTCGTAACTCGGTTAAGAGTTGGGGACGTGCGGGAACGTCGAGAGATTTGTATTGGTTGAGCACCTGGGAAGCGACCCGGGTAGCTCTCAAAGATGCCTCCGACAGTTTTGCCTGATCTCTGGAACGGTAACAGGAGTCATAGTTGGTTTTGAAGTCTTCGGCTCCAGAGCCAGCGACGTACAAGCTTGCAGATCGGATGGCCTCTCTCTGCAGGAGGTGCATGTCGATGTGATTGATTTCCAATGTTGGTGTTGGCTGATTTGGGTAAAGGAACTGCACACGCTGGAAATGCTGCATCATTTCCTCCACAAGGACTCGAAATCTTCCATTCTGCGCGAGGTAGCCCAGTTCCTCGTTCCAGGTGACTTTCTGCATCACTCGCAGGTTACCAGGATAAAACTCTCGCCCTGGGCTGAGATTGGCAATGCGAGCCAAGAGCCTTGCGTCCCTGGGAATAAGGGTGTTCCAGGACCTCAAAGCTGCTGAATTGAGGATACTAAGTGCCTGCTCTGTGCCAGTACACATGGTAAAAGGGTCTGGATTGCAGTGTGCTGTCAAAGCATGCAGGTAGCTGAGGAATAGTTTGCTTTGCAGCGTACCATTGTCTGTCAGTCTTCTCAGCTGGATGTCCATATAGTAACTTTGTACTTTTGAGGCAGTGCCATAAAGTAAAGAGACTTTGACGTGGTCATTGGTAGTCAGGGACACCTCAAAGTCGCCTTCTGGGACGAGAACCATACGACAGTCGGCATTTTCCGTGTGACGGAGGATGAGCTTGTTGGACAGGCCCACCAGCGTGCCTATAGACTGGTTCTCATCGATTTGCATCCCTGGAAATTGTTGAGACCGAAGGGCCGGGGGTGACATGTGTAGGTCAAAGTCCAATCCCAAGCGAGGAAGTTGTACCACCAAGCTTCGGGTCGCTCGGCAATGGAGTATGCACAGGTGCATTGCCGTATCGAGCGGAGCCAATATTCTCTCGATGAGAGTACCGGCTTCAGTGGAGGGTCCAATAACGTGCTCATTGCCACGGACCAGCGCCCACGCACCATCGGATCGTTTCAATCTCCATCCGTTGCCGTGTGCAACCCACGGTGCTGATAGCGGTCGCAGCTGGACCTCATCACTGTTGCGATCGTACCAATGGACAAAAGAGTGCACAAAAAAGTCAGGGATTTGTCGACGGAACACGTGTGCTGGCACAAGATCTTGAGAACCGCCTTTGTCTTTGGTGACAAGTAGCAGCTCTCCTGCTCCTGGCTCGTTGACGATCTCCTGCATCCCGAAGTGGACTTCTCGACCGTGGAATGTGCCTGTGCTCGAGAAAGACATCCCAGAAACAGGACTGGGCCGAACATCGAGGGAAACACGCCCAAACAGTGCAACATACATCTGATGGCCTCTGTAGCGGGTGGGCAAGCGTGATAGGGGCACTCCGCCCACGAGGAGCTCACCCGTCAAGGTATTGAACAAGACCTGGAGGGACGATGCACGTGTTTCAAGCCAGTAGCCTGCTGTGAAAGCAGTCCTCCAGGGCTTTTCACGTCTGTAGGCAGCCCAGCATTTTCTCATGGTTTTGTCCAGCGCCTGAACCTTGTTCAAAAGAGCCATCTCCTGGACAACGGGACTTGAACGGTGCATGAGCGTATGCCACCTCTCGAAGAGGAAAGCCCCAAGCCGATTTTCGCGATGGGGTTTTCGAACCTCCATATTATCGTGGGCCAAGATGGACATTTTAAATAGGAGTGATGCCATGGGGGTATCCAAAACTTCTTCAAGGTGGTCAAGATCGAGGTTGAATGTGTCCAGGCACACCAATGCGATGTCAAACATCATTTCCCGGAACTGCATCCTCTGATCATCGGTTTCGGCCTGGAGAGATTTTTCGGACAGCTGCATCACCCAGTCAGACGAAATCTTGCGGCAGCGACCCAAGATGGCGAGGAACGCTTGCCGATGGCTTCGATTCATTGTCAGTGCTTTGGAAGCCAGGATGGAGAAGCACCAAATGGCTACGTAGCATTCGGGGTTCTTCTGGATCCCGTCGATGCGATGTTCTAAAGCACATGCCAGCTGAGAAGCGAATCGATCTTCCGTCAAAAACTCAAACGACTGCCGGTGAACTTTGTTACCAGCCTTAGGGCCGGCCCGAAGACAGATGAGCAACACGAAAATGGCAGTTTCCTGCTTGCTGAAGTCCATTTGGGGGCTCTCCAACTGAACGAGAAGGCTCAACCAACGTGATTCATGACCGTACGACAAAGACATCAGCGCTTTCCCTTCCCCAAGGGAAAGATGGCTCGGGCAGAGATGTTGGTCCGCGAGAGCCTCGTTTGGCAGCTTTCCATCTGGACGGTCGAGATCGCGAAGCACGTATGGTGTCAATCCTATGGAACGTGGTGGAAGGTTGGGTGTGCATGCTTTGAATGTGTCATTGGTCGGATTGAATGACGACATAAAGATGCCTCGTACATCATCATACATCTTCAGATGAAGGCCGTTGTTGACACAGACATCCTTTTCGTCGAGGGCGTCAATGTTCTTTTCATCCCGATGAGTACGGGTGTTTGGCTTCGCATCTGAAAGGGGAGCTATGCGCTGTACCGAGCATGTCGCTGCTTTGTGCCAACGCAGCAATCCATCGTAGGTTCGCAGCGGACATTTAGTGCCTGGCCGGTTCTCCTCGGAAGGAGTTGACCCGAGAACTTCATCGATGAAGTAGACTGTGGCATCTCGCCAGGCTCGGAAACTCGACGGCAGATCCAACTCGAAGACTGTCGACTTGGCCTGATTGGAGTGACAGGGAAGTGGCCATTCATGAACTGTGATTCTTAAGTCTTTCGCCTGCTTCTGGTGATTGCAACGAGAGCAATAGTGCGAGTGGTCTAAGCGTCTGTCGCCATACGGGTCTGTGTGTTCGTATAATTCACATGAACTGTTTGCGTAGAGGTTCATGAGACGGACGTATTCTTCCTTGAGGCTGTGCAATTCCCTCAGCTTTGCCTGTCTGTCCTGGCGGGCTTGCTCTTCGATGGATTGTCGCAAACTCTGATGGCTTCCCGACTGGTCGAAAAAGCGAACGGAGAAGGATTCAGAATGACCGAAGGACACAAAAATGGATGGTTTGGCTGACTTTTTAGCCGATGCCTCTCGGTCGAGAATGTGCCTTTCTGCCCAATGCAGTCTTGCCATATCCCCGACCTGAGCGAGCAAGAGACCCTCGAAGAGGACCATGGGAACTTCTGGTGAATAGTCCCGCATTAAGGGTATTGTTGTGATGGCTGATTTGTCCATTGCTGTCCAAATTTCCAACAAAACCAGGAGCATGCGGGAGGTGCCTTCCGGTGAATATTCGTAATATCTTTGGGCGTACTTGTGGTACTCGAACAACAAGGTAGCCAATTCTTCGCACGTTTCCGGCCTCTGGCAGTTGTTTTGTGTCCATGTTGGAAGATTCGTCGCTACCCAACCCTCTATCGACGCCAGACGGAACGCCTCGTAACCGTCACTGTCCGACTGGGATGGTGCCCGAGGCAGATGGTTATCAGACAGAAGCGGTAGAAGACATGGCGGGGACATAGTTCCTCTGGTAGTTGGTGTCTGGCGGCAGGCAACAGAACACAAAAATTCGTCAAGCTTTGGGAGATCCAAGCGGATGTCTCGGTCCAGGTCCAAGCTCGACAGACCTCCGAAATCGATGGGATTTTCGAGGCTTCTACGGATGGCCAACCAGCGGGCATCCAGAAGCTTCGTTGTTTGTTCCATAGCCTGGCGGACCGGAGCCAGCCAAGCCCCGCCCCCAAAATTTTGGAGTTTGGCCAGGCGCCGGGCAATTTTTGCCGACATGGTGTGCAGAATCTCGCTGTCCAACGACCTGGGGATAGCAGCTTCCAAGATGTGTGCCAAGAAGTAGACGAAGAACTTCTTGTAAACCTTGGCGTCTGCACACTCCAAGCGCAGCAAGCTGAGCTGTAGAGTAACACGGACCAGCAGCCAGGTTGGGCTTCGTCGCCACGGAAGCTTGCTCGAGTTCCAGACGACGTCTTCGCGGGTGTTCTTTTGTATACGCGATACGGGGGCGTGGTCACCGCACCCCAGTAGAATGCCGGCCAGGAGCTCGGTGACAACGAGGGGGTTCGTGGTATCGCGCTCTTCGACGTGGCTTTGGCCAGCTTTGGTGACTTCTGGTTGCATGCCTTGTACGGTCTGATGGCTCATCTTGCTTATGGTGTTTGCAAGAGACGTACGAAAGCCTTCTTCGTCGAGAATTTCCTTAGGCACCTCGATCGCCTGGGCTGGAAACAGTCTGATTAGACGCCCTTGGGTTGCCATGACCTGATCGTTGGTAGGGCTGAGTTCGAAGATCTCGAAGATGGCCCCCGTTTCCGACCGATGGATAAGAAGACCAGCATTTTGCTCCTTGATTTGGACCGGGATGGGGCTGCTTTCGTCTAGCTCAGAAGCGCGTTAGCTGCTCGCCGTTAGGTTTGTCACGGGGCATTGCAGATGCCTACCTGCTGCAGAAAGGCGATACAGCGCTTCTTGGAGGGCTTCCTCACGAAGATAACCGTCATTGTTTCGCAAACCCCTCAGGTTGCTCATGGCAGCGTGGGCCTTGAGGACTATGGCCCGGGACGATGGAGGCGCTACATCAGCAAACGATCGGAGACAGCCCTGGATGACGCCAATCAATGCATCATCGGAGCCGGAGAGCGAGTCATTATCGGAGACGGCGAGCGAGTCATCTCTGGCTGGCAGTTTCGGGGGCAGGAAAACATGATGGAACAAGTAAAGAAGTTTCGAACGGGATAGGTCTTTGGCGCTGACATCTGGGGGCTGCGACAGCAACATCGTACCTGCCCTGGTTCTTGGCCTAAGCTGGGTTGGGGGGATACCCGACGGTTACTGTAAAGGGAGGATATTCTCTGATGAATGTACTAGTGCAAGGCTCGAGTGGTAATGAATGGTTATGTGCGGTTTTGCTTCAGTGATAGGCGACCGGAGAGTCGGGTTCGTGTGCGGTTTATAGCTATACCTACTCGTCCGGAGGCCACGGGCCGCCGACGGTTCTTAGGTGCTATTCTTGATGACCTGTCTCATGCGGTTTCCCGGATGTATTCTGCCGCGCGAACAACGCGGCTTCTCCGTTCTTGGACATCTGTAATAACAAACAACTAACGAGCCCCTACAGGAGTTTGAAGCCGACCGTCTGGTGGCCCAGTTGCATGCATCTACGCCCTGGGTATACGGAGTGGCAAGGCAGATATTTTGAGTCCCCCGCAAAGCGTCTAGGCGGCGCTTATGGTTACTTTGTCGGCCTCTACCCTCGCTGTGCTGCCGCGCGTTCGTTTAGTCGTCACGGGTACAGAGACTGCATTATGCAACGCGGGCCGAGCGACTGGGCCAACAGATTTGGGGCACCCGTTTCTGGCGCAGCCCGGCATGGCCTATCATATCGCTCAACTCTGTTTCCTTGATGAAGTGGCAGAGCAAGTTGGTTGTGACTGCAGTGGCTGTGTTGCCCTTGAAATTCCAGCTTCCTTGCAATGCCCCATATTCCGGAGCTTGCGGGCGAATCAGGAGCTCAAGCTGGCTCAAGGGTGGAGTGGATCCGCATGCGACCTGCATCCACAGCATCAAAACACTCCAGATTGTGTTGGCTCCATCACAAGGCCAACTGACAACCCATCCGTGGGCGTGTGGTGACGAAGACTAAATTGAAGCCGGCGTGAGGGGTCATGCACCCGCTCGTATGTTTTCGGCGTCCTGCAGTCAGATGACATAATTGTACGACGCAGCTGACAGTGGTCCAACCACAGCGTGCTCTCAATCTATTGCCCATTGTCGCTTATCTAAGTAGCCTTGTCATACGAGGGACCAGAGAATTGTCACTAGAAGACTGACCCCCACTGCGGACCATACAAAGCAGCCTTTCGCTCGTTCTCTGAGTGGAACTCATGCGATGTTCACTGGCCACCATAGCACCATAGGACCCCCGCACGAAAGTTGGATGCGTCTGTGGGGCCTATTCTAAGTTCCCCCGGGGGGGGGATTTTCTACTTCAAAAAGCGGAATCTTGGGGGGAGATTGCGCCAGTACTGTGATGACTGATGAAGAGTGATAAATAAGATAAGAGAATCGCCATGAGCCTTTTCTGGCTTCCCGGCGTCTCAAGCTCCAAACGCCTTTCCCTCGCCCCCTCTTATCGGCGCTGTCTATATGGTTTGCACTTCTGCCAAAATGCCACGATGTGTGCCTTGCAACCGTCATTTTGGCGACACGCAGTCGTTGCAACAACACCTTCAAGACTCCCCTCAACACGTACGCGACTCGCTACTCGGCTCCTCTCCATCCACGACATGCACGCAATGCAGCCGTTCTTTTGGCAACATGGAATCGTTGCATCAACACGTTCGAGACTCCCCTAACCACCCGCGAGACTCGCTACCCGGCTCTGCCACATCCACGACATGCACGCAATGTAACCGTTCTTTTGACAACACGCAGTCGTTGCAACAACACATACAAGATTCCCCTAAACACATTCGAGACTCCCCTGAACACCAACAAAACTCGACACTCGTCTCCTCTACGACGTGCACGCAGTGCGACCGTTCTTTTATTAACACTCAGTCGTTGCAACAACATATTCAAGACTCCCCTAAACACCTGCAAAGCCCGCCACTCGTCTCCTCTACGACGTGCACGCAATGCAACCGTTCTTTTAGTAACACGCAGTCGTTACAACAACACATACAAGACTCCCCTGAACACATTCGAGACTCTCCTAAACACCAACCAAACTCGCCGCTCGTATCCTCCACGACGTGCATGCAATGCAATCGCTCTTTTAGCAACACGCAGTCGTTGAAACAACATCTGCGAAACTCCCCTAAACACCTGCCAAACTCCCCTAAACACCTGCAAAGCTTGCCACTCGACTCCTCCACGACGTGCACGCAATGCAACCACTCTTTTGGCAATACGCAGTCGTTGCAACAACATATACGAGACACCCCTAAACACCTACAAGGCTTGCAACTCATCTCCTCCACAACGTGCACGCAATGCAATCGCTCTTTTGGTAACACGCAGTCGTTGCAACAGCACATTCGAGACTCTCCTAAACACGTACGCGACTCGCTAGTCGGCTCTTCCCCATCTACGACGTGCACGCAACGCAACCGCACCTTCGGCACCACACAGTCTCTGACGCAGCATTTAGAGAGTTCTTCGTTCCATCTTCAACCCGGAGAAGATACATCTTCCCAGAAAACCGCATCTGACGACGAGGACATCGATGAAGGCGACCCCAAAAAGAAGATCGGATCAGACCATGAGGAAACGAGATTTTTCACGTATCCGGAACTACACCAGGCTGTTCTGCACGCCGTGCCGGAGATGGTGGCCTGCCCACATTTCGAGAGTAATTTGAACCTTCCCTATGATGATAGGTATCCAACCAACGTCATGGCCACGTTTAACTGCCGGAACCATGGCCGCGCCCCCAATGTTTGGGGTAGCAAAAAGGTAGCTATCGTGATCCGGGGCTATGGCAGCAACCGGTACAACGCGGTCGTCTACAACCAGCGCTGCGATAAGTGCAAGTGCCTTGGCACCATGTACCTGGACGAGACGGCCTATGTCGAACGTGTCGCATACCGACTCAAGAAATGGGCCGGCTTTAGGGTAGAAAGGCCCTCCTTTAACGAGCGTAAAGGGCCACCGCACCGTGAGGACCTATGCGAAGGATGCAAGGCAGGCGTGTGTCAATTCGGTCAATGAGACTATGAGAATGGCAGGGCTGTACCATTTTTTCAACCGTAAAAGTTTGAGGGAAGAAACGGTGTTGTTGAAGAATGATCTTATTTCTTCTCCTTTCGACTATGCCCGTATACATCTTGCATATCATTTCGTGTGAGGAAGACAATTCTGCCATTTCGTAGAGTGATACTGCGGCAGTGATGGAATAAGTCATTCACCAGTCCATTCTCCCCCAAGGGCGCCGATACAGCGACGTGGAAGAACGAGGGACTTACCGAGTAAAATATTAGCCCTTCAAGATGCTCAGAAACTTTATGTCGTCCCCTTTTCGTTTTCATAATTAATCCTAATCGGTGCAATTAATAACGGGTAGCCAGATTTCAATTCGCCCTATAGTTTTCTTTTAGGCGGTTTTACAACTTATTTAGCGTGAGACCAAGTGAATAATACACCTAGTTCCTAGCCACTCGCCACTCTAATGTCTAAAAGGTACTTATCTTTCAACCGGTTGCCTATGTGATTAAGGAGAGAGACGGTGGCTTTCTGGCCGCTCTGATAGAGATTCCATCGCCCGATTGCTCCATATCTATGCCTTTTAGCTCACATATATTGAGAGAAGAGACTAAGCTTGGATGGGACATGGAGTTATGGGCCTGGACGATGAGCTGGGTTAAACTATGACGGACTGGGAGTAGACCAACAACTTACATCATGCTTGGCTCTTTATCCCACTTTACTCTTAGTATCACTAACTGTTCGTCGAGTTGCTAAAAGTGACGAATTATTTAAATTAATAGCCATACTAATAGCAGCGGAGGACTTCTTCTCGGTATTTTCGACGTGAACCTATGCTGTTGTATTCGATTAATGGTGTCATCTATTTCTACACGAGCTATCTGCTTCATTTTTCCTGCGATTCGTCCTCGATATCTGAGAGAAACAACTGGTCAGCCCTCTTGAGAACATCGAATAAAGCCTGCGGAGGTCTTTGCGACTCGTTCGAGGTGAAGGAGCTGCTCCGGCTCCACGAGACCTCGGTGTCGCCCCAAGTGCCCTGAGCATGCTGGACGACATCTGCCGTCGCCCTTGACGGACTTATCGAATGCAGAAGGTCAGTGTCAGGCACGCTCGGGGTGCTGTTATATACATCCCTGGCCGGCACGTGCCGTCGCCTCGGCTCAGGGCCTGGCTGGTGTCCGGCCGCCCCAGCCCCGACCGTCGACTCGTTGATCGCAATCATCTCTGTACAAATTCGGTCCATCTTCCAGCGCTGCTTGACGTCGACGACAAGCATCTTCTCGGTAATGAGCTCTAGCATGCGACGCGCAAACGGGGAGCATCGAGGTTGAGCAAGCATCTTATCAGTCCACTGCAGATCTGTCAGCACCACTTCGTCGATGGTACATTAGGAACTTCTGAAAGGGAAGGTTCTCGTACCTCCTTAACAGCGACCTTAACATAAGGCACCAACTGTCCGTTGGGGCCTTCTTGGATGTTGAAAAAGTTATCCTCATCAATGCAGCTGTTGAGACCGTTCCGTTCCGAGAGAGCAATGCTGAAGTCCTCCAGGTTATGCTTTCCAAGGAGGTACCATATTAGGAACTCAAAGTAGACACACCCGAGAGACCATATGTCGTACTTTGACGATATCTGTATGTGCAGATCGAATTCCGGGGGGCGATACTTGGGAGTCAAACCCGCCAGCTGGCTGTGGCGCACTCGAGACTGTGTCGCGTAGGAGTGGTATGTGGTAAGGCCAAGGTCCGAAAGCACCAGAAGATGTGCATCGTTTTCATATTTCTGGAACCAAAGGATGTTGGTGGCTTTTACGTCCCCGTGTCGTCCGAATTCACGGACACCATCGTCGCTGGCTCCGTCGGAGAATGTCTTCCGGCTTTCCTTTTGCATTGTCGAGAGGCCATGGATGCGTCTCAGTGCTTTCGCCACGCCAAGCAGTTGGCAGGAAGCCCAACGGTCGTCTAGGTCGCCTTGTAATATGGCCTCCTGCCCCCAAAATTCCTCAAGGTTGCCGTCTGCCCATTCAAAGATGAGGAAGAACCTCTCTCCGTGCTGAAAAGTGAGGAGAAGCTTGATAAGGTGTTTTTCGTTCTGCGTCTTTCCGAAAGTCTTTTCGAGAGCGGAAAGCTCCGTCTTGTAGCTCTCCCTATTGGACGCATGAATCTCCTTGAGTGCAAAACTTTGGGTCTTGGTGGATTGCTAATAAACTCGATCAGTACTTTGATCTTCATATGTAGCCATGGTAAGGCGTACTTACTGCGTGTCCAGTGAAGTTATGATGATCAGGGTGTATTTGGACCTGGTAGACCATTCCAAAGTTGCCGGCACTCTTTCGCTCATACTGCACCCAGGGAAGAGTGATGTCTTGGGCAAAGGAGTAGGAGGAGAGAACATCGGCCTGGAAATTAAAGAACGGTACAAAGAACCAGTGCTGATAGGTGCCGAAAGAAGTTTTTTCGGTTATATCCCAATCGTTGAAGAAAGGATCGTGGATGTTTATTGGGAGGTCTCCGTCCGAAACCCCTTGTTCGATAAACTGATCCAAGTATTGCAAAGCGGGAATCATGGTTAGTATACCCAGTATACGACGGTGGCTTGTGGCTTTCCCGGTGTTGTCGACTTGATATACCTGCTTGATCTTGTTGCCGAGGTCTTCCTGCGTCATCTCCGGCTCTGATTCTTTAACAAGTGACTTGATGCACTCTTTACAGAAAATCTCCTCAAATGTATTGATAGGCAGGAACTCCTTCTGGATATCGTCCGGTGTCTTGTGGGATTTGAGTCTCTGCCACACCCAATTTCGGACGGATTCAGTGACGTTGGGTTTAAGGTCATCCTCCAAGCCGAGATGACGTCCGAGTTCCTCAGCACCCATATAGTGCCCGGTATCGTCATCAAGGACGCTGCATGCAGCCTTGCCGAGCGGCGTGCAGTCGCACCTTGGCATAGAAAATGGCGTGGGTGCGGCATCGAGCCCCAAGTCGGAGATTGTACTGATTGAGGACGCGGCATCACTCGTCTGCCTGTTGAAACTTGCATGAGGCTGGTTTCCCTCGACGTGGCCATGATTGGATCCTACAGCTGAAAGATGATCGGCGTCGGAAAAGTTGAGTCGCACCGTGATGGGACCGTCCACCAGTGTCTCTCCGCGACTCGCCATTGTCGGCTGCCAATATATCGTACCATGTGGAGTGATCTGGTGAGGTGTGGCAAGCGGGGTGGGTATCACTTGCCTAGAGCAGTTTTCTGCTGCCTTTAAGTCATCGGGATGCCAACATGGACGCGAAATCAGGTCAAGAGGGAGGGAGCCGACGAGGCTGATCGCTGGTCGTTCTGGTTGGGCTGAAATGATTAGCCAGGCAAACCGACCGTGGCACTGCACAAGGGGCCAGGATCATCTTCCGCCGACCAATAAAAGACATCAGTCAGATGCCTACGTGAATATCCTGCAGGCTCACCGAAAACTGTATATAATTGGTTGCCTTGTCGCCCGGGCAGCTTTAGGCACTGGCCCCGCGCGCATAGCCGCGTGGCGGATTGCATGGTCGCCTTTTGGTGGCTGGCTCAGGCCGGTTGCCTAACGAACCCGAACGCCTTGCGAGATCTGCGGCTAATGGAGAACCCCAAATAGGCTGCATTATCAGCCTTGAAAGCCAAGCCATTGCGTAACTCTCGTTCGGAAATATCATTGGCGCGGATGGGGCAGTTTTTGGAACACGTGAGGGGGGCTAACGCGCCTCTTGCGCCCTTGTCATATTACTCATTCTCCGGTAATGAGGCTAGAGACGCGTTATATAAACTGTGAGGCTTTTTTCATCACCAGAAACCGAGGAAAAGACATCATCATACCACGTTCCACTGTCGCTCTCTACCACTTCTCACCCTACAGTATCAAACATGCCACAACACAAACTGAAATTCCTGAGACGCGACGCGAGCTTCGATGTCTTCACAGAACACCCTGATCACGTTCATCCGGTAGAGCTTTCCTACTCCCTTCTCGGTGAATATGGTCAAGATCGGTTTCGGATATCCCTCCGCCGAAACGTTTACCTCATCTACATTAAACGTGGACCCGAGAGTCAGGAGAGGGTAAGCACATTGATCCCCAAAGAATTTTATTACAACAATTCAAGTGACACTGGGCTTTGACAGAATGACATGCTATCACTTACAACAGATGAAATCTCAGCCTCCGGACGTCGATTGTCAGATGTCGAAATGGCACGAAATGTGCTCCTGGGGAAGTCCGGGTAGCGAACAAGACGCTCAGTGGTTTTCAAAAACCGTTGCAGATCTCTGCCTCGTCATTCAGTTTCTTATAACGTAAATACCAACTGAGGTATGGGATACAAGGGATGAAATTGGAACCACACGAGAAGGATTCGAGATCTTTTGCTTCGTTGTTAATCCAACGTTTTATGCGTTTTTGGAGGGTAATATGCTCAGTTTGAAAAACTTTTAACACGCAGAACTCGGTCTCTTTTTTGAACTTGTTGAAGATTCCACACATAGTAACACTATTCCTGGGAGATGGCCAAGGGTCACTGGCTACAAAAGTCTGAATAGCTGAAGCAAGAACTGTGGACTGACGATCACCGAACCAACCAAGTTCTAAGAGATTGATCAACTATAATCATGAAAGCCAAACCTTGTTCTACAATAAGGACCAGAAAGGTTCTCTTTCTACATGATTACATTAGTGTCTGTATCAGAAACACGTCATGAATCGCAGCCTAAGAACATGTCACGGGACGTTTTTATACTTTTATAAAGCAATGAGAAACATGGAAATCCTGACTATCATTGTATAGAAGCGATGAATAATGCTTTAAAGGAGACCCAGAACAGCACCGCAATATCAGGGATACAAAAGCGAAACACTGCCATAAGCGTAATACAGACTGCCACTGCGATCTCCATTTATTCGCAAGCCTTGAAGTCATTGTCGCTCTTGCCTCGGTGCGTGATGGTCATGCTAGAAGATTAGAAGTTACTCATTGATTGCCAGAAGTATTGGGGCTGGGGAACGGTCGGGCGGCGAGTGAAGCGGGAAAGTGTTGTCCCCTCCCCTAAGATTGCCTGCATATGCTAGCTGCGACTCACCAGTAGGACTGGCTCTTTGTGGCAGCTGACCACTTCCAAATGACGCGATCAGTGTTGCTGCCCTTGAGACGGTACTCGAAGAGGTGACCTTCCTTGGTAGAAAGGTTCTTGCATTCGGACGGTAGCTTGTCCAGAATTCCAGCGTTGGCGCCGAACTTCTTGAGTGTATCAGGGGCTAGTCATCCACGATTAGCAAGAGGTTTAGTACAGTCTGAAGGAAACGGGGTGATAGTATAAAGGGATAACTTGTCATCCTGCGGTGCGAAATATACGAAGGAGATTGAGGCTGAGAAAGAAGAGACTTACCGCCGTCCTTCTTCTTTCCCGTCTTAGAATCGACATTCCCCTTGCCCGCGTTGTATGAGCTCTTAATCTCGGCCTTGGTCCACTCCTTCTTGTCGTCGTCGCCCGCTGCCACGTAACTTCTGTTAGCGAAGAACGCAGGATTTGAGGGTATTGCTCGAGGTACCGAGGATCCCATTCCCGGTATGCTACGTACCTCCCTTGCAAGTGACATCCTCGATGGAAGCACGAGCCTCTAGAACGGAAAACACGTCGCGAGCATTTACGTCTGTGTTACTCTCGATAGGGACCGCTAGGGCAGAGGTGGCCAGAAAGAGGGTGAAAAGGTTCTTAGTGAGCTGCATGGCTGCGGTTAAGGGGTTTGAGATAAGGGGGAAGGGTTGGAAAAACCGGATGTACTAAAGTGATTTTGTTTTAAGCTAAGTGCCTGATGCTGTTGTGGTTGATGATGAGAAACGAACAGCCAACAGATTCCGCTGCCCTTTTGTAACTCCACGATCGTATTGTTATCGGTATATCGGAATGATGACTCTCTAGAAACCGGGGTAAAGTGTCTGTGTCGATCAATTTGCTGACGAGGCTCAGCTTGTCTCAAGCACACCGACTCTACGTTTTCTTGAACTTGTCTAGGACACGACGCGGGCCGTGATATACACCTTGAACCAGGTAGCTTGGAATAGCCAGCGCCAATCTCAAGATCGTAGGGGCCGTTTGCCAATTCCTGGAACATGAAACCGCCGATCAATTGTGTGTTGCGTAAATGATATGTTAAGTTACTATATGAATTCCATATTTCCATCAGGTACGCTTACTGTACCAGCCAGCGTGTTCAGCTTCCCGGGGCTTACTGTATCAATAAGCTCAAGAGTCAGTAGGCTGGGAGGCCAGTTCATTGCTACTGCTCCACTAATCTGCGTCATGTTAGCAGATCCGCAGGCCCCCGTCAGCGGAGATGGGGCCACCGAATATGGTTGGAGATCGACGCCTCCCGCGGGGTCCAGCAATGCCTGGCTACGTCAGTTGGAGCGATGGGCTAAGGTAAGCGCATGGGACGGGAGGGCAAGAGTCAGCAAATGCAACTTCGTCTCCGGTAGTTTCCAAACCCGCCGCATTCAATAAGGTTCCATAAGAACTACTTAGAGCCCGATTCAGCTTGGCACATACACCTGCACACACATCCTTCCATACGTATTTCAAACACACACACGATGCCTTCTCCTGCAGCGCTAGACCAATGGGCGACAGAGCAACACAGCGCGGCGTCGACCTACTTCAACGACCCCAACTCTTTATACGACCACCAGATCCGGCTGCACACAGAGGAAAGCAAACAATGCATCTCGATTATCCAGAGGCTTCTCGCAGACCAGGTGGACGCGCAGCAGGCCGCAGCAGAACTCGTTAGCCTCTGCATGCCCCGACTCAAGGCGAACGAAGACGTGCAGGCGCCGCTAGGCCCGTGGCTCGTCCTTTGCAGGGCCATTGAGCACTTTGCCGACGACGAGACGGCCAGCCGCGCAAAGCTCGCTGCTTTTCTCGTCATGCTCGCCAAAAACGAAATCCGCGACGCCACCGGCAATCCCGTGCGCGCCGAGGAGGGCCGGTCGGTGTTCTGGTCGGAGCTGCCAGGCTGGAGCCTCGCGTTCCGCGATCATTTAACAGGTTCGTACACGTCTTGAAATCACCCCACCGCCGAGGCAGTCTCCTGAACTACTTCAAGCTGCCATGGGGGAAATGGTGTCAACTCGGCTAACAAAAGCACCATTTGCTAGGGGTGCCCAATAACGGAAGTTACCTGGACAACAGCGATAGCATCGTCCAATGGCAGCGGCGCTTCCACAACGGCAACCTGTTCCAGGCCCACTGGCTGAATCAGGTGGGCGAGAAGGGCGGTCCGCCTGGGCAGTACAAGTACGCGACGTCCTTGGCGCTGCAGAACCTACGCGAGGCGCTGGAGACGACAGCCGAGGCGTCACCGCTGGGCCTGCGGCGCACAGAGCGCTACGTCTCGGGCGTGCTTCCGTGGATCACCGAGGCCGGCCCCGCGATCCTACGCCTCTGCCGCGCTGAGTACCGCCGCGACGGTTCCAAGGTCTTCGCTCCGCCCGCCTGGGATGAGGGCGTCGAGGCCTACGCTTTCGTCGGCGACGACGGCTTCCACATGGAGCGTTGGGACCTCTGGAAAGCCGCGCTCCGACGCGTGGGCGCAGCTGAGGGGATGGAGTCTGGAGTCGCGCGGCGGGCGGCAGAAGGCGCTGAAGAGATGGATAGGCTTGAGAAACTGCCAAAGGAGGCGCAGTCCTGAATAGCGCTTTCGGGAGGGGGTGGGGGTCGCTACAGCCGTTGAGAACAAAGCATTGTTCCGCTTTTGAAGGCCTACTAGAGTAGCAGCCCAACCTCGATACCGCATAAACGGTTTGACAGGCAGCTGTAATATGTATCACGCGGTGAGCTCCCCAATTAGTGCAAAATCAGCAGTTAGCGAGGAAGTTGCAGTGCGAACGTCAGTCGGTACATGCTACACAGGTTGCTTGATTAGCCTACATGCGGCCACCAAGTCTTGACAGCGGTTCACCTTGCCTCCATGTGATCTTCAACCAGGACTCTGCCTTACGATGCTTTCACCGAACTTTACAGGGCTTACTTGACCGTCACTATTGTGACGATGCTCTTGGTTAAAACCACCATTATCAGCCAGGGCCTTCTAATTGGGCCGCCTAGGCGTTATCAAGCCGCCACAAATCTCACCGAGACTTCAGCTACCACAATCTCACCGAGAGTTAAGCCACCGCCAAGCCATTTCTCGACGTCCGTCAAAAGGAGCCAATTACGTCCAGCTGAGAGCGTCTGTACTGCGCCCCGATGAGCAGCCTGCTTCTACAGCCTGATCTCAAAATCTTACAGTTGGCCCGCCCGCATCCGAGGCTGCAAGTATATAAGTTACCCTACTCTATTGCTTCTTGCTCCTTCCCAAGCTTCCGATACAAAATTTGCTGCACCGATTCCCGTTCTTCTGCCACTCAACTCCCTCTTCTTTCAGTGCCCAATTCAGGTTGGGAGGCCTTCACTATGGTGGGAGTCAAGGTCGACAGCCAGACGGTTCAAATCCGCAATTCCATCCAGCATGTCACTTTGCAAAACCACCAAGGTCAACCTTTCGTTCCATGTGATGAGATTGAGAAACTTGTTACGCGGGGCACAGTTGAATCCTTCCTGGAACGATTGGAGATCAACAAGGCAGAGCGAGCACGCCTTATAGATTTCGTACTCAAAGGTACCGGCGCAAAACGTCTCTTCTTGATCCTAGCTATGCACCAGCTGCTGGAATATATTTTCTCACTATGCGACCATAAATTCGACGACGATGCCCTACCCGTCATATTCCACAAGGTCGGCAGTGCCACTGTTGGCACAACCTACGGTCACCCATCGTGTGAGAGTGTGCGCTACGAGTTCTTCAACGAGTGGGACCTGAGCCATCGCTTGCTCCTAGCAAGCGAACAATGGACCTTCCTGGCCCCCAGGCTAGGAGGTGACACATTCCAGATGTCCTTCCATGCAAATCAACAACTGCCTTATTTATCTAGGGAAATAAGGCCATCGAGTGACGGTTTCTTTGGCGAAGTGTTCCTCGCCACTATCCACAAAGCTCATCTGGCAAAGAACCTCTGGCCTAGAGTACGTGTGCACCCGGGCCCCATAACTCTCCGTGTTCTTATGTATATAGTCTACTCACGGAGACGAGGTCAAAGTCGCCATCAAGCGGGCCAAGAGCGTCACTGAGCTCGCCAAGTTCTTTGACCGAGAGGCTAAGAATCTCCTTCAGATTCAGAACTACGAATCGCCCCACTTGATCAAGCCGATCGCAGCGTACCGCCATGGCGAGGAGAGATGTCTGGTTTTCCCGTGGGCTGATGGCGGCAACTTGGCCGACTACTGGGGATGGCTGAACCCAAACACATTGAACGCAGAGAAGGTGACGTGGTTCGTGGCGCAATTCTATGGGCTCAGTTCCGCCCTCGTGGAACTGCATGCGAATGCGAATCTGCCCACTGACGACAAGCTTCACGATGGCGGCGCTAAAGAGATGAACTGCATCCATGGAGACTTGAAGCCAGAGAACATCCTCCTCTTCGATAAGATGGACGCACGGGCAATACTCCAGATCGCCGACATGGGTCTCGCAGCCTTTCACAAAGCGAACACGAACTTGAGACTGAACTCCAAAATGCCCGCTGGAACAGCCCGGTACCAGCCGCCGGAGATAGATCAGCATAAAGGGAATCTCTCGCGCGGCCGAGCCTACGACATATGGTCGATGGGCTGCATCCTTCTTGAGTTCCTAGTCTGGCTCACCTCGCAGCAGGATGGGTTACGACAGTTCAAGGATCGCACCGAGTCATTTTGGGTAAAGGAACAGAATGGCTACCTCACCCACCCCGTCGCAGAGGCCTACATGAGGGTAGTAGAACAGAATAGCGGGTCTGACTCTGCATTGCGAGATCTTCTGCGCCTCATTCAGCAAAAGCTCCTCGTACCGAAACACATCCGCATCAATGCCACAGATCTTCAACGGAGCCTCAGCCATATCCAGCACCGGTGTGAGGCTTTGAGGTCGTCGTATCCAGTTCCCGTACGATTTACCTTCCCTGACACAGACATCCAAGTCCAGATCACACAGCAGCCTACATATGACGTAAGGGGCAACAACCTGGTACCACCTATCACAGCTCCGGAGGAAACCCCAGACACATCGACCGGCATTGTCGACATAAAGTTTTCCGTACCAATCCGAAGTGGACCAACTCATCTTGATGTTGGGTCAGGTGCATCAATCGGCACTCATAACGGAGAAGTGAGCGGCACCCCTCCCCGGCCATTCGCCCGCAGCTGACACGATGATACTTTGACCAGTATGTTAGTAATCCCCATTCCTAGTCACTTGTGACTGAAAACTAACACCTCTGATCCCTTTTCAAAAGAATGTGAGTCGTAAAAGCGTTCTGACCACTTTAAAGTCTTACTCCAGACTGACGTGCGTGATGCCCAGTTGGTAGGTCATTCACCCGAGTGGCGTTGATCAGTGTGGTACTAATATTTTGATAGCTCGTGGGTAGCTCTTCTACCCTTATGCCCTATTTTTGTCCGCTGACAGGATGAAGCAATCCCGTCCTCTTAACGACGGCGCGTGGGAATCCAGTCCCGACAATGAATTTGCCAGCCAATTCTTTCGAGAGGCAGATTGGGAGCGTACGAAGCCAAAAGACGTCAATAAGACCCCTAGACTATGTCCCAGCTGTCGTGCCATAACCTCCACACAGCTCTTCCCTGAAGATTGCGATCTTTCAGCCCTGGGAATTTCTTCGGAAAGCTGCGACTTGTGCCGGCTTCTTTTCAAGAGGCTACAAGCGGCTGGTATCCAGTCTCCCGGAAGGATAACGCTTAGGCACAATGGGGCCCAGGTTGGCGTCAAGAATGGTCCGGATCTGCTCTCGATTTATGCCGAGCCAGGTATTGCGTGCCAGCCCAACTTCAATGTGCGGCTTGACTAACACTTTTCACCACTAGGTTCACGTTTTCAGCACGAAGTACCGCTCGGGCTGCCACAGCTCCTTGAGCCCGCCAGCCCAGAACATTTTACGCTCCTAAAACAGTGGCTTCAATTGTGCGACGGGACGCACAACATCTGTCAGCGAGCAATGAGCGAAACTTGGGGGATGCCCACACGCTTGCTGGACGTCCGAGAACCAATGCGACTGGTCGAGTCGTCAGCTTTGCAGCCGCATCGCTACACCGCCCTCAGCCACTGCTGGGGTGACCTCCAGGCGACCCAAAGATTCTGCACAGTGAAGAGAAACCACAAGAGCATTGAGGACTCCGTCGACTTTTCGAAGCTTCCCCAGACATTCCAAGACGCCATCACGGTGACGCGGGGGATGGACATCCCGTACCTGTGGATAGACTCGCTCTGCATAATACAAGACGACGACGACGACTGGCACAGAGAGTCGGCCAAGATGGAGCGAGTCTTTAGCGAGGCTTATTGTACCATCTGTGCTACGTCGTCGTCCTCGTCGATTGAGGGGTTTCTTGCGTCCCGTCCGTCCCGTCGCTCCGTGCGGCTGTCTATACCTGATGCCGGCGTTCTCTTCATATGTCCGGCGATTGACGACTTTCACAATCATGTGGAGCTGGGGCCCTTGAACAGCCGCGGGTGGGTTCTGCAGGAAAGGGCTCTGTCGCGCCGCTCCATCCATTACACCTCGACACAGGTTTACTGGGAATGCGGCGCAGGCGTCCACTGCGAGACGTTGGCGCGACTTCGAAAGTAAGCACACGGTGTTTGTCCCTGGAACCAGCGATCCGTTTCTTCACTAACATAAACCAAAGTGCCAAGGCGGGCTTCCTCGGCGACGCCAACTTTCCCACATTCGCTCTGGAGTATTTCAGGGATGGCAGGCAGTTGCTAGTGCAGCAACTGTTCGAACAATACTCGGCCCTAGCTTTCACAAGGCCAATGGATAGGTCGGTGGCTCTCTTAGGCCTGCAGAACCGCATGGAGCGGGCCTTCAAAACCCCGGCAGCCTATGGAATGTTTTACGCGTTCTTTGCTCGCGGCCTTCTCTGGAAGCGTGGCGGCGACAAAGATTCACGGATGAAACCCATAACATGGCCCGCCGGCCGTCGCGTGCCCAGCTGGTCGTGGCTTTCGAAGCAAGGCGCCATCAAATACTTGGAACTCGAGTTTGAGAAGGTACACTGGGCTCACGATGACTTCAAAAACCCCTTGCCCAGACGTCAGACCTTGAGTCCCGACAAACAGGGGCGGGAGGAAGACACAGGAGTACTGTGGGCACTGTCGAAGCCACTATTGCTGACGGAAGGTGACCGCAAGCTGATCACGTTCGACACCACGGACGACTATGTTCTCGATACCCTGCGTGGCGTGGTTATTGGCCGCGATAAGTCCAATGCAAGGGGAAGCGACCCAAACAGCTACATACTCATCATTCACCCGAGGAGCGGCTTGGAGGATCAGGATTACGAAAGGGTTGGTGTGGCCACGCTGAAAGCGTCTCAAGTGAGGAGCGATGGAAACTGGGTAAGCATTCGATAAGGACCTGGCTTTTATGTGTTGTCTATCTTTCAATCATTATCATTCTTGCTTGATATAAGATTCAGATCAACGAAAATATTTTATGACGTCACGATTCGACTTTGCCGCTGCACCGATCTGGATGAGGCCTGAGATGGGAGACCAAGTCTTCAGTCGATATAGTGGACCCAGCGGCGATTTGAATATCGATACAATATAGAGGCCTGGATGATCGACGAAATTGTAATCGGTTGCTAAAAATGCAGCACGTTGAAGCGATTACGGGGACTCTGCATCTGTCTCATTAAACAGCCCTCGACGGGACTTTTTACAACATCAAAACAGTTCATCTAGCATTCTATATATCCACTTGACTATAATTTCACTTCAGCAGTAATCAAGGTTTCCAGGGCGAATGGTGTCATAGAGTGCTTACGGATTGCGGTATCTTTAGGCGCCCGGAACTGGTACCCCAGCAAACTTGCCGGCTACCTTAATCCCGTGGCCACAGACCCGTTGGATGAGGACGGATGCTGCGTGTAAGTGGTCGCATGCTTACATTGCGAGTGGCTATAAGGTCAAGTTACTACGAGAGATGCATATGTTAAGAGTAACCAACACAGACTAATTATCCATTCACTAACTCAGTCCCTACCCAGCCATATCCGCAAGTACGCGCAAGCGACCTCAAATGCCACACTTCACCAGTACGGCGACGCCGTGAGCCCCCACCCGGCCGCGAAGGACAAGGTGCCTCACGCCCGAATCCCTCGTTTCCACCGCTGCGTGGCGATCCGAGGCGTGTAAACTAAGCGTAGGCGGCAGGCCCTCCCGTTGGACATCCTTAGACGGAAGCCGCTGAACCATGCTGCTGAACACGGACGTGGGGACGTTGCCATCGTCTTGATCGAAAATGGAGTTCTCTCAGCCTTACCCGATTCATATGGGCGAAGTCCGCTTTCATATGCTTCTGCGCGCGGCCACGAGGAAGTTGTGAATATCCCGTTGGATGATCCATGGGTGACTACTCAAGATTTCGAAAAGACTGCGGAGCCCGCGGAGGAAATCACGGCGGGGCTGCTTTTCCTCTTTCGTCGTCCTTTAGAATGAGCCAGCGCATAGATGTACCGGGGGGATAGAAGGAGTCGGCTTGGGGATGCCTAGGCTGCGTCCACAATTAGGTCAGTTCTCTTTTCATGGGGTGCTGGGGGAAAGGATGCAAGGACGTGCGTAAGTTGGCCATGAGATAACACTGCTTGGAAATCGTGTGGTTTTCCTCAGTGGTGTGCATCTCGGCAGATCCAACAACGAGGAGATGAAACGGATTGCGAATATGGCATAGGTACATTCTATTGTCTCTTTACATGCGCGCCGATTTGGAACCAGCTAGTGTTTCCGTCTGGTGTTCTCCGGCCGTTTCTCCTCGTCCATTTCTCCTTGATGGCCCGCGAATCGAACAGCTTTATCCATGGCTGGGGCTATAGAGAGACAGGTTGACGAGCGCAGGGGAGCAGGATCCAGTTGGATCCTAGTAATTTATAGAGAGAAAAGACTTCCCCGGGACGAACTCGATGCGAAGGATGGGAGATCGTCACTACATACTCTCTCCCCCCATCTCTCTTTCTCCACCTGGCAGGGCAAAGTAGGAAGAGGCACGGAATGAAAACCTAGTGGGACGGGCCAGCGCCGCACTCCTCTCTGTAACGCGGGCCACCAGCAGCAGCAGCAGCAGCGAGACGTGGATCGTGGCATTGGGCATCTGGAGCCCTTTTCCGGCGTACCAAAGCTTGGATAGTGTTTACGCGATGCTACTAGCAAGTGGCATTGATGCGCATAACATAGACGGACATCAAGGTTGGAATGGGTCTTCGTGTTAAGCAGGGTATGACGCGCTAACGACATTGAATGTTCCCGCACTAAAGCTTATCGGTATGCGAGACGAGGACGCTGAACTAAGTTTAGTTCGGTTCAACTTAAAAAGTGATATCTTTATAACGGCGACGGTGAACTGGTTGTAAATCTTTTCTGATAAGAAACTCAGATTGACTGCCAGCTGAAACCACCGAGTTGCGTCAATTCTCGTATACTACCAGAGCTGAACAGTGCGGCCATTGGAATCCCTTCGCCATTGCTCATTCTAATAAAATTTACCTACCCGTATTCAGGTTATTTCGGTAGCAATTGTCATGGAGTACGAGTCCATCGCGGCGGCTGATCATCGAGCAATCATATTCAACCTGCGCAAGGAACCAACCCTTGACGTTCATCAGTTCGATTCGCAATCGCACGGCTTGGGTGCCTCCATAAAAAACAAGATACAAGATGTCGCGCAAGGGATGCACCCGGAGGCCCAGAAGCGGTGGGTTGTGAAACGATTCGGTATAACCAAGGTTGCGGCTGTTTACATCTGGTACATCGAGTCCCGCACTTTCAAAGCCACAAAGGCCCGGCCCGTACCCGACTTGCCGCCCCCGACTATGCCTCTTGCCTTCCAGTTGCAACTGCTCGAAAGAGCAATGAAAATGCTAGAGGCTGCTTGTTGGAGCTTCACGGAGGGCAGTGAAGCGCTCAGAGAAGCACGGCTGGAAAATTGCTGGGACAGCGCGGAATCAATCGACCTGTGCACATGGGTCCCTTGCGCTCGAACTCACTTGAAGGCTTATTTCAAGCAGGTGTCCGGTAATGCGAACTGGGCGGACTCCCTGGTTCAGGTTGTCAACCTCCGAAATGCGGTTTGTCATAAGAACCGTCCGATGGCCGCAGCCGTGGAGAACTACCTGGCTCATGCTGCCCAGCTCGCCCGCTTGTTGGGCGCTACGAAGGTCCAAGACGAGATAGCAGCCCTACAACAACAAGCAGAGGATTGGGTCAAGGCAGCAAGCCAGAGACAAGCGAAAATCCAGGAGGAATTTCGAGAAAGGGCACTATCATTCCTGCGCCAGAAAATGGACAACGAGATGGAAAGGAAGAGGCTCGCAGATGAGCTGACGGCGATCGAGAACGCAGAACAAGCAAATCTCGAAATGATGCAAAGGCCAGATCCAATTAGTCCAAGATACGCATCCAAGAACCCAACTGAAAGTAAACTTGGGCTCGCCATCCTCAGAGCGGTCGCAGCACAGGAAAAGATGAAGACTACCGGTCCTACGAGCCTGGGGCACCATCTTGATGCTGCCATTGGACCTGGAGGTGCGTTATTGGCCACATACACGCAAAGCGTCTTATTGAACCCAAGCTGATATCATCTCATGAGTTCATGCAGATACGAGGGAAAACAAAGGGGGCCAGGCAGCGCCAAAAGACCCCAAGACGGACGGCCAGCTGCGTGAAGCCAATGGCGTTGACCATCCGGCCCAGGAAAGTACCGAGACCCATCAAAAATCATGCGAGGAATTAAAAAACACGAAGAAGAAGCGTAAGAAGGCAAGCAAAGACAAGTCTCATTCAACTGCACAAGAGGACGGTTTGAACGGGCTGAGTCTCAACTACAAAGGGGCAGTCCATGATCTCGGCCTTCCAGCGATCACCCAGAGAGAAGCGAGCGAACCAAGTAAAGTAACTCAAGTGCATTCGGAAGACCAAAATACCACCACGTCATGGAAAGAACAAAACCTTGGGCCTGCAGGCGTCCAGAAAATCAGACTTGGTGACCCGGATGCTGGGAGCTCGATACGAGACAACGAAAAGGCAGACCACAACTGTTCTCGACGCGAATCGGCCACGGGCGACTCACTTACTGGTACCGCACCAACCATGAGCCCCAGTTTAACACGAGAATGTAAGACCACAAAAGAAAAGCCACTTCAAAATCTTACGGCTAAGGAAGTGCCAGCTGCGAGTCTCAAGGAGACAGAAGCTGGACACGGCGTTGGCGGTGACGACGCTACCACTGCACAGATTGATAACCCCAAGGGCTTGGGTGAATTCAGACCTGGACTGCTTCGCTGGTTTATATCCTGAATCTTTGGACCGGGTAAGTAACGAGTATTCTCGCCGCGCTCTACGGTCAGGAACCGAGACGGATTGTAATGAAGAAAGCGCACATACATCAAAGAGGTCGCTTCTGGGGACAGTCACGAGGTGCAAATACCGCCGGTGGAAATAATTGGCTCAATGTTCCTCAGCGCATCGGGAAATTTGATCCCGGAGGGCTGGATGTGAGATGGCAGATGCGCTGCTTGGAGATATAACTACCAGCAAAAGCTTTGGGGATCACAAAATTGGACGAGTTCAATATACGCATGCACCTTTTTACATGTGTTGCACGAGTCTCTGTCGCATCCTGACGTAGTCAAATGGCAACGCCCATACAGTTCATCACACCGTAAGTCCCATCAAATTCATTTTGACCCGACAATCCAGCAGTCACGGACACAGCACCCAGACAGCGAGCGGGTGGACATGAGGCAGTATGGCGAAAGTTCCGCTGGCTTGGTCGTGGCGGCTGAGAAGCTTGCCGCCATCACAAATCTGTCTTTGAGCGACGTCGGTAAGCATTACATCATATTGCTTGTGCTCCACGACCTGGTGCATTCGGCGGTCAAGCGTCTTACAAGACAATTTGGTGGGCGAATATGACGACAAGGCAATGGCTGCGCCCACAAAGGATCGTATGCCGGCATTGAAAGAATACAAAGCGGCCAGCTAGATGGAAGGCGCCAATTGCGAACACTGCGGGCGGGAGCAGGGTCCTTTCTGCGTATATTTTTAGGCTGGAAGACTGCCTCAATAGCGGCCCGAGGGGTCTGGACTTCGTCGTGGAACTCTATGTCGGCAACATCCGTAACAGTAGGCTTAGTTGTCACTGGTGGCACACCACGCTCCAGTTATTATTAGAAGGGCTGGCTTAGGAGCTGAAAGCTTGCCCACAATTTAATCAATTTCAATGACCAGAGTATGACGCCCGAAAGTAGTGGCGGGGACCTTTCGCGTTGTAATAACACCGCACTGCTTGCTATCTCACATGTAATTTCGGGATACGACTTAGATATAGCCTTGCATTATGACATTTTACTAACATTGCGGTTTTCGAACCTCTATATTTCGCCTGCCGTGTCGTTCATCGCCCTCCGTTGCATAGACTAGTGCGAAGGGCTGTGGACAACCATGGCGGGAGATGCCAATATTAACGGGTTGTTTGACCAAGGCCGGCCTATGGAGGCAGAACTTGGAGAAGACTCGGGACTTTAGTGACTCTGGTACCACGCGCCTGATGTACGTAGGTACATGAAGTATAACTACTAGGAGCGTAGCCTAAGAGTAAGCGCTGCGTAGTTTTCGTCACCCTCTTAGGATAACCCGTTTTCGTGGGGCGGACCGCTGCTAGCTAAAGTGAAAGCCTTCCTCATTCCAACGAAGGGCTCGTCTCTAGCTTCGTGGGTTACTTTGCGGGGCCACATGTGATAGGGAGGGTCAGCTGTCCCGACGCGGGTTGTGATTCCGTTGCCTGTGAACCGTCGGGCGACGATGGAAGACGCGAACAGACACGCTACTTGTATAGGAGCCTGGGAACGGTAGCTGGACTAGGTTGGTTCGTGCGGTTCCCATCAGCCGGCAGTGCCTCATTGGCTCGGTTGGGCCGGGAGATGGGACCTTCAGGCCAACCACCGTTGTGCGAGCAATATAGTTGGGCTCTCTGTTCATAGGCGTTGAATATCAACGTCGGCATTGGATCGTGGTAAAGAGGCCGCAAAAGTGTGTCTCGCGGCCCAGCTTGTCTTGGAGGCGCCCGGGCCGTGCATCCCGGGTTCGTGTTGGGCTCGACGCCAGCTCGGGATTGCTACGGATGCTTGCGAAGGCCCCAGAACGCCTGAATCCGATCGCCTCCGACAAGGTGTGCAATGACTTGAGCTTGGGTACACTGACCCTGTCACTAAACCAGTGTTCTTAGGTGGGCGACCGAGATGGGACATGTGGAGGTGTGCGACCAGAGGGGAATACATTCTCTGCTTAGAGGTTGTCGCTAGTGCTGAGATAAACTTCTAATGTACCTCTTCTTGGACCTTGCCGCAGGTCATTCGCGCTGTCGTGGGTTATCCGACTTAGTCCCTAGTCCGGCCGCGAGTCGGCAACAGCCATCGTATGGTACGTAGCTAATGATGCTGCACATCAATTCCCCTTGAAGCCAGGTTACCTAATCCCCCAGGCGTAGCAGGATTAACTGAGCATCGAGCGTTGGCATCCATTGCCGTTGGGTGCCGTGAATCAATCACATAATAGCTACGTATAATTACCGCGAGACGCTGCACGTCAATAGCCGCCAGGCACTACGCATCCATCGTATTGTAACCATATATCAAGCGTAACATGGCATAAGTGTATGGTACATGGCGGAATGGGTGCATATGTTTATCCCAGCTGCATAACAGAATAGTGACGTGCACTTATCCGGCTACGCGCCGTACAAATATCTCCCGAGTATCCCGTCTCTTTTCCATGGCCGTTTAAGCACCATCGAGCACTTATAAATTGCCGCCCGACTACACAAACAGCGTGGGCCAGGTGTACGCAGATTTCACACGGTGGTGGATCGAGATTTACGGCTCGCTCACCATCCTCTCGGCGGTCCACGCTACAGTCGGGAGGATTTGGCGGAAGCTGGACAGTCGGCTCGAGGCCACCATGCATCGGGACGCACCGGCATTGACCGCAAACTTTCCAGGTCCCCAGACGGACTGCCCGTCGTGGACAATGATGCACTCGGGCCAGCCGCGCTGGGCCCTGCGCACTCTCGGGCTGCAACCACGCCACCATGCGACCGGTCACGCCAAGGCAACAGTCCCACGCTTCGGCCCTCGTTCGGACTGCTGCCGCTTGGTCCTCGAGGGCGAGTGCCTCGGCGGCATCACGGACGTAGGCCCGTTCCCGTTCCTATGCCAGCACGATACGGCCCGAGACAACGACGTATCGGGCGCGGGCATAAACACGGCGTTCCACCACCTCTTCTCCTCGTCCGAGGCCCTCGGAGCTTGGACCGCCGAACGGGGGGGCGAGAACCGGACGTGGTTCAGGCCAATCGATTTGAGGGACCACCACCCCTCGCACTGCATGTCACAGATCCTCCGCGCGCACAACGGCGGAGGCACCCTCCAGGGGAGGCAGACCCGTTACCCGTGCCTCTCGGGCTGTTACTTGCAACTGCACAGCACGGCAGCCCAGGCCGCGCCCGCGTCCGTGGAGCACAATTGTGCAGAGGGGGCACTGGCTGGGCCCGGGGTGATGGGACTCCGTCCACACGGCGCTCGAGCCAGCGACTGGGTGGTTCTTCTACATGGCGGCGCGGTCCCATACATCCTGCGGCAATCTCCCGTCCGCGACTGTGTCGCAAGCCAATCGGAAGAGAATGCTGGAGGTGATAGTAGCCCTCCCGCGACCACGTTCACATTTATTGGTGAATGCTACGTGGAGGGCCACATGGATGGACGAGCGTTTGAGAAACGACGGGAGACCGGACTTGCGGTGGTGGAACGGTTCACCCTGATTTGAGAAATTCAATCGCCTGGTTAAAGAATTAGCGGGCGGGAGCGTTCGCTACAAAGCCAATTAGCAAAAGCGGTAGGCCATCGTCTCTTGGAATTTCTCTATGGTCAGATCTTTATCAAGGTTAGATCCAGGCGCAAGGGAGATAAGTTGAAAACGGGGGTGTACCGATACTGTCAGAGAAGGTAGCGAGTATATAGCAAAAAACACCGAGACGGCACGTGGTTTGGGCATACATTTACGAGGCCCTGTCATACCCCATATGTCTCTCCTCGTGCTCGACATCGGTTGTGTCCTTCTCGGCAGAAAATAACATCGGCCCATTGGGGTGATCACCGCCCGTGATACGGTGCCCGTGGCGCCCGATCTTCCACCATGGCAAGGCGAACAGCTCGTCCATGGACTCAAGCGAGCGGCCCGCCATCTCGGGGACAAAGAACCAGACCCAAGCCAACCCCAAGAAACAGACAGCGGCACAAAACAGGAAGAAGCCAAAGGGGGTCATGGCCAGCAGCATAAGGGGCACAGCCTTGGTGTTGCCAAACTGATTGATGAAGTGGATGCACATGACGAGCGAGGATCCCAGGGCGCGCAGCCGCAGGGGCCAGATGTCAGCGTTGACGAGGTACTGAAACGAGTTCCAGCCCATAGCCCAGCCGACGCCCGAGATGTAAAGGGCGGCGACGGCGCCCGAGGCGGCGCGGCGCTGGGCGGCGCTCAGGTCGCCCGAGTGCAGGCGGCCAGTGCCGACGACACCGAGGAAGATGGCCACGTAGAGGATGGAAGCGGTCTGGAGGGCGATGCCGGCGTAGAGTGACTTGCGGCGGCCCAGGAAGTCGACAATGAAGAAGGCGCACAAGTACGCGGCGCTGACCTTGACGACGCCCAGGATGCAGGTAGCAAACAGCTTCTCCGACTGGCCCGTGTAGCCCAGAACGCCAAAGAACTCGACGGCGTAGATGGTGATGGCGCTAGCACCTGACCACTGGCCCAACAGCTGAGACATGAGGCCAAGCATGAAGCGGTACCGGTTGGCTGGGATCAGGACGAGCTCGCGCAACTTGCCCATCCAAGATACCCCGTGAGTGGCTTCTCTCTCGCGCTCGAGCTGGTCCCGGATGCCTGCCAGCTCTTCCTGCACGAATGGGTGCTCAATGGGTAGCTGCCTAAGCGTCGTAATGACCTTGATCGCCTTGTCGTGCTCTCCCCTCATCACCAGATAGCGCGGACTTTCGTTGAGGGTAAAGGACATGAGGAGAAATATACTGCGTGGGGGATTGTCAGTATGGGATGGACAGTGGAGAATCAAATGTTTCGTCGCTCTCACCCTGCAAAGCCGATATGGGCAGTTTGGGGCGCTACCCATTGCATACGGGATGAGTTGGGAATGTGCAGCGACGCGCCCCAGTTGGAGAAGTAGGCGATCATGACGCCCAGGTAGACGGAGCCGGCAAAGATGTTGGTCAGCATGCCACGCACCGCCCGGGGCGCCGTCTCGCCGATGTAGGTGGGACCGACGACGACCGTCATGCCGATGCCGAGGCCGGCGATGAAACGGCCGGCGATGACCTGTGCGACACTGCCGTAGCTGGTGATGACGATGACGAAGCCGGCCAACCACAGGACGCAGAGGCACTGGAGGGAGCGGATGCGGCCAATGCGGTCGCAAAGGAGGAAGGCGAGGAGCGCGCCCACGATGGAGCCCAGCTGGACCATGCTGGTGATGTTGGACTGGCGGTTCTCCTGCTCCTGCTTCGTGCCGGCATTCATCGCGAATTCGGTCGAGAAGCTTTGAAGAGAGACCATTCCTCCGACGAGACCTTCATCGAGTCCGCGACTAGCACCAAGGATACCTGCAGAATTGGCGTGAGCGGAATTCCGGGTTGCCACGGCTGGGATATCGCCAAAAAATCAAATAAAAGGCCTACCAAAGACGAAGGTGCTCCAGTACAACCGCCAATTGAGCACCTCTTTGGGCGTCTCGTCGAGGGCCGCGGTCCGGAAATACGAGAATTTCATCTTGGCGACCTTGCCGTACAAGATAATTGAATTGCAGCCGTCTCATAAAAGAACGGAGGGTGGTTCGCAGCAGAAACCTAGAGATGTGGCCGAGCAGAGGCGGAATTCCCTTTTATAAAGGCCGCAACGTTCCCCAGGCTGGCCAAGAACGGCCAAGAAGGCGATCCGGGGATTATGGAGTACGGATAGTGCCTAGGCACCACGGTCTGGGGGAGCGCGAAACTCGAAGAATCGTCTCCGTCGTGCCTCGGAACTTGACCGAGCTGAGCCCCACACGGCGCGTGCGGGGTCGTGGGAATCATCATGTCCGCGGTTGATTAGTTGAGTGCGCTGTGGAGAATAGCCCCATTGTGCGATGCAAAACTACGTAGTACAGTCTTTATCCTCAGGGTGTTCTTTCTTCCGCGACCAACGAGCCGATTGCCCCAGCGCCCTGGGCTAGAGATCAGCGAGAGTTCTAACCAGATGCGTGCAATACCTCGGCTGGGACGGGATCTGGTCAGCCGGTGAAGCAGCATGTCCATGCTCCTGTCCAACGGGATTCCTTGACGCGCCCAGTGGAGATGCCGGACACAGCGGTAAGTGGGGGCCGTGAGGCAAGTACAAGGCGAGTGTGCAAAGCTTAGCTGCGTTCCAACCAATGGAAAGCTAGCAGTCCATCAATACTGGGAGGGTCGCTGCATGAGCGGGCAGCGTCATAACAAGGCGTCTTGGCACCAAGTATCTAAGAGCGGGCGTGTTCTCCGATATTATTATTATTATTATTCTTACACCTAGCGACCTATCAAGGCCATGAGGACCCCCTACGCATCTTAGCCTAGGAAAACCGTTCCGGGCTAACGTCCGGCCGGGTGAAAAACCTAGGTTCCGCTGCGTCGCACCGCACTTGTCTACTCTCTAGCCTGCCATACCGAGATCGGGCTCAGCGCGCCCGCTTCCTAGCTGATAAGCTGATTCGCAAGCTGGAACATGCCTAGCCTTCCCGAGCGGAGTAGCCATCTTGCGATAATCCCAGCTTTTCCTGGCGTGTCTAGCATCCTGTCTGTGTCGATCGGCTCTCCTAGAGCTTGGACGAGATGCTCTCGTCTTTCTCTCTCCCTTGGGCAGAAAACGAGGATATGTCGGACGGTCTCCCTGCCCTGACCGCAGACGCACCATGGGCTGTCGAAGCCTGGAACCTTGCGCTTAAAAGGAAGTCTCGCAGCCCAATCTTGCCAGTCCTCGCTTGGACGAGGATGGAGCTCTCTGCCTTATGGAGTCCCCTATGGAGCTTAAGGACGTGCTTGTCTGGCGGCGTCTTAGTTGCTGCCGGGGCTCGTGCTATTCGATTTTGCTGCGTTTGTTGCCATCTCTGAAGCCAGTCTCTCTCCTCAGCCTTGTGTGCTGAGTCTCCAGCTAGCCATTCGTCTAGCCACCTCTTACGATTAGGAGCGTCGGGGCCTTTCGGTCTACGCCGGCGAGTCGGTCTTGTTAGGATCCATCTAGCTGCGCTATCACATCTCGCTTGGATGAGTGATGCGATACGCGGCTGTTGGAGCCTCTCTTCCGATGCCGCCACCCTTCTGTTGAGCCACGTGTCTAAGGGGGACACGTAGGCTTCCGTTTCTAGCACTGCGGCAGCCGTGGCTTTGAAAGCTCCTGTGACCTTTCGGAGGCACTCTGTTTGGACGTCGTTGAGTGCCTTGGCTCTGTTTTTCGAGATCTGGCGGTGCCACTCTGAAGCTCCATAACCTATCGCAGACCGTACGACCGCTGTATAGACTTGGCGGGCTCGCTGGAGAGACGCGCCCCATGTCGAGCCGGCTATCCGGTCTAGGGCATAGACTTGCGTCGCCATCTTCTTCGATATCGACTGGATATGGACGTCCCAGAGGAGACGTCTATCCACCTGGATGCCAAGGACGCGGCAGGAGTCTTCTGGTTCGATTTCGTGACCTTCTAAGGCTATCTTTGTATCCGGACCTTTCCGTCTTCGAGAGAAGTGGACTAGGTGATATTTCTGGACTGCAAAGGTCATGCCGTGGCTGACTGCCCATTCTTTGCAGACCCTATGAGCAGCTTCTAGCCGCTCGCAGGTCTGCTCTGGGTTTAAGCCGAAGCCCACGAGGTTTGTGTCGTCTGCGAAGGCTATAGTAGCTATCCCTAGTACAGCGCGGAGGGCCTTGTAGAGACCGGCTGTATAAAGGCAGAAGAGGATAGGCGATAGGGGTGAGCCCTGCGGGACGCCTGCTGGGACTGGGATCTCGTCCGATTCCTGGCCATCGAAGAACAGCGTAGTGGACCGGTTAGATAAGAAGCTTCGGATCCAGCTAATAGTCCATATAGGGACCCTCAGCGCTCGCAGGTTAGCGAGGAGCCTTCCATGGTCGACGGAGTCGAAAGCGCCTGAGATATCCAGCGATAGAAGGGTTGCTGCACCTCCATGTTTCCAGGCTGTGCGGACTAGGTCCGTTAGCAACCGTAAGGCTGTTTCCGTGGAGCGGCCTTTCCGGTTGCCCATCTGTTCGTCCGGGAGCAGCCCGTTTTCCTCCGCAAAGCTGGCTAGCCGTTGCGCCAGCAGGCTCTCGATCACCTTCCCCATGGTGTTAAGTAGCGCGATAGGTCTCCATCCGCCGGCTTGGTGGTACTCGTTTGGCTGCTTTCCTGGTTTCCGGAGGATAACGGTCACTGCTTTGCGGAACGCTGTTGGATAGTATCCTATACGCCAGCATGCTTCCGCTAGGCCTCCTATTCCCCGGGTCAAGTTCTCTGCGCTTTCTATAGAAAGGGGGGGAATAGAAGGTTTGCACCTTAAGCAGCCCGCAAGGGCATATCCCTCTCTACGACCACCGACATGCGCATCCGTCCTCTCGAGCCATAGCACGACCTCCTCGACCTGCAGCCTCCCAGGATAGCACCTGCGCCAGCGACACTCCGACAGAGAAGATGCCCTTTGGCACAATCGAAGGCAGCCCGTCTCATCCTTGTCTCCAGGTCCCTGGGCTGGCCTAATCCAGCTGTTCATCCCCTTCCACGGCAAGTCCTCGAACCGGTTCCATCTCTGGTCGACCCTAGTGCGAGTAGGGGACGTAGGGGCTACCCTGTTCTTCTGCCGGTCCCGCGGTCGTCGTGCTATGCTACGGCCCACCGGTGTCCTAGGGTGGCGAGCCCTGGACCGGCTTCCCGTTGCTCGCCGCCATCTCTGCCGGCGAGCCGACTATATCTTGCCGTAGGCCTTCGGTAGGGGGTACCACCACGCCGGCATAGTACCCCGTAAGGCCTCGACTAACCTGCCCTGATCCACTATATGTTCGTCTCCGGAGCGGTGCGCTGTCACCTTAAAGGGCGACACGGGCGGCCAGCCGTAGCCACTATTACCTTAACGACTCCGTCCCCGTGTTCTTAACAACTTCCATTACTCCGTACGCACGTCCACTTAGGTATTCGTTCGATGCCCTCGCGGCTGTTCGCTGCAAGCCGTCTCAGAGCTCGGCAGGGCCGAGGGTGTCCTGTCGTCGCTTCGAGAACCGAGTCGACGTCGGATGGTTTTTCTACCCAAATCCCTCTATAAAGACGAGGGCCTTCGCTGCGCGGTCGATTTGTCGTCGATTCGGCGTCGCGTGGTGTCGATTTTCGAGGCTGCTTGCTACGTTTGGCGGGGGCGAAAAGTTTTCGGTTGTGCGATGCCCGAAAATCCCGCATCACAGATCGTATCAGCAAAACTCCAGAGCAGCGACATAGCAACGCAGCAATAGCGCCTCGCTGCACTTTCGTGCAGAATGCGTCTCTACATCGGCTCTTCCTCAGTCAATTGACCCAGGAAGATTTCCAGCCGGCGCCGCGGGGAGGCTGTAGAGTCCGACTTCGCCAGCCGTGTTCTCCGATAAGCATTTGTTAGTGGCACTCTACTTGAGCGAAAGTGCTATTGAAGCCTGGAAACCTTGGCAGTGCGCAGTCTAACTAGCGTCAATGGCCGCCCAGATCCACGGATTCTTACAGGGTGTAGGGGTTGTGGGAGCGAAGGAAATTTATCTCCCATCGTTCGCCTTGGCGCTATCTATGTGCACATCGAATCTGCAGGCGACAAGTGTCAGCGGCAAGTATCGCATTGTCAGATGGCTTAACCTCTCCACTGGCTTGGATCTTACGCAAAGCGAGGCTCCTCTCTCGGAACTTGTTCACTTTTCCCCTCTTCCATCAGTTAATCGTTCGTCGTGATAGCTTCAATCTAGCACACACGTAACTAAAAGAATTTGTCCTTGCATTTTGCTGTCTACATTCAAAATCGAACAGCACGAGCCCCGGCAGCAACTAAGATGCCGCCAGACAAGCACGTCCTCAAGCTCCATAAGGGACTCCATAAGGCCGTGAGCTCCATCCTCGTCCAAGCGAGGACTGGCAAGATTAGGCTGCGAGACTTCCTTTTTAAGCGTAGGGTCCCAGGCTTTGACAGCCCCTGGTGCGACTGCGGTCAGGGCAGAGAGACCATCCGGCATATCCTCGTTTTCTGCCCACGGGAAAGAGAAAGACGAGAGCACCTCGTCCAAGCTCTAGGAGGACCGATAGACACGGACAGGATGCTCGACACCCCAGGAAAAGCAGGAATTATCGCGAGATGGCTACTCCGCTCGGGCAGGCTGGACATGTTCCAGCTTGCGAATCAACTCATGAGCTAGGAAGCGGGCACGCTGAGCCCGATCTCGGTAAGGCAGGTCAAAGAGCAGATAGAAGCGGTACGACGCAGCGGAACCTAGGTTTTTCACCCGGCCGGACGTTAGCCCGGAACGGTTTTCCTAGGCTAAGATGCGCAGGGGGTCCTCATGGCCTAGATAGGTCGCTAGGTGTAAGAATAATAAATAAATAAAAATTGCTGTCTACATTTCAGACAGCGTCGTACAGCAACGCATCCACGTCACCAAATCGCGCCTTCACGATAGCCTTGGTTCCCATGACTGGACTGGTAGTGGTGGATCTAGGAACCTCTGCATTAAATCTAGCAGGATCTAGGATGATGGGCCTGGAGAGCGTCAAGGTCTATCACTGTATTCACGTCCCCCAAGCATCAGAATCCTCACATCTGGGAACTCTCATGCCTTGTAGTTTGAACTACTAGAAGGCGTATTACGTTGTCTGTCTCTGCACACCTCAAGGCTACGTAAAGGTTTGCTGATCGAGATAACGCTCTCCATCTCTGTCTCACCGCCCGATTCAGCCTTGTTGTCCGACGCCACTAAGACGCCACAAAGGCGCCACGAAAAGCCCGGCCTGTTTAGCTCAACATTTCGCGTACGGATTTTAGCTTCTTGTCTGGTAGTTTCCCCCGGAAATAGATCCCGCTCCAGAAGGCTAGATCCTTTAGATGGGATTGGGAGCAGTTGAGCAACATCCACGCCAGAGCCAGAAGAAAAAAGGCGATGGCGATAAGGATAGATTTCACAGCGCCATCGGAGATCCATTACTGGAAGTCATCGGCCAATCGCGTGCTAGACACAACTGAGGGTGTCGACATCTTGACCGGTGATCTAAAACCAGGTGGGAAAAGCGTAAGAGCGGTCTCAGAGTCAGAAAGAGTAAGTAGTTGATGGTGGCCCTTAGAGCATGCCGTCAAGAATCAGCCAAAGGTAGAGCACAAGAATTACCAAGTTGCTTTCCAGCTGGTTCCTGATATAACGGTTAAAAGCTTTAGGGTCGGATAGCGGGCACGGAGCTCAGGGTCGAATTCAAAGTCCGGCGCGATCCCTATCTGGGCATATTTAGGAGTTAGGGGAAATCCGCAGTTCACGATGGGTACAGGAAAGCGAAACCCCCTCAACTGCTAATCCAGACCGGATCATACACCGAGGCAAATCCATAAGTGTTGATTTTGTCGGGAAACTCTCCTTGAAAATGCAAGATGATGAGGAATCCCGTGTGCAAAACATTAAACCCGACCAGAAGAGCTGCACCAAAGATCACCGGTAGCTACTATGTCCTTAAGTTGGGGATAGCTGTTGGCTATGTTGCCTCGAACCACTATCGGTAGCCGAGCCGAGATTGCATCATAGTTCATCAAACGAGAACGAGCGAACGACATTGGGCAGGAAACATGATCAAAAAAAGAAGTGAACGTTAAATTGCAATCGTATGGATTACTAATTATAAACTATGCGATGTCGTGTTACCTGGTGATTATCTCGTGTTGCCGTCTGTAGTCCCACCATCCTTCCATCTGCCTCTGCCCCCTACCCACACCTCACTGTCCCTCCGTCTGTTACGCATATCCGAGGCGCAAAGCTCCTCTACTTGTCATCTAGAGGCCCAAAGTTCCAAGGACCTGCTGGAAAACGTTGGAGACCATGTTGTGGGACGTAGTCTGGACATTCTGGCAGATAGGCGCAACCTCGTTAACTGCGGTGCTCAGGGGCTCGTACTTCTGGAGCCAGCCGCGCACCGATGCCGGCAGCGTTGCCGGCGTGTTATCGCCGCCCTTGAAAGCGTCTAGAAGGTCCGAAGCCTTGTTCTCAATATTCATGAGCAGGCTTTCGTGCGTCAGGTCTAGCTATGTCGGGTATATGGGTCAGTAATTACAGCGGTCCGATATCCTTCCAAAGCCCGAAGAATGGTGAATCTGAGGAAGGGGGCAAGAGGAGAGACGAAGAATTGAGGGCAAAGACTCACAAAGGCCTTGGCATGGCATAAGAAGTGCTGCTCGTTATCCGTCAGAGTGTGGTTTCCGCTCAGCGAGTTGCGTAGGTTTTGTTCGAGGCACACAATGTCGTGGATGTGCTGGAAGAGGTCCTGATGGGGAAACGCGCATACAAGTCAGCTGATGAACTGTTTTCTGGGGCCCCAGGGGAAATTAAAACGGGACTTACGGTGGACCCTTGAGGCAGGCTGCCCGAATTAATACCGCGAATCAGGGCGCTGCCATTCAAGCCCAGGTTGGAGATGTCGGTGAAGGCATCGACCAGGTCCTGCAAGTTGTCGAGTATGTTACCACCGTTGTTTCCACTGTTGCCGTTGTTGCCGCCGTAGCCGTAGCCGTAGTTGTTGCGGTCGCAGTTGAAGTCGAAGATGTCGCCCTGGTTCTGGGCCTGGGCCAAGACGGTAGGAGCGAGGCCAGTAATGGCGGCGGCAAAGACGATGATGGACTTAGCGTACATTTTGTCCGGTGTAGGTTTGAATGAGCTGGGGTGAGGATAATTTTGACGGAAGAAACGAGTCGCGTTGGTGTGAAAGAAAGTGAAGAAGCGATATTAACGAGTGAATGGTTTGTGCGTTGAGCTGTGCAGATAGGATGGCGATAAAGAATTTGATTAGTACCTAGCTGGGGGACTCGCCGCCTTTTATGCCAGTTTGCCAATATGGACGCCATGCTGGCGATGGTGATATTTGGTCTGATCTGAAAGGTCACTTCAACAGAGTCGGAAAGTTCCGTGGTTGTCTTGGCGGTGACGAGGATCGTGGTAGCTCCCGTCCCGGCACCCGGGTCATCGGGGCCAATATGTGGATCAGGCTGCTTTGGGATAGATCTTTGTCATTAAGAACCCTGAATCACCAGCTGATCACTGCAGCCGGAGCGCATGCCTAAGGTAAGAGGCTGCATGTTTCAGACGCATTCGGTTAAGGCAGCGTTCCGGCAGCGCTGCCGCCTCCACACCGCCAAGACCTTGCTTGTGCCGCATCTTACTAACGCCTTACCCGCGCAGCCGGGCCTATGATACTGCGCCCTGTTACATTACACCGCTCCTTGCATCTACGCGCCGGAAATCATGCTTGTAAGCTACCGGCGCGCAACCGGCGGATTTTCACTTTTGTCGATGCTATCCTAATTGTGGAGCGGACGAGCCTATATAGTTTGCATTGTACAAATGAACCTCCTGCAGACAGAACGCTCCGCCGTGGGATCTGGAGCACAGGGTAAAGTGATCGGGTGTGATCGAAGGCTGATGAATCATCTGGTACTATCAAAGCTCCGTGAATATCCCGAATAGTTGTTATACGCCCTTTTACTAATATGTGTAAACACCCACCTATTACGAAGCTGTCGCCCACATAAAGTACCACCTTTTCGCGCCACCTAAGGATTCCATTAGTCTGATGTCGCACTGAGGGAGGCGTGGCTAGCGATAGGTTTAAGGTTATCGGTTAGAAAGGACAAAAGAAAGAGCCAGACATGCCAGACTATATACTCGTAGCTGGGGATCGCTCCCCACATGCTCTATAGGACGTATATCAGGTCCCTATAGCTCCTCACGTGACCTGATAGGCGAGGCTGGTGATAGCCTTATATTGCAAAGCCTGAGTAGTAAACTAATATGTGTAATACTACCTTACTGATTCGCTTTCAGAAAGCCAATTACTTTTATCCTCAATACCGCAGCACGCCTCGAGATGAACTTAGCGGGTGTGCCATAGATCTTTGAGGATTTCACCGCCGCGAAGGAAAGCTGGCGAACGAACCGATCTAATACTGGTGCACGAGCGCTTAGAACTGCACAGCCTGTGTGAACATAAATGAGTGACTGACACCAACCATATAGCTACAATCCTGTGTTACCACCCTGAAACTTGTGACCTGAAACTGCAACTCGTATTTGTCCCCAGATAAGATCCTTCAGCCGAAATAAAAGCGTACGTAACGTGGGATACAATTGGAGAGAAGAACTCCTGCTAGCGGCGTAAATGCGTAGTGAGAAAAGCTTTAAGGTCTACTGTCGCCGGCTAAATAGCCTTAATAAGTAGAAAATAGGGCAGTAGAATAAGAGAGATGTGTATAAAGTGAGACGCGTATAAAGTAAGATGTCGCACTTCAGGGGACGTGAGTAACGAGGTTCTGATTGTTCTATTAGGAAAAACAAAGGAAAACTATCTGAGGATCCAGACGTAGATATAGTAGTTCCGTAGCCTGCCTGACAGGCTAGGCTCTTGAGCTTACATAAAGTCACGTGACCTGGTAGGCTTGTTAGTGAAAATAGGCTCGTCTCGCGACACACCCCCTCAGCCGAACCAATCCGCTCGGTGTGGCTGAAAATCGCTTGGTAAGGGTCCTGTGAAGCGATCCTTTTGAGTTTTCGCTTACGGGCTGCGATCATCCCTAAGATCGGACGATGAGTTGTTGTAAGTAACAGCCGCGCATTGAGATCAGACGATGAGTTGTTCTGATCAATAGCATGTCAGAACTCCTCGCAGCCGCAACTTATACGAAATCACAACTCCTCTCTTTAAATACGGCACGTCTGCATCTTAACTCCTCTTATCGGTGAGAGCCACTGTGCTGCTTTACTGCACGCGTTGCTTAGCGATATCTTAGTCGTCTAAACTCTCGCGCTGCTTCTAAGTGAGTCAGTGTCCTGTCACTCGCTGCCCAGGTGGATTCATCGCGAGTCTGGTAGCTTCGGTAAACAACTTCGAATAGGGCGTGTCCTTAAAGGCTTAAGGGTATAAAGGAAGCCCTCCCCTGGCTTCTTTTTCCCCTTATTATTATTATTGCGCTTCCCACTGTCTTCTGCACTTCTTCTCTCGCCTTTCAGGCTATCCATCTAGCTTCTTCTCGCTATTTTCCAGTATCATCAGCAATGTCTGCCGGTTTGTTCGCACCTCGCTTGTTCTCTAGTGCTCATTTTGCTAACTTTTTGCTTCATAGCGGTTGGCCAGGGCAGTGGTAGGCGTGCGCCTTTCCAGGGCAGCGGTAAGCTTAGCCGCGATCACGAGGACAGCGAGTCCGATATAGACCCCGAGGAGCTTAAGCGTGCCAGAGAGCTTATTAAGCGCGCTAGGGCTAAGGACAAGGCTCGCAAGGCCGCCAGCCTGTCTCGCGCTAAGATGGCTATTCTGCGGCGCTAGAAAGGTGACTTGCGCTTCACACCCTGTCTCCCCTGTTTGCGTAGTGTCGAGCGTCATTCTCGTGGCCATTGCCATGATACTCGCTTGCCAGGTGCCTTGAAGTGCTATAAGTGCACTTTAAATAACCATCAGTGCAAGGAGGTGCCCGAGTAGCTTGCCTTAGCTGCTCGTTCCCTGTTACGTGAGCTGAACCGCCCGGTCTAGAACGTTGTGAGTACCTTTTTACTGCTGATTCTCCTACTGGCTGTTCTAATAGGCTTGAAGCCTCAGATTCGTCGCATAAGAGCAACCGTGAAGGGCTTGCGCGACCTGCATGGCCTTCCTGATGACCACACGCTTTTTGGAGGCGACGTGGGCTCTCTTAAGCCTCGTAGCGCTCCTGCGTCCGACAGCTCTTCGCCGCTCTCTTCCCCTCCGCCTTCTGAGTCCTCTCCAGTGCCCGAGACGCCTACGCCTGGCCCTAGTGCGTGTACTAAGCTGCCTAAGAGGCGTGGCGAGCAGAGAAAGTAAGACTTAAGCTCGAGCTCCAGTTCCTCCAGTGTTTCCGGCGACAATCCTGCAGAGCTTGGCCTTATTGTGGAGCTTAGGGAGTGCGCTCCTTATATACATTACCACACGAAGGAGGCTTAAAGGAAGGTAAAGCAGGGTCGGTACGTTTATAAATACTAAAGCCCTGCTCTTAGCAGTAGGTAGTATCTTATCCACGATGCTTTAAGATTCTTCAATCTATATACGTTGTTTTCCATTCTCTGCTTCCTTAATCGCTTATCGGATATCCTGAAGGTTAAGAGTCGCTTTAAATTGCTCAAATTTCGCCCATGGTAGATTCTTTATCAGTCCGTCGGCTGGCATATCCTTTATAGCGAGATAGATCAATTAAAATAAGCCCTTGGAGTATTCTTGGCGGAGCTAGAGGTTGTGTATATTAACGTGCCTTAGCTTTGTAGATACCCTTTCCTGATTGCCGATAATAAGGCGTATCGTCTGCTGGTTATTGCAGGAGATACTGAAAAGCGCGTCCAGGATAAGTTGGATGTCTCTAAATAGCCTCTGAAGTGCTATAGTCTCCTTAGCTGTCTTGCTGAGCGCTAGAAGCTCTGCCTCCGTGGTGGAAGTGGTAACTGTCGTTTGTCGGCTGGCCTTCTAGGCTACTGGTCCTCCGAATAGCTAGATGAGGTATCCCTGGGAAGAACAACGCGTCTCCGGATTGTCTGCAAATGAAGCATCTGTTAAGGTAACTAGCGCCTATGGGATAGATTACACTGGTTTCTTCATTCTGTAGCGTATCGACATATATCGAGTGCTAAACGCGTACTGTATACACCAGTCAGCTGCCTCGAGATGCTGTTGACTTGGATTCGTGAGGAAGCGAGATAGCTGTGAGTAGGCGAAGGAAAGGTCCGGCCTGATCAAAATAGCGCTGTAGAGGATGCTCCTAACGCGTTCCTAGTAAGCTTTAACTCGGTGAGCTGGAGCAGTATCTTAATAAGCTTCCAAGGCTGTGGACAGGAGTGGCGTCGCTGGTGACTTGTTGTCCTGGAGGTTAAAACGTCTCGCTATCTTCTTAAGATAGCTATCATACGAGAGCCAGAGTAATCCCTCGTTTCTCTTACGAGTGACCCTGACCCCTAGGTAGTAGCCTACAGATCCTTGGTCCTTCAGCTTATAGATCTCCTTGAGGGCTTCGATTAAGGCGAGTGCCTCCTCTTTAGCTTATAGGCTATAACAGACTAAGAAATCGTCTATATAGAACACAACGAAGATCGTGCGTTTCTTGTTATAAAATAGGCAGGGTTCCTTAAGTGTGCTGATAAGCCTAAGTCTTCGAAGTGAGCTCGAGAAGTCTCGGAACTATAGTTGAGGTGATTCCTTAAGTCTATAAAGTGCTCTATTTAGCTTAAGATAGTATCCTGGCTTTTTATAGCCTAGTAGATGTTCCACGAAGATTGGTTCGGAGTTTTCTACAAAAAGTGCGTTCAGGAATATGTTAACAATGTCGAACTGTCTGACTTCCCAGTCGAAGTAGGCTGCTAGGGCCATGATAATCCTGAAGGACTTCGAGGCTAGCGTAGCAACGTACGTGCTAGCTAATGAAGTGACAATCTGCTTATCTCCTCGCACGCAAATCCTTGCTTTACAGCGAAGGTGCTTATTGTTCTCATCGAATTTATCGGTGAAAACCCATTTCAAGGGCAGCTTAAAAAGCAAGGGAGCATCTGAAACCTCCTCCCAGGCTTTCATAGCCACTGCCTTGTCGATCTCGAGCTTGGTAGCTTATCTAAACTGATCTCCTCTAGGGTGAGTAGCTAATTCACGCCAGGACTTAGGTGGAGGTGCGAAGCCTTACGGTCCGCTTAGTTCGTCTAGCTCCTTAAGTGCTCTTTGAGACCGTGTTGACGCGAATATTCGCGTATAAATGGTTCTTAGGAGGTCCTCATCTTGGTTTGTGGCCTCCTTAGCGAGACAGGTGCTTAGGAGAGTATCGAGATGATCAGTCTCTTATTGGGTTATCTCCTTAAGCCCGAATAGCAGCGAAAGGAACGACTGCTAATCCGTTTCCTGTTCTCTCTGGAGTCTCGAGCTCCTCCTTGCCGGTTATGTCGGCTGTGAGGCTCGGGATCTCCTACCCCTAGTTGCTCTACAGCTCTCAGGCGGTCTCTAGTCCGTCTCTTCGTTAAGAGGCCGAACAATAATTTCGTCATGGATCTCTTCTTATAGATCCGTCTCTAGAGTCTGACCTTGCAGTCTCTGAGGAGTTATTTTCTGGTCTAGAGACTGACCATGCAGTCTCTAAGGAGCTATACTCCGGTCTGGTGTCCCAGTTGAGCTCGTCGGCCTGCGTACCGAGATGCCTGCTGGTTCTGACACTTCGGGTGAGCCTGAGAGTGGCCGCTCTGCTGCTCGTCCCGCGTTTTCTGACCCTGACTCTCCAGTAGTTGCAACTGGCTGGTGATCACTAGATCTATGCTGTGGTTCGCTTGTGAGGTGTTCTGTAAGGTAAAGCATGCTGTTTTCGCCCTCCGGCTCACTTAACTGGCGACTAGGTGTAAGAAGTCCTGTCTGTGCATCCGACATCCTAGGCCCATAAATTCCTTGGATGTCTTCAGGTGCGCATCTCACCCCCGAGTTCTTATCGACTGGTCCCTCAGGTGTGTTCGGCACCCCCGAGTCCACGAGATAAGCCTCTCGAGTGGAGTCGGGACATGTTTCAGGACTTATAGCGTCGTCTAGCTCCTTAAGAGCTTCCTAGAGCGGCATTGACTCGTTTGTAAAACCTGCTTCGCTTAATGGGATCTTTAAGGGCTGAACTTCTAGATATTCTATCGCCTCTAGCTTAGTATATTGCGAGTCTCGGCTAAAATAAAACTGCGTCTTATCGAAGGTGACGTCTTGTGTCTAAATGACTCTGCCGTGCTTGGGCAACCAGATCCTGTAGATGTTCCTAGCGGCGTAACCTACTAGATAACTGATCTGAGCCCTTAGTTGAACTTTGAACGCTCGTCGGTTTAGCCCAGCCGCTTGTCTCTAGTGTAATGTATACGCTTTACAGCCGAACACGTATATCCCAGACTAGTCTAGCCGCAGGTCTGCGTGGATATCACGCACCTAAGCTGGGCTGTACCGCTCCTTATTCTGCAAAAACCAGGAGTTTAGCACCTTATCTGGGCTTCGGAAGCGTTGCGCCTATGATAGGCATATATTGATAAGCTTCGTTGCTGCTCTTGTTATTTCCGGCTAGAGCGCCTCGGGTAGCTTGGCGTGCTCCCTTAGCTTCAGTGCCCTATTGATGACCTCCTGACCTGCTCTTTCTGAGCCCCCATTCGGCTTATGGGTGTTCGGAGGGGATATCTCTAATTCGATTCCTTCCTCCTCTACCTAACGCTTATATTCGGTTATACCCTGGATTGCTATCACCCCCTTCTCCCCGTCGTGCTTAAGGATTACGATATGAAGGTTGTAGCGCCTGAGGATATGCCTTTCGAAGCTTCGCAGTATTCGAAATAGCTGCGTATGTGACTTAGTAGGCGAAGTGAACGACCAAAGCTTTCCGCTGTAATTATCCTTTAGGACTATTAACCAGCAAGACCTATCATACCTACGTGGATAGTCAAATAGGTCCTAGAGTACCCTAAAAAATGGTCTTAGGGCTCTTTCTGCTGGAATTCGACTAATAAGTTGTCTAGCGTCCGTAAGTTTACAAGTCTCACACTTTATAAGCGTCTCGCCTTTAAAAGCGACATTCTGTCCTCTCTTAGCGAGTTTTCTAAGTGCATCTCGGCTTAAGTGTCCAGCCTTAGCATGCTAGAGTGCCTTAGAATCCATCTATATCCTTGGTCTTATTTGTTAAGCTTCACCTATGGGTGCTTTTCGTATAGCGGGAAATGCTCTCACTATCCTAGCCAGTGCGGAGATAACTTAAGAGGCGAAAGAGAAGTAGGAGTAAAGAGGCTTGTATTCGAAGAACGTAAGGTTGCCTACTCTTTCCAACTTTCGCACTAGGACGCCTTCTCTGTGCTCACTATAGTGTAGAGAGCACTCTCTACTATAGTACCAGATCCTTGCTTTCAGGAGTTTCGCCTTTAAGATAATGTTAGTGTGGAATCCTTCGACTAGTTGCACGTTATATAGCACCAGGTCTACCTTGCCACCCTTGGGACTATTTAGTAAGCCCCTTAGGATCCTTATGCCTGATCCCTTAATGGAAAAGGCCGATAAACCTGCCTCCATAACTGATCTAGGACGCGTAGGAGTGTAGCTTCCCTCCTTAAGTAGCTCTATAGAGTTGACAATATATAAGGAACTGCAACTGTTAACGATAGTCGACTGTGAGAGGTTGTGCGGGCCGATTTAAGCGGTAACAGCCAGGTTAATGTTAGCAGGCATGGGAAAGGTCTCAGGGACGATAGTAACCGCGACGAACGGTTCAGCGGTGGTCTGTCCTGCTCCCTCACCTGGCTTCTTCTCCTCGATAAGCTTGCGGAGTGTGCCCCAGTGATTGGACATAGCTCTTTCTTGTATTTCCTTTGCCTTAGCGTTGATGAGGCCTCGGAACTTGACTCCGTTAGGTAGGAGGTCCGCAAAGCTATTCAGGGCAAACTGGAGACGTCTGCACACCTTGGGTTCCCATTGGTGCTTCTCTCTGCGAGGCAGGCAGGGACAGGCGTGTAGAGTGCCATTCTTCCGCTTTCTCGCCTGTGAGGTGGTCTGATAGGCTTCTCCTTAATCTCCTAACATAGCGAATGACTTGTGACGTCTGTCTAGTGTGCTAGAAGAAGTCACCTGCTTAAGAAAGATAGAGCTCAGCTAAGTTAACGTGAGTAGTTCCTTTCCTGTTACTTCGGCTTTAAGGATATCGTCTAATTAAATCTGAGCCCATTGTGGAGCCATGCGTTTACGAACTGCCTTTAGAAATGCCTTTATTGTAAGTGCGCCTTGCACTTCAGGGATCCCATGGGTATCGGCGAGAGCGTGAATAGCAGTGAACTTGGCGTGCTAGGCTTCTAAAGAGATTCCCCCTTTTAACGCGCTTATCAGGACTCGTTAGTAGCGTTCTTATATTACGGAGAGGACAGAGGAGTCCGCTAGCTGATACTGCTTCCTTAGTTCCTTAAGAAGCTTCTGGAGCGTGTTAGTCTTGCTTCGCTCGATAGTCGTGGTCGTTCCGCTCTTAATAGCAGCGGTGGTATCGGTAGCTATTCTAACAAGCTCGAGTTTCTTCTCCTGGGCTTCGATACGTCCGTAAGCTACCGTGAGATACTCCTTTTTGACCGTCTATTTGACCCATTCGGTCAAAAACAGATAATGGTTGTTAAGAGTGTTCCAAGTGCTTGTGTCGGCGGTAAAGGTTCGCAGTTCTCCTTAAAAGCGCCTCTCTGCTATGTCCAGTGTAGTCGGAGAGTCTGAATTCGCTCCTTAAGGCTCCTGGTAGACTGGCCTTTCTGGGGGAGTGTTAATGTAGCTGTTAGGCTCCGCGTTTAGGTTAATGTAATCCCAGATATGTCGATCTTCAGCTCCTCTCCGAAGCGAGTTGTACTAATCAGGCCAGTCGTACTTGCTGACAAGCAGGACCTTCGTGAGCGTTTAGTCGGACATGTTAAACAGGGTTCGCAGTAAGGCTGGTCTCAGCTGCGAGTAAATAGATAGATAGATGGAAATAGGGTTTAAAGAGAGTCCTCACGATCCTGAGACTTGTATAGCGTTTTAAGTGCGTTGAGAGACGTAAGTAAAGGCCGGGCTTATAACTGTCGCACTTCAGGGGACGTGAGTAACGAGGTTCTAATTGTTCTATTAGGAAAAACAAAGGAAAACTATCTGAGGATCCAGACGTAGATATAGTAGTTCCGTAGCCTGCCTGACAGGCTAGGCTCTTGAGCTTACATAAAGTCACGTGACCTGGTAGGCTTGTTAGTGACAATAGGCTCGTCTCGCGACATAAGATGTATATAAAGTAGACCTTACTTGTAAGGATCCGAAGGAATCACAATGGCACCGTCAGGTATAGGGTAGCGAAGGGCAGGCTCAATTCCACTGCAAGACTGATTCTTGCAGAATCCAAGTTCAGGTCGGGCGCCAGCAGTGCGCCCGCTCCTTGCTAGTAGGCTGCCGGTGGGTCTGTACCGCAGGTCAGGTGACCAGCCTGCGGATGCACCTCTCCAGCGCCTCCTCCCTTACATTACTATAGAGTGGTCGGTATATAGGAACTAATTTATAACACGATTTAAAAAGAGGTAGTAGAACTCCTATCAATAAAGATAACGTACTTTAATATTAAGTTACCTACTTTAACTGTCACAGGATGACATCAGCATGCTAACCACTAAGCCAAAAGACTAGGTAGACTAAATCGGAGATCTAGTCTATCAGCATAACTTATATACTGGGAGACGTTTTCAGCTACCTTCTTATATTAACTACGTATTAAATATTAACTTCAAAAGAGGCGCATCGCTATCTTTATTAATGTCTCATATTATAAAAATAGTTATCTATTAACCTCTTAACCCTTAAGTATTAACTAGCCTTTATACAAAAAAACAGATTAATATTTACATCTTAGCTCGATATTTTTGCTTTACTTTACTACTATAAAGCCTTATTATTTAAGGGTTCACGCTTTAGTAATAACCCTTCGATCTAAAATAGTGCTTTTATTTTTTACTATTTCTCTTAATAATGTTATAAAAATCCATTTTATGTTATTATATATTATACTACTTACTTAGTATAAGGGTTAATAACAGTTTTAATTTCATTAAAAAGAAAGCAGTCCTTAGAAAAGTCCTCTCTGAAAATCAAAAACTATACTAATAACCGAAAATTAAATGAATAAACCTTATTTAAAAGAAAGTTAAATAAATGTTGTTAAAGATAATTAATAGGGAAAGATGTAATGGAATACTTAGCGGTGGAGCTCATATTCTCGTACATAAGCACTCTTGCAAAACCTGTAGATAACACTAGCCTATTCGAACGGCAGGTCTGTCATCTCTTTTACAGGCAGCCTAGCCGAATAGCAGAGTAATTGCCGTATCCTAACAGAATATATGGTATAAAAATGAGTTGTTAATATATTATGTTATAAATCTATTACAAAAGTATTTATTCATGAATTTGAACAATAACCTTCATATTAGAAGTTGAATAAAAATTTAAAAATGTATTAATTTTATAAATACAGAGCTCATACTAAAATTAATATAATAAAGCTTTAATATTTTTTTACATTCATTCTTATAATAAGACTTTTATAAAATAACGTAACCTAGATATATTAATAAATACTTGTTAAATAATACAACCCATATAACGTAGATGTCATATCAGCCGGACAGTCAGATCAGCCGGACACTTATCGGCACCTTCGCGACAAATCAATCAATTACGCAACCACAACGCCTTAAATCAATCTAATCTAATCCGAATCCGAATCTCCAGACGTCTCTACAACTATCTCACAAGTGCGCGCATTATGACCGGTGTTTCCGCAGGTGCCACAGCGCCTTTCGCGTGGTTGCGCCCTCCTCGCACGACTACTACTCGCATGCGTTTCGTCCCCTAACTGTCTATCTAGGTCCTTCTAGTTTAAAAGGTCTTGTCCCTCGCCGATACTAAGTATACCCCCTTACTTTACACGTGTTTTCTTTGCTCTGCGACGTTTTACAAGGCTGCTATTTGCCTCTCGAAAGGTACGGACCTTGGCTTTTAAAAGGGCATTCTCGTGCATTATCGCCATCGTACCCTTCGCAATCTGGTTAACTGCCGATAAAATCGGTGTCGGAGAGCTTCCTTAGTGATATCGGACTCGACTTTTAATATAATCAGTCTGCGAAGTCGCCTTAGTCGGGTTATATAGCATCTAAGAGGCCTATAGGATAGTTGCAGTCGGGAGGCTCCCAGTTAGTAAAAACGTCGATAACTTAATATTTAGTTTCGATATAATCTATTCCGGGTTTAGAGGGACTAAACCAGCCCCTCTGAATCCGGCTTTAACGTTATTAAGTGTGAAAACTTTAGAAAACGCCGCCTGAAAGGTAATTAAGAACTCGGCCTTCGTGATATAATTCACGTGCGATTTTATAAACCCTTCGATCTTGCGACCGTACGCTTGCTTCAATGGACTAAAACACCCAACGTTAAGGAGCTAGAGAAGATGCGATAAATACGGAGGTATAGAGACTGTGATAATGTTTTTCTCTTTGCAGAAAGCCTGGAATTCGGCCGAAACGTGGCTCTTATACCCGTCGATAACTAGTATCCGATATAGTCCCTTTTATTATTATTATTATTGTTCTTACACCTAGCGACCTATCTAGGCCATGAGGACCCCCTGCGTATCTTAGCCTAGGAAAACCGTTCCGGGCTGACGTCCGGCCGGGTGAAAAACCTAGGTTCTGCTGCGTCGCACCGCTTCTATCTGCTCTTTGACCTGCCATACCGAGATCGGGCTCAGCGCGCCCGCTTCCTAGCTGATGAGTTGATTCGCCAGCTGGAACATGTCCAGCCTGCCCGAGCGGAGTAGCCATCTCGCGATAATTCCTGCTTTTCTGGGGGTGTCGAGCATCCTATCCGTGTCTACCGGTCCTCCTAGAGCTTAGACGAGATGCTCTCGTCTTTCTCTTTCCCGTGGGCAAAAAACGAGGATATGCCGGACGGTCTCCCTACCCTGACCGCAGTCACACCATGAGCTGTCGAAGCCTGGTACCCTGCGCTTAAAAAGGAAGTCTCGCAGCCTAATCTTGCCGGTCCTCGCTTGGACGAGGATCGAGCTCTCTACCTTGTGAAGTCCTTTATGGAGCTTAAGGACGTGCTTATCTGGCGGCATCTTGGTTACTGCCGGGGCTCGCGCTGTTCGGTTTTTCTGCGTTTGTTGCCATCTTTAGAGCCAGTCTCTCTCCTTAGCCTTGTGTGCTGAGTCTCCAGCTAGCTATTCGTTTAGCCACCTCTTGCGATTGGGAGCGTCGGGGCCTTTCGGTCTGCGCCGGCGAGTCGGTCTTGTTAGAATCTATCTGGCTGCGTTATCGCATCTTACTTGGATAAGCGAGGCGATGCGTGGCTGTTGGAGCCTTTCTTCCGAAGCCGCCACTCTTTTATTAAGCCATATATCTAAGGGCGATACGTAGGCTTCTGTTTCTAGTGTCGTGGCTGCTGTCGCCTTGAAGGCCCCCGTGACCTTATAGAGGCACTCAGTCTGAATGTCGCTTAGTGTTTTAGCCCTGCTTTTCGGAATATAATAGTGCCATTCTAAGGCTCCGTAGCCTATAGCAGACCGTACGACGGCTGTGTAGACTTAGCGGGCTCGCTGGAGGGACGCGCCCTATATTAAGCCGGCTATCTGGTCTAAGGCACAGACCTGCGTCGCCATCTTCTTCGATATCGACTGGATATGGACGTCCTAGCGGAGACGTCTATCCACCTGGATGCCAAGGACGCGGCAGGAGTCTTCTGGTTCGATTTCGTGCCCTTTTAAGGCTATCTTCGTGTCCGGACCTTTCCGTCTTCGAGAGAAGTGGACTAGGTGATATTTCTGGACTGCGAAGGTTATACCGTGGCTGACTGCCTATTCTTTACAGATCCTATAAGCGGCTTCCAGCTGCTTACAGGTCTGCTCGGGGTTTAAACCGAAGCCCACGAGGTTTATATCGTCTACGAAGGCTATAGTAGCTATCCCTAGTATAGCGCGGAGAGCCTTATAGAGACCGGCTATATAGAGGCAGAAGAGGATAGGTGATAAAAGTGAGCCTTGCGGGATACCTGCTGGGACTAGGATCTCGTCCGATTCCTGGCTATCGAAGAATAGCGTAGTAGACCGGTTAAATAGGAAGCTTCAGATCCAGCTGATAGTCTATATAGGGATCCTTAGCGCTGGCAAGTTAGCGAGGAGCCTTCTATAGTCGACAGAGTCGAAAGCGCCCGAAATATCCAGTGATAGAAGGGTTACTACACCTCCATGTTTCCAGGCTATGCGGACTAGGTCTGTTAGCAACTGTAGGGCTGTTTCCGTGGAGCGGCCTTTCCGGTTGCCCATCTGTTCGTCCGGGAGCAGTCCGTTCTCTTCAGTAAAGCTAGCTAGCCGTTGCGCTAGTAGGCTCTCGATCGCTTTCCCTATAATGTTAAGCAGCGTAATAGGTCTCCATCCGCCAGCTTGGTGATACTCGTTTGGCTGCTTTCCTGGCTTCCGGAGGATAACGGTGACTGCTTTCCGGAACGCTCTTAGATAGTATCCTATATGCCAGCACGCTTCCGCTAGGGAGGCTAAGGCTTGGAAGAGGGGCTTTCCTAAGCGTTTAAGGAATCCGTTTAGAAGCTGGTCTGGTCTAGGTGCCTTCCACTGGCCTGCCTTAGTAAGGACGTCTTGGACTTGTTCTGCTGTCACCTTTCTGTCCATATCGAGAGGCGCTGCGAGCCGGTTCGTTATTCGGAAGCCGGTGTATGTAGCCTTAAGGAGGGGATAGAACCTCTCTTGGAAGGCCTCTGTTTTCTCCTTATGGGTCGTTGCTTCGCCACGCGGTGTGTAGAGTGTAGGGACTGCCGGGGGTAACGGCGGTGCTGCTCCTTCCGTTCTTGCCCATCTCGCGATATTCCAGACGCCAGCTGGCTGGCTAGACGCCTCGTGGAGCATATGTCTCCAGGACGCCGTCTTAGCTTCTCGGATTGCTTTCTTCTTTAAGAGAGTTGACTGCCGGAGGGCTCACTAAGCTACGTCTATCCTGTCGGAAAGCTATATCCGCTGGGCTCTTCGCTCCTTCTTTATAGCTTCTTCTATCTCGCGGTTCCACTAGGCTTTGCCTCTCCCTTTAAAGTAGTGGAGGGGGGCAACTAAGTCGGCTATCCGAGTTAGCTCCTTAGTTAACGTTTTAGTGTAGCTATCGATTTCTTCTGGTGTCTCGAGTCGCCCTGGCTATAGTAGGTGTGCTGCTTCTGCCTTCGCCTAGTTATAGTCAGCTGTTTTCCAGCTACGTCGTGGCCTATCTTAGCGGTCTATATAGGGTCTAGCCACGCGTATCACCTGGGGGAGGTGATCGGACCCAGCAAATGGGGCATACCTGTCGTAGGCAGCTCGGAGATCGTCCGTGACCCACGCTAAGTCGATCGTGGAGTCCGTGCACCCTCTTCGAGTCTATATCGGTGTTCCAGGGGGTGTGATCAGCTGGAGTCTCCAGGATTCTGCTAGCTGGAGCAGCTTATTAGCTGCCCTATGGGGTCGGACGTTGTGTCCTCCCTAAACAGGGTAGTGGACGTTAAAGTCTCCTACAAGGATTGTTCGTTGTAGCTGGGGTTCGGTATAGAGGGCTTCGATAGCTAGCAGGTCCGATCTGCTAGTGGACCTAAGGGGAGGCGAGTATATGTAGATAACCGTTATAGGACCGTCTAGTAGTTGGATTGTGATACGACACTTGTCTGGCTACGCCTTGTATATCCACTGCACTGGGGTGTACTTCTTATTAATATAGATGCATACCCTACCTCCCTCGATCGAGTAAAGTAGGTAGTACAGAGAGGATCTCGGGTAGTAGGTAGTCGGCATATATAGGTTTCGCTAGGGCTCTTAGATAGCTAGGACGTTGTACTCTTCGGAGATAGCATCAACTGCCGGGATCTGTGCTTTCTTACTTTTTTGCGTGTTCCAGTGTAGGATCTTTAGCGCTGTCATGGTCGAGCGTAGATGCTGTTTAGTGTTAACTCTGGTGTTTCGATGTCTATGTCGTCTATCTCTTCGTGGGTTCTGCTGCGGGCTCTGCCAGTGCTTCTAGTACAGTAGCTAGTTACTCGACGCTTCCGCGGCTGTACTGTCTGCTAGTCTTCAGCTGTTGGCTTAGGGGGTTCTTGCGAGGGCAGTGCGAATCCCTTCGGTCTCGTGATATAAGCAGCCTTAGCGATCTGGACCTGCTCCTGGCGGACTGGACACTCCTTAGACCACGTAATATGTGGTCCTCGGTATACTGGATAATAGTACCGGCTTTTATTCTCGGCTTCTAGGTATTCTTTATCGTTATACTTTGTTAAAGAGCAGAGCCCACACTTATATGCGTGGCGGCAGACACAGGCGATATATCCATAACGGTAGCAGTGGTAACATTGCTTAAGCTGTGCTCCTTCGGCGAAGGGCTCGTATAGATAGTAGCTATACTGCTATATAAGGCCGTCGCGGTATAGCTGTTCCGCTTGTTGGACTGTGGGTACTGCAATTTATAGGGCCGTGATCTTCTTAGACGAGGTCTTGGCGTTACGAGGGAGCTTGGCCTCTAGGACGTCGATAGGGCCGCCGGGCTGGTTCCGAAGCTGAATTCCTAGCTGACTTAGGTTCGTTTCTGCGGCTTCCTTATTGATGCCATGGGCCACCACCAGGATCTTTCTCTTCTGGATAGAGGCGTTCTCTCCGAAGGCCTCGGTAGTCCAGGCCCGGTCGGTTTCTAGTTGTCGCTTCTCTTCTGCTGTCTTACAGGTGATAGCGTAGTCTCCGCTAGGAAGCTTCCGTGCGGCTACTACTGTTTCTCTGCCTGTTGCTGCGTTGACTTTCCGTACGATCTCTTCGTAAGTGCGGCCTTCGGTTCCCGCGGCCTTAACCGTGACCTCCCGTTCGTGTCGAGGAGGCAGTGTCTTGGCTACCTGAGGAGCCCTGGGTGTAGGAGCAGCGGTAGGGGCAACAGCTGCTGCAACGTATGTCTTAGGAGCTTTGATTTCCTTGTGGATAGCCTAGAGCGCGTTCTCGATGTTATCGATACGTCTTTCGATACTGGTCTGACTGTCTGGTTCCTTAGCTGCCGCCTCTAAGACCGGGATGGCGGCTTGTACAGCTGCGACCAAGGTCGCAACGTCGAAATCACCGGCTAGGAAGCGTTTAAAGCTGTTTACGGTGCCGCGAATAGCTTCTGGACTGCGTCCAGGTGCGGTGTTGCTGCTTGGCGATGGCGTTCGCGAGTCTGGAGGCGACGGCTCAGGTGGTGGGGCGGCCTGTTGGCGGCTCCCACCACCCGCGTTTTGCCTCGCTGGTGGTGGATCGACCATTTCTAGGGTAAATGAGGCCCTAGGAACAGTTTCCGGGCTATCCGGTAGGTTTTAGAGTCGTGGTTGTGAAGTTATCGCCGTGTGGAGTCGATTTCGAAAAGTTTCCCCTACATCCCTGTTGTGGGGTATGAATAAGGGAAGTGTTCCACAATGCGGGCTTCAGGACGTGATGGAGCACTGCCAAGAGGACCGGAACACGCGAGAAGCAGCATGAATCGTGCATCGGTAGCCAAGGAACTCCTTGCCTGCGGCCGGAACGGACGGTAATGGTCCAACATCAAATATACAGAGCGGGGAATAGTTGCTTACAGCTCCTGGAACACGTGTTTCCGCAGCTGGTCCTCCACCAGAGGTACGTGGAGGCCCAATTTGAGTGTGAGGCGAGTCATCAACATGCGCGACTGCAGAGTGTTGTCGAAGATGAGGACCGTAATGGCCTGCAGGTTCTGGAAGGCGTCGAAGATGGCCGTGTTCCGACTCAGCTTCTTGGTCAGCATGCTGGCCAGCTCGGCCAGGCAAGCTCCGGTAACGCTCAGCGCACCACACCATCACCGTGTCAGCGTTTGAAAGTCTGGAGATTTAGACGAAGCTCTAGTTCCAAGCACAAATATAAGAAGAAAAGAACATCTTAAGATGATGGCAAGTAGAGAATTAGCTTCCTCATATCCTGCTCTATCTATTAATCTTACGTTTTATTATGTGAACGAAGAACCGCACGTTAAGGCTATTCGCGACGTCGTTAACGACATGTTAATCTGAGAAGCAGCCCTTACCCACGTCATCTCTAGGGATAGCCTCGGAGGGAGGCTTCTAGCGCGCCCCTTTAAGCCTCACGCCTAGCAACACCGGCAGAAGCTGTTTACAACGCTTAAACAGCGCCTAGCGCGTTAGTTCTGATTCAGGCACGCTTTAGTTGAGTTCCTCCGCACTTAAGGGGAGACGGAGATGTAGGGCGCGTGCACAGATTAATGGACCCGAATTGTATATCTCCTGTTAGGCATTCTCATGTAAAAAGGCATTGAAATTCAAGCACTGACTTCTATATACTGGCTCAAAATAAAGTAGTGTGACTGTGAAAAAGAAGAATTTGATAACGCCCCTAAATACACAAGCGCCCCCTCAGACGTTTTTTTCCTTTTCTGGAATGTTTCCCATCTCGCTGTCTACAACCGTGCGGTAACCTCGGAATCGCCCAGACTTGCAGCTTGGACGTCAGCCACGGCAGGGCACGAGTCGACAACACCCTCCAGCTTCATGGGGCTCGGCGGAAGATCCAGCAAAGCCTCTTCCACAAGTGCGGCAACGTCCCCTGAGCAGCCGAAAGACAAAGACCATCCAGCACCGCCCTGGCCGTAGGTGTGAACAATACGGCTCGGCGTCGAGGCCCCTTTAGCCGGCCGCAGCTCTCTCTCTACTCGGACATTCCGTTGCCGGAACGGCCGTAGGCCCTGGGCAAGAGGATAGTCGGGATCCAGACGAGCATTCTTTAAGCCAGGGAGGAAAGCCTCACAGCGCGCTCGCATCCGCTTGATGATGGGCGTTTCCAGTGTGAGATCCAGCTTGTCCACGTGCGGCTCAGTAATGCCGCCGATGAGCAGGATGTTGTCGTTTCGGGGTACGAGAAAGACAATCTCGCTGGCGGAATGGACGGCGTCTGCTGTTATGGTCAAGGCAGCGTCAACTTTGGGGAAGTCGCGGCCGTCATTAATAACGCGAATGAGACCGCCTCGAATCGGGTAGCAGGAGTTGTCGCCGGCCAGCTCGGTACCGGCAAGTCCGGTGGCGTTAATGATGACATCGGCGCCAAACTCCTCCCTCAGGGCCGCCTCCTGGTCTAAAAGGTCGCCCTTAACGGTTCGAGTAACCATCTTCGCGCCCTTTGCCTTGACCATGTCCATGAGAAATTGCATGGAAACATCAGTATCAATGATGGGGGCCAGGTGCTCATAGGCGTCAACGGCGCCGTAAGCTGGGTTGATGTGGCGCTCTTCAATGATGGACGGGTCGTGGCGGAAGCCACGGACGCCGCTTGCCATAATCTCGTACATCTTGGACAACTGGGCTGGGTCCTGCTCGACAGGGACGGGGAAAAAGAAGTCGGCGGGCATCGTGCGCACGCCCGACTTCTCCGACAGCTCCTTGGATGCCGCCATGGCGTCCCAGATGTGGTAGGCGACCATGCACCACCGCTTGGAGTTCTGGAGAGATATGGCGTCGGTATGCTGGCCACAGACAGCCGGGGGATACTCCCACAGGGCGCCGGCGATCTGTGACGTCATACGCTGCGATTTCCCATAGGAAGCCCAGTCCTTGGCCAGAACGGTCACATGGCAACCTTTGTCCAGCAGTGTCCAGGCCGTGACCAGCCCGGTAACGCCTCCTCCCACGATGAGAATGCGGGGCGAGTCCTTTTTAGGGGCGTGAAGAGGAGTAGGATAAGGGGTTAGGTCTCTCCAAAAGACGAGTCCATCCGGATTGGGCATCTTGTCTGAAAGGAGAGGACACGGGAGCCAAGAAGAAGAAAATTAGGAGCAGGATTCAAGTGGTATTTCGTGGGAGAACGGGAACTGGGTAGTCGTGACGGAAGGAATACAGCACGCCTCCCAGGTTCTCGTTCACGACTTAGTTGTCCTCTCGATGCGAATTTATTCGAACGATTTGCCTAGACCAGCTGACATTCTGCGCACCCCTTTTGGACCTCACCGAGTTCCACCACCGTACTTGCCGGGCGCGTGACACCATTCCTTAAGGTCTGGACATCAGCACATTCGGAGGGAACCTTAAGCTGACCAGCCAGGGGACTGGAACTGAAGGTTCAACAACAGTGGTACTTGTGGTAAAGGAAACGATACCAGTAGTCTAGGCAGTGAATGCGTACCGCCCTTGGTTTCCCCCCTAGTTATGACTGGTACCGATGGGTCGTAGCAGAATGTGCACACTCCCGGGCCTAAGGGGAACCACGCTCATGGCTCCGTTCGTCCCATGTACCCCATTACCGGCTGCAGAGGTAGCGGAGCTGCAACATTGTACCCGTTGCGCCGATTGCTTAGCTAATGGCGTGCGGTTCTGGGGAGAAACCCCCCGGTTGAGCCATGAGTCAGTTCACTGGCTGCAGATTTTGTTTCTTTTTTTACCTTCGGCGACGGGATGGGGATCTCGGAGGGCTCGGGTCGCGTGTCATCTTCCTTCCGATTCTGGTAGTAAGATATGTACGGCTGACTCCTCCCAAGGGGCTGGAACAAGGGGCTATCACTGGAATTGTACTAGTGGGAAGGGACCAGATCCACAGGCTCAGCCGCCCGGGATGCTTGTTCGAACTTTAGTTTTAACTAACTAGAAATGGCAGGTCCCTTTTCGGCCCCCACCGCGCATTTTGTTAGGCAAGAGTTTGCGAGACTGGATCTCCAGGGTCTCCCTGCTTGGATCGTATAGTACCACGCTGCGCTATCGGAAGGGACTACCGCAATGGGAAAACACCGCGGGGAGCGCCAATTACGCGTGCCAATACCACTGCTCTCTTCTCCCCTCTAACTGACGATGTCTTCCGCTTCACACAAGTCACCGACCTCAGTCTGCTCCCGTCCATCGTACGAGCCTTTACCTTCCTCACCTACCCTTCTCTTGACAGCGACGATGGGGACATTATCCGCCGGGGAGAAGCCACGTCCAGACGTCGAGAAGGAGCCACAGGACGACAGCGAGGGCATTATTGCCGACGTGATTGTCCCGCCTCCCGCCACTGCTTTCCCGCCGCCTCCTGATGGCGGACGCTTGGCATGGACACAGGTTTTCATGGGGCACTTGGTCCTGATTAACAGCTGGGGCTACCTCAGTTCCTTCGGTCTGTTCCAGTCTTACTACACGTCCACCCTCGATGCCTCGCCGTCGGCCATCAGTTGGATCGGCTCTATCCAAATTTTCCTCGTCTACCTGATCGGCACATTTTCGGGACGCGCTCTCGATGCGGGCCACTACCACGCTACTGTCCGGCTGGGCAGCTTTTTACAGGTTCTTGGCATCTTCATGACGTCCGTTTCGTCCCAGTACTGGCAGCTGTTCCTGGCCCAGGGTATCTGCAAAGGAATCGGCGATGGGCTTGTGTTTTGTCCCACCGTTTCGCTTGTCGCCACGTACTTTTCTAAGAAGCGGTCGCTGGCCATGGCCTGCACTGCTTCTGGAGGAGCCATTGGCGGCATCATATTCCCCCTGATCGCCCGCCAATGCCTTGGACCGCTCGGCTTTGGCTGGACTGTCCGTATCATGGGCTTCGTCGTCCTCTTCAACTCGATCCTCGTGGCCTTGCTCGCTCGGGTCCGGCTCCCGCCTCGCAAGGCCGGGCCCGTGTTCGAATGGGCCGCTTTCAAAGAGGCTTCATTCAGCCTCTTCTGCGCCGGCATGTTCTTTAATCTATGGGCCGTCTACTTTGCCTACTTCTATGTAAGTACAGCCCCCCGGTCGAACCTTCACGTCGCTCATATGTTACAAGATCAGCGCGTTCTCCAAATCCATTATCCATGTCGGCTCCGCCACCTCCCTCACGCTTCTGTTGACCATGAACGCCGTGGGTGTGCCCGGCCGGCTTGTCTGCGGTCTGACAGCCGACCGCTTGCTTGGTCCAGTCAACACTCTTATCCCCGTCGCCTTTTGTGCAGGCGTGCTATTCTATAGCTGGGCCGCCGTGACCAACGAACCTGGGTTGTATGCATTCTGTATCATCTACGGCTTCTTCGGTGCCGGCATCCAAAGTCTGTTCCCGGCAGCCTGTGCCAGCCTGACCAGCGACCTCAGTAAGATGGGCACGCGCACGGGAATGTGCTTTTCCATGGTATCGGTCGCATGCTTGACGGGGGCGCCCATTGCGGGCGCATTGATCCAGCGGCATGATGGGGCGTATTTGTACGCCCAGGCCTTTGGAGGGTCCGCGCTCATAGGCGGCAGCTTAACCCTACTCGCCGCCCGGGTATCCAAGACGGGGCTAACGCTACACACAAAGATGTAGGGATTGGCAGGGACCCCGCGTGGTGGGTGGCTGGAAGCCGAAACCCCCGTACCTCTTACGGCTGGCGGTGTGGTGAGCTGACTTGCTTTGTGCGGCCAACAGTGGCCAGCTTATAATAACAGTCGTCTCTGCATGGATACCATACACAGTACACCTTGTATAATAATATTTACTATATGTCTCTCATCCGTCGTCTTTCATCATGACCAAGGAGGCCCGAATGCCGTAAAAGCGCAGCCCAGCTCCGGCTTCTGTAGCCAGACGGTGTGGCCACCACACTGGCTGACCTGACAAGGAGTAGTGGAAATATGACTAGCAGGGGCAACTCCACCAAGTTCCACCATAAAGCCCCATCTAACGGTCGTACGTGGCGTGTCAGCCGCCTCTCCGCAAGTTAGTGCCTTAGGGGCGCCGAACCTTGCTGCTTCGTGCCGAGCCGAGCTTAGCGGCTTGCCTTGTCACCGCGTGGCGGTCAAAAGCTGGTGCTGACTCAAGCCGTCAAAGTTTGTGGACCAACTTCCGATTCGAGCGACTCCAGGCATTTGACGGGTGGGGCCGTAACCAAAACCAACTGTCTCGCGCCGTTTCCCCACTCTTCTAGCGATCCACTACCGTCGTGGGAGCCATTTTTCGGTGAAGTTACCAAGGTAGCAGTAACGGACCTAATATTCCATAGCGCGTACATCCATCCTCCATCGCCGGTGTTTTTTAGTGCGCTTGAATATATAGTTATCGGTAGAAGTTCCGCATCGAAGGAAACCTATAAGCTGGCATAGAAATTTAGCCCCGTCGCCGTTTGATAATGCACTTTCCAATATTGTCTCATCAGTAGGCTAAGTTTCCAGACCTTGAAACTGAACTATAAAGTCAACGGAGCATGGGTGCACAAATTGACTGTGAAAGAAGTCGCGTTAAGGGCAGGCTACTGAAGATGGTCCGTGGATGTTCGAGACAATGCGCCATGTCCTGTTACCGCGCACGCCCTTTCCATGATTCACCAGGGGTCTTTAAAGAGGAAGGAGATAAATTCGTAGGATGCAGTGGCACCTCCATAATGCCGCAATACAATGACCCAATTAGCTGATGGGAGGGTAGACTTTAGAGACGATTGTCTAGAAAAGGAAAGCGGGAACGGTAAAATTATATCCCACTCGGGGGATCTCAAAAATGGGAAGTGGCATGACTTATGTTGGATGGTTAGCTCATCCCCGTTCATGTCGGCCAAGACCTAGACCAAGTGGCCGGACGCCACAGATCTCCATAAGATCTAGCCCGCTGTGGGGTCCAAGCGAGGGGTCACGGGCGACGCGGTCGCAATATCGTTCCTGGATATCCTGGTATCCACCCTCTAACAGCTCGTTAGGCTACGGCGCACCGAAACCGGTCTAAAGGTGCAAGAGACACTGGAACGGTCCGCCCGGCACCGTCTCCGCGACGTGAAGTGACAGTAACAGGGGTCAGCATTGCCCTTCTTATGAGAACGTGAAAGAGACTTTTCTATAGGTATCGATACTCTCTGCCGCCATATAGGCACCTGGGGCTGCCCATTTCCAGATTTGGAGAATCCACTCCGACAGTGAAAGTAGGCAGGGAACGGATATACTGGCATATCACAAATTAGCACGGAACATGATCGCCATAGTCCTAAGCGGACTGGAACTATGCTGTAGGCATGACGGACCTACTGAGTAACCCTAAGTGCGTAAAATTGCGTAATACGCGTTATGGACGTATTGCCATTGGCGAATATAGTTGGGTACCTGAATGTTCTGCTCGTTTCGACTTGGATGGGGCAGCCCTCCCCACCGGCCCCGACTTGCGTAGTTCTTTCGATAAGCTGCTAGCCTGCTGGCTCGTCTTTCATCCCGAAGATTATTCCCGGCGTCCGCGGGGCCGACGGGGTGGATCACAGCACTGGCGCTAGCGTTGGGCATATGTAGTCCAGATTTGCTGGGGTTCTCGGCGAGCATCGGCAGCACGCATGATTCATGCAATCACAAAGGAACAACACGTCGGCGATGAGACACGTGGGCTAGTATTTTGTCATTCTTCGCAAGCACTATAGTAAATCAACTTTAGATAATAAGTAGGAGTGATTAAAGCTCTTACCGAACATTATTAGACGAAGCTTAAAGCTAACGAAAAAGGTCATGTGCAGTAAGTGGATGCGCCCTTTCACGGGAGGCCGTCGAAAGAATAAATAAAGCTATTTATAGGAGACGCGGGACAGCTGGAGCTGGATCCGGGAGGGAAAGAGCGTACAGCATGCCCACGGGGTGGCTAGACAATTACTTGCTAATAAAGTGGACCCGTTCGAGAGCCGTGCATAGCCGGACCACGATAGCGGCAGACGGCATTGCGTGCTCCTACTTACTTGGTGGCATAAGTCGGCTCGGTCACCGAGGATACTGATGCGTGCCACCACGGGGGGGGTGTGGGGGCGGCAATAACATAGTCTGCTAAACCGGATACCGTGGACATACATAGGCTAATTAAGAGCAGGATCTATCAACTGGCAGGTCCCCTACCTTTTACGCATTACATACCGGGCGGAAGTCAATAGTAAGCTGTCGGACGGATGGAAGAAGGAGGCTAATCGATGCGAATTCAAAACATGCTATTAATTACTGTTTTTTGTCGTAAACGAGTGCGTGGTGCACTGATGACCGGGGTGAACGCGGAGACTCACAGTTCACAGTGGGGAGGCGGAGGATTGTTACATTAACCATGACATTCGGTGCGGGTACTAGAGGATTCCAATAATATCTGTGGCTTTAAAAGGAAGACGGTGATATGCTATAGTAGGAGACTGGAGGCAATACAACAGACTGGCCAGCTACTAACGTAGATGTCATATCAGCCGGACAGTCAGATCAGCCGGACACTTCCCACTAATTTCCACTATCTTAACTTTACCGTTACATAACTCCACCACGAATTATGGCAAAGCCTTTAAACGAGTCTCAGATTACGCTAGCGGTCCAAGCGATTTAAAAAGACCCAAAATTATCCATCCGACACGCTGTATCCATCTTTAATGTCCCTCGATCGACCCTCTTCGACAGAATAAAAGGCATATATACTGTACAGGATACCCGATCGGTCCGCTATCGATTAACGGAATTAGAAGAGAATGTGATTGTCATATATATAATTGACCTCGATTTGCGAGGGTTTGCTTCCCGGATTCCAGATGTGGAAGATATAGCCAATGTTATTCTTACGACACGTCATATATCACGCGTTAGGACGCGCTAGGCCTCAAACTTTATTAAGCGACAACCACGACTAAAGACGCGTTTATCTTATATATACGACTATTAGAGGGCCCTTTGCGAGGATCCTGAAAAGATCGCGGCTTAGTTTCGAGCTTTTCCATAATATGAGGGTTAAGAACGGCATTCTCGACGAGGATCTGTACAACTTCGACAAGACCGGCTTTATGATGGGCCAGATCGCGTCCTCGATAGTTGTTACAGGCGCCGATCGCGACGGAAAACGCAAGAAGATCCAGCCGGGTAATCGGGAATGGGTTACCGCCATCTAGGGCGTGTGTGCGGACGGCTGGTGTGTCCCGCCGTTTATAGCGGTAAAAGGCAAAACCTATCTCGCGAACTGGTATACCGATAACACCTTACCACGCGACTGGGTAATTAAACCTACCTCGAATAGAGGCTGGCGAAGTCGGACTCTACAGCCTCCCCGCGGCGCCGGCTGGAAATCTTCCTGGGTCAATTGACTGAGGAAGAGCCGATGTAGAGACGCATTCTGCACGAAAGTGCAGCGAGGCGCTATTGCTGCGTCGCTATGTCGCTGCTCTGGAGTTTTGCTGATACGATCTGTGATGCGGGATTTTCGGGCGTCGCACGACCGAAAACTTTTCGCCCCCGCCAAACGTAGCAAGCAGCCTCGAAAATCGACACCACGCGACGCCGAATCGACGACAAATCGGCCGCGCAGCGAAGGCCCTCGTCTCTATAGAGGGATTTGGGTAGAAAAACCATCCGACGTCGACTCGGTTCTCGAAGCGACGATAGGACACCCTCGGCCCTACCGAGCTCTAAGACGGCTTGCAGCGAACAGCCGCGAGGGCATCGAACGAATACTTAAGTGGACGTGCGTACGGAGTAATGGAAGTTGTTAAGAACACGGGGACGGAGTCGTTAAGGCAATAGTGGCTACGGCTGGCCGCCCGTGTCGCCCTTTAAGGTGACAGCGCACCGCTCCGGAGACGAACATATGGTGGATCAGGGCAGGTTAGTCGAGGCCTTACAGGGTACTATGCCGGCGTGGTGGTACCCCTTACCGAAGGCCTACGGCAAGACATGGTCGGCTCGCCGGCAGAGATGGCGGCGAGCAACGGGAAGCCGGTCTAGGGCTCGCCACCCTAGGACACCGGTGGGCCGTAGTATAGCACGACGACCGCGGGACCGGCAGAAGAACAGGGTAGCCCCTACGTCCCCTACTCGCACTAGGGTCGACTAAAGATGGAACCGGTTCGAGGACTTGCCGTGGAAGGGGATGAACAGCTGGATTGGGCCAGCCCAGGGACCTGGAGACAAGGATGAGACGGACTGCCTTCGATTGTGCCAAAGGGCATCTTCTCTGTCGGAGTGTCGCTAGCGTAGGTGCTATCCTAGGAGGCTGCAGGTCGAGGAGGTCGTGCTATGGCTCGAGAGGACGGATGCGCATGTCGGTGGTCCTAGAGAGGGATATGCCCTTGCGGGCTGCTTAAGGTGCAAACCTTCTATTCCCCCCCTTTCTATAGAAAGCGCAGAGAACTTGACCCGGGGAATAGGAGGCCACGGTTCAACAAGCGGAACAGCTATGTCGAGACGGCCTTATTTGGCAGTATGGCTACTATCCATGCGAGCCCTTCGCTGAAGGAGCACAGCTTAAGCAATGCTACCACTGTTACCGTTATGGACATATCGCCCGTGTCTGCCGCCACGCACGCAGGTGTGGGCTCTGCTCTTCAACAAAGCATGACGATAAAGAATGCCCAGAAGCCGAGAATAAGAGCCGGTACTGCTGTCCAGCATGCCGAGGACCACACACTGCGTGGTCTAAGGAGTGTCCAGTCCGCCAGGAGCAGGTCCAGATCGCTAAGGCTGCTTATGTCACGAGGCCGAAGGGATTCGCCCTGCCCTCGCAAGAACCCCCTAAGCCAGCTGCCGAAGGCTGGCAGACAGTACAGCCGCGGAAACGTCGAGCAACCAGCTGCCGTACTAGAAGCACTGGCAGAGCCCGCAGCAGAACCCACGAAGAGACAGACAACATGGACGTCGAAACACCGGAGTTAACACTGAACAGCATCCACGCTCGACCATGACAGCGCTAAAGATCCTACACTGGAACACGCAAAAAAGCAAGAAAGCACAGATCCCGGCAGTCGATGCCATCTCCGAAGAGTACGACGTCCTAGCTATCCAAGAGCCCTGGCGAAACCCACACCTGCCGACCACTTACTGCCCGAGATCCTCTCCATACTACCTTCTCTATGCCGCCGAGGGAGGCAGAGCTTGCATCTACATTAATAAGAAGCACCCCCCAGTGTAGTGGACTTATAAAGCGCAATCAGATAAGTGCAACATCACGATCCAGTTGCCAGATGGTCCTATAACAGTTATCTGCGTATACTCGCCTCCTCCTAGATCGATTAGCAGATCAGACCTGCCAGTTATCGAAGCCCTCCTCACCAGTCCCCAGCTAGGACGAACAGTCCTCGTAGGAGACTTTAACGTCCACCACCCTGTCTGGGGAGGACACAACGTCCGACCTCATAAGGCAGCCGATAAGCTACTCCAGCTAGCAGAATCCTGGAGACTCCAGCTTATCACTCCCCCTGGAACACCGACATGGACTCGAAGAGGGTGCATAGACTCCACGATCGACCTAGCGTGGGCCACGGACGATCTCCGAGCTGCCTACAACGGGTACGCCCCATATGCTGGATCCGATCACCTCCCCCAGGTGATACGCGTGGCTGGACCTCAAAACGACCCCCAGAACAAGCCACGGCGCAGCTGGAAAACAGCTGACTATAACCAAGTGAAGGCCGAGGCGACACACCTTCCGCAGCTAGGGCTACTCGAGACACCGGGGGAAATCGATAGATACACCGAAACGTTAACTAAGGAGCTAACTCGGATAGCCGACCTAGTTGCCCCCCTCCGCCACTCTAAGGGGAGAGGCAAGGCATAGTGGAACCACGAAACAAAAGAAGCTATAGAGGAGGAGAGACGAGCCCAGCGAACATGGCTATCCGACAGGACAGACGCAGCCTGGCGAGCTCTTCGGCAAGCATCCCTTGCGAAAAAGAAAACGATCCGCACTGCAAAGACAGCGACCTGGAGAAACATGCTTCACGAGGCCTCTAGCCAGCCAGCTGGCGTCTGGAACATCGCGAGATGGGCCAGAACCGAAGGAGCCGCACCGCCGCTACCTCCAGCCGTCCCCACGCTTCACACACCGCGAGGCGAAGCAACGACCTATAAGGAGAAAACGGAGGCCTTCCGGGAGAGGTTTTACCCTCTCCCTAAGGCCATGTATACCGGCTTCCGTATAACAAACCGGCTCGCAGCGCCTCTCGACATCGACGGCGAGGTGACAGCGGAGCAGGTCCAAGACGTCTTAAGCAAGGCAGGCCAGTGGAAAGCACCCGGACCAGACCAGCTTCCGAACGGATTCCTTAAGCGCTTAGGAAAGCCCCTCTTCCAGGCCTTAGCCTCCCTAGCGGAAGCATGCTGGCGTATAGGATACTATCCAACAGCGTTCCGCAAAGCAGTGACCGTTATCCTCCGGAAACCAGGAAAGCAGCCAAACGAGTACCACCAAGCCGGCGGATGGAGACCTATCGCACTACTTAACACCATAGGGAAGGTGATCGAGAGCCTGCTGGCGCAACGGCTAGCCAGCTTTACGGAAGAAAACGGGCTGCTCCCAGACGAACAGATGGGCAACCGGAAAGGCCGCTCCACGGAAACAGCCTTACGGTTGCTAACGGACTTAGTCCGCACAGCCTGGAAACATGGAGGTGCAGCAACCCTTCTATCGCTGGATATCTCAGGCGCTTTCGACTCCGTCGACCATGGAAGGCTCCTCGCTAACCTGCGAGCGCTGAGGGTCCCTATATAGACTATTAGCTGGATCCGAAGCTTCTTATCTAACCGGTCCACTACGCTGTTCTTCGATGGCCAGGAATCGGACGAGATCCCAGTCCTAGCAGGCGTCCCGCAGGGCTCACCCCTATCGCCTATCCTCTTCTGCCTTTATACAGCCGGTCTCTACAAGGCCCTCCGCGCTGTACCAGGGATAGCCACTATAGCCTTCGCAGACGACACAAACCTCGTGGGCTTCGGCTTAAACCCAGAGCAGACCTGCGAGCGGCTAGAAGCTGCTCATAGGGTCTGCAAAGAATGGGCAGTCAGCCACGGCATGACCTTTGCAGTCCAGAAATATCACCTAGTCCACTTCTCTCGAAGACGGAAAGGTCCGGACACAAAGATAGCCTTAGAAGGCCACGAAATCGAACCAGAAGACTCCTGCCGCGTCCTTGGCATCCAGGTGGATAGACGTCTCCGCTGGGACGTCCATATCCAGTCGATATCGAAGAAGATGGCGACGCAGGTCTACGCTCTAAACCGGATAGCCGGCTCGACGTGGGGCGCATCTCTCCAACGAGCCCGCCAAGTCTATATAGCTGTCGTATGGTCTGCGATAGGCTATGGAGCTTCAGAGTGGCACCGCCAGATCTCGAAAAATCGAGCCAAGGCACTTAACGACGTCTAGATAGAGTGCCTCCGAAAGGTCACAGGAGCTTTCAAAGCCACGGCCACCACAGTACTAGAAACGGAAGCTTACGTGTCCCCCTTAGACACGTGGCTCAACAGAAGGGTGGCGGCATCGAAAGAGAGGCTCCAATAGCCGCGTATCGCATCACTCATCCAAGCGAGATGCGAAAACGCAGCTAGATGGATCCTAACAAGACCAACTCGCCGGCGCAGACCGAAAGGCCCCGACGCTCCCGATCGTAAGAGGTGGCTAGACGAATGGCTAGCTGGAGACTCAGCATATAAGGCTGAGGAGAGAGACTGGCTTCAAAGATAGCAACAAGCGCAGCAAAATCGAACAACACGAACACCGGCAGCAACTAAAATGCCGCCAGACAAGCACGTCCTCAAGCTCTATAAGGGACTCTATAAAGCCGAGAGCTCCATCCTCGTCCAAGCGAGGACTGGCAAGATCGGGCTGCGAGACTTCCTTTTTAAGCGTAGGGTCCCAGGCTTCGACAGCCCCTAGTGCGCCTGCGGTCAGGGCAGGGAGACCGTCCGGCATATCCTCGCTTTCTGCCCACGGGAAAGAGAAAGACGAGAGCATCTCGTCCAAGCTCTAGGAGGACCGATAGACACGGACAGGATGCTCGACACCCTAGGAAAAGCAGGAATCATCGCAAGATGGCTACTCCGCTCGGGAAGGCTGGACATGTTCCAGCTAGCAAATTAACTTATCAGCTAGGAAGCGGGCGCGCTAAGCCCGATCTCGGTATGGCAGGTCAAAAAGTAAATAGAAGCGGTACGACGCAGCGGAACCTAGGTTTTTCACCCGGCCGGACGTCAGCCCGGAACGGTTTTCCTAGGCTAAGATGCGTAGGGGGTCCTCATGGCCTTGATAGGTCGCTAGGTGTAAGAATAATAATAATACACCTAGCGACCTATTTAGGCCATGAGGACCCCCTGCGCATCTTAGCCTAGGAAAACCGTTCCGGGCTAACGTCCGGCCGGGTGAAAAACCTAGGTTCCGCTGCGTCGCACCGCACTTGTCTACTCTCTAGCCTGCCATACCGAGATCGGGCTCAGCGTGCCCGCTTCCTAGCTGATAAGCTGATTCGCAAGCTGGAACATGCCTAGCCTTCCCGAGCGGAGTAGCCATCTTGCGATAATCCCAGCTTTTCCTGGCGTGTCTAGCATCCTGTCTGTGTCGATCGGCTCTCCTAGAGCTTGGACGAGATGCTCTCGTCTTTCTCTCTCCCTTGGGCAGAAAACGAGGATATGTCGGACGGTCTCCCTGCCCTGACCGCAGACGCACCATGGGCTGTCGAAGCCTGGAACCTTGCGCTTGAAAAGGAAGTCTCGCAGCCCAATCTTGCCAGTCCTCGCTTGGACGAGGATGGAGCTCTCTGCCTTATGGAGTCCCCTATGGAGCTTAAGGACGTGCTTGTCTGGCGGCATCTTAGTTGCTGCCGGGGCTCGTGCTATTCGATTTTGCTGCGTTTGTTGCCATCTCTGAAGCCAGTCTCTCTCCTCAGCCTTATGTGCTGAGTCTCCAGCTAGCCATTCGTCTAGCCACCTCTTACGATTAGGAGCGTCGGGGCCTTTCGGTCTACGCCGGCGAGTCGGTCTTGTTAGGATCCATCTAGCTGCGCTATCACATCTCGCTTGGATGAGTGATGCGATACGCGGCTGTTGGAGCCTCTCTTCCGATGCCGCCACCCTTCTGTTGAGCCACGTGTCTAAGGGGACACGTAGGCTTCCGTTTCTAGCACTGCGGCAGCCGTGGCTTTGAAAGCTCCTGTGACCTTTCGGAGGCACTCTGTTTGGACGTCGTTGAGTGCCTTGGCTCTGTTTTTCGAGATCTGGCGGTGCTACTCTGAAGCTCCATAACCTATCGCAGACCGTACGACCGCTGTATAGACTTGGCGGGCTCGCTGGAGAGACGCGCCCCATGTCGAGCCGGCTATCCGGTCTAGGGCATAGACTTGCGTCGCCATCTTCTTCGATATTGACTGGATATGTACGTCCCAGCGGAGACGTCTATCCACCTGGATGCCAAGGATGCGGCAGGAGTCTTCTGGTTCGATTTCGTGACCTTCTAAGGCTATCTTCGTGTCCGGACCTTTCCGTCTTCGAGAGAAGTAGACTAGGTGATATTTCTGGACTGCGAAGGTCATGCCGTGGCTAACTGCCCATTCTTTACAGATCCTGTGAGCGGCCTCCAGCCGCTCGCAGGTCTGCTCGGGGTCTAAGCCGAAGCCCACGAGGTTCGTGTTGTCTACGAAGGCTATAGTAGCTATCCCTGGTATAGCGCGGAGAGCCTTATAGAGACCGGCTGTATAGAGGCAGAAGAGGATAGGCGATAGGGGTGAGCCCTGCGGGACGCCTGCCGGGACTGGGATCTCGTCCGATTCTTGGCCGTCGAAGAATAGCGTGGTGGACCGGTTAGATAGGAAGCTTCGGATCCAGCTGATAGTCCATATAGGGACCCTTAGCGCTCGCAGGTTAGCGAGAAGCCTTCCATGGTCGACCGAGTCGAAAGCGCCCGAAATATCCAGCGATAGAAGAGTTGCTGCGCCTCCATGTTTCCAGGCTGTGCGGACTAGGTCCGTTAGCAACCTCAAGGCCGTTTCTGTGGAGCGGCCTTTCCGGTTGCCCATCTGTTCGTCCGGGAGCAGTCCGTTCTCTTCGGCAAAGCTAGCTAGCCGTTGCGCTAGTAGGCTCTCGATCGCTTTCCTATAGTGTTGAGCAGCGCAATAGGTCTCCATCCGCCGGCTTGGTGATACTCGTTTGGCTGCTTTCCTGGCTTCCGGAGGATAACGGTGACTGCTTTCCGGAACGCTCTTGGATAGTATCCTATATGCCAGCACGCTTCCGCTAGGGAGGCCAAGGCCTGGAAGAGGGGCTTTCCTAGGCGTTTAAGGAATCCGTTCGGAAGCTGGTCTGGTCCAGGTGCCTTCCACTGGCCTGCCTTAGTAAGGATGTCTTGGACTTGTTCTGCTGTCACCTTGCTGTCCATATCGAGGGGCGCTGCGAGCCGGTTTGTTATTTAGAAGCCGTTCGGCCTAGCCTTAAGGAGAGGGTAAAATCTCTCGCGGAAGGCCTCTGTTTTCTCCTTATGGGTCGTTGCTTCGCCACACGGTATGTGAAGAGTAGGGACTGCTGGGGGTAACGGCGGCGCCGCTCCTTCTATTCTAGCCCATCTCGTAATATTCCAGACGCCAGCTGGCTGGCTAGAAGCCTCGTGGAGCATATGTCTCCAGGTTGCCGTCTTTGCTTCGCGGATTGCCTTCTTTTTAAGGAGGGATGACTGCCGGAGGGCTCGCCAGGCTGCGTCCGTCCGGTCGGAAAGCCATGTTCGCTGGGCTCGTCTCTCCTCCTCTATAGCTCTTTCCGTGTCGTGGTTCCACCAAGCCTTGCCTCTCCCCTTAGAGTGGCGGAGGGGGGCAACTAGGTCGGCTATCCGAGTTAGCTCCTTAGTTAACGTCTCGGTGTAGCTATCGATTTCTTCTGGTATCTCGAGTCGCCTTAGCTGTGGTAGGTGTGCCGCCTCTGCCTTCGCTTGGTCGTAGTCAGCTGTTTTCCAGCTGCGTCGTGGTCTGTCTTGGCGGTCTATATGAGGTCCAGCCACGCGTATCACCTGAGGGAGGTGATCGGATCCTGCGTACGGTGCGTATCCGTCATAGGCGACCCGGAGGTCGTCCGTGGCCCAGGCTAGGTCGATTGTAGAGTCTATGCACCCTCTTCGAGTCCATGTTGGTGTTCCAGGGGGGGTGATCAGCTGGAGTCTCCAGTGTTCTGCTAGCTGGAGTAACTTGTTAGCTGCATTATGGGGTCGGACGTTGTATCCTCCCCAGACAGGGTGGTGGACGTTAAAGTCTCCCACGAGGACTGTTCGTCTTAGCTGGGGTTCGGCATGGAGGGCTTCGATAGCTGGCAGGTCTAGTCTGCTGATAGATCCAGGAGGAGGCGAGTACACGCAGATGACTGTTATAGGCCCGTCTGGCAGCTAGATCGTGATGTCACACCTATCTGGCTGCGCCTCGTATGTCCACTACGCTGGGGAGTACTTCTTATTAATGTAAATGCATGCTCTGCCTCCCTTAGCAGCGTATAGGAGGTAGTATGGAGAGGATCTCGGGCAGTAGGTGGTCGGCATATGTGGGTTTCTCCACGGCTCTTGGATGGCTAGGACGTCGTATTCTTCGTGGATAGCGTCGACTACCGGTATCTGTGCTTTCTTGCTTTTCTGCGTGTTCCAGTGTAGGATCCTTAGCGCTGTCATGGTCGAGCGTGGATGCTATCCAGTGTTGACTCCGGCGTTTCGATGTCCATGTCGTCTGTCTCTTCGTGGGCTCTGCTGCGGGCTCTGCCAGTGCTTCTAGTACGGCAGCTGGTTGCTCGACGCTTCCGCGGCTGTACTGTCTGCCAGTCCTCGGTTGTTGGCTTAGGGGGTTCTTGTGAGGGCAGTGCGAATCCCTTCGGTCTCGTGACATAAGCAGCCTTAGCGATCTGGACCTGCTCCTGGCGGACGAGACACTCCTTAGACCACGCAGTGTGTGGTCCTCGGCATGCTGGACAGCAATATCGGCTCTGATTCTCCGTTTCCGGGCATTCTTTTTCCTCGTGTTTAGTCGAGGAGCAGAGCCCGCATCGTCGTGCATGGCGGCAGACTCGGGCAATGTGTCCATATCGATAGCAGCGGTAACACTGCTTAAGCTGCGCTCCTTCAGCGAAAGGCTCGCATGGATAATAGCCATACTGCCAGATAAGGCCGTCTCGGCATAGTTGTTCTGCTTGTTGGACCGTGGCGACTGCGATATATAAAGTTGTGACCTTCCTAGACGACGTCTTGGCGTTGCGAGGGAGCTTCGCTTCTAGGACATCGATGGGGCCGCTAGGCTGGTTTCGGAGTTGGGCTCCTAGCTGCCCCTGGTTCACCTCTATGGCTTCCTTGTTGATACCGTGGGCCACTACTAGGATCTTTCTCTTCTGGATGGAGGCGTTCTCTCCGAAGGCCTCGGCGGTCCAGTCTAGGTCGGCTTCTAGGGCTTGTTTCTCTGCCGCTGTCTTACATGTGATAGCGTAGTCTCCGCTAGGGAGCTTGCGTGTTGCTACTGCTGCCTCTCTCCCTGCGGCGGCGTTGACCTTGCGAACGATCTCTGCGTAGGTGCGTCCTTCTGTCTCTGTGGCCTTGACGGTGATCTCTCGTTCCTGACGAGGAGGAAGCGCCTTAGCTATCTGAGGGGCTCTAGGTGAGGGAGCGGCGGTTATGGCGGTGGCAGCAGCAGCGTATGTCTTAGGGGCCTTGATATCCTTATGGATAGCCTGAAGCGTGTTCTCGATGGCATCGATGCGTCTCTCGATGCTAGTTTGGCTATCTGGTTCCTTAGCTGCCGCCTCTAGGACCGGGATGGCGGCTTGTACGGCTGCGACCAAAGTCGCAACGTCGGAATCACCAGCTAAGAAGCGTCTGAGGCTGTTTACGGTGCTGCGAATGGCTTCTGGACTGCGTCCGGGTGCCGTGTTGCTGCTTGGCGATGGTGTTCTTGAGTCCGGAGGCGACGGCTCGGGGGGTGGGGCGGGCCTATGGCGGCTCCCACCACCCGCGCTTTGCCTCGAGGGTGGTGAATCGACCATTTCTAGGCTAAATGGAGCCCTAGGAACGGTTTCCGGGCTATCCGGTAGCTTATAGAGTCGTGGTTGTGAAGTTATCGCTGTGTGGGGTCGGTTTCGAAAAAGTTTTTTTTTTTGGTCGCTAGGTGTAAGAATAATAATAATAATAATAATACCCCACAACAGGCTGGCGAAGTCGGACTCTACAGCCTCCCCGCGGCGCCGGCTGGAAATCTTCCTGGGTCAATTGACTAAGGAAGAGCCGATGTAGAGACGCATTCTGCACGAAAGTGCAGCGAGGCGCTATTGCTGCGTCGCTATGTCGCTGCTCTGGAGTTTTACTGATACGATCTGTGATGCGGGATTTTCGGGCGTCGCACGACCGAAAACTTTTCGCCCCCGCCAAACGTAGCAAGCAGCCTCGAAAATCGACACCACACGACGCCGAATCGACGACAAATCGACCGCGCAGCGAAGGCCCTCGTCTCTATAGAGGGATTTGGGTAGAAAAACCATCCGACGTCGACTCGGTTCTTGAAGCGACGATAGGACACCCTTGGCCCTGCCGAGCTCTGAGACGGCTTGCAGCGAACAGCCGCGAGGGCATCGAACGAATACTTAAGTGGACGTACGTACGGAGTAATGGAAGTTGTTAAGAACATGGGGACGGAGTCGTTAAGGCAATAGTGGCTACGGCTAGCCGCCCGTGTCGCCCTTTAAGGTGATAGCGCACCGCTCCGGAGACGAACATATGGTGGATCAGGGCAGGTTAGTCGAGGCCTTACGGGGTACTATGCCGGCGTGGTGGTACCCCCTACCGAAGGCCTACGGTAAGACATAGTCGGCTCGCCGGCAGAGATGGCGGCGAGCAACGGGAAGCCGGTCCAGGGCTCGCCACCCTAGGACACCGGTGGGCCGTAGCATAGCACGACGACCGCGGGACCGGCAGAAGAACAGGGTAGCCCCTACATCCCCTACTCGCACTAGGGTCGACCAGAGATGGAACCGGTTCGAGGACTTGCCGTGGAAGGGGATGAACAGCTGGATTAGGCCAGCCCAGGGACCTGGAGACAAGGATGAGACGGGCTGCCTTCGATTGTGCCAAAGGGCATCTTCTCTGTCGGAGTGTCGCTGGCGCAGGTGCTATTCTGGGAGGCTGCAGGTCGAGGAGGTCGTGCTATGGCTCGAGAGGACGGATGCGCATGTCGGTGGTCCTAGAGAGGGATATGCCCTTGCGGGCTGCTTAAGGTGCAAACCTTCTATTCCCCCCCTTTCTATAGAAAGCGCAGAGAACTTGACCCGGGGAATAGGAGGCTAGCTGGTGAAGTCAACATTGCGGCCTTGGCTGTAGCAGTTCAAGCCGCCATTCCGGTCCTAGAGACGGCGGCCAAGCAATCGGACAACCAGTCCAGCATCGAAAGACGCATCAATGCTATCGAAAACACGCTGCAAGCTATCCATAAGGAAATCAAAGCTCCTAAGACATACGCTACAGCCGCTGTTGCCCCTATCGCCGCTCCTACACCTAGGGCTCCCCAGGTAGCTAAGACACTGCCTCCCCGACACGAACGGGAGGTCACGGTTAAGGCTGCGGGAACTGAAGGCCGCACCTACGAAGAGATCGTACGGAAAATTAATGCAGCAACAGGCAGAGAAACAGCCGTAGCCGCACGGAAGCTTCCTAGCGGAGACTACGCTATTACCTGCAAGACAGCAGAAGAGAAGCGACAGCTGGAAACCGACCGGGCCTGGACGACCGAGGCCTTCGGAGAGAACGCTTCGGTCCAGAAAAGAAAGATCCTGGTGGTAGCCCATGGCGTTAACAAAGAAGCTGTAGAGGCGAACCAAGGGCAGCTCACAGCTCAGCTTCGAAACCAGCCAGGAGGCCCTATCGAGGTCCTCGAGGTGAAGCTCCCTCGCAGCACTAAGACCGCCAGCAGGAAAGTCACGGTCCTATACATCGCTGTCGCCACGATCCAGCAAGCCGAACAGCTATGCCGAGACGGCCTGATCTGGCAATATGGCTACTATCCATGCGAGCCTTTCGCCGAAGGAGCGCAGCTCAAGCAATGCTACCACTGTTACCGTTATGGACACATCGCCCGTGTCTGCCGCTACGCACGTAGGTGCGGGCTCTGCTCTTCAACAAAGCATGACGACAAAGAATGCCTAGAAGCCGAAAACAAGAGCCGGTACTGCTATCCAGCATGCCGAGGACCACACGCTGCGTGGTCCAAGGAGTGTCCAGTCCGCCAGGAATAGGTCCAGATCGCCAAGACTGCTTATGTCACGAGACCGAAGAGATTCGCACTGCCCTCGCAGGAACCCCATAAGCTAATAGCCGAGGACTGGCAGACAGTACAGCCGCGGAAGCGTCGAGCAACCAGCTGCCGCACTAGAAGCACTGGCAGAGCCCGTAGCAGAACCCACGAAGAGACAGACGACATGGACATCGAATCACCGGAGTCAACACTGAACAGCATCCACGCTCGACCATAACAGCGCTAAGGATCCTACACTGGAACACGCAGAAGAGCAAGAAAGCACAGATCCCGGCAGTCGATGCTATCTCCGAAGAGTATAACGTCCTGGCTATCCAAGAGCCCTGGCGGAACCCACACATGCCGACCACCTACTGCCCGAGATCTTCTCCGTACTACCTACTTTACGCGATCGAGGGAGGTAGGGCATGCATCTACATCAACAAGAAGTACACCCCAGCGCAGTGGATATACGAGGCGCTGCCAGATAGGTGTCGTATCACAATCCAACTACCAGACGGTCCCATAACGGTTGTCTGCATATACTCGCCTCCCCCTGGGTCCACCAGCAAATCGGACCTGCCCGCTATCGAAGCCCTCTATACCGAACCCCAGCCAAGACGAACAGTCCTTGTGGGAGACTTCAATGTCCACCACCCCGTATGGGGAGGATACAACGTCCGACCCCATAAGGCAGCTGACAAGCTGCTCCAGCTAGCAGAATACTGGAGACTCCAGCTGATCACACCCCTTGGAACACCGATATGGACTCGAAGAGGGTGCACGGACTCCACGATCGACTTAGCGTGGGTCACGGACGATCTCCGAGCTGCCTACGACGGGTATGCCCCATTTGCTGGGTCCGATCACCTCCCCTAGGTGATACACGTGGCTGGACCCTATACAGACCGCTAAGATAGGCCACGACGCAGCTGGAAAACAGCTGACTATAACCAGGCGAAGGCAGAAGCAGCACACCTACCACAGCCAGGGCGACTCGAGACACCAGAAGAAATCGATAGCTACACTGAAACGTTAACTAAGGAGCTAACTCGGATAGCCGACTTAGTTGCCCCCCTCCGCTACTCTAAAGGGAGAGGCAAAGCCTGGTGGAACCGCGAGATAGAAGAAGCTATAAAGAAGGAGCGAAGAGCCCAGCGGATATAGCTTTCCGACAGGACAGATGTAGCTTAGCGAGCCCTCCGGTAGTCAACTCTCTTAAAGAAGAAAGCAATCCGAGAAGCCAAGATAGCGTCCTGGAGACATATGCTCCACGAGGCGTCTAGCCAGCCAGCTGGCGTCTGGAATATCGCGAGATGGGCAAGAACGGAAGGAGCAGCACCGCCGTTACCCCCGGCAGTCCCTACACTCTACACACCGCGTGGCGAAGCAACGACCCATAAGGAGAAAACAGAGGCCTTCCAAGAGAGGTTCTATCCCCTCCTTAAGGCTACATACACCGGCTTCCGAATAACGAACCGGCTCGCAGCGCCTCTCGATATGGACAGAAAGGTGACAGCAGAACAAGTCCAAGACGTCCTTACTAAGGCAGGCCAGTGGAAGGCACCTAGACCAGACCAGCTTCTAAACGGATTCCTTAAACGCTTAGGAAAGCCCTCTTCCAAGCCTTAGCCTCCCTAGCGGAAGCGTGCTGGCATATAGGATACTATCTAAGAGCGTTCCGGAAAGCAGTCACCGTTATCCTCCGGAAGCCAGGAAAGCAGCCAAACGAGTATCACCAAGCTGGCGGATGGAGACCTATTACGCTGCTTAACATTATAGGGAAAGCGATCGAGAGCCTACTAGCGCAACGGCTAGCTAGCTTTACTGAAGAGAACGGACTGCTCCCGGACGAACAGATGGGCAACCGGAAAGGCCGCTCCACGGAAACAGCCCTACAGTTGCTAACAGACCTAGTCCGCACAGCCTGGAAACATGGAGGCGTAGTAACCCTTTTATCGCTGGATATTTCGGGCGCTTTCGACTCTGTCGACTATAGAAGGCTCCTCGCTAACTTGCCAGCGCTAAGGATCCCTATATAGACTATCAGCTGGATCCGAAGCTTCCTATTTAACCGGTCTACTACGCTATTCTTCGATAGCCAGGAATCGGACGAGATCCTAGTCCCAGCAGGCATCCCGTAGGGCTCACCTTTATTACCTATCCTCTTCTGCCTCTATACAGCCGGTCTCTATAAGGCTCTCCGTGCTATACTAGGGATAGCTACTATAGCCTTCGCAGATAACACAAACCTCGTGGGCTTCGGTTTAAACCCCGAGCAGACCTGCAAGCGGCTGGAAGCCGCTTATAGGATCTATAAAGAATAGGCAGTCAGCTACGGTATAACCTTCGCAGTCCAGAAATATCACCTAGTCCACTTCTCTCGAAGACGGAAAGGTCCAGACACGAAGATAGCCTTAGAAGGTCACGAAATCGAACCAGAAGACTCCTGCCGCGTCCTTGGCATCCAGGTGGATAGACGTCTCCGCTGGGACGTCCATATCTAGTCGATATTAAAGAAGATGGCGATGTAAGTCTATGCTTTAGACCGGATAGCCGGCTCGATATAGGGCGCGTCTCTCCAGCGAGCCCGCCAAGTCTATACAGCCGTTATACGGTCTGCGATAGGCTATGGAGCTTCAGAGTGGCACCGCCAGATCTCGAAAAATAGAGCTAAGGCACTTAACGACGTCTAGATAGAGTGCCTCCGAAAGGTCACAGGAGCTTTCAAAGCCACGGCCACCGCAGTACTAGAAACGGAAGCTTACGTGTCCCCCCTAAACACGTGGCTTAATAGAAGGGTGGCGGCATCGGAAGAGAGGCTCTAATAGCCGCATATCGCATCACTTATCTAAGCGAGATACGATAGCGCAGCCAGATGGATCCTAATAAGACCGACTCGCTAGCGCAAACCGAAAGGCCCCGACGCTCCCGATTATAAAAGGTAGCTAAACAAATGGCTAGCTGGAGACTCAGTATATAAGGCTGAGGAGAGAGACTGGCTTTAAAGATGGCAACAAGCGTAGCAAAATCGAACAGCGCGAACCCCGGCAGCAACTAAGATACCGCTAGATAAGCACGTCTTTAAGCTTTATAAGGGACTCCATAAGGCCGAGAGCTCTATCCTTATCTAAGCGAGGGCTAGTAAGATTAGGCTGCGAGACTTCCTTTTTAAGCGTAGGGTCCCAGGCTTCGACAGCCCCTAGTGCGCCTGCGGTCAAGGCAGGGAGACGGTCTGGTATATCCTCGTTTTCTGCCCACGGGAAAGAGAAAGACGAGAGCATCTCGTCTAAGCTCTAGGAGGACCGATAAACACAGACAGGATACTCGACACCCTAAGAAAAGCAGGAATTATCGTAAGATGGCTGCTCCGCTCTGGAAGGCTGGACATGTTCCAGCTAGCGAATCAACTTATTAGCTAGGAAGCGGGCGCGCTGAGCCCGATCTCGGTATGGCAGGTCAAAGAGTAGATAGAAGCGGTACGACGCAGCGGAACCTAGGTTTTTCACCCGGCCGGACGTTAGCCCGGAACGGTTTTCCTAGGCTAAGATGCGCAGGGGGTCCTCATGGCCTAAATAGGTCGCTAGGTGTAAGAATAATAATAATAATAAATAATACCCCACAACATAGGGTTGCCACAGAGGATGCGTAGACATCCATTAACGAGCTGGCGCTGTCGCGGCGGCTGGTCCACCGTGGCGTCGCTACAAAGTTTGTATTCGAGCTGCGCGAGGACGAGGGCTACCTGGCGACGGCCATCGACTACTCGGAGCATGGCTTCAAGCACAACTTTATGCTGCGCGTCTTCCCGGACCGCGTAAAACCCGTCTTGGCCTGGCTGCTCCCCAAGAGCTGGGGCATGAACCGGGCGCTACGCCGGGCCAAGCGCATGGTCATCCCCATAATGCGTGCGCGTGCGGCCGCCGCCCTGGGCACCAAGCTGCCCGACGACCTCCTGCAGAACCTCATCGACGGCGGCCGCGAGCTTGGCGACGACGAGGCCACGACCATAAACGGCCCGGCGAGGCCAACGGGCACCGGAAGCCGTCGTCCTTTTTCGTTACCTCCCCCGGATTGGGGGTCCCACATCTTTGCACTGCCGGCCTCCGTTCTCTCTGGGGAGTCTAACTCCGTCTTTTTTCAGGGTTTACTACGACTAGCGAAAAAACCAAAAATCCATTTCGGACAGGGCAGGACTGTCTACCCGGGCTGTTTCTTCGCCAACCATTCGGTGAAGCTGATCACTGCCAAAATTCTGCTGCGCTATCACCTTCGCTTCCCCGGCGGTTCCACCGAGCGTCCCTCTGACCAAAACATGTACGACCTGCTGATCCCGGACCTCAGCATCTGCATTGAGTTCAATCTCCGGAAGGACGCATCGCAGTATGTCTTCTAGAGGCTCAATGGAAGTAAACGACTTCTCACAGATGCTGTAGTGGTATTTTCAAGGGTAGCCCATCATGTATGAAATACCACAAAGTCTCATGAGATACCTCAAGATGCGTCTGACTAACCGTTGACTACACACACGAGGTTTTAACCTTGTTCCTTTGGAAATTCAGCGCGTTCCGCCACAAAAATGGGCCATTGATATGGCGAATAACGACAGGAAGTGGTTAGGTGCAGCCAGTGAGGCCTGCTCAGCTGAATCGCGGGATACAACGAACAGGTCACACGGCAAGCTTTCCCGTCGCACACCACATAGAGGAGATTATTTTTGAGATGCATATTACTTAAATTCTTTTCCAACTACCACTATCTCCAATTCCCTTTTAGTTGCTTTCTGCTCGATTGATTCTGAAAGCGCATGTTGGGACTAATGTACGCGAGGTTGCTTGGTCTTGTTTTCCCTTCTGTTAATACCATAGGCCTTTGGTGGTGGTGTTGACGAAAGAATTCAGGCAAAAGAAATTCGCGAACTCTTTTACGGAGCTCGGGACGCCCAGACTCTAGCTTTAGTCAAATTATGGCTTTGAATTCGATGGCGACTACGCGATCCCGAGGGTATTTAGGAGAGTGGATTGCTACCGTGGAGCTTTTGCCGGTCCATGCCGCCTTCCGGTATCCGGGATCCTCGTATTTCTCGAATCGCCGTGAAGCATGGCCACGTTTCCAGCTATAATTCGAGCAAATATCATTTCGGAGAGAAGCGGGTTTAAACAGAATTCCTCAAAAGTGGTATCGATCTGGCCAAGCCCCGTGAGCTAGCAGAAGCCACCTTTTATTAACGAATCTCGAGGTCGAAAGTACAGTATTGGCGAGAACCCACCTTGGTGATAATTAAGTTGAAAGCCGTTTATGCGCTCCGTATACATATTCATACGATCGGTGATATAAGACGCAGACGAAACGCAAGAAGCATGGGGAACTGCTGAAAATTGTGATAAGATTGCAGCTGGGCGGCATCTTTTGGTCCCGTAAAACCAGGCTCCCGCATAGCGTCCATCACAAGTCCATTCCGGAAAAAAGGGTCCAGCAAAGACCAGAAGGGGCGATGATACAAAGCCTAATGGTTCAATAATAGAAGGGTAAACGGGAAGGCCTCGGAGCACGTACAAGTGGATGGGGCTGGCCTCTAAGCGCTTCACTTTTGACCGGTTCGATATCGAGGTACTTGGTCACTTTGATGTGTCGGTGGAACTCTTGTTTTCCCGTCTCGATGTTCTCTAAAACCTCCATAGCGCGGTGACCAGCAGGTTTTGAGAAGGCAGGGTGTAAGTTGACGATGACGATCCTTGACAGGGTACTCATCAGTGACGGCCATTTTCCCGAGTATTCGGACTATTACCTGCCATGGGGCGCGAGAAATTTTGGAAGAGCAGTCGCCAGGGGCTCGAGGTTCGGCAATTCCTTCAGCGTCATGCTGCAGGTGATCAAGTCGAATCTGCGATGGGTCAGTATCACCTGCCAATAACCAATGTGGGCACGCCGTGGAGCTTACTTGGGGTGGCGCTGACCAAAGCTGTCGAGGCTGGCGGAATCGAGCAGGTTGACAACGTCGAAGACTATGTGTCGCAATATGAGACTATTCACGTGGCTTAGGCTCTCCTACCAGGTCACGTGGCTCCTCTTCACATGCCAGGATTCACATGGTGACAGGGGTCCTGAGCTACTATATGTACTACTGCACCTACAGACAGATTTCCTTTGTTTCCTTCTAATGGATAACTTGAACCTCGCTTTCCACGATCTCTGCAGTGCGACAGTTATGAGCCCGGCCTTCACTTGCAATTCTCAGAGCAAGTAACACGCTACGCAAGATACTCAGAGTCGTGGGATAACCTCAATTCCCCATTTCCATCCATCCTTCTCTTCCCCTCGCTCCTAAGACCAGCCTCAGAGCGACTATCCAGCACGATGTCCGATAACAAGATCACTAAGTTCGCCCTTAACACCAAGTACGACTGGCCTGAATAGTTTGAGACGCTTCAGAGCGCAGCTAAAGAGCGACGCATCTAGGAACACATCGACCTAGACGCTGCTAACAACTTCGTCCTTATCGATCCTCCAAAGGAGCCATCCTACCAGGCCCCTCAAGGTGCTAAGGAGAACGACTCTACTGCACTGCTCGAAGCAGATAAGCAGTACAACCGCGATATGAAGTCCTATTCGATTAAGGTGCACCACTGGCAAGCGAAAAATGGCCATTACCTCGCCCTTCTCAATTAGGTGGAGACGACGGTCAGAAAGGAGTACCTCATGGCAGCCAGGAGCCGAATCAACTCAGCAGACGCAGACGTTTCACATGCGAAGACGGTCGCCACGGTGTTCACGACGATGACCGCGACATCCGAAGGAGCAACGCCAGTCAGACCAGCTGAGGGGGTGGACAAACCCCCTAAGAAAACCAACACGCTCCAGGCCTTACTTCGAGAGCTACGGGACCAGTATCAGCCATCAGCCACCTCGGTCATCTCTCAGGTCCAGGATCGCTACCAGCGCGTGCTAGCGAGCGCCTCCAACGGTGGAGTTTCTCTTAAAGGATGGCACTCTAAGTTCACTACTGCTTATTCGCTCGCAGTGGCATATAAGATTCCCGAAGTGCAGGGGACTCTTGCCGTTAAAGCGTACCTTAAAGCAGTCCAAGAGCGAATAGCGCCACAGTGGGCTCAGAATCGCCTAGACGATATCTTGACCGCCAAAATGATAAGGGGTGTTCCCCTCACGCTAACGCAGCTTAGCTCAATCTTTTTAGAGCAGCTGACTATATCCGGCATGCGACATAACAAGAAGTTAAACTCTTTCGCAGCCATCGGCCAGTAAGGAGACGCCCAAGCTTAAGCCTATTAGGCCACCCAGAACGCGAAAGGCAAAAAGAAGAGTGTTGGAAAGCAATGCCCATGCTTTATGCCCACGCGATCACATGTTTAGGAGCCTATAGACTGTCGTCAGCTACAGTTCGCTCTTAGAGGATCAGCAGACCCCCTGCCGAACGGCAAGCCGTTCAATAGCATGTCCGCTACGAAGGTTGAGGACATCAAGAAACGACTCGAGGATAGTCAGTGGGCCTTATTACGCAAGCTCCTCGAGGAAAAGGGATGGTACAGCGACGCCTCTCATGGGGCGTTCAACGCCGTCGTAATCAGCTCCACGCTATTCCCGACCCCAGCTAACATTAACCTAGCAGTCGCGTCTTAAGCCGGTCTACACAACCTCTCGCAGTCGACTGTTGTCGACAGCTGCGGCTTATCGCACATCGTCAACTCTGTTGAGCTGCTTAAGGCAGGATCATTCACACCGGCAGATATCGGAAGTGTTGTCGAGGCAGGCACTGCGGCCTTTCCTATCAAGGGATATAGGAGAAGGGTCCTGAAGGGCGCTTTGAACATCAAGGGGCGTGGCAAGGTCGATCTCGTGCTACATAACGTCATTGTGGTTGAGGGATTCCACATTAACATCATCTCTGAGGCTCTTCTTCTGAAGGCTGACATCTGGTATCATAGTAGAGACTATGCTCTGCGACACGGGCCTGGAGAAGGCTCTGTGGTGCGATAGTTATAGAGAGTGGGTAATCTTACGTTCTTTAAATACAAGCCTCTTTACACCTACTCTTCTTTCGCCTCTCAGATCACCTGGACACCAGCTAGAACAGTTCGTGCGTTTCCAGTTATCCGCCGAGCACCTACTAGGGAAAGACAAAAGACCAGACCTAAGGTCAGGATGGATTCCGAGGCCCTCTAGCACGCTAGGGCTGGACACCTAGGCAGAGAGGCACTCAGGAAACTTACCGAGAGCGGCTAGAACGTCGGCTTCGTTGGCGAGCCGCTCGAGGAGTGCGAAACTTACAGACTTTCGGATGCCAGACGCGTTATTAGCCGAGTTCCAACGGAACGGGCCCCAAGGCCGTTCTTCAGGGTGCTCTAGGACCTCTTTAAGTATCCTAGAGGCTACGATGGATCTCGCTGGCTACTGGTACTGAAGGACGACTACAGTGGCAAGCTGTGGTCGTTTGCAACGCTCACCAAGTCACACACGCAGCTATTTCGGATACTGTATAGCTTTTAAAGGCATGTCCTTAGGCGCTATAACCTCCACGTGGCTATTCTTAAGCACGATGGCGAGAAAGGTGTGATAGCAATCCAAGGCATGACTGAGTACGAGCAATGGGCTAGAGATAAGGGGATTGACCTGGAGATCTCCCCTCTACACACACATAAGCCGAATGGGGGCTCAGAAAGGGCAGGCCAGGAGGTCGTTAACCGCGCACTCAAGCTGAGGGAGCATGCCAAGCTTCCCGAGACTCTCTGGCCGGAAGCAACAGCTGTAGCAACGAAGCTCATCAACATGAGCCCGTCCCCAGCGTAGCGTTTCCGCAGCCCAGATGAGGTGCTAGACCACTGGTTTATTCAGAATGAGGAGCGATACAGCCCAACTCAGGTGCGAGACATCCATGCAGACCTACGACCAGACTGGTCGGGGATCTACGTCTTCGGGTGTAAAGCATACGCACTACACTAGAGGAGAGCAGCTGGGCTAGACCGCCGAGCGTTTAAAGTTCAACTAAGGGCTCAGATCGGATATCTAGTAGGCTATGCTGCTAAAAACATCTACCGAATCTGGCTACCAAAGCATAGCAGAGTGATTCAGACGCGAGATGTCACATTCGACGAAACGCAGTTCTATTCCGGTAAGGAGACGCAACGTCTCGAACCGGAAGCGATAGAATATCTGGACGTCGATCCCTTAAGCATCCCACTAGCCGAGACAGGCTTCACATCGGAGTCGATGAAGCTATAGGAAGAGCTTAAGGAGCTAGACGAATCTGTCAGTCTTGCAGACCGTCTTGAAGGCACACGAGAAGCTCAACTCAAAGCCTCGGGGGTGGCAGACACACCTGAGGGACCCGTCGACAAGAACTCGGGGGTGGAATGCATACCTAAAGACAGCTTAGGAGTTCATAGACCTAAGTTATCTAATGCGTATGTAGGACTTCTCTCGCCGAGTCACTTATCAGAGGACCGAGATGGAGAGGATACACACTAATATCCGGCACAAGATGCTGAAGAGCTATCGCTCACAGCCGAAGATGCTGAGGAAAGGAGTCAAGCTCTATAGATGGCCTAGGAGCAGACTCCATCCGCGGATTAAGAGATTCGCGAGGAGATCATAGTCCGACCTCTTAATAAAGATGCGGTAACCACCTTTAAGAACCGACCCAGTATTAGAGGAGGAAGAACTCGTGCTCCTAGATCAGCCTAACCGGCTAGGAGGAGTGCTAGAGTTAGGGAGAAAGAGGAGAACCAGCAGTCATTCCTTTCGCTACTATTTAGGCTTAAGGAGACGCAGTTGCAAGAGACTGATCATCTTAAAGCACTCCTAAGCACCTTTCTCGCTATTACAGAGATATCCGAGCACGACGACAATCTCCTCAGGACCGTTTATACACGAGTCTTTATATTAACTAGGTTAAAACATGCACTCGAGCAGCCTGCTAAACCGAGCGTACAACAGTTCGCTCCTCCACCGAAGCACTGGCGTGAATTAGCTACTCATCCCAGAGGAGAACAGTTTAAGTAAGCTACCAAGCTTGAGATTGACAAAGCAGAGGCAATGAGAGCCTAGGAGGAGATCCCTAATCGGCCTTCACTCTTCAAGCTGCCTCTCAAATGGGTTTTCACTGATAAATTCGATAAGAACAACTGCCACCTACGCTGCAAAGCTAGGATCTGCGTACGAGGAGACAAGCAAATCATCTCTTCTCTAGCTAGCATATACGCTGCCACGCTAGCCTCCAGGTCCTTTCGTATTATCATAGCGCTAGTGTGCTATTTCGACTGGGAAGTAAGACAATTCGATATTGTCAACGCCTTCTTGAACGCCCTTTTCGCAGAAGGCTCACTGCCTATTTATGTGGAGTATCCTCCAGGCTACCAGAAGCCAGGGTATTGCCTCAAGCTTAACAAGGCACTCTACAGGCTTAAAGAGTCACCTCAACTGTGGTTCCGAGACTTCTCCAGCTCACTTCGCCGTCTAGGGCTTATCAGCATACCCGAGGAACCCTGCTTGTTCTATAACGAGAAACGCACCATCTTCGTTATCTTCTATATAGACGATTTCCTTGTCTGCTATAGCCCACAGGCTACAGCAGAGGCAACTGCTCTAATGGACGCGCTTAGGAGCATCTATGAGCTGAAAGATCAAGGACCTGTTAACTATTATCTAGGTGTTAGAGTCGTCTGTAAGCGAGAAGAGTCACTTCTGTGGCTGTCGCACGACGCTTACCTCGAGAAGGTGGCTAAACGTTTCGGCCTCACTAACGGAAAAGCTCCAGCTACACCACTTCCTTCAGCTAACTTAGCACCGTACCAGGGCACGTCACCGCCTCACAGGGTTAAGGCCTATCAAGAGCGTATTGGGAGCATCCTATATAGCGCGATAATGGTCAGGCCTAATCTGTCGTTCGCCTGCTCACAGCTATCACGTTTCCTCACGAATCCGAGCCAAGAGCACCTTAAGGCAGCTGATTATTGCATCCGCTATACGTATAGCACCCGGCACGTCTCAGTCCGCTATGGAACGAGCAAGGCGCCGCATCCAGTTCCCTAGGCGCTTGCAATCTCGACCGACGCTTCTTTCGCAGACGATCCAGAGTCCAGAAAGTCCTCTCAGGGCTATCTTATCCAGTTATTCGGCGGTCCGGTGGTCTGGAAAGCGAATCGACAGTCCACAGTCACTACCTCAACCACCGAGGCGGAGCTCCTAGCGCTTAGCGAAACGGCGAAGGAGACCATGGCACTTCAGAGGCTATTCCGGGATATTCAACTCGTTCTCGACGCTCCGTTCAGCATCTCCTGTGATAATCAGCAGACCATACGCCTAGTTATCGGCAACAACGACAGGGTATCTACCAAGCTACGCCATATGGATATTCATAACTTGTGGCTCCGCTAGGAGTACGCAAAGGGCGCTTTTCAACTCACATACCTTGCCATAAAGGACATGCCAGCCGACGGACTAACGAAGAACCTCTCACGAGCGAAATTCGAACACTTTAAGAGTCTCCTGAATCTCCAGGACATCCGACAGGCGATTGACCTAATATGAGAAATAGGATCACGGAGGAGCTAGCACGCGAAGCCAGCAACGCCATTACTGTCGCTGCTGAGGGGGTGTGTCGCAATATGAGGCTATTCACGTGGCTTAGGCTCTCCTACCAGGTCACGTGGCTCCTCTTCACATGCCAGGATTCACATGGTGACAGGGGTCCTGAGCTACTATATGTACTACTGCACCTACAGACAGATTTCCTTTGTTTCCTTCTAATGGATAACTTGAACCTCGCTTTCCACGATCTCTGCAGTGCGACACTATGTCCATTCGGTCTTTGCTTGACCTCAACTCGGCCCTTTCGAGCATTCTCTTGGAGCCATCCACGGCCGTGACGTGAGCGCCAGAGGCGGCCAAAACGGCAGCAATCACGCCGCTGCCCGTCCCTAGGTCAAGCGCTCGCTCTCCGCTTTGAGGGTTACCGAGCTCGCGAATGGCTGGGAGCAGGCATTCGTGGTACATGTCGTTGCCATTGCCAAGCGTCTGGTCCCAATAGCTGGCGATGTTGTCCCATGCTTCGAGGTTGTTCACCTCTTGCTGGTTAAAGGCCATGCCAGCGAGATTCTGTCTGTTGTCGCCCATCCCACATGTGACCTCCAATGACTATGACGAAGAGAGTTGCCTACGAGTTACGTGGCTATGGAAGAGTTTTGGCTGAAGTACTCGCTTCTGCCCCGCTTTCCATCGTAGGAAGCCTTACTGTATCTCTAGTCTTGATGTGGCAGGGATTGTCGATTACCCCGCTTTCCAATGCAGCTTATCACATGGTGTAGCATGGTGATATGATGGGGTGGCACTGTTTTAACAGATTTCTCTGTACCTTTCAAATTTACTCCTCTTCTATGCTAACCAATTGCTCGGTAGAGGCGTAGATGTTAAAAGATAAAGGTACTTTATTGCCTACGTGCTTTAACCCGCGTGTCCAAAGTACCAAGAGCCTTATCGGAGAGCCTACACTATACTAAATATGGTATAGATCCTTGGCGTCAAGTCCCTCATGACTTCTCTGGATACTGAGATATTTGTTGAAGATATTGTCATCCCACTGTACCTCCGTCTGGTAAGTTGTGTTATCGTGCACATCGACGCATACGTAGGCCATAATGGAACGGGGGTTCCAAGAGGATGAAGGCGCCATGATGAAGGGATTCCATCAACGCCAAGAAACTCCACGATATGTATGTATGTATGTGTGTTTTATTCGTCTTGAGGCTGCCACCGAAGGCGGTGGCCACTACGTCCATTAGGGGACATTAGACGTGAGAAACTCCACGGTAGGCACACAACACTAGACGTAGTCTGTCTTCCAGTACATCATCTACCTCCTCCACTGGCTAGAGCATGCTGCTTGGTATATAATCAGTCACTCATCTCTTTTCGTCACTTCCGACGTGGAATAGGGAGGCAGCCTCCTGCAAATGAGAAGCCCATGTCTTGAATGATCTCTTGGTTCCGCCAAAATGCCACGGTAGATAGGCTGCGTGAAGGGGTTTTTCCCGTTCTTCTCCTTGGCCCCACTTCCCCTTGTTCCCGTATCACACGGCTAATTCATAGACCCACCACACCGGTTGTGTTTGACCCCGCTTCCGCTCGTGCCGCCTTATTTGTAATATGCCTCAGCATAAAATACGAATCCGTCTGGTGCCTTTGGCACAATTTCGGACGAAAGTACCGTGCCAACTCGATTCTCCCGCTTGCCTTTCAGCGGCCTAGCATCTGCGACAAGCTCCATGTCCGCAGCAACAACCAGCCCGTCCCACATATGGGAGCGATTCCATCAACAAGGTCTCAGTCACACCCGTCGAAACGAACTGGAGGAAGCGCTGCTAGCTCACCGTTGCGCCCTGACGACATGTGACGGCGACCCGGATCTTATACGTGCGACACAAAATCGCTACGTGTCCCTTGCTGAGCTTGGCTATGTGTACAGAATGCTCGGTCGCTTTTTGAAAGCCTGCGACTGCCTCGAGAACGCTGTCCAGAACATGCCACACAATGGTGCCCGCTTAAAAGCCCTTGGAGAACTTGCGGTCGTGTATCGGCATCTCGACAAGCTGGGTGACGCCAAAAAGGCTTGCGAAGAACAATACAAATCCGCCAAAGCAATGGGGTTGGAGCAAGAGATGGAGCGTGCAATTGGCAACCTGGGCATGGTAAACTACCAACTGTTTCTCCTCAATCAAGACCAGGAGTACTTGGCTCTGGCCATACGGCAGCTGGAAGAACGTGTCAGCATATGCCAGCGGCTGAGGAAATCAACCGAGGATCCAGAGGATCCCCAGGTCCGAGCCGCCAAGATCCAGACCGCCACAGCACGTGAGGCTATTGCTTTTGCGCGCCTCTCCTTGTGCTACACGTCTCAAGGAGAGATTTTAAAGGCGATTAGTGCTGCCTTGGAATGCCAAGTGCTCTCGGTCCAGTCGGGCGACCCAAGCAAAATAGCCTTCTCAAGGTTGTTCTACGGCCGAGCTCTACTCTTGAATGGACAGAGAGAAGAGGCGCTTGCCCAGTTCAACCCTCCGGATGGCAACACGCCAATCTCAGCATTGGCGAAGGAACCTTGCGAAGAATACCGTGGCTATATTCGCGAGATGATTGACGCCGGGGCAGACTTGACTTTACGCGACAAATCCGGCTACTCGGCACTGGACTACGCAGTCTACAACGGCGATGAGCTCACGCAGGATCTTTTGGTCCAGGCACTTCGTTTAAAGATCAGTCATGCAGAAGTCGAGAGCCATCGATGGGAATCAAGCCTCAGGAAAGGATACCGCGAGCTGCTTCAAGATATTCTGCGGCCGGTACTGCTGGATAGCGATAAGAAAACGAGCACCAAGCGATTGCGGCAGGCGTACGCGAAAACCCTAGCCATAGACGAAGAAAAGGCCCGCCAATTCGACAGGTTCAAATACGTGCGCTTAGCTGACTTTACCCGCAACGGCAGGCTGCCCAAATCAACCGACAGCCTCACACAGAGCATCATGAGCGACGCCGACGAAGACGTCTTCGTGATTTTCATCTCCTACACATGGCACAAAAAGCAGGGCGGCGACAACTTGACACCGGACGACGCGCAAACACCAAGTATCACCGGATGGTCAATGCCATTGAAAGCTTCCTCCAAGCACATACCGACGTGGACCCAAAGCGGGTGGGTTTATGGCTTGTACGCATCTGAGGTTTCCCACCATCTCCACCACGGCACTGACAAAGCACTCACAGGACTGGGCTTGCATCGACCAGCTGGACGCCGAGATCCAGGCGCGCGGTGTCGCGTCGCTGCCCATGTTGATTGCCCAGTGCAGTGCCATGGTCAGCATCATCGACGAGACATACTATGAGCGTGCGTGGTGCTGCGTCGAGGTCATGACGATTCGCGCACTGCAGAGGTCATACGGTGCCCATTGGTGGCATGAGTACGCGTACGACCAAGGGCGGGGAAAGTGGTTTCTGCAGAAGGGCCGAGTGGACAGAACGCTCAGCGCCGCCTCGGCCAATGTCACTATGGAGAGCGACCGTCCGAAGATCATGTTCCTCGAGCGGCAGACGATACTACTAGAATACGCTGTCAAAGTGGAAAGACCTTGAAGTGATGCCGTGCTTATTTGGGCTTGGGTACAGTCAATATGCAGTCACAGAGTCGCCCGGGTTAATTTGACCAATATACTGAGGGGAGAAGAAGGAGAAGAAGTATATGCACGAGCCTCCTCGCCGCTTGATATATCCGCACTCTCCCAACACGTGGCCATAAAATTAGTATTGCGATAGCAATCAGCCGTCACCTTACGAAGGCAGGATAAAAAATAAGCTTCTCCCAAGTTGACAGGGGGATGCACGCGTTGTACCCAAGGGGCAGTTGTTTAATACATCACAATTAAACATAAGGCATGCTGTTTTGCATCCCGTCTACCGCTGCTACAGAAAGGAAGACGACATCGGAGCCTTGGATGATGTTAGAAGGATTCTCTCGAGAGCATTTAATCAGCTCCAGTGGCCTGTTAGATTATGTTACAGACCCAGTCGCCTAGAGCGATTTCGGGCTCATCCTGACATTCATGTGTTCATCCATCTCCAGCCTGTTCCAGTCGGGCCTTTATTAGTCGCATAATGGGACGTACGAATGTTTCCCACTCAATACGGCCCGAACCCCTATCCATTAAGCCGTGTATATTCTATCGATCGCCACTACGACCTTAAGCGAGCCTTATGTACTGAGAACACCGCCAGCGATGACATTAGGCCTGCTATGTTACAGTCTCTACTATTTATTAGTGAGCACGTTGACAAATGAATATTGAACGAAGCGGCGATGGGTCTAAAGTGCTGATTGAGGGCATCGCATTGTCTTCGGGCACCCTGAAACACGCGAATGACGAAACAATTCTAATATCGCCTTCTTTCATGGCGCTCTTCCCCCGTGTTAGCCTCATCACCATGTCCACTCCACGATCCATAAATCACTTCGTCAGAATATCCATGTGCCTATGGCCCTGCTGATTGACAGCGTTGCTGTCCTCGTGACCTCTCTGCCCATGACTTTTGCCGAGCCGCACACCATTGGCGGCCTTCCGCTCTGACTCGTACTCATCGAGGAGGCGGACATCAGCAGATTGTGCCAAATCCACCAGGCTAGAGATGATCGCCTCTCCGGCTGCTTAGATATACCAGCCACGCCGACGCAGAAACGACGGGCTTTCATGTGCAACCACTTGACCTACATAGGATGTTGGAACAGTTCTACTGGTCTGTACTTTGGGTCATTCGGCATGGAAGCAGCGCTCACCTTTGCGCCCCCACAATATAAAACTTTTCAGCGAATATCACCGGTACATACGACCATAGCTTCCAGAAAACTCGGGATCCCGTCCGCTCTCCCATAGATAAGCTGGAAAGCGCCGAATTAGTACTAGGGTCGGTGACGACCTGGGAATCCTCGGTGTTGTATGTATTTTGTGCCTCTTATTTTTTGCCCCCCGTCGCGGTCATCACGGTATCAAGAAACTGAAGTTTAGGAGGATGGGCCACCTGCACATGGAGAGTACAAGCATAATCCGGAGGGGAGATGCGTCGGTCGGTTTCAATGGTGACAGCGTATGGCCAATCAATCGTTGCATCGTCTGGGTCAGTCGGGATGTCCGAGATGGATAAAATTGAAGGAGGCGAAAGAGGGGGAGGACGAGATGAGAAGATGGTGATGATGTGGCATCGAGATTGAGTCGATGTATATGGCGTCGATGGCAATGGCGTCTCTTGAATTAGCGTCCATAGAAACCGAGTAAATTGAATTGATGGACGGGTGTGGAGTTGGGTAAAAGAGATACGTACTTACCTTTTAAAACTTGCATCGTGAGAGTTGGCGGGCTGAAGTTGCGTACCCTTGCTAAATCTGATGGAGAAATCCAGGCTGACGCGAATATCTCTATGAAGAGTAAAGAAATACGGTCGCAATTGAAACCGGGCGGACGGCTATGTTGTTGCCATCGTGGGTTTCCTTGTTGGTCACGTCCAGACCCAGGGATAGTAAAGCCATCGTAGCGGGCGACGATACACGCATGCGTGGCCAAGCATGCGGGGGGACGGGGACCCACGGCCGGCGAGTGCATGAATTGCGAACGCGATGGAGTAGGAGATGCCATACTGGCAATGGATGCGATGCGTTGGGAAACCACGAAAACGATGCCGATTGCAGATGCCATGGTGGTGATGGAGATGAAGTTGGGACGGCAAATGGTCAGCCATTTCTAAGCGGGTAGACCGACCAGTTTTCTGCTCTTTTCCCTTTTCCTTAACGTGGATGTCATAAGCTAGGGTACCCCTTCGCGAGCCAGGTGCTTCGCGAGACACCGGTTTCAGAGACGTCTTAAGATGCCCCCTTCTAACAGAAAGACGAATATCTTAATAACCACATAAGCTAGGATCTTCGTTTTTGTTTTCAAAAGACGATAATACACTCCTCTACACTGCTATCGCTTTCTTCTTCTAAATCTGACTGATCTACCCATCCTTCTCCGTCCGAATCTAATTCTGGCTTATTAGGTAAGATCCCCATCTCCCTTTTGACTCTTTTGACGTCCTAAATAGTAACGAACTGCTCTTGCGCTGTCGTATACACTTTACGCCGTTTCTAAGGCTTTTAGCGTTCTAAAGCAGCTGCTAGCTGGTCTCTCTTATACGTGAGGCTCGAGATCTGGCCTGCTGCTTCGTTAAGGGTCTTGCTAAGCTTGCGAACGAATAACCGGAACGTTAGCAGACTGTACGCTGGCTCCAGCGTACGCATATCTTAAGCGACGTCGTTAACTTGCTGTGAACTCTTCGGTGTGGCGAACACTATAGCAGACATTGAGACCGGGCCAGGGCTCTTACGTAAGCCTTGATCAAGGGTTTACACAAGTATAAGTTAGGCCTCGGAAGCCCAGTTCATAGTTTAGAAGACAGCGCGCTTTTTCCCTCCTTTTAATACACTGCTACTCTTACTACGGCACTTCACGCTCATTTTTCGTGACTATTTTGAGCTTCTTTTACTTCCCTACGTTAAGGATCATCTTGATCAACGATATCCTCACCTGATTGTCCCTTGGGATCGACCTTACGACCGTGTCTTTCCACCAAACTCCCTACAGTTTAGGGTTTCTTAGTTCCATAGCTCCCCCCTACAGGCTCGAACTGTGAACCTCTTGATTAACAGTTAGAACTAACTAGGATAGATGGCGACAACTAACTGAACAGAATGAACGTGGAGAATTGAGGAGAATATAAGGCAAGAGCTGGAAGTCGGGAATGATGAGTACCCCCAGTATAGATGAAAATATTGTTACCCCTCCCCACGAAAAGAAACACTGCAAGGCGGTGGAGATTATTGATCAAATAACGCAGAACACGATAAATAAGAAAGCCGAAAGATACCGGGCTAATGTCGGTGTCCGAAGAAATACCTCGGTATAGAAATAACGGGAACTTACGCTGACTGTGGCTAACCTAGCTAACGAACTAACCTGCCTAATGTGGCAACTTATAGAGAGGCTAATAAGAGTTGCCGTGTTACTCTTAACATTCTTAATTAGGACCAGCTCCTATGCCCTTAAGACGCTGTAATAGATAATACAAATAAGACTAATGATTTTAATAGAGATATGTGAAGTTATCGGTGAGCGAACGGATTAAGGGATTCTAGTGTGCGAATGCCGACATCTAAGGCCAGCCAGGAAGCAAGTCATATACCGGTTCTCAAGGAACCGATTAACTATCCCAAGACGACTATATAAGAATCCTCCTAGACAACGGAAAAACAACATGAGCACTAGATCTAACAGATAAGCCGCGGATTAAGAGACTTTACGTATAATAGAGTTTGTGGAGCCTTCCTTTACGATAACCATATATAAGCAATTAACTGCCCCTTTAGTCTAAACGCCCAGCCCCTCCCCGAACTTAACGATGTCTGCCACTTCCACTCCTAAGAGTGAGAGTCCTTAGGGTATCCCTAATTAAGGGAATCCACCTTTACGACTCTCGGACCTGAGACTCTTACCCGACCTAGGGCATTACCCGTACCTGAGGTTTAACAGCAACAACATCACGGCCTTCCTAGAAGATTAGGAGAGACACGCCTAGCGGTTCCGTTTCTCCGAAACCGACAAGATTATAGAGCTGATAGCCTACTGTATCGGTTAAGGAACACTCTCCTAGATCCATCTAGTAATTAAGGAGTATACTACCTGGCCGGATTTTAAGCAGCGCCTCCTTTCTGACTTCAAGATAGGGGACCTCTTACACCAGCTTCCCTTAAGCGCGAAGTTGTTGGAACTCGAATCTGGACTTAAGCTATCAGACTATTAAAAGATATACAACTACCTTGTCGAGTATAAGCAAGTCGCCAATACTTTAAAGGCTGTATCCGCAGTATAAGGAGGTGTCACTAAACTAACGCGAGAGGGTTTGATTAAGCGTTTGCACCCGGATATCTAGCACATGCTATTTAAGAAGAACTGGCTTGCAGAATATAAAGACACCTTTAAGGACATCTCGGACTGGTTAATCGAGGAGCGCATATTTAACAACACCCTTAATACTGATACCGCTAAAATACGTGCTGCGAAGATGATGCTAGACAGGAAGAACCTCGTGTAAAGAGAGAGAACTAAAAGAATGACTAAAGACGACACGCGCGTGGATACCAGGATGATCGATAATACAATCGACAAGATAACTAAGAAGTTCGAAAGTCTCGGGGTTAACCGGATTCAAGCTTTAATCGACGAAAGACTGAAGCAGTTATAGCCGCCTCACTTGCAAGACAACTCACAGACCTATCCCCATGTTAGCAACATTCAGGTAAGAGAGATAACAGCAGGCGTCGTCGATCGAGACTCCTTTCGACACGGGGCACCTGGATCAGGGTTTTCCTCCTATAGGAGAGGTGGCCGAGGCAGTAGAGGCTCTTACGACCGTATCCTCCCGGATAACAGCGTCTAGTTACATAACACGTACGGACCTGGAGACTGCTATGCTTGCAGTGAGCCTAGCTACAGGAGCAATCGATGCCCTATGTTAGCATACTGCACCAAGCAAGGCTTCCTACACTAGGATGCTGATACCTAGAGATACCGAGCGGGCAGACGAGGAGAAGGCCACTGGCTAAACGAGCCGATCTTAGGAGACTACCTCTGCTGAAAAAAACTGGCCATTTGGATATGCCTAATAGATATCTTCTTCAATAGACTGGGAACATATTAGCAGTAAGCGCACGCTAGGAACGAACTATTTAAGCAAGACCTGATCACTTAAGAGAACATGAACGAATTCGCAGCCTATTATAGAAAGAGGCAAATCGTTGATTAAGGATAAGCATAACCAGCTATAATAACTGTCAACTCAGTCGAGACCTGCGAAACGACTTGTTAACCAAATATTGACTTCGAATTCATATACATCGGGCACGACTTGGATAATCGAGAGATCCTGCGTGTTGTGGAAAGGTAAGCCGTGCCACCACGAATTGCCTCGATTAAGGAAGTTTCAGACGAAGAAACAGTAGCTGTTATAATGAACGCGGGAGAAAAGAGAGTAAGACTGGAAGATGGCAGGTACGCCCTAAAGGATGCCACTCAGCTAACGAACAGCCGGGTAAAAGGAGACAACGACGCAACTACCTCGCGACTAAAGGAAAAGCTTAATTAAAATGATATCGACAAATAGACCAAGCGAATCCTCTAGGAATTTGGCGATAAGAAGTTCATAGTCACTTAGTCAGACCTAATTACGGAAGTCCCCAATTTTAGCTAAGGACTGCTGAAGGTGGCGACAGACGCTATAGATAAACATTAAGGGATTGAAGAAATAATCGACACACGCGGGGCTTCTTAAGACCCCGACTGTATCACTATAAGGACCAGTGGAGACCCTAGGAACAGCACTACGACTAAAGGATTAGTAAGGTTTACTAATAGAGCACACCTAGCTAATGAACTACGATAAAAGTGGAGAACACGGAATGTTACGAAGCGCACTAATTAAGACTCCCCACATACCGTTAACGCGACCGACTTCTTCATAAGACCAGACGAGATCAAAGCAGCGAGACCCTTAAGACGCCTTCCAGTGAGAGTCGGACCCAACAGCGATGAGACTTTAGTACGAGGTCTGCTGGACACCGGAGCCGCGATCAATGTTATCGTGGACACCTACTGCAAGAAGAACAACCTGCCTTTTATGGCATCCAGCATAGTCCTAAGAGGATGGACGGCAAATTCCACACCCACCGAGTTAATAGGGACCCTAGCCAACTACCTTTGGATTAGGGGACGCAAAATCCGGACTTCCTTTTAAGTTATCAAGGTTGAGAATAGCAGTTATAATATAATTCTCGGCTTACCTTTCATCTGCTATAGTCGTGCGGTTACATCTTATAACGTACCCGAGGGCACTCCACCGATAGCCTAGCTTATCATAGGCAATGCGAAGCTCTATATTCCAGTGATCCCCGATAAGAGGAGCGCTAATTAAGGGAATGTAACCGAAGGCAGCTCCTTAAAAGGCGCGCTACTAAGGAAGACAGCCAGCTTAGTAGCGATCATAGGCTAGCAAAACCGTCTTTCTTAGCCACACGCTATATACTGGCAGAATTAGTTGTCAACACGATCACAGCTGCAGAATCACCTAATTAAGACCTTCCACGACTAGGAAAGGATAAGACGATCGTCAACAAGATCTCCGATAACGGGCTCCTACTCCTGCTTCAGGGGCTGAGAGATAAGTGCATAGGGGACGAGGAGGCCACAGCCAGGAACAAGGAGATGCCCTCACCCCCTCAGCCTAGACACACTTCACAACAGCAAGAGTGTTACTTAAGCCACGCCCATAAGAACGGAATAACCAAACAGATTAACACTATATATAAAACAGTCGCCCAGAAAGTGCAGCCAATAGACGATTACCCTTCGGACGGATCAGTCCCAGCCGGATCGACATCGTGGAAACAAAAGGCCCTGGAAGAAATCGCAGGCAGGCTTACACTTAAGCCGCTAGATAGCCCGATAAAGAACATACAGCTAAGGTTCACTACTATAGGACTTAAAGAGCGACTAACAGATAAGCGATAGGCGGAAATCCTTAATCAGCTGAAACCCTCAGAAATGACACCGGAAGAAACGGCTATTTTTAAGCAAATCCTCTAAAACCGAGAAGCATGCCTAGCTTGGGACACTATGGATATGGGCTATATTCGGCTAGAGATCTCACCCCTATACGAAATCCGCACGGTACTGTACGTTACATGGCAAGCTAAGAGTGTACCAATCCCAGGGGCGCTGATGCTAAAGGCAATTGAGGTCCTTAAGAAACGCCTTGCTAAAGGATAGCTCGAGGAAGGCCACGGCCCCTATAGGAACAGCTGGTTCGTGGTCGCAAAGAAGGACGGCAACATTAGACTTATTAATTCAGCCACTAGGCTTAACGGAGTTACGATCAGAGACGCACTTCTACTAAGAGGCTGCGACGAATTCGCGGAATCCTTCGCGAACTGCCAAATACTCTCGGGACTAGATCTCCTTTTTAGATACGACCACTGCGCTTTAGCTCCGGCCTCTAAAGACTTGACGGCCTTTTCGACACCGCTAGGAGTCTTACGAATAATAACGTTGCCCTAAGGATTCACTAATTCCCTAGGACACTTCATCCGCGTTATAGCAAGAATCCTATTCGACATACCAAAGGAAAAGGCCGACTTCTTCTTTAACGACGTCCCAGTTAAAGGACCAATTACACGATACGCCGATTAAGAGCTTTACCTTGGGATCCGGTGCTTTATACTGGAACACCTCGAGAACCTAGACGCTGTCTTATTTAATATAGAGCTAGCCGGGGTTTTAATTAGCGGACCAAAATCGACTTGGTGCTAGAAGTAGATTGAAATCGTGGGCTACCTATATGGCTCCGATAAACGCAAACCACCCGAGAGGAAGGTGATTAAGATCATGGAATGGAACGTTTGCAGAGACGTCACCGAGTTAAGGAGTTTTCTAGGGCTAGCAGGCTGCTTTCGGGTATGGATCGACCGATATACAGAAAAGATAAAGCCACTTACTAAACTCCTACGGAAGGATGAGCCATATAAATAGGGCTCTGATTAAGACGAAGCACTCAACGTCGTCAAGACTGAGATCGCCAATGCTATAGCACTTGTTAAACCGGAGTACGGCAAGTATAAATTCTACTTGCAGACTGATGCCTCCGGAATTGGCTAAGGAGCTGAGCTTGGACAACTCATTAACGGAGAACACCGACCTATTCGCTTCGAATCCGGGTGCTGGAATAATGCTGAGACGAGATACGACTTGGGAAAGCAAGAGTGCCTCGCTATCGTGAAGGCTCTACGCCGCTTACAGCTGTACCTCTTTAAGGACGAGTTCCTTTTAGAGATAAATGCGAGGACCCTATAGGACCAGCTAAACGACGGCTCTATGAACCTCTTACCTTCAGCACCACTCACACGCTAGCTAGCCTATATTAAGCTATTTGTATTCGAAGTCAGACATATCCTTAGTAAACGGAACCACATTGTTAACGTGCTGTCGCGGAAAAGGAGAGGACTATTAGATAATAAAGATAATGCGGCTGAGGGGGACATGGACGACTTTATCGAAACACAGATTAATTTGGTGACCACAGCAAACCTACAGGATGCACCTAACTTAATCAACGAATACCGCTATTACTTAACTACCCTACAGTTGCTATCGAGACTTTAGAACCCTTCTACGAAGAACTTACGCCGGCTAGCGATTAAGTTCAGAACCCAGGCTAGTCACTTCTTCCTCCAAGACGGAGTCCTCTTTAAGAAAGGAACGCACGAAGTACTAATCTGAAGAGTGGTGGAATCCGTTAATTAAAAGAAGGAGATATTTTAGTAAGCACACCAGGACCTCGGATATAAAGGGAGGGATACCACCTATAAACGAGTCGCCAATTTATACTAGTGGGACAACATATACACGGATATCCGAGACTGGCAAGCGGCTTGCCTTCGCTGTGCTAAAGCATCCGACTAGCGACCTACTAACACCCAGCTATGGACAGAGCCAGCAGATATCCTCACGACCTAGGTTATGGATGTCCAATACATGCCACCCTACTAAGGATTTAATGCGATTATTAAGGCCCGTTGCGAAGCCTCAGGCTACCTGGAAGCCATGGCACTTAAGAAGGTTAACTCGTTAGTAATTTCACGGTTCCTAAAAAGTCGAATCATCTACCAGTACGGTTGTTTTCGACTCCTTAAGGTCGATGGCGGACTAGAGAATAAGGGCGAGGTCACAAGGATCGCTAATACGCTGGGCTTTCAAGTCAGCATTGGGCCACCCTATAGCTCGAAGACGCAAGGCCTGATCGAGGGAGGGCATAAGAGTATTGCAAAGAGCCTAATGAAAATGACGAATGGCAGTGGTTGCAACTAGGTGGCAGCACTCCCTCTAGCTGTCTAGGCTAACAGGACAGTAGTGAGGTATTTCGGCATGTCCTTATACCGCCTCCTATACAGAAGGGAACCATTGATACCCTTTAAACTCAGCATACCAATATAGCGAGTACTTAATTAGGACAAAACCATGGACCACGATAGGCTGCTAGAGCAAAAGATCCGGATATTGGAAAAACGACCCGAGGACGTCGAAGCAACTTGCAAAGCAATTGCCACTTAACGAAGACGAAAAGCGTAAGCCGTTGATTAAAGGAGTCACCATAAGATGCGCTTAATGGCCTTAACGAAAGAACACCTAGTTCTAGTGTACGACTACGTCCGCCACATCGACATATCCAACAATAGGAAGCTCCAGTACTGATAGATAGGCCCTTATAGGATCGAGGAGATCATACCACACAACCGCTTTAAGCTGAAAGACATCACTGGACAACCTATCAGAAGAATCTTCCACGGCGACCGACTAAAGGCATTCATTAAAGACCCGGACGGAACTTAGGAGCCGGTGGACGCAGATAAGGACATTTGGAGTCAGGATAACCCATTGGCACCACTAACCAGTTCCGATTAACAGAAAGCACCAAAAAGGCGCCGCAGACGACCGCCTAAGAATAAAGAAAAGCCAGCACCAGCTAAGGATCCTACAATACATGAAGAACGAACCAACCAGACAAGGCTTGAGATCCCAATACCTTCCGGTACCTTATAAGGATACGAACGTATTCCGGGCTTCTTCTAACCTTAGAAAAATCGTGGGAAAAGCCGAAGCGCTTTCATTGACCCATAGAACGGGGACGAGAAAAAGTCGAGTTATAGGGGACGCCCACATCACCCTATGCTACCTTCGCAGGTCGCCATAAACTTAATTAAGAGGAACCACAGGCCTGGCCCTTCTCATAGCCAGCTTGTCTGTCTCCTTTCTACTAAAGCTTTTGCGATGTTTTCAGTTCTTTCTTTCGACATACTTCGCTATGGGGGACGGTTAAGACCAGGCTAGGGCTCTTACGTAAGCCTTGATTAAGGGTTTACATAAGTATAAGTTAGGCCTCGGAAGCCCAGTTCATAGTTTAGAAGACAGCGCGCTTTTTCCCGCCTTTTAATACACTGTTACTCTTACTACGGCACTTCACGCTCATTTTTCGTGACTATTTTGAGCTTCTTTTACTTCCCTACGTTAAGGATCATCTTGATCAACGATATCCTCACCTGATTGTCCCTTGGGATCGACCTCACGACCGTGTCTTTCCACCAAACTCCCTACAGTTTGGGGTTTCTTGGTTCCAACATGGCTGCTAAAGAATCCCTCTTTAAAGGCCTTGTTTCTGGCGTTGAAGGCCGGTCTAGCAGGTCCTAGTCTAGTTGCCTTGCGAGCCTGCTATTTAAGGGCTTAGAACGGTCCCTTAGAAAGATTCCGGTCGCTTTCTAGCTAGCGGCTATATTAGCTGGTGTGAAGGCCTCCTTACGAGCTTTGTTTCAGGCCTCTAGGAACTCTGGTTTCTTCGGAGTTATCGTTAAGCTAAATACGTAAGCTTCACGAAGGGACTTCCGATAGCAGCGCTTTAACACTGAAAAAGAGCTAAGGTCTAAAAGCTGGAGAACTTATAAGGTGTAAGCCAGAAGAAAGTCAAGCCAGACCTTCGCCTTAAAGCAAGCTAATATAAAGTCCTACGTAATATAGCTCCTATAGCCGTCTAAAATAAGGTGTCGCTATCGGTCTAACGCTATCGTCGTCTAGGGTAAAAAGATGTCCTTCAACCACCTCAGGGCAGTAGAATTATTCGTCCAGACCTTCTCGGAGGTGCTAAATAGCTAGTTATCGAAGTCCGGATTGTCCACTTAGCCCTGGAACTATTGCTGCTACACTTCTACGCCCTTAAAGATGATAAGGGGCGACAACGCACGACCGCTAGCTGACACACACTCTAGAATCGTCACCCACTCGCGGTTTCCGGGGTCTATAGTAAATATCTTGCGTAGGGCAGCTGGGCCGATAACTAAGGGGTTATCTTCAAGCCTTATCATGCTGCCAACCTCGTCGACGTTCCATGTATCCTCTGGCATCACCTTGGCAAGGCTGGCGTGATAGAGACGATCGAAAAACTCATCGATATTGGTGCGCGACGCGCCGTTAAGGCGAAGGAAATCAATGCCGGTGGATCTGACGGACTTAACGCTGGGATTCCTCTTAAAGAAGGCCTTGTGCCAGTTCTTTCCGAGGCGATGGTCGCTGCCGGAGGCCCTCATGAGCGCCTGAGCGAATAGACGAAAACGAGAGTGCGGTGGCGCCTAGCCAAGTCTGGCTTATAACAAGGCCAAGTCGATTAGTTGTTACTTAAGGCTAGGAGACAAGGTCTGACGCTTACTATTGAAGTCCTCTCTAATATTAACACCATTAATCCGGCGGTGTATATAGTCCTTAGAGACATAGAACTGCTTAGCAGTCTGGCAAATCGACTGGCCAGCTGCTATGAGGTCTAGGGCAACGATAAGCTAATCTGAGTCCATTGTAAAAGATTTATAAGATAGAGGGGATTAATGCGGTTTTAGAAAATCTATTAGGATACCAGGAGACCTTCTAGTTGTTAATATATTCGTTATTTCGGTGACCGAAATATTGGTGCGACGCCCCTGAAACCGGTGTCTCGCGAAGCACCTGGCTTGCGAAGGGGTACCCTAGCTTACGAGTGGGCCAGTCATACGAGTGGGCCACTTTCCACTCATTTCAACTCTTCCAACTTCAATTGCCTATAACTTAACCAATAGTTATGGAACACTCTTTTAGCGAGTCTAGAATCATTCTAGCGATCCAGGCGATTAAGAAGAACCCTGAAGTTAGCTGCCGATAAGCGGCGGCCATCTATAACATCTTGCGAACTACCCTCCAACGTAGAATAAACGGAAAACACGCTAGACACGATGTACACGCTAACAATACTCATCTTACCGAATTAGAAGAGAAGACGCTTGTCCGATACATCCTCGACCTAGATTCGCAAGGATTTACGCCGCGGTTACACGATATGGAAGATATGGCGAATGTCATCGCCGTGTCGCGCGACGCGTCACATGTCGGGACGCGTTGGGCCGCGAACTTCGTTAAGCGACAACGAGACCTCCGGACGCGTTTTTCGCGTGCATATAACTATCAGAGGGCCCTTTATAAAGATCCTGAAAAAATCGCAGGCTGGTTCGCGTTTTTCGCGAACCTGAAGGCTAGATACAGTATCTAAGACGAGGATATCTATAACTTCAATAAGACCGGCTTTATAATAGGCCAAATCACGTCCTCGATAGTCGTAATTAGCGCCGATTAAAGCGGGAAGCGAAAGAAGGTCCAGCCTAGCAATCACGAATAGGTTACTATAATCTAAAGCGTCTATTCCAATAGCTAGTGTATCCCACTGTTTATTGTAGTAAAGGGCGCCTACTATCTCGCGAACTGGTATACCGACAGCACCCTCCCACGTGACTGGGTAATTAAACCGACCTAAAATAGATAGACCAATAACAAGACGGGCCTGGACTAGATTCAGCATTTCGAAAAACACACCGCATCGCGTATAAAAAGCCTATATCGGATGTTAATAATCGACGGGCACGAGAGCCACGTTTCGGCCGAATTCTAAGCTTTCTGTAAAGAGAAAAACATTATCACAGTCTCGATACCTCCGCATTCCTTATATCTACTCCAGATACTAAATGTTAAGTGTTTCGGCCTATTAAAGCGGGCGTATAAGTACGAGATCGAAGGGTTTATAAAGTCACTTATTAACTATATTACTAAAGCCGAATTTCTAATTGCCTTCTAAGCCGCCTTTTTAAAGGTTTTCATATTTAATAACATTAAGGCTAGATTCTCTAGAGCCAGTTTAGTCCCTTTTAACTTAGAAAAAGTTCTTACGAAGCTGGATATAAAGTTATTAACGCTTTTGTTTACTAGAAGCCTTTTAACTGCGAGCGTCCTATAGGCCTCTTAAACGCCACATAACCTAATTAAGGCAACTTCGTAAACTGATTTTATTAAGAATCGAGTCCGCTGTCACTAAGGAAGCTCTCCGATACCGATTTTATTAGCAGTGGACTAGTTTGCTAAGGGTGCAATAGCGATAATACATAAGGTCGCCCTTCTCCAGGCAGAGAACAAAACCCTTCGAGAGGCGAATTCCAGCCTCGTAAAACGTCGGAGAGCAAATAAAACACGCCTACAGTAAGGAGGAACACTCGAGATCGGCGAGGCTCAAGATCTTTTAAATCAAAAGGATGTCGATACGCAGTTAAGAGAGGAAACGCGTATAAGGAGTGGTCGGGCGACGAGGACAGAACCACGTGCTCAGCGGTGTGGCATCTGCGGAACGGCTAGGCATAATACGCGAACATGTAAAATAGATGTAGAAACATCTGGAGAGTCGGATTCCGATTAGTTTGGATTAATTTAAGACGTTGTGGTTAAGTAATTGATTGATTTGTCGTGAAGGTGCTTAGAAGTGGCCCACTCGTATGACTGGCCCACTCGTATGACATCCACGTTACCCGTTCTGGCGACACTTACTCTTATTGATTTTGACAATCGTGGCTGGCACGTGCACCACCAAGAACATATGCCTACACTTGTGCATTCCTTCACAAGTAATGCATTACTCAGGGCCGGATGAGTGCAATCTCGGGACATATCGTCCATTGTACCATCTGCTGGCGATGGTGCATGTCGTTGATTGATATAACGGTGACATACGGATGGACAGAGGGGTTTCTGAGGTTCAGGTGTGGTTTCGACTTTCCTTTCTATGCGTTTCCGTCCTGTTGATCTGAGAAAATAGAGGCGCAGAGGCTGACGTGTAATGTGTGGGAAACCGAGAGACTGCCCGGAGTCGCCGGCAGCTGCTTCACCATCGCCCTTTCCCGGCCACTAGGGGCCTGCCATGGGTTGTATAAGTGTGTACATGGGACGAGTACCATCAGCCTGGGTCGAGATCTCATTTGTAAGCCGTGGACGATGTGCTGGAAATTTCGTGTTTGCATAAATGCGACCCTGAACATGGCGTCTCGTCACGACACATCGACCTGCATACATAAGATATTATTCCAGAAATGGTGGTGTTGAGCAAATATAGACACGCCAAGACCACCGATTAAAAGGCTAATCCACTTAGTCATAGATAGGGCTAGCATGAATAACGGCTCAAGTGGGTGAAACGTAGCAGGTTTACCAATGTTACTTTGGCTACGCAGACCATGGCAGGCTACGATAACATAACGTCCTACTGCCTCCGTCCCAGCCCAGCTCGCCTTGTCACACATGTCCCTCTCCGCCTCGACCATGTGAAACTCCGGCCCACTGCACGGCGACATCCCCGTCTTAGCTTAGCCAGTGACGGCACCACTTCAAAAGCAAGGCTCACCCGAGTCCTCACCAGACTTTTTGCCAATAACTCGTCTTGAATGCACATTGGAGATGATCAACATTGGAGAACCACGGATCCAGAGGGCCGGAAGGAAGGGCTCCCTGCTCTCCGCATGAAATTCATCTCAAAGTCACGTGATCGTTCGTCCCATCCAATATCAAGGGCTGATGCCAAAATAACTGTCTCTCCAGAGACGCTTTACCGCTTCCAAGTCTACCGATATGCTGATGAAGGTGCTCGAGGCACTAGGCGTCCACGTCGTGGCAATCACACGGCACGGCCCGCCCGTTCCGAAACAAGGCGCAACACGGTTCGCACGTGAGGTGTGACGGACGCATTTAACAGGGATAACCTCGCCTGCTACTCATTGGAGCACTTGATGACCGGCGCCGGGACCGACTATTAACACCACGTAGTATGATGGGGTGCGTCCCGGGTTGTCAAATGTGAGCATGACACATTTCTTAAGGCTGTTTATTAAATTATTAAAGTAAAGCGCCATCATTTTCGAATAGTCGTGCCCATAAAATATCCTGAAGCCAGGTTACCAGCAAAGTAAGGGGTAGGAACAGGGAGGTGCACATTATAAGGTATATAAAGCTCTAATTCACGAACGTCGACTTGGCATCGGCGTGGGCTAAGGACAACTTCATCTCCGACCATGCTAAGTGTGGAAAGAAAGGGTCCTGAGAGATCATAATGGCGGTGAGCTGTCGCTTAAAGTGCCCGTTCAAGATATCAAAAGGGTTGTTGGGGTTGTTGGGGTTGTTGTCTAACGCCTGGGCCTCTGGCTGGCTAGTGCCAGCCGTTACGGCGCCCTCCTAAAGGGTACGGGGCGTGCTAGCTGGTTTCTAGTGTAGGTACAGGTACCTTTCCCTTCCCCCGTGTAGCAAATCTGGCCTAGTGGCTGTTTCCGTCGATGACTGTTTCCCCCGCTCCGTCTCGAGTCCCAGCCTCATGATCTCCTCGTCCAGCTATTTCAGATGTTGGTGTTTTCTGTTGCCGGCCAGATATTATTATTATTATTATTGTTCTTACACCTAGCGACCTATCTAGGCCATGAGGACCCCCCGCGCATCTTAGCCTAGGAAAACCGTTCCGGGCTGACGTCCGGCCGGGTGAAAAACCTAGGTTCCGCTGCGTCGCACCGCTTCTATCTGCTCTTTGACCTGCCATACCGAGATCGGGCTCAGCGCGCCCGCTTCTTAGCTGATGAGTTGATTCGCCAGCTGGAACATGTCCAGCCTACGCGAGCGGAGTAGCCATCTCGCGATAATTCCTGCTTTTCCTGGGGTGTCGAGCATCCTGTCCGTGTCTATCGGTCCTCCTAGAGCTTGGACGAGATGCTCTCGTCTTTCTCTTTCCCGTGGGCAGAAAACGAGGATATGCCGGACGGTCTCCCTGCCCTGACCACAGACGTACCAGGGGCTGTCGAAGCCCGGGACCCTACGCTTAAAAAGGAAGTCTCGCAGCCCAATCTTGCCAGTCCTCGCTTAGACGAGGATGGAGCTCTCGGCTTTATGGAGTCCCTTATGGAGCTTGAGGACGTGTTTGTCTGGCGGCATCTTAGTTGCTATCGGGGTTCGTGCTGTTCGATTTTGCTGCGCTTGTTACCATCTTTGAAGCCAGTCTCTCTCCTCAGCCTTATGTGCTGAGTCTCCAGCTAGCCATTCGTCTAGCCACCTCTTACGATCGGGAGCGTCGGGGCCTTTCGGTCTGCGCCGGCGAGTCGGTCTTGTTAGGATCCATCTAGCTGCGCTATCGCACCTTGCTTGGATAAGTGATGCGATACGCGGCTGTTGGAGCCTCTCTTCCGATGCCGCCACCCTTCTGTTGAGCCACGTGTCTAAGGGGGACACGTAAGCTTCCGTTTCTAGTACTGCAGTGGCCGTGGCTTTGAAAGCTCCTGTGACCTTTCGGAGGCACTCTGTCTGGACGTCGTTAAGTGCCTTGGCTCTATTTTTCGAGATCTGGCGGTGCCACTCTGAAGCTCCATAGCCTATCGTAGACCGTACGACGGCTGTATAGACTTGGCGGGCTCGCTGGAGAGACGCGCCCCATGTCGAGCCGGCTATCCGGTCTAGAGCATAGACCTGCGTCGCCATCTTCTTCGATATCGACTGGATGTGGACGTCCCAGCGGAGGCGTCTATCCACCTGGATGCCAAGGACGCGGCAGGAGTCTTCTGGTTCGATTTCGTGGCCTTCTAAGGCTATCTTTGTGTCCGGACCTTTCCGTCTTCGAGAGAAGTGGACTAGGTGATATTTCTGGATTGCAAAGGTCATGCCGTGGCTGACTGCCTATTCTTTACAGATCCTGTGAGCGGCTTCCAGCCGCTCGCAAGTCTGCTCGGGGTCCAAACCGAAGCCCACGAGGTTCGTGTCGTCTGCGAAGGCTATAGTAGCTATTCCTGGTATAGCGCGGAGAGCCTTATAAAGACCGGCTGTATAGAGGCAGAAGAGGATAGGCGATAAGGGTGAGCCCTGCGGGACGCCTGCCGGAACTGGGATCTCGTCCGATTCCTGGCTGTCGAAGAATAGCGTAGTGGACCGGTTAGATAAGAAGCTTCGGATCCAGCTAATAGTCCATATAGGGACCCTTAACGCTCGCAGGTTAGCGAGGAGCCTTCCATAGTCGACCGAGTCGAAAGCGCCCGAAATATCCAGCGAAAGAAGGGTTGCTGCGCCTCTATGTTTCCAGGCTGTACAGACTAGGTCCGTTAGCAACCGTAAGGCTGTTTCCGTGGAGCGGCCTTTCCGGTTGCCCATCTGTTCGTCCGGGAGCAGTCCGTTCTCTTCGGCAAAGCTAGCTAGCCGTTGCGCTAGTAAACTCTCGATCGCTTTCCCTATAGTGTTGAGCAGCGCGATAGGTCTCCATCCGCCGGCTTGGTGATACTCGTTTGGCTGCTTTCCTGGCTTCCGGAGGATAACGGTGACTGCTTTCCGGAACGCTCTTAGATAGTATCCTATATGCCAGCACGCTTCCGCTAGGGAGGCCAAGGCCTGGAAGAGGGGCTTTCCTAGGCGTTTAAGGAATCCGTTCGGAAGCTGGTCTAGTCCAGGTGCCTTCCACTGGCCTGCCTTAGTAAGGACGTCTTGGACTTGTTCTGCTGTCACCTTGCTGTCTATATCGAGAGGCGCTGCGAGCCGGTTCGTTGTTCGGAAGCCGGTGTACGTAGCCTTAGGGAGGGGATAGAACCTCTCTCGGAAGGCCTCTGTTTTCTCCTTATGGGTCGTTGCTTCGCCACGCGGTGTGTAGAGTGTAGGGACTGCCGGGGGTAACGGCGGTGCTGCTCCTTCCGTTCTTGCCCATCTCGCGATATTCCAGACGCCAGCTGGCTGGCTAGACGCCTCGTGGAGCATATGTCTCCAGGACGCCGTCTTGGCTTCTCGGATTGCTTTCTTCTTTGAGAGAGTTGACTGCCGGAGGGCTCGCCAAGCTACGTCCGTCCTATCGGAAAGCCATATCCGCTGGGCTCTTCGCTCCTTCTCTATAGCTTCTTCTGTCTCGCGGTTCCACCAGGCTTTGCCTCTCCCTTTAGAGTAGCGGAGGGGGGCAACTAGGTCGGCTATCCGAGTTAATTCCTTAGTTAACGTTTCAGTGTAGCTATCGATTTCTTCTGGTGTCTCGAGTCGCCCTGGCTGTGGTAGGTATGCCGCTTCTGCCTTCGCCTGGTTATAGTCAGCTGTTTTCCAGCTGCGTCGTGGCCTGTCTTGGCGGTCTGTATGGGGTCCAGCCACGCGTATCACCTGGGGGAGGTGATCGGATCCAGCATATGGGGCGTACCCGTCGTAGGCAGTTCGGAGATCGTCCGTGGCCCACGCTAGGTCGATCGTGGAGTCCATGCACCCTCTTCGAGTCCATGTCGGTGTTCCAGGGGGTGTGATCAGCTGGAGTCTCCAGGATTCTGCTAGCTGGAGCAGCTTATCAGCTGCCCTATGGGGTCGGACGTTGTATCCTCCCCAGACGGGGTGGTGGACGTTGAAGTCTCCCACGAGGACTGTTCGTCTTGACTGGGGTTCGGCATGGAGGGCTTCGATAGCGGGCAGGTCCGATCTGCTGGTGGACCCAAGGGGAGGCGAGTATATGCAGACGACTGTTATGGGACCGTCTGGTAGTTGGATTGTGATGTGACACCTATCTGGCTGCGCCTTGTATGTCCACTGCGCTGGGGTGTACTTCTTATTCATATAGATGCATGCCCTACCTCCCTCGGTTGCGTAGAGTAGGTAGTATGGAGAGGATCTCGGGCAGTAGGTGGTCGGCATATTTGGGTTTCGCCAGGGCTCTTAGATAGCCAGGACGTCGTACTCTTCGGAGATAGCATCAACTGCCGGGATCTGTGCTTTCTTGCTTTTCTGCGTGTTCCAGTGTAGGATCCTTAGCGCTGTCATGGTCGAGCGTGGATGCTGTTTAGTGTTAACTCCGGTGTTTCGATGTCCATGTCGTCTATCTCTTCGTGGGTTCTACTGCGGGCTCTGCCAGTGCTTCTAGTACGGCAGCTGGTCGCTCGACGCTTCCGCGGCTGAACTGTCTGCCAGTCTTCGGCTGTTGTCTTAGGGGGTTCTTGCGAGGGCAGTGCGAATCCCTTCGGTCTTGTGACATAAGCAGCCTTGGCAATCTGGACCTGCTCTTGGCGGACTGGGCACTCCTTAGACCACGTAGTGTGTGGTCCTCGGCATGCTGGACAGCAGTACTGGCTCTTATTCTCGGCTTCTGGGCATTCTTTATTATCATACTTTGTTGAAGAGCAGAGCCTGCACCTGCGTGCGTGGCGGCAGACACGGGCGATATGTCCATAACGGTAACAGTGGTAGCATTGCTTAAGCTGTGCTCCTTCAGCGAAGGGCTCGCATGGATAGTAGCCATACTGCCAAATAAGGCCGTCTCGACATAGCTGTTCCGCTTGTTGAACCGTGGGTACTGCAATATATAGGGCCGTGACCTTCCCAGACGAGGTCTTAGCGTTGCGAGGTAGCTTGGCCTCTAGTACGTCGATAGGGCCGCCGGGCTGGTTCCGGAGTTGGACTCCTAGCTGCCCTTGGTTCGTCTTTATGGCCTCTTTGTTAATGCCATGGGCCACCACCAGGATCTTTCTCTTCTAGATGGAGGCACTCTCTCCGAAGGCCTCGGCGGTCCAGTTTAGGTCGGCTTCTAAGGCTTGTTTCTCCGCTGCTGTCTTGCATGTGATGGCGTAGTCTCCGCTAGGGAGCTTACGTGCTGCTACTGCTGCCTCTCTCCCTGCGGCGGTGTTGATCTTGCGAACGATCTCTGCGTAGGTGCGTCCTTCTGTCTCTGTAGCCTTAACGGTGATCTCTCGTTCCTGACGGGGAGGGAGCGCCTTAGCTATCTGAGGGGCTCTAAGTGAGGGAGCGGCGGTTATGGCGGTGGCAGCGGCAGCGTATGTCTTAGGAGCCTTAATATGCTTGTGGATGGCCTGAAGCGTGTTCTCGATGGCATCGATGCGTCTCTCGATGCTAGTCTGGTTGTCTGGTTCCTTAGCTGCCGCCTCGAGGACCGGGATGGCGGCTTGTACGGCTGCGACTAAGGTGGCAACGTCGGAATCACCAGCTAAGAAGCGTCTAAGGCTGTTTACGGTGCTGCGAATGGCTTCTGGACTGCGTCCAGGTGCCGTGTTGCTGCTTGGCGATGGCGTACGCGAGTCTGGAGGCGACGGCTCGGGTGGTGGGGCGGGACGTTGGGGGTTCCCGCCACCCGCGCTTTGCCTCGAGGGTGGTGGATCGACCATTTCTAGGGTAAATGGGCCCCCTATCCCCCGGGTCTAGTTCTCTGCGCTTTCCATAGAAAGAGGTGGGGAATAGAAGGTTTGCACCTTAAGCAGCCCGCAAGGGCATATCCCTCTCTAGGACCACCGACATGCGCATCCGTCCTCTCGAGCTATAGCACGACCTCCTCGACCTGCAGCCTCCCAGGATAGCACTTACGCCAGCGACACTCCGACAGAGAAGATGCCCTTTGGCACAATCGAAGGCAGTCCGTCTTATCCTTGTCTCTAGGTCCCTAGGCTGGCCCCATCCAGCTGTTCATCCCTTTCCACGGCAAGTCCTCGAACCGGTTCCATCTCTAGTCGACCCTAGTGCGAGTAGGGGACGTAGGGGCTACCCTGTTCTTCTACCGGTCCCGCGGTCGTCGTGCTATGCTACGGCCCACCGGTGTCCTAGGGTGGCGAGCCCTAGACCGGCTTCCCGTTGCTCGCCGCCATCTCTGCCGGCGAGCCGACTATGTCTTGCCGTAGGCCTTCGGTAAAGGGTACCACCACGCCGGCATAGTACCCCGTAAGGCCTCGACTAACCTGCCCTAATCCACTATATGTTCGTCTCCGGAGCGGTGCGCTATCACCCCGAAGGGCGACACAGGCGGCCAGCTGTAGCCACTATTGCCTTAACGACTCCGTTCCCGTGCTCTTAACAACTTCCATTACTCCGTACGCACGCCCACTTAGGTATTCGTTCGATGCCCTCGCGGCTGTTCACTGCAAGCCGTCTCAGAGCTCGGCAAGGCCGAGGGTGTCCTGTCGTCGCCTCGAGAACCGAGTCGACGTCGGATAGTTTTTTTACCCAAATCCCTCTATAAAGACGAGGGCCTTCGCTACGCGCCTATTTTGTTGTCGATCCGGCGTCGCGCGGTGTCGATTTTCGAGGCTGCTTGCTGCGTTTGGCGGGGGCGAAAAATTTTTGGTCGTGCGACGCCCGAAAATCCCGCATCACAGACCGTCTCAGCACAACTCCGGTGCAGCGACATAGCGACGCAGCAATGGCGCCTCGCTACACTTTCGTGCAGAATGCGTCTCTACATCGGCTCCCCCTCAGTCAATTGACCTAGGAAGATTTCCAGCCGGCGCCGCAGGGAGGCTGTAGAGTCCGACTTCGCCAGCCTGCCGGCCAGATATCAAAAGGGGAGCAGATGGAAAACCGCATTGCGTCGCGCCCGAGTCCGGCTGCCCCGCAACCCAAGGCTCTCTGTGGCTGACGACGGTGGGGACAAAAACGTGGACACGAGTCATAGCGAGTGGGGGCAGGTGGGCGGTGTCTTCTTGCCTCCGGAACAGAACGCAGCGCGTCGTCTCCGACACCAGGTCGGCAGGGCATAGCCCCATAAATGCAAGCAAACAGGCATGGGTACATGCATAGACACGAACCAACTGCGGAGACGCATCCCTTAACCAAGCCCCTGGAACAACGCTGGCAAACAATCGTGCGGCGGCGGAGTGAGTCGCAACACGCTTGGACCAAGCTGTCACTAACGGACATTAGAAAGTATGGCCCCGTAAAACTCTGCAATGGTGTCAAAGTATATACTGCCAGTCCCATCCAAAATACCTGGCTTTCATTCTCGGGACGACCAACCAAATTCGGGAGGGTCGTCGGGTTCATCATTTGCAGTAAGTAGTCCACCTTTCTCGGGGTCCTGATTCTGTGAGACCCCTACCCCACGACCCCCTGCCCTAATACAGTATGTTTGCTGGTTGTTTGCTTCGACGCTCGCTCTCCAACCGGGTTGTCGGACCCGCATCGGCACCTCCAGACCATACAATAAGCGGGACCCCCTCAACGCCATGTCGTACAGAAGGCAACTTCCGTCAGCCACTCCTCGCCGAGACTTTTTGCTCAGACCGCTCTGCTCGCCCGACGGCATCTTGTGTTACCTGTAGTGAGTCGCGAATAATAAAGAATGTCACATATCCTGCCGCTGGACATGATGTTCCCGTGGAATACCGCTTTCGTTTCGACGAGCTCACCCGTCAATCTCAGGCCCCTTCCTTTCCACATCTAATAACTACTTGTCCATCATGGAGAAACTCGGGGGCTTCGAGCAACTGCTGGCCGTCGTAGAGGGTGACAGCCAGCTCTTCCGGACGGCCACGGGCATCACGGCGGGCCTCGGCTTCGTCCAATACTTCTATTGCATGTACATCACCCACCGCGACGGCCTCGGCCCGTTCCCGCTTTGGATGCACCTATTCTTCTTCGCGCACGATACCACGTGGTCCTACCTCCTCTACCAGGCAGGCCCGGCGTACGGGGACCACCCGCTCTTCGCCGGCTCGGCTAAGGCGCTGGCCGTCTGGAGTCTCGTGGAGCTGTACTGCATCTACCGCGCCGTCGTCATCGAGCGCGAGGGCATCTTCGGGGTCCGCCAGGACCGTCAGGGCCTGCTTCAGGCGTACGCGCAGGCTTTCCTACACCTGTTGGCCTACTACGCCATCGTCCTCATCCTCATCCACCAGATCGGCCGCGAGAGCTTCGTCCAGTCGGCCCTCTTCACCAACATTGCCCTCGCCGTCGGCCCCGGCGCGCTGTGGCACGAACGCGAAACGCGCCGCGGGACGAGCCTCGCGTTGGCCACGCTACTGCTCCTCGGCACCCTCAACACCTTTGCGCCCTGGTCACTCTGGCTCGTGGCCCTGCCAGGCGTCTTCGACACGCCGACCTTCTACTTCACCGGCCTCGTCTGCTCGGCCGCCGCCGCCTTCAACTTGTACATTGCCGTGTCCAAGCCGCCGCGGGGAGCATCATCTAAGACCTTCAAAACGGCTTGATGATGATATCGCTGGCGTCTTTTACGGGCCGACGAGCTTCAATGAGGCTCCGGTTCCGAGGCAGGCAAATGCCTGCAACTCTGGCGCCTTCTATCAGTGGCATGACACAATATCCGCTTCCCCATCTCTTATGGCACTATTGGCTTCTTCTTCTTCGGATATTAGCTAAGTAAGGTAGATAGGGGGTTTATACCGATGTGGACAGTGAAGAGAGACATCTGTCCACGACCGTTAGGTTGCGAAGCTTAGCTGAGGGTTATCGCGTAGGCCGGGCCGTCAGCTCGAGCCTCCAGGGCCGAGGGCGTGTCAGGTTTGGCAAATCGTGCCCTCGATGTCCCCTCGATGAATCAGCTCTCGTTTCATATCCCAATATGGGCGGGGACTATGCGGCGTACGGATGATGCGTGGACTGCGATAGAACTGAGGATTTTATGACACATGCTAGGGATGACCCTGAGATTGAAACTACCGCTGAAACCTGCTGTGCATACCATGAAGTGATTGAGGCGGTTCCACATCTTGTACGAATAACGATAGAACTGGTCGGCTCTGATTTATTTTGTACCCATGTACAGGAGTCCATGGCCAACCATAAGTCGAGCCAGAACTGTCGTTCCCGCAAGTATGATACAGCGTAAACTACTATGCGGCGCTTCAATTTATACTTTATCAAAGTACATTGTAAAGAGAATTATTCAACCAGTGCTTCTGCTCGCCTCGGCGAGTCAATATTCCTTTGGAGCTCATTGAGCTATGATTTGTGCGTATTGTAGCGCTTAGGTCGTACGCTTATGTAACAGTAGCACCTGTCCTGAAATTTCCCGTGACTATGTCCAGACCGTCGAAGTCTATTGCGTCAAAGCCTGTGATGGTCTGATGAGGGATAGAAATTGGGAGATGCAACAGTGAACAGATGGGTTGGCATGAGGGTTAGCACAGATAATCGATGGCCACAGTTGCGTAGCAGGCACCGAAATGCACCTTAGTTACTCTCTTCAATTCGCTAAAGAGCGCGTTCGAGCAGGCATTCATCAAAATGTCTATATCAACCAACCTCCCAATGCTCGAATGGACGGCAGCAACCTCATTCACTGATTTGTAAGCTCACCCCCCTACCAAAGAGCCAACCCCCAAACGGCCAGAGGTTAAGATGACCTCATGCGATGGCAACACTACGGATCAATTAAAATATCTCAACAACTACAATAGCTACGCGTAAGTAGACTGATCTTAAGAGACTATGATACAGTCTTTTACTTTAGAATCGACTTCTTCGTCCGATCCGTCTATACGGACAGCTTCAGGTTCCATAATGACTATACCCCCTATAGCTTTAGGGGTCGATATCTCCTTTTTAACTTTACGCAACTTTAATATTATTTTAAAATAGTCTTAAGTAGTTAATCAAACCTTACGTTATTTGTAAGGCTTTTAACGATCTAGCGCTGCAGCTAATTAGTCTTATTTATACTTTAAACTAGAGATCTTAACGGTAGCTTAGTTTAAGGCCTTACTAACCTTTTAAAACACCTAGTATAGCGTTACGTTATTATAAACTAGATTAACACTACCAAGGTCTTAGTGGATTACGCTAATTTAATATGACGTCCTTAATATCTTAACCTTTAAAGTAGATATCTACGATAGTAGAGGGTCTTCCCTTAGCTATAAAACATATTAATTTAACCCCTCTAGCCTATCGTAGTTATACTGCCTTACTAGTTAGTTATTAAGTAGCTTACTGTAAGGGAGGAGGCGCTGGAGAGGTGCATCCGCAGGCTGGTCACCTGACCTGCGGCACAGACCCACCGGCAGCCTACTAGCGAGGAGCGGGCGCACTGCTGGCGTCCGACCTGAACTTAGATTCTGCAAGAATCAGTCTTGCAGTGGAATTGAGCCTGCCTTTCGCTACCCTATACCTGACGGTGCCACTGTGATTCCTTCGGATCCTTACATAAAGTAACACCCACGCTATAAGCTAGCGCTCTTACTCCTTAGTGAGGGCTTAGTGATGCTCTTAAATATGCCTTTTTAGAGGCTTGTAACTAAATCTAATAGTTAACTAGTGCCTAGTGACGTTATATTACTTAGCGACTAAGTGGATTAATTAACTTTAGATTACTTAAAGGAGAGCGGCAGCTAGCTGTACTTTATCTATCGATATTGGTATTAAATAAAAGAGCGGAAAACGATGATTCTCGAGATGTTATTTCCTTGTCTGTAAAATGTCTGATTGTTTAAATATTCGGTGTTGAAGGTCTGTGATTGCCTCATCTGTTGTCCGAAACCAGTGGCTGTTTGGGGGGTTGGCTCTTTGGTAGGGAGGCGAGCTTATTGACTTGTCGAGGGGTGCAAGGTGTGGTGCCTACCACTGTTCAGTGCCCACGGTCTGTCATCTTAGTATCAACAGAGATATCTTGGGGGCTTTTTTCAAGCTAGTCTCGGCGTCTTTATCGAGGTGGTGTATGACGAAATGGCGTGACCGATGATGCTTCATTAGGAGCCTGAGTGGTATACACCCGCGTCATGTAAGGCAAAATAAGCCATAGATCCTGGGCACACCCATTTCCCCATGGGGAAGATCGTGAGTCTCGCCACTGCGTTGGTTAACTGTCTACGTGGAGCTGCTAGAAATCTGGTGTCTTGGATCCTTTCTCTCGCTGGATTGGGGCCACTTGGGAAGTCTCCCGGGATATCGTCACACCACGCCATGTTTGGGTTCCTGAGACATTTAGTGATTGGATATCAGGCCTGGAAGTAAAGAAAGGGTTCTGAAGACAATAGCTTCGGCCCTGATGTGCCAATACAAATGGCGGCGATTTAAAAGGACACCCTGACATCTTCGTTAACATAATACTGAAGCAGGGGGGGTGTAGAAGTCAAGAGATTCCCCGTTACTCCTGACGAACTGCCTTTCTCCCTTCCTCCTTAGCAGGAAGGGGGTACCCGTAGTCTGGAGTCTCTCGGGGATGTCTAGATGAGCTAGAGCAGGCGACGTTTTATGTCTCAGGTCGCTATGGGCAAAAACAGAAGCCAAAGGGGAAGATAAAGTCAGTGGTTTGCCTGGCTTCCTCGAATACATTGCCGCGTAACCCCTCTCACTTATGATGTAAGGCGTCAGGGAGTGAGGTTCTTCTCTTTCTGCCAAGGAATATGGACTTTGGTGCATTCCAAATCCTCTACCAGTGTCGAGTTGGACGTATTCCTGAGTGCTAATCAACGGCACCGGTGTTATGCCAAGGTGGTTGGCTTCAACCCCACGCGCTGTGCCGTTTTTACCGAGCCGGGTCATGCGATACATCGGCAGCAAAAAAGAAAGCGGCATCCGGCTACGTAGGAAGAAGTTGGGTGAGTATGAAGTGCCACGAGGAGCCAACTGGCACAGAGACAGTTGGTTGGGTTGGTTGGTCGCCAAAGCACATCACATGCTACTGAAGTACAGCCGGAAATGGAGGCGGTAGGAGGAATGTTAGGTAAATATTACGCACCAATGTAATACAGAACGCCCACGTTGCAATACAAACCGTGAGTTGGATCGCACAGACGCATCACGTGTGGCCAACATGCCGCCGGATGGTGAGACCGGGCCAGGGCTCTTACGTAAGCCTTGATCAAGAGTTTACACAAGTATAAGTTAGGCTTCGGTAGTCCAGTTCATAGCTAGAGAGACAGCGCGCTTTTTCCCTCCTTTTAATACACTGCTACTCTTAGTACGATACTTCACGCTCATTTTTCGTGACTATTTTGAGCTTCTTTTACTTCCCTACGTTAAGGATCATCTTGATCAACGATATCCTCACCTGATTGTCCCTTGGGATCGACCTCACGACCGTGTCTTTCCACCAGACTCCCTACAGTTTGGGGTTTCTTGGTTCCAATGGGGATATAAGGACTTTTATCAACTGGATGCCGCGTGCAATTTTAAGCGTCAGCACGTGGAAGAGGATGTGGTACTGGCGCATTTAAGCGATAATCGAACACATGACGGGTACGATCCGCGTGCGCTCGTGTGACTTCTTCGCAGCCCCCTTGCTAACTCGTACGATCCCACCGCCACTGCAGTATAAGAAGGCGCATCTTCGCTCACAACTATCTTCAACAAGACATGCACATCATAAGTTCGAGGACCCCCATTTGCCCCCCCCACTTTCGGGCCCTTCAAAAACCAGCCACCGAATTTTCGGCCTTTCGGACGTTCTTTCTATTTCTGAACTTAATTGGCGTCCAATCTTTCTATAAATTCATATTATAACAGTTATAGCTCATATAAAACAGTATTCCGAAGAAGATATATAAAGGGCCCTTAGCTCTGTTACAAGTGGGCACGGAATTGAGTAGACTGTGTAAAAATACAGTATACCGAAATTAATCCTACAAAATAGACTTTAAGGCTAATAAAGTAGGTTAGATACGTTTGCATATTAATAAAGGCTTAAATGTAAGGGTCCGAAGGAATCACAGTGGCACCGTCAGGTATAGGGTAGCGAAGGGCAGGCTCAATTCCACTGCAAGACTGATTCTTATAGAGTCTAAGTTTTACGTCGAGCGCTAGCGGTGCGCCCGCCCCTCGTTAGTAGATCACCAGCGGGTCTATGCCACAGGTTAGGTGATTAGCCTACAGGTGTGTAAGGGTCCGAAGGAATCACAGTGGCACCGTCAGGTATAGGGTAGCGAAGGGCAGGCTCAATTCCATTGCAAGACTGATTCTTGCAGAATCCAAGTTCAGTCGGGCGCCAGCAGTGCGCCCGCTCCTCGCTAGTAGGCTGCCGGTGGGTCTGTACCGCAGGTCAGGTGACCAGCCTGCGGATGCACCTCTCCAGCGCCTCCTCCCTTACATTAAACTAGTCTAGGAAGAATTGCTTATAACTTAAATCCTTACCTAAGCTGCCCTAAGGCTTTCACCTTCGCACGCCTAAATGAAGGAGTTCGCTAAACGTATCCTCCAGGCTTAAGACAACAGCAAGCCACTTAAAAAGAGGTAGCTATTGAGACCGGGCCAGGGCTCTTACGTAAGCCTTGATCAAGGGTTTACACAAGTATAAGTTAGGCTTCGGTAGTCCAGTTCATAGCTAGAGAGACAGCGCGCTTTTTCCCTCCTTTTAATACACTGCTGGCTGGCGAAGTCGGACTCTACAGCCTCCCCGCGGCGCCGGCTGGAAATCTTCTTAGGTCAATTGACTAAGGGAGAGCCGATGTAGAGACGCATTCTGCACGAAAGTGTAGCGAGGCGCCATTGCTGCGTCGCTATGTCGCTGCACCGGAGTTGTGCTGAGACGGTCTGTGATGCGGGATTTTCGGGCGTCGCACGACCAAAAATTTTTCGCCCCCGCCAAACGCAGCAAGCAGCCTCGAAAATCGACACCGCGCGACGCCGGATCGACGACAAAATAGGCGCGCAGCGAAGGCCCTCGTCTTTATAGAGGGATTTGGGTAAAAAAACCATCCGACGTCGACTCGGTTCTCGAGGCGACGACAGGACACCCTCGGCCCTGCCGAGCTCTAAGACGGCTTACAGTGAACAGCCGCGAGGGCATCGAACGAATACCTAAGTAAGCGTGCGTACGGAGTAATGGAAGTTGTTAAGAGCACGGGAACGGAGTCGTTAAGGCAATAGTGGCTACGGCTGGCCGCCCGTGTCGCCCTTCGGGGTGACAGCGCACCGCTCCGGAGACGAACATATGGTGGATCAGGGCAGGTTAGTCGAGGCCTTACGGGGTACTATGCTGGCGTGGTGGTACCCCTTACCGAAGGCCTACGGTAAGACATAGTCGGCTCGCCGGCAGAGATAGCGGCGAGCAACGGGAAGCCGGTCTAGGGCTCGCCACCCTAGGACACCGGTAGGCCGTAGCATAGCACGACGACCGCGGGACCGGCAGAAGAACAGGGTAGCCCCTACGTCCCCTACTCGCACTAGGGTCGACTAAAGATGGAACCGGTTCGAGGACTTGCCGTGGAAGGGGATGAACAGCTGGATTAGGCCAGCCCAGGGACCTGGAGACAAGGATGAGACGGACTGCCTTCGATTGTGCTAAAGGGCATCTTCTCTGTCGGAGTGTCGCTAGCGTAAGTGCTATCCTGGGAGGCTGCAGGTCGAGGAGGTCGTGCTATGGCTCGAGAGGACGGATGCGCATGTCGGTGGTCCTAGAGAGGGATATGCCCTTGCGGGCTGCTTAAGGTGCAAACCTTCTATTCCCCACCTCTTTCTATGGAAAGCGCAGAGAACTAGACCCGGGGGATAGGGGGTCTTCGACGGCCAAGAATCGGAGGAGATCCCAGTCCCAGCAGGCGTCCCACAGGGCTCACCCCTATCGCCTATCCTCTTCTGCCTCTATACAGCCGGTCTCTATAAGGCTCTCCGTGCTGTACCAGGGATAGCTACTATAGCCTTCGCAGACGACACGAACCTCGTGGGCTTCGGTTTAAACCCCGAGCAGACCTGCGAGCGGCTGGAAGCCGCTCACAGGATCTGTAAAGAATGGGCAGTCAGCCATGGCATGACCTTCGCAGTCCAGAAATATCACCTAGTCCACTTCTCTCGAAGACGGAAAGGTCCGGACACGAAGATAGCCTTAGAACGTCACGAAATCGAACCAGAAGACTCCTGCCGCGTCCTTGGCATCCAGGTGGATAGGCGTCTCCGCTGGGACGTCCATATCCAGTCGATATCGAAAAAGATGGCGACACAGGTCTATGCCTTAGACCGCATAGCCAGCTCTACGTGGGGCGCGTCTCTTCAGCGAGCCCGCCAAGTCTACACAGCGGTTGTACGGTCTGCTATAGGCTACGGAGCCTCAGAATGGCACCATCACATCTCGAAAAGCAGGGCTAAGACACTAGGCGATATCCAGACCGAGTGCCTCCGTAAGGTCACAGGGGCCTTTAAGGCGACAGCAGCTACGACACTAGAAACAGAAGCCTACGTATCGCCCCTAGACGTATGGCTGAACAAAAGAGTGGCGGCGTCGGAAAAGAGGCTCCAACAGCCGCGTATCGCATCACTTATCAAAGCTAGATGCGACATGGCAGCTAGGTGGATCTTAACAAGGCCGACTCGACGGCGCAGACCGACAGGTCCGGAAGTCCCCGACCGCAAGAGATGGCTAGACACGTGGCTAGCTGGAGAGTCGGCAAGCAAGGCCGAGGAGAGAGACTGGCTCCAGAGATGGCAGCAAAGCCAGACACTGCGGCAAATCCAGACATCGCGAGCTCCAGCAATAACAAAAAGCCTCCAGACAAGCACGTCCTTAAGCTCCATAAAGGACTTCACAAGGCAGAGAGCTCGATCCTCGTCCAAGCGAGGACCGGCAAGATTGGGCTGCGAGACTTCCTTTTTAAGCGCAGGGTTCCAGGCTTCGACAGCCCATGGTGTGACTGCGGTCAGGGTAGGGAGACCATCCGGCATATCCTCGTTTTCTGCCCACGGGAAAGAGAAAGACGAGAGCATCTCGTCCAAGCTCTAGGAGGACCGATAGACACAGACAGGATGCTCGACACCCCAGGAAAAGCAGGAATCATCGCAAGATGGCTACTCCGCTCCGGAAGGCTGGACATGTTCCAGCTAGCGAATCAACTTATCAGCTAGGAAGCGGGCGCGCTGAGCCCGATCTCGGTATGGCAGGTCAAAGAGTAGATAGAAGCGGTACGACGCAGCGGAACCCAGGTTTTTCACCCGGCCGGACATCAGCCCGGAACGGTTTTCCTAGGCTAAGATGCGCAGGGGGTCCTCATGGCCTAGATAGGTCGCTAGGTGTAAGAACAATAATAATAATACACTGCTACTCTTACTACGGCACTTCACGCTCATTTTTCGTGACTATTTTGAGCTTCTTTTACTTCCCTACGTTAAGGATCATCTTGACCAACGATATCCTCACCTGATTGACACGGGCAGCCTCAGACCTCCTCGCCTGCTTAACACACGAGATCGAGCACTCCCTCGAGAACAGAGGCACGGCCTCGATCCTCACTATAGATGTAAAGGGAGCCTTCGATACCACTCTTAAGCGGCGGCTCATGCTCCGTATGAGAGAACAGGGCTGGGCCACCCAGCTTATTAAGCTCGTGGGCTCCTTCATGGAAGAAAGACAAGCGCGGATTCGACTCGAGGACGTCACAACAGAGCCACAGGCGATCCGATGCGGCCTACCACAGGGATCGCCCGCCTCTCCCGTCCTTTTCCTCTTATACATCGCAGATATTCTACTCGAGGACACAAGACATCGATTCGGATACGCGGACGACATTTGCTTCTACCGAGCAAGCAAGTCTCTTCATAATAACGCGCGACAGCTAGCGAACGACCTTAACGACGTTCTTAACTGGGGTAAAGAAAACAAAGTCACGATCGACCCGGAAAAGAGCGAGCTCCTCCACTTCACATACGCGAAAGACCCAGGGGAACTCCCGAGCGTGACGGCACAGGACCATGGGTTAACTATTCGCGCCTCGAACCAGCCGGTACGATAGCTCGGCGTCTGGTTCGACACGAAGCTTCGGTTCACGGAACATGTGAAGAAGAGAGCAGCACAAGCACGGATTCTTGTACAACACCTTCGGAGCCTGGCCAACACCCAGCGAGGCCCCCCGCCAAGAGCTCTCCGGAAGGCTATCTACACCTGCGTCCTCCCTGTCCTCACCTACAGGGCGGAGGCATAGTACGAAGGACGCACGAAGATCCGGAAGACAGCAAGCCGGCAGTTTAATATGGAGGTGCCAACCCGACAAGAGGCACACATAGACGAAATAGACAGGGTCTTAAGGGAAGCTATACAGGCTGTCCTACCTGTATAGAAGACAACACCGATAGCCACGCTCTATAGGGATGCAGGTGTCCCAACAGCACGAATCGCGTTAGAAACGACGTTCCATCGCTTTAAACAACGGCTCCAGTCGATGGATAAAGATCATATGCTAACGGCGCGTACAGCGCTAAGGCCCTACCCTCCGGGAATTGGCTACGGCTCCCTACAACCAGCGCGGACCAGGTTTCAGAGAGCCGCTAGACTCCTGCCCAATATTCGGAGGCCATACTATCTCCCAAAGAGATACACGCCGAAGCAGGAGCCGCAGAAAGATAAGAAGATAGCGGCGAAGGAGTTCACTGCATGGCAGTCAAAGCTTCCCGATACCCACCTCGTCGTTTTCTCCGACGGGTCGAAGGGACCGGACGAGGCAGTCGGCTGGGGTTTCGCCATCTACAAGGATAAGCGGAAAATTAGCCAAGGCAAGGGCCGACTAGGCCTTACAGAGGTCTTCGACAGAGAAGCCGTCGGAGCATGGCAGGGCCTACGCCAAGCCCATCGGATCAACCCAAGCGCGACAATCCACGTTTGCCTAGACAACACGTCGGTTATTCAAGGCCTCACGGGGAATATACTAACCAGCTCGCAAGAAGTTTTCCTTAACTTCCAGGAGCTAGCGACCATAGCTGACGTCCGTGTCCGATGGGTACCGGGCCACGAGAAGATCCCAGGAAACGAAGAGGCCGACAGGCTTGCGAAGGAAGGGGCAGCCCTCCTAAAGAGTTCCAAGATCCCCGCCACCTATACTGGAGTCAAGAGACTTCAAAGGACGATCATCGGTAAACTGTTTGCTTCCTGGTGGGAAGAAGCCTCCCAGGGATGCAAGCGTTACCGACAACTCGGTTTCACTGAGGCTACTCTCAAGGCTCTAAAGGAGCTGGACCTCCCTCGACAGATACTCCACAACCTCCTCGCCCTCCGATCAGGTCACGGAGACTTTGACTGGTACTATAAGAAGTTCGGGCATTCCTAGAACGACCAATGCGCCTGCCGCATGCTGCGGACACCGGAACACCTAGTTCACTGCCGAAAAACGCGGAGGCTCCGGACCTGGTGGCCCAAATTCGACCCCGAACCGAAAACCTTGCAGGAATACTGGCAACGTCTAGTACATAACCTAGAGAAGTTCCAGCTCTTCGTTACATTAACGAAGTATTACGAAGATATCTGTCCACCGCCGGTAGGCCGTAGAGGACGCTCTATGTGAAGCAGTAGCTAGTTGGATGAAGATAACGCCGGGAACGAGCTCGTACGGAGGAGCCACGGAGACGGTTCGACCAAAGGTTTGCCATTGGGCTTGATATGTGGGATATCTTGTAGTAGATAGACTCTCGCACGCCAGATGCCCCCCGGGAGGCGGGACACCATCCCAGTACGGCGATAATACATCTCTCTCTCTCTCTCTCTCTCTCTCTCCTCACCTGATTGTCCCTTGGGATCGACCTCACGACCGTGTCTTTCCACTAGACTCCCTACAGTTTGGGGTTTCTTGGTTCCACTATAAGCCTTCCTATATAGGAACCCAGCTATATAGGTTTATAAGAGCCGGTCTATCGACGTATAGTATATTAATAGCGCTTTAGTTAAGGTAATTTAATTATAATTCCAGTATCTTTAATTACCTGTGAGAGGCTGAGCCTTGAAGCACTATCGAAGGGGCCAAATGCTGTTTATTTTCTAGATGGGAAAGAGAGAAGAGAACCGTCTTCAGGAGGCCGGGCGCAGCGTCTCGTTAAATCTTGCGAGACTGGACCGGAACGTTCGGATAGGAACGTTCGGACCGGAACGTTCGGATCGGAACGTTCGGACCGGAACGTTCGGATCGGAACGTTCGGATCGCTGCTCAGCTCCCCCCTCCTAGGTCTTGACCACTAGCCTGGCGTTCGAATGGAGAGACCTACTCGGAGTCTCATATGAGGGGTTCGTGAGACGCTCAGGCCAGGTGCGCCTGAGCCTATCTCCTAGGTCCCAACCTGTAACATCACCCCCCTTCTCCCCTCCCCTTTTTCTTTTTGTAGCCCCCTATACGTCTCCTCTTATACGTCTCCTTCCGTACGTCTCCTCTTCCTAACCCTTCAGTTCCCTACTTATGCTCTTTCCGGCCTTCGGCTAGCCTAGTTCTTCTTTGGCTAGCGGGTTTTTCGCTATCGAAATCCGTCGCTGGTCCGTATTTTGCTTCGAATTCGTTTAGCGCTTGAGTATCTTTCAAGTTCTCTAGAGGCTCCCAAGTTGGTTCCGCGTAGCCTCTCTATTTAACTAGGACTTGTCGGTATAAGCTCCTTCCGCGTCTCTTCGTACGGGCTCTTGTAATACTCTCGACTTCCCACTCGTTGTTATCTAGGTTGCTGTTATCCGTAAAAGCTGGTGGCGGTTGATAGTCCGTTGTCTTCTGGGAAGGTAAAGGATCCTCGTACGCAGGTCTTATAAGGTCCACATGGAACCTTGGCTATACTCCTTATGGGACGTCCAGTTCGTAAACGTGAGAGCTGATAACCTTCGTAACGGTGTATTTTGCGTGTAGCCAGGCTAGCTTTTTCGATGGGACGTCTAGGTTAAAGTTCTTAAGGGAAAGCCAAACCTTATCCCCTACTCGGTATTCGCGTGCGGCGGTCCTTTTTCGGTTCGCGAGGTCCTCCTGGGCTTGTTGGGCGGCTATCATAGCGGCTTGGGCGAAATCTCCAGCGTCCTTTAGTCTCTGGACGAAGTGTTCGGCTCTTATACGTGGATCCCTCGAGCTTTGTGGCGATCTCTCGATAACTTGGATTGGTTCGACGTGGTATCCGTGTAGGAGAAAGAACGGACTGACCCTAATAGCTCTCGAGTCTCTATTGTTAATCGCTAGCTGAGCTCCTGGGAGTAGCTTAGCCCAGTCGTGCTGGGTTAGAGCTGTATAGGAGCGTAAGTACGCGAGAACCTCCTGATTAGCTCGTTCAGTTGCTCCGTCAGTCTCAGGGTGGAAGGCGGTGCTTAGCCTCTGATCCATTAATGTTAGCTAGCAAAGTCGCGTCCAGAATCGGCCAGTCCAGTTAGAGCCCCTATCACTAGTGATGGCTCTTGGGAATCCGTGGAACCGCCAGAAGGCTCTCACGAAGGTCTCGGCGTAGGCTTCCGCTTCCATCGTTGTCATGGCCTCTAAGGTTACCTCTTTAGATAGCCTGTCGGTGATCACCATTAGGAAGCTCGGGTCGGTTTCGCACGTAGTTGGTAAATCCGTCATGAAGTCGATCGAGATCTCTGCGTGGAACCTATCCGGGACAGGTAGCGGCTTTAGAAGCCCTTGCTTTGCGTCTCTCCAGACTCTCTTTTTGCCGCAGGTGTCGCAGTTCCTTAGGAATTGACGAACTGCTAGTGTAAGGCCAGGCCAAAAGAAGCTTCGGTTTAGGATGCTAATCGTTCCGTCCCTTCCTGGGTGTCCTGAAGCGTGCGAGTCGTGGGCGTTCTGGATTAAGGCCGTCCTGAGGGGCTCGTACGCCGGTATCCAGATTCTGTTGCGAAACCTAACTCTTCCTTCCGGGTCTAGCTTGCACTCCGATATCGATACGACGCCTTTTAGGCTAGGAGCAAAGGACTGCTGCTTCGTACGGAGGTCTGCCACCATAGTTCGGTAATCGGGATCCTTCTCGATGGCTTGGTTCCAGAGCGTCTGAAGGTCTTCATGGGCGAAGCACTCGTCTCCTGATGGGAATTGCTGGCCATCGATGTTTAGGACTCCAACACCGAGGTCCTCACTCTCCTCCTCCTCCGCTGGTTGCTTCTCGCGAGGATCTCCCTCGTCCTTAAGGAGCTGTTGGTAACGGCCTTTCGTCCTCTCGTCGTCGTACCCATCTGGTTCGTCTTGCTCTCTTCTAGACAGCGCATCGGGCCTGTCTGCTAGCCTCCCCGGTCGGTAATGGAGCTTATAAGAGTACCTCTCGAGCTTGACTGCCCAGCGAGCTTGTCTCTCTGTGAGGTGTCTTACCTTTCGGAAGTATTCGAGGTTCTTGTGGTCCGTTAGGATCTCGAAGGGCTCTCGTACGCTCCTTAGCATCCCGTCCCACGCGCTAAGGCAGTCTATCACCGCTAGGAGTTCTTTATCGTGGATCTCGTAGTTGAACTCTGCTGGGGAGAGCTTCCGGGAGTGGTATGCTATTGGGTGTAGCAGACTGTCTTCGCTGTACTGTGATAAACAGCCTCCAAGGCTATGTCCTGAGCAGTCCGTCTCGACTACTGTTCGTCGGTCTGCGTCCCACTAGGCTAGGACTGGAGCTTCGATAAACACTCTCTTAAGATGCTCAAAAGCGCCTTGTTACTCCTGGTCCCACCGGAACGGGGTTCCCTTCTTCGTTAAGGCGGTTAGTGGCCGTGTGATCGCTGAATACTCGGGTATGAACGTTCGGTAGAAGTTTGCGAATCCTAAGAAGCTGCGTACTCCTTTAAGCGTCTTAGGAGCCTCCCACTCCTAGATCGTAAGCACCTTTTGAGGGTCCATTCGAACTCCTTTGCCTGCCTCGATGATGAACCCCAAGTACTTAGTCTCCTTCACCGCGAACTCGCATTTCCCTAAGTCGAGACCTAGGCCAGTGTCTCGTAAGCGGCTTAGGACCTTCTCGACTTCTTTCATATGGTCCTCCCTACTCCCTGAAGAGTAGATAAGGATGTCGTCTATATAAGCTGAACAGGAATGGTCTAGTAGGTCCTTTAAGGTGTAGTTAATATACCGTTGGAACGTGGCTGGTGCCCCAGCTAATCCGAATGGCGTCACGAGCCACTCGTATAGGCCGAACCTGGTCCTAAAGGCTGTCTTCCATTCCTCGCCCGCAGCAATTCGGATCTTATAAAACGCCGCTCGGACATCGAGCTTTGTGAGCCAGCGCGCTCCTGAGAGCGTCGTGAGTGTCTCTCGGATTAGCGGCAAAGGGTAGCTGTCTCTCTTCGTAATCGCGTTGAGCGCTCTGAAATCGCAGCAAAAGCGTAGTCCGCCTCCCGGCTTTTTCACGAACAGCACGGGAGCTCCTCCGGCGGAGCTGCTCGCTCGGATATAGTTCTTATCCAGTAGGTCCGTTAAAGTCTTCCGTAGCACTAGGAGCTCTTCGCGTGACATTCCATATAAGGGCCCCTAAGGCACCTCTAGTTCCTTGCCATCGGTTCCTTTCGTTAAGGGGATCGTGTGGTCTACCCCTAGCCGGTGTGGTGGTAAGCAGTTGTCGGCTGCTGGGTCGAATAGGTCCTTCCACTTCCGTAACTCCTTCGGGAGTTTCTCGTACAGCACTCGTTTATCCTTGGGTTTGAGGGCCTTTTCGATGTCCGCTAATGAGGCTGCGAACACCCGTATCTCGTGTGGGCCTTACAAGCGTCTTGCTCGTCTTATAAGCGTTCCGATAGAGGCCGCTCCTATCTCTTTAAGCGGCTCGATAGAAGAGCTCTTCGCAGCTTCTATATCTCGTATGCGAAACTCTCCTTGAGATCTTATAAGGAGTTCGCGCGCTGCAGCGTCGTACACTACCCGATGTTTCTCGAACCAGGGCTTCCCAAGTATAAGGGAATGGTTTAAGCCTGGTACCACGTATCTATAGATTCTCTGCGAGAACCCTTCGAGGTCGATCTTTAAGTAAGCGATCTCCGAGATACGAGGGTCTTGTTTCTGCGAGCTTTTCGTAGAGGTAGCTTCGCGTAATACTCGGGGTCGTGTTAGGATCCTTAGTAGGTCTAGCTGTCGAGCTAGTTTTTCGCTGATCGCTGCGTAGCAGTCGCATCCGGTGTCGGCTAGGATAGGAATGATCTTTTCTTTGTTTAAGAGGCCCTTAATTGTGAGTGCCGAACCGTTCATAAGCTTCTCTATCTTCGGTAGCGATAAGGTGGCTGCTGTTGACCTCTGAGGACGACTTCCCCCAGAGGTTACTCTTTTTCCGAATCCGATGTCTCGACTCCGCTGCTCTCGCTAGCGTCTTGCTCGGCCTTCATGCTGTGCACTTGTGTGCTAGGGCGTTTCGCAGGCCTTAGCTTGCACGTCATTATTCTATGCCCTTGCTTCCCGCATCTTAGGCATAAGCCGTCGTCTCTTCGCTTTTGCATCTCTTCGGGGGAGGCCCACGCGGCCCTCGTGTGAGATGACCTGCTCTGGCCTTGTCCCCTAGGCTTCTTCTTATCGAGGGGGTTCATCCCAGTTATGACTGTGTCTTCCCCCTTGTCTTGCTTCCATGCTTTGCGGGATGGGTTCGAGAGCTCCGTGGGGGGCTTAGTCGGGCTCGGATACAGCCAAGGAGTAAGGGACTCCAGCTTCGAGGCCGTCAGCATGATCTGGTCAACCGCTTGGGCGTAGTCCGTCGAGATCGTGACCGCTACTAAGCTTCTCGTGAGCTGGTCGTTTAAGGCTCCCTCGAGGAAGGCGAGCTTGGCTTGGTCGGCCCAGTCCATCCCTCCCGCTTCCGCTAGCGTCTTTTCGAAGTCCACGTAGAAAGCGTCGAACGTCTGTCCTCGAGCTTGCTTAAGCTCTCTGAGCTTTAAGGTGGCGGTCTTCTGGTTGTTCCTATCCGTGTACTTGTTTGCGAGGTACTCGAGAAGGTCTTTCGGGTCGTACGCTTTGTCGGTTCCTCCGGATAGGAAGTAGGTGCTTGCAAGCGCTTTAGGACCGTCTCCTAAGCATGAGTAGACTGCGAACTATCCGTCCTTTTGCGTGCCGATTATCGCCGCGTCGGCATCCAGCTTGTGGCTCATCAAGGCTTTCCATGCTGGGAATTGAGTTCGCTCCCCTTCGAACTTGGGGGGCCAGGGGAAGGCCTTCCGCTTTAGCTGCGGTTCGTGTGCGGGCCTCACGAGGGCCTCGCTTAACTCGGCTTGCGTCGACGGTGGGGTTGACGTGGCTTGGTCCCGCTGCTGTTGGACCTCCGCAAGCCTTTTCTCGAAGTGCGCCGTTATTTCTCGCGACTGTCTAGCGAACAGGTTCTCGAGGAGGTCGAGCGTCGGTTGTGGAATGCCTGCTGCTAAGTCTCGCAGGTCCCTATCTCCTCTACCCTCATCCGTTGTGTCGTGGCGTTACATCTTAGGGAAGCTCTTAAGTCGCGCGCGCGCGGCTCTCGGGAGATATAAGATACGGATAAAGTGATCTAGAAAATATATGAAAGGCTGAGCCTTGAAGCACTATCGAAGGGGCCAAATGCTGTTTATTTTCTAGATGGGAAAGAGAGAAGAGAACCGTCTTCAGGAGGCCGGGCGCAGCGTCTCGTTAAATCTTGCGAGACTGGACCGGAACGTTCGGATCGGAACGTTCGGACCGGAACGTTCGGATCGGAACGTTCGGATCGCTGCTCAGCTCCCCCCTCCTAGGTCTTGACCACTAGCCTGGCGTTCGAATGGAGAGACCTACTCGGAGCCTCATATGAGGGGTTCGTGAGACGCTCAGGCCAGGTGCGCCTGAGCCTATCTTCCAGGTCCCAACCTGTAACAATAAGGACCGACACTCACTTCCCTTAATCGAGGAGACTATAGCCCGGATTTCCAAGGCAAAGGTCTTCATAAAACTGGATATCCGATAAATATTCCACCGGATCCGAATAGCGCCAGGATTAGAAGAGTTGACAGCGTTCTATACCCGTTATAGCACCTTTTAATACAACGTACTCTTATTCGGATTAACGAACAGACCCGCGACCTTTCAGCGCTTTATAAATGACACTTTAATGGACTATCTAGATAATTTCTGCTCGGTATATTTAAACAACATCGTTATTTTTTCGGATTTAGTTAAAGAATATAAGGACTATATAAGGAGGGTCCTATAGCGCCTTTAAGAGGCGGGACTGTAAGCCGATACCGATAAGTGCGAATTTTATATTTGGGAAACGAAGTTCTTAGGCTTCATTATCTCTATAAAAGGAGTGGCTGTAGATCCTGCTAAGACGTCCGTCGTCTGCAACTGGGCACCCCCAATGTCTATTAAAAGAGTGCAGTTATTTCTTGGCTTCTGCAATTTCTATCGCAAGTTCGTTTGCGAGTATAGGCGGATTGCTCGACCGCTCATTAACTTAACAAAGCAAGGTTTACCGACGTTCCAGTAAATAAAGGAGTGCTAGGAAGCTTTCGATACCTTAAAACGACGATTGCTAGAGGCCCCGGTCCTTGTATATTTCGGTTACGAGAACAATATATAAGTGGAGATAGATACTTCCGACGGAGTGATTGCTGGAGTCCTATTGTAAAAGAAGGATAACGCTTTTAATAACTGGTACCCCGTTACCTTTTACTTAGAGACCCTCTAAGGTTCGGAGCTCAATTATAGCATCCACGATAAAGAACTATTAACTGTAGTCTAAGCCCTTAAGTATTAACGCGCTAAACTTATAGGACTTCAGCATCTATAGTTCACGATTGTGACGGACTATAGCGCGCTGGAATACTTTAGCTAGAAATGTTATCTTAACTTATAATAAGCGAACTAGGCGGAGCTCCTTGTTAAATACCACTGCCTGCTAAAGTACCGCCTAGGAACGTAGAATGCTGCGGCCGACGCCTTATTACGGAAAACAGAAGATCTGAAAACATAGAAAGAGAAAACCAAGGCGATACGATACCTGGTAATCTTCTAAGAGGGCAAACATAGATATATACCAGCGCTTTCTATAGTGGAACCCTTAAGTGAGGTGGCCCTCTTAAAGAACGACCTGCTACCGCCACTACTCTCTAAGTTAATGCTAATATATTGGGCCGTCGAACTTAACTACACCGACCCCCTTCTTTAGCTGTTTCAAGATAAGACCACGTTAGAGCCGGCTAACGGCATTATCTGGACCCTCTTTAACAGAACTCTCCTAAGGGACGGCAAGCTAGTGGTCCCCGAATAAGACAATCTAAGGACATATATCTTAGAAGACTTCTATTCGTGCTTAATATCTGCACACCTGGGATATAATAAGCTCCGTAAGTTAATGCAAAGCTAGTACTAGTAGCTAAGATTATCTAAAGATATTGTGAGAGGTTAGCTGAGAACCTCTCCCAGTACATAAGTCACGCTAATAGACTGGATCTTCGATCCAGTCTACCTAGTCTTTTGGCTCAGTGGTTAGCGTGCTGATGTCATCCCGTGACATGTAGACTGGATCACACCTGCGCCCCTCACGCGCCCTGATTGGCAGTGCGCCCGGCGCGCCGCAGGAGCCAAAGAGGTCTGGGTTCAATTCCCCCTCAAGGCTCAAGGGTCCTGGGTCCATCCAGGGCTCAGAGGTGCGCCGGCGTGGAAGGGCGCGCGCGCACCTCGGGGCCAGGCCCTTATGTTCTGCTCTGCCTTGGTCGCTCTACCGGTAAGGCGTACGCAACGCACTCGTACGGGTCTTACGAGGAAGGCGAGCGGCGCGCGGAGAGGGAAGGTATGTGAGAGGTTAGCTGGGAACCTCTCCCAGTACATAAGTCACGCTAATAGACTGGATCTTCGATCCAGTCTACCTAGTCTTTTGGCTCAGTGGTTAGCGTGCTGATGTCATCCCGTGACAGATATTAACTATTTTGTAGCCAACTATCGAGTATGCCGATTGTTTAAAGTCCCTTAGGATAAGACGCTAGGATTTCTTTATCCCCTTCTAATACCGCTTCGATTATGGCAGTCGATTTAGATAGACTTTAAGACTATACTTAAAGATCGAAAGGGTTTCGATAACCTCCTTATTATAGTTTACTTATTAAGTAAGAGGAGTTAGTATATTCCCTGCACCTAATTAGTAATAGCTAAAGATATTACTAAGATATACTACTATAGTCTATATTATATTTTTAAGCTACTATAGTAAATTAAAAGTAACCGTGGACCCTAATTTGTCTCTTACTTTACTGATAAAGTCTTCAAGCTACTGGGCATCACCTAGAAACTGGGATCCTCTAGCCACTCCCAGTTATAAGGGCAAGTGGAGCATATAAACTAGGCTATCTAGCAACGGATTCTGCCTTACTTATCACACTTTTAAGACAACTGGTCGTCAGTGATTCCAGCCTTAGATGCTATCTAAGCTAGCCTGCCTTAGGATTCAACGGGTCTATCTCCTTATAAAATGGAGCGTGGCTTCCTTATGTTGCTGCTATATTCTAAGGCTAACTAGACCTAAGATGTGGATAAACTTCCGATAACGGAGCGTCTCGGATAGCAAGACACGTAAAAGATTATAAAGATACTCCACTAATATATAGAAGCAGCATAATAACAGGCTACCTTATCCTAACGCTATATATATAACCAGGCTAATAAGTTGCGACGCGAGCTAGACTTTAAGGTTGGGGATAAGGTAGTTATTCTTAAATAGATATAAACGACGGACTAACTTGGCAACGCCTTAACGTTTCCCTTAATATAGTAATATTATATTATCAAGGGGATAAGAGGACACTCCTATAAACTTAACACGCCGTTAAACTGGAAAGGCACGAATATGTTTTACGTTGATCGCCTTCGGCGATTCTAAGACGACCCCCTCCCGGGATAACAGGCCGAGAATCCGGAGGGCGAAATCGTGGATCCTTCGTTAGATAAAGAATGGGAGGTAAACCGAGTGCTGTCCTCTCGACTGCACTATAGGAAACTTCAATACCAGGTACGCTGGAAGGGTTAGGACCCGGACGCGACGTGGTATAACACGGAATTATTTAAGAACAGCGCCACACTCCTCTAGAAATACCACGAGGAGTACCCAGATAACGCAGGACCGCCGAAGCAACTGGCTTCATAGCTTGATGCCGTAGCCAACGACAGGATCGACCTATCTCACGCCGACAACAACTCTCCAGCTTCGACGAACCGAACGAGAAAGAGGATTGCCTAGAAGAAGTGACCGAAACTTACGGACAAGTTTCGTTTCTTAAGGGGGGGTAATGTTACGGCATGGGTATATAGGTACAAGGGCATGGGAACGCATAGACGACTTACCGCTGCCTGGCGGTACGTACCGCCGCTGGCTAGATATATTCCTGCCAAACAGTGACTGAGAGGAGCCTGTTCCTCTTCTTTTCCTCTTCACCTGTAGTTTTCGCATCTCAATAGAACCTTTGGGTCATCAACAGATCCTTCGTTCCTTGAACCGTGACAGAGCCCTTTATTAAAAGAGCATAGCTTAAGTAATGCTTCTACTGCTATTGTTATAAATATATCGCCTATATCTACTGCTAAGTATATAAGTGCGGGCTCTGCTTTTTAATAAAGTATAATAATAAAGAATACCTAGAAGCCGACAATAAAAGCCGGTACTGCTATCTAATATGCCGAGAACTATATACTACGTGGTCTAAGGAGTATCTAGTCTGCTAAGAGTAGGTCTAGGTTGCTAAGGCTACTTATATTATAAGACTAAAGGGGTTTACACTACCTTTATAAGAACCCCCTAAGCCAACAGCCGAGGACTAGCAAATAGTATAGCTATGGAAGCGTCGAGCAACTAGCTGCCGTATTAGAAGCACTAGCAAAGCCCGCAGCAGTGTGAGAGGTTAGCTGGGAACCTCTCCCAGTACATAAGTCACGCTAATAGACTGGATCTTCGATCCAGTCTACCTAGTCTTTTGGCTCAGTGGTTAGCGTGCTGATGTCATCCCGTGACATGTAGACTGGATCACACCTGCGCCCCTCACGCGCCCTGATTGGCAGTGCGCCCGGGCGCGCCGCAGGGAGCCAAAGAGGTCTGGGTTCAATTCCCCCTCAAGGCTCAAGGGTCCTGGGTCCATCCAGGGCTCAGAGGTGCGCCGGCGTGGAAGGGCGCGCGCGCACCTCGGGGCCAGGCCCTTATGTTCTGCTCTGCCTTGGTCGCTCTACCGGTAAGGCGTACGCAACGCACTCGTACGGGTCTTACGAGGAAGGCGAGCGGCGCGCGGAGAGGGAAGGTATGTGAGAGGTTAGCTGGGAACCTCTCCCAGTACATAAGTCACGCTAATAGACTGGATCTTCGATCCAGTCTACCTAGTCTTTTGGCTCAGTGGTTAGCGTGCTGATGTCATCCCGTGACAAGCAGAACCTACAAAGAGATAGATAATATAGATATTGAAATACCGGAGTTAACACTTAACAGTATTTATACTCGACTATAACAGCGCTAAGGATCCTACACTGGAATACGTAGAAAAGTAAGAAAGCATAAATTCTGGTAATCGATGCTATCTCCGAAGAGTACGACATCCTAGCTATTTAAGAGCCCTAGCGAAACCTATATATACCGACTACCTACTACCCGAGATCCTCTCTATACTACCTACTTTACACGATTAAGAGAGGTAGGGTATATATCTATGTTAATAAGAAGTACACCTTAGTATAGTGGATATATAAGGCATAGCTAAATAAGTGTCGTATTATAATCCAACTATTAGACGGCCCTATAATAGTCGTCTATATATACTCGCCTCCCTTTAAGTCCACTAGCAGATCGGACTTACCTGCTATCGAAGCCCTCTATACCGAACCCCAGCTAAGATAAACAGTCCTTATAGGAGACTTCAATATCCACCACCCCGTTTAATGAGGATACAATATCCGACTTTATAATGCAGCTAATAAGCTACTCTAGCTAGCAGAAGCCTGGAGACTCCAGCTAATCACTCCCCCTAAAACACTAATATAGACTTGAAGAGCGTGCATAGACTCCAAGATCGACTTAGCGTAGGCTACGGACGATCTCTAAGCTGCTTACGATAAGTATGCCCTATTTGCTAGATCCGATCACCTCCCTTAGGTGATACGCGTAACTAGACCCTGTATAGACTGTTAAGATAGGCTACAATGTAGCTAGAAAACAGCTGACGATAACTAAGCAAAGGTAAAAGCGGTACACCTACTATAGCCAGGGCAACTCGAGACACTAGAAGAAATCGATAGCTACACTAAGACGTTAACTAAGGAGCTAACTCGGATAGCCGACCTAGTTGCCCCCCTCTGCCACTCTAAAGGGAGAGGCAAGGCCTAGTGGAACCACGATATAAAAAGAGCTACAGAGGAGGAGAGACGAGCCCAGCAAGCATAGCTATCCGACAGGACAGACGCAGCCTAGCGAGCCCTTCGGCAAGTATCCCTTACAAAAAAGAAAACAATCCGAGAAGCTAAGACGGCGTCCTAGAGATATATGCTCCACGAGACTTCTAGTTAGCTAGCATCTGGAATATTGCGAGATAGGTAAGAACGGAAAGAGCAGCACTGCTGTTACCCTTAGCAGTCCCTACGCTTTACACACCGTATAGCGAAGTAACGACCTATAAGGAGAAAACAGAGGCCTTCTAAGAGAGGTTCTATCCCCTCCCTAAGGCTACGTACACCGGCTTCCGAATAACGAACCGGCTTACAGCGCCTCTCGATATAGACAGCAAGGTGACAGCAGAACAAGTCTAAGACTTCCTCACTAAGGCAGGCTAGTGGAAGGCACCTAGACTAGACCAGCTTCCAAACGGATTTCTTAAACGCCTAGGAAAGCCCCTCTTCCAGGCCTTGGCCTCCCTAGCGGAAGCGTGCTGGCGTATAGGATACTGTCCAAGAGCGTTCCGCAAAGCAGTCACCGTTATCCTCCGGAAGCTAGGAAAGCAGCCAAGGGAGTACCTGTCATGGCGCTAGTGGGAGCACACCCTAACAAACTGCACCACGCCGCCCCAGCAGGAAACTGGGCAAAAGGACTAGAATCCGAAGACTGGGAGACTTTGGATCTATTAGGGTTTATCTGCTGGTCAGCCACAGCCGTGACAGTACCACCAAGCCGGCGGATGGAGACCTATCGCGCTGCTTAACACTATAGGGAAAGCGATCGAGAGCCTACTAGCGCAACAGCTAGCTAGCTTTGCCGAAGAGAACAGACTGCTTCCGGACGAACAGATGGGCAACTAGAAAGGCCGCTCCACGGAAACGGCCTTGCGGTTGCTAACGGACCTAGTCCGCACAGCCTGAAAACATTAAGGTGCAGCAACCCTTCTATCGCTAGATATCTCGGGCGCTTTCGACTCCGTCGACTATAGAAGGCTCCTTGCTAACCTGCAAGCGCTTAAGGTCCCTATATAGACTATCAGCTGGATCCGAAGCTTCCTATTTAACCGGTCCACCACGCTATTCTTCGACGGCTAAGAATTAGATGAGATCTTAATCTTAGTAGGCGTCCTATAGGGCTTACCTTTATTACCTATCCTCTTCTACCTCTATATAGCCGGTCTCTATAAGGCTCTCCGCGCTATACTAAGGATAGCTACTATAGCCTTTATAAACAACACGAACCTTATAGGCTTCGGCTTAGACCTTAAGTAGACCTGCAAGCAGCTAGAAGCCGCTTACAGGGTCTGCAAAAAATAAGCAGTCAGCTACAACATAACCTTCCCAGTTTAAAAATATTACCTAGTCTACTTCTCTCGAAAACGGAAAGGTCTGGATATAAAGATAGCCTTAGAAGGCCACGAAATCGAACTAGAAGACTCCTGCCGTGTCCTTAATATTCAGATAGATAGATATCTCCGCTAGGACGTCTATATCCAGTCGATATCGAAGAAGATAACGACGTAGGTTTATACTTTAAACTAGATAGCCGGCTTAATATGGGGCGCGTCTATCTAGCGAGCCTGCTAAGTCTACACAGCTGTTATACGGTCTGCTATAGGCTACAGAGCCTTAGAATAGCACCATTATATTCCAAAAAGCAGGATTAAGACACTAAGTGGTATTCAGACCGAGTGCCTCCATAAGGTCACAGAGGCCTTTAAGGCGATAGCAGCTACAACACTAAAAATAGAAGCCTAAGTATCGCCCTTAGATATATAGCTTAATAAAAGAGTGGCAGCTTCGGAAGAGAGGCTCCAACAGCTATATATCGCCTTGCTTATCTAAGTAAGATATGATAACGTAGCCAGATAGATTCTAATAAGACTGTGAGAGGCTGAGCCTTGAAGCACTATCGAAGGGGCCAAATGCTGTTTATTTTCTAGATGAGAAAGAGAGAAGAGAATCGTCCTCAGGAGGCCGGGCGCAGCGTCTCGTTAAATCTTGCGAGACCGGACCGGAACGTTCGGGTCGGAACGTTCGGACCGGAACGTTCGGACCGGAACGTTCGGATCGGAACGTTCGGATCGCTGCTCAGCTCCCCCCTCCTAGGTCTTGACCACTAGCCTGGCGTTCGAATGGAGAGACCTACTCGAAGCCTCATGTGAGGGGTTCGTGAGACGCTCAGGCCAGGTGCGCCTGAGCCTATCTCCCAGGTCCCAACCTGTAACAAAGACTGACCTACCGGTGTAAACCGAAAGGCCCTAACGCGCCCGATTATAAGAGGTGGCTAGACGAATGGCTAGCTGGAGACTCAACATATAAAGCTGAAGAGAGATACTGGCTTTATAAATGACAACAAATATAGAAAAGCCGAATAGCACAAGCCCTGGTAGCAACTAAGACGCCGCCAGATAAGCACGTCCTTAAGTTATATAAAGGACTTTATAAGGCAGAGAACTCGATCCTCGTCTAAACGAGGAATGGGAAGATTAGGCTACGAGAATTTCTCTTTAAGCGCCGGGTTCCAGGCTTCGACAGCCTAAGGTGTGACTACGGTCAGGGTAAGAAGACAGTCCGGTATATCCTCGTTTTCTACCCACGGGAAAGAAAAAGGCGAGAGCATCTTATCCAAGCTCTAGGAGGACCGGTAGACACGGACAGGATGCTCGACACCCCTGGAAAAGCAGGAATTATCGCGAGATGGCTACTCCGCTCGGGCAAGCTAGACATATTCCAGCTAGCGAATCAACTCATCAGCTAGGAAGCGGGCGTGCTGAGCCCGATCTCGGTATGGCAGGTCAAAGAGCAGATAGAAGCGGTGCGACGTAGCGGAACCTAGGTTTTTCGCCCGGCCGGACGTCAGCCCGGAACGGTTTTCCTAGGCTAAAATGCGCAGGGGGTCCTCATGGCCTAGATAGGTCGCTAGGTGTAAGAACAATAATAATAATACCCGATATAACAAATTCAAAGAGATCCTACTTAAATAAAGAGTTCTTAATACTTTTAAAGATATCCTATACTTCTATAACGTGGGTGTCGGGTGAGTGGCGCAGGCGGGTGAGTAGCGCACTTCCAGCTAAAATTTGTTACTTCAACTTTAAGACACTATATCTCCACAAACAAACATGGAGAACGCATTTAAAGAGGGTCAGATGGTTCTTACTATTTAAGCACTCCAGAAAGACCCTTATTTAACCTGCCGAGCCGCTACAACAATCTATAACGTCCCGGAAACTACCCTACGTCGAAAAATAGCCGGCATACACGCTAGGCAAGATACCTACCCTAAGTTAGCTCGATTAACTGAATTAGAAGAGAAAGCGCTTGTCAGATATATACTGGACTTAGATACGCGAGGGTTTACACCGCGACTTCGTGATGTGGAAGATATGGCTAATGTTATTACCAAGTCGCGTAACATGTCATACGTCGGCACATATTAGGCCTTAAGCTTCGTTAAGCAACAACCGGACCTCCGAACACGTTTCTCTTAGGTATACAACTACTAGAGGGCCCTTTACGAAGATCCTAAGAATATCGCGGGCTGGTTCGCGCTTTTCGCGAACCTGAAGGCTAAGTACGGTATCTAAGATAAGGATATCTACAACTTCGATAAGACCGGCTTCACGATAGGCCAAATTACGTCCTTAATAGTCGTGACCGGTGCTGATCGCAGTGGAAAGCGAAAAAAAGTCCAGCCTAGTAATCGCGAATAGGTTACCGTGATCTAGGGCGTCTGTTCCGATAGTTGGTGTGTCCCGCTGTTCATCGTAGTAAAGGGCGCCTACCACCTCGCTAATTAGTACGCTAACAGCACCCTCCCGCGCGACTAGGTAATTAAACAGACCTAGAATAAATAAACCGATAATAAGACTAGCTTAGATTGGATTCGGCATTTTGATAAATATATGTTATCGCGTACAACAGGCCAATATTATCTATTAGTGATCGATAAGTATAAGAGCTACGTTTCGACCGAATTCTAGGCTTTCTATAAAGAGAAGGACATCGTAGCGGTCTCTATACCTCCACACTTGTCGTATCTACTCTAGCCACTTAATGTTAAGTGTTTTAGCCCATTAAAGCGGGCGTACGGTCACGAAATCGAAGGGTTTATAAAGTCACTCGTTAGCTATATTACTAAGGCCAAGTTTCTAATCGCCTTCCAAGCCGCATTTAGAAAGGTTTTTACACCGAATAACGTTAAGGCTAGATTCTTAAGAGCCGGCTTAGTGCCTTTAAATCCGGAAAGAGTGCTTATAAAGCTGGATATGAAGTTATTGACACCTTCGCCTACTGGAAGCCTTCCGGCTGTAAGCGTCCTATAGGCCTCTTAGACACCGTATAACTTAACTAAGGCGACTTCATAGACTGATTTTATTAAGAATCGAGTCCGCCATTATTAAGGAAGCTCTCTAACACCGATTTTATCGGCAGTTGACCAGTTTGCGAAGGGTGCGATAGCGATGATACACGAGGTCGCTCTTTTATAAGCAGAGGTCAAGACTCTTCGAGAGGCGAATTCCAGCCTCGCAAAATATCGGAGAGTAAAAAAGACCCGTCTACAGCAAGGAGGAACACTCGAGATTGGCGAGGCTTAAGATCTTTTAGATCAAAAGGACGTCGATACGCAGTTAAGAGAGGAAACGCGTATAAGGAGCAGTCGGGTAACGAGGTCAGAACCACACGGGCAGCGATATAGCATCTGTGGAATAGCCGGACATAATACGCGAACATGTGAAATGAATGCAGAAACATCTAAAGAGCCAGAATCTGATTAGTTTAAATTGATTTAAGGCGTTATAGTTAGGTAATCGATTGATTTATCGTGAAGATTCCCTTTAGGTGCGCCACTCACCCGCCTGCGCTACTCACGCGACACCCACGTTAATAGTTTAGTCGACTTTAAAAAAGACGTCGGACTTTAAAGACTAAGTATAGCTTTCGAACTAACTAGCTAAATGTTAAGGAGCGGGCAGGCAGGCGGATAACGGAGTCGATTCAGGTTCTATGCTACAGGTCCAGGTTCCTATTCTGTCGGTACAGGTCAGGCTTGGTGGACAGGACGTAGCTTGAAGAGCTACAACTGAAGTCTCCTCGGTCGCAGACTTCTTATCTAAATCCCCAACGGAGGTCCGTACCGAGCGGTCTTGACAGAACTCCATCACGGGACGACTAATCCGTAGCCAGTTTAGGATGTCTCAGAGGCTGCCCTGTGCCGGTACGGTCTGTCACGGTCCACCCCGTGACACTAAACACTTAACTATATAACGACTACTATTTTAAAAGATTTAAAAGGCCTTTAATAAAAAGAACATTTAATTAGCTACTACTTAAAGGTAAATTTAAGCTCTTTGTAACGAAGCGCTATACCTAAGTACTGCGTGACGTAGGGTTTGTACAATCAGGGACAGAGAGCGTCTGTCTGCTTGAACACTGGTCGCTGAGTAACTGACTGGCTGAAGGTGCTTGACTGGGTAACGGGTTGACGATGGTGCGGATGCGTGTAACTGATCTCACAATAGGTCGTTAGGCGTTAGCCCATCTTCTTCTTCTTCTTCTTTGTATTTATCGCCGTGTTGGGACAATGTCCCGCCTCCCAGGGGGCATCTGGCGTGCGAGAGTCTATCTACATATCTAGATATCCCGCATATCGAGCCCAATGGCAATCTTTTAGTCTAGCCGTCTCCATCACTCCTCCGTGCGAGTTTGTTCCCGGCGCTGGTTCTGTCTGGGTGGCTATTGCCTTACGTAAAGTGACCTCTACAGCCTGTCGATAGTGGGTATATGTCCTCGTAGTACTTTGTTAAGGAAGTAAAGAGTTGAAACTGCTCTGGGCTGTGTATTAGCCTTTGCTAGTATACTTGTAAGGTTTCCGGTTCGGGGTCGAACTTTGGCCATTGGGCCCGGTGCCTTCGCGTTTTACAGCAGTAGACTAGGTGTTCTAGTGTTCGTAGCAATCGGCACGCGTATCGATTGTATCGCCTATGTTGTAACTTCTTATAGTACCAGTCGAAGTCTCCGTGCCTTAACTGGAGTGCAAGAAAGTTATGGAGTGTTCGTCTAAGGAGATCTAGCTCCTTTAGCGTCTTAAGAGTTGCTATAGTGAATCTAAGTTTTCAGTAGCGTTTGCAGCCCTGGGAGGCTTCCTCCTACCACTTCGCGAACTGGTCTTTAACGATCGTCTTTCGGAGTCTCTTTACACCCGCGTAGGTAGCCTGGGAAGGGGCGCTTGTGGGCAGCGCTGCCCCTTCTTTCGCAAGGCTGTCGGCTTCCTTGTTACCTTGGATCCCTTCGTGGCCTGGCACCCATCGAACATAGACGTCGGCAATCGTCGCTAGCTCTTGGAAGGCGAGGAAGGCCTCTTGTGAGCTTTTCGGCGCGTTTCCCGTGAGGCCCCGAATGACCGACGTATTATCTAAGCAGACGTGGATTGTCGCGCCTAGGTCCACCCGATAAGCTCGACGTAGACCTTGCCACGCTCCGACGGCTTCTCCGTTAAAGACGTCAGCAAGGCCTAGTCGTCCTTTATCTTAGTACAGTTTCCGTCTGTTTCTATAGATAGCAAAGCCCCAGCCGACAGCCCCGTTAGGTCCTTTCGACCCGTCCGAGAAGACTACAAGGTGGGTATCGGGAAGCTTCGACTGCCACGCTGTAAAGTCCTTCGCCGCTATCTTTTTGTCTTTCGGCGGCTCCTGCACTGGTGTGTATCTCCTTAGGAGGTACTGTGGCCGCGGACAACTAGGCAGGAGTCTGGCTGCTCTCTAGAGTCTGGTCTATACTGGCTGTAGAGAGCCGTAGCAGCGGCCTAGTGGGTAGGGCCGTAGTGCCGTTCGCGCTGTTAGTATGTGGTCCTTATCCACCGACTGGAGCCGCTGTCCGAAGCGATAGAACGCCGCTTTTAGTGCGATTCGTGCTGTTGGGACCCCTGCGTCCCTGTATAGCGTGGCTGTCGGCGTTGTCCTCTATATAGGTAGAACAGCCTGTATCGCTTCTCTTAAGACCCGGTCTATCTTATTTATGTGCGCTTCTTACCAGGTTGCCACTTCTGTACTGCGTTCTTTGCTAACGATCTTTCGGGTCTTCGTGCGCCCCCCGTACTATACCTCGGCCCTGTAGGTGAGAATGGGAAGAACGCAGGTAAAGATGGCTTTCCGGAGGGCTCTTAGCGGAGGGCCTCGCTGGGTGTTGGCTAGGCTCCGGAGGTGTCGTACGACGTTCCGCGCTTATGCCGCTTTCCTCTTCACGTGCTCCGTGAACTGAAGCTTCGGGTCGAACCAGACGCCGAGCCATCGTACAGGCTTCTCTGAGGCGTGCACCGTGAGGCCGTGGTCTCTTGCCGAGACGCTCGGAAGTCCCTCCGGGTTCTTTCCGTATGTAAAGTGGAGCAGATCGCTCTTCTCCGGGTCGATCGTGACCTTGTTTTCTCGGCCCCAGTTTAGGACGTCGTTTAGGTCGTTCGATAGCTGTCGTGCGTTCTCTTAGAGGGACTTGCTTTCTCGGTAAAAGTATATATTATCCGCGTATCCGAATCGGTATCTTATATCCTCAAGCAGGATGTCTGCGATATATAGGAGGAAGAGGATGGGGGAGGCGGGGGAACCTTATAGCAGACTGTATTGGATCGTCTATGGTGCTGTTGTGACATCCTCGAGTTGAATCCGCACTTATCTTTCTTCTATGAAGGAGCCCACGAACTTCACTAGCGGTGTAGCCCAGCCCTGTTGTCTTATACGGAGCATAAGCCGCTTCTTAAGCGTTGTATCGAATGCGCCTTTCATATCCAAGGTAAGAATCGAGGCTGTACGCCTAGTCTCTAGGGAGTGTTCAATCTCGTGTGTTAAGTAGGCAAGGAGGTCCGAAGCTGCTCGCGTCGGTAAGGCGCCCGCTTATTGTGGGCTGACTACCTTATATGGGAGTGCTGTGTTAGCTATCCGCCTCGCGACGAGCCTTTCGAGGCCTTTCCCAAGATAGGAGAGGAGGGCGATCGGTCGCTAGGAGCGAGGGTTTGAGAGGTCTTTCTTATTCGGTTTCCGTAGCATCACAACCTCGGCTGTTCGGAATGGGCGTGGGTGGTGGCCAATCTGTAAGCAGGCCTAAAAGAGGGATCGTATCGGCTCTTAGACAGCATGCCAGCATACTTTGAGTAGCCTTACCGAGATGCTATCGACTCCTAGTGAGGTGCTTTTCACCGCAATCGTGGCGGCTGTTAGCTCCTCTTTAAAGATATAGGTGTCCTAGGGAAGGGCGCGCCGCAGTACTGTCGGGATCTTAAGAGGGTCGCCCTCGAGGTCTTCGGCGTCCGTGAACCGCTCTAGGAGGGCCTTACGGAGGGCGTGTGCCTTCTCTTCCGTGTCTTCAATCGTCTTGTCCCTAATAACGAGCGGGGGCGATGGAATAGCCGGCTGTAGCTTATGCCATTGAACTACCTTGTATAAGTCTTCATCTAACTGGATCGAGTCGATTCGCTGCCGCCAGTACCTCCGCTTCTCTTATCTCACTACCGCGAGGAAATGTTTTCGCTCTTCGAGGTGTCTCCAATCCCCTTGGCAATGTCTTCTTGCTCGCCGGAATACGTCCCGGGCCTCCCGACAGGTGTCGGTCCACCATGGTGCGTCACGGCCGTCTTTAGTAGGTTATTTCCCGACCGTTTCTAGCGCTTTCTATAAAAGGCTCAGGATCTCCGTCGCCTGCAGGTCCAGCTGGTCTGTCGTAGGTGTCGGAGGGAGTGGTGTGCAGTTTTACAGACCTAGTTCGATAATGCCGGCGAAGGTTTTCAGCTTATTTTCCGGTATGGAGTATCGATACTGCATCCTAGATATGCGACTGTTCCTTAGAATGGAGATTCGGATCGTTTCGTGGTCTGCCCCTGTTTGGAGTTTGGAGTCTACCACCGCTATAGCGAAAGGGATGTTCGAGAATGTTAGATCGATAGTATGCCCCGCCACGTTTGTCGGGACTCCTATCTCTCCTATATAGCTGAGTCCATTTGCGACGGCCCAGTCGTGGATCTCGAGCCCCGCGTTCCGGGTTTGTCGGATGTCTGGGTCCCAGGCGTTGTACCATGCGTTAAAGTCCCCCGCGACCACACAATTAGGTGGTGGTTGTAAGGCTAAAAGGAGTCGTGTCGCCTGGCTTAGTGGCTCGTCTGGGGGTCTGTATACGTTAATTGTCGCACTGAAGGAGGCGTGGGAAGCGAAAGGTTCAAGGTTATCCATTAGAAAGGACAAAAGAAAGTGCCAGAGATGGCAGACTATATACTCGTAGCTGGGGACCGCTCCCCACATGCTCCATAGGACCTACTGCAGGTACCAGTAGCTCCTCACGTGATCTCAGGGGCGAAACTAGTGATAGCCTCATATTGCCACACACCCCCTCAGCGGACGTTCCATCGTTCGCTGACCCTCTGTTGGCCTCCTTTAGCTGCTTGTGCCGGTTCCCATGCGAGGGTTTAATTGTCCCTGCAGTTTTGGCTCGGTTAGTAGCTTGCCAGTCGTCCTGCAGAGCGTCAGCTGCGGTTCGATTGTCCTTAAGGTGAGGACAATGGCCAGTCCTCCCAGGCGACATCATTATTCGAGATGCTATTGTTCGCGCTGGGTATTGAGCCTCAGAGGCTGCAGACAGCATTAATAGCTGGAGTCTGTCGCTGGCTGCGCCCGCGTTCCTATTTCTTTTCTTGTCCATCCCTAGATCGTCGTGCGTCTCCCCATCTGTTGTCTCGCCAGCTTCGTTGGCGACGGTGATGCTGACTGTCGCTCGTGAAGCCTTCTCGCGTGCGCGCACACACACACATCCACCTCGCTGGTCGAGGTCTCTCCCATCCGACGCCATCACCACCACCACCATGTCCGCCGGTCAGTATCTCCTCAGGACTTCTCCACAGCCGCCACTGACATCGTGTAGCTGTTTTGTCCTCTTCCGGTGGTCTGCCTCCTGGCGACGGCGGTGCAGGTAAGCCCCTGGCCGCGGCCATGAGAAGGAGCGCGTGGAGGTCCCTCCAGCAGCGACGACGAGTCCGACTCGGAGATCGCGCGCGCCAGGGAGCTCCTGCGCCGTCACAACAAGAAGAAGCGTGCTGCCAAGGCTGCCGGCAAGCTCGACAAGCTCGCCGAGCGACGTTCCGAGGCCGCCCTGCGGCGCACCAAGGGGGCTGCTCGCTTCACTCCGTGCGAGCAGTGCACGCTGTCGCTCCTGCGGGGCCCTCGTGGCCACTGCCATGGCACTGCTCTCGCAGGCAGCTCCCGGTGCTTTGATTGTGTACGCCATAATCACACGTATATGGTCTCTCCTCTCAAGCTATAGACTTGGTGTTGACGTCTTCTGTAGCTGCAGAGAGCTCCCGGAGGCTACGCGAGCTCCGGCTCGTCACCTCTTTCGGGCCTTTTTGCGCCCTGCAGATCAGTACCGCCAAGTGAGTGCCTTGACTATTGTCGCTCTGGATCCGTGCTGACAAGTTATAGGCGCTGGTCGATAATCTTCGCGCCACCGTGCGCATGCTTCTGGAGATCGCCAACATAGGCGACCACCATTCGTTGTCCGGTGTCGCTTCTGCCGCCCCCGCTGACGCTCCTCCCCCTTCCCCGGAGCCGGACACGCCGTCCGAGAGCACCCTTCGGGGCCGAAAGAAGATCAGCAAGAAGGGCAAGAAGGAAAGGGCGTCGCTTCTGTCGACGTTGGCGCCGCCTCCGTCGCTCACGAGGAGGCACGGGAGGCTAGCGAGTCGCTGGCCGACATCCTGGCCGACCTGTCGGACCTCGTGAGCGACGAGGTCGAGGGCGGCGAGGAGGAGGAGTAGAGGTGTAAGGCCTGTGGGGCGAAAGCCCGGATATCTTTTGTTGTTTCGCCCGTCAGGGCTGATACCCAGTGTTGCTTTGCACGTTTTGCCCGCCGCTGGTCGGTCAGGGGGTGTCCCAGCTGGCTGGGCCCCGGAATTGAACCGTCTTAACTCCCAACAGCCTTCTCCTGCTTCTCCGTTACCTGTCGTATGTCTTGTAGGTTGAGAAGGGTCCTAAAGTGCTCAAATTTTGCCCTACTTAGGTTCTTTGTCAATCCGTCGGCTGGCATGTCCTTTGTGGCAAGATACGTCAGTTGGAACGCTCCTCGAGCGTATTCCTGGCGCAGCCATAGGTTGTGGATGTCCACATGGCGTAGCTTGGTAGATATCCTTTCGCTGCTACCGATCACGAGGCGAATCGTCTGCTGGTTATCGCAGGCTATGCTGAACGGAGTGTCCAAGACCAATTGGATATCTCTGAAAAGGCGCTTCAGGGCTACCGTTTCCTTTGCTGCCTCACTGAGGGCCAGTAACTCGGCTTCAGTGGTAGAGGTGGTCACCGTAGCTTGTCGGCTTGCTTTCCAAACGACTGGTCCTCCGAATAGCTGGATGAGGTATCCCTGAGACGACTTCCTGGTGTCTAGATCGTCTGCGAAGGATGCGTCCGTCGAAATCGCTATGGCTTGAGGAGCCGTCTGGTGTATCAATGGCTTCCCGTAGCGTATGGACACGAATCTCGTGCTATAGGCGTAGCGAATACACCAATCTGCCGCGTCTAAATGGTCTTGAGAGGGATTCGTCAGATGTCGAGATAGCTGCGAGGCTGCGTATGCCAAGTCCGGTCTGACCATAATAGCGCTGTAGAGGATGCTTCCGACGCGCTCCTGAAAAGCCTGAATCCTGTGCTTCGGAGCCACCCCCGAGTGCGTCTTGAGTGGCATCTGCGGAAGCGGCGTCGCTGGGGTTCTCCCTTGGTGAAGATTGAAGCGTTTGGCGACCTTCTCGAGATAGGCGTCGTGGCATAGCCAAAGGAGACCGTCTTGTAGCTCGCGAACGACCCTAACACCAAGGTAGTAGTTGACTTCGCCTTGGTCCTTCAGCTCATACGCTCTTTTCAGCGCTTCAATGAGTCTTAGGGCTTCGTCTCGCTTGTCAGGCCTGTTACAGACGAGAAAGTCATCCACGTAGAACACCACAAGGATGGTGCGCTCCTTATTGTGGTATAGGCATGGTTCCTCTGGAGAGGACCGAAGCCCGAGCTTCTCGAGGGTGCTTGAGAAGTCCCTGAACCATAGAAGAGGCGATTCTCGTAGCCCGTAAAGAGCCCTGAGAAGACGTAGGACGTAGCCCTCTCTCTCGTAGCCTGGTGGATACTCCACGTAGATAGGCTCCGCGTCCTTGCTGAAAAGTGCGTTGAGAAAGGCGTTAACCACATCGAACTGTCGTACCTCATATCCGAAGCGCGCCACGATAGCCATCATGATCCTGAACGACCTGGCAGCTAGAGTAGCTGCGTAGGTGCTCTCAAGAGTGTTGACCATCTGCTTGTCGCCTCTAACGACGATCCTTGCCTTACATCGCAGGTGAACGTTATTCTCGTCATACTTGTCGGTGAAAACCCACTTTAAGGGCAGTGTGAAGAGGCCTGGCGTGCGACGTGCTGGTTTCCAGATCCCCATCTCGTCTGCCTTCTTGATCTCGAGCTTCGTAGCGTTCCTGAAGTCCTCTCCCCTGGGATGAGTAGCTAATTCACGCCAGGAGCGTGGTGGTGAAGATAGAGTTCTCCCTTCTTCTTTGGAATCGCTCTCTGTTGCTCTTGATGACCGACACGCCGTAAAGATGCGCGCGTGAACAGTCCTGTGGAGAGAGTCCCCGTTCTGGAGGACATCTTTCCCTGTGAGGAACGTCCCGAGGAGCGCATTGAGGTGATTAGTCTCCTGCACTTGTATCTCCTCGGGGGTGTATTGGACCGCTAGGAATGAGTTCTGCGTCCCGTCCCTCCTAATCCTGACTCTCCCGCTCCTCCTCAGTACTGTATCTGCTGAGGGGGTTGGCCGTGCGCGAGGTCTGCGGACTCTCTGAGGCTGTTCCCTCTGAGGTCCCTCTGACTCTGGTAGAGCCACTGTGATCGAATCGAGGATCCGATCCTGGTCTGGTGTAGCCCTTGAGGGCGCTTCGTCAGCTATTCCCTGGCTTACACCTCCACTAGTCGCAGTTGATGGGACTTGTGGATCGCTGGCACCCTCTCCTGTAGTCCCAGGTCCTGGTGTGGACTCAGTTGTGAGGGTGCAGCATGCGCATTCAGTCCGCCAGGCTCATGAGCACCTGACGAGCCTTCAGGAGCGACATCCACCCCCGAGTTCTTGTCGACTGGTCCCTCGGGAGCGTTGCCTTCCCCTAAGTTCCCAAGGTGAGCTTCTTGGGAGCTTTCAGGACGCAATGCTGTACCGACAATGTCATCTAGCTCCTCGAGCCTGTTCCAGAGCTGCAGTGTTTCATTTGTGAAGCCTGTCTCGCTCAAAGGGATGTCTCCTGGCTCAACCTGTAGGTACTCTAGCGCCTCAGGGTCCAGCCGTTCTGACTCTCCTCCCTTATAGAACTGCGTTTCGTCGAATGTGACGTCTCGCGTCTGAATGACCTTGCCGTGCTTTGGCAACCAGATTCTGTAGATATTGCTAGCGGCATAGCCTACCAGATATCCTATCTGTGCCCTGTTTTGAACCTTGAACGCTCTGCGGTCTGCCCTAGCGGCGCGTCTTTGGTGAAGGGCGAAAGCCTTGCATCCGAAGACGTATATACCGCTCCAGTCCGGTCGGAGGTCTTCCTAAGCCTCTCGCAGCTCCTGAGGGCTGTAGTGCGTCTGATTGAGAGAGAACTATTCGTCTAGCACCTCATTAGGGCTTCGGAAGCGCTGCGACTGAGCTGGGCTCATGTTGATGAGCTTCGTCGCAGCGGTGGTTGACTCTGGCCATAGCACCTCAGGGAGGCTGGCATGCGATAGCATTTTCAGGGATCGAACAATTATCTCCTGACCAGCTCTCTCAGGGCCTCCGTTCGGCTCGTGTGTGTATGGGGGTGAGGTCTGAATCTCTATCCCTTCAGAATCTGCCCAGCGCTCGTATTCGGTCATGCCGTTGATCGCTATCACGCCCTTCTCCCCGTCGTGCTTTAGAACACAGAGGTGAAGGTTGTAGCGTCTCAGGACATGCCTCTCGAAGCTTCTGATGATCTTGAATAGCTGGGTATGGCTCTTCGAGGGCGTCGGAAAGGACCAAAGCTTGCCGCTGTAGTCGTCCTTCAGTACCAGTAGCCACTGGGAACCTCCGGTGCAGCGACACAGCGACGCAGTAATGGCGCCTCGCTGCACTTTCGATGTAGAGACGCATTCTGCACGAAAGTGCAGCGAGGCGCCATTACTGCGTCGCTGTGTCGCTGCACCGGAGTTGTGCTGAGACGGTCTATGATGCGGGATTTTCGGGCGTCGCACGACCGAAAATTTTTCGCCCCCGCCAAACGCAGCAAGCTGCCTCGAAAATCGACACCGCGCGACACCGGATCGACGATAAATCAGCCGCGCAGCGAAGGCCCTCGTCTCTATAGAGGGATTTGGGTAAAAAAACCATCCGACGTCGACTCGGTTCTCGAGGCGACGACAGGACACCCTCGGCCCTGCCGAGCTCTGAGACGGCTTGCAGTGAACAGCCGCGAGGGTATCGAACGAATACCTAAGTGGGCGTGCGTACGGAGTAATGGAAGTTGTTAAGAGCACGGGAACGGAGTCGTTAAGGCAATAGTGGCTACAGCTGGCCGCCCGTGTCGCCCTTCGGGGTGACAGCGCACCGCTCCGGAGACGAACATATGGTGGATCAAGGCAGGTTAGTCGAGGCCTTACGGGGTACTATGCCGGCGTGGTGGTACCCCTTACCGAAGGCCTACGGCAAGACATGGTCAGCTCGCCGGTAGAGATGGCGGCGAGCAACGGGAAGCCGGTCTAGGGCTCGCCACCCTAGGACACCGGTGGGCCGTAGCATAGCATGACGACCGCGGGACCGGCAGAAGAACAGGGTAGCCCCTACGTCCCCTACTCGCACTAGGGTCGACTAGAGATGGAACCGGTTTGAGGACTTACCGTGGAAGGGGATGAACAGCTGGATTGGGCCAGCCCAGGGACCTGGAGACAAGGATGAGACGGACTGCCTTCGATTGTGCCAAAGGGCATCTTCTCTATCGGAGTGTCGCTAGCGTAGGTGCTATCCTAGGAGGCTGCAGGTCGAGGAGGTCGTGCTATGGCTCGAGAGGACGGATGCGCATGTCGGTGGTCCTAGAGAGGGATATGCCCTTGCGGGCTGCTTAAGGTGCAAACCTTCTATTCCCCACCTCTTTCTATGGAAAGCGCAGAGAACTAGACCCGGGGGATAGGGGGCTAGCCGGTGACTCCGACGCTGCGACCTTGGTCGCAGCGGTACAAGCCGCCATCCCGGTCCTAGAGGCGGCAGCCAAGGAACCAGATAGCCAGACCAGTATCGAAAGACGTATCGATAATATCGAGAACGCGCTCCAGGCTATCCACAAGGAAATTAAAGCTCCTAAGACATACGCTACAGCCGCTATTACCCCTACCGCTGCTCCTACACTTAGGGCTCCTCAGGTAGCCAAGACACTACCTCCTCGACACGAACGGGAGGTCACGGTTAAGGCCGCGGGAACTGAAGGCCGCACCTACGAAGAGATCGTACGGAAAGTTAACGCAGCAACAGGCAGAGAGGCAGCAGTGGCAGCCAGGAAGCTCCCTAGCGGAGAGTACGCGGTCACCTGCAAATCAACAGCAGAGAAACAGGCCCTAGAGGCCGACCTAGCCTGGACCGCCGAGGCCTTCGGAGAGAACGCCTCTATCCAGAAGAGAAAGATCCTGGTGGTGGCCCATGGCATCAACAAGGAGGCCATAGAGATGAACCAAGGGCAGCTAGAAGTCCAACTCCGGAACCAGCCCGGCGGCCCTATCGACGTCCTGGAGGCCAAGCTCCCTCGCAACGCTAAGACCTCGTCCAGGAAGGTCACGGCCCTATATATTGCAGTACCCACGGTCCAACAAGCGGAACAGCTGTGTCGAGACGGCCTTATTTGGCAGTATGGCTACTATCCATGCGAGCCCTTCGCCGAAGGAGCACAGCTTAAGCAATGCTACCACTGCTACCGTTATGGACATATCGCCCGTGTCTGCCGCCACGCACGTAGGTGCGGGCTCTGCTCTTCAACAAAGCATAACGACAAAGAATGCCCAGAAGCCGAGAACAAGAGCCGGTACTGCTGTCCAGCATGCCGAGGACCACACACTGCGTGGTCTAAGGAGTGTCCAGTCCGCCAGGAGCAGGTCCAGATCGCCAAGGCTGCTTATGTCACGAGACCAAAGGGATTCGCACTGCCCTCGCAAGAACCCCTTAAGCCAACAACCGAGGATTAGCAGACAGTACAGCCGCGAAAGCGTCGAGCAACCAGCTGCCGTACTAGAAGCACTGGCAGAGCCCGCAGCAGAGCCCACGAAGAGACAGACGATATGGACATCGAAACGCCGGAGTCAACACTGGATAGCATCCACGCTCGACCATGACAGCGCTAAGGATCCTACACTGGAACACGCAGAAAAGTAAGAAAGCACAGATCCCGGCAGTCGATGCTATCTCCGAAGAGTACGATATCCTAGCTATCCAAGAGCCCTGGAGAAACCCACATATGCCGACCACCTACTACCCGAGATCCTCCCCGTACTACCTTCTCTATGCCGCCGAGGGAGGCAGAGCTTGCATCTACATTAATAAGAAGCACCCCCCAGCGCAGTGGACTTTTAAGGCGCAGCTAGATAGGTGCAATATCACGATCCAGCTGCCAGATGGTCCTATAACAGTCATCTGCGTATACTCGCCTCCTCCTGGATCGATTAGCAGATCAGACCTGCCAGCTATCGAAGCCCTCCTTACTGGTCCCCAGCCAGGACGAACAGTCCTCGTAGGAGACTTTAACGTCCACCACCCCGTCTGGGGAGGATACAACGTCCGACCCCATAAGGCAGCCGACAAGCTGCTCCAGCTAGCAGAATCCTGGAGACTCCAGCTCATCACGCCCCTGGAACACCGACATGGACTCGAAGAGAGTGCATGGACTCCACGATCGACTTAGCGTGGGCCACGGACGATCTCCGAGCTGCCTACGACGGGTATGCCCCATATGCTGGATCCGATCACCTCCCGCAGGTAATACGCGTGGCTGGACCTCAAAACGACCCCCAGAATAAGCCACGGCGCAGCTGGAAAACAGCTGACTATAACCAAGCGAAGGCCGAGGCGACACACCTTCCGCAGCCAGGGCTACTCGAGACACCGGAGGAAATCGACAGCTACACCGAGACGTTAACTAAGGAGCTAACTCGGATAGCCGACCTAGTTGCCCCCCTCCGCCACTCTAAGGGGAGAGGCAAGGCATGGTGGAACCATGAAACAAAAGAAGCTATAGAGGAAGAGAGACGAACCCAGCGAACATGGCTATCCGACAGGACAGACGCAGCCTGGCGAGCTCTTCGGCAAGCATCCCTTGCGAAAAAGAAAACGATCCGCACCGCAAAGACAGCGACCTGGAGAAACATGCTTCACGAGGCCTCTAGCTAGCCAGCTGGCGTCTGGAAAATCGCGAGATAGGCCAGAACCGAAGGAGCCGCACCGCCGCTACCTCCAGCCGTCCCCACGCTTCACACACCGCGAGGCGAAGCAACGAGCCATAAGGAGAAAACAGAGGCCTTCCAAGAGAGGTTTTACCCTCTCCCTAAGGCCATGCATACCGGCTTCCGTACAACAAACCGGCTCGCAGCGCCTCTCGACATCGACGGCGAGGTGACAGCGGAGCAGGTCCAAGATGTCTTAAGTAAGGCAGGCCAGTGGAAAGCACCTGGACCAGACCAGCTTCCGAACGGATTCCTTAAGCGCTTAGGAAAGCCCCTCTTCCAGGCCTTAGCCTCCCTAGCGGAAGCATGCTGGCGTATAGGATACTATCCAACAGCGTTCCGCAAAGCAGTGACCGTTATCCTCCGGAAACCAGGAAAGCAGCTAAACGAGTACCACTAAGCCGGCGGATGGAGACCTATCGCGCTGCTTAACACCATGGGGAAGGTGATCGAGAGCCTGCTGGCGCAACGGCTAGCCAGCTTTGCGGAAGAAAACGGGCTGCTCCCGGACGAACAAATGGGGAACCGAAAGGGCCGCTCCACGGAAACGGCCTTACGGCTGCTAACGGACCTAGTCCGAACAGCCTGGAAGCATGGAGGCGCAGCAACCCTCCTATCGCTAGATATCTCAGGCGCTTTCGACTCCGTTGACCATAGAAGGCTCCTTGCCAACTTACGCGCGTTACGGGTCCCTATATGGACTATTAACTGGATCCGAAGCTTCCTGTCCGACCGATCTACCACGCTGTTTTTCGACAGCCAGGAATCGGACGAGATCTTAGTCCCAGCAGGCGTCCCGCAGGGCTCACCCCTATCGCCCATCCTCTTCTGCCTCTATACAGCCGGTCTCTATAAAGCTCTCCGCGCCGTCTCAGGGATAGCCACTATAGCCTTCGCAGACGACACGAACCTCGTGGGATTCGGCTTAGACCCAGAGCAGACCTGCGAGCGGCTAGCAGCCGCTCATAGGGTCTGCAAAGAATGGGCAATCAGTCACGGCATGACCTTCGCAGTTAAAAAATACCACCTAGTCCATTTCTCCCGAAAACGAAAAGGTCCGGATACGAAGATAGCCCTAGAAGGCCACGAAATCGAACCAGAAGACTCCTGCCGCGTCCTTGGCATCCAGGTGGATAGACGTCTCCGCTGGGACGCCCATATCCAGTCGATATCGAAGAAGATGGCGACGCAGGTCTATGCTTTAGACCGGATAGCCGGCTCGACATGGGGCGCGTCTCTTCAGCGAGCCCGCCAAGTCTATATAGCCGTCGTACGGTCTGCGATAGGCTATGGAGCTTCAAAGTGGCACCGCCAGGTCTCGAAAAATAGAGCCAAGGCACTCAACGACGTCCAGACAGAGTGCCTCCGCAAGGTCACAGGAGCTTTTAAAGCCACGGCTGCCGCAGTACTAGAAACGGAAGCTTACGTGTCCCCCTTAGACACGTGGCTCAACAGAAGGGTGGCGGCATCGGAAGAGAGGCTCCAACAGCCGCGCATCGCGTCACTTATCCAAGCAAGTTGTGACAAGGCGGCCAGATGGATCCTAACAAGGCCGACTCGACGGCGCAGACTAAAAGGTCCGGAAGTCCCCGACCGCAAGAAGTGGCTAGACGAATGGCTAGCGGGAGACTCGGCGAGCAAGGCTGAGGAGAGAGATTGGCTCCAGAGATGGCAAAAAACGCAGCAAAATCGAACAGCACGAGCCCCGGCAGCAACTAAGATGCCGCCAGACAAGCACGTCCTCAAGCTCCATAAGGGACTCCATAAGGCCGAGAGCTCCATCCTCGTCTAAGCGAGGACTGGCAAGATTGGGCTGCGAGACTTCCTTTTTAAGCGTAGGGTCCCAGGCTTTGACAGCCCCTGGTGCGACTGCGGTCAGGGCAGAGAGACCATCCGGCATATCCTCGTTTTCTGCCCACGGGAAAGAGAAAGACGAGAGCACCTCGTCCAAGCTCTAGGAGGACCGATAGACACGGACAGGATGCTCGACACCCCAGGAAAAGCAGGAATTATCGCGAGATGGCTACTCCGCTCGGGCAGGCTGGACATGTTCCAGCTTGCGAATCAACTCATGAGCTAGGAAGCGGGCACGCTGAGCCCGATCTCGGTAAGGCAGGTTAAAGAGCAGATAGAAGCGGTACGACGTAGCGGAACCTAGGTTTTTCACCCGGCCGGACGTTAGCCCGGAACGGTTTTCCTAGGCTAAGATGCGCAGGGGGTCCTCATGGCCTAGATAGGTCGCTAGGTGTAAGAATAATAAATAAATAAATAAATAGCCACTGGGAACCGTCGTATCCTCTAGGAAAATCGAACAAGTCCCAGAGGACCTTAAAGAACGGTCTTAAGGCTCTTTCCGTAGGCCGTCGACTGACAACCTTACTAGCATGCGCCAGTCTGCAGACCTCACAGGTCCCCATGGGTTCACCCGCGATACCAACGTTCTTGCTTCGTTCTGGAAGCATCCTCAGAGCCGTCACACCAAGATGTCCAGTCCTGGCGTGCCACATAGCCTCTGAGTCCTTTCTCACTGCCGGTTTCTTAACCTGCACATAGCCCGTAGGGGCTCTTCTCACGACTGCAAACGATCGAATCGTTCCTGGCTGTGCTGAGGGGGGTTGTGGAGCGATAGAGTAGGAGGAATAAAGGGGCTTGTATTCCATGAAGACTAGGTTGCCTATTCTTTGTAACTGCCGCACCACAGCACTGTTCGTGAGCGAACCGACCCTCAGTGTGCAGTCCTTGCCGCAGTACCAGACACTTGCGTCGCATAGCAGGGACTCCGAGATGATATTGGTGTGGAAACCCTCGACCAAGTCCACGTTGCGTAGCGTGAGGTCCAGCTTGACACCACCAACACCAAGGAGTGCCCCTTAATGACGCGTATGCCGGTGCCTGTGATGCTAAAGGCCGAAGACCCGGCCTCCACCACCCTCCCAGGAGGTGCCGGAACGAAGGATCCCTCCTGAAGCATGGAGATGTCGTTCACAATGTGAGATGACCCGCAACTGTCGACGACCGTGGATTGCGATAGCGTGTGAGGGCCCGTAAGCGACGCTACTGCCAGGTTGATGTGCGTATCCATCTGGAATAGCCTTGGATTGATGCCAACAGCTGAGACGTGACTCGTGAGTCCAGCCGAGGAGTTGTTGGTCCATCCTAGCTTGTCGAGCTCATTTCTGAGCGACTTCCACTTGTTGTCCTTCAGGCGCTCGAGGATCTTCCTGACCTCCGACTATGGAATTGGGTTAAAGGCCCTACCGTCTCTGAGGGGGCCTGCAGAGCCCCTGACGGCGTATTCCAGTCTTCTGCAATCTGTGGGCCTCCACTTATGAGGCCATCTTAGATTGCAAGGGCACTTTGACTTTCCGCTAGCTGACGAGGAGTCTTGGTCTGCGATGCCGGTTCCGCCTAGCGTTGCGAACGATCGTTGTTTAGCTCCTGGTAGCGTCCCAGAACTGACTTGCTCCATGAAGATGGCGCTCAGCTCGATTAGCTTCAGGGGCTCCTTGCCAGTGACTTCATCTGCAACGAAGTCGTCTAGTCGGTTCTGGGCCCACTGGGGAGCGAGTCGCTCCCCGATGGCCTTGAGGAATGTTTTGGCGGCCAGGTTGCCCTCCACCTCTGGTATCTTGTGGTTCTTGGCCAGCGCATAGGCGGCTGTGAACTCCTGATGCCAGGCTTCTGGAGCTACACCTCCTTTTGAAGCGCTTGCTAGGACTGCTTGATAGCGTTCGCGAACGGCTGTTTTGATAGAGGTGTCCGAGGGCTCGTACTGTTTCTTTAGCTCCTTGAGGACGTTCTGGAGCGACTTCTTCGTGTCTAGGCTTTCATCGATACAGCTGTGAGCAGCCCAGAGATACTCCTTCCTGACAGTGTTCTTGACCCACTGACTGAGAGCGATGTAGTGCTGTTGGAGAGCGTTCCAGTCGTTGATCATGGCGGAGTACGTCCTTAGTTCGCGTGCGTACGTGCGATCTGCAGCGTCAAGAGCTTTCGTGTCGTTCGTCTCGCTCTCTGGAGGGGCTCTGTAGATAGGCATCTCAGGGGGGTTCAGGAGGTATTCAGAGGTTGAGGCTTCAGGATCGATGTATGTCCAGATGCGTCGCTCCTCAGCGGCCATGCGAAGCTCATTGTACCATTTAGGCCAGTCGTATCTTGTGACAAGAGCGACCCGTTGGATCCTAAAGTCGGCCATGGTGGACGTAGCTTGCCAGGCTGGCTGGACTGCTTTAGGGGATTTGAAAAGAGTTGGACAGTGAGAAAGGGGGTATAAGGTGATTTCCACGCTCTTCAGGCGTCCTGCGCAGCGTCTCTATTGTGAAGTAGAGGTATGCATGCAAGCCGGGCTCATAACTGTCGCACTGAAGGAGGCGTGGGAAGCGAAAGGTTCAAGGTTATCCATTAGAAAGGACAAAAGAAAGTGCCAGAGATGGCAGACTATATACTCGTAGCTGGGGACCGCTCCCCACATGCTCCATAGGACCTACTGCAGGTACCAGTAGCTCCTCACGTGATCTCAGGGGCGAAACTAGTGATAGCCTCATATTGCCACATTAATGAAGGTGAAGTGGTCGATCTCGAGCCATAGGAGATCTCTGGTCTTCCATGGCCTCTTTAACCTTGTCTTTAACCTGCTGTCTTTCCGGACATAGGTCATGACCCGGGGCTGGGTGGAAGTGCTGTCCCAGTGGTCGACCGGGACATAAGCACTGTAGCCTGGGTGCAAGTTAAATCTGTTCCTGCTGTCGTTTATGACGGATGGCTCCTGCACGAGAATCACGTCTATGTGGTCCTCCTAGCATTGCTGTAGTAAGGCCGTGTGGGCTGGTGACGATTTGCCCACGTTAGCCTGCGCCACCTGCAGGACTTGTCGTCTTAACCTGGTGCGTGTCGAGTGCGTCCAATCGCTTGCCCTATTCATAGTCCACACTAGCTATGCTGTCGAGCACGCGGTAGTTGATGCGTGGGATGTTCCGTTGGCTGCGCTTCGTCTTGTTCTCTTGGGTGAGCTGAGGTCGTCTTCCTAGGGCTTCCGGGGGTGTGTGAGCCGGGTCCTCCATAGCCACATCGACGGTGTTCCTATCGACATTAGGCGTGTCTAATCTTGGGCTAGATTCCTCTTGTGTGTTGTCTCCCTGGCTTGTTCCTTAGGGTTGGGCTGTCTTATAGAGAAGGCTGCCTGTCTGGCGGATCTTAGCGAGCTCATTTCGTGTAGGGCGTACTAACTTGCCCTTCTTCACCACTGGCTTCGCCGGACAGTTCTCGTGGTTTGCTGGAGCTGGCCTGTAGCAGTTCGTATATCGTGGGCGTTCCTGGCACGGCTATAGGTGGTTATGTCCTGCTGGGAGCCGGGCGCTACAGTTCTCGCATCTATCAGTTCGTATGTAGACTCGGCTCGGGTGGTATCCTTGGCATCCCGGGTTGTGTCGACTAGGAGGCGTGCGCTTCTCGATTAGACGGGCGGGCCCGCTCGCTGCGAAGAGCCGAAACGGACGGACTTTCTATAGGAACGAGACAATGCATGATCTCTTATTCGTCCCCGGTATCGGTTCCTATCGCGACCAGCGCATGCTTACAGGCTCGACGCCGGTTTACACAATGACTTCATCTTATAAGAGTGCTTCGGTCTCGAATATCTCGCCGAAGATGTTCGGAAGGTGTGTCGGGCAGCCGGGGACTACATAGTTAACCCACGTGACCGGGACCTCGACTGCGTTAGCTCGGAGGCTTCGCGCTAGTTCTTCCTTCCTTCAGAGAAGTATCTCCTTTGTTTCCTTGTTTCTTAGGCGGACGGCGACGCCCGTAGCTATATGGTAGACATCGGGAACGTCGACTAGAGATAGGTCGAGGGTCTTACACACGGCCTGTCGTAGGGCAAAGTTGTATTGGGTATGTGCCCAGTTTCGGTGTGCCTCTGGGATCCTCACGAGAACTCGGAGATCCTCTCGTTGATTAGCTTGCTGGATCCGCTTATTTGCACCGTCTTGAGGCGATGGTTTCTGTCCCGCTCGGGCGACGTCGGCCCAGCTGCGCGTGGGGGCCCCGAGAGGCTCCGCACGGGTCGGGCCGGTCTCCGGCAGGAGGCGTTCTTTCGGGTGGGGGCAAATTGTGTCCCCCGTCTTCGCCTGTAGAAACGCTATAAAACCTTTCGTGATCTCCGCAGCTAGTTCCTTGTCTTCGTCGCGGTATTCTTCGATAATGCTATCTAAGGCGTGAGCAATCTTGGCAAGCACCGATCGTCGGGTGTTATATTGTTTGTCTATATCCCTCAAAATCGGGGATAGTGCGTCCGAAGCCGGATGGTGTCCTTGCACTATGGTCGCGGCTTCTTCCGTCGTCGAAGTTTCTCGAGTGTCGTCGACCTTCCTTCGGTTTCGCAGTGGACTGTTCGCAGGGGCCTCATTCTGCCCCGTTCGCTTCCTCTTGGGAGTATAAGTGGGGGAAGCTTCTTCAAGGTGGTCGGGAGAGTCGTTTCCCGTCATCACCTCATCGATGGTGTCCTCACGAGGAGGTGAAGCCATCACGATGATGGTCCCAGAGTCCATCTGGCCTCTGGGTTGGCGTTGAGGCGCCGTTAGAGGGTTGTTAAGGATTTGGCAGTAAATAGCAGGCTGGCACTAACAGCGGGTGCCAGAAAGAATAAATAAGAAGGAAGGTCCGTTAGCCCATCTATGGGTAAGATAGATGCTTAGATTGATCACTGAGGTAATGACTGTCTATGTAGGAAATCCTCCTGACTTATATACTAAGTCATTCCCTCACTGATACCTTGGATCACCTTGTCCTCCTCAAGGCTCATTGGTGAGCCTACCGGGGATCACTGGTGATCCCTCCTTGGATCACTGTTGAGCCGTGATCCATCCCTGGTGATCCACCTAGTACGTTGTCCTGGCCTGAGGCTGAGTGTGGGGTGACGTGGGGTACTCGTGGCTTGTTCCCTTGTGGCTGGTGAAGAGGGGTGGTTGGTCCGTGCGTTGTCCCGTAGCGCTGGTCATAAGAGGGTTGTTTGCTTTAGCCTGGAATGCGGTGTTGTTGGTTCGTAACACTCTTGAAGTTAGGATTAACACTATCAAACTAAGGAAAAGGCAGAAGGTAGATTTAAGCCCTAATTCGAAGTTCGCGAATATCAAAGACGTCCAGCGGGCTCAATTAACAGTCGGAGAAGCCGAAAGTGGTCTAGATGAAGAGAGTGACAGCGAAAGCCTAAGTGAGGCTGGTTCGTATATTAGAGTTATCATTAATTAAGGCTATATTTGAAATTCTATTGATAGGGCTGGTTTTCGCTGGCTGATTTTTGGGGGGCCCGAAAGTGAGGGGGCCCCGAATGGGGGTCCTCGAACTTATTCATATAAAGTAGCACGAGCATATCTATCATGTCGAGAAGCAAAGGGTAATATTCACAATCAGTGGTCAACGGTGAATTGGCACCATTTGCCTATCCTCGGCGGACCAGTTGCCATTGTCAGAAAGGAAGACTCAGTTATCCGGGTCACGGAGTCCAGAGTTCCAGAATATCTTTCCATCAGGAGCCACATCATCGTGGTCTGTTATGCGCACCAAGTGATACAAGTTCTGTAAAATTTACGGTCGGTCAGAGGACCTGTAGCCTGCGCCAACAATTAAAATCTTCGTTGCATATATCTACTTCGCTGGTTCCACGTTTAGCCTCGACCAACTTATTTGCCTGGCTCAGGTGATGAAGCCGTTCATGTAGCCCACCCAGTATATAAAGTCAGGATCACCTGACCGAGAAATTGGCACTGGACACAAGTTGCTGCAATTTAATCCAAACTCGGAGTCCTCGGATAGCGATATCCGTTACAGGATTCCATCCCGTATTTACATGACTTCCTTTCTATCTCCTCTGGCACTGTAGTTTCTCGTCGCCAACAAGTACAACGTACAGCCACAAGTAATGGTACCTCCGCATAACATCTGCAGTGGAAGATAACCCCTGCCCGCGCCCATCAAAATCCCACCAATGGGACTTCCTACCAGCATGCCAATGCTGGAGACTCCAAGTGACATACCCATACGAGTGCCGACGACGCGTAAATCTGCCGTAATCTCGGAGAGAAGGACGGGGGGTAAAGAAACAGCGGCACCGGCAAAGAAGCCGTACACGAGCCCGAATATGACAGCGCCCGTCATGTTTCGGACAGCGGTCCAGGTGAATGCCAACACGGCTAATAAGAAGGTGTTCGAAAGTGTCATCGGCCGCGCCCCATACTTTCCAGCGAGCACGTTGATCAGAACGCGGCCGAAGAACGAGCCGGCGCTGATGCAGGCCAGCAGGTAAGAAGAGACGTCCGACGAAACCTCGAGGACCTGCCTTGCGTACAGGGGGATGTAGAAGAAGGGCAGGTACAGTCCCGTCCACACCAAGAGGAGACCAAGGGTAAAAAGGAGGTAGTGGGGATCGGCAAAGGCGCTTCGATCGAGGAGTTGGCGACGAGAAGTCGCGCGACCAGAAGGCACGCCTTGAGAGGGCTTCAGAAGGACGAAGCTGGAGAATAGAAACACGAGGAGTACAAGACCGACGGCTCGATTGGCCCACTGGTAGCCGAATTTCGTAGTCATGCTCCGAAACATGATGGGAATGACCACGCCACCTTTCAGTGAGCCGTCAGCGAAAGTTGGAGAATTGCAAGCGCTCGATGGGGCGATGCCTACCTACGCTCCCCCCAGAAGCGGCGATGCCAAGAGCCACGGACCGTCTTTCGACGAAGCAGTTGGTGACGTGGGCCAAGCTGGGGGTATAGAAACATCCGGCGCCCAAGCCGACGCAGAGGCCCAGGGACAAGAGGGTCTCGGCAAATGTTGTCGCTGACCCGGCCGCCACGAATCCAGCCACGGCAAGGGCCCCGCCGCCTGCCACCAAGCTTCTCAAATAGCCGAGGTCGTAAGCGGGGCCGGCAAAGATGCCGACAACGACCATGACGAAGCCCTGAATGGTGCCGATCCAGGCAATGTTCGACTCACCATAGCCAGACAGGTAGGAGCCCTGGAGGTACTCTTGCCATTGGCCAAAGCCCACAGTGAGGCCACTGATGACGCAGGGTAAGTTGGGATCCGAGCTCGGATAGCTGATGTGGAAAGAAAGCTCCCAAGAAAAACACAGGTGCGAAGGTGCCGGTCGACTTACGAGGAACTAAAGCATAAGAGAAACGACACAAGAACCTGCAGCCACTTCCAACCCCACCGGTCAGAAGCTGTGGGCAGAGGAGCATCGTCCAATGAAGTGGCGCCAGACTTGACGGAACTGGTCACGACCTCGATGGCTTTCTCGCCCGTGTCTTTGCTCTTCGGCCACATTGGCGTAGGACTGTCTGAGTGGGCCTGGGAAGCAAGTATTGGGCTAAAGATGAAGGGGGATGAACTCAGCATCGGTTCCTTCAGGATTGCCTACGTGGACACGGGATCTGAGGACCGTGCATCTTTATAGGTCTGTAAATGGAGCGCGGGTCCTGATAAGTGTCTCAGAGTGTCTGTCACCAGGGTCGAAACGGAACTCCGTCGTTGTGCAAGGGACGGCGATTCGGGACATACCCGCTCCCGGCTCTACCTGCGGACGACCTTTACCCCGAGCAGTACAGTTTTGCAGTGGATATGGCATGTACGGTCCCACGCTGCCAAGCCACGTCTATGAAATTAATTTGGGCGGCGGTTTCGCCGCCCTTAGCGCGTTGCGTATAGTGTGGCTATTTGCTTTACTGATGCGCAGTATTTCATACGGCTGTCACGGCTGGCTGACGGCAAGTATCGTACCTCCTTTTATTCCTACCCCCCAGCTCTACAAGGGGTTTTTTTTTTTTTTTACCGAGGGCTGATCGCAGCAGTGGATACCTCGGAATTTGGGACCCTCTTCGGAACCAGACATATTCGGTAAATTTCGAAATGCTTTAACTTTGGGATCCATATACTTTCCTCCGTGCCGGTAAGCCCAAATCTTTATCATGGGCTCCGGGAGGAGCGCCATATTGAACCTTCGTGTGGCACGGCTCGGTGACGGTCGTCTGATTAGGTGTCGGGAGCAAGCTTGCGGGAGGGTTAGGTTTGTTATACACCGGGTGACACTGCGACACGGATCGCCGATGGAAGTAAAACTATAACACAGTTATTGACATTCCGAGATTCCGTTACAGAATGCAGGGGAGCTCGTACCTCCACAGTAAGACCCACAGCCCCCATGGATTCGTCCTAGTTCGCTTCTACCGTCACGGCCCAGCTTTTCCTGGGCGTTACACTGGGAGTGGGTACCACCTGGCGGATTTCCAACCCCGGCAGCGTTTGAGCATCGTCGGCCATGCTAGCATAGACGCGGTTCCGGTACTCGACAGGGCCTCCGCCCCAGCCACTCCGCCTGGCCCGGAGCGTGACCTCGACGGGCGAGGGACGGCGGAGAAGGGCGGCGGCTTCACCGTTGTAGTAGCCAGGCGTGCAGCCGTCGAGGATACGGAACCAGTGCGAGCGCTTGGCCACCTCGTCAGTGTAGCTGTCCTCGGCCGGCTTGGCGGCCTCGATGACGAGGCCGTCGGTGCCGGCGGGTCGGCGGGCGGCGGCAGCACGCACGATGTGGCTGGCAAGGCGGGCGATGGTGTCGTAGTAGGGCGTGAGGTTGGGCGAGGACCCGACGCCCGCGGCCGCGTAGAAAAACATGTTTGGGAACCCATGAGTCATGACGCCGTGCAGGGTCCCGAAATCGGGAGCGTCCCATTTCTCCTGGATCGACCTGCCGCCGCGGCCCACTATGGTGCCGCCCATGCGTTGCGCCGGCGAGGCGCTGGACGATGGCGCGAAGCCCGTAGCCAGGATCAGGCAATCCAACTCGTAAGCCACGCCATTGGCCACCAGCCCGGATTCCGTGTATTCCTCGATCCCCTTGCCGTCCGTGTCGACCAGGGTCACGTTCGGCCGGTTGAAGGCGGACAGGTACTCGTCGTGGAAGGTGGGCCGTTTGCACCAACCGGGATACCAAGGTTTGAGTTTGTCAGCCGTTTCGGCGTTGCTGACCCTTTCGTCGATAAGGGAACGGCCTGCGTTGGCCACCGCTTCGTCCACTTTGAGCATCTCAGACTCGCGTTGCTCGAGGTTCCCAGTGCTGCTGTATCGTTGACTTCCAATGGCGGCAGCGTATGCGGCATTGGCCGTCCACCCATCGCCAATCAGGTCGTCTACAACGCCACTGGGATCGTCGGTGATCAAGCGATCGAAGTTGTCTTGCCTCCGGTACTGCCATCCTGGCCCTGTGGCCACCTTGCATGCCCATTCTTGCGGATCGACGGTCTCTCTAACCCGCGGGAAGCAGTATGACGGCGTCCGCTGGAAGACGTAGAGGTGGCCAGCCCATTTGGCCACCTCGGGGATCAGCTGGACGGCCGTTGCGCCAGTGCCCACGATGCCGACCTGTACGTATCGCGTTGTCTTTCAGAAACCGCGCTACTATTCAGGGCTCCGAGTCACGTACCTTTTTGCCCCGGAGGTTGACAAGGGTCGGGTTCTCCTGCGTACCGCCCGTGTATTCATAATCCCAACGCGCGGTGTGGAATGTCTTCACCCGACTGCCCAGACCACCGAGTCCGGGGATCCTGGGGACTTGTGGGGTGTAGAAGTAACCCCAGCCTCCGAAGACGAATTGGGCATCGATCATCAAGGGTAGGTCTGTGTCATCCCCAGCGCCCTGCATCACCTGAACTTTCCACACGCCCTGACCCTCGTCCCAAATCTGGCTTACCACCTTATTGTGGAACAAGACGGGAAGGTTGAGGGCTTTTCCGATACGTTCGGCATGCTCACGGATCTCGTAGCCAAAGGCGTACCGATGCCTTGGAGTGTAATTCATTTCTTCCAGCAGCGGCATGTAAATGGAAGACTCCACATCACAGCCGACGCCGGGGTATCTGCGTCCGTTTCGGTTGCGATTAATACTTTGCCTTTGCGCAGATGGCCGGTGTGATTTGACGTACCGATTCCAGTACCATGTTCCCCCGAAGCCTCCTGCGTTATCAATCATGAGAATGTCGGACGATCGATAGCCTGCTTCTATCAGCCTGTAGGCGAAAAGCAAGCCACTGTGCCCTGCTCCCACGATGAGAAACTTGACTCTCTGCCCCTGGCGGATACGTGGATTCTCGTGGGCAATGCGACCGTTGTCAGCATATGGATCCGTGTCAAGCTGCCGCCCTTCACCCTGGAAAGTGGCGTATTGGTTCGCGGCGCGGAAACGAAGGTGCTTGGACCTTTCCTCCAGGTACTTGTCGGTCGTGGAAAGCCCCATTTTGTCTCTGGGCGTCGTCAGATATCCGAATCAGGAACGTGATGATAGCAATTAAATGCTTCTCGATGAAGGTGGATATCTTTTTAAATGGGCAAAGAATAGCTCTAGCTAATTGCGTGCACCTGGAAGCGGCGGAATCGGTTGAGAAACCCGTCTGAATTCGGACGTAGAGATGGTACATCTTATTGTGCTCAGCGCTGGGTCACCATATCAGACGAAATATTTATACAAAGGTCGAGTCAAAGCCCTGAAGGCCTCGGCAAGTCGTGGATGAAAAGCCCGACAAGGTCGCCGACACAGTCGGCCGCGTCCCGATACACGTCAGGCGAAGCCGCGGCATTAACCTTGGATGAACTGAATTCGCTGTCGCTATCGTTTGGTATATCCGGATGCTGAGTTCGGCCAAGCAACACAGGTCGCACTGGAATGGGTAGCTCCAGTCTCACATTGCTAATAAGCCCCACGCTTCAAGCTCGGAACCTCCGGGCCGCGCAGTCAGGGTCCGGGGCAGCGGCCGGGGCAGCGGCTAAAAGCTCCACCTAGGTTACCACTTTTCGGACACACCAAATACTTCCGACACGTACAAACTAGAGGTGGATACGGTACTCCCGGCCATTAACTGAATGCGGAATGCGCCAGTTGTTTCCCCTGGGAAAAAGACTGTTTGCCACGGAGACTGTGCATGGCTGGCGGACTAGGCGGCAGATTGTTCTCCTCTGGTCCCACTGCGTATGCGGAAAGAACATGGCATCAACGCCACTTTTATCCACGCCGTAGCGGTGTTCGTTTCGCTTTATATAGGCGCAACTCATAAGATGTCATGTGATATCAGCAGCCTAAAGGAGAAGGGTAAGCGTCAAAACTGCACAGACGAGGTGTTTGAAGAGTGATAGATGGTTGTCTCCACCTTGTTTCCCAGTCCAGATATGGAGTGACACTGACAGCAAATGCTGACATCCAAACAAGTCAGCCCGTTAAAACGACGCCACCGACATTGGCGTGGATGCCGAGTTGTCGCATGCTGGCCGGGAAATACTTAACCTTAATCAGGACGTACCTTAGGCTCGCAATACCGTACGCACATCTTGAGTGGAGGCTGGCTGCTGTTTATTGTGGCGTAGAGGCTTGTGGAGATGCATACGGCATGCATCTTAGCTCTTGAAGATGGGGCATCCACTCTCTGTCACATAGACTAATGACATGAGGTTATTTAAACTTCCGTAGCGTGAGTTTAAGCTTCTGCTAAATATGAGCCGGAAAGGACGGTGTTTGGCGGGTCCCACGTGTGGTGTGACCCGGCGTAAGATGATGACAGCGAATGACAATAAGCGATCAAAAGTCCCTTCCACCTTTCCGACCTGGTTGGTCCGGCTTTCTCTCCTATCGTCCCGCAGGCCAATTCCACCCCTGGGCCTACCAGCGCCTCGCATGACTCGCTTTTGCCGGCTTAACTCGCTTTGCCGGCTTCACTCGCTTTTCCTGGCTTCACCACCCATGGCGCGGTTGGCATGCCAGCTTGCATCGACGGCCGCCTTGATGGCCCGGTCTGTCTCCAGCCGATCCAGCGTGCGCACCGCCTTTTCGGTGCTACCGCCGGCAACGCACACGTCGGCAAGGAGCTCGAGAAGCGTCGAATCACTCTGCTGTGCCAGTGTTGCCGAGCCCAGACAACTCTGCACGACAAGCTGCCGCCCCAGCTCGGCGGGAAGGCCATGCGAAACCCCGGCCGCCACCAGTGATTGCATCACGTGGAAGATGTAAGCAGGTGCAGAGCTGTCGGTTACGCGCGGCCCATGACCATGTCAGCAGTGGTAAGCGAGGGCCAAGGACAGAAGCGGGGTCAGGTAGAGAGTGAGGGGAAAGGGGCTTTCGGAAGATGGTAAGCAGCAGGGGCATGGAAAAACTAACCCTGATATGGAAGCCACAATATCTAGGAGGTCTTCCCGTGGGAGAACCACGGTGGCCGGGGACATTCCTTGGAATATAGCCTTTATCTCGGACTCCATGTCTGGAGTCGTGAAGCGGTTCAAAAATAGAGCCGTCGCGCCCTGGCGGACGGAAACCGGCGTATTAGGCATGGTGCGCACGATGGCCGTCTCTTGCGGCAGCCAGCCCTCCAGCTGCGCGACAGTGATGCCGGGACAGAGCGTTATCACGACGGGTTTCTGTACCGCCCCAGAGGCCTTGAAGGCGTGCCGGATCTGCTCACAGACGTCGTACGTGAACTGGGGCTGCGTGGCTATGATCACAACATGGCGGCCATCACCCGCTCTGGGTTTCCAGATCCGTGGGTCCTCGTTATCCCCCGTCACCAGAGCGTCGGGATAGTCGGTCGTAAGCTGTTGGACGGACTTGGGTCGTCGGTGCGTCAGGGCTAACGAGTACGTGCTCCGTGCCCAGTCCGAAAGCCCGTTGGCAATTAAGCGGCCAAAGACGCCGCAGCCGATGATGGTGAGTTGGGAAGAAGGCATCGTAGGACGGAGTAGTGGGTCAAGTGCTGGATCTACCCCGTCTTTCTCCCACCCCCGTGCAGAAGGGGGGAATATATAGGAGCAGCAGCCCGACCAGGGGAGCGCCAGCTGACCACTTGAAGCTAGCCGATGGGTTCTAGGGCCTCGATCCGTCGCGGGACCACTCGTATATGCCTGATGATTAGCCGAGCAACTCTATCCTGAGATTTCCGGGTACCAAGTGGCTTTCCTAGTTCCGACAATATCCGCTTTCGACCACACGGTGCATTAGCGCGCGCAGCGGTCCGCAACCCTAAGTACGTGGCTCAAGATATGAACCTCGATCACTGTTACATGGCTGCATGGGACTAGAAGCACTAGATGCACCATCAGCAAGTATGATTCCGAGGTAAGGCCGGTACCTATGTAACGTCGGAGAATTCTATTCTTCCCTAACTTGCCACAAGCGGCACCTTTGTACCTCATGTTGCCTTGTTTTGGAAGTCAAGCCAGCACCCGTTACCCCCTCAGAGTTACCGACGGTTGTTTTGAAAAACTTTTTTGTCTGAAGGTAGTGAGTCGTGCTCAAAACTCAAAAACGGTTTGCTCCAAATGCGCAGGCGAATGCAGGTCTGCTTTAGACTTTGAACCTGTGCTGGCTATATCGGGGAGCCGTGTTGCCCTCCATGTATCAACCTTTATCCTTTGTGCCCTTTCGAGCTTGACCACCCCTCTCCATTGCCATGTTGCTGGCAGGCTTAGTATTCTCTCCTCGAAACCCTGACGCCTTCGCACTGTTTCTTGGAATTTATGCCATCTTTCTGGTCGTTTATCGTCTCTTCCTCGGTTCGTTAAGGAAATTTCCTGTCTAAGCCTGCAGCAGACGCCTTCCAGTGGGTGCCCCTACCCGAGACATGTCTAAAATCGTAACCGGATAAGAAGTCTCTTGGATGCTATAATATGAACTCTACGTACGATTTATAAGACACTCTAACGGAATATTTAAACTAAGGACTTAGACCATTAGGTTGTATTATACGAAAGTGGGGTAGAGATTAAGAAAGGCGCCAAGTCCACAATCCCTTTTTGCTCATGGTAAAGCGATATCTCGTCATCTTTGTAAGTGGTTATGTCACTTTATTTACTCTCTTATATTCTTGTACCTTCGATGTTTCTTACGCCCAGAATTCTACTATGATATTGTAGAAAAGGCCTCATAGACGTTCCACATCGTTCAGCTGCAGGAGGCTACGGTCCCGTCACCCGTATCAGTCCCAAGTATATCCATTTTAAGACGCCCGAATTCTACGACGCCCTGCGCACGAACTTGCAGCGTCTCGGAATGAGTGGCACTGAACCAACAATGCCCTTGGCATTCTTTTGTCCACCTTGGTACCGAATTACACCATCTGCATCTAATGCGGCGCTCCGTTATTACCTCTTTCTCCTAATAACTTGGGGGCTCAAGCTTGAGTCCATGATACGAAAACAGCCAAAGCGCTGCTTGGAAGACTGCACAGGTATGTTCCACGGGTCGGGCGCTATCTTCAGACCGGTCCAATACGTCACGGTCTTCACCGCGGTGGAGAAAGTATCGCTTGAAGTGCCGATCTTCTCACGGCGATCATCGTCCATGCCCGAGATATCACCACTAGTTATTCTTTCCGTGTGTCCAACGACCCAGTCAACGCGCCCGATTCCGACAAGGATTTCTGTGCGGCGCGCATCAGTGGATGCTTGCAGGTTTTCATGTCGCGGAAGTTCCCGTTCCTGCTCCATGTGGCTAAGATGATACCAAGGCCCCGGTTCCGGAAACTGAACCCGGACATGAGCTAAGATTTTACCATGCTGGCCCACAAGAAGAACCTAGGCTGCCTGGCCCCAGAGGGCAGCGCTACGTCGGTTGAAGCAGGCGATACTTGGAATCGCATTGCCTCTTTGCATGGGTAGATAGAATCATCTTGGCTCCTCCTCGACCGCAAAACCCCCTCCAAACTCCGCCATGGTTGTCTCTCGCACGAGCCATGACTGTACATGCTCCCATCTTTCCATTCGTCTATCCATCAAATTCTCCTCCAGTACTTTTCCCCCTTCAACAACTCATCCACTTCATGTAAAGTCCGTTCTCGCTGCCCTCGCACCCCCTCCCTCCATCCGTCCGTCTTTTACCCCATCCCTTCGCCTTTCTCTTTCTCTTCAACAATAATGCCCACCGGGAAAGTCAAACTTTCCATCTAACCACCTACCCATCCATTCATCCTCTGCTTCTCTGTTCTCCTCACTCCCCCACTTCACTTCTCCTCCTGTTTCATCCGCAACCACATCCCTCAAAGGTACTTCACCACCACCTCCTCGCCTAACACGCAGTCTGTCGGTCTATCCCACTTCTATTAATTTCTCATCGATCCGTCCGTCCACCCTTCCGTCATTCCGTCTTCCTGCGTCTTCCTACCTGCCCTCCAATATGGCAGTGACTGCAATTTCTCTGGCTAGATATCGTCGTGAGATTTATCGGAATATAACAAAAAGCCTCTCAGCTACCCCGGCCAGCCTTTTCTCCGTCGGTTCGCCAAGCCCGAAGTTTCCTCTGGCAAGCAGTCGTTGCTGAATCCAACAGCGAGCCTGTCCATCCATTTCAATGGGCGCTCTTTGAGGCTTTGATAGAATTTCAGTCACTTTTGAGTCAGATGAAAACGGTATATCAGGATTTCCTTCATCGGCTCAGACCAGGAGGGCCAAGGTAAGTCAAGCAGGGTCACGAACTGGTGGTGAACAAGTTATAACTTTGAATGTATAATGTATCAATCCTTTCGTCGTCACTGTTCCCAGCACTTCGAGCCCTATTCTTCATGCTCTCGTAGCCGACCCTGATAGATGTACTTTTAGAGTATTAGTAAAATACCCTTAAAAACGTCGTAAAAGAAACCCAAGTGCTTATTCTAGTAGCCCATCTCACATGAGAGGCTGCGATCCTGTGTTTACTGGTCATTTACAGCCGTTGGTGCCTGTTCTTCCTTGCTCAGTTGGTTCGAGAGCAGAGAAGACCATGGATGCCAGACAAGCAAAAAATTGAGATTCTCGCACAGGCAAGCATTATTCAAACGCCTACAGGATACAGTGGTGCCTGATCTGTGCGCGGAAAGGAGTCCCATAAACTTGCCCAGGCAGTAGCTTATGACCAGCATGGCGTTGGTTGCCATCTTTTTAGTATGGCCCGCAGTATTGGCCTTGGCGACAGACATGGATTGTTTCCAGATAGCTGCACAAGAAAAGGATATCCATAGGCACACGAGGCGGCCGTAAGGATTGGGCGAGTTATATACGCTCCCGTGTTTACATGCGGAGATGGTTAGGCATCACGACGCGCAAAGTAGCTTATTACTATTTGTCAGGACGAAAGCTCCATCGGCAAAGAGACACGATAACGAGGAGAGCTCAACTTTCAACTCCGGTATTCCAACATCCAAACGGCGGTTCTTGACTTTACCTCACATCCTCAGCACACGATTTGCATGGAGCCATTATATGGACGACCCCGATATTCGGGTACCCGCATGGTCTTCTTAACGAGTTGGGGAACTGCTGCCGATATAGAATATTTACGCGGGAAGGGCATAGTACAGAGTCTACCAGCCTCGGGAAATCCGTGTGGACTGCCGATCGGGTACAAACAGGGTAGAAAGAGCTTCATTGGTTTTTACTAGGAGAAGCTATGCCCTCATCTGTCACCACGGCATCATTTAACCCTTAACAGAAGCTATATATCGACGAAACTCACAAAGGTCCCGCTACGGACCCCAATGATCCACGGGCATAAGGATTTGCCCTAGCAACCTCGAGCATGCATCCGCGGCAAGATCCACAACGTCACAAAGTTCAACCTCAGGAATGGCTTTGAAGGGAATGATAGAAATACCGAGGCTAAAGAGAGGTTCCTATTTCGTTTGATTACTACTTATCCCTCGCTTGGAAAAGCACTCTCCGAACCCTTGGCCATACGCAGGAGCCGTCGAAGGCCAATTCTGGTATATATGCGATCCCTGCTTACGGTCAGCCGTGAACGTCTCCACTGCAAAGTATTCGAGTGCAGCCAGGGGCGCTATCAGAAAAGTCGATCTCACCCTAGGCCTCGTGAAGTTTTATCCCGAGACGTTCCAGCTGGTCAACGGGCTTAACGATTTCTAGACCGTATATGCTTCTGGAAAATTTGCCTGCTTTTTAAGCATCGAGGGGCAAGACATAGTAGCTTCACATATGATATGCAGAAACAGAAGGTTCTTATGAACCACACAGACTTCAGATGCGCGGCAACAGCATTCCCATCATCCGCGCATTCTATCTACTGGTTATACGATATATAAGCTGGGGGTGCCCTTCATAACAGCCCATAGTGCTGTAGGACAGTTACATTCGTTCCTATCTACTAAAAGTGATAGGAATTGTGATGAATATAACACGGTATACCATCCTTATTTATTTTGGCAGCCCAAATATCTCGCGCAGTATAGACACTTATATTCGACCTTCTACGAAAGCCACGACCCTTAAAACCATTTCCGGTTTCATCTTGCTTATCTCCAGCTTCGATTCGACGTTAGGCGATGGACTAGAAAGACCTCGGCTCTGCTCCTCGTGGATAGACCTTGATATTTAGAGGTGGTTTCTCCCACAGACTGAATGTCTTTTGTCGCTCGATCCAGCGATCGCTGTCCGGCTCGAGGGAGAGTAGATCAAGAGACCAGACCATCTTGCTGATGATAAGGCGCATCTCGGCCCACGCGAGACTGGAAGATAGGATTAGCCTCCTCTTCTCGCGAATATCAAAGACTCGCCGGGCTGGAGAGTGCTAGACTCACTTTTTTCCGATACAGTCGCGCGGGCCGTAGCTAAAGGGCTTGAAGACGGCCTTGTCATCACTATCGAACTCGGCCGCTGCGTTCTTGAGCCAACGTTCGGGGATGAACTCGAGAGGCCGGTGGAAGTTGGCAGGGTCCCTGTGCGCCGCCCAAAGGTTCATGGTCAGGCTCGTGTGCGGCGGTACCACCCGTCCGGCGATCACGGCGCTCTTGTTGCCCGTGACGCGGAAGAGGAAATCCGTAGCCGGTGGGTACAACCGTAAGCCCTCCTTGATAACGGCGTTGAGGTATTCATGGTGCTGTAATTTCACGTTGGTAAGATCCCCCTCTGTTGCAAAGTCGCGCCGAATGGTCTCGGTCAATTTTCTCAGCGCTTCGGGGTGGCGGAGGAGAAGATAGGTTGTTCCCGAAACCATGGTGGCGGCTGTAGTCATTGTCAGGGAGGGCAAGGATACCAAAAGGGTAATATTGGTCGCCTGGGATTCCACTCACTGGTCTCGCTCCCTGCTACAATGAAGGTGATAGCTGCCATCTCAACCTCCTTGTTCGACATGCTGATGGGGGCCTCGTCAACAGGAGCCAAGAAGAGACGCACCGGGGACCGCTGTACCTACCCTTTCTCCGTACCGTCATGCTTCAAAATATAGGACAGAAAGTCAGGCTGGTCCGAGCCCCGTTTGATTCGGCGCTGCGCCGCTTCGCCGCCAAAAGCAACGGATGCCCTCTGGTGATCCAGCATGTGTTTCGGGATGCAGGCCATCGCTGCTTCTACTAGGCAGGACGGGAACAATGCGATCTCTCGCATAAACGTGAAGGCTTTGAGTGTCGTGAAGGTGTTTTGAAGCCACGGATGAAGGGCGCCCGTGGCCAGCCCCCCAAACGACTCGCTAAACGACAGATCGCCAATTAGGTCGGTCGTTAAAAAGTTCACCCACTTCACAATGTCGACCACGCCGTGGCATCGCTGAGACTCCCGACGCAGGCAGGAGATGTACTGGTCCGTGTACTTCTGTAGGAACGGCTCTTGCATCGAGAGCGCCTTCTCCGAGAAGGCGTGGGCTTGCAAACGGCGAAGTCTCCGATGGTCCGCATCATTGGCCGTGGACTAATCTCAGATAGTCAGGTTCTAGTTCGTGTCAGCCTCGCGGTGGGTACCCACGATAGTGTCTACACTGCCAGGCGGTGAAATATACCACTTGGGGTCTTTTGGAAGATTGCCGCCGCCGTCATTGGTTTGCTTGAGGCCATAGATATCTTGCGGAGAAATCAGTTAAACAGACGCATTTACGTATACGCCCACCTGGGTCTGGAATGGTCGCTTACCAGGCCATGCTTGGCTGCAAGTGTAGGACAGCGTGTCCGGCGTGATTCTCACAATCTGGCCATACTTCTGGTGTAGTGCATAGGCTTTGTGTGTTACATTGCCGCGGAAGATAGAGATTGTGTACGGCAGGCGGCTCGCAGCTCTGTACCACGGACCTGGGTAATCTCGGAGCGGATGAAAGAAGACGTTATAAATGACACAGACGAGAAGGTAAAGTAGACTCTGGCTGCCCATTAGCGGACCATGCATGGGATACAGGTCGAAACATAGCCAATTGGAGTTTGGAATCGGGACGTACCGTTATGGATAGGGCCCCCAGAAGGCGAAGTAGGGGTAGACTCATGATGCTGAAGAGTTTAAGTAGATAAAAGCCAAGTGGCTGCTCCGTCGGAGCCGGTTTTCGAGGGGAGATAGTGGTGCCCGAACAAGGGACGTTTCCCTGTAATAGGTACTATAAATTACGGACCGCCCGCAAGCAAAGAGGGCGAGCCATTTCCCCCCTCTTTATATACTGGTGACGTGCTGGCTTTCCGAAGCCGCCACCAACTATTTATGACGATGGCCGATAGCCTTGTCACAACAAAGTGGGGACATACGAAAGATACGACAGAATACGAGCTGTGCGAAAGATTGGATGCGAGAAGTGCGAAAAGTCCGAAGAGTCCGAGAAGTACGACACGATCCGCAGCTATGGATAAATTCGCGCTTGTGACGCCTTGACGAAACACGTTGGGGAAAAGGTGAAAGACTCCAGCAACGTGGAATCTCAGCCGTCTAAAATTTCCAGCCCTATGGCTCATAAGCAGGGTCATCCGGGCCGAGCCGCTGTTAATGTCGTCTTCATATGCCCGCCCAACACAGTCCGATCAAGATTCCGCTATCGGTGAGATCAACCTCCCTCCTCCGACAGACGGCACGGAGATCTGTGTTGATACAGTCGCTTAGTGATAAAATCCCGATTGCCCTCAAGGGAGGCCGGCAGCGGGTAAATGGGCGGGAGGTTGGCAGTCAACCTTGGTGTCATGGACTTGTAGATGGGACCTTGGTCATCAGATGGCAGGCTAATTACGCGTTCCAGCTGTAGCCCAGGTCATGCATGAGGGGCACCTTGATAGAGAGACCATAGGCGCGGTCGCAGCATCGTCACTGGAGGAGCGTCTACTCGAGGTGCCGCCGCTTCATGCGCCTTCGTCAAGCGGCCATCCACAGGCCCGGCTCGCTGAGGGTCACGTTGGCTCGAGATGCTCGCGTTGTCGGACGAGGATGTTGGGGGGCGCACGTAATGCGGCTGTCGTCGCGATAGCTGAGAGTCATGATGGGCGGTTTATCGGTGAGGGGAAGTTGGCTTGCGCCGCGGCTGTCTTTGCTTCTTGTAGCCTCAGGGGACTGCGCAACTCGGGCCCAAAATAAAGGCATCATGAATCGCGGTGATTCAGAGAGCTTAGGGGCTCAGAAAGAAGCGTGTCGGAAACTTGCATGCTTTAGACGAAATGGATAAGTGGAACAGCGACCGTGTACATGTCCTCCATCCCCCACGCTCACCTTAGTACAAGCCACACCGGGAAAATTCAAATGAGTTAGGTTTGGGTGAAATACCAGGAGTGGATGATATTCTTCAGTCAAGTGCTCTATTCAAAAGATGAAGAAATGTGAAGTGGATGAAAAATTGGCCAGTTGAAAAAGGGACTGGTATAACAGAAGAGTGTTGTGATGCACCAAGTCAATATCCTGGTCTTCCCCTCCCGAATATGCCGATTGCTTAACCTGTCTTGTTGATCCTTTTGCTTTCATCTCGTCGCCGCTGTCCTCGCACACTGTCGGTACCGCCCAGTGCATACCTTCTATTAACAGTTGCCCAAGGCACAATTGACAATGATCACACCTATCAACGTCACGACAGCCCAGACGGCTTGCCCGGGTACGATCTCCACACAGGCCTGGACACTGGAGCCGGGAGGGACAGTGACGATGCCCGACTCGACATCGGCATCGTTGCCTCGCTGAACGCCGATCTTGACACTTTCGTTCAGCAAGAATTATATGCCGTGGGGGTCGATGCGGTTCAGCCTATCACTGTCGAGCACGTTGACCAGCAACGACATATTCACGGGCATGTTGCCTTTGGCGTTATTCACGTAGTGCGGGCTACAGGATACGTAGTTATGGCTGGCGGCGGCCTCGAAAAACCAGTCGCGCACTGTCTGCTCGTTGGCGTAGATAATATCGAAGCAACGGTCGAACAGCTCGTTCAGGCCGTGGAACTCGTTACATATGAGGCCTTTACCGCAGGTGCCAGAGAGGAGCTTGGCATGCCACGAGGGATTGATTTGGCCTACGCAATCGACCCAGAAGGTCGTCCTGATTGGGTTCTGTCGCTCGCAAACCGCTTGTTTGAGCAGCCACCTGTCGCCCCAGGGAGGCGGAGGCAAGCCCGGCAGACGCCCGCAGATGCTGAGCTTCTCTTCTTGAGACTCCGTCTTTCGTGGGCCCCTTTGTTTTCGAAATATCCCGGCCATGGTTCAATGAGGGATGGAAGAAGGGAAATTAGGACCGGTTCAGTAGACGTGGTTGAATTTCTTTTTTCGACGGCGACATTTCCCATAGCAGGGTGAGCTGTTAGAGTCGGCCATAGAAATTAAAGCGTCTCATGCCGTGTAAGGGGAGAACTGAGTCCGAATGAAAAAGAAGGAATATTGAGATGGGTGTGCACACTCGTGAGGGCAGTAAGATGAGAGAGGAAGTACGGGAAGTCTGGCCTCCGAAATAAATCTCCTCGGTTTTTATTGCTCATTTACCTAACTACATAATCCTGGACAGCCTGATGACGACCCGGAAGCTGCGGGGAGAGCAGAGAAATCAAACCTAAATAGGTCGCCGAATACGTAAACGCTACTTGGTGGATAAAGGCTAATCTAAAGTGTGAACTTTAATTTGACAGCCAGCAGAGAGAATTATAGAAACGAAGGCTTGAGAGTACTTGTTACCTTTGAAATACATGTGACCACTGTAAATGAACGCGTAAGTTTTATTGTCTTGTCTAAACGCTTTGAGAACCCCTCGGAAGTTGTACTGTGTGGCTTGTATATTGCTAGGTTCTGTGCAACACAACTGGGCGGGAGGGAACAAAACGCTTGTCAAAACTACCGTTTCCGTGGCAGGCAGGTCGACGGATTGTTATGCATAACCCAGGCTGATGAGGTGACAGGGGGTAAAGAGCTGGCAGAATGCTGTACACATCTCCAAGGTTGGTTGCGAAACACTTTGAAATGAACAGTGGAAAACAGAGTTTCCAGGGTTCCTGATGCTGGGAATATCTGAGCACACAAGCTTCCAAGAAGCCCGAGAACTAACCCTAAACCGAGGCAAAATTTAGTTTGATACCGGCGTGGGCATAGGCGTGGTGATACTTTAGGCGTGTGGATGCTCTGGAGTTGATGCGAAGCCACGAGCGAATGCACGCGCAGTGTCGATACGCAGTCAAATGTGTGGAAGTATGCATAGTGGGTGGGTGTATAATTAAACAGGGAACACCGTTTTTTGCAGCGCCGTCCGCATCAGACCTGGACCCATAATTGCTTGTCAACCATGACTCCGGAAGAAACAAGGCCAAGAATCGTTGCTTTCTCAAAAGTATACACAGCTTTGTCACAGCCTAGGCAAGGTTATGGACGGTTCAAGGGCATCGACGGCCAAAAAACGCCTACGTTAGGCTGGGTTGACAAAACCTAGACAAGCGCAGAGCTGGTGGATGCTACCCTGGCAGTTCGGTACACGTGCCTTTCTCTATAATATCTCATTGACCTCTAAATCTAGGCTTTTTAGAAAGAGCAGGTACTAAATATAAATACCATGAACAAACCCTCTTTTAAAATTCTAGTACTGCCACTCCTTTACGTATTTTACGGTTAAGTACTCATTGGAGATATGCCTTCTCCGCCTTCTCTGACCACCGTTTATGCACCAGCGGGTTGGCAATCGTCAAGTTGCCGTGGAAGCGAGGGGTTCACGCCTCCAATGGCCTGGGCCGGCACTTAATCGCTGTTGCCCATGCCAGCCAGGACATCAAGGTACCGCCTCGTCGAAACCGGCAAATTGGTACAGTGCGAAGGACAACCGATTTGTTTAGAGGGGAAAACGTTTTCTTTTTGGCGATTCATCCTCACTTAGGTGCTGAAAAAAGACGTGAAGGCAGAAGACTAACGTCGACTCCTGCAGTGATACTCCCCAGCATCCTACATATCTTAGGCCCCACTTTGGTATGGAATGGCTTTCGGCACCGACGCCGTCTTCCAGTAATGCAGCCGGTCTCGTATCATTAGCCGTTGCGTGAAAGAAAGCTTCGATCAAGTGGCGAAGCGGAAATCGAGCCTGGTGGGAGTTAGTTTAACCCCTGACGATAGGCGGAAGGTGGGGACGTGCCGTTTGTTGCCTTCGTCAGTCGTGGTCTTCCGGTAATGGTCCTGTTCCTCTGGTGACATGGCATCCCACCGGTCTGCCTTGCACTTATTACGCCAACGGTAATAGTAAAATGTGGCTGGATATTGGACCACCTGCCGTTCACGGTTAGCGTCTGTGTGGGAGACCGGGATGAGCCTCTCGCAATACTTACACACATCCAGATACAGATGACTAGGAGGCCAGTGTTTGCTTTGAAGTAGCGCGGCTTGTCTTCCGGCTGGTAGACTAGAGCTGGGTTAACATGGACCCCCCCTTGGCTGGGGAGGGATGAGACTCACTATTGGCGCCAATCATGCCGCTCACCTGCACCCACATATTGTAGATTCTAGAGGCGTGTCAGTGCGCAAGGGGCGGCTTCTAATGGAGCAGCATGTTACTCACGAGGCAGATATGGTTCGATTCCGCACTGAACCGGCATTCCGGCTGGTCCAGGCGACTTGAATGGGGTGTGTACTGTTGTAATCGTGAGCGAGTATGGACGTCAAGCGAGGTATACACATACTAGGGGAATGACAGCAGCGTAGTCGAGATGGCGAAATAGGCCCAGGGGCTGATGGGGTCGGGCAAGGCAATGAGCGCGACGAAGCAGGGCAGCAGCCATGCATCCTCGGCCATGGCGACGAAACTGCGATTATTGACGAGCTCGCTGAAGGCCGTGATGGCCAGCATGGTGATGCTGGACCCCACAATGTAGGGGATGGACAGGAGGTTGGCCATGATGACATTGAAACCGAGGCCGCGGAAAGAGAGCGTCAAGTACTGCGTCACCGGGTATTTGGGCAGGCCGAAGAGCAGCCCCAGGGCGTAGAGCGGCCACATGTCGTAATCCTTGACACCCTCCCAGATCTGCGCAAGTGAAAGGCCCTGGCGGTTGTACATGCCGCCTTTCTGAGGGTCGTCGCGGATGACGGCGTTGACAATGATCTTGGACTCGTGCTCGGTAAAGTAGCCTGTCTTGTTCCACCAGCTCTTGGTGCGTGCCGGCGACTGGGGCATTAACAGAAAGGATAGCAGGCCAATAGTGAAGGTAAAGGCGCCTTCCACGAGGAACATCCAGCGCCAGCCCTCGTAGCCGAGGATTCCGCGCATCGATAGCAGACCCACGGCGGCGAAACCGACCCCAATGTCGACCAGCTGCGACGACATCCAGAACCAGGCCAACCGGATGGGCAGCGCGGGACCGGTGTACCAGTAGCTCAGGTACAGGATCGTGTCGGGGATGAAGCCACCCTGAAAGGTGGCAATCAGGTAGCGCGTTGCCAAAAAAGAGGCCCGGCCCTGCAGGAAAAACTGCATGGCCGAGACGAGGCTGAAGAGGCAGATCTGGATGGGAATCCAGAGGTCGGGACCGATGCGCTTCGAGATGAGCTGCGACGGCAGCTCGGCAACCAGAAAACCCACGCGCGAGATCGTCTGCCCCAGGTTGTAATCCTTCTGGGAAAGTCCTAGGTCGTCGAGCATGTTGTCCGACACGGCGTTGTTGATGTTGTTGCGGTCGATGTTGAGGCCGGCGAACATGACGCACACCCAGGCCATGATTTTCCAGTCCATCTTGCGGCGGACGGCGCGCTCCTCGCGCCAGGTCCAGCGGAACTGAGGGTCGAAGGCCGACCAGTTCTCCCACTGGGGGTGGATGTACCGCGCCTTGTACTCCTCAACGCCCTCCATATCCCAAATGCTGGCCTGCGTCGCCACGGCGTCGAGGTCCAGCGGCTGCGACTCGGGCCCCCTCCTCAGGCCTAAGAGACGCAAGACTACATCCCCTAAGCCGGCCCCCATTTTGGCCGCGCTCTGCGTGGCGAGAGGGGGCGCATCCGTCGACACATTGTGAATGACGGGCGTTTGCAGTCCCGCGGTGGCTTTGGATTGCCAGTCGGCGTCGCCATCTCGTGGATCAGACAGGTCATGAGTAGACTTGATCGAGTCCTTGGTCGGCGTAGGCGGCCGCTCGGATGACATCGTCCCGGTACAGAACAAGTACGGTGGAAAATAGGGGGCAACGGCGGGTCAAGGGGTTAACTGCACGGCGCGCAGCATATACTTTGTAGGCCGTGGTGTTGTTATACTTGCATACCGTATCCATTCTCCCTGTGCTGCGCCGGTTCGAATAGCCGATTGGCACTAGACATTCCCTCCTATGAGCACGTTATGCCGTCCTACCGGTATCTCGTGGCGACCTGTGCGTATACAGGTGGAGGGACTACTGCCATCAATTTCTCCGCTTTCCTGGCCTCGGTCATATTATAAGCACCACCTTTACGATAAGATGACAAGATGGCGAACCATGGCCATCCTCTTAGCGAGTGCCGTTTTAAGCGAACCCACTTCCGGCGCCACTCACAAGCCTTGCCAAGCCTCACGCCATCTACTATCAGGTTGCGCCATCTTTGCACCATTACAAGGGTAGATGCCGTGCCCTGGCCATAGTGAACTTCATAATAAGACACGCGAACTGTAGTTAAGCGCGTTTAAACTTCAATCTGTTATATCTACAAAAGAACTTATCAAAGCGCGATCTTGACTTCCATAGCCTTAATGCAGCATCTGGGCGCCCTAGGTTTGTTGGCAGCGTTCCTCAGCGTGATAATATAAAAATACGGTCGCCGCACGCTGCGTCCAGTCTGCCAACCCTGACCCGATAATCAGAGAACACACCGGTGTAACAGTGCCTCCAGTTCGCGCCTATATCTTAACACTGCCTTCCTTGACCCTTTGACCCCACAAAGTCGGAGATGATGGTGGCTAAGGCCGGCCCCGAAAACCCACCTCACCGACACTCAGGATGGCACCGCCCTCGGAGCCGGCGCCAGGGCGCTCTTGTGGGCGCCGCCCCTGAACTGTCGGCTTGCTAGTCGCACCGACCGCCGTCCTTGCCGTCCTTCCCGTCGTTGATTTTCTGCGCAACGTGCTGGCACGGCCTTGTTTGGGCCTGGAGATGGGCTGTGGGTAGCCAAATCGTTTGTCCTCGTGTTCCGGGTCCGGGACTGCGAAAATAGAATGGCATGGACACCAGTGCAGTCACTTAGCATGTCCGCGGTGGCGCCCGCAGCTGGCGCTCCGATTGACGCAGTCTCTAGGTGACATCACGGGCGATCTCATAGCATGTCCCGTCGCTTGAGCGGATGAATGCTTTTGCCCCCACGCTCAGATGGCAAAATGCGGGCATGAGGGGAAAATTGCCCCTTCCCAGTATCAGCCGCTATTTTTCCCTTAGCCTCCTGTCCCCGATCCCATCGCGCACATAATCTGCTGCATGAGCCGCAACTCGTGACTGGCGCCAAGCCACGTCACGCCATGGCCACCGCGATGTCGCCATAACTGTCCTTCTGCACCCCAACTTCACCATCCGCCAGCAAGCCTTAGGAGGGGTCCAATGGGATGGGCGCCGTCAATCAGCCGGGCCGGCATTTCTGCCGCTTCTGGATGAAACATAATGACAGGGGACCTATGGCGTGCTCCATGGGTGTCCCTGGTGGCCTCCGAATCAATTGCCGTGGAATCTGGGGATTTAAAAGGCTCGTAAAACCCTTATCACTTGGCAGCAAGGCAAGCTGGGGCGGTCCAGACTCCAGCCATGGTTTCGAATCTCGAGGTCTTTGCAGCGCCAAGCAGCGCCGAGTGGGAAGAAGCCGGGAGTTTATTGGGAATATGCTCGACGGGGTCTGCAGCAGCGAGCTGAAAGCCCTATATATGTTGGACGGCGAATGCTTGTGCGGGGGGCTGGAACCACTGCACCACTCCTTCCAAGGTCGCCCAACTAAAGTCCGGACGAAACGACCATCATGGCAATCTTAGCCCCATCACCCGACGACAAGTCGGCGCATGCCCGCGTAGTTTCTCAGCCTCCTTCTGAAAAGGACACGGGGGGAACCATCCAGCCAGCGCCCGAGGTGCTGGAAAAGCCAAACCGGTCGTGGAAATCGTACATATGGGACACATTTGACAAGTCGCCCGAGGAGAGGAGATTCATGTTCAAACTCGATCTTGCCCTTATGACTCTGGCATCGCTCGGCTACTTTATCAAATACCTCGACCAAGTAGGCATTCCCCCCCCGGGGGGTGGCGCCATCCCCGGCTGACAGGCGGACCAGGTCAACATCAACAACGCCTTCGTCTCGGGCATGAAGGAGGACTTGAAGCTATACGGCAACGAACTCAACTACATGCAGACGTGTTGGACGGTGGGCTACGTCCTCGGCGAGATTCCCAGGTTTGCCATGATCCTAAAGTCGAGTAACAATGAAAGCCGCGGGTAACTAACATGGGCACTAGCAACCTGTTATTGACCCGCATCCGTCCACGGTACTGGATCCCTTTCTGCGAGGTAATTATGTCCTAGCGTCACAGGCTTGATGGGAGCGCCTGAGGGCTGCCTCCTTCTCATGCTGATTGCTGACGTATGGTATCAGGTCACGTGGTCCGTCCTCACTATCCTACTGATCAAGTGCAACACACCCACGCAAATCTATGTGCTGCGGTTCTTCATCGGTCTGGCCGAAAGCACCTTTTATCCGGGAATGCAGTACATCATCGGTTCTTGGTATCGAAAGGACGAGCTGGCGAAACGCTCCTGTCTATTTCATGCCATGGGCAATGTGGGATCCATGGTGTCAGGCTATCTCAGTATGTTTCACTTTTAGCACGCCTGTACAAGGTTCCTGACCACTTATCTCAGTGGCGGCTTCGCACAACCTGGACGGTGTACATGGCTGGCATGGTTGGCAGTGGCTCTTCATCACCAACACGGTCGTTTCGCTCCCCATTGCCCTGGCCGGATTTGTCTTCATGCCCGACATGCCGGAAATCACCAAGGCCTGGTATTTCACCCCCGAGGAAATCGCTCTCGCCAAGAGACGTATGGAACTCGAGGGCCGCGCCACCCGACAACCCTATACCTGGAAGAAGATGTCGGCCATCTTCTCTTCGTGGCATATCTATATGCTCGTCCTTTTATACGTGGTTTTTAACAACGGCAACGGTGGGAACTCACAGCCCGCCTTCCAGCTGTGGCTGAAAAGCGAGGGGTACAGCATCAAGGAAGTGAACCTGTACCCGACGCTCACCGAGGTCATCTCCATCATCACGACGCTCATATACGCGTGGACTTCGGACACGGTCTTCCGGGGCGCGCGGTGGCCGCCCATCGTCTTCTCGGGCCTCGTCAAGCTCGTGGCCTATGGGGGGCTGACGGCGTGGCACGTGCCCGTCGCCTTTAAGTGGGCCTGCTTCCTGCTCTGCGGCTTCGGCGGCGGCATCAGCGGCCTCACGTACGCGTGGGCCCACGAGATCTGCAGCGACGACACAGAGAAGCGCGCGCTCGTGACCGGCTCCATGAACACTCTCGCCTACGTCTTCCAGGCCTGGCTGCCCCTCCTCATCTGGCAGCAGGTCGAGGCCCCCGTCTACCCCAAGGGCTACTCGACGACGCTGGGCCTCGCCGTGGCCCTCATCGCCACCGCCATGGCCATCCGCTTCCTGCATAAGAGTGAGTTGCGCGCCAAGGGCGGCTTGTCGCTCAGCTCCGTGTAGGGACACAACTGCAAGTTGGAAAAATGGACCCGAACAGCTCGGCATGCTGCACAATGCAGCCACAGTGCTGTATCACGAAGCCGCGTGCAGGAGGACCGGCGTGTCGCCTGTACTATTGTGCTATGATCCCTTCTTACTTACGAGTATGTATAGCTCAGGTGGTATTGATAACGCTAAGCTTTTCAATTTCCCGCGCCAGAATTGCTCAGGGGTTGAAGCAGACCAGCAATGTCAGCTGACGGCATCTGTGGCTAAGTGCTGCATTGTAGTATAGCGGAGCCAGTTGACAGCAGTACAGTAATCCGAAATCAGGGGACCTGCAGGATTATTAGGACCTTCTTCTTTCGGGTACCCACAACAGTAACTGTGGTGGGGTAGGCCAGTGGTCGGCAGTCCAGTGAACGAATTCCCAGTAGCTTTGAGGGATGCAGTGGACTTTTTAGCTCGGCGCCCATCCGTAACAACGTGCATGCAAGGTTCTTGAGGTGGATTAACTGGAGGTGGATCAACTAGGCAGACAACACCAATGTATCTGTTGTGATTTATTGCCATGTATGAATTGGACATAAAGTTTACATCTCTTTGACGAGGTATAAGGGACACCAAGATTTCCCAGAATCTCGACCCAACCAAATCACCTCTCAACAGTCTTCTGTACAGCTCTCCATTCGCTATCGCAGCCTCTTTAACCGACACCAACCTCCGCCAACATTATGAAGTTCTCTAGCCTCAGCCCGCTCATTCTCCTGCTCGCCGCGAGCGCCGAGGCGAGAAACTGCAAGCAGGGGTTGAAATACTGCGGCAAGACGCTCACCAACATCGGTGCGTGACTCCCTTTCCATAACTGGCGGCCAGCAGGCTGTTCCCCAGCATATTAACATGTTCCAGGCGACTACAAGGGGCAGATCCAGCAGGCCCTGCTCGCGAAGGGCATCAGATCTGACGCCAACTACGAATACATTCTGTTCAAATGCCTCGGGGGGTCCGAAGGCCTCATCGAGTTCGACCAGACCTGCCGTACCCGCTGCATTGACAACGGCAAGGACAAGAGCGACTCATGCCGATAGCTTTGGATCACATCGATCTCCGAGTTTCATAATGTGTACACACACGAAGCTTACTCTTCTTCGCTTGTTCCTTCCCTCTCTCTTCAATTAGTCACTCATTCACTTCATCAACACCTTGGGTTAAGGAACAGCTAGGGAACTATCCAAGACATTGTGCCCCGTACGATGACCTTGATCACCTGCCCAATCCTGATGTACATCGGATATGGATTCGGGACAGGCAGATCAGAGGCGTATCTCCTACAGCAACTGATGTTACTGCGGACTCTTCATGAAGGCAGGTGGACGATCATGCTAGAATAGCCTGGATTTAATACAATGCGCACTTCCATTTTAGGAGGTGCGACTGCCCGCTAGTTCTCGCGATCTAGTATGCACACAGCGGGAGAGTGTCGGTAACTGGGAAGAGGCAAGGGAGTGGAATGAAACCTTCTTACAGTGAGCGACCAGCCGGAAGGAGTGACTTCCTATCTTGCCATCGGCACTCACCAATACACGTTGTCGACTTTGAATTCCAGTAGCATTAGGACTGTTGTTAGTAACGCCGCCCATACCGGCAAAAAGATATTATTGCTCAGTATGAGGCTTGAACTCATGGCCTTCGCATTACAGAATATTTCGAGCTAGGAAATATTAGTACGACGCTCTAACCAACTGAGCTAACCGAGCGAATGAATCCGGTCGTGGACGACAGGTCGGGTGTTGGTTTGATAAGGAAAAGTGACGCTTATGGTGGTTTTGTTCGTACTACGCCGACGGGGGAAGCGCGCATATCCACGCCTCAGGGTACCAAGGCCGGCGACGACTGAAGTGACTGGCTCATATTACTATGGGTTTTTTACGGCCCTGCAGGTGTCATGAACTGGATGTTGGCATGTATGGCCAGGGACTAGTTGACTAGGAGGCGCCAGTGTGCTTGACCAACGCGAATCTATCAGCGCTGCTCGTGACATAAACCCGAGCAACAAAGGGTTACGACGTGCTTTATAGAATTGAAGTGGTGTGGTTTTGCGTGCGCCTGCACAGACCGCCGAATTGTCACTGGTTGTACGGATTATTATTATTATTATTATTATTCTTACACCTAGCGACCTATTTAGGCCATGAGGACCCCCTGCGCATCTTAGCCTAGGAAAACCGTTCCGGGCTGACGTCCGGCCGGGTGAAAAACCTAGGTTCCGCTGCGTCGTACCGCTTCTATCTACTTTTTGACCTGCCATACCGAGATCGGGCTCAGCGCGCCTGCTTCCTAGCTGATAAGTTAATTTGCTAGCTGGAACATGTCCAGCCTTCCGGAGCGGAGTAGCCATCTTGCGATGATTCCTGCTTTTCCTGGGGTGTCGAGCATCCTGTCCGTGTCTATCGGTCCTCCTAGAGCTTAGACGAGATGCTCTCGTCTTTCTCTTTCCCGTGGGCAGAAAGCGAGGATATGCCGGACGGTCTCCCTGCCCTGACCGCAGGCGCACCAGGGGCTGTCGAAGCCTGGGACCCTACGCTTAAAAAGGAAGTCTCGCAGCCCGATCTTGCCAGTCCTCGCTTGGACGAGGATGGAGCTCTCGGCCTTATGGAGTCCCTTATGGAGCTTGAGGACGTGCTTATCTGGCGGCATTTTAGTTGCTGCCGGTGTTCGTGTTGTTCGATTTTGCTGCGCTTGTTGCCATCTTTGAAGCCAGTCTCTCTCCTCAGCCTTATGTGCTGAGTCTCCAGCTAGCTATTCGTCTAGCCACCTCTTACGATCGGGAGCGTCGGGGCCTTTCGGTCTGCGCCAGCGAGTTGGTCTTGTTAGGATCTATCTAGCTGCGTTTTCGCATCTCGCTTGGATGAGTGATGCGATACGCGGCTGTTGGAGCCTCTCTTCCGATGCCGCCACCCTTCTGTTGAGCCACGTGTCTAAGGGGGACACGTAAGCTTCCGTTTCTAGTACTGTGGTGGCCGTGGCTTTGAAAGCTCCTGTGACCTTTCGGAGGCACTCTGTCTGGACGTCGTTGAGTGCCTTGGCTCGATTTTTCGAGATCTGGCGGTGCCACTCTGAAGCTCCATAGCCTATCGCAGACCGTACGACAGCTATATAGACTTGGCGGGCTCGTTGGAGAGATGCGCCCCACGTCGAGCCGGCTATCCGGTTTAAAGCGTAGACCTGCGTCGCCATCTTCTTCGATATCGACTGGATATGGACGTCCCAGCGGAGACGTCTATCCACCTGGATGCCAAGGACGCGGCAGGAGTCTTCTGGTTCGATTTCGTGACCTTCTAAGGCTATCTTTGTATCCGGACCTTTCCGTCTTCGAGAGAAGTGGACTAGGTGATATTTCTGGACTGCAAAGGTCATGCCGTGGCTGACTGCCCATTCTTTGCAGACCCTATGAGCAGCTTCTAGCCGCTCGCAGGTCTGCTCTGGGGGTTGTACGGATTGGGGTTGCGCTTGTGCCCTGAGGCGATGCAGGTGCTGGAGGACTCATTCTTATTTAATGGTCATACGTTGGCCTGTGTACCTATACAAAGGGAGTCTCCTCCCTCCTCTGGCGCCGTTCCTCTCTCTCTCTCTCTCTTAATCAAAAACTCTCTTTCAGTTCCTCCCCTCAAAAGCAGGTGCACCGCCGGATGAGGCCGGCCTCTTGGGACTTTTTAAACCCCCAACTCCATGGGCATGGCTATTTCGTACAGGCTCATGGAGCATGCGAGTGGCGCACTGCCGTCTTCTTCACGCAGATTGAGCATAGTGTATGAGCAAGCACATGGTGCAGTACAGACTTCTTTTTGAGGGGAATGTGTCGGGCGCAAGAACCTGTAGTGCCTTGAACACGAAAGCACATGATTGGAGGAAGGCATGAGAATGAGGATCGCACCCAATTCTACTCCAACCTCCAGCCTCATCTCATCCTCGTTACCTCCACCAGCACTTCGCCACTTTTCAAGTAGTCGTGTACCGTCGACGCATCGCCCGCAAGCCCTCCGGACAGTTCCTCTGACACGTTCTCCCCTGAGCCCACTCTCGGCAGGCCCACATCGCGACAAGTGGCGCATCGTCCGGAGGCGCTTGGTTCGTTCCGCTTAGCATTAATTTCGTCGCAAGCTGCCCGCTGCCGGGCGTAAATGCAGGCTGCGGGCTCCCTGCAGGGCTGACAGCTAGATGAACAGAGGGTGATACGTGGCGGCTGGATTCGGGCGTCTATTGCCAAGAAGGTGGCGGTGGCATGGGAAGCTACCTTCGTATGCCAGGAGCTCATTGGGGGGGACAAGCCGCAGTAAGCAGCCATACTAACCCAAACACATCCATTTGTGGCTTGAAGCGATGAGCTGTACGACAGGCAGCATCATTGGCTGATGGTGAAGTGGAAAAACACATTCTGTCGACTGGCGCTAACTGGATGGAGTGCTGACGACTATTCCTTGGGGGTCCCCGCTCGTGCTTGGCGCCTTGTTACAACAACAGCCAGTTCGCTAGCAGACACAAAGCACTCTGTGCTCCTTCACAAGAGATTCAAGTACACACCGGAAGCGCGGGCGGAATTCGACTCCTTCGCACCGATACATTGCGGCTCGAAACCTTTGCCGACGCCGACGCGGCTCCGCCATATGCCATACTGTCGCACACATGGGGAAAGGACGAGGTCCTGTTCGAGGACCTCAAGGAGGCGGGGTTAACGAGCGCCCCTCACGACGAGAGCGGCGCTCCGCTTTCATTGTGGAAGACAAAGCGGGGGTTCACGAAGCTTCAGTACAGTGCGCGCCAGGCCGCCGACGACAAGCTGGATTACGTCTGGATCGACACTTGTTGCATTAACAAAACTAGCATTGCCGAATTATCTGAGGCCATTAATTCCATGTTCGACTGGTACCTGCATGTCCACGTCTGCTACGCCTACCTCGAGGACTTTCGCCTGCCAAACCCACCGGTACTAACTGCTGAGAGCTTCAGAGCATGCCGCTGGTTCACGCGCGGCTGGACGCTCCAGGAGCTGATCGCACTGCCCAAGGTCTGCTTTTATGACGCATCCTGGACTTACACGGGCACGCGATGCATGCTGGCGGATACGCTCGAAAAGATCACCTGTCGCGCCATGAGGCCATTCCCAAGGTCGACAACCTATTAGTGGGATCACGTGAGAAGCTCCACAGGAGTCTTGGCAAGCTTCAGTATATAGTCTGCCATGTCTGGCATCTTTCCTTGCGTTGGTTTCCTTTAATGAATAACCTGAAAGTCCGTTTCTATCTTGCCAGTGCCGCTGTGGTGCGACATCACCGGTATCGATTCTTCCCTCTTGATCGATGAAGATCCGGTCATTGGGGCCTTCGTTACAAGGGTTCTTGTGGGAAAAGATGGAGGCCCTCTGTCGAAGATTCCCAAGCGGATTCGAATGCAGACGCAGATAGGGATGCGGCTTGATCGTTTCCCAATCCAAGCTCGAATGAACTGGGCGGCGAATCGCCATACGACGCGGCGGAAAGATATGGCATATTGCCTACTCGGGCTCTTTGGAGTACAAATACCCCTTCTCTACGGAGAGGGTGACAAAGGATTCCATCGTTTGCAGAAGGAGATCATACGGGCATCGTCGGATAACAGCATCCTCTTCACCAGCGGTTATCCGGATGGACTGCCCAGAACACCCCGGCATTTTGATTTGCCGCTGACAAGTCTTTTCCCGGAAGGCGAGTCGCCGTCGCGGCTCCCTTTAGTCCTCGTGAGGGACCATTTTCGCCTCGACATGCTAGTCTGCCCGACTGAAGTTAACACACTGTTTTACGGTATCCTCGAATGTCTTATCAAGAGCCATGGCAACCTCCGCCCGGCTCTCCTGCTCCGGTGTTCTAAAGAGGATCCCTCATTAATGAAACACGCTAATTTGAACCTATTTAGCATCGGTCCAACCGGGGCGTATTGTTTCCATTCATTATTGGACGGGAGTTCGCAAAAATGGAGTGAGTGATGCGCCGCAGAATTATACATCATCACCTGGTTCTCACTATTCAAGTAGAAGCACCCTATTTGCCCGTGCCAGCGGCGGCAAACTACAGGACCATCACATACCGGCCCTCTTCACTAGAGGAACAGGAAATGCCGGTCCCACTTACACCAACATGCCTCCAACTTCGGAGTTTCCGACAGCATGGCCCGCTTAAATTTGAAGTGCTGCATTCAAAGCCGCCCATGGTGGATTCTCATGTAGTCGTCGACACACGGTGGAGCATAAGCAGGTTGGATCTCATATTAAGGAAGCAGCACTGGCAGTTGGGGAAGTTGGCCTTCGGTACGCAGTGTGCAGTCTGTCCCTTCTACGTAGCCTGGGGGCAAAGGAGAGTGGGCGCTGAGCTATTGCCATGGTGTCGCTTAGAGGCCGAGGCGGAAGCGAAGAAGGGGCGAGGAGCGCAAGACGAGAATCCTAGAAGTGACAAAATCACCCTTCAAATAGCCAGCAACGGGTTCCTTTACGACGTCGAGATCACCATCGGAAAAGCAATATTCCTGATGCGTGTCACGGCGCTAGTGGGAGCACACCCTAACAAACTGCACCACGCCGCCCCAGCAGGAAACTGAGCAAAAGGACTAGAGTCCGAACACTGGGAGACTTTGGATCTATTAGGGTTTATCTGCTGGTCAGCCACAGCCGTGACAATGCGGACCCTGTACACTCTCGATGTCAACCTTTCTTTCGTCGGACGCTCAATATAGGCGGCCAGCTCTAGAACCCTCAGTTAAATGATTTTCTTCCTTCCGAAACACAGCCTAAGGGCTATGATCCTAAGAGATAGCAAAGGCGACGACAATTAGCTCGCTTCAACTTAAGAAGCCGGTACGATTGGTAACACAGACGGCAGAATTGGGCGAAGGGTTAGCAAAACTAAGTTATATTGCCTAAGTGGCTGCAAGATGAAAGAAGTCAAATCTGTGTTTGCGGGACTCGCTGCATACTAAAGGAAGAAGGCGTAGCCCGCTTGAAGTCTAGAAAAGAATCTATCATAGAAGTGAAGTGAGATGACCCGACCTGAGACAAAAGGGACAGAGAAGGCGCCTAATCACATTGTTTAGAGATGCAAAACAGTGAGATGAGGAGGTGGAATGATATATTGCTGGTTCTTGATTACAAATTATGACTAAGCTTCTATTAAAACATCCAGATGCTCCTTACTGTCATCTGGAGATCGGGCCTTCTTCCCACACAAAAACAGTGAATAAAATCTCCATTGATCGATCTCGTGAAAGCGCCCGGCGGTAGCTACTCTACCGAGTACATCAAAATCGACTTGAAGGTTTTTCCGGACGGAGCGGTATGGCAGGTGTCGTCGTCAATGGCGAAGAAGGTATTCTCGTCATTGGCTACGGCGGACTCGGCAGCTTCGTCAGGTGCGGGCAGAAACAAATTGCAGTGCCGCGTGGTGAAGGCGTAGAAGTACCATTTACCGGTGTCATCATCGGAGTCGCTGTCGCTGCTGAGTTCGGGGTGCGCGTCCACGGCCGTCAGGGACCCGGCCGGGTTGGACAGCTCGATGCAGCCCCCATCATGTTTGGAGAAGGTCACGGGCCTCTCTTTGGTGGTGACAGTGGTGCACTCGCCGTCGCTGAAGCCCGTGAATAAGGCGGCGATGTCTTGGTCAGCGCCCGCCACCACCGTCGTGGCGCGAGGCAGGACCGAGGCCGAGGCGGCGCTGCTGGTCAGGACAAGAACGCTGAGAAACCGCATATTGAGGGTAAGTTGGGCGTTAACGAGAGTTGATAGAGGTGTGAGAAAGAAGGGTCTAGAAGGCGATCAAGTTGAACTGCCTTCAGTAGTTGTCGGTTGAGGGGTTACAGTGGTGGTAAAGAGTGCATGGAATGATAGCGGACATGGAGTCTGCGTCAGTTGCTTCACGGGCTCTATATAGACTTGTAACTACGCTGGGATGCATAAATCTGAGACCTGTTCCTAGAAAGCTATGAAGCTGACTTGAAGTTAAAATAACAGTTACAAACACGCTTACATGGGTGATTACCTCCAAAAAAATGCGGTGGCGCTTCCTATTACCTTTATAACCATTCTGCCTTCGTTCTCCGGAACGTGCACTCGCCGTTACTAAGGATATTCGTATTGCTACCTATGATGCATGAGGTCACGTTCCCTAATGGGACAGCTTACCACCACCCACTTGTACTACACACCCTAAGAACTTCGTTCTTTGCGGCGGATAAGACGTGTCTCTTCCAACTCTCATAATTTACATTGGAACGGCGGCTATAGTGAGGCCCTCCCCCTAAGGTGTGCTATACTGGGTTTTTGGGAAATCTGCTCCTCATCGGAAGTCTCACTCTATCGTGAAAATCTAGGTTATGACGTAAATAAGATAGTTATTATGGAGGCCTCACAGTTGGTCAACGTGTCTCTAGGACTTGTTGTGAGCACCATGTCTTCTTGAGAAGAAACGTACACTGGTAGGGAGTGACGGGTTTCCTTTTTATTGGCGCTAATTAATCCACGCTCCTCAAACCCGGTTTCCGGGCCGCGCTCGAGCCTTTTGAGCCGCGCCCGAGCCTTTCGGGCAGCAAGAAATTCACGAGGCTCTCAAGGTGACGCGTAGCTCTCCCAATCCGGAATATGTCTCATAATTTCACTGATGATGTCCATGGAGCTTGGGTCCAGACACGGCATTACGACGGGACAGATCTGGAAACATAAACAGACACACTGATGCATTAAAACACATACTTATGAACTAGCTACAGGGCCGCTGTCGCGGCCCTTCCGGTGGGCGGCCCGAAATAAAGTGGCCCCAGGGATCTTTAGGGCATTCAAATACAGGACCTCATAAGATTTGCAGGGCCCTTGGACCCACCTACAGGACCTCCGTGGCTCTTAAGGGCCCTTATACCCAGAGCCTCTGGGGCTCTCGAGGGCTCTTGGACCCAGAACCTATTGGGGGCCTTTAGGGCTTTTAAGGGCCCCTGGACCAAGGACCTTCACGTCTTATCTATAACATCAAGCGCGGCGCCACCGCACTCTGCAGCAAGTAGCTCGTGCGTGTGGCGAGTAGGATATTTTGTGGCTTTGTTATTTTTCTAGTATCATAGACTAGTATCATAGATACAAGCTGGCAGCTTGTTGAAAACTTACCATCCCTAACTCAAGTTGCCTCATTTCCAATTGTCTGCACCCGCGGATTTGTCCATCCTAGCTCAATTTCAATTTCAATCCTCTTTACCATTATGAAGACTTCTAAATTCCCCGTTGGCAATGGTTCTTGCCTCCGGTGCCCTTGCTAACTTCCAGTAGCGAGGCCGTGACTGCGGATGGGACGGGACTGCCCTTAGATGCGGCCGAACTAGCTCATCTGTTGGCCACTAGAACGCCAAGGACCGGGAGCTGATGAATATAATTGTGGTTTAATAATCAATTGTCGCAATATGAAGCTATTCACGTGGCTTAGCCTCTCCTACCAGGTCACGTGGCTCCTCTTCACATGCCAGGATTCACATGGTGACAGGGGTCCTGAGCTACTATATGTACTACTGCACCTACAGACAGATTTCCTTTGTTTCCTTCTAATGGATAACTTGAACCTCGCTTTCCACGATCTCTGCAGTGCGACATCAATGCAGCTTGCTACCCACTTATCTTTTTCAGTGACTTTAACAATGCTAGCTTGGACTACGGTCGAGGATGTTGGAATGAATACAAGAGACTTTGGTACCACTGAGACCGACGCTATTGTAAATCAAGGATGGTGCCATAAAGCGGCTGCGTAGCGGCTTATAGTAGTTTCCCTCGGCCCCTCTGAACAAATATTACGATGAGGAAACACGAGGCCTGAACTGGAGACGGCTTCCCACCCATGCTAAGGAAGTTATTAGCAGAGGAGGCCGAAACCCGTCACACCTCAAAGAAGCCCCGCCTACTAAGTCAAAGTCTATGGACTGTGCCGACCACAGTTTTTCTCTTCTGCACACCCGTTTCCTTCGTCTCCGTATTAGTGGAAAACTCGCTATGTGCTATTGAACATAGAATATCACAATGTGCTGGGAATCAGACTGGCCCTGTAAAGAGCGTGATGTGCCAGTTAAAAAAACTTTTTCTTGTAGTTATATTTAGTACCGAGCACCCAATTCCCCTACGGTGATACTCCCGACTCTCAGACGATACCAGATCTAAGGGTGATGAACTGTGTAAGGGCTTTCTCGAGCTCAGCTCGCACATCGGCATTCTAAATGACTGTGGTCTGTGAGCTGAAGCGCACGTACATGTCGGACTGGGGTTTGGGGTCCCCCCAGAGGAGGTGGCCGGTCGAGCGCAGAGCGTCGGGGTCGATGACGACAACAGACACGGCGGGCATGGCGGTGTTGGTCCAGAAGAGGAGGTGGAGCTTGTCCGAGAGCATGGAGAGCCGGCTCTGCTCGGCGTCGGCCACGTCCTTTCTCGTGCCCGCGACGCAATGCCACGTGAGCTTGCCCGGTGACACGTAAAAGTGCTGGTACGCGTTACGCGGTGCGTACCGGTACAGCACGTGCTTGCCTAACCTTTCCGTCCTCAGCGCGAAGGCGGCCACGGGGCGATCGCCGCACTTGACGGTGTCGACAAAGCTCGTACGCATCCGCTTCACTCCCTTCTTCTCGTGGAAGCCCGACACGCACGCCTTGAGCTGCCCGCCCGCCAGGTCCAGAAGGAGCGTCACGAGCTGTTCGTAGTCCGCCCTGTAAACGTCTACCATGAAAGCAGGGTCCTGGACCGGCTAGGCCTTGTATTCGGTCGCGCCCGATGACCCAGCCTCTTCGCCCTCTAGCATGGTCTACCGGACCGTGTCGGCCTCGAATTCGTGCTTGATCCGCCAGCTGTTCTCAAAAGCGTGCGCCAAAGTTTCCCGCAAGTTGCAACGAAGGGTTCATGAGGTGCCTGGAGAAGCCCTCGGCCATGGCCTCGAGGGTTGGCCATTGGTCTTGCGACATGTAGCCTTCCGGAGTTGCGTTGTTCTGGGCCATGTTGACGGCGTAGGGGAAAAGAAAAGCGCTCAGGTAAAGAATGGGTGACGGTGGTTTGCGCGCTGGCGGCCCGCCAAAGAAAGGTAGACGGGTTGTAGGTTGCCGGCCAGTGGCAGGGGGAAAAGCACATGGTTCAAGGATGGGGGAATGCCACGGGAGGACCGTGTAACGCTGGCTGCGTCTGCGAGATTGAGTCACGTCATAACTGGTAGCCCGGACTGTCTGGGTCTTAAATTGAAAACGTGTTTCGGAATGTATCGTCATGTCCGATGCCGCATGCGGGCACTTCCCCACTGTCTTATCCAGCCATGCTTGATCCGGTACGGACACTCTATTCCCGTCCCCGTCCCCGATACAACTTCACTCCGAAATGACGACGGAATCGACCCCCTACTCGGCCTATCAAGCTGAAAGCCGGCGGGAGTAGGCCTTATAGCCAACTCGGCGCTTGCAGAGGGCCGTCAGCTGGTAAAGGACTCCCTTGTTTTGGCTCCGACCCTACGTTGCCGTGGTACCCATAACGCTTTGTGCAACTTGTGGAACATATTTTAGGCTTTCGTCCCCCATGTCAGGCACTCTACCCGCATACTACATCCCACTCTTCCTTGACCCGGAAAACAAGATTGCGCAACGAGCCTCATTCTATGTTTTGTCACGTTCGTGCTTACATTGTTGTCATCCAACTTCCGCTCAAAAAAACCACGTCGTGGCTTCTTTTAGTCTGTTCACCTCGTTGTAAATTTGCTTTCCCCCTCCACCCTCGTTCTGTTCCAAATATCTCCGTATGAAACGTGATCAGCCGTTCGTGTGTCATCATAGCATTCTGCCATCAAACCCCAGAATTCTGACGGATCCAGTCACGCACTGAAGCAACATTGGCGGCAACGTTGGGAAGACCCGTCGAACACTTATCCTCGCCGTGGCTGATAACACCCAAGAGCTTCCCATTGGACGCGTCGTACACGGCGCCGCCGCCGTCTCCGTTACACGCAGAAAGTGTGGGCTTCGCACCAGCAGACGGCCCAAAACAGATCATATTCTCGGTGATGGGGTTTACGTCCTCCCATGCCTTGTTGCACTTTTCGTGGTCGATGAGAGTGAAGTTCTCTGTTTGCATCTCAGATGGCAGGGACTCGCCCTGAGGATCCGTTTTCCCCCACCCGGCCGCAAGGATGGGCAATTTGTCCCCAGTTGCCGGACTCGACGGGAGGGGTGCTTGTTCTACGGAGCCTTCCTGCAGAGGGATGTCTTCGGTCCGCAAAATACAGAAATTGGCATCTATCGTGTAGCGGTTCCAATCCGGGTGCTTTATCAGCTCGAACACACGCAGCGTGGTGCCCCCCTCGGTCCGATCGTTCGAACCGACGCGAATCTTTAGGTTGGAAGCCTGCCTGTCCTCACAGCAGTGAGCAGCCGTCAGAGCAGCGGTTTTGCCGATGATTGTTGCGCCACATGCATGATCCTCAAAGGATATGCCTCTAGCGATGAGGCTGGCACCCGACGGATATTCATGCGGGGTGGCAGTCCGGCCAGAGATAATGGCGTAGCCCTGGTGGAAGTTGAGTGACAACAACGGAGCAAGAAGCAAGAGTCTCATTGTGACCGTAGCAAGGAGAGGCAGACGATGGAGATCGAGGTGCGATAACTGCCAGCGGGCTTCAGGAGCTAAATATTTGCGTAGCATCGACAGATATTTGTAATCACTCATTGTAAGGTACTTATTGAGGAACGATGATTGATCGGCGCGTTGCATTGTCGCACTGTCTTTGTTTCTGTGCTGTGAAACTGAAGCTTAATGAGGTGCTGTCTTTGTACGCCGCGTTCTGCTATACGTGATGCAAACTTTCATCGCTTCATATCTACCGTAGCGTCCATGTCCATCGGATTTTTTCAAATAGGTATACGAGGTGTGTAACCAGCCGTGCGCTGTATGATTCGCTCGGATCCCGTCCTACCGTCTGACCGATGCATTGGTTCGTGTCTGAAACGCCAATTTCATTTCGGTCTCGCATTGATGTTGAATGTAATTCAATGCCGGCTGTCTCATTTGGTGGATGCTCTTCTATATGACTAAGGTATATCACACTCGGCCCCTTACAATCGAGGTTCATGTGGTCCACAATAGAGACAGTGACGTATTGATTTTAATCTTTCCCAGTTAGCGCAACCAATTCGGTGTTTCGTATCTCTTCCATCTCCTTTACTGCACCGTTTACCTTTGTGCGGTTGGTCCGGCAGACTCGACCGCGACCAACCTTTGGGTCTTGTACTCATTTTCCTTGCCTTCTTTGTCTTGCTTGAGACGTTCATTGTTTATTTGATGCTTGCCTTCACCAACTTGCTCGTCTTGTTCGACCGGAATCTTAGGCAGGGTGGCTCTGCCCTGGGCCTCGTCTTTTATTAGTCACCCAAATCCCCAAGCATGAGTGGCTGGAGGTGAAGCGATCAAGCGGTCTTGATACTATCAAGTTCTTGGATTTTAAGAAGTTTATACTACCAAGCTAGAGAGTGTTGAAACTGGGACCGATTATGAGTCATTAAATGAGTATAATCTAGAACGGTTCCATACACACTCGTGGCGTGTGACGTTAGGCTTACGGTATATTTCCTCTGTTTTCCACTGGCGGGGTCTGTCGTTCTGGTAAGTTACTGCTCCCTTCTGACTTTGCAACGACTCATAAATCACCAAGCCATAATAAAAACTCGTGATCCTATGTACACTCAGTCCTCTCAGAGTATGCTTGACTGTTTCTTAATCGAAACGGGCGAACAACGCTTGTTTGAGTGCTAGCCATCCTGAGCGGTGATTGTTTCAGACGCAGCTCTGAACGGTGTTTGTGAGGAGACGCATCACACTATTTACACAATATCGCCGGCATTCTTCGTCGCGGCTTGGACCGGCGGACCGGGCACATCGTGCGGCGAGCCGTTCAACGTGGGCGCAGATGAAAGCGCGGTGAAAGCATAGCTGTCCCGCAGCGAGGGTGACCGCGAGCCCCCCCGCGCCCGCGTCGGCGCTGGTTTGCGCCGGCGGTCACATAGGCGGTTGCCGAGGGAGTAAAGGGCGTCGAGAGCGTAAGTCAGGGGGGCGAGGCAAAACTCGACGACGTAGCCGGCCCAGAAGGCGACGTGGAAGGTCCAAAAGACGAGTGGCCACCAATGCAGCCCAACACCGCCGGCCCAGATAATTATACACGGCGCGAGGGCCGCAATGCTCAGGAGAATGCACTGCGTCGATTGGTCGCCAACGTCGCTAAGGAGCGCCGCGAGGCCCATAGTACCCCAGAACTTGAAGATGATGATGAAGACGATGAAGTTGTACAAAATCTCGGGTGCCGCGTGGGAAAAGGCGGCGTACGTGTGGAGGGAAGAACCCAATTCTCCTTAGCCCCGGGGCATCCGGTCGACCTTTTCAACGTGGGAGCTGCCAGCAGAGCCTTATCTGACGAAAGGCATGCCGCTTGAGGTAGCTGTTACGGCCGGCGCGTGACGTGCACCGAGGCTTTGCGGCCTATTTTCGCTGTGCTTGATCGGCTCAATGTGGCTGCGGGACAGTCGTGGCCAAGCTACGCCCAACCAGAGGCAACGTGAAACGTTAGCTTGACTGGGGGCCCTGCTTGATGTAGTCGCTTTTACCCTTCCGCTATGTGGTGGAAAGAAGGCCTGCCCCGGGTGAGAGGCTCCCAGGGTAGTGTGAGAAATGCATTGCCAGGGATTTCTATAATGCTCTGCACCGTCGCGTGTGGTGGTGGTACGTGGTGAGACGAAGTCCAATCCGAACTAGGCGACCTCCTACCAGAGTTGGGGCTGGAAGAGAGCCATTATTTTGCCTGCGTATGGCAGCGCTTGCTGTGAAGGAAGTCCTGAACATCCGGGAGGATGTAAACAGCCCCCGCAGTGGTGAACAAGTCATTAAGCTTGGACCCCCCTCAAGACGCCAACCCATCAGCACGCCACCAAAAAAAGAAGACATCGCCACATGTCAATTAATATAAACAATTCAATATCTCAACAATAACAATAGATACAAATAAACGGTTTGGCCTCAAGAGATCATGATACACTCCTCTACATCCGAGGACGATTCATCTTCGGACGTGACCGTGGAAGGTGCTTGAGATGAGGCAGTGGCTGCGCCCCCTGCATGAGGACCTGTCCCCATGGCTTGCTTCACCTCCCTGACCTCCAGTATCGTCACAAAACGCTCCTGGGCAGAGGGATTAACTCTGCGACGCTTTTTAGGCCTTTGTTGATGTAGTGCAGCCACTAGTTGGTCTCGTTCGCGTTTGAGGCTGACGATCTCGGCCGTTGCTTAGTCCAAGGCCTTGCCAGTCTTCCGAAACACTTGTTGCAGCGTCGCGTTATTATACACTAAATCGACGCCACGTAGGTCGCGATGCAAATCCTGGACCTGCCGAGCGCTCCTTGGAGTATTGATATCTAGAGCAGACATCTCTGCCAGCAGAGGAGTCTCTCTGGGGGGTGGAACGCACCAAGCTGCGCTCTCCGGTTGGTCGACCAGTTGCTGGCGAGCCAGTCTGCTATTGAAGGCCTTGCTGGGGTCCCTAGGATAGATTCCAGTTGCTCGCCAGCCAGTGGCTATATGCTCCGGCGTTAGGGCCTCCTTCCGAGCCTTGTTCCAGGCCTCTAGGAACTCCGGTTTCTTTGGCGTCATCGCGAGACTGGACGCGCAGGCCTCACGAAGCGTTTTTCGGTACGCGCGCTTTAACACCGAGAATAGTCCTAGGTCCAGAGGCTGGAGGACTTGCGATGTGTGCGCCGGAAGGAAGTTGAGCCAGACTTTGGCCTCAAAACAGCTAAACATGAAGTCCTCGCTACAGTGTGAGGCATGGCCATCCAGAATAAGATGTCGCCACTGGCAGGGGTCCTCTGGAGCAGTCAAGGGGAGGAACACCTCCCTTAGCCAGCGCAGGCCAATTGAATTGCTCGTCCAGCTAGCTGGCGAGGCCTTAAAAGACCAGTCGTTAAAGTCATCTTTGTCTGACTGGCAGTTATACCACTGCTGTTGGACCGATTTCCCCTTGAAGATAACGAGAGGAGGTAAAGCGCGTCCGCTAGCAGAGATGGCCTTAATTGAAGTCGCCCACTCGCCACGGCCTGGATCCATGGTGAAGACCTCTTTAAGGGCAGACGGGCCGATCACTAGCGGACTGTCTCCAAGGCCTATTTGGCAGCCAACCTCGTCTATATTCTAACTGTGCTCTGGAGGGACTTCTGCCAGCTTCTGGTCCTCCAAACTGGAGAAGAACTCCTCTAGATTTTCTCGTGAGGCGCCGTTGACGCGCTGGAAATCCATTCCCTTGGACCTCACGGTCTTTAACTGCGGCCAGCGCTTGAGGAACCGGAGATGCCAGCGTTTTCTAAGGTGGTGTTGGCTGCCAGACGCCGCCAGCAGCGATTGAGCATATATGCGAAAGCGCGCGTGCGGTGGTGACCAGCCCAGACGGGCCTGCGTGAGGGCCCAGTCTGCTAACGCGCGCTCCAAATCTTTGGAAAGGGCCTGACGGTGCTCCTGAGCGTGTGTTTTTAAGGACTTCCCTTCGAAGCGGCGTGTCAAATAGTGTCTAGAGACATGGAACTGTCTGGCGACCTCTCGGATAGGGGTGCCCTTCTTCACGATGGCGAGGGCCTCCAGCAGTTGCTCGTCATCCATCTAGTGGACCCTAAAAGAAAGAGCAGAAGATGAAGATTCTATTGACCTTAACACTAAGACCTCAAGATGTCTGGTTATTTATCTATTTGCCCTTTTGTTGACATCTGCCATCTCATCTTGGTGGTTGAAACGGTGGCGTGTTGATGGGTTGGCGTCTTGAGGGGGGTCCAAGCTTAAGCCGGGAAGGACTTGGTACATATGGACGGTCAAAGCAAACTGTCAGAGGCAACATAAAAAAACCCAGCATCGTACTTAAGTTTCACGTTCGGCATCATCCCTCCTGTTACCGTTGGCGAAATGATATCGATGTGGAAGGCAAAGCAAAAAACGACAACCTAGCATCTCTTGGTTTCGATCCAAGGACCTCCGGGTTATGAGCCCGGCGCGCTTCCGCTGCGCCAAGATGCTTTTTCTCGGTCGTCGACGGGGAGGATGAAAGAATAAGTAGCTTATTGTTGTTTATTCATAGCCCCTTTTCCGCTTAGCAAGAAATTACCACAGGACATGCTGGACAACGATGGACAGCTTTGTCACGACGCCGGGTTGATGCTGCGGTGGGCCACATCCCGGGCCGGTGAGCCAGTAAGAGGACATGGACAAGTGAGGAGGAAATAGACGATGGATTCAAAAGACAGTATGCGAGATCGGAGGTGAGAGGGTACTTTCTTTCTATATACCTGTCTGCGTGCAAGGAGAAGAGGTCCAACACCATTTCAACCATCTCTACACTTTTCTGACACTTACGCGTCCTTCCAAGAGTTGTAAGCTTGACGCTCCGTCTCGCTCAAATCCTTTTCAAGCCAGTACACATCGTAAAACCTGATGGGGTGCGTCTCATATCCTAGCACCTTGCCGCTCTCAACCTTGAATTTACCCCCTTGACCAAACCCCCTGCCCTACGAATTGAGAAAAGTCAGGGAGCTAGGGTTACAGTCTATCAGCACCACAGCGTGGCCTCCGTCGCAGGAAAATTTCTGGTGCGGCTTCATCCGCGCCCAGGACAGGACCGTGTCTGCCGTTTCTTTGTTCATGAAGTGCTCGGCGAAAAGGTCCCATCCCGGCTTCGAACGGTGGAAGGTGGCGAGCACAGGACGCCGGCGCAGCACAGCCTGTCAGGCTCCGTCTTCGTCCACTACAAGGAATTGGAGCGGCTAGTATTCGAGCCTGGTAGCCTCCAGCACCATCTCGGTGTTGCGTCCGTCCGGCGTGGGGGGGAATTCGGTCAGGATCTTGTCCCGGATAGCGTCGATACCGGGGTGGCCGGCGTCGCGGTTGTGGATGCGCGCGAGTGCCATGTGCACCACGGCGGCAGTGGCGTGCGCGTAGCAGGTGGGCTCCAACCCCTGGTCCGACGAGTTCCGAAAGTTCCTGACATTCTCGTTCTCCAAGAAAAGATCATAGCTGATCTTTTGCTGTGCATCGACCCCGGGCCAGTCCGAAAGCAATAGGGTGCAGAACTCCTCAAGCGCGTCGCCGCTGGACACGGTGGCGTGTAATGCCACCTCGCCCGACGAGGGAACTGGCCAGCCCGCCGAGGCGAGCGCCGGGATGGGATGCATGACGCCGACCAACCTCCCTGCCATGTCAAAAAGGACATGTCGGCCGACATGCCACCTTTTATCAGACTTGTCGTACAGCCGCCTATGAGCCACCGATGTGTCACCCGTTAGGTAGATTGTCGCGGTGGTGACTTTGAGGGCTTCGAGCTCGCCCAGAAGCGTTCGGGGATCGCCATCAGTCGACAGTCCATCCGACACAACGACCAGGACCTTGTGCTCAGCGCCTTAACAGGCGTTAAAAATCTCTGTTAACCGTGCTATGACGTCTTTCATTAGCGTGCGGCCGTACATGAACCGGTCAAGGCTGTCCAATAGTGGAGTTTCCGCGAGTTGTTCTTGGCCATTCTACCCATTATCGTTCGTAACGCCAAGCAGACGCTCCAAGAGGCGTATGACATCATTCACGGGGCGAGCCTCAAGCCTGTAGAAACCGCTGAGCCATTCGGCGCATATGTTGCGCGCGAGTTCTAGCGCTTCCGAGTTCTCGACTACCCGATCTTCAATTACCGCACTTCCTCGGTTGCCGGCGAGGGCGCCCGCCAGAAAGATTGGTAGTGTAGCGTACGGAAACATCGTAAAAGCAGCCGAAGTGTCCCAAACAATAAGAACACCAACGCCACCTGAGAAACTGGCTCTGGATATCGCTACCTCGGTCTCAGACGGTATCAGGCTGACAAACTCCCAGATACGATTTGGGTGCCGTTCCAAGTAGGCATCAAGGATCCGAGCCTCGCCATCAGTCCTATTCGATCGAATTTATATGCTGATATGTGCAAGGTTGTGTTCATTCGCCCGGGCAATAAGACGATCGTGGCCAGGCCGGTCATCATCGCTGTCTCCATGTAACGCCTGGGCAGCGCCATGGAGATCGACGGTCGGCGGGCATCCCACGTCGGTGTTGAGCCCAAAGACGCCGATGAAGACTTGCGCGTGGTCATCGCCACGTTGTTCGGCCTTGGCGAGCTTCAAGGCCGCGCGAACCGCCGCGCGTAGTCGGTTCGTTATCGTCGTCGTTTGGCCGTTGTCGGTACGTCCCGTCTCGAAGGCTTCGCGCATCGACGCCGAGACGTCCAGCCCACGAGGGCCTTGGGGGAAGGGTCGGACATTGAGCGGGGGGAGGAGTTGCTGAAATACGAAGTTTGCGAGTCTTAAGGGGCTTGGAGGTTCTTGGTTTCTTCTTCGTCTCGAAAATGCAACGGCGGACGAAGTGATCATTGTCTCTCACTTCCCCGCCTTCCCCGCAGGAAATAGGTGACAAGGAGCTGATACCTGAATGTAATGCAGCCTCATACTGGATCTGGATATGTATTGGTCGAAATGAACCAATAGCATGGTGTGTAGCCATAGGCGGATGTTTTAGTGTTTTGGCCAATGGTGATGATGGCAGAGTCACTTAGCTGGCCTGGAGCCTACAGTTGACCTTGTATCTTTTGAACCAGTGTCCTGATGCAATATTTTATGGTCATGTGAGAGGCGTAGCTTATTCAACTCGGCTACAGCGAGGCTAAACAATCGGTGTGAAGAATATGATGAAGCCCTATTTGGAGTCTGATACGTAACGGACCTGGGGCCCTGCCAATCTGGGGCAGCTGTCAAGGCCCTGCCGCCTGATGAAGTGGGGGCCGTGTGTTCGAGAGTATATAATCCCAGCAGCGCCGCCAGCGCCGCAGCAGATAGTTTAATCTTTACCTTCTGTTTGACCCCCTCTACTTTACGTGTCAGAGTCACTGGGATATGACCAGGAAGGAAAATGTGATTTTATCCATTCTGACGGGAGTGCAGGGCTCTAGAGAATGACTTCGTGATCGGGGGCCCCTTTCCCCCTGTCTGAAGCTGTTGTTGCCTTGTATATCGAATTCCCATTGGTCAAGCTCTCCTTAAACAGTGCTGTTACGCGAAAAGTCTATGGTTCCGCATACACTACACCCCAACCCACCATCCCCGACTCTTTCTCTGCATTCTTTTCTGCACCTCGGCAGTCTAGCTGTACGGTTCTACCCTACTTTTATGCCTTCATTTGTGGCTCACGGAGCCGGGATCTATTTACAGATGCGCTGCGACTGTGATCGTAGCTATGGCATTGCAGTAGCCATGAGAGTAGCCGCAGCAGCAATGGAAATTTGCAACTATTCTCATAGGCTGGAGTTAGGTCCATTAGGAATGAATGATTAAGGAGGTTCCACAACTCTTCATTTTCTTCCTCGCTAATTGAAATTGCTGCTCTCCATCCCATCCAGTTGAATCATCTTTTAGCAAGGTCGGTAACCTCAGCCGTGTTTGATATAAAGTGGAAGAACAAGGAAAAAAATCAATCAGGGTGCAACAGCGCTACACCTGTTGTAGGAAAAAGGCAAAAGATTGGACGCTGTGGGAATTGAACCCACGACCTTTCCTAAGCTTCGGCAGATGCGAAAGGAAAATCATACCCCTAGACCAAGCGCCCCGTATGATAAACTTAAACTTATGTCAAGATACAAAGTAAAAATGAATAAGCACAGCCCGAGCAAATCAGACACCGGCTGCCTAATTGGGACGGCAGATACACGGCTATGTAGTAAGCGGCAAAGTCCGCACCAACGAGGAATCAATACATAAAATGAATGCTCTAACGACTACCTAAAGTAAATAGGCAGACGGCGGGCAGATTGGCGACTTTAAAGGCATAGATATTGGAAAATATGGAGGGCGACAACAGGTCGAAGAGAGGGCAATGCCAGACAAGCAGGGTGCATCATTACCACGAGCTATTCGCCTATTCCACTACCTTGTTCGAGTGTGCGCCAACAAGTATTGTTGTCTTCATTACTGCCTTAAAATTTAAATACAGTTCCTTTTGGGTACACTTGGTTCTTATTTTTATCGCATGTTGCGTTTCCGCACTTGGCCGGGCGTCGAAGTAGGGCCGTTGCCGTTCCAGTTAACGGAACGGAGATCATCTATGTTGTGTCGCTTAGAGTACGACAGAGAGGCAAAAAAACATACAACACCGAGGATTCCCAGGTCGTCACCGACCCTAGTACTAATTCGGCGCTTTCCAGCTTATCTATGGGAGAGCAGACGGGATCCCGAGTTTTCTGGAAGCTATGATCGTATGTGATGGTAAAGGAAGCAAAGAAAGTACATAAATATTGCTCCGGTCTTAAGTTGGGGTGTTCCTTTGAGTTGGATGGTAGACATGCTAACTGGCGAGGCAGTACAGGGTAGGGTCGCTCTCATTTTGACTTCATAGCTGCTGCCAACCTGGCCCAAATTCAATGTGGACAGACCCATACTGTAGTGCAGTCGGTTGACTGTATTTAGAGCCTCTTCTCATAATGCTGCTTTCGGCTCTACTCACTAACACATCTTATCTTGCCCAGATGGTTGTCTTCGTCACTAATAACAGTTCGGACTAGTAGCCGTGCCGGATGGATTGTCACCCACGGTGCTCCGCCGGCGCACGAGAGCATTCTCCCGAGCCTGCGGAACTGCCACGGCAACATCCATGCGCCGCCTTTTTCCGGCTTGGCCGGCCAGGGTGCCGTTCGGAAGCGTTGTGGTAGCGCGTTTGAAGCGCCGGATGCTCTCGATCTCGGCCATGTCGAGGGCGGACAGACCGTCGCCGTAGCGGCCTACGAGATCGCGGCACGCGTTGGCGACCTTGACCACAGCCTGAATGACGGGCAGCATGTAAACGCGGGCGGCGTAGACCCACGACATGTGCTCGAGTGTCGCCGCGTCCGTCTTCCAGATTTCCTTCATGGCCTCGGCGCCGCGTTGGTACCGTTGCGTCGTGCCCTTGCCGCTAGGGACCGGCACGCGGTCGCGGGCCCAGTCGATGGGCGGCATGACGGCACCGGCTTTCCATGCGTCGTATTGCATAACCTCGTACGGCTTCATCGCCTTGCGGGCTTTGGTCTCGGCTTGGAAATCATAGCGGGCTTCCTGCCAGAATTCGGTCTGGATGGCAACACTGCCGCCGTTCTGGGCGATGCGGGCCAGCGCCTCGAGTTTGTCCGTCATGGTGTCGAGTTCATGTTGGCACGTCGGAGCCTGTACGTGCTCGGATGGCAGGGGCGGACACGAGTCTTCGTCGGTCCTTTGTCGTTTCGGACTGCCCGGTACGGTATCGAAGTCCTCGAGGGGTGTGGGTCTGGCTTTTCTCTTTTGCTGAGACATCTTGTGTGGCGGAAAGTTCACGGTTAAGGAGTTCAAATATTGAGAGAAGGGATTGACTCGGATGCCCCGGACGTCGTGGAAGGTGAGTTCAATTTATTGCCAAACAAGAGCAGTAATCAAAACAGTGAGGGGTAGGAGACATGGCTTTCGGCAGCATGCACATTTCATGCCGTCGAGCACGTGATTAACATGCTGGTATCCGCGTCCCCTGCCACCACGAAGAGGTGCGGTCGAAAATGGATAGGAAACAAAGGAAATGTGACGAGGCTGGGGTAGAAGCGGTTGGACCGTGACGCAGACATGCAAGGGGGAAAAGGAAGTCAATGGCTGCCATAAGGGCAGAAGCGCAACCTTATTTTGATCGCAGCCCTATTCACCAATGTTTAGGACGATACATTACGCCACAGACACACACACACATATACACACACTCTGTCTCTCTCTCTCTCTAGCTCTCTCTTTCTCTCCATCTCTTTCTTCCCCGGGGAAATCCTAGTATACAGTCCCATCTCTATATTGCCATAGCCACGGGCTTTTGTGGTAGTCTGTCCAGCGCCCCTATGAAGCATGGAGAGAAGTTCCAAGCAATCTCAAAGTTGTGTAAAGAGTGTAGAGGGAGATGTTGCGAGTTTCTTCCCCCCCGCTGTGTCCTCAGCCGGATTCCATCAGCCAACTATCTCTTTCCCCGGTTAACCATGTACCCATACTCCAAGGTCATGATCAAAGAACTCCATTGAAAAAAAAACCTCCCAAAAAGGAAACTCTTTTTGAGAGGTTCGTTGGTCGACACGAGCAGGATTTGAACCTGCGCTCCCGAAGGAATAAGATAACCTGAACTGAGGAGGAATTCGAGTCTTACGCAATAACCACTCTGCCATCGTGCCTTGTGGGATTCATGAAAATAAATTTGTACTATCGTGATACTTATCCAGGAAAATGGTCGCCACAAAAGGACGGGAGGAATAAGCCGTACCGAAGGTGGTGGTCAATCGGGTGGGAGCCCAGATGGACCGGGAATGCAATGACTGGAACTATAGGAGGACTTCAATAACCCCCTCATCGCCAAGAAGCGCTTCTCTGGGTTTCTTGGCTGTCTCTATTAGGTGGGCGGCTTTACAACAGCAGATGCTTGAATTACGGTATGACGGCGGAAACATGACTTATCTGTATACTCAAAAGCTTACTTGCGGGTAAACATCGGGTCATCCATCAGGCGAGCAGCGATGGACACTTTTCAGCGGGACACCCTTCAAGCTCCTCGGTCATTAAGATCTGGCGCCGTCAGCCATCCCGACTAGGTTTGGCGCCGTGGACGTGCTTACCCACTTCCGTTAATTACTAGGATATTGTTCGAGAAGAGGCCCGTGATGTGTCATTCACCCCCAAGGCCACTTGGACCAGGCTTGGAGTCCTTTGTGTGTCCGCACCGCCGTTGTCCAAATATTTTCGCAGAGCGTAGATTCGAGGCTGCTGCCGAAGGCGGGAGCTACCACGAAACCCAGACGGCGCAGCGAGGCATGGCGAGAACCCTCCCTGGCCTGCACCGGTCGGATGACTTTCCGACCAATTCATATGATGCGCCATTTGATACTATGTACCTAGTGTGTCCACTCATCACACGAGAGGTGTTTCCAGGCGACGGATCTGCAGCCTAAACGTGGGATCGGGACAGCATCGTGTGTGGATCCCACGTGCAAATACAGTTTCATCGATCCTACAACATGAAACGGGTTATCACTATTTGGGAAGTTGTTGAACGAACCCCTTTACAGCATTAATGAGGTATTTTACCACTAGTAATGGACAGATACAGGATGGTGTCGTTCCGTTCCAATTTATGTATTCTGAACATGCGCTTCCAGCGGCATCTTGGCAACTACCAGCACCGTCCGTACTCTTCCCGGTTGCGAGGCCGATAAAATGACGTGCCTACCAATCCCTCTAGGCCGCGTGCCTTTCCGGCTGTTGCTCGTGCTCACCAGGTAAGACCATGACATTCAATCATTGTTCGAACCTGACATTAACCGCGAAACCTACCAGCGTGCTATGCACAGCTGCTATCTCCGTGGAGGACGATGGTCTCACTAACAAGACCTACTTGGATGCATCTGAGATTACGCGCAACTGGGGTGCTCATGCCCCCTTCACGTCGCTCGCGGTGAACGGCTCGGACGAGACACCGCGCGGTTGCACCGTCACGTTCGCTCAGGTGTTTTCCCGCCACGGCGCGCGGTTTCCCACGTCGGGCAACACGCGGCGCATCCAGGCGGCGCTCAAGAAGGTGGATGCGGCTCTGGGTACGACCGATGCGTCACTTCCTGCGAACTACGCCTTTCTCCGTAACTACACCTACGCATTGGGCCAGGACAACTTGACGCAGTTTGGCGAGCAGGAACTGGTCGAGTCGGGCCGCGAGTTCTTCTTGCGGTACAGCAGCGTTGGCGGCGGTGCTTCGGCGCCCTTTGTCCGCGCCGCCGGCAGCCCACGCGTCGTGCAGTCGGCCCGGAATTTCACTCAGGGATACAACGCTGCCGCCGCCGGCCGCCAGGGCGCGTCCCCGCCGATCCCGGCCGACTTCTTGATCATCCCCGAGGGCGCCGAGAGCAACAACACGCTGCACGTCGAGACGTGTCGCGCCTTTGAGAACGAGGTGCCGTTTGCGACGCTTGGAGATGTCAAAGACCAGGAATGGGCAGCCGTCTTCACGCCGCCTATCGCGGCCCGGCTCAACACGGACCTCGGGGCGGCAAAGCTCGATGGCAATGACACGGTCGCGCTCATGGACCTGTGCACCTTTGAGACCGTGGCATCCCCCACTGGCGCCCTCTCGCCCTTTTGCGGCTTGTTCACCGACGACGAGTGGGCGGCGTACGCCTTCCACCAAGACCTTGACAAGTACTTCGGCGACGGGCCAGGCAACCCGCTGGGGCCGACGCAGGGCGTGGGCTGGGTCAACGAGCTGCTGTCGCGCCTGACGGACGCGCCCGTTGCCGACGCTACGGCCACCAACGCCACCCTCGACGCCGCCGACGCCGCCGCCACCTTTCCGCTCCGCCGGGCCCTGTACGCTGACTTCTCGCACGACACGCAGATGACGTCAGTCCTGGCGGCGCTGCGCCTCCTCGACGGCGCCGCGGCCGCCGGCGGCCTCGATCCGGCGGCCCCCGGCTCGGCGCGCGCCGCCGGCTACAGCACCTTCGCGACGGTGCCCTTCGCGGCGCGCCTCTACGTCGAGAAGATGACGTGCGCGGACCGGCCCGGCGAGCTCGTGCGCGTGCTCGTCAACGACGCCGTGCAGCCGCTCGCCTTCTGCGGCGCGGATGCGCTGGGGCGTTGCTCGTTGGACGCTTTCGTCACCAGTCAGGAGTTTGCGAGGTCTGGGGGGAAATGGGACGAGTGCTGAGGGTGAATACTCTGTTGCATTTTGAGAAAGACTGAGTGGATCACATGACAGCCGTCTGCATCGTTGATTCAATCTGGTGTACAGAGCGGCCTGTGGCGTGGAATATATCGCACACTGACCCCCGCCGGCGGCGAACGTACTCCGTAGGACGCCCAGGCCGCCAAGTCGCACACGCAATATGGATGGCCATCTCGCCCAGAGGGACATTGAAGAGGAGATGGCTGGTTAGGATGGTCTGCGTACGCGCATTATTCCGTGTTCGGACTCAGGGGTGCATGCTCGGCATCGTAACGGCCGTGGTTCTTTCTTTTGATGAGTTGGATAGCAAGCTGGCAGACCTTATATTTGTTTGTGTGACGTTATTCGTGGACTTGAAACCCCAGGCGGACTCTTAGATGTGTATCAAGCAGGCTATCCGTCCGCAAGGCTGAACCACGGTGATGCGAACGAGATCTTTGCCGGGACCGGCCGTCGCGACACCAATGTAAATTTAATCGGCCGTTACGACCCAAAAAAAAAAAAAAAACTTTTGAAACCGACCCCACATAGCGATAACTTCACAACCACGACTCTATAAGCTACCGGATAGCCCGGAAACTGTTCCTGGGGCTTCATTTAGCCTAGAAATGGTCGATTCACCACCCTCGAGGCAAAGCGCGGGTGGTGGGAGCCGCCATAGGCCCGCCCCACCCCCCGAGCCGTCACCTCCGGACTCAAGAACACCATCGCCAGAGGAAAAAAAAAAAAACTTTTCGAAACCGACCCCACACAGCGATAACTTCACAACCACGAATCTGTAAGCTACCGGATAGCCCGGAAACTGTTCCTAGGGCTTCATTTAGCCTAGAAATGGTCGATTCACCACCCTCGAGGCAAAGCGCGGGTGGCGGGAGCCGCCATAGGCCCGCCCCACCCCCCGAGCCGTCACCTCCGGACTCAAGAACACCATCGCTAAGCAGCAACACGGCACCTGGACGCAGTCCAGAAGCCATTCGCAGCACCGTAATCAGCCTCAGACGCTTCTTAGCTGGTGATTCCGATGTTACGACCCTGGTCGCAGCTATACAAGCCGCCATCCCGGTCCTAGAGGCGGCAGCTAAGGAACCAGATAGCCAGACTAGCATCGAGAGACGCATCGATGCCATCGAGAACACGCTCCAGGCTATCCATAAGGATATCAAGGCCCCTAAGACATACGCTGCTGCTACCACCGCTATAACCGCCGCTCCCTTACCTAGAGCCCCTCAGATAGCTAAGGCGCTTCCTCCCCGTCAGGAACGAGAGATCACCATTAAGGCCACAGAGATAGAAGGACGCACCTACGCAGAGATCGTTCGCAAGGTCAACGCCGCCGCAGGGAGAGAGGCAGCAGTAGCAGCACGCAAGCTCCCTAGCGGAGACTACGCCATCATATGCAAGACAGCGGCGGAAAAACAAGCCCTAGAAGCCGACCTAGACTGGACTGCCGAGGCCTTCGGAGAGAATGCCTCCATCCAGAAGAGAAAGATCCTAGTGGTGGCCCACGGTATCAACAAGGAAGCTATAGAGGTGAGCCAGGGGCAGCTAAAAGCCCAACTCCGAAACCAGCCTGGCGGCCCCATCGATGTCCTAGAAGCGAAGCTCCCTCGCAACGCTAAGACATCGTCTAGGAAGGTCATAACTCTATATATCGCAGTCGCCACGGTCTAACAAGCAGAACAACTATGCCGAGACGGCCTCATCTGGCAGTATGGCTATTATCTATACGAGCCTTTCGCTAAAGGAGCGCAGCTTAAGCAGTGTTACTGCTACTATCGATATGGACACATTGCCCGAGTCTGCCGCCATGCACGACGATGCGGGCTCTGCTCCTCGACTAAGCACGAGGAAAAAGAATGCCCGGAAACGGAGAATCAGAGCCGATATTGTTGTCCAGCATGCCGAGGACCACACACCGCGTGGTCTAAGGAGTGTCCAGTCCGCCAGGAGCAGGTCCAGATCGCCAAGGCTGCTTATATTACGAGACCGAAGGGATTCGCACTGCCCTCGCAAGAACACCCCAAGCCAACAGCTAAAAATTGGCAGACAGTACAGCCGCGGAAGCGTCGAGCAACCAGCTGCCGTACTAGAAGCACTGGCAGAGCCCGTAGCAGAACCCACGAAGAGATAGACGACATGGACATCGAAACACCGGAGTCAACATTAAACAGCATCCACGCTCGACCATGACAGCGCTAAGGATCCTACACTAGAACACGCAGAAAAGCAAGAAAGCACAGATCCCGGTAGTCGATGCCATCTCCGAAGAGTACGACGTCCTAGCTATCTAAGAGCCCTGGCGAAACCCAAATATACCGACTACCTACTGCCCGAGATCCTCTCTATACTACCTACTCTACGCAACTGAGGGAGGTAGGGCATGCATCTATATTAATAAGAAGTACACCCCAGCGCAGTGGACATACAAGGCGCAGCCAGATAGGTGTCGTATCACAATCTAACTACTAGACGGTCCTATAACGGTCGTCTGCATATACTCGCCTCCCCCTGGGTCCACTAGTAGATCGGACCTGCCAGCTATCGAAGCCCTCTATAACGAACCTTAGCTAAGACAAAAGTCCTCGTAGGAGACTTCAACGTCCACCACCCCGCCTGGGGAGGATATAACGTCCGACCCTATAGGGCAGCTAATAAGCTGCTCCAGCTAGCAGAATCCTGGAGACTCCAGCTAATCACACCCCCTAGAACACCGACATGGACACGAATAGGATGCGCAGACTCTACGATCGACCTAGCCTGGGCCACAGACGATCTCCGGGTCGCCTATAATAGATACGCACTGTACGCAGGGTCCGATCACCTCCCTTAGGTGATACACATAGCTGGACCTTATATAGACCGCTAAGATAGACCACAACGTAGCTGGAAAACAGCTGACTATAACCAGGCAAAAGCAGAAGCGGCGCACCTACCACAGCCAGGGCGACTCGAGACACTAGAAGAAATCGACAGCTACACCGAGACGTTAACTAAGGAGCTAACTCGGATAGCCGACCTAGTTGCCCCCCTCCGCTACTCTAAGGGGAGAGGCAAGGCCTGGTGGAACCACGACACAAAAAGAGCTATAGAGGAGGAGAGACGAGCCCAGCGAGCATGGCTATCCGACAGGACAGACGCAGCCTGGCGAGCTCTTCGGTAAACATCCCTTGCGAAAAAGAAAACGATCCGAGAAGCCAGGACGGCGTCCTGGAGACATATACTCCACAAGGCTTCTAATTAGCCAGCTAACGTCTGGAATATTGCGAGATAGGCAAGAACGGAAAGAGCAGCACCGCCGTTACCCCCAGCAGTCCCTACGCTCTACACATTACGTGGCGAAGCAACGACCTATAAGGAGAAAACAGAGGCCTTCCGTGAGAGGTTCTATCCCCTCCCTAAGGCTACGTACACTGGCTTCCGAATAACGAACCGGCTTATAGCGCCCCTTAATATAGATAGTAAGGTGATAGTAGAACAAGTTTAAGACGTCCTTACTAAAGCAGGCCAGTGGAAGGCACCTAAACTAGACCAGCTTTTAAACGGATTCCTTAAACGCCTAGGAAAGCCCCTCTTCTAGGCCTTAGCCTCCTTAGCGGAAGCGTGCTAGCATATAGGATACTATTTAAGAGCGTTCTAGAAAGCAGTCACCGTTATCCTCCGGAAGCTAGGAAAGCAGCCAAACAAGTATCACTAAGCCGGCGGATAGAGATCTATTACACTGCTCAATACTATAAGGAAAGCGATCGAGAGCTTACTAGCGTAACAGCTAGCTAGCTTTGCTGAAGAGAACAGACTGCTCCCGGATAAACAGATAGGCAACCGGAAAGGCCGCTCCACAGAAATAGCCTTACAGTTGCTAACGGACTTAGTCTGCATAGCCTGGAAATATAGAGGCGTAGTAACCCTTCTATCGCTGGATATTTCGGGCGCTTTCGACTTAGTCGACTATAGAAGGCTCCTTATTAACCTACAAGCACTAAGGGTCCTTATATGGACTATTAGCTAGATCCGAAGCTTCTTATTTAACCGGTCTACTACGTTATTCTTCGACGGCCAGGAATCGGACGAGATCCCAGTCCTAGCAGGCGTCCCGCAGGGCTCACCCCTATCGCCTATCCTCTTCTGCCTTTATACAGCCGGTCTCTATAAGGCCCTCCGCGCTGTATTAGAGATAGCCACTATAGCGTTTATAAACGATATAAACCTTGAGGGCTTCGGCTTAAACCTAGAGCAAACCTATAAGCAGCTAAAAGCCGCTTATAGGGTCTGTAAAGAATAGGCAGTCAGCCACGGTATAACTTTTACAGTCCAGAAATATCACCTAGTCCACTTCTCTCGAAGACGGAAAGGTCCGGATATAAAGATAGCTTTAGAAGGTCACGAAATCGAACTAGAAGACTCCTAACGCGTCCTTGGCATCCAGGTAGATAGACGTCTCCGCTGGGACGTCTATATCCAGTCGATATCGAAGAAGATGGCGACATAAGTCTACGCTTTAAACCGGATAGCCGGCTCGATATAGGGCGCATCTCACTAACGAGCCCGCTAAGTCTATATAACTGTTATACAGTCTGCGATAGGCTATGGAGCTTCAAAATGGCACCACCAGATCTCGAAAAATAGAGCCAAGGTACTCAACGATATCCAGATAGAGTGCCTCCGAAAGGTCACAGGAGCTTTCAAAGCCGCAGCCACCACAGTACTAGAAACGGAATCTTACGTGTCCCCCTTAAACACGTGGCTTAATAGAAGGGTGGCGGCATCGGAAGAGAGGCTCCAACAGCCGCATATCGCATCACTCATCTAAGCGAGATACGAAAGCGCAGCTAGATAGATCCTAACAAGACCGACTCGCCGGCGCAGACCGAAAGGCCCCGACGCTCCCGATTGTAAGAGGTAGCTAAACGAATAGCTAGCTAGAGACTCAGCATATAAGGTTAAAGAGAGAGACTAGCTTTAAAGATAGCAATAAGTATAGCAAAATTAAATAACATAAACACCGGCAATAACTAAGATGCCGCTAAATAAGCACGTCCTTAAGCTTTATAAGGGACTTTATAAAGCCGAGAGCTCCATCCTTATTTAAGCGAGGACTAGTAAAATTAGGCTGCGAGACTTCCTTTTTAAGCGTAGGGTCCCAGGTTTCGACAGCCCCTGGTGCGCCTGCGGTCAGGGCAGGGAGACCGTCTAGTATATCCTCGTTTTCTGCCCACGGGAAAGAGAAAGACGAGAGCATCTCGTCCAAGCTCTAGGAGGACCGATAGACACGGACAGGATGCTCGACACCCCAGGAAAAGCAGGAATCATCGTAAGATGGCTACTCCGCTCCGGAAGGCTGGACATGTTCCAGCTAGCAAATCAACTTATCAGCTAGGAAGCGGGCGCGCTGAGCCCGATCTCGGTATAGCAGGTCAAAGAGAAGATAGAAGCGGTACGACGCAGCGGAACCTAGGTTTTTCACCCGGCCGGACGTCAGCCCGGAACGGTTTTCCTAGGCTAAGATGCGCAGGGGGTCCTCATGGCCTAGATAGGTCGCTAGGTGTAAGAATAATAATAATAATAGAAGGGGTTTGAGAGGAGGGGGGGGGCGCTTTACTAGCTATGGGGGTACCCTTCATATTAAGGGTGGGGTGTACCTATACACGTATAACCGACTTTTGGCTCAAGTACCACTGTTGACTCCCATACTCTGCTTAGTCTTTGTTTGTTTTAGGCTAAGGCACGGCCCGCTGACCCTTTGGTGGCTTACGGGCCATCCCGATTCCCCGGGCCATGGGCCACACCGCGGATAATACTGTGTTCATTCGTTATCGAAGCCCATAGACTCTAAGACCCCCCGCTAAGCCAAGACACTTGTACCCGCCTACCAACCCCAGTTCGCCTATCGTATCCATAGAAGCTAGCGTCGGTCAATGACGCTGGGCTATCGCCAACTCCGAGCCTTGCCCCGAGAGTGGCCTGGTACCTGACAACCAAAGAGCCCTGGACGCCCTTGGCGGCGGTGCCTCCGGTGCAGCGTCAAAGGAGAGAGGGATTTACCTGCCGAGATAAATTGCACCCTTGCAGAGACAAAAGATGAGAAAAAATGCTGCAGATCAGTTCCTGAATCGCCTTTCCGAAGGTGTCCGGTCTTGCAAAGCCCAACAAGTGGTTGCCACGGGCCATCATTTATTGTCTTGACAGACAATTCAGGTTAGCGTACCGTGCTGGTCTCGTTTTTCCACAGCTGGGTTGAACACGGTGTTCGAAGAAAAAACTTTTTCGAAACCGACCCCACATAGCGATAACTTCACAACCACGACTCTATAAGCTACCGGATAGCCCGGAAACTGTTCCTAGGGCTTCATTTAGCCTAGAAATGGTCGATTCACCACCCTCGAGGCAAAGCGCGGGCGGTGGGAGCCGCCATAGGCCCGCCCCACCCCCCGAGCCGTCACCTCCGGACTCAAGAACACCATCGCCAGACAGCATTACAACACCTGGACGCAGTCCAGAGGATATACGCAGCACTATAGACGACTTTAAACGCTTCCTAGCTGGTGAAGTCAACATTGCGGCCTTAGCCGCAGCGGTTCAAGCCGCCATTCCGGTCCTAGAGACGGCGGCCAAGGAATCGGACAACCAGCCCAGCGTCGAAAGACGTATCAATGCTATCGAGAACACGCTGCAAGCTATCTATAAGGAAATCAAAGCTCCTAAGACGTACGCTGTAGCCGCTACAGCCCTTACCGCAGCCCCAGCGCCCAGGGCCCCCCAGGTAGCCAAGACTCTGCCTCCTCGACACGAACGGGAGGTAACGGTCAAGGCCGCAGGAACTGAAGGCCGCACCTACGAAGAGATCGTGCGTAAAGTTAACGCAGCAACAGGTAAAGAAACAGCAATAGCCGCACGGAAGCTTCCCAGCGGAGACTATGCTATTACCTGCAAGACAGCAGAAGAGAAGCGACAGCTGGAAACCGACCGGGCCTGGACCACCGAGGCCTTCGGAGAGAACGCCTCTATCCAGAAGAGAAAGATCCTGGTGGTGGCCCATGGCATCAACAAAGAGGCTATAGAGACGAACCAAGGGCAGCTAGGAGTCCAACTCCGGAACCAGCCCGGCGGCCCTATCGACGTCCTAGAGGCCAAGCTCCCTCGCAACGCTAAGACCTCGTCTAGGAAGGTCACGGCCCTATATATTGCAGTACCCACGGTTCAACAAGCGGAACAGCTATGCCGAGACGGCCTTATTTGGCAGTATAGCTACTATCCATGCGAGCCCTTCGCCGAAGGAGCCCAGCTTAAGCAGTGCTACCACTGCTACCGCTATGGACATATCGCCCGTGTCTGCCGCCACGCACGTAGGTGCGGGCTCTGCTCTTCAACAAAGCATGACGACAAAGAATGCCCAGAAGCCGAGGATAAGAGTCGGTACTGCTGTCCAGCATGCCGAGGACCACACACTACGTGGTCCAAGGAGTGTCCAGTCCGCCAGGAGCAGGTCCAGATCGCCAAGGCTACTTATATCACGAGACCGAAAGGATTCGCACTGCCCTCGCAAGAACCCCCTAAGCCAACAGCCGAGGACTGGCAGACAGTACAGCCGCGGAAGCGTCGAGCAACCAGCTGCCGTACTAGAAGCACTGGCAGAGCCCGCAGCAGAACCCACGAAGAGACAGACAACATGGACGTCGAAACACCGGAGTCAACACTGAACAGCATCCACGCTCGACCATGACAGCGCTAAGGATCCTACACTGGAACACGCAGAAAAGCAAGAAAGCACAGATCCCGGCAGTCGATGCCATCTCCGAAGAGTACGACGTCCTGGCTATCCAAGAGCCCTGGCGAAACCCACACATGCCGACCACCTACTGCCCGAGATCCTCTCCGTACTACCTTCTCTATGCCGCCGAGGGAGGCAGAGCTTGCATCTACATTAATAAGAAGCACCCCCAGCGCAGTGGACTTATAAAGCGCAATCAGATAGGTGCAACATCACGATCCAGCTACCAGATGGTCCTATAACAGTTATCTGCGTATACTCGCCTCCTCCTGGATCGATTAGCAGATCAGACCTGCCAGCTATCGAAGCCCTCCTTACCGGTCCCCAGCTAAGACGAACAGTCCTCGTAGGAGACTTTAACGTTCACCACCCTGTCTGGGGAGGACACAACGTCCGACCTCATAAGGCAGCCGATAAGCTACTCCAGCTAGCAGAATCCTGGAGACTCCAGCTTATCACTCCCCTGGAACACCGACATGGACTCGAAGAGGGTGCATGGACTCCACGATCGACCTGGCGTGGGCCACGGACAATCTCCGAGCTGCCTACGACGGGTACGCCCCATATGCTGGATCCGATCACCTCCCCAGGTGATACGCGTGGCTGGACCTCAAAACGACCCCCAGAACAAGCCACGGCGCAGCTGGAAAACAGCTGACTATAACCAAGCGAAGGCCGAGGCGACACACCTTCCGCAGCCAGGGCTACTCGAGACACCGGGGAAATCGATAGATACACCGAAACGTTAACTAAGGAGCTAACTCGGATAGCCGACCTAGTTGCCCCCCTCCGCCACTTTAAGAGGAGAGGCAAGGCATGGTGGAACCACGAAACAAAAGAAGCTATAGAGGAGGAGAGACGAGCCCAGCGAACATGGCTATCCGACAGGACAGACGCAGCCTGGCGAGCTCTTCGGCAAGCATCCCTTACGAAAAAGAAAACGATCCGCACTGCAAAGACAGCGACCTGGAGAAACATGCTTCACGAGGCCTCTAGCCAGCCAGCTGGCGTCTGGAACATCGCGAGATAGGCCAGAACCGAAGGAGCCGCACCGCCGCTACCTCCAGCCGTCCCCACGCTTCATACACCGCGAGGCGAAGCAACGACCCATAAGGAGAAAACGGAGGCCTTCTGGGAGAGGTTTTACCCTCTCCCTAAGGCCATGCATACCGGCTTCCGTATAACAAACCGGCTCGCAGCGCCTCTCGACATCGACGGCGAGGTGACAGCGGAGCAGGTCCAAGACGTCTTAAGCAAGGCAGGCCAGTGGAAAGCACCCGGACCAGACCAGCTTCCGAACGGATTCCTTAAGCGCTTAGGAAAGCCCCTCTTCCAGGCCTTAGCCTCCCTAGCGGAAGCATGCTGGCGTATAGGATACTATCCAACAGCGTTCCGCAAAGCAGTGACCGTTATCCTCCGGAAACCAGGAAAGCAGCCAAACGAGTACCACCAAGCCGGCGGATGGAGACCTATCGCGCTACTTAACACCATGGGGAAGGTGATCGAGAGCCTGCTGGCGCAACGGCTAGCCAGCTTTGCGGAAGAAAACGGGCTGCTCCCGGACGAACAGATGGGCAACCGGAAAGGCCGCTCCACGGAAACAGCCTTACGGTTGCTAACGGACCTAGTCCGCACAGCCTGGAAACATGGAGGTGCAGCAACCCTTCTATCGCTGGATATCTCAGGCGCTTTCGACTCCGTCGACCATGGAAGGCTCCTCGCTAACCTGCGAGCGCTGAGGGTCCCTATATGGACTATTAGCTGGATCCGAAGCTTCTTATCTAACCGGTCCACTACGCTGTTCTTCGATGGCCAGGAATCGGACGAGATCCCAGTCCCAGCAGGCGTCCCGCAGGGCTCACCCCTATCGCCTATCCTCTTCTGCCTTTATACAGCCGGTCTCTACAAGGCCCTCCGCGCTGTACCAGGGATAGCTACTATAGCCTTCGCAGACGACACAAACCTCGTGGGCTTCGGCTTAAACCCAGAGAAGACCTGCGAGCGGCTAGAAGCTGCTCATAGGGTCTGCAAAGAATGGGCAGTCAGCCACGGCATGACCTTTGCAGTCCAGAAATATCACCTAGTCCACTTCTCTCGAAGACAGAAAGGTCCGGATACAAAGATAGCCTTAGAAGGTCACGAAATCGAACCAGAAGACTCCTGCCGCGTCCTTGGCATCCAGGTGGATAGACGTCTCCGCTGGGACGTCCATATCCAGTCGATATCGAAGAAGATGGCGACGCAGGTTTACGCTCTAAACCGGATAGCCGGCTCGACGTGGGGCGCATCTCTCCAACGAGCCCGCCAAGTCTATATAGCTGTCGTACGGTCTGCGATAGGCTATAGAGCTTCAGAGTGGCACCGCCAGATCTCGAAAAATCGAGCCAAGGCACTCAACGACGTCCAGACAGAGTGCCTCCGAAAGGTCACAGGAGCTTTCAAAGCCACGGCCACCGCAGTACTAGAAACGGAAGCTTACGTGTCCCCCTTAGACACGTGGCTCAACAGAAGGGTGGCGGCATCGGAAGAGAGGCTCTAACAGCCGCGTATCGCATCACTCATCTAAGCGAGATGCGAAAACGCAGCTAGATGGATCCTAACAAGACCAACTCGCCGGCGCAGACCGAAAGGCCCCGACGCTCCCGATCGTAAGAGGTGGCTAGACGAATGGCTAGCTGGAGACTCAGCACATAAGGCTGAGGAGAGAGACTGGCTTCAAAGATGGCAACAAGCGCAGCAAAATCGAACAACACGAACACCGGCAGCAACTAAAATGCCGCCAGACAAGCACGTCCTCAAGCTCCATAAGGGACTCCATAAAGCCGAGAGCTCCATCCTCGTCTAAGCGAGGACTGGCAAGATTGGGCTGCGAGACTTCCTTTTTAAGCGTAGGGTCCCGGGCTTCGACAGCCCCTGGTGCGTCTGTGGTCAGGGCAGGGAGACCGTCCGGCATATCCTCGTTTTCTGCCCACGGGAAAGAGAAAGACGAGAGCATCTCGTCCAAGCTCTAGGAGGACCGATAGACACGGACAGGATGCTCGACACCCCAGGAAAAGCAGGAATCATCGCAAGATGGCTACTCCGCTCCGGAAGGCTGGACATGTTCCAGCTAGCAAATCAACTTATCAGCTAGGAAGCGGGCGCGCTGAGCCCGATCTCGGTATAGCAGGTCAAAGAGAAGATAGAAGCGGTACGACGCAGCGGAACCTAGGTTTTTCACCCGGCCGGACGGTTGCCCGGAACGGTTTTCCTAGGCTAAGATGCGCAGGGGGTCCTCATGGCCTAAATAGGTCGCTAGGTGTAAGAATAATAATAAGAACACGGTGTTCCAGATTAACGATACAACGAATCAGCCAAGAGATCTGCTGACCGCGGCATATTGTTGTTTATTGATACACCGAATGTCCCGACCGGCTCCAAAAACCAGACGTATAAGCGTGTGATCCCGAAGAAGGACTAAAATTCTACCGGCTATAATTCTAGGGCGGTGTCTTACCGTCTGACGTGCCGTGGCTTCTTGTTTGACCGTGACGGAAATGTCTAATTTCCAAGTCCCTTGGGATGGGCTTACCTACTGATACACTGAGTAAGGCGTTGTCCATAAGGCGACCAGGAGCAGTGAGAGACAACAGTATGCAATTGGCAGATGAGTTCTCCATCTGGAGTCCGAGACTTGGTCTTGTCGGCGTCACCAGGCCAAGTTGTCGCCCAACCCTCCGGTTAGAGGCAGTGTAATAGCACAGCCTCTTTCAGAAGAATGATTTCGTCAGATCGGCTTGGCTGCATGGCGCAGGCAAACTCGGACTGTCTTTGATTGAAAATAGATATATAAACACCTGGCGCCATTGTCCTCCAGTGGGTAAGTATCGAGAGTTACGTCTGAGCGAGTCAACAGTCATCACCAGTGGCTGTCAATATCCCGCTATTTTTCTGTCCTTCCGACCACCCCGAACTCCTCCTTGCTAGTTGTCATCATCGTCTGCTCCCCTAACATCCCAGAATCATGAAGCTCACCCTTTCCGCCATTTTCCTCAGTCTCTTGGCCGCCCAGGCCGAGGCCTTCCTATTCTGGCCCTTGATCATTCCACTCCCCCTGATCATCGTCCACCGAAACCCTGCGCCCGCGGCCCCTCCCAAGACTCCGCCCCTCCCAAGTGCCCTGCCTGCCCGGCGTGCAAATGCTCCAAGACGATCCCCGAGGTCACTGCCGAGAAAGCTACCTGCGAATCCGTAGGCGCCCCCTGGGCCTGCGGCTGCTGATTGATTTTTTGATCCTGTCGACGTCCCGAAATTTCCATGGTGGTCAGCTTTTCGACGGTCGCCGCCGCATCTATCGTGGGCGTTTCTCGGCAACTTGTCATGGCGGCCCTAGGTGATGGGAAATTACCTCAACCTCTCCACCGTCACGATCTCGCGACCACGATCACAATGCAACATTTTCCCGACGCTAAGACGAATAATGAACGCGGGTCATTTTTTTGCTTTTATGAAACTGTACGGCTTGTAGACGTCGGGATACACGTCTAGGTCCTCTTGATTTGCACCGCAGCCCAGTGCCACGGCCATATTCTTATGCTGCAAAGTTCCACCACGTCAAGAAGCCCGTATGGCATGCTTCAACTTTCACACTTGGTAACGGGCTTAAGATTTGGCAGCCGTACTTGCGGCGCGGGCCGGTTATTAGTCCCGTACTCCACTCATCACACTCTTTCAATACAATCTTCTGATGTCGCCTTGCCCCTTTTGGGTTTGTGACTTCATGGTTTTCGTACATATATCAGGTTTGCATCGCCTGTTATGTAGTGTAGGGAACCATATTTCTAGGCATGGGACCCGGTAACGCAGAGGTCTCAATTTAACCTTGAAAACAAAGACTCAAAAGTTTTATCTACAAGAACGTTGCCAATGTCTCAGTTCTTTACAACTGAGCCCAATTTTGCAACCAAAGAAATCTCGTATTCCCATATCAATGCAACAGATCGCTATCATTCTAAGTATCTGAGAATATGCAGAGACTCCCGTGGGTGCCGAAGTCGCCGGTTAGAGATGGCTTCTGCGTTTGCGCTGCAGCACGCAATGGACAGCCTTTCTAATCCTTACACACTACTAGTAGAACAAGGTCTCGCGTGCGGAGTTCGGTTCCAGAAATAGCCTAGCTCCCGAGCAGCGTAACGATACACATCTGGCTATGGTCTTCAGCGTTTGGTAGAGAAGCAAGCGGAATCTACGACGCATTCTTCGCCTTATACGGGATCCTTCCTCATCAACACGGTCTCCACAAGGATGCCAAAATTGGTTCGCAGGATTCCTGTTTATGTGCCCAAAGCGGTTAAATGTGCGAGTGACTTCAGAAATATGGAACCAACCTCTATTCCGAGAAGCAGGGATGAGGTTCCCCAAAATGTATAGAAATGGTGCATGGGAGAGACCGGGTACTTTCAACACTTATGCGTCGCTGTAAAGGATGTAGATAACGGACGCGGAGATAAGAGTGGAAAGGATCGTACGCCTACGACGGTGTAAGGGCGCGCGGCGTAAAGCCGAGGCTTTAGCGGCACTGCAAAAATTTCCGTCGATTCAGCCAGCACCAACTCAGCGCATGCCCCTGTGCCGACCCATGGATTATTCAGCTTTTTTCAGCCCCGCGACTCCAAATATAGCGACAGCAAGTTCGAAAATTTCTAACATGGCTAGATAAGCTTGCCTATTCATGGTTCGTAGACTGTAACCGACAGGGGCAAGACAGGGATCCTTCGCTCAAAGTACCAAGCCGGCATATCGGCACAGGCCATGGATCCGCTCCCAGCTGCATGTGGAGGCAGCAGTTCGCGTGGGAGTAGGTCGTCGCCCTCGTTTGCGACGTGGAAGGTCACTAGGAAAAACGAAGGAATGTGATGATAGGGTGTCGTTCCACTGTTTTTGGCATCTGGTTGGCTCGCCAAATCAATGAGCTCCAAACTCAGTGTGATTTTAAGTGTCTCAAAGTAGATTCCCGTTACGGAACCGGCAGATGCATAAATCACGGGCTGGAATAAGCCTCAACCGTCGCCAAGGGCAAACAAGCTCACGTCGCCGGCACATACTACAGCTTGGCTGCAGAGTGGCACGTTCCCGCAACGCACAACGGCCACGCGCAGTTTTGGCACGAGAGGACCGCTTTGGGGCGAAAAAGAAACCCCGGGTCTGCCAAGCGGCCATGATCCAGCCGATAGACGAGGCGTGCTTACAAGTGGGGAGCCAAGAATCGTTAGCTCGGTGAACCAGGGGCACAAACTGGCTCTAGCCCGATCCCAACGGCGTCTAGACTCCGAGACAGAACCTGGAGGCAACGACGGCCCGCAATCCTGGCCGCCCCCTAAAGCCGGAGCTGGGCCAGGACTTGGATCCTCCCGGGCAAGGGGCCTGGAAAAGCGGCTGCGTGGTATGGGTGTTGTGGTATAGTCTGGTCAGTTCCTCTCTACCCAGTTCTACGGTTTTAGATACACACCTGCCGCATGCAGTTAGCGTCCCGTGGAGCACACATGTGCGAATGCCCAATCAAGCGAAAGCTCTCCACGTTTTACCACCCATCATGAGGCTAACGGGGGGAGCAACACGAAAAATTCACGTCTAAGGACATCGCCACACGGGGTTATCCATCCAAGTCGTTACTAGGAACCGATGCCAGGGCCTTTCAGCTTCGAGGGACTATTGAAGAGGTATCCTGAAGAGTATCTTCCATAGTATGGCGTGCCGGACCCATGCTCGCTTCCGGACTAGACGTTGAGAAAGAATATGGTACTCATGGCCGCCCGGTCAGTCATGGAAACTCGTATAAGTATGCTCCGTCGCCGGCTTACATCTATTCCCCTCGGTTCAAGTGAAGAGGACCAACTTGACACGTGAACAGCAAGCGACCGGCAATATGCGGTTTTCCTCACTACTCGGGGCGACGCTGCAAGTCGTCGCCGTGTCCGCCACCGCCCCTCAGGACCTCTCGGATCATCTGTTTCCATACTCGGCCGACGGCGGCTTGGGAAACGTGGTCGAGTCCTCGTCACTATGGAAGCGTCAGAGATGGGAGAATGCCGACGGCGCCCTTCTCTGCAGCAAAGATGTTCCGTGCTCCGATGACAGGTAGACAGAACCCCAACTTCCCGCCGGCAAGATGAAGCACTTCTTGCTAACAAGACCAACCCAACAAATAGTTGCTGCGGGAACAACGGCATCTGTGGCTATGGCCCCGAGTACTGCGGCAAAGGAAACTGCACGAGCAACTGTGACGCCACGGCCATGTGCGGAAAGTATGGCGACCATACTCTCAACAAGGGCCGGTGCGGCATGGGCCTCTGTTGTGGCGCCTCAGGATGGTGCGGAGTACGTCGGCCCCAAAGCCCTTTTCCACGCGAGCGTCTCAGCTAACTTGGTGTTCCTCAGACTAGTGATGCTCACTGCTTGCCCGTTGCCGGCGTGCCCTGTCAGAGCGACTATGGCCCGTGTGAGAAGAAAAGCCCGCGAAAGTGCGGCAAGGGAAGCGGCTCATCTAACGGGAGAACTATCGGGTACTAGTAAGTCTCCGTTTGTTGGTTCTTGTCATGCGACACACAGGCCCTGACAACGACCGATAGCCAGGGCTCCAATACCTACTCAAAGCTCTGCCAGAGGGTCTCGCCCGCCGACATCGACACATCCAAGTACACGCACCTCTATTACGCCTTCGCCTCCATCAATCCCGAGACCTTCCAGGTAGAGCCGGCCAACGAGAAGGATGTCCCCGTGTACAAGGAGTTCACGGCACTCAAGAGCAAGGGCGTCGAGACTTGGATCGCCGTGGGCGGCTTTGACTTCAGCAACGAGGGTCGCACGCACACGACCTGGAGTGATCTCGTGGCATCGTCTGGCCACCGCCGGGCTTTCATCGAGTCGCTCGAAAAATTCATGGCCCAATACGGGTTCCAAGGTAGGACGGAGCGTTCCCCGGGCCCATGACAGGAGCTAATGGCCAAGTAGGTGTGGACATAGATTGGGAGTATCCCGTCGACAAAAAGCGCGGCGGCACCAACGCCGACACGGAGAACCTCGTCGAGCTCGTCAAGGAGATGCACGCCCGGTTCGTGGGCCGGTACAAGATCAGCATGGCCCTGGCCCCGGACTACTGGTACCTGCGGTACTTTGACGCCCCCGCCATGCAGCCGTACGTAGACTGGTTTGGATTCATGACGTACGACCTGCACGGCTTCTGGGATGGTGAGAATGCCAACCTGGGCACCATCGTCCGCGGCCAGTCGCAAATCGACGAGATCCAGAACAACACGGCGCCGCTCTACTTTGCCGACCTGGACTTCTCCAAGATCAACTTCGGTCTCGCCAACTACGGCCGTGGCTACACCCTTGCCTGTGAGTCCCCTCTGGGACACTGCCAAAGCCAAAGCATGAAACCGGCTGACTGATAGAATGCAGCGCCTTACTCCTGTACCGACCTCGGCTGTCCCTTTTCCGGGCCCAGCAAGCCCGCGCTGTGCACCAATGAGAAGGGCGTGATGTCGCTCACCGAGATCAAGAGCCTCATTGCATCCAAGAAGCTGACCCCCAAGCTGCTGGGGCCCCAGATGATGAAGTCGATCCAGTGGGCCGACCAGTGGATCGGGTACGACGACGAGGAAACTTTTGCCATGAAGAAGGCCTGGGCCGACGACTACTGCTTCGGCGGCACTATGGCATGGAGCGTCGACTACGTCGCGGCTGCCGGTGCCACAACCGATGTCAAGGTTACGACCGACGGCACTTGTGGTCGCGATTCCATGATGCGCTGCGGCACCGGGGTCAACAAGTGCTGTTCCGTGGGCGGTTGGTGCGGCGACAGCGAAGCCCATTGCGGCTCGGGTTGCCAGAGTCTGTTTGGCGAGTGTATCGTGAGTACCGACCCCATATATCGTCCTTTTTCTGCTGGCTCGCTCAAAGTAAGTTCTGACGCCCACCAGTCGGGTGGAAACACGACCGATGGCACCTGTGGCATCCAAAATAACGACCAGGAGTGCGGCAGCTTCTCCAAAGGCCCCTGCTGTTCCCCCCAGGGCTATTGCGGCTTCAGCGATGCACACTGCAACATCGTCGGTAAGAACGGCCTCGACGGCTGCCAGAGCGGGTGCTCTCGGTGGATCAAACAGAAGGGCGAAAAGGAGCCTACATTCGGCCCCGTTGGCCCCGACTCGTCTTGTTATGATTTGAAAGGTAAGACATTAACATGGATTGCGATTGCAGGACAGAGCACTCACTTCAATTACAGGACCAAAGGCTTTCAGCAAGTCCCTCTTTGAAAAGTCGGGCGCCAAGGACGAGTTTAAAAGTAAGTACCATACTGCTGCCCTGTCCCTACCGACTCGGGTCTAATGCCGGGTGCTCCGTACAGAGTGGTTCAACACGGAAGAAAACGGCGGCCGCTGGCTCTCGGAGCTGGGCAGGCCGCTCGGCATCCAACGATCCCTCGAATCCTGCACGGTCGACGCCCCGTGCAAGCAACCGAACTGTGCCGATCTCGACGACGAGAGCACCCCGGGGAGCGGCTGGCGGTATCTCATGATCCTTTCGGCTGTGAATCTTAACAACTTCCTCGCCAACATGTACAAGGCGGTCGAGAAGGCGTCGGCGCTCTTCGCCCTCGACTCCGACGCACTGACTAATGACTTCTTCTGGACCCCCGAGGACAACATCCTGCTCGGCACGTACGGCCTGACGGGCCTCGCCGCCGGTATCGCGGCGCTCTTCTCCCTCGGCAACCCGGCCGCCGCCGCCTCCGGTGCTGTACTTTCGGGCGTAGTCTACGAGGGTATCGTGGCCCTCCAGAACCAGCCCAAAGTGACGTTCCAAGACCGGAAGATGATGTTCCAAGAGTGAGTAACAAGATTCCCCATCACCGTGGCCAGGGGAGGTATGAACAAGGTCCATGGGGAAGCATTACTAACGCGGCTCTTTCCCCCAGGATCGCCAAGGCGTTCTACAAAGGCGCCACGACGGCCTTCAACAGCGCTAACGTAGCGCTGATCGAGAACGACGGCATTTTCACGCCCAAGGACGCCCAACGCTCCAACGCCCTTGACTGGCTGGGCGGCGGCGACTGGGTCAACGACGAGACGATCCCGCTGGTGCGGAACTACAAGGACGAAACTATCCCCCAGGGCCGGGATATCATGTACTCGTTCGTGGGCGCCAGCGTCGTTAACTTCGCCTGGCACGAGCAGGGCGTGTACATTGCCTGCTACACCATGTCGGAGAATGACTGTAAGTTTTGATCTTTCCGTCTGAACCTCCGGGACGACCCATATTAACCGAGCCGGCGCAGTCAAGGGCCTCAAGACGGGCATCGCCGACGCGCTCAAGATGTACTACCAGGGCCGCGGATGCTACTTCCAATCGTGAGTTCACCCCTGGTAAAGCCTTTCCCACGGCACTGCAGCACATATAACTAACCGCAGATCCGTGAAATAGGGCCACCCCCCAGAAAGGGGGTGTCTGGGCCGAGCCTCCCAAGGGTTACGATGTACGTGCTACCATCCCCCCCACCCCACCCCCCCCTCGCCACTACGGACGACGCCAATAACTAACCGTGGGCGCAGAAACTCTCCGCGCATGACTTCAAGTTCACGACTCAGCACATCCTCCAGTCCAGTGTCGACGCGTACAAGGCGCACGGCTTCGGCGCCGACGTGAGCAAGGACACAAAGTTGTACGAGAGCGTTGTGGCCAAGCAGAAGGCGGCCGACGTCGTAGCCGCCTTCGGCCTTGCCGGCATCTTCAACCTGCCCGTTTGCGAGCTCGACCGCCACTTTGATTCGGCCAAGAAATTCGCCGTGCACGTGCACCCCAGTGGCGAGGTCGACTATCCCATGTAGGTGCTTTTTCTTTTCCCCCCTCGTCCCTTCCCTCCCCGTGACGCAAGGATGGACGCCCGCAGACGGACCCGGGTCGCTGACCTGGAGAAAATGATAGGTGGTGCTCTTGCTTTAGCGACAAGGACGCCAACGGGAAGCAAATCTCGCAGTTCCTGCCCATCGACAAACTATACAAGAAGTACTGCCGCGATCCCAAGGGGGAGCCGAATGTAGGGCCGATCGGGGTGTAAAGATGGTATCGAAGACACATGGGTGGCCAAGGGAAGGATAAACCCTCTAAGCAACACTGCACTATTAGTATCTACGCTCGACTGAAGGGAGGTTCCTGGAGTTCGAGGTGTTAACATAGATTAATTATATTTTCATCACGCGTAACAAGTCACAAATCACAGCCACGTCCGCAAAGGCCTTATATAATGTGATACTTTCCGTGTCATGATCGAGCCATGTCTAGCTAACCAAAGACTACTTCTTATGTAAAATCGGCCGCTTCGTCTGTAATGTGTCATGGGATACCCGCTACTTGCAGCCCCGCTATGCGAGATTTGGTAGGCCTAGACGACCACACGTATTCCGGGGTTACTGGGCGGGTAAGGAGTGTAAACCAATTTCAAAACGCGTTGCGGGTGCCTATTTGGGAGAAATGAAACCATGGCTAAAGTGGTAAAGTACAGTAAATAAGAGCCCTCAAGCAGGCCCTCAAGGATGAATCCCGAATAGAGCGTAACGTATTCTGCGATTGATTGGCTGGGCAAATAGATAAGCTATCCTCCGCTAAATTTATCATTCCATCCACCTGCTACTATTTCTTTTCTAGCTGGCCGGATTAAGATCCTTTCCCTGTTTTAACAAAGGGTGGCTCAAATCTACAGATGATATATTCCACGTGGGTCATAAGATTTCTTCCATTATAGATCTAGTGCTGATGTGAGGGGTAATGCTGACCAATCCCCAAGGATGAAACGCAACGTTGCTTACATATTTCAAATGAGGGATTGTAAAGTGGCCAATCGGCACTATTTAGCGTACCAACTTCCCTACACTGGTTCCTTTCACAAAGGCCTCAATTTCCTCCATCACACACAAAGCATATCGGAACCCACGTCCCGCCCGCCCCTTCGCAATATAAAGCCCCTACTACTCGCCACCATGACGACCCTCTACGACATCTCGATCCCCGTCATGATCAAATACATGGGGAATTTCTCGGCCCTAGTGGACAAGATGGTCCAGTACGCCGAGGAGAAGCAGATTAAGGAGGAGGAGTTTCTGAACGCCCAGCTGGCCCCCGACATGAAAAAGTATGTCTTTCTTCGTCCTCTTCCCACCCCCTCCCGTGGCTGCGTGGTCGAACCACTCCATTCTTGGCCTCAGTCCGGCCTGTCCCTGGTCGCCGTGCGTAGTCCATCGCTACACCCTCTGTCCAGCAACGGAACCATGGTTGCCAAGGCCAGGCCCCGCATCCCCCTTCATACGGGCGTCCGCTGACGCCGAGGCCCAACGCGGGCGGCGCCTTCCTCTAGCTTCATCTTCCAGGTACAGGCCGTGTGTAACGGGGCGGTATTGTACGTGGACCGGGTGCTGGCGCGGGAGCACGTAGCCGAGGCCGACGACGAGGCGACGGTGGCGGAGCTGCGGGCGCGGCTGGGGCGGGCCGTGAGCTACCTCGCGGCGGTGCCGCGGGACCAGTTCGACGAGGCGGCCGCACCCGAGGCGCCCATCGTCATGAAAAGCCGCGTCGGGCCCTGGCACTTCGACACGACGCGCCGCCACGTGACCGAGTACGCGCTGCCCAACTTCTTCTTCCACGTCAGCATAGGCTACTGCATCCTGCGCAGCCGCGGCGTCCCTGTCGGCGCCCTCGACTTCCTTCGCGACGTCTTCGACCCCAAAGACCTCGCCGCCGCCATGCCCAAGATCAAACCCAACTGAGGGGGGCGGCGTGGCCAAGAGGCGGTCGTGTGCTGTATCATGTTGTTGTACCAAAATGAGAGTAAGGGTTCCCAGTGCGCGTTCAGACGAGACAAGTGTAATTGAACCGACCCTGCGATGAGCATAGAGACTCGGTGGGACGTAGCAAGCTATATTGGGAGTTGGATACAGATCAATAAGAAGATGAATGGCGCCTGACTCGTCATGATGATCAACTAGTAAATGGCTGTAAATGTGCTATTGCTAATCTATCGTTTCTTAATGAATGAGTGAGCAGGTGTTCTAAGACCAAGTTTAACAAGTCTGAGTTCCCTTCGTCCCCGTTGGGGCGTGAGGTGCAGTCGAACGTGAAGTTGGTGACGATGGCGTCGTAGTGTTGGATATTGGCCCACGACTAAATGGTGTTTATGGGGGGCGGTAGCAATAGATCTGTACGCAGTCGGAGCTGGGCCCGCGTCTCTAGAAGAGGGAACCCGGCCTCGGCCCGCCCCAACTACGGCCTGGCGGGCAACACCAACCCCGACGCCGACGCCCTCGGCGACGATGACCCCCTGGCTCACATGGAGAGGACGAAGTGCGGCAGTTGTAGCTGTGTGCAGGAAACTTTTACGGCTTTGGAATCTTAGTAGGGTAAAGAAACTATGTTCAACGCCAGGAAGGCTGGGATCACGACCGAGCCCGTTCAGAAAACACAGGCGTCCCATGGCTTAGCTGCTGAAGGACGCCGAGAAGTTCCGCCACGTACTGAGTGCCACCTCTCTTGTAGCGGCCCTGGAAGCGGCGCAAGCCGCGAGACGCCGGCTATCCCGTCTACGTCGCACTACGTCATAGCCTCGCGGCAACTGCCGCGATCGCTCGACTGTGAGGTGCTGATACAATACTTCTCGTGTATTTGGTACCTGTATGCGGTGCGGTCGGTGCGCTGCTGGCTACTGCGCTTCTTCTTACAATGGCTACTAGGTGGGCTGCCTTAGCTTCTAGGTGGTATCATGTGAAGCCGCTGCTGCGACGGGCCGATTCTTCGTGCACGAGTATACGCATCGGGGAGTTGATTCAAATCTAATGCAGTCTTCTGCCCTAGCTTTGAGCGTGGCCGAGGCTGCAAGAGCCGCCTGCGTAATAACGAGTATTGTTAATGCGTGCCATAAATGCAGCCTCAAGAGATGAGGTGTTCAAGGTTAAAAGAAATCTCGAACCAGACGAGAAGATGGGTCGTTAAGTAGAAAAGGATACGCAGGAAGTTGAATTTCTACGTAAAAATAATGATAATTCATTCACAAGGACTGCGATAGCCATTAGATAAGTTCGAGGACCCCCATTTGGGCCCCCCCACATTTGGGCCCCCCAAGCAACACCGCGCTTAAAACCAACCCTTTCGATAGAACTTCAGATGCAGCGTTAATTAATGACAACTATAATACAAGAACCAGCCTCACTTAGGCTTTTGCTATTGCTCTCTTTATCTAGACTACTTTCAATATCCCTAACCGCCAATTAAGCCCGGTAGATGTCTTTGATATTCGCGAACTTCGAATTAGGGCTTAAATTTACCTTCTTTCTCTTCCTTAGTTTAATAGTCTCAATCCTAGCTTTAAGAGCCTGAATCTGCCTTTACGCAGTAGCTAATTGGACATTCTTCTTATTAAAGGCCTTTTAAATCTTCCAGAAAAGTAGCCGTTATATATTTGAGTATTCCACTAGCTGGTTTGAAAGTTATACTTGGTCTTTAAAGTCCAACGTCTTCTTTAAAGTCGACTAAACCACTGTAGAAGTATGGTATCTCTTTGGGGGTGTGTTGGAAGTGGTGGTTTGATCGGAAAGAGGAAGCAACCCCTTTATAAGGGCTCTTTCGATCTCGGAGGCTGTTCCTTAAGGATAAAGAAACACGGAAGAGTAGGAACTTCTCTTGAGGGGGGTAGAGAGTGAGATCTCTAAGTTGCTTGCTTATTTCCAAGACTATGTACACAAAGAGGGAAGATTTATCTCTTATTTATACCCTTTTAACCCTTTATTCTCTTAGTAATACGAAGAGGAGACGCGTAAGTGGACGCGTAAGCAGTGACGTGGCTTAGAAGCACGTGGACGCTTATGGAACCTCGTGGGACCATGTGGAGGCTTGTGGAACCTCATAGAAGTACATGGAAACTCGTAGAAACTTGTAGAAGGTTCCAAGTAGCGTAGGCCACGTATTCGGGAAAAGTGGCCCTAGCTTTAGGGTAGGGCGGCCCGTGCTGTCGGGTAAGGTGGCCTGAGCTTTAGGGCAGTCTTGGTTAAAGGACTAGCTTTTCGATAAGTGCATAGCTAAGTTCTTAACAAAGGATAACGGTATAGGGGTAAGCCCTATACTTTTAACAGGGTGTTAAAAAGGCTCTATTAGAGTGGGATTGCTTTAATTTTGCTATATTGGGTATTATTTAGTGTGTATTTTAAATTAAATTCCGGCTTAAAAGTGGCTTAGCTATACTCACTAGCTAAAGACTAGCTGCTTTCTACTTATTCCGGATATTTTAGTTAGTAAGCCTAGTTAAACGAGCCTTTTAATAATAAGTAAGGAAATTCCGCTTATTAACTACTGTTAAGTCCGTTATCTAAGTTAAAAACCCGAGCTCTTTCCAGTAAACCGATTTTAAGGAACTAAAAACGGCTAGATCGAGAGGTTAAAGAACGTAAGAGGTATAAAAGGGTAAAAAAAGAAGATATATCCGATACGAGAAGCATTGAAATATAAAATCAATCGTTATATAGCTATCATAGCCGTCTATAATAAGTAAGCGGTACTCGGAAGGGTCCTCTAGGTGTTACGGACCAACGGCAGGACCAACGCCCAACACAGGCCGCTTTACCTCTTATGGCCAGCGCTTGCACAACCCCGCATGAAGTAAGGGAGGAATGCACCGCCACCCTGTCAAAGCCTCAACCCGGCCACAGGTCACGTGACCGATCATAAGTGGGGCAGGGTGAGCGCAAGGCTTAGCAACCGTGATCTGCACAAGGATCACGATAGCTACAAAGGTGATCGCCTTAAGAATAAAGGTAATCCAAGGTATCAGTAAGGGAATGACTTAGTATATTGTTGCAGGTATAGGACTTATTCTATACCGTTCTGTTGGAAGTGGTGGTTTGATCGAAAAGAGGAAGCAACCCCTTTATAAGGGCTCTTTCGATCTCGGAGGTCGTTTCTATAAAGAAACACGGAAGGATAAGGAACTTCTCTTCAAGAGGAACGAGAGTGTATTTCGTGTGCTTGCTTGCTTCAGAACAGACTAGTTACACAAAGAGGGGAGATTCAGCCTTTACTTATACCTGTTAAACCCTTATTCTCTTAGTAATACAAGGAAGAGGACGCGTAAGTGATTGCGTAAGTGATTACGTGGCTTAGAAGCATATGGAACCTTATAGAGGTTTGTGGAGCCTCATGGGGGCTTGTGGGAGCTTTAGGGAGCCACGTAGAAACTCGTGGAAACTCGTGGAACCTTGCAGAAGCTTCCGCGTGGCGAACGCTACGCTTGTGGGTAAAGCGGGCCATGCTTGCGGGTAAGCTGGCCCGTGCTCCAGGGTAGGCTAGCCCGAGCTTTAGGATAGGCTCGGTTAAAGGACTAGCTTCTCGTTAAGTGCATAGCTTAGTCCGTAGTGACAGAGAACGGTATAGGATAAGTCCTATACCTGCAACACGTTCTCTGTCACTACGGACTAAGCTATGCACTTAACAAGAAGCTAGTCCTTTAACCGAGCCTATCCTAAAGCTTGGGCCAGCCTACCCTGGAGCACGGGCCAGCTTACCCGCAAGCATGGCCCGCTTTACCCATAAGCGTGGCGTTCGCCACGCGGAAGCTTCTGCAAGGTTCCACGAGTTTCCACGAGTTTCTACGTGGCTCCCTGAAGCTCCCACGAGCCCCCATGAGGCTCCACAAACCTCTATAAGGTTCCATATGCTTCTAAGCCACGTAATCACTTACGCAATCACTTACGCGTCCTCTTCCTTGTATTACTAAGAGGATAAGGGTTTAACGGATATAAGTAAAGGCTGAATCTCCCCTCTTTGTGTAACTAGTCTGTCCTGAAGTAAGCAAGCAAAAAAGCACACGAAATACACTCTCGTTCCTTTTGAAGAGAAGTTCCTTATTCTTCCGTGTTTCTTTATAGAAACGACCTCCGAGATCGAAAGAGCCCTTATAAAGGGGTTGCTTCCTCTTTTCGATCAAACCACCACTTCCAACAGGTTATGAGTGTGAGAGGCTGAGCCTTGAAGCACTATCGAAGGGGCCAAATGCTGTTTATTTTCTAGATGGGAAAGAGAGAAGAGAACCGTCTTCAGGAGGCCGGGCGCAGCGCCTCGTTAAATCTTGCGAGACTGGACCGGAACGTTCGGATCGGAACGTTCGGATCGGAACGTTCGGATCGCTGCTCAGCTCCCCCCTCCTAGGTCTTGACCACTAGCCTGGCGTTCGAATGGAGAGACCTACTCGGAGCCTCATATGAGGGGTTCGTGAGACGCTCAGGCCAGGTGCGCCTGAGCCTATCTTCCAGGTCCCAACCTGTAACAATGAGCCCGGGCCGATATCTTTCGATGTACGCCCCGTTAACCTCCTTCGTCGGTTTTCCTCGGACACCCCTCGGCTTATAAGCTACTGGGAAGCGACCCTAAGTCTTCCGTAGCTCCCACGACTCCGAAAAGCTTATAAAGTGTTACGGCATAAGTACATAGGTGCAAGGGCATGGGAACGCATAGACGACTTACCGCTGCTTGGCGGTACGTACCGCCGCTGGCTGGATATATTCCTGCCAAACAGTAACTGAGAGGAGCCTGTTCCTCTTCTTTTCCTCTTCACCTGTAGTTTTCGCATCTCAATAGAACCCTTGGGTCATCAACAGATTCTTCGTTCCTCGAACCGTGACATAAAGGCGACCTTAAGTCCTTAAAGCTACAAATTCGTTCCGGACTTCGAAACGATACGGATGTCTTAAAGTCCTCGGCTTCGCTTTAAGCGAATATTATCGAATTAGCCGTTCTCGGCGTCCCGAAGAACATATGGCTACTTATTTATTCCTTACCCTTAGGAATTAAATAAGCTATATTCGATGTTTGCCAATTTTATCGGTTACTTATCTGTTAACTATTATACGGATATTTCGAGGCTCTTTTCGGTAATGAGAAACCGAATATCGCTTTCTCTCCTTTAAGGATATAGCGATGCTTCTCTTTTTATAAGAGAAATAGCCGAAAACTTATTAAATGGTGTATACCGGAAGATAAGCGGATGGAACTTCTCTAGTCCTTAGCATGACTATAAACTGCCGTACTAGTCCTTAGCATGACTATAAACTGCTGTACTAGTCCTTAGCATGACTATAAACTGCCGTACTAGTCCTTAGTATGACTACAAACTGCCGTACTAGTCCTTAGCATGACTATAAACTGCCGTACTAGTCCTTAGCATGACTATAAACTGCCAGAAAAAGGCATCCGTCTCCACGGCTATAAGACCTTTAAAGAGGCTTCCCTTCTTTTATAAGGGTATAAGTCCTTAAAGAAAGCATTTCTTTACAAATATAAGTCTTTCTACTCCTTATACCTTATATAGGTGTAAAAGAGGGGGTGTAAAGTCCTTAGCATGACTTTAAACTGCCGTATAAAGGCATGCTCTTTTATAGCAGCTATAAGTCCTTTAAAAGGCTTCTTTTTAAAGGTATAAGTCCTTAAAGAAAGCATTTCTTTACGAATATAAGTCTTTCTACTCCTCTTACCTTATAAAGCCTTCTAACAGTATAGGTTAAGAGAGGGGGTGTTAAAAGTATAGGGCTTACTCCTATACCGTTATCCTTTGTTAAGAACTTAGCTATGCACTTATCAAAAAGCTAGTCCTTTAACCGAGACTGCCCTAAAGCTCGGGCCACCTTACCCAACAGCACGGGCCACCCTACCCTAAAGTTAGGGCCACTTTTCCTATATACGTGGCCTACGCCACTCGGAACTTTCTATAAGTTTCTACGAGTTTCCACGTACTTCCATAAGGTTCCACGAGCCTCCACGTGGTCCCACGAGGTTCCATAAGCGTCCATGTGCTTCTAAGCTACGTCACTGCTTACGCGTCCACTTACGCGTCCCCTCTTTGTATTACTAAGAGGATAAAGGGTTAAAAGGGTATAAATAAGGGATAAATCTTCTTTTTTTATGTACATAGTCTCGGAAATAAGCAAGCAACTTAGAGATCTCACTCTCTACCCCCCTCAAGAGAAGTTCCTACTCTTCCGTGTTTCTTTATCCTTAAGGAACAGCCTCCGAGATCGAAAGAGCCCTTATAAAGGGGTTGCTTCCTCTTTTCGATCAAACCACCATTTCCAACATATATAAATTAAGAGGATTTCCTATATAGACAGTCATTACCTTAGTGATCAATTTAAGCATCTATCTCACCTATAGATGGGGGTAACCTCCTAACGACCTATTGTAAAGATCGGATCAGTTACCCAGTTAAACACCCTCAGTCATTCAATTACCTAGCGACCAGTGTTTAAGTAGACAGACGCTCTCTGTCCCTGATTGTATAAACCCTACGTCACGCAGTACTTAGGTATAGCGCTTCTTTACACCAGGGTGGTATTCGGGATAAAGACTTTCTTAAGCCACTCGAGCGCTGTTTCGTCTATAATCTATCCGTTTTCGGTTGTAGTGAAATGCCAGCCTTTAAATTAGCTTAAATTAACTAGGAACTATTATTATTAAACTGTTTTGCCCTTAAAAATGACTAAAAATGGCAGGGCGCGGCTTTAAGTAAAGATACGTTTAATAAAGAACGTCTAAATATAAGAACTAGGCTGTTTCTTTTAGACTGAGCGTTTTTTAAACCTCTAAGTACTAAACTGTTCGATCCAGCACCTTTTAGGAGTCCTGCTTTATCTATGTTGTAGCGGTTAGCCGGCTTTACCCTCTGGATCTCCGGTAGTTGAAGATGTCGGAACTATAAGCGAATTACCTCGATTAAGGCGCTATTAACACGTTACAAGTCGATAGACCGGCTCTTCTGGACCTGCACAGCTGGGTTCCTATGTAGGAAGGCCTGTAGCCACCTCTTTCCGAGTAGCTCGCTATCGCCTTAAGCCCGAAGGATGCGGTCGGCGAACTCCTTAACTTGGGCGTGTGAAAGCGGAAGCCCTAAGGCAGCTTAAGTTAGGATCCAAGTTGTAAGTAGCTTTTATTAGACTAGTCTGAGCCTCTGTTAATCTACGAAGGCTTCGGGTTTAAGTTAATAACCTTTAATTTGGTTTTAAAGTGTTAACTTCGGTATACCGTAATTTTGAGAGGTCTGCTTAATTTCACCCCCACCTGTAATAGCAGTTAAGGCTTATTAAAGTTCTGCTTTTGAATATTGCTTCATGATAAGAAATTGAATACAGATATTAAGTTTTGGATAGATTAAAGTAAATTTGCTAAAGTAAATATAAAAAGAAATCGAGGGGCTGGAAATTCGGTGGCTGGTTTTTGGGCGGCCCAAATGTGGGGGGGGGCCCAAATGGGGGTCCTCCAACTTACAAGAGAACTGAAGTGTTGTCTTATTATCAGGCCTTGGTATAGAAGTTTCCCAATCCCAGTCTACTGACTTAAAGGTTTTATGTATTTAACTTACTGGTGGCCGAGACGCAGCCAATCTAGGTAAGTGTCGGAATTCTCTTATTTACGTAGGCAGTGGACCTTGAAAAAGCCAATCGCTTTAGGAAGTCGACCGTGTCATATCAGTTTACTTATAGAAGAGTACGTGGCCCCCAGTAATATGTCTCTGCCAGCCTTGCTCGCCCATATCAAAAATGGTGCATGCAAACTCTCCAGGTTATAAATGTCTAGGATATTTAGCCGTGGGCTGCGTGGCATAGTCTACATGTAGTTTCGGCGAAAAGAGTGTTGGGAAGCAAAGGGCAAGATATGCAGCCTTAGTGTGGTCTCAGTTTGGGCAGTGCGTCCAAGGTGGGGTGGCGCCATAGAGTGACTCCTGGATACTGTCAATGCGGGACGCGCACGTAATTGCGTCTCTACATTGACTCTCCGTCCCCCGTGTCCGACCGGCGTCCTCTGGATGTAGGAGAGTTCGACATGGCTGGGCTTACACGGAGTGTTTCCTGGAAGGGGTCGCTCTACCAACCAAATTTTGGTTGATTTAGGTCTGCGAAAGCCCTGGAGTTGTACGTTATCGGCAATAAGGATTGGGGGGTGTTCGCCCGCTATGATGCGGATCAAGACGGGCTGGGCGGCATCAGAGCTTCATTTGTCCAGGCCCCAGCACTGCATCCGCGCCTCGCAGAACCTGAGCTTGGGTCAATGTCTCACCCCGGAAAAATGAGGGACGGCAAAGGGCTGGTGGTGCACAGTGTGATTGGCACTCCTCTCAGCTCGCCCAGGCATAGGACCCCTAGGCCCCGACGTGGCTGAGACATTGGAGCTGCCGAAGTCCGTGGTACCAGTTAATGAATGTACAGTCAATGAGGAGTTTCGAGAGAATGCTGCTTTTCCTATTCCCTGGGCGCTTGGCCGCACTGAGGAATCCTAACCTTCGCGGTTGCGCTGTGATGCACGAATCCGTACGCGCCATCGTCTTTTTACCGCCCCGTGAATGATATAAAGAAGGCGGGCCTTATAACCTTAGGGCTTATATTCCTTTCCTCATCACAAAATACCCAGCACCCAGCATCCTCAATTATCACACTCACTCATTTAACCGCCACCTTCGCTTAAGCATCCAATCCGTCCATCGATATCATGCGTGCCGCGACCGCTGCTCTCTTTTTCATCTCGGCCTCCCTCGGAGCCGCGCAGGGCCCCCAGGCCGACCCTTACGAGGCCATCCACCAGGCCGAGTACTTGCTGGCCGATCTGCTCGACACGAAGCAGTACGACCGCCTTCACGAGGCCCTAACGGATGACGTCGTTTACGACAGCCGACCCTTAGGCTCCTACGGCGGCCTTTCCGTCGGCCTCGAGGAGCTCACCAACAACGTGCGCGCGGCTTTTGGGGACGCCTATAACCAGCACCACGTCGGGAACGCTCTAATTAAATTTGTCAATGACGAGGCCACCTCGGCAAACGTCACGACCTAGTTCGTTCCGCTCTCTTTTACTGTAGTCTTGAAGCGGGATTGCTAATACCTATGACAGCCTGACCTGGTCCCGATGGGACGCGGCCGCGCCCAACGATATCACGAAGACGTTCCGCCTCTACGAGAAGTGCGACGACCTCTTTGTCCTCGACCCCAGCGACGGCCGCTGGAAGCTGAAGTACAGCCTCGTCACGCTCATGGCCCCCAAGGTCGAGGGCGTCTACTGGAATGACGCGAGCCAAACCTGCAACTAAGGGACCTTGCGCTAGGCGAAAACCCTCGCGTGTGCCGGTTTCGAAGACTCGTGATATGCTTCTAGACAGCAGAAGGTTACCGGACTTGCATTCATGCAGTGGCTTTCACAATCACAACTTCTTGGTAGAGGCATGTTTAGCTGTATTGTAAACCCCGATTGATTTCGTGGATTTTCACTAGCAAAGCATCGAGGGTATTAATTACTTGAAAAGCTCCATGGTCCGCATAGATGAGGGGGCCCCAATACGTGACGCATGACGTACAGAATGATGAATGAAGTCAAGCTCTTCAAGCCACAGCACAGCGAAATTAGGTCAACGCCTTTGTATCGGAGGAACCTGTGCGCATTCGTCCGCACATAATGATTTTCTGGATTTAAAAGTTTACCGGTTCTCTGGCCGGTTAGTGTAAGCCACAAAATTTCAAGACCTGCCTTAAAAGAACGCAGCCCACGGCCGAACGCTCCTCTCCGCCTAACCGTGATACGAATCACAGGAAATGCTGACCATAGTAAAGGCGCTAGAGGGGATTTAACTTCATTTTGTCAATGCCATCTTATTACCAGTCTGATCGCATATTATGCGGCAAGGGCGGACAGATAGACATCATTTACCCTGAGCTGACGTGAGCGGGAGCCCCGGGAAAAGAAGCTTCTAGAGACCCTTGGCAGAATTTTGAAGCTGTTGCAGCTCCACCGACATATAACGGATGCATGGCCCCCTTAGATCGTAAGTTCACCGTGTTCTTAGGGCTCCGAGTCTTCAAAACGGCTGCAAACCCGACGAGCCGGCGGTCCAAGAAGGTGATCACGCTCTCCTTGGCGACCCAGCTATTGAGGGGGTATTAACCACCAGGGTCCGCTTGTAAGCTGGCCAGAGAGGATCCGCGGTCATGTGATGGTCTCTGGGAAATGGTCTGCCGCCTCTTTTTTTGGTATGCGAACTTTCCATGATTGCAAGTCTTGCGGTTTCAGCTTTCCACCAAGTCAAGCTTCAAGAGGCCGTCGCTAGATGTCATATTTAACGCAGTTAGAAGTGGAGAGGGTTCGCGTCCTCTTTGGGCTCATGATGTAGGTGTCGTTACTTGGTTTATGTAGGCGCGTATGCGACGGAACCCGGCCGGCCTGCATCGAGCCAATGTGCGCGTGCTTGTAATTACGGGAGGTTGCATTGGCCCCGCAAATTGGTGCTTTTACCACGCAGCTAATACACAACAGGAGGGGCAACCTGGCTATGGCAGAGTGATAATTCATGCGCCCAGGACCTTTACTATACCGTTGCAAGCCCGGCAGCAACCTAAACGCCGTCAAGGACACCAGTCGTAAACGCGGTCCATGGCCTCGATGATGGGGAGGATACCTCTATATAAACGAGCAATTGTCCACCATGGGCCAGCGAATTTAGCGTATGGACTTTTCTGCTGACAGAAGTTCATCATCTTTACCAAGGCCGGCGCAAAACGCAACGGCCGACCAGCGTGGATAGAATCCGCGTGTCTTACTCTTCTACTTTCACCACTCCTTAACATTGCGTTCCCATTCCACAGCATTGCCGGCACTTGACCCCAAAAACTCGGCATGTTTTCTGTCCGCAGCCTCGGCGCCATCGCCTTCGCCATCAGCCATGCCGTCTCGGCAGCGGCGTCCTTCCCGGAGCCTCTCTTTTTTTTCAACCTGACGCGGGACGAGTTCCTGCTTAAGAGGTGGGAGCATAAACGCGAAGGGCAGTCGATGCTTAGCAAGCGTGAACTCAAGGGGCTCGAACAACTTAACACGAATCAGTTCATCCGGAATCTCATAGAGGAACAATCCCAACATTGTCTCCATCGATTTGGCGAGGACATGCGTGTCGTTCGAAGCCAGTGCACCAAAACCGTAGTAAACAAGTGGCCTACGATGAGCATTTACTGCAAAATATATCCCGAAGAACCCAATATTCGTCCACGCCACTCGTCAAAGTCGTGTCGCAAGAACCAAGTGTGCCGAATGGAGCAGTTCTACAACTTCAGTGGCCGGCGTGCATCATTAGCATTTTGCGAGGACGTGATCGAAGTTAACGAGAAGCCTGGCCCCGAAGTCGAAATCCCCCCCGTCTACGAAGGCTCCAAATCGATACCGGAACAGCAATGGGTGCCGGGGATTTATGACACGCATTATGAGATGGCGGACCACATCGCCGGAGTCAAGGCAAGCTGGGAGTACCGCGGTCACTACGCCAATGGCTGGAATTTCATCCACGGGAGTGAAGGCAAAACCACCTCTTTTGGTTGCTTGGGCTGTCCGGCGGGGACACTGTACGTCGAGACCGTGGGTTTTAAGAGCCGGGCGCAGGGCTTTACTGTTCCAGCGCACTTGCTTTGAGACAAGGGGACACGTTCTCTTGCCCGAAGATCCGTCCATCTCTCACTTGTCATTGCCCCCCGGATGTGCATGTTGATTCGCGAAGTGGACGCCCGTCAGACGTGGGTGCGCCTTGGTACTGTTAATTAAGTTTCTGTCTCTCTTATACTGTTTTGATAGTTAGTCGGTGAGTACAATGATAACTGACTTACCAACGCAGCTCAGCAGTAACGGCAACGTGTCTTTCATCTTGAGGGCCGTATGAAGAATTGCGAAACGATCCTTAGGGGTTGGCGCTACATTGCTTTGCGGGGTAATCGAATGCCAGGTCCTCTGCCGACAGCGTTGCCGTAAACGTGTTAGATGTCTGCCTCCGTGTAGGAACGCCCACGATCACGACCAAAGACCTGGCTAGATCTGCCGCCGCTTGTGGCGCCCACCAAGCAGCGGGGCGTCAATCCGCCCGGCGGGTTTACTGAATTGAGGTCCGGTTGAGACTTGCTATCGACGAACTTCATGAGGATTATAAGAATTTACTCTAGTGGGGCTAAACCTAGTAGGAGGGCATTTGAACTGTTCCGTACGTCTCCACCAGACTAATGTACAATGACGAGGAATGACTATGTCATTCTGTAGACCGCGTAGGCTTTAACAAGGTGGACATAGTTGGATCACTTATACTATCCGCTGTGTCTTCCCGTCGGTAATACCGTCTCACCCCCTCACTCTCTTCTCCAACAAATCCACCAGTATCGAACACGACGTGGATTCATCGCCGCGGAGTGGACCATGACACAATTCGCGGCCAGTAGCGTCGCGGAAAGGGAAACAATTCCGGCAACCAACATCACCGCAGATGGCCCAATAACAGCAGCCGCCACGTTCAACTACCTGAACCTGTTAACGATGCAACTGACAGACTACACCTACCGTGGCGGGACTGGTGGTAAAAAGAAAGCTGAGAGGGTACAGAATTTACAAGATCCAGGTCGCTTTCAACAACGTCCGAGATGCCGCAAGGCTTGGTTCAGGCAACACTATCATATAGTGTGTGCTTCATCGTCGTCGCCTCCGTCGCGGCATCCGATCTTTCGTTGGCACAGGAGCTTCTGTTGTTAGAGGAAGCAAAAATAATACTGTCCTCAAAAGTGAAGAGGACAGCATCTATGACTCGGCTGGGGTTCGATCCCAGGACCTTCAGTGTGTTAGACTGACGTGATAACCAACTACACCACCAAGCCCCGATTTATGAAAGGAAACCGGTCTTTCGTAGCTTGTGAAGGCTGTGGTTACGGTGGGTGTCGGCGGGGGAGTCGGCTCAGTTCTTACTGCTCGAAAGAGCGGGTCGCTTGTTTAATGAGAAGAGTGCTTATTTCATATTGAGCGAGGTAGGAGACGATTTGAGGTCAAAGCCTGGTAGTTGTAGCAGACATTTTTTAGGGCGACAGGGGCCACAAACGGACAAGAGGGAAGGAAAGAAGAGACAGCCAAGAGCGAAAGAGAAGGAAGGAACTAAAGTGCTTATTAATTGCTGGATTGATTTCGATGGGATGGAGTGTGCCGAGGTTCGATTCGTGGAACACCAAATGAACGCATGAGTGAGGGGCAGCCGAAGTGGCAGGTACGGACTTGAGAAACTCAACGCCTCATAAGATTAAATGAGGCCGTGCGAAAACGGTCCATCATGAGACAAGGTGACGCCGCGGGACGGGCTGCAGGTAGTAATGGAAAATGGGGAATGCGACGGCGGACTCACCTAGTTGTGGGAATTCATCGGCAGGGCTGCATGAACAAAGGGCTTGGCCATGGAACACGATGTACTCTTTACCCCTTCCGGGCGGATGACCAGTTGCGGTGGCGTTGCCGCCATGAAAAGACATAAGATGAGGATGATTCATGGCTGGCAAGACAGTTCGACCGCCCACCAAAGGTTCATAGCGACGAGGCGGCGGGAGATGGCCTGAAGGACGAGGTACGTCCTTAAAACTTTCATCACATGTTGAGAATTTGTGCCTAAGGTACAAATTTAAAACAATCATTCTAAAGGTGCTTCATCGCCCTGTTATCCCCGCCGGGTACTTGGGACATTCATTTCCATGGTCAAGCTTCAATCGGCTCTCTCACGTTAGCGGCCTGTTGCCCTTCATTATCACCTGCGCCATGTACGAGGGTGGGATACGACTCTACGACCCTAATACGGCTTCCTCTCCCAAGTAATTGTCTTATCGTTGCTCGAAGCCGCATAGTTCCCGTTTTCCCTACTGTCGTTGAGATGTTGGGCTTCGTGGTAGTCGTGCAATGTCTTATTCTATTCAGGTAAGCGAACCAATTATCACATACGACCACAGCTTCCAGAAAACTCGGGATCCCGTCCGCTCTCCCATAGATAAGCTGGAAAGCGCCGAATTAGTACTAGGGTCGGTGACGACCTGGGAATCCTCGGTGTTGTATGTTTTGCTTTTTGCCCTCCCATGGACTCACCCCGAGAAACTGGTGTGAACGCACGCGCTGCCTTGTGGCCATAGTATAGGCCATTTTGGCTACTTCACAAGTCGCAGTGCTCAGGGGCTATGTCCCGTAAGGCTGACGACTCTCGTGTCCACGAGACGTGACGACGTTATGATCATACACATGGCATCCAAGCCGTGTTGGTTTTTATTTTTATAATTTTCTTTTTATAAAAAATTATCTTCCCTAACAGTCGCGTATCCCCGTCAGCGCCCTGGGAATCCAAAGCTCTCTGTTGTTTCCTTCCGTCCGCATGTCATGTCTCCTGCTCCGATTCTACCGCCAGTTCAGCCTGTCGCAGACAGGCCACCAGCCGGATTCCTTGTGGTGCCACCTCTAATCCCCCATGTCCGGAACTATCCATTCGTTGTACGGGTCCCGCTCACTCTCAAACTTAAGCACCATGGCCGTCAGCTCTAACACGTATAGTAAACTCTGCGCAAGAGATCCGGTGGGTGCGAATAGCCTCCTTGGTCCGACACGTCGATGTTGGCCCGGATGCGTCGGATGTGTCGGGGAATGTCCCACCGTGACGGCGTGTTGAATACGTAGTAGAGACCAAAGCCGGGGTTTCGGCGGCCGTAAAGTGTTCTTGGACCAAGCCGTCCATCCTGGGCGGACGGGGTGGTTGTCGAGATAAGGAGAAAGCGTGGTGTTGGCGAGAGTGCCCGTGATGGAAAAACATGGAGGATCAGTCAGCCGGCCGCTGGGTATAACAAGACAACGCCACAGCAAGATAGTGTGTGACGCAGACCTGCCTCAGCGGATCATCGTTGTGATGTCGCGTCCATCCGATGTCAAGTTCGCGAAACACGACCAGGCGGTTGCGTGCAGGCATTGACGTCGGAGGGAACGGCGACCGCCGTTTCGGCGTCGGCCCGGGCTGACCGACGTGCCCGGCGAGCAGGAGGGCGAGGCCAGCTGTGAGCCCGACGAGGGACGCGCCGTGCTGTTCGACGTGATGTACATGAGGCCGGCGGGGCCGCCGAAGATGACTAGTGTGTAGCACAGGAGGAGAAAGAGGGTGGTGACAGAAATAACAGCATTTGGAGCTTCCGTATCTGTGACGGCGGCTTCCAAGGGGTGCAACAGCCGGTGCTCGAGAACGACAGCGGCGATGCCACCAGTGGTCGAGATGTGGGTGAACTGAGGGAAAGAAATACGTAGGGTCGTGATGGGTTCACGACAGTCTAACAGTGGCGGAATGGGCGTGGGCGTGTGATAATAAGCTGTGTCTCAAATGACTGTCTGGGCTAGCATAATTGAGCGTTGAAGTTGTTGGTGGGTGGGTGCTTGGACAACTGCAGTTACGCGAAAAGAACTTAGCAGCCCAGATAATAGTAACCACGGTAAAATATTTCAAATTCCTGCTTGGGAAACTCAACGGCCTCTGCCTTCACCTGGACGTCCATGTGGCATTGCCATCCCTAAGCTGTTGCCTACTGCCTCTCCCCAACAACACGAGGAGTCCAATATAAAATATGGTCTTGTCATGTACGATGAAGGCGTTCGCCTCCCACAAGTCTGCGTAGCGCGTGCCTCGCGACGCCACGAAGCGTACTAGATCCCCGGCTCCTGTGTGCTGCCTGCCGTAATCAGCGGCGTAAAGAAGCCTCGGCGCCGGTATGTCGGACCCGAAGTTTCCTGATTCATATCACCTCAGGCTGGCTTGGAACGCATGATTTGTGTGGGCCCTAGGCTCCGGGATTGCAGACGAACTGGCCCTAGTCTTGCAGTGAGATCACATGGTGACCAATCGTCTGTGGGGGGAACCGCGGAGACTCAGCGCTATTTCCTCATGCCCCCATCAGCGCCCCCACGTATTGCGCTGCAGTCGAATATTCTGGCGTGGCAGGTCGAGGCCCTGCTTCTGATGGTGCAACTTTGCTGTTCCCGCTGCCTCATTTGGCCTTTCCTTGCAAGTCATACTGGGCGCCTCCTCATTGATTCGCTGGTTTCGGCACTAGCTTACCGAAAAAGCCCCAACAAAGCTCCGGCCCCCAAGGAAGCACAATCCAGAGTGCCATAAGTTTTTTCTTACAGCCCTAGGCACATTAACACCTCACGCAGCTCGGTTCACCAACTTTAAGTCTGAGTCATGCGGCAATACATTCAAGAGAAAGTTGGTAAAAGAACCTAAAGGTGTAACGACCCTTAGCTTCTCCGTCTCCAACAGGCCGTAATATAATAGAAGTAAGCCTCGGACTCTAAAGGTTCTTCAGTGTAGAACAGCGACCGACTAAAGTTAGACTATACTCCAGCGCTAAACACACCCAAAGCAAGAATAGGACATGTGATATTGCAGATAGCTTTCCTCGAGACGCCTTCTACCGTTATGTAAACCTTGAGCGCCCCTCCGGGCTTTCTCACTTGGCTTTTATTTACAAGCCCCCTATCAAGCGTTCCTAATTCTTCAACTTTGACACACACATTGCCACTATGCCTTTGACGACCATGCCTCCCACTTTCAAGTTGCCGGAATACACAGCTTCGGCATCTGCGTCGTCGAGAATTACGAAGGAGTACAAGACGCGCCAAATGAAGCGCATCATCATCTGCGTTGATGGCACGTGGCTGAACGCCGATGGCACATGGGCAGGGCCGGTCATGGCCTGCCTCGGTCGAAATTTGGGCTTACCGGTCAAGCCATCAAATGTGCATACCATTGCCAGCGCCATTGCTCCTACGGGCGTGACTGCGGACGGCAAGCTGGTAACGCAGGTTGTGTATTACTCTCCCGGGCTGGGCGCGGGCGATCTGATTGGCCAGAAAGTTTTGTCCGGTAGGGATCTGTGCTTTCCTCTGTTTGCAACAAATCTCCTGCTTGTGCTGTGTTACTCAAGTAGTCCTAGGGGGGTTTGGCTGGGGCCTGGACAAGCACATCCGCCAGCTGTACCAATTCCTCGTCAACAACTATGAAAAAGACGACGAACTGTTCTTCTTCGGCTTCTCGCGGGGCGCCTACACGGTCCGCTGCCTCGCCGGGCTCGTAACTGACGTGGGCATCTTGGATCCCAAATACATGGGTTCTTTCGGCCGCATATGGGAAGCGTACTGCCACTATGGTGAAGACTGGTCCGAGCAAATGACCGACGGAACAGAAGCCGACTTGCACCAAGATGTGAAAATCAAGTTGGTCGGCGTTTGGGACACGGTCGCGGCCATTGTTAGTGTAGTGTCTTGGACCGACACTTTCGACACCGTCTAACGCATGTCTAGGGATTGCCTGACTATCCAATCCTGAAATTCCTCAAAAGATGGGGCCTGGATCCACGCGAATGGTTTGCCTTCCACAATCCCAATCTATCCCCCGGTCGGTATAGTACTGGTGTTTTTCAGGCCCATTCAACAGTCTCTGACATTTGGGCCCTAGGAATCGAGCATGCCTACGGAGCTCTGGCCCTGGATGAAGAAAGAATGACGTTCCCTGCCCTACTCTGGGACGAGAATTCCATAGGCCAAGGCACAAAATTAGAACAATGCTGGTTTCCCGGCGTTCATGGAAACATTGGCGGCCAGGCCGAATCTCCTTCCTCGAAGGGCGACCATAGGGAAATTGGGTATAAAAATCTGGCTTGGATGGTAATCCGGCCCCGTGCTGAATAATTTGCCGGAAATCGCGTATTTTAGCTAACCCTGAAGCAGATGGACAACACCTCCACAATGCTTACCTACCGAAAGAGTATGGTCCAAAAGATCTGTCACGAACATCAAGACTTTCGCAGAATACCAACAGTACGGGGCTGGGGCTTGGGACCAATTGTAAGCAATTTCGCCGGCATCCAGGGCAAGTTTTTTTTTTGGCTTTTGGGTGTACAACACCGCGAGCCTGGAAGCTGCCAGATTCCTATCCATGCTCGTACAGCAGAGTCCTTCCACCCCATGGTTCGCCTCCGCCACGAGGATCCAAGTACCGAGTGGAACCCACCGCCAATCAAAGGATGGAAGTACAATTTGGAACACAATGGCTATGTCTGGAGACCGCCGGTCACATCTCCGGCGAAATTTCAACATCCGATACCGGAATACCTAATGCGTGCGAACAAGGTAATGTACACGGTGGAAGTGACAGGCGACAGGCAATACTACCAATTCGACCTGGGAGAAGGCAGCCTGAGTCGGCACATGTGTCCCGAAGATATACTGGAGGGGCTAGACCGAGTCGCACCGCAAGGACTGCACAAAGAGGCACCGAACGTTCTACACGAAGAGGCAGCGAACATGCCGCCTGAAGAGACACCAAATGAACAGAACGAAGGGGCACCAAGGCAGGCGGTGAACCGACATGACTCTGCAGTCGAATTTGATGAGCCAGGGGGTTCAGCTAAGTCATCGCCGTCTCAACGTCCATCTTGATAGAACTGTATCCTTTCACTACTTATACGCCTCATACAGCTCCTGTACTCCAACAGAGATGTCTACGGTGCGAGAGGAGCTCTATATGTTAGGATAGATTCAGGAATGAGGTGATGAGAGAATGATTGTTGAAAGAGAAGGGGAGAGAAAATATGTACATGAGCGTTGAAATAAATAGAAATGACCCAGTCGCGTAACCGCGGAATGATTATTGCAACACCCCTAGTTTTCTTGAATCGTTTGTCTTACTCGTAGCTCGATGCAGAATTGGTCCATACGCAGCGAGTGTTTTATTCGCCACCTGGGTACTCCCACACCTAGCCGCAAGCGCCAGGATTCAACCCGGTAACTCCCGGACGTGATTTAACATCCTATCCAACATAGCATTAGGTGCTTTCTGTCACCTCCCGGGGACAAACTACCTGAGGGCGGCGACCAAGAGCGATCAGGGCTCGAGTTCGACCTCGTCGCGCAGCAGCCTCTCGGCTTCGAAGTCGTCGCCGCGGTCCAGTACCAGCCGTTTTCGACCTGGCTTCACCAGTCTCTGGGTGTGGTCGGTGAACAGGCTGTACCGTAGGCTGTGCGCTGCATGGCGGCGACTTAAAGCTTCAAACTATGCTGATTTTATCTATATTACCTTCGAATACGTTTCAGAAGTCGACTCAATTGTTTAATCTTTTAAGATAGAGTACCCCCATTTGCCCCCCTTCCCCCACATTTGGCCCCCCCTCAAATATTTACCGCCATCCCAGGCACCCGAATGAAGATCTTCTATTTCTTCACCAGTTTTACTTTAAATGACCTATAATTTAATTTAAAAGTGTAATAATTAAAGATGAAGCCATATAACGAACAAGACCTATAAAGTGCTATCGATGCCGTCGCCGATAGGGCTTTAATCTATTAATCCGCTTATAAATATGAGGTACCGAGGTCAACATTTTGAAACCGAATTTGTAAGGGAGGAGGCGCTGGAGAGGTGCATCCGCAGGCTGGTCACCTGACCTGCGGTACAGACCCACCGGCAGCCTACTAGCGAGGAGCGGGCGCACTGCTGGCGCCCGACCTGAACTTGGATTCTGCAAGAATCAGTCTTGCAGTGGAATTGAGCCTGCCCTTCGCTACCCTATACCTGACGGTGCCATTGTGATTCCTTCGGATCCTTACAGAATTAAAGGGCATTAACAGAGGTTAAAGGCTTTCGCATATTAGCAGAGGCTTAGACCAGTCTAGGAAGAGCTACTTATAACTTAGATTCTAACCTAAGCTGCCCTAAGGCTTCCATCTTTACATGCCTAAGTTAAAGAGTTCGCTAAACGTATTCTTTAAGCTTAAGGTAATAGCGAGCTACTTAAAAAGGGGTAGCTATAAGTCTTCCTATATAGAAATCTAGCTATATAGGTTTAGAAGAGCCGGTTTATCGACTTATGGCGTGTTAATAGCGCCTTAACCGAGGTAATTGTTACAGGTTGGGACCTGGGAGAAAGGCTCAGGCGCACCTGGCCTGAGCGTCTCACGAACCCCTCATATGAGGCTCCGAGTAGGTCTCCCCATTCGAACGCCAGGCTAGTGGTCAAGACCTAGGAGGGGGGAGCTGAGCAGCGATCCGAACGTTCCGCTCCGAACGTTCCGATCCGAACGTTCCGGTCCGGTCTCGCAAGATTTAACGAGACGCTGCGCCCGGCCTCCTGAGGACGATTCTCTTCTTTCTTTCCCATCTAGAAAATAAACAGCATTTGGCCCCTTCGATAGTGCTTCAAGGCTCAGCCTCTCACAGTAATTCGCTTTTAATTCCAATATCTTTAGTTGCCAGAGATTTAAAAGATAAAGCCGGTTAACCACTAACGTAGATGACAAGCGAGTGGCGCAGACAAGCGAGTGGCGCACTTACCGCCAAATGGCGCCAATTCAACTTTAAGACACTACATAACCATAAATAAACATGGAGACCGCGTCGAAAGAAAGCCAGATGGTTCTTGCTATCCAATCTCTCTAAAACGACCCCAATCTTACCCGCAGAGCCGCGGCTAGGACATATAACGTCTCCGAAACCTCACTACGTCGAAGAATAAACGGAACACGCGCCCGGCAAAACACGCGCCCTAACAGCACTCGATTAACGGAGCTAGAAGAGAATGTGATTGTCACATATATAATGGACCTGGATTCGCGGGGATTCGCGCCCCAGATGCCTGATGTGGAAGAGATAGCCAATGTTATTCTCGCGGAGTGCGACGCGTCACGCGTCGGGATACACTGGGCCTCGAACTTCGTGAAGCGACAACCCTAACTTAAGACGCGTCTTTCTCGTGCATACGACTACTAGAGGGCCCTCTACGAGGACCCTAAAAGATCGCGGCTTAGTTCGAGCTTTTCCGCAACATGAGGGCAACGTACGGTATCCTTAACAAGGATCTGTACAATTTCGACGAGACTGGCTTTATGATAGGCCAGATCACGTCCTCTATGGTTGTTATAGGCGCCGACCGCAGCGGCAAACGAAAGAAAGTCCAGCCTGGTAATCGAGAATGGGCTACCGTAATCCAGGGCGTGTGTGCGGACGGCTGGTGCGTCCCGCCATTCGTAGCAGTGAAGGGCAAGAACTATCTCGCGAACTGGTACGCCGATAGCACCTTACCACGCGACTGGGTGATTAAACCAACCTCTAATGGATGGACCGACAATAAGACAGGGCTAGACTGGATTCGGCATTTCGATAAACACACTACCGCGTGTATAAAGGGCACATATCGAATGTTGATCATCGACGGGCACGAGAGCCACGTTTCGGCCGATTTCAGGCTTTCTGTAAGGAGAAGAGCATTATCACGGTCTCAATGCCTCCTTATTCGTCACATCTACTCCAGCCTCTTAACGTTGGATGTTTTGGACCATTGAAGCGGGCGTACGGTCGCGAAATCGAAGGGTTTATAAAGGCACACGTGAACCATATTACGAAGGCCGAGTTCCTCATCGCCTTCCACGCCGCGTTTGTTAAGATTTTTACACCCGAAAACGTCAAATCCGGATTCCGCGGGGCTGGTTTAGTCCCTCTTAACCCGGACAAGGTCATCTCGAAGCTCGACGTGAAGTTATCAACGCCTTCGCCGACTGGAAGCCTCTTGGCTGCGACTATCCCTTTGGCCTCCTAAACGCCGCATAACCCGACCGAGGCAACTTCGCAAACCGATTTTATTCAAAGCCGAATCCGCCGTCACCAGGGAAGCTCTCCGACACCGATTTTATCGGCAGTCGACCAGTTTACGAAGGGTGCAATGGCGATAATACACGAGAACGCCCTTTTACAGGCGGAGGTTAAGACACTTCGAGAGGCGAATTCTAGCCTCGCAAAACGTCGGAAAGCGAAGAAAACACGTCTACGGTAAGGAGGAACACTCGAGATTGGCGAGGGATTAGATCTTTTAGATCAAAAGGACGTGGATACGCAGTTAAGGGAGGCAACACGTGCGAGTAGTAGTCGCGTAAGGAGGGCGCAACCGTGCGAACAGCGTTGTGGTATCTGCGGAAACACCGGTCATAATGCACGTACTTGTGAAATAGATGTAGAAACCTCCTGAGAGTCATATTCCGATTAGTTTGAATTGATTTACGGCGTTGTGGTTGCATAATTAATTGATTTCTCGTGGAGATACCGAAAGGTGCGCCACTCGCTTGTCTGCGCCACTCGCTTGTCATCTACGTTATAATATGAATAAAGTAGAACTCTTTAAACGTGCTAAATTAAACGGTCTAATACTTAAAGGTTTTAAAAACGCTTAATTTAAAAAATAGCCTATTTCTTATACTTAGACCTTTTTTATTAAATATATCTCTATTTAAAGCCAAGCTTTATCTTAATTAGTCATTTTTAAAGGTAAAATAACGTAGGTGCCATCCATGTAGCGCATCCAACCAAGTGGCGCACCTCAGAGCACTCTCGCGACTAATCAATCGATTACTCAACCAAACCGCCTTAAATCAATCCAAACTGATCGGAATCCTACTCTTTGGATGTTTCTTCAACCATTACACAGGTGCGCGCATTATGACCGGTCTTTCCGCAGATACCACAGCGCCTTTCGCGCGGCTGCGCTATCCTTGCACGACTACTACCCGCACGCGTTTCCTCCCGTAACTGTGTATCCGCATCTATTTGATTTATAAGATCTTGTCCTTCGGCGATAGTAAGTGTTCCCCCTTACCTTATATGTGTTTTCTTTACCCTGCGACGTTTAGCGAGGCCGATATTTGCTTCTCGAAGGTAACGGATCTCAGCCTTTAAGAGGGCATTCTCGTGTATAATCACTATCGTACCCTTCGTAATCTAGTCAACTGCTAATAAAATCGGTGTCGGTGAGCTTCCTTAGTAACGGCGGACTCGGCTTTTAATAAAGTCTGTCTATAAAGTCGCCTCGGTTGGGTTATACGGCGTCTGAGAGGCCTATAGGATGGTCGCGGCTAGGAGGCTCCTTATCGGCGAAGGCGTCGATAACTTCATATCGAGTTTCGATATAACCCTATCCGGGTCGAGAGGAACTATACTGGCTCCTTTGAATCCGGCCTTGACATTATCGGGTGTAAAGACCTTTAAAAATACGGCCTAAAAGGCGATAAGGAACTTAGCCTTCGTGATGTGGTTTATATACGATTTCATAAACCCTTCGATCTCGCGACCGTACGCCCGCTTTAGTGGACCAAAACACTTAACGTTAAGTGGCTGGAGAAGATACGACGAGTGCGGAGGCATAGAGATCGTGATAATGTTCTTCTCCCTACAGAAAGCCTGGAAATCGGCCGAAACGTGGCTCTCGTGCCCGTCGATCACTAATAACCGATATTGACCTTTTGCGCGCGACGCCGTGTGTTTATCGAAATGCCGAACCCAGTCCAAGCCTGTCTCGTTGCTGGTCTATCCATTCAAGGTCGGTTTGATTACCTAGTCGCGTGGTAGGGTGCTGTCGGCGTACTAGTTCGCGAGATAAGTCTTGCCCTTTACCGCTATAAACGGCGGGACACACCAGTTATCTACATATACGCCTTAAATCGCGGTAGCCTATTCCCGGTTGCCAGGCTGGATCTTCTTTTGTTTCCCGCCGTAATCAGCACCCGTAACGACTATAAAGGACGCGATCTGGCCTATTATAAAGCCGGTCTTGTCGAAGTTGTACAGATCGTTGTTGAGGATGCCGAACTTTGCTTTCATGCTACGGAAAAGCTCGAACCAAGCCGCAATCTTTTTAGGATCCTCGCAGAGGGCCCTCTGGTAGTCGTACACACGCGAAAGACACGTTTTCAGCTGTGGTTGTCGCTTGATGAAGTTCGAGGCCCAATGCATTCCGACGCGTGACGCGTCACGCGCCTCGGCAATAACATTAGCCATATCTTCCATGTCGCGTAGCCGGGGTAAGAACCCTCGCGAATCCAGGTCAATTATGTATTCAACAATCACCCTTTCTTCTAGTCTCGTTAATCGAGAAGTTGCGCTGCCTTACTTGGCCTTCGAAGGCGTGCCGGCTATTCTTCGACGTAGGGTGGTTTCTGGGACGTTGTAGATCTTCGCGGTTGCTCGGCGGCTACTTTGAGGGTTATTTTTAAAAGATTGGATAGCAAGGATTAATTGAGCTTCTTAAGAAGAGGCAGCCATTTTTATTTGTGGATGTGTAATGTCGTGAAGTTGATCGATCGCGATTTAGCAGCAGGTGCGCCACTTGGTTGGGTGCGCCACATAGGTGGCACCTACGTTAGTTTAATAATAATAGTTTTTAATTAATTGTTGGTAGTGGTGGTTCGATTGGAAGAGGAAGCAACCCTTTATAAGGGCTCTTTCGATCTCGGAGGTCGTTTCTTATAGGTAAAGAAACACAGAAGAATAAGGAACTTCTCTTCAAGAGGAACGAGAGTGTATTTCGTGTGCTTTGATTGCTTGCTTGCTTGCTTCAGGACAGACTAGATACACAGAGAGGGGAGATTCAGCCTTTACTTATACCCGTTAAGCCCTTATCCTCTTAGTAATACAAAGAAGAGAACGCGTAAGTGATTGCGTAAATGACTACGTGGCTTAGAAGCATATGGAACCTTATAGAGGTTTGTGGAGCCTTATGGGGGCTCATGGAAGCTTCAGGGAGCCACGTAGAAACCTGTGGAAACTCGTAGAAACTTGCAGAAGCTTTTGCGTGGCGTACGCCACGCTTGTGGGTAAAGCGGGCCATGCTTGCGGGTAAGCTGGCCCATGCTCCAGGGTAGGCTGGCCCGAGCTTTAGGATAGGCTCGGTTAAAGGACTAGCTTCCCGTTAAGTGCATAGCTTAGTCCGTAGTGACAGAGAACGGTATAGGATAAGTTCTATACCTGCAACATTAATTTAAGCTAATTTAAAGGCTAGCAGTTCACTGTAACTAAAAACAGATAGATTATAAACTAAATAGCGCTTAAGTGGCTTAAGAAGGTTTTTATTTAAAATACCGCAGCTGAGGACTGTAAGGATCTGTTAAAAGTATAGGGCTTACCCCTATACCGTTATCCTTCGTTAAGGACTTAGCTATGCAGTTATCAAAAAGCTAGTCCTTTAACCGAGACTGCCTTAAAGCTCGGGCCACCTTACCCGACAGCACAGGCCACCCTACCCTAAAGCTAGGGCTACTTTTCCCGTATATATGGCCTACGCTACTTGGAACCTTCTATAAGTTTCTACGAGTTTCCACGAGGTTCCACGAGCCTCCACGTGGTTCCACAAGGTTCCACAAGCGTCCACGTGCTTCTAAGCTACGTCACTGCTTACGCGTCCACTTACGCGTCCCCTATTTGTATTACTAAGAGGATAAAGGGTTAAAAGGGTATAAATAAGGGCTAAATTTTCCCTCTTCGTGTAACTAGTCTGTCCTAAAGCAAGCAAGCAAGCAAGCAACTTAGAGATCTCACTCTCTACCCCCCTTAAGAGAAGTTCCTACTCTTCCGTGTTCCTTTATCCTTAAGGAACGGCCTCCGAGATCGAAAGAGCCTTTATAAAGGGGTTGCTTCCTCTTTTCGATCAAACCACCACTTCCAACAGGATCCGAAGGAATCACAGTGGCACCGTCAGGTATAAGGTAGCGAAGGGCAGGCTCAATTCCACTGCAAGACTGATTCTTGCAGAATCCAAGTTCAGGTCGGGCGCCAGCAGTGCGCCCGCTCCTCGCTAGTAGGCTGCCGGTGGGTCTGTACCGCAGGTCAGGTGACCAGCCTGCGGATGCACCTCTTCAGCGCCTCCTCCCTTACAAAAACCCTTTTAAGTACCGCCAACTTGTTATAGATGGCTATAGTAGCTATATAATAACTAATTTTATATTTTAATACTTCTTTTATTAAATATATCTTCTTTATTCACCCTCTTATACCTCTCACGTACTTTAACCTTTTAATTTAGCCGTTTTTAGTTCTTTAAAATCGGCGTACTAAAAAGAACTTAGATTTTTAATTTAGTTAACGGATTTAATAGTAGTTAATAAGCGAAATTTTCTTACCCAGTATTAGAAAGCTCGTTTAATTAAGCCTATTAACTAGAATATCCGGAATAAGTAGAAAGTAGCCGGTCTTTGATTAGTAAGTATAGTAAACTTACTTTTAATTAAGAATTTAATTTGAAACACATGTTAAATAATACCTAAGATAATAAATTTAAAGTAATCCCACTTAAATAGGGTCTTCTTAATACTTTTAAAAAGACCTAGTACTTTTATAATAGTTTAATACACTTTAAAAAAGACGTTGGATTTTGAGGACTAAGTATAGCTTTTAAACTAACTAGTAGAATATTTAATTATATAACGGCTACTTTTTTTAAAAAGATTTTAAAGGCCTTTAATAAAAAGAATATCTAATTAGTTACTAACGTGGCTGTCGAGTGAGTGGCGCAGGCAGGTAAGTAGCGCACTTCCAGTTAAAATTCGTTACTTCAACTTTAAGACACTATATCTCCATAAATAAATATGGAGAACGCATTTAAAGATGGTCAGATGGTTCTTACTATTTAAGCACTCCAGAAAGACTCTTATTTAACCCGCCGAGCCGCTGTAACAATCTATAACATCCTGGAAACTACCCTACGTCGAAGAATAGCCGGCACACACGCTAGGTAAGATACCCGCCCCAAGTCAGCTTAATTAACTAAACTGGAAGAGAAGATGCTTATCAGATATATACTGGACCTAGATACGCGAGGGTTTACGCCGCGACTTCGTGATATGGAAGATATAGTTAATGTTATTGCTGAGTCGCGCGACACGTCACGTGTTGGCACGCGTCGGGCCTTAAGCTTCGTTAAGCGATAACCAGACCTCCTAACACGTTTCTTTCGCGTATACAACTACTAGAGGGCCCTCTACAAAGATCCTAAGAAAATCGCGGGCTGGTTCGCGCTTTTCGCGAACCTAAAGGCCAAATATAGTATCTAAGACGAGGATATTTACAACTTCGACGAGACCGGCTTCACGATGGGCTAAATCACGTCCTCAATAGTCGTGACCAGTGCCGATCGCAGCGGAAAGCGAAAAAAAGTCCAGCTTAGCAATCGCGAATGGGTTACCGTGATCCAGGGCGTCTGTTCCGATAGTTGGTGTGTCCCGCCGTTCATCGTGGTAAAGGGCGCCTACCACCTCGCTAATTAGTACGCCGACAGCACCCTCCCACGCGACTAAGTAATTAAACCGACTTAAAATAGATAGACCGATAATAAGACCAGCCTAGACTAGATTCGGCATTTCGATAAACACACCTTGTCGTGTGTAATAAGCCGATATTGTCTATTAGTGATCGACAAATATAAGAGCCATATTTCAACCGAATTCTAAGCTTTCTATAAAGAGAAGGATATTATAGCGGTCTCTATACCTCTACACTTATTATATCTACTTTAGCTACTTAACGTTAAGTATTTTAGCCTATTAAAGTAGGTATATAGTTATAAAATTAAAGGGTTTATAAAGTCACTTATTAACTATATCACTAAAGCCGAGTTTTTAATCGCCTTTTAAGCTATATTTACAAAGGTTTTTACACCGAATAATATTAAGGCTGTATTCTTAAGAGCCGGCTTAGTACCTTTAAATCTAGAAAGAGTGCTCGCAAAGCTGGATATGAAATTATCGACACCTTTGCCTACTGGAAGCCTTCCGGCTGTAAGCGTCCTATAGGCCTTTTAGACGCCGTATAACTTAACCGAGGCGACTTCGTAGACTGATTTTATTAAGAATCGAGTCCGCTATCACTAAGGAAGCTCTCCGACACCAATTTTATCAGCAGTTGACCAGTTTACGAAGGGTGCGATAGCAATAATATACGAGGTCGCTCTTTTATAGGCGGAGGTTAAGACTCTTCGAGAGGCGAATTCCAGCCTCGCAAAACATCGGAGAGTAAAAAAGACCCGTCTATAGCAAGGAGAAACACTCGAGATTGGCGAGGCTCAAGATCTTTTAGATCAAAAGGACGTTAATACGCAGTTAAGAGAGGAAACGCGTATAAGAAGCGGTCGGGCAACGAGGTCAGAACCGCGCGGGCAGCGATATGGCATCTGCGGAATAGCCGGACATAATACGCGAACATGTGAAATGAATGCAGAAACATCTGAAAAGCCGGAATCTGATTAGTTTGAATTGATTTAAGGCGTTATAGTTGGGTAATCAATTGATTTATCGTGAAGATTCCCTTTAGGTGCGCCACTCACCCGCCTGCGCCACTCACCCGACACCCACGTTAATAATTAAAGATGAAGACATATAACGAATGAGACTTATAATGTGCCCTTGATGCCGTCGCTAATAGGGCTTTAATCTATTAATCCGTTTAAGAATATGAGATACCGAGGTCAACACTTTGAAACCGAATTAAAGGGTATTAACGGAGGTTAAAAGCTTTCGTTGTAAGGGAGGAGGCGCTGGAGAGGTGCATCCGCAGGCTGGTCACCTGACCTGCGGTACAGACCCACCGGCAGCCTACTAGCGAGGAGCGGGCGCACTGCTGGCGTCCGACCTGAACTTGGATTCTGCAAGAATCAGTCTTGCAGTGGAATTGAGCCTGCCCTTCGCTACCCTATACCTGACGGTGCCACTGTGATTCCTTCGGATCCTTACACGCTTACTCGTTATAAACAGCTATAGCAGCTATATAATAACTGTCGCACTGCAGAGATCGTGGAAAGCGAGGTTCAAGTTATCCATTAGAAGGAAACAAAGGAAACCTGTCTGTAGGTGCAGTAGTACATATAGTAGCTCAGGACCCCTGTCACCATGTGAATCCTGGCATGTGAAAAGGAGCCACGTGACCTGGCAGGAGAGGTTAAGCCACGTGAATAGCCTCATATTGCGACAATAACTGATTTTATATTTTAATGCTTCTTTTATTTAATTTACCTTCTTTTTTATCCTCTTATACCTCTTATGTTCTTTAACCTTTTAATTTAGCCGTTTCCAATTCTTTGAAATTAGCGTATTAGAAAGAGCTTAAATTTCTAACCTAGTTGATAAACTTAACAGTAGTGTAAGGGTTGCAGCTGCGTCTGGCCCGCTATGTCTCTATAGGTCTGGATTGGAGGGGTGCGTCTTCATAAGTGGAGACATTGCTAGCATTTTGGGCATTGTGGGCGAGTGGTTACCTCCTGCCATCCCTTACAAGTAGTTAGTAAGCGAAATTTCCTTACTAGTAGAAAGCTCGTTAAGCCGGGATTACCGGCTAAAATATTTAAAATAAGTAGAAAGTAGCCGGTCTTTAATTTATAAGTATAGTAAAACGGCTTTCTAGCTAGAATTTAATTTAAAATATATATTAAATACCCCCCAATACGGTAAGTTTAAAGCAATACCACTCGAATAAGGCCTTCTTAACATCTTTAAAAAGACCCAGTACTTTTATAATAGTTTAGTCTACTTTAAAAAAAACGTCGGACTTTAAAGACTAAGTATAGCTTTTGAACTAGCTAGCAGAACACTTAACTATATAATAGCTACTTTTCTAAAAGCTTTAAAAGGCCTTTAAAAAAAATGTCTAATTAGCTACTACTTAAAGAAAGATTTAAGCTCTCGAAGCTAAGATTAAGACTATTAAACTAAGGAAGAGGAAGAAAGTAAATTTAAGCCTTAATTTAAAGTTTGCGCATATCGAAAATATCCACCGAGCTTGATTAGCGGTAAGAGAGATTAAAATTAGTCTAAATAAAGAGAGCGATAACAAAAGCCTAAGTTAGGCTGGTTCTTATGTTATAGCTGTTCTAAATTAAGAATATGTAGACGGATGAAGTAATAAGGTTGATTTTTATACGATTAAGTTAAGGGGGGCCAAATGTGGGGGGGGCCAAATGGGGGTACTCTAACTTACCCCACCATTACGAAACAAGCGTATATGTGTACGCTGCCGCACGACTACTTCGGCTTCCAGTTTTAGTCAATCTCTCGAAGGAGCGTCTGTCGGATTACGCCCTTGTGCTATCTCCCATGGAAATTGTGACATTAAGCGCGGGGGCAAGCGGACTGTTAGAGAAAGACGACACGTGGTTGGCCGCCTTTTTGAAGGCGTCCCTAAGGAAAGTGTTCAAGGATTCAGCTCTACCGGACAGACCGACCTTCCTGAGCAGTCTCGAGCGCACACCCATCTACGCGAGCATTTTACTTGAAGCGATGAGCGAGATATTTCGGGAAAGCATGACTCCCGTCCGGCCTACCAAGTCCCAGCCCTCTTCCAGGTCAATCCAAGATATTGCTACAACCCCCAGAAGTTCATCCGAGTCAATATTAGGCCTAGGTACGTCAATCATGGCAGATAGCATTAAGCTAGGGGGTCGATCAAGGGACAGGCCCATCAAACCGCCACGCGTTTTAAGACATCGCCATGTAACATTAAAGCAAACAAAACCAATTATCTTAACAACCACAATAGATACAGACAGACCGATTAGCTCAAAGAGACTGTTATCTCCTCCTCTATGTCAGAAATGCTTTCTACAACCGAACTTCCCGACGCGATCGATGGCGACTGCGCAGTGACCGCACTAGCCTCACCACCAGGTGTCGCCAGGTCCTCCTTAACTTTTCGAACGTCTAGTATAGTCACGAATCGCTCTTAAGCAGTTTTCTGGACCTTGCGACGTTTTTGGGGCTTCTGGAGATCCAGCGCAGCAGCCAATTGGTCGCGTTCATGCTTAAGGCTGGAGATCTCGGCGCTTACAAGGTCTAAGGCCTTTCCAGTCTTCCTGAAGACCTGGCGTAAGGTGGCATTGCTGTACACTGAGTTAACTATACGTAATTCGCGATGGATATACTGTATCTGCCTTAAAGACCTTGGGGTCTTAACGTCTATAACGGACATCTCCGATAGCAGGGGGTCCTCTGGCAGCTGCAGAACGCTCCAAGTTGACCCCTCCGGCCTATCCTGGTCCCTTTACCTTGCTAGTCGGCTGTTAATGGCCTTAAGGGGGTTCCTTAGATAGATACCGGTCGCTTTCCAGCCTGTGGCAATGTGCTCTGGAGTCAGGGCTTCCTTCCGAGCCTTTTTCCAGGCCTCCAGGAACTCCGGTTTCTTTGGCGTCATCGTCAGACTAGACACGCAGGCCTGGCGAAGGTGTTTCCGGTACGCGCGCTTTAACACCGAAAAGGGGCCAAGGTCTAGAGGCTGGAGGACCTGCGAGGTGTGTGCCGGAAGGAAGTTCAGCTAGACCTTAGCCTTAAAACACTTTAATATGAACTCCTCGCTATAGTGGCTAGCATGGCCGTCGAGTATAAGGTGGCGCCACTACTTAGGGTCGTCTAGAGTAGTCTATGGCAAGAACACCTGTCTTAGCTAGCGCAGGGTAATTAAATTGGAGGTCCAGCTAGCCTCTGAGGCTTCAAATTGCTAGTCTGCGAAGTCCTCGTCGTCTGATTGAGTGGTAAACCATTGCTGTTGGACCTGCCTTCCCTTAAAGATCACCAGGGGAGACAGGGCTCGGCCAGCTGCAGAGACAGACTCTAGAGACGTCGCCCACTCGCCTCTCGTAGTGTCTAAAATGAAGACCTTCGTGAGAGCAGATGGTCTGATAATAAAAAGGCAGTCTCTAAGGCCGATCTAAGCTCCAACCTTGTTAAAGTTCCATGTGTGCTCCTTAGGGATATCGCGGATGCGCTCCTCGTTCAGCCTCGAGAAGAACTACTCGATGTTTTCGCGTGTAGCGCCGTTGACGCGCTGGAAATCCATTCCCCTTGAGAGCATGGTCTTCAGCTACGGCCAGCGCCTAAAAAAACGGCGATGCCACCTATCTCCGATAGTGTGGCTGCTACCGGACTGACAGATAATTAACTACGCGAAGAGCTTGAAGCAGTTATGCTGAGGAGCCCAGCCAAGTCTAACCTGGAGCAACACCCACTGGACCAGCCAGTGCTCCTGGACCTCACTGAGGGCTTGACGATGCCTTTGAGCAGTGCGTTTAAGAGGCTTGCACTCGAAACGAGACGTGAGGTAGTGTTTAGAGACTCTGTATTGCTTGGCGACAGACCGGATGGAATCTCCTTAGCAAACTTGGAGGAGAGCGGCAGCCAGCTGCAATTCATCCATAATAATAGATATCAAATGAAAGAACAGAATGTGACAATTCGAATAGTATGACTTCTAAATAAATGTAACCGTAGGTGGTTGATATATTCGGTGTTGAAGCAAAAAATAAACACCTTAAACTGTCGCCAGACGCGTGGCGGTTTGATGGGCCTGTCCCTTGATCGACCCCCTAGCTTACGGAGCATGCAGCGCAATACGCTGACACATCGTCACCTAACGTAGAAGCCGCTGCGAACAAGGAAACTGAACACCAAAGAATGCGCCGGTCCGTACTCCTGTCAGATTGCGAGGAGGCGAGAAATTACGTGCTCGCGGTAAAGCAATTGCCGAAAGCGATTGAAGTATTCGAGCGGATTTTGAGTGAGTCGAAAGAAACGATACAGGAATCCGACCCATGTCGACGTACCTCCGAATTTTACCTCGCAAGAGCATACTTCAAAATCGGCCGAATTCAAGAGGCAGTGAACTTGCTCCAGCATGTCGTCTCCGTGGAGGAGCGACTTGTACGCAATGAGAAGGACCTTTTCCTGCTCGGAGCCGAGTATGAACTGGCAAGGGCATTTCTCCGCGACGAGACGCTTTTCAGTAGCATCACAATGTTGGAGCACGTGGTGCGTATTCGAGGGAATTTACCAGGAACAAAGGATTCCAGCCTAAAAACCGCCGAGGCTTCACTGAAGGATGCTTACGAGAAGATGAGGTTGAAACTGAGTGAATAGTTTAAGCCAAGATACACCTTGATGGCGGTTGTAAATACTAGGTGTTTATACTCTCCTCAATATATTATGCCCAGTCAAGATTTAAACATCACGAAGTAAGTTTTATGAGAGAATAATATCTTCTCTCGCTATTTATAAAATTTAGCATGTCGAAGACAAGGGCTTCTCAGCGGCCACGATGCTCTAAGCAGCTATCTTTAGCAATCAAGGCCGTTTAGGAGGGCTGGGCCACGTCATAAAGTTGGTAAGGGTAATAACGCCAATACCGAGGATGGTATGGCGACGATGGAGCCATTATATGCCTCGTGAAGCTGGCTGAAGACGCTGAAGGAATATCCCCAAGCCGAGGTTCGCGGTCACATAGAAACATGGCTCTCTTTTGACACGGCTAAGGGCGATCAGGAGTTTCCGAGCCTATGGTGGGAGTCATGACGTAAAGTTCGGGTAGCGGCCACGCAAGGGCCACAAACTGGCCAAGCAACAGTTCCAGTCTCGGGGAACACTATCCACATCGGCATGTCCTAGCAACTGGTCAAGCGGTTAGTGCTTCTTAGCGTTTATGCGTCACGGCAGACCAAACAAGGCATTTGGCATATTCCGCCTCACCTGGCCCTCGTTGCACCGCCTTTTGGGCCTCATCCCATGTGCCCAACCGTTAAAGCTAGAGGCATGACCGTAAAATGTAATTTCCCGCCCGTCCCCCCCGGAATACGCCGCGAAGCGGACCTTTATAAGTTTAACGGATCTAGCCGCGCGGGATTGGCGTTGGATCGCTTTAGGGGGGTTGGGGGTTAGTATGTAAGGGAGTAGGTGATAGCTGATCCCGTCCCACGTCCGACAATCCTATAACAGGCCCTCGACGGCGAGGCTGCGATCACGGCGACGCCTCTCTCGACCTTAGGCTTCATTCTGCCACGCACACTCCAGGCTGGTAACTATACGGCCGACCGCCCCCATTATACAGAACAAGACGGCCATGTTCGACACCGCCTGTACGACCCCGCCGGAGGGCGTCGCATTCGTAGGCAGTCCGCATATCCGCGGCACTTTACAGATTGTATGGAGCTGCCTCCTCGTGCTCATCACTTGCACGTGGTCGATCCTCCATCTCAACATTCCGCCGCAATCGACGGTCCGGCTGGGCAGCTGGGCGCACACGCGGCGTGGCCTCCTGCGGATGTGGACCAAGATCAAGTGGATGATGTTCACGCTGCTGGCGCCCGAGTTCGCGCTCGGCAAGGCGTGGAGCGACGGCCGCTCCGTGAAATGCCTCGAGGAGCGCTTCGAGGCCATGAGCCGGCTCGACGACGTCCCGTGGAGCGCAACTCATACCCACTTTGCCAACATGGGCGGGTTCGCCGTTAAGTTCGAGCCCATGGGCGACGAAGACGGCGAACCAAGCGACCCCGAGGCCCAGGCCACCGAGCCGCGGGACGCACCCGAGCCCAAGACGGCCGAAGCCGTGCCAACGCTGGCCCCCTGGAGGGACTCCCAGCGCCTCCTCGACGAGGTAGACGGTACGGCCGCGCCGGCCCCGTCCCGGGACGCGCGCTTCGAAGAAGCCCGCGACGAGGGCGACGAGACCCACGACGAGGCCATGCGCCGGCACCTCTGCAACGACATCCGTCGCCACATCAACAGCGACGCGGTCCGCGACGACCTCTCGGCCGAGGCGATGCGCACGTACGTGGCGGCGCTCGCGTGCAAGATCGGCGACATGGACTGGCAGCTGGACGCGGCCAACAGCGCGCTCGTGAGCACGGCGCTGCGGACCGTCGCGCCACATCACTTCGAGGGGCTGGGCGAGTTCTACCGGTTCGCCGAGTTCGCGCAGCGGTGGGCGCGCAACGCGCGGCTGCTGCGCGGCAACGTCTGGGTGCTGGACGCGCACCAGCTGCTGCTGGCGCGCGAGCTCGGCATCGTCGGCCGGCTGCCGCGCCTCGCCGGCGACGACCTCGCTGACCGCAACAAGCAGGACCTGTTCTTCAAGGCACTGGCCCTCGGTCAGATCGGCTGGTTCGTCGTCCAGATCGCCGTGCGCCTGCAGCGCGCCATGCCGACCGCCCTGCTCGAGGTCGTCGTGCTCGCCTTTGCCGTCTCGGCCGTCTTCACCTACTACCTGCTCCTCGACAAGCCGGGCAGCGTCTCGTACACCGTCGCCGTGCCGGCCGCGCGCCGCCCGCGCGAGGTCGCCGAGGTCGTCCGCATTGCCCTGCTCGGCCCCGCGACCGTCGGCAAGTCCCGCAACTCCATCTGGATCCCCAACAACTCGATCCATCTCGACACGAAGCTGACGGCCCAGACGGCCCGCGGGCCGTTGGTGCAGACGGCCTTTGCTTCGGCGTCGTCCGTCTTTCTGTTCGGCCTCATCCACCTCATCGGGTGGAACTTTGCCTTTCCTACCGACGTGGAGAAGCTGCTGTGGCATGCAAGTTCCGTGATAACCGCGGTTGGCATCCCGGCCGCCGTGGTCGTAAATATGGGACTTGAGTCCATCCTTCTTGGTCCAAACTGGTTCAAAGACGTGCTCAGGGGTCTGGTTGTCTACATCTCCTTTGCGCCGTTTGTTGTGGCGCGGATATTCATCCTGTTTGAGGTTTTTCGATCGTTGGCATTTTTGCCCCCGGGTGCGTTTATCACTACCTGGGTATCTGAGCTACCTCACGTGTAGAATTTCAACAATTTGAATCCTTTGTAACCAATACATGAGGCAACCCTCTCCACCGTATTTTCCACCATTTTTGCTTCTACTTGAGAGTGAACGCGATCCCGGATGTAGCACCGATGCCGGTAGGAGAAGAAAAAAGCGGTGCAGCATATGCAAGTTGTCGAGGTGCGTGTCAAGGACTAGCGGGGCGTCGCGGGCGCACGCGATACCGTTGAGGAGATAGAGGCAGTGGTTTTAATCGGTGCGGGCCAGTGCCAGGCCGTGTAAGGTGCAATGGCTGTTGAGGCTTCGTAACTGTTTAAAGAAAGTAGCGAATGTAGGAAATGCTACAATTCAGGCGTTCGGCCTCGACTGATACCAGATAATGCTTGAAAATCCTAATGTCCGTGAATTATGCCTAGGTGTGTGACTGTATCATGTCCTCGTCCAGTCTTAAACCCATCCCTGTATTACCTGTCCATTAGGGGCCAATCGTGGCCGCTTTCCGTACAAATGTTCCAGAGTGTGAGAACCGCTCGTTCTCCCCACGGTGTGACTCTACATCATTTAAGACGTGTGGCAATATGAGGCTATCACTAGTTTCGCCCCTGACATCACGTGAGGAGCTACTGGTACCTGCAGTAGGTCCTATGGAGCATGTGGGGAGCGGTCCCCAGCTACGAGTATATAGTCTGCCATCTCTGGCACTTTCTTTTGTCCTTTCTAATGGATAACCTTGAACCTTTCGCTTCCCACGCCTCCTTCAGTGCGACAAGACGCGTACGACGGTGCTGAGGAGAAGTCGACCTCGCCAGGTTGTCGAAAGGGCGCATTGTCAATACCAGCTGCCGGCTGCCAGACTGAAGCCAACGGCTTGGGCTTTGAACCCGATAGTCTGGACGTACAGCACCCCCGGCGGGCAGCCCAGACAACACCAGGAATGTGACTGCTTGGGGCTCTGACTTATGAACGTCTTGCCCGATGCATCGTGGCCGCGGTACTCGTAGTGGCCCTTGAGATCCTCGATTTGGCTAGTGAGCTCCCAGAAAGTGTCAATAGTACCTGGCGACGGTATCTCGTCCATTAATTTCGTGTAGCCTTCGTAGGTTTCGACCCAGTCAACCTCTTTCGTCCTGTGCTCGACCGGTAGAACGTCGGCGCAGTACGGTGCATTCACCGCTTTGCCGTGATAATTGATGACCCTCGCGACAAGACACTCTCGCGGTTTACTTGATGTGCTTTCGCATTTCATCTTTCGATGCCTCCTGAATCGAGCGCCTCTCGTCGGATAAGGGTAACAATAGAAATCTAAACTTCCCTCGACACAAGTGCCGGAGGTGAAACGGTATGGCTGGCCAAAGCTGTTCACGCATTCCATGCTTAGTTGCTCCACTAGTGCCTGCCCTCGCGCATCGTTCTGGTCCTCCCTTCCGCGGGGGACGCGCTTGGAAATTCTGCCCGCGTTGATCGTATGGTGTTGAATGTCGTCATGGGCCAAGCCGTCACGTTTGACGGAGTTACCGCGATGTTCCGAAAGCACAATGTCGAACTCGTCCCTTGTCAAGTTGTGAAAGACAAGAGGCTCTGGAAAAGCTCGGGCCGCCGTGCCGTCACCCCTCGGAAGATTCTGGCCGGACGTCGTGGCTGAAACGGGGTGGCTGCCCACCAAGACAAGAACAAGGAGGTAAAGAAGTACCATGGTGGTAAGAACAGATGAAGCTTTTGAATGAACGCAAAATTAGTCTACGAGGGGGAAATTCCACCCCATTAAATAAATGGCTGTGAGATCCGCACGCCAGGCCTGTGAGTCCTAAGCCAGACGGCGAACCCCGAAGCAGCCGAAATAGCGCCAACACTCACGCATGAAACCTTCAGCTTACAAGGATTCCCCATGCTATGAAATTTTATGTCGGGCAAGAACAAATGCGCGATTGCTACCTGCCCACGAGAGGACGAGAAACCGAGAAGTTAGATTCCATCTCGTTATTGAGGCCGCAGGTCAGCGATCCCATTTTCTTATGCAAGTGCACCTTGAAGTGATGCGTTGGAGCCGTACATAGCGCATTGTCGTGAGAATATACTATATATATGCAGACCCCGGAACTGGCCCATCATGGTCGAGGCTTGCCGTGAAAACGATGGAGACCATTTTGCTTTTCATGCACCCGAGAAAAGCGTGGGTTGCACTGAACTTTGTTCGGTCTAAATTTACCCATAACCCTTGGACCTCGCCCGCTCCTTCCGCCAGCGGGTCTAGCCCTGCTACACTATTTCATGCGGACTGCTCCAGAGCACCGATGCTAACATCAGCCAAGGGACGACGAGTATATTTTGGCTTCTGCTTCCGCTGGGCGTCTTAGAAGGGCGAGATATGCGACGAAAAAAGAACACTGCAGACCATACGTACAGATTTTGCGCCGCTTTGTCTCTATTCTGATGTGACTGCAGCCGTGGAGCCAAGGATTTTCTGTACCGGCTACCTTGCAGCATGGAGTTCCTTCCGCTCCGCTTCCACCCCAATGTATCTTGGCGCGGCGGCGGCATAGGCTTGGGATGAGCAGCGCAGAGTGCTTCTAGTCCAAGCAACGCAAACCTCTGCCGGTGGGTCTGGGTTCGATTCGCTCCTTGTAGATTTGGCTTGTTCCGAAGCCTGCCTCATTGTTATCTCAAGCCGTCACTACGCCGTATCTGACCAGCCCTAGCGTGGCCCCGACGATCATGGCCGCGGGGGGTTTGAGCCCGAACCAGCACCCGCCGACGTAGCTCGTGGCGGTGACGACCACCCACCACGGGTCGTTGGCCAGGCTGGTTCCCTGCTGGAAGTCCTGTTCGATCCAGCCTATCTGCCACAGCCGGTAAACGGCCGTGTAGATGAAGCCGACGGCGGCGGAGTTGAGACCGCGAATCGTCGACCTCACACCGCGCCAGCCGCGGACGGAGCCCCAGATACCCATACCGCCGTGAACAAGGACCAGACCGGGCAGGAAGATGGCGAGCGCGGCAAGGACGGCGCCGACAAGGGGGGCGTGGCCGCCATGCGCCGCCGTGAGCGCGCCGAGGTAGACGGCAAAGTTGAAGTTGGGCCCGGGAAAGCCCTGGATGAGGGCGAGACCGATGAGGAAGTCGCGCGGGCTCACCCAGCCCTCGGCGACCACGTACTCGCGGAGTAGCGGGATGACGACGGGCCCGCCGCCGAAGATGATGGTGCCCGCGAGGTACATGTTAGCGAACAGACGGTAGAGGAGCCCTTGGGAGGGCACGGCGCTGCGGACGGCCATGACGACGGCAAAGGTGACGAAGAAGCCGCCGATGATGGCCAGCCCGACTTTCCAGGAGAGGCCGAGTTGCCGCCCGGGCGGAACGACGCGCGGCTCGGGCGGGGCAGTCGCCAAAGGCGCATCGGCGCCCGCAATCGGACCCACGGGGCTCATCGGCCGGGCCAGTTCCGCGACGTCCTCGGGGCCGGTCGTCCGTCGTGGGAACCGTCTCACGAGTCGCCGCAGGGCCAGGGCGGGCGGGTGCAGCCAGCGGTAGTCGTGGACGAGGGCGATGAGGCCGGCGGCGGCGAGGACAACAGGGAAGTACCACAGGGCGTTGTAGAGCAGGCCGGCGGCGGCGCCCAAGAAGACGAGAAGGCGCGTCAGGCGGTCCGTGATGACCTTTTGCGACAGCTCGACGGCGGCGAGGGCGACGATGCCGACCGTAGCCGCGTTGAGGCCCGAGAGCACGGCGTACGCAGGGCCCGGCAGCGCGGCGCCCAGGCGCGCGACGCCCATGCCCAGGCCAAACATGCCCAGGGCGCCGGGAAGGCTGCGCGGCGGCGTGAGTATCCAAATGACGAGTCGCGCGGGAACACCCGTAATTACCTCCACAGCACGAAGCTCAAGAGCGCCGGCACGAAGCCACCGTGCAGTAGGTTAATGCAATATAGCATCTTGGTGCTGGCCGGGCCCGAAAAGGCCTGGCAGACGCTGAAGAGCTCCTGGTAGACCTCGTCGTTGACCCATTCCAGCTTTTTTACGAAGCGGTCATGGAACTGTACCGGCGATATCAGCTCGCACAACTTCACACAGGGGAAGGAGGAGGGGGCATGTGTCAACGCACGATTTTGAAGTGGACGGGCGGGCCGCCAAAGCACGTGAAGCCGAGGTGCCAATTGGCCCGCAGCGTATCACTGCACCGTTCGAGAAGCTTGTTGGTCGAGAGGGCCGGGAAATGCAGAATCGCCATGGCGGGCCAACGAAACTCGCGACGGTCCACGATGAAGGATTACAGGGAGATCATCCGAAGGTGGGCGGCGTGGGATGTGCCGTGGCAAATTTCCGGACCCCCAGGCCCAGCGACCGGGGGTCACGAGAAATGGCGTGCGCCTGCCGGGGGGAGGGTCCGGGATCCTGGAGAAGCTGACAGATTGTGGGGTGGACACCGGAACCGACACGAAAGCGTCCAGCCTCACCGCCGGAAACCCGGGCCTAATCTGGCCCGTTTGCCGACCTCGGGTGTGATGAAGAGGACGCCGGGAGGGCCGGGCCCGCCTGGTGGACATTGTTGCGTCGCTCAGGGTCTCGAGGAACGGCGAAGACCGTCGTCATGACGCAAAAACTCCACCCCGTCGCTGACGAGAACGGAAACATCCCAAGGCGGCTACGGCGGGACGTGGATGAATATGTTCCGATAGCAACTCGTAACCGCGCACTCTCGACACCACCCGTCCGAATTTTCCGTGTCGCGTGACATGATGGAGTTGATAACAACGAGGGATGATGGTAAGGAGTCAGACTCTGGATAACACTGCCTAGCTATCTGTAAGCTTCCTCGCGCCACTGGGTCCCGGGGGCCGGGGCGTTGGAGAGGCCGCCCCGCGTTGTCGGGCGCAGTTCCACCTCGTCACCGTAGCCGTAACCGTCGCTGTCGTCGCCGCCCAGACCCGGCGGCTGGGGTCGGGGTCGCGGGGCGGCCAGCGGCGGCAACGGCGCCTCGCGGGCGGAGCTGCCGTGCGAAGGGCCGCCGCTCTGGCTCTTGTCCCGCAAGCTGCTGCCCACGGTGCGCACGGCCGACGTCACCGAACGGTGCGCCGTCTTGCACATAACGCTGATGGCCGGCGCCGAGACGCAGAGGTGCGCCACCAGGAGCTCGAGGGCGGTCCAGAGGAAGGCCGAGTACGACCGGTCTGGGGATTGCATTAGTATGTTGGGTTATTAGTGGTGCTGGGCCCGGAGGGGATACCCGTTGTTCTTGGGCTGGGTGGTGAGGACAGTCACGCCGCCGGCAGACGACAATATTTACCCGGCTGCCAGAAGAAAATGATGAATGGGAAAGGGGCCACCACTTACAGGTGAGATCCGAGTACCTACCATCCAGGCTCAGGAGGTGGGGAATTCGAATGGAAGCCACTATAATGGTTCTGGAAGACCAAAGGACGAGTTAGAAACGCGTTGGCCGAGCTGAAAAGACAGGGGCACCGGCGCAATTCTCGTCCGGGACTCACATGACGCCTAGTCCCAGCAGGAAGATGATTTCGAGCTTCTTCCGGAGCCGCACCTGCAGCCTGAGTAGGATGGGCATGGGCAGGGCGAAGATGGCGACCTCGGACAGTACGTTGAAGGCGCCGCCGCCCATGGCGATAATGGTGAAGCTGAGGCAGCGGGCGCTGTCGTCGTGCTGCAGGGTCCAGCCTGCGTCAACGGGATTGCACTGGAGCACGTCGAGGAGCAGAAAGGTGAGACCGACAACGACGGTGACGGCCAGGACGATGGAGCAGGCGATTATGAAGGCGCGTTTCGGGAACAGGCGCAGATAAAGGCATAGGACCGAGATCTTGAGGGCCAGGATGCTCGCGGCCCAGAGCACCTGGCTCGTGAAGTCTGGGCAGAGGGTCGTTAGTACTGCGGTACGGGCGGGAAACAAGGCGATGCGGAGAAGGCTTACACCAGAACCAAAAAGTCTGCAGGTCCGCGGCCTGTACCTGAAACAAGTGGTTCCCGAAGCCTATCCTGCCGACTTTTGCCTCTTGTCAGTTGTGCACCAACTACGCCGCGGCGGACATTGTTGATACTTACGCTCGCCCACGCCGTACGATAACGGGGCCGTCATCATCTACGCCAGGTTTTTCCTGATCAGCCATGGCCCTGCCACATCGAAAATATGGTCTGGCCGGGCGGAAAACTCACGATGGCGACAGTGTGGAAGAAGTCGTCCCACCAGAGCTTCTTGGTGATGAAGCCGCGCGAGAGGATGCGCAGGCCATAGGGCCCGTAGATGAAGAGCGAGCAGAGCCAGTAGACTACCTTGAACTGGCCGTTGAGCGAGTCGGTCGGCCGATTGCACTGCTTGGCGTCCACCTTGGCGAGGCCTGGTCGCCCGGGGGACCGTTAGCTTGCGGACGGAGGGCCAGGGAGGGGATATGATGTACCGATGGCCTCGTCCAGCGTGCAGTTCTTCACCATGCACGCCGACAGGGCGTCGTAAAGCGGCTCGTTATGGCACTGGCACGCGATGTCGACGACGGAACAGCCGAACTCGGGCGAGTGTGTGAGCAGGCACGACAACTGCCTCGGGGAAGGAACGCGGCGTCAGTCGGGCCCCGGACAACAAATACTGGCATTTGCGACGGTGGCACGCGCGTCGAAGCAGTACGGAAAGAGGCTTACGGCACAGGTGGAAAGCTCGGAAACCAGGTCCAAGGGCGATGACGTTTGCCGGTCGGCCAGGGCCGCCCCGTGGAAACCGGGCTCTACCCGCAGCGCCGGCGCCGCGTGGCAGCGAAGCAGCAGGGCCGTAGCCGCGAGGATCATGAGCGAGACCCGGGGCGTGGCCATGACGGGTTGCGCGGGTTTGCTTGGGGGAGCAAACCTTGTTCAGAGGAAAGTTCAACCGGCTTCGGGCGGCCGATAGGAGGACGAGGCGGGCTATAATACCTGCACATACCACCCGTACCCTACGGGGGGAGGGTCCGATCGCGAGCAGCGATCAATTTTCGGGCCGTCCAGACCGCACTGGCCTCGTACCGCGCCTTTCTATCTGTTTGTGGCGGCCATAGCGTCCACACCGCCAAGAGATGAGGCGTCGCTGTCCCACCCCTCCCTTGGAGTAGAGGCAGGGGTAGGCCCGCGCACCTTCGGGAGGGGGAGACGCGCACGTCGGTCCGTGACACGGGGGTTTCTACTCGGGCCCCTGGCTGCCGTGGTCAATGGTTTACCTGCCCCGCCACGCCACCCTTCCCCCCAGCGAAGTACTTGCCTTCTCCAGCGAGAAGCCCGCCCCGCCCAGGGACTTACCCCGCGGTAATGTTGGGCTGTTGATCATCCCCTCCGGTTAAGAGGGGGGCGAAGACGGCCGAGATAATGAGTAGACCGTGTGTATAGACCCTGATTCCAGCCACCTAGGAGCTGGTGGTGGCCCAGGCCGTCGTTCGGGCTGCCGAGCGGTTCGTCGTTTCGTCCCCCACTCCACGCTCATCGTACCCCTGACTGTTTTACAGACCGGGCGAACATGCGGGGGCGGAGATGGAGTACTGTCGTTTAGTGAGTGTGATCACGAACGGCCAGGTGCTTGTTAGAATCGTAGCCGCCCGCCGTGGGCTGTAAGCGATGGGGCGAAGAGAAATGACGAGACAGAAGAGCGTCCACGAGATGGAGACACCTGCTCTGGTTCCCGGCACGGAACCATGACACAACATCGGACGATTCACCAGACTAGCACTTGCCGTTTCCGTGCTAGAGGCAGGACGGCTAGCATGACATCATGGTGTGCGGGCAATACAACTCTGCATCGTCTCTTCCCAGCACGCCGAGGCGCAACGTCGGCAGGCTGGTAGGCTCTCAGATGTCTTACGTGGGCAAGCGGCGTGTCAGGTGGTCGTTAGTGGGATGCAAACGCTCGGGCGGGCTTAAAACGGCTAAGTGGGGGGGATATTTCTGGGCCGGGTATCGCCTTAACAGCACGCCAGATGAGCTTCAGAAGTGTGCCAATGAGCTGTGAAAGCCAAGCCTGGTTGGCCCAACTGGTGGCCTTTCCTCTGAGGGTAGTTGCTGATGCTCAGTGGAGCACTTGACGGTTATTAGGCCCATGGCGGGGGAATACGTCTGGCCAAAAGAGTCGGCACATGGTTAAAGGCGGTTTTTACGCTCAGGCCTCCCTACGTTACGCCGTCACACCACATGAAGCAGGGTCTTTTTCCTCTTGCGGCAATTGCTCACCGATCACCCCCCACCCTCTCGGTACCTGGCACGAGCTAGTGAAGCTCGGTTAAAACTGCGCTGCCAGCCAACCTAGAAATCCCTAACGCCGGTGGTAAGACAGCTTGGCGTGTCCGCCAAGAGGCGAAAGGCAAACAGGGGAAGGGTGCATGGCGTGTTACATCCGTTCTAGGGCCAAGATCTACGGCGCGTGCATCAGCTGCCATGCCAACAACTGCCTCCCTATTACCACGAGTACCACGTTCTAGGGAGAGAAGGCGAAAAAACAAACCGCGGCGTTAAAAGGCACGCGCCACCCTCGTCATCGGGCACGGAACTGACTTCCCTGCCCTGACCAAGGTACGCCAGAATAGGCGGGGTCGGTAGGCTAGCGGGCGGGAAAGAGCGTGATGGGGTTTCCCGTAAGCATGGCTGGGCCCACCCGCTCGAACTCAAAACGAAAGGCAAAAGTCGTGAGCGACAGGTTGACGCACCCGGCTCTTTCAGCGTCCGAATTTGCGATCCGCAGCTGGGGCTCGCAGCCAGCGGGTCTGCATCACGCAAGGTCGACCTGGTAAATGGGACGGCGCTGAAGGTTCGCGGCGGATTGTCCCGGAATTACCTAGACCGACAGTCGGTGGGGGGGGTTCAGCGTTTATCCGTCGACTCTCCCAACTCTCCATATTCCTTTTTTCCCTGCTGCAGGTTCCCCGACCCCGTCGGTGAACTGAATTTTTCACCACCACAGCCAAATTGTCTCCTCGACTTGCGGACGCACAATATCGCGCGTTTTCCACGTCCGCGAGCGCCAGAAGCCTGTCCCGCAGCCCTGAGTGCATTCATCTCGCCCAACGCCAATCCTGCGTCATTAGTTAGGCATAGCCATAATGAGCACCATCTAAACTTTTCGAAACCGACTCCACACGGCGATAACTTCACAACCACGACTCTGAAACCCACCGGATAGCCCGGAAACAGTTCCTAGGGCCCCAATTACCCTAGAAATGGTCGATTCACCACCCTCGAGGCAAAGCGCGGGTGGTGAGAGCCTCCAACGGCCCGCCCCACCGCTTGAGCTATCGCCTCCGGACTCGAGAACGCCATCGCCAAGCAGCCTCACAGCACCTAGACCTGGTCTAGATGCCATACGCAGCGCGGTCAACAGCTTCAAACGCTTCCTAGCCGGTGAACCGGATATGGCAGCTATAGCCGCAGCCGCCCAGACCGCCATTCCGATCCTAGAGGCGGCCCAGACAGCCGAGGGGCCAAACAGCTGCACTAGCATCGAAAAGCGCATCAATGCTATCGAGAACACGCTATAGGCTATCCATAAAGACATTAAAGCCCCTAAGACGTACGCAGCTGCTGCTTCCACTATAACTGCTACCCCCGCACCTAGAGCCCCCCAGACAGCCAAGGCACTGCCTCCACGGCAGGAACGAGAGATCACAGTTAAGGCCGTAAAGGCAGAAGGACGCACCTACACAGAGATCGTACGCAAGATTAACGCCGCCGCAAAGAGAGAGGCAGCAGTAGCAGCTCGGAAGCTCCCCAGTGGAGACTACGCTGTTATATACAAAACAACAGCAGAGAAACAGGCCTTAGAAGCCGACCTAACCTGGACCGCCGAGGCCTTCGGAGAGAACGCCTCTATCCAGAAGAGAAAGATCCTGGTGGTAGCCCATAGCATCAACAAGGAAGCCGCAAAAACAAACCTAGGACAGCTAGGAACCCAGCTTCGGAACCAACCAGGAGGCCCTATCGACGTCCTGGAAGTAAAGCTCCCTCGCAACGCTAAGACGTCGTCTAGGAAGGTCACGACCCTATATATCGCCGTCGCTACTGTTCAGCAAGCAGAGCAGCTATGCCGAGACGGCCTTATCTGGCAGTCCGGGTACTATCCATGTGAGCCTTTCGCCGAAGGAGCGCAACTCAAGCAGTGCTACCACTGCTATCGATACAGACATATTGCCCGAGTCTACCGTCACGCACGAAGATACGGACTCTGCTCTTCGACTAAGTATAACGATAAAGAATGCCCCGAAACGGAGAACTAAAGCCGATACTGCTGTCCTGCATGTCGAGGACCACACACGGCGTGGTCTAAGGACTGCCCAGTCCGCCAGGAGCAGGCCCAGATCGCCAAGGCTGCTTATATCACGAGACCGAAGGGATTCGCACTGCCCCCGCAAGAACCCCCTAAGCCAACAGCCGAAGACTGGCAGACAGTACAGCCGCGGAAGCGTCAAGCAACCAGCTGCCGTACTAGAAGCACTGGCAGAGCCCGCAGCAGAACCCACGAAGCGATAGACGACATGGATATCGAAACGCCGGAATCGACACAGGACAGCATCCACGCCCGCCAATGACAGCTCTAAGGATCCTACACTGGAACACGCGGAAAAGCAAGAAAGCGCAGATACCGGCAGTCGAGGCTATCCACGAAGAGTACGACGTTCTAGCTATATAAGAGCCCTGGAAGAACCCGCATATACCGACTACCTACTGCCCGAGATCCTCTCCGTACTACCTTCTCTATGCCACCGAGGGAGGCAGAGCATGCATCTACATTAATAAGAAGTACCCCCTAGCGCAGTGGACTTACAAGGCGCAGCTAGGCAGGTGTCACCTCACAATCCAGCTACCTGACGGTCCCTTAACGGTTGTCTGCATATACTCGCCTCCCCCTGGGTCCACCAGCAGATCGGACCTGCCAGCTATCGAAGCGCTCTATACCGAACCCCAGCTAAGACGAATAGTCCTCGTGGGAGACTTCAACGTCCACCACCCCGTCTAGGGAGGATACAACGTCCGGCCCCATAGAGCGGCCGATAAGCTGCTCCAGCTAGCAGAATCCTGGAGGCTCCAGCTGATCACACCTCCTAGAACACCGACATGGACTCGAAAAGGATGCGCAGACTCTACGATCGACCTAGCGTGGGCCACGGACGATCTCCGGGCTGCGTACGACGGGTATGCTCCATATGCTGGATCCGACCACCTCCCACAGGTGATACGCGTGGCCGGAACTCGAAGCGATCCTTAGGATAGACCGCGACGCAGCTAGAAAACAGCCAATTACGACTAAGCGAAGGCAGAAGCGGCATACCTACCGCAGCCAGGGCTACTTAAGACACCAGAAGAGATCGACGGATACACCGAAATATTAACTAAAGAGCTAACCCAGATAGCCGACCTCGCGGCACCCCCCTGTCGCTCTAAGGGGAGAGGCAAGGCCTGGTGGAATCGTAACATAAAGGAGTTCATAGAAGAGGAGAGAAGAGCCCAGCGGACATGGCTTTCCGATAGAACGGACGCAGCCTGGCGAGCCCTCCGACAAGCATCTCTATCGAAAAAGAAGGCAATCCGCGAAGCGAAAACATCGACCTGGAGAAGCATGCTACACGAGGCCTCCAGCCAGCCAGCTAGTGTCTGGAGTATCGCAAGATAGGCCAGAACTAAAGGGGCCGCGCCGCCGCTTCCCCCAGCCGTCCCCACGCTCTATACACCGCAAGGCGAAGCAACGACGCATAAGGAGAAAGCAGAGGCCTTCCGCGTAAGGTTCTATCCTCCTCTTAAAGCTACGCCGACTGGTTTCCGAATAATAAACCGGCTTACACCGCCTCTTAATATCGATTACGAGGTCACAACGGAGCAAGTACAGGACGTCCTTACTAAGGCCGGACAGTGGAAAGCGCCTAGACTAGACCAGCTCCCGAACGGATTCCTAAAGCGTTTAGGAAAGCCACTTTACCGAGCTCTAGCCTCTCTAATAGAGGCATGCTGGCGTATAGGATATTATCTTAGAGCGTTCCGGAAAGCAGTCACCGTTATCCTTCGGAAACCAGGAAAGCAGCCAAGCGAGTACCACTAAGCCGGCGGATGGAGACCTATCGCCCTGCTCAACACCATGGGCAAGGCGATCGAGAGCCTGCTAGCGCAACGGCTAGCCAGCTTTGCCGAAGAGAACGGACTCCTCCTAGACGAACAGATAGGTAACCGGAAAGGTCGTTCCACGGAGACTGCTCTGCGGCTACTAACGAACCTAGTTCGTACGGCCTGGAAGTATAGGGGCATAGCAACCCTCCTCTCGCTGGATATCTCGGGAGCTTTCGACTCCGTCGACCATGGAAGGCTCCTCGCTAACCTACGAGCGTTAAGGGTCCCTATATGGACCATTAACTGGATCCGAAGCTTCCTATCTAACCGATCAACAACGCTGTTATTCGATGGCTAGGAATCGGATGAGATCCCGGTCCCAGCTGGCGTTCCGCAAGGCTCGCCCCTATCACCTATTCTCTTCTGCCTCTATATAGCTGGTCTTTATAAAGCTCTCCGCGCTGTCCTAAGGATAGCTGCCATAGCTTTCGCAGACGACACGAACCTCGTGGGCTTCGGCTTAAACCCAGAGCAGACCTGCGAGCGGCTAGAAGCCGCTCACAGGGTTTGCAAAGAATGGGCAGTCAGCCATGGTATGACCTTTGCAGTTAAGAAATACCACTTGGTCCACTTCTCCCGAAGACGGAAAAGTCCGGACACGAAAATAGCCCTGGAAGGCCACGAAATTAAGCCAGAAGACTCCTGCCGCGTCCTCGGCATCCAGGTGGATAGACGCCTTCGCTGGGACACCCACATCCAGTCGATCTCCAAGAAGATGGCAACGCATGTCTATACCCTGGACTGCATAGCAGCCTCGACATAGGGTGCGTCCCTCCAGCGAGCCCGCCAAGTCTACATAGCCGTCGTGCGGTCTGCTATAGGCTATGGAGCCTCAGAATGGCACCACCATATCTCGAAAAGCAGGGCTAAGACACTAGGCGATATCCAAACCGAGTGCCTCCGCAAGGTCACAGGGGCTTTCAAGGCGACAGCAGCCACGACACTAGAAACAGAAGCCTACGTATCGCCCCTAGAGGTATGGCTTAATAAAAGAGTGGCGGCGTCGGAAGAGAGGCTCCAGCAGCCGCGTATCGCATCACTTATCCAAGCTAGATGCGACAGGGCAGCTAGGTGGATCCTAACAAGGCCGACTCGACGGCGCAGACGGATAGGCCCGGAAGTCCCTGACCGTAAGAGATGGCTAGACATGTGGCTGGCCGGAGAGTCGGCAAGCAAGGCCGAGGAGAGGGACTGGCTCCAGAGATAGCAGCAAAGCCAGACACTGCGGCAAAACCAGACATCGCGAGCTCCAGCAATAACTAAAAAGCCTCCGGATAAGCATATCCTTAAGCTCCATAAGGGGCTCCACAAGGCGGAGAGCTCGATCCTCGTCCAGGCAAGGACTGGCAAGATCGGACTGCGAGACTTCCTCTTTAAACGCAGGGTCCCAGGCTTCGACAGCCCACGGTGCGATTGCGGTCAAGGTAGGGAGACCGTCCGACATATCCTCGTTTTCTGCCCAAGGGAGAGAGAAAGACGAGAGCATCTTGTCCAAGCTCTAGGAGGACCGATAGACACGGACAGGATGCTCGACACCCCAGGAAAAGCAGGAATTATCGCGAGATGGCTACTCCGCTCGGGCAGGCTAGACATGTTCCAGCTGGCGAATCAACTTATCAGCTAGGAAGCGGGCGCGCTAAGCCCGATCTCGGTATGGCAGGTCAAAGAGTAGATAGAAGCGGTACGACGCAGCGGAACCTAGGTTTTTCACCCGGCCGGACGTCAGCCCGGAACGGTTTTCCTAGGCTGAGATGCGTAGGGGGTCCTCATGGCCTTGATAGGTCGCTAGGTGTAAGAATAATAATAATAATAATAATAATAATAATAATAATAGGCATAGCCATCCCAAACACCCTTGACGTAACCGCGCTCGGAACACCAGAAACAAACTAGATATATCTGGTAAAGAAAGACGAGCATCGAGGGCAGCTCTCGCACCGGAATATGGGCAGGCCAAAAGGCCGGAATGGCACTGGTAGTGGATACATTCCCTGCGGACCCAGATTGTCGTCCGCACTCCTGCCGAGTCGGCGTTGATCGCATTTGGGCCTTGGTAGGATTTTGGGTCTTTTAAATCTTGAAATGATCTGTAAGCCAATATCGGCGACGGATTTACTTTTTGTCTACTTGACCCGACAAGCAAGCATTCCTCCCCCCGTCGTCTCGTGCTTTTAAAAAGAACCCTTCATTAACCAAGCCGGCCCACGGCTACTCGGTGTTTAATATGTTTCCGATGGTGTTTGCTTCTTCCTCTCCTCTCCTTTCAATACTTCGCTACACCGTCGAATTCGTCTCATGATTCTTGATGCGACCGTTCGTAGCATGTGAAGCCTCGTCCAAGTAATGTTTCGGAATCAGGGCAGGCTTGAGAAAGAGGTTTAATAAACCTCGGAGGGCATACCGGCCACGACACATGCCGTACGCACGGACAGGGCCACGCCGGGTTACGTACCTGGTAGTACTTGGTGTGCCCTAACGTAGGATTTACTGGCTTTGATTGTGGAGCGTTGAGCCGACTGGACCAGAAGACTGATATTGATGATGACGAGACATTTGACTAGCTGGTTATTTAACCGCACCCCAGCTTCCGCGTCCGACGCAAGAAAGTTTACGGAGATACATGTAGCACATGGTTTCGTAGTGGCACTTTTTGTAATTCCGTGAGCTTCCTGGGAGCCTGGGAAGGCGCATCCAGTGCTGGACCAAGACCTCCATGCACCAACTATAGCAAACAAGCCTCTGGATAGATGAACAATGCCAGACCAAGCCATCCAACATAACCCACGCACTTCACCCCGTTCCTGGAGCGAGGCCAAACTTTAAACACCATCTCGTTTTCTGTACTTCATCCTGCGCCTTTCCACCGACGCATCGGCGCAGTGACATGTGAAAGCGACGGCGTCGCGTCAGTCTATCGCTCGGCCCAACGCAGCCTACGCCATTTCCAAGGTGGCCGCTCACTGGCTCACCAAGGCCATTCATCGCGAGGAGCCGAACTTTTCGCCTTCCCCATCGACCCGGGGTAAGTAGTGTTCCCCTGTTTTACAACCACGACGGTCACGGGCTCGCAGTGCTGACGGCAGACAGCAGCTGGGAGCAGACGGACCTTGGAGACGACGGCGCGCACCACTTTGTTTTCGAGGCCGCGCCGCTGTTGACCGGAAAGTCGACGAGCGGCATCATCAAGGTCATCGACGAGGCCACGCGCGAGACGCACGGCGGGAAAATCATACATTGTGATGGGGCGGCGCTGCCTTGGTGAGGCCCGGAGGTGTTGTGAGGGTAGAACTGGGGCGCAGGTAGCTGTTCAAGGGGGGTATAAATCGCCCCGCCGGTCATGTGGTACGTCGTGGGCGCCGTCTTTGGACCTTCCCGGGGGCCGGTACACGCTGTACCTCGCGGACCGACTTTCCGTGTCTCCGGAAGAGATATTCAAAGGTTTTCAGAGTTAGGTAGTTCAAGGAAAGTCCACAAGGGTCTGTTTGGAGGTCTCCTACGGAACTGGAGCATTAAGTCCGTGTTCGACGTTACTGTTTAACAAAGTTCCGTGCGTCTGAGAGTGACGGATTGACCAAGGAGAGAGAACAACAGGAGACACCCTGACGAGGGAGTATTCTCTTTGAAACGCAAAAAAATCCCGTTTGTAACACCAATTCTTCCAAAATTCCTTGTCAGAGTCGGTGCGTGGCGATCCATTGTGGTGGTGTAGACGAGTGCGGCGGTCGTGCCAAGTGAGATGCAAAGAGAGCAGAGCAGTACGAGCCACTCAATCAAGTCATTGACCCAGCACAGCAGGGAATTTCAATCCCTGTGGAAAACCGGCGCGAATTATCGTTGCTTCGCCTGCTAAAGCGCCCATGAGTGTCACACAGTATGCCGGATGCTGCTTGTATTTTTCAACCAGTGAGATCAAGCAGCAGGCCATAAAACTGTTACCCTTCCTCGCTCGACGTATTTACTGATGGTCTGAGACTGGCTGGTTCTCTACTACTGGTGCAGGCGTTATCTAAATTGTTTCGTGGAATGTGAGAGCTGGCTGTACCCAGCTACATGTGCAAAAGGATATTGTAATAGCGAGCTCAAAACCTATATAAATACGGGGCATTACGTGACTTTACTTCTATTCCCCTTCCTTGGTGTGGATAATCGACCGTTACCTCTTCCTTGGAACTCCCTTGACTATAAGTCTTGTCACGGGTAGTGCATTAATTCGCTTATTTGTTCTCCAGACCCGAATTATTTCTTGGAGTGTTGCGTGTACCGTGGGCTCTACTCTTGCGGGTAGCTTACCCACAACATTTATTAGTCCACATCCGGCCGAATCTGAGCAAAAGACTCGTCAATGGACATTTTTATCCTTGTTAAAATTTCCCGGAAAGAGAGTTTTAAGCATTACATGTTCTATGAGCTGCTTATTCACGACAAGACGCAGCTCCGGGCTGCTATTTATTACTGGTATGAAATAAACATCATCCACAAAACCTCGTGGGCTGCAAGCCCCAAAGAACGTAACGATGGACATGGCTGCCTAAAATACATATGCGTAGCGTAGGGCAATATGGAAGGGGAGTGGAATAGTTATTGAGGTGTTGTTTGTTTGGCTTCTCTTAACATGTAGTAGGCAACAGCAGTGCACTCGCGACAGCAATCAGTACTGCAGATGCGTTATCTATTCTTTTAATCCGTAGGTTGCCGATATTTGCCCACGCGTCAACACAATTCGGATTAGGAATCTTCCCAGCATTCAGCTTTTTTTCTTTCTTCAGACAGGCGAGCCGTAGCCTCATCCCCGCCATTACAACGTGGGTTTACCACCTCAAACCAGCCCTTCCAGTGCACCCTTACCGATATCCCTTTCCTCTTTCACCCCGAATCTATCTCGGATCACCTCAGCCCTACCATGGCATCCGAAACGGGCGCTCAGAGATCTGGTAACGTGCTCATCCCCCCACCCGCCGTGGCCACCACGTGTGTGCTGCAAGCTAACCAAGGACGCACGTAACTCGCAGGGCCGGCCCCCAATCCAAAGTCTCCGCCTGCATCGAAGAGGGAGGCAGACCATCCCGCGAAGAAGATGACGAAGGAGAAGAAGAAGATAGGCGCGAGCGTGGCCAACAAGGATGACGGAGACGCCGAAGAGGAGTTCAAGGTCCAGCGCATCCTGGGCCACAGCTTCGTGCCCGACACCGACGACAACAACGGAGGTCCAGCTGCCGCCACGGACACACACTTCCTCGTGGCCTGGGCGGGCACCGACGCCTCGACAGGCCGGGCCTGGGCCCCCACGTGGGAGCGCTTCCGCGACGTAGGTGAGCCCCTCATCGCTGGCTACTTCCATGGCCTCACGGAGACGGGGCCCGGCTCGCGGCCGCTGCTGACGGCGCCCGACACCCGCGATGGCCGCGTATACACGTACGCCGACAACAGCGTCCCGCACCAGCCTGTCGACCAGGGCCCCCAGCAGGCGGCCGCCCCAAGTGGCAAGAAGAAGAAGACGACGCATGCCCAAGCCCGTAAGCCCTGGAAGGCGGCCCGGGGAAACAAGGTAAAGAGGGTCGCCAAGCCCATTCCTCGCGCGTCTATCATCCGGCCAAGCCCAGAAGTTTAGTCACTGCACGTTGAGAAACGGCATGCTTCCCCGCTGGATTCGTGCAAGGAGAAGTGGCTCACGGAAAGAAGGAACAAGAGCGCCCAGCCGTTGATAAGGTTCATGGAAACATACTGTCGGTATGCAATACTGTGGTTAAAGCAGTTGCAGTTGATAGCTAGGTCAGGCAGATAGACCGTCAAATGGCCCATGTCCTCGAGAAAATTCCGCGTTAGCTAAACTGTGCCACCCTCGCTTTACGTACTCAACAAATATTGCAAGGCGGGCAACTACTGGATTCTAATCCCGGCGATTCCTTTCCGGTGCTGCAGTTCCATGGACCGCCTGCGTCGTCAAGTTATTCGGCCCACCGAGACTTCCAGGTAAGGCTTGCGTTTTCGGGCCGTAGCTCGCCTGGGTCCACTCGCCGTCCATTCCAATGGGTCATCTTGGCCACGCGAGGTCTCCATAGTGGTCGCCCGTGTTATTTTATTTGCCTTTTCCTCTTCGTCGTAGCCTGAGAGCGACGGTGTTTGAGTAGCAGGCAGTCTGGATGTCGCCGTAACGGGCCCTTTGAAACATAAGCGAAAAACATTATAAGAGGGGACTCGAAACGCAGCCGTCGTGATCGCCCGTCCGCCTTCGCTTATCTTTCAACGCAGCAGGTCCCTCGACCGCCTTTGGCTTGTTTAAAGCTGAAACAGGCGGAAGGGTGCGGGAATAATGTAGCCAAATCGGACGGAAGTTGAACTGACGCTTATCCCCACGACAGATATCTATCTGCCCTTTTGCTGGCACAGCAGAGCAGACATAACTTTCGAGAACTTATTAAGCTCGGCCCCCCCTCTGCGCACCAGCCCCTCTGCACGCCACCAATTTTAGGGGCGCCTCAAGATGACCCCTTGACACAGAATGACAAATATCTCGGCCACCAGGGCTGCTATAACTATATAGTTTAGTTTTAAGAGATCACAATGCAGTCTTCTGCCTCACTAACCTCCTCTTCGTCTGAATCCCGCAGGTCAACCCAGCTCTCTATGTCCTTATTTATCGAGCCCTCATTTTCTAGTAACCTTACCTCCCTTTTCACTCTCCTAACGTTTGGAAGTGCTATAAAGCAGTCCTATACTAAGGGCTTCACTTTACGACGTTTTTAAGGCCTCTAACGCTCTAGAGCAGCCGCTAATTGGTCTCGCTCGTGTGTGAGGCTAGCGATCTGAGCGCAACTATCGTTAAGGGCCTTGCTAAGCTTCCGCATAAAAAATTGGAAGGTTAGCCTGCTGTAAGCTAGCTTTAGATTACGTAGGTTCCTAGCGATTTCGGCCACCTAGCACGAACTCCTAAGCGTGGAGAACGTCACTAAAAATATCGCAGCTAGTATATCGGTTATTCTAAGCTCTGGTTCTAGTGTTCTGGGGCCCTATAGCAGGTCCTAATTACATTAACATACTAATCTGCTATTTAAGGCTTTCGAACGGTTCTTAAGGAAGATTCCAGTGGCCAGCTAGCTAGCAGCGATATTTTAAGGCATGAAGGCCTCCTTCTTAGCCTTATTCCAGGCCTCCAGGAACTCTGGCTTCTTCGGATCTATAATAAGGTTAGAGAAGCAGGCCTTATGAAGCCTAGTCCGGTATGCCCTCTTTAACACCGAGAAGGGGCCTAGGTCTAAGGGCTGGAGCACTTATAAGGTGTGCGCTAAGAGGAAATTAAGCCACACCTTCTCCTTAAAGTACGCTAACATAAACTGCTCATCACAGTGGCTTCCGTGGCCGTCTAGAATGAGGTGTCTTTATCCACCGTGGGCAGGCCTCGTTTCTGGCAGAAAGATCTCCTTTAGCCACCGCAAGGCAATCGGATTATTAGTCCAGCTAGTCGGAGAGCAGTAGAAACGCCAGTCTTCGAAGTCTTCGTCGTCCAATTAGCCCTGGAACCATTGTTATTAAATATCGACGCCTTTAAAGATAATTAAGGGGGGCAGGACACGGCCGTTAACGCTGACACACTTTAGAATCGTCACCCACTCGCGGTTACCAGGGTCCATAATATAGATCTTTCTCACAACGGCTAAGCTAATAACTAAAGGGTTGTCCCCAAGCCCAATTATGCTGCTAATCTTATCCACGTTATAGGAATCCTCTAAGAGCACCTTAGCGAGCTCTAGATAATCTAGGCGGTCGAAGAACTCCACGATATTGGCGCGAGAAACACTATTAACATAGAGAAAATTGATTCCAATGGATCGTATGGACCTCACCTCCGGATAACGGCGAAAGAAGCGTAAGTGCTAGTGTTTACTAAAGCGATTATGGCCTCCAGATTAGTAATTAATGCAGTTAGCGAATAAGCGAAAACAAGAGTATAGAGGGGCCTAGTTTAACCTAGCCTGCAATAACACCCAGTCTATAAGTAATTGCTCCTAGACTGGGGTTAAGGCTTGCCTTTCGCTGTCGGCCTCTGTTTTAGTGTTCGAACCCTTAATACAGTGGTGAAGATAGTCTCTAAAGACATGGAACTGCTTTACGGTGGCGCGGATGGATTGGCCATTAGCAATAGCGGTCAACGCAGCTTCCAGCTGGTCTGGGTCCATAGGAGAAATATCAGGGGATAAGGCGGAAGCTCGCGAGTCTGAAGATCTAAGTCTCATCTCCAGAGACCTTCTGTGAGCCTAAATAATCGCGGGTGACGGTCGGGGCGGCATCGTGAAGCACCCCTGAAACTGGTGGCGCGCAGAGGGGCTGGTGCGCAGAGGGGGGGCCGAGCTTATGAAAGGAGCTTCTACGGTTGCATTTTACGCTGTGTAAAATAACGCTATCTCACATTCGCCAAGAGTTGAAGGTCAGTATAGGGATAATCGCCGAGCCTTTTAGCTCGGTCCATGTTTCCGTGGTTTCGTAGATGTCCCGATCGATTTTGGTAAAGCTGGTAATGATAAGCCGATTCATCAACATCAAGAAAGCACACCTTTAAGATATCAAGATCCCAACAAGTCACAATAACGAGAAGCCACACGCCGGCCTCAAACTTCGCGTATCAGAATCAGGCTGATTCATGATATAGCGCGCATGAAGCAGGCTGGGCGCGGCAAGGGCTTGCGGGGATTGGTTGAATGATCCGACGTGATGGCCAGCAACCAGCCAAGGAGGGGAGGCGCGCGCTTACCGGCCGTATCAGGCTATGTTCTCTTCCAGCTGTATCTGCAGTGTGACAGCACAATCTGATACGCTTAATGCGGAGAAAATGAAGCCACAGTAACCCCCCCTCTAATTTGGCTGCCAATCAATCTCGCGGTCAGCCGTCTCATTCAAAAGACAGATCGATTATCGAGATGCAGAGCGTTTCCCGCTTCTTCCTCTTTCTTCGTGCCCCTCACCTTTCTACCCCCTTGTTCACTTGCTCACGCCGACACCTGTCGCGCTGAAGCTGCCGCCATGGAAGGGCTTACCGAGCTTATGAATACAATGACAGTGAATCCACGCGAGGCTTTGCCCATGTCTTGCCCCTTTCATCCCCCTTCCGACACCGCAATCAACCTCGAGGTTCCCCGCTTTCTGTTCAGGGTCTACTCGGCGGAAAGTGCGGGCGAAAACAACACAGAAGGATTCACCTCGAAAGATGGGTCCCCGATTTCGGGTAATCTAACAGATATATTCGCACGCGAGCCAGAACTCGTCGCCATCTCCCTCAATGAGCACCTCCGCTGGTCCAAATCTCGGTCCTGCCCGGATCCCTTCATTTCCTGGACGACGTCCTTAGCCTTTGCGTTCCACTATGCGTTCTATAAAAGCAAAGAGGAGGGGGTTGGCTTCGGGGAAATCATGCTGTGTGTTCTTGACACCACGTGCTACCCGCCTGGAACGTTCATGCGAGATCTGGATCTCATCAAGATTTTCAAGGACCAAGTTCCCAGAGATAGGCCCATCACGGTATACGGATCCCGGACTACCTGGGAAAGAATGGGACTCGGTTACTTCCTCTCCCTCCGCACGAGACCAAAGCAACAAAGGTTTTATTACTTCGGCGAGTACCTTTCACAAGGAAGAACCGGTGTCGATCGGAGCCGCTCAAGTATCGTGAGTATGGACAAGATCGTGGGTGTTGACAAGATCGTGGGTATGGGCAAGATCGTGAACGATGATCTCTTCCGACTCGCTCCTCAGCTGTGGGATGAGCTCGAATCAATCGCAACAGGCACATTCGGCAGGAATCGTTGTGCAGACGCGGTGCTCGAATTCCGCCAGGATTTCTACAACCGGCGCACCCTGTCGACGTATCTCTCCCCAGGGAAGCGTAACGCTGCCTGCAGGATTGCCTACAACTTCTCTGACGACTTTGCCATAGCAGTCTTGGTGAATCTGTTGTCTTTGCGGCCGTTTTGGGATGAGAGAACGATTGGCACCGCCATTTGGGAATGTGCTCCGGGTGAGTGTCCTTACTGCACCGTGGTATCACTGTCGTTTCGTCTCATACCCGTACAGATAAGGTGCGAGAGTTCTGTCTGAGACCCACAAAGGTCATCGCGGACGATACTATTCCGGAAGTCCAGCAGTTCCAGACGAACATCCATTCCGTTTACGAGGCCTGTTATCAAGAGGAAATGAAACGAATGCGTTGGCTGTTTAAGTATATCGATTGTCACCTGGCCGCAGAGCGCACGGCACCAGGTGGGCATGCGTCCATGTTCGGTAAGAGGTTGGAAGACTGGGCCGACAAGGTAGCCCTGGATGCTGGAGATTTGGAGAAGAAGCTGGAGGAAATTAAGCGCGTTACTAAGAGCCCATTATAACGTGGCGCCGGTTTCCGTGGTGAGGAAACCCCTCAAAGCAATACGGGTAAATGTGATGAGAAGCTACAAGGCATAACTGATACAACGCAACTGCAAAACAAAAGTCAAGGATCGTCTTTGATGGAGCTGAGTATGGTAAAGAGAAAGAGATATGATCAACACGGCACGCACTTGGGTAATGTTAGTATGTAATTTGCATGAATAGTCAGTCTATCACCAAAGTATAAAATCTGGAGAAAAAACCGTGTTTGACCTGCCGTGATTGGGATCGAATGATTGAAGAAAAGAGAAGAGAGAGAACCAGGGAAGAGAGAAGACTCACTTCATGAAGAGTTATTATCTCCCTGTATGATTACTTGATGAGACTGAGCCTTCCAACCATGGGTATATTACAAAGCAATAGTATTTTGCTTGAATGAAAGTCCCCTCGACTCGGACCCTCCGCGGCCTCTGCGCCGGGAGTTTTTCGATTCCGGCGCGGCTGCGTAAAATCCAGCTCAAAAGTTCCTCTTGTTTGTGCCCTTTGAGGGTCGGAGCACTACTCGGAAAGCTTCAGAGCTGTCATCGTAACCATGGCCCATAACACCTGGCCCGGCTTGGCCTCGACGCAAGCCTGCACCTCGCCGCCCCAAGGGATACGCAAAATGCCCGACCCGACATTGGGGTCATTATATCGCTCGACGCCTGCCTTATGCCCGTCCAACTGGTAAAAGACCCGGCTGGGCGCGATGCGGTTCGACTGTTTGCTGTCTAGCACGTTGACCTCGAGGGCCAGCTGGACTTCCTTATGGCCCTGGGCCTTGTTGACGAAGTTGGGACTACAGGCCTGCTGCGTCTCGCGGAACACCTTGGATTCGATGGCCCATTCACGCAGGGTTGAGCGGTCGGCGCAGTAAATATCCCAGGCCCCGATCCCCGCCGGGTTGTAGCCGTGGTATTCGGTGCAGACCCGGTTCCATCCGCATCTACCCTTAACGCCCCAGATTATTTCGGAGTGGTTGGCTGCTCCCATGCAGTCGACGGTGAACCTGTTGTTCCTCGTATTGGGTCGCACGCAAGCTGCTTGCTTCCAAATCCACCCAGCATTCAGGGGAGACGCCCACTGCACGCCTGCGCAAGTCAGAGAGGCTTCGACCCCCCTCTTTTGAATGTTTCTGGATTCAAGGCTCTGGGCCGAGAACTCGCTGCCGCCAAGATGTTCCAAGAATCCTGGGTAGGCTTCAAACGGGTGGATGCTGCCGAGATCGACATCGTCGCCGCGTAGACTCGCTTGTCTTTCCCTCGACACATGCCCCAGCGCTACAGTAGCGGCTAGCGCTAGCAGTAGGCGATGAAAGCCACGCATCCCGACGCCTCAATCCGGAATGTCTTTGGAAACCCGGGGAATAGTTGATCTTCGTAGGCTGGCAAGAATGCTTCGAAATGTAGACTGAGAAAGCCTCGGGAAAAGGTTAAAAACTTCTACAACGATCTTAATGTCAGAAAGAGGTGATGGAACAGAAAAGAATTGACGAAAATGGGAATGAAGGCACCTATGTTTTAAGAACATTCTAAATCCCGTTGGACAGCGATGGCGCCTTTAATCCTTGGCCTATTTGTCCGAAATGGTCGTCACGCGGGACAAGAAATGGAGTGAAGAAGAAGCAAGGACAACGGTGGCGGAACAGTCGGCGAATTCCTAAAATCTAAATATTCAGGGTTCCGAACGTTCCGGCCTGCACTTTGCATGAGGTACAAAACGGAAGTCATCAAGGTGGCGCAGCCTAACGTACCATGCGTGCGGTCTATGGCCCTATGTGGTACCGGAAAGAATATGCTGGACTGATGTCTCCACGTCCATCTCGCAAATGCAAAAAGTCCATATACTCTGGCCGGATCCACCTGTTCGTCATATAGAGCCAGGTACTTTCTTGTGGCTACGACACCGCTTCATTGGCGGACGTCTGGTCCTTCACGCCCTGGAATTTAAGCCACTAGCAAAACCTAACCTTGCTCTCGTGCTGGCCGCCGAGAGAACCTCCAGAAAACCAAGACCTCCTGTTAACTCATCATTACAGAGAAGAATCAACCAATAGGCAGTTTTTAACCTGCTTAAAGTCCTCACTCTTCCAGTGTTCGACGATAGAAGGCGTCCAAGGCGTCTAAGGCAGAACAGTCCAGGCTTAGTCCTGATCTCCCACTATCTCCCAGCCCGACCCCATCCCTTAATGCCACATTGTTCTTCAGCACACCATCACCGGTGGGCCGCGCACGCTGTTATAGTCCAAGCCACCAAAGACGGCCGTCTTGTATTCACGCATAGAGGTACATATCGCTAGCCGAGACAGGTTCCAAAAGATTGCTAGGGCGCCGGAAGCACGCTTGGCCGCGCCATCGGCCGCTTTCTACACGTTCGCATGGCTGCGACCTCCTGATTGAATCTGTGATGCGCCGACTCCTGGATCGCATTGCCAACCCAACGAGCTTGGAAAATGCCGGGGCCGGTCGACGCAGGGCCGCATCCTTACCGTGGTCCATGATTGGTACAGCCGCCCGAAGAGAACGATTGATTCATTTTCCTTAGTTGTCGTCGTTCTTCGAGGCGGTGGATTTTCGCAATTAGGTGATAGTGATGAGGCAACGCAGCATGCTGATCGTATGGAAATTATCGACATCAGTGACTGATCAAGAGGTGAACGCCAGATACGGATGGTTCCGGCAAAGATGATATGAATCGGAAACGAAACGGATGGTCCCAGGAACGTGACCACGTAAAAAGCATGGGTGTTCTGGCGGGTTGATGGTGTGGGAGTTCGGGGATTCCGTGGTCTATAAATTGTTCACTCTTACTCACGTGCGGCGATCCTTATCTATCCCACGGTAATTCCATGAAATTCCCTAGCTAAATGCGGCGCGAACCCGACAAGCGCCTCGATCTAGTGCCTGGCGCGGGCTGAATCGCAATCTAGTGCCTGGCGCGGGCTGAATCGCGACAACGCAGGGGTTGTGGGATTTCTGCCCCCAGCTTCGCATCTCGGATGACCGTCTCGTACGGACACGAGCTTTGGTATTGCTCCCCCGGGGCTAGCAATCCTGTCGGGTGCGTGATTGCCGCGCGCGCCAGCCCCGAATCGGCGGTCCTCACGAGGATCTATCCCTTTCTGGTAACAAGCAGCGCCTTAGCTGCGACTCGCTGGGGCCACGAACCACGCCGGCGCGTCGGGAATCGTAGCGGTAACCCTGTCTAGTAGCTTTTGCCCCGCTCTCTCTTTTCGCCATGTTGGTTATATGATCACACAGACGCCGTGTTTGTGGGAGTCCCCCGATCTGTTCATCGACATCCCCCGTCGACTCGAAACCATTTCCGAATCTTCCCCTGTGCGCATTCGCTACCGAGTCAGCCCCCTCCCTGACACCTCCATTGCGATCGATCCGGTCGAGGTTGCCAAGATGTCCGTGGGGGGATCGACCTCGATTGAGAACTGGACGAGCAACCCCAAGGAAGACAATGGCCCTCTCATGACGAGGAGCATTTGGGCGCTTTGGGCCCTCAGCAGCGTCTTCCTGGGCCTGCGCCTCTACGTCCGCATGTACCACAGACGGTTCTGGTACGATGACGCCGTGCTGATCCTGGGCTGGGTATGCTGCCCTTGCGTCGACGTCGACGGACCCGCGAAACCAGCTATTGACAAACCAGTGGCGCGCAGCTGTGCTTATCCGTTGAGTGCATGTTGAACCAAATGGCCATCGGCCTGGGCTTCGGAAAACACGCCCTAGATAGTACGTCGTCCCCCCCCCCCCCCCCCGTCGCCCCCTTTGGGTCCTGACTCCAGCGGCGCCATCTAGTCGACATTCTGAACCTCGACGCCATCACACTTCTGGGCGCAAGCGGCCTCACCGTCACCACCATCGCCATCAACGCGAGCAAGATCTCGTTCGCCATTACTTTGGTGCCCTTGACGACGGGATGGGCTAGATACTACGTCTTCTTCGCCATTTTCACCTTGGTCGTCTTCGCCATACCCGCGGCCGTCCTCCCGTGGGTGCTGTGCCGACCTCTGGTCAAGACCTTCATCGAGTTTTACCCAGGCGAATGCATCGACAAACAACCCTCGGTGCGGTTCGGTGTATTCCAATCCAGTGAGTCGTCCTCCACCTTGAGTCGGGCTGCCGTGGCTCACTATCGCGGTAGTCTGGGCCGCTCTCATGGACATCTCGTTAGCAGTGCTGCCATGGAAAATCCTGTGGAATTTGCAAATGCGCACGCCGGAAAAGATAGGCGTCATCATGGCCATGAGTCTTGGAATTCTGTAAGTTATTTTCTACCTTCTTCTTACCGAACCTGGGACTGACCCCTGCGCTATAGAGCAGGCGCAACCGCCATTATCCGGAGCATGTATATCCAGCGGCTCAGCGATAAAGACCTATCTTGTAGGTTGCCACCCAGATCACGAATTTTCCGAAACGCCACCTCTCCGGAGCTTGAGACTGACGGGAACTACAGACGATGCCGCGGACACGATTATCTGGTCCGTGACCGAGAGCGCCGCCACCATCATAGCCGCCTCGATCCCGGTCCTGCGCAAGTTCCTCAAGGACAAGATCAACTCGGTCGCCAGCAGCGGGCCGAACAGCTCCATCGGCTGGAGCAAGAAGTCCAAGTCGGAGCCGCGCTCGGCCGGGCCGAGAAGCCAGGGCCCGCACCGGCAGAGCATCGAACTGCTCACCAAAGCGTCCCAGGCCGACTTGGGCCACTTACCGTCCCGGACCTCGACGCCCCTCGACGACGCCGACTGCAGGAACGGCCGCAGCGTCCTCGACGAGCACCAGTCGCATTAGCTGCAGCCGTGAGATGAGCGTGTTGCGGGACCAGAACAAATGGCCCGCATGGGTCAGGCCGCATGCGAGACGCGGGTTTACGGCTTCTTACCATTCTCGGCCGACGACCGATTCACATAACCACGAGCCATCAAACGACTCTGGATCTGTTCCGCATTTCGCGAGCCTCGAGACACACCAAATCAGCCAATGGGCCCATGGTGCCATGAAGGCCCCCTATCCGGAAAAGACCTGGCGGCAGGAGAAGTCGGACGTCGGCGAGGCGCCGCGCACGAGAGGCGACGTCGATCGTGCTTGGCACTTCTGGTGTCGCGGCATCCACACAGCCGCTGGATGGGTCAGGCTAGTGCAGGGCCGCTGCGTGTCTGGCCGCCCGGGTTACCTCGTGAGGATCTAGCTCTACTTTGGCAGCGGGGCTGCCCCTACGGAAGATCGGGATCGTCGGTGTCGATCCGACCGGGCCGATACCTCCGCAGCGAAGCAAAGACTGGAGTACATGGCTAAGAGCTTCGATTGGGCTTATCAACTACATCGAAGACAAGCCTTGCTGATGGCTCGCTGTTTTCTTGTCCACCCCGGAACATCCCTTACGAGTACGAATCTGCTGCGTCTGTGGCCTTCAAACCATCCACTCCCGCCTTCGGCTTGAAAAGACCTGGGTGAAGGTCAGCCAAATCACGACAGCACACCCCCAAATGCCCAGCTCTACTTCGCCAATTGCGCTTCGGAGCTACACAACGCACGGGGAAGTGAAGCGCATCTTTCAGGTGTCTGGGTCTGAGTTGGTCGCGCCATTTGAGCTTTCCACCGTATCAGACGGCCTCAGAACTCCGGTTTCTCAATTGCAGGGACGGGATGGACTGCTTTGGGCTCTTTAATGGCATGCCGTGGCTGAGTGGCGACCGTCTCCCTGTAGACGAGTCAGAGTTTGTACACATGTACCAAACAAAATTTTACTAGGACCAAGTCTTCGATATCCACATATTTGTCTCCCGTTGGGCCCTCCTGCGTGATGACACGTAGCCTTCATGGAGGAGAGGATTTTCTCTTCAATTATCCCTGCACGAAGGGCACCCGCAGCGGGCATGACTCGGTCTGCGGTGATCGACGGAAATCCTGGAATTTGTCGCCCGAGTCTTGTGGAAGCAGGTCGCTCTTCGCTATGGGAAAGACTCGAACCAACTTACCTTGTGCTGTATTAGACACTAGGGCTTCAAACAAGCCATTGTACGTGAAGGTGGAAGCGTCGGGGCGCACAACTGCCGTTGCAATACCGTCTTTCCCACTTAGGGTCCTGGCGCAAATGGAACGTGCCCACGCCGCCAATGCCCCGGTATCTCACTACCAAGAAGATACGGTCCTCCGCACAAGCTCCCGCCGGCTAACCACCAGATGGAGCTTGTAGGTTCGGGGAAGACGCCATTGGCGATGCGGGGGTTTGGCGTCACTGGCGCTTGTCGCATCGAGTGCCGCCCCTATGCACGCCTGCTTGGCACCCACCGTCCAAACCATAATCGGTGCTCCACTTTGTGGAGATTTCCACCCTATTGTCATTCTCGCCGGTGACGACCGGGGACTCTCGGGCCTTCCTCTCCCCAAACGAGCAAATTACCGTGCAGTTCAGGCGAACTGCCGGTTCCGAGCGCAGACGGCGTTGTCATGACAGTACCGAGGTGTTCTTGTTCCCCGACGGCAGTTGAAAGGCGGTTTGAACGGCCAAAAGCCTTGGCGGACAGGGATGCGGCATGTATAGTGACGTGGCGTGGGATCGGGATTGCACGCGCCGTCGATCACAGCCTTATGGCTGACTCGACTGCCGATCATTAGTAAAAAGCAACGTGCCCAGGGCCGCCGAAGGCTTTGTTGGCTTCCCCTAAACACACCATGTCGAACGAAGCGCAAACGGGGGCCGTTGCTTCCAATGCAGCCCAACGCGCTACTAGTCGCTTACTATACAACCTTTTCAGGCCCTGATGCGGCCCCCGGAATCAGTCATGACCTTGGAGGGGAGTGACCCACCAAAGACAGCCACCGAGCGAAGACCCGGGAGCAGAATTTGCAGACCACAGCAGGAGAATCAAGGGGTAAACCCTCTAGTGTCGAGACGGGCTCGGAAAAGAGATAATCCGAAAATCAGGGGTAATCCCAGGGGGCGGTGAGCTAGGGCGTTCGGCGTATAATACCCCTGGGCGTGCAATGTAACCCGTCCCGGATGGCGAAGGGGCACGCGGAACGTGGGCAAAAAAGGCACGCCGACAACCACGATTCCATCTCGACCATGCCGCGCCAAGACGCCCCGGGCTATGCTCAGCATGCCAAGGCACGGGACCCCTTCACGTTCCAGCCAGCCGACGACTTCTTCGCCGACCTCGACACGGGGACGGCGCCGACGCACCAGCCCGTGGCCGTCTCGTACCACGCCGCGGACCAGGCGCCGAAGGCCGGGGCCGCCGAGCCCATCAACCACAGGTACGGCCGCATCTTCCGCTTCGACGACGGCAAGTTCCTCGTCGTGCAGTTCCTGCGGCCCCGCGTCTGGCGTATTCGCTTCAACCCCCGGTTCAACAAGGCGTCCGATTACTCCGACTATAACTCGTAAGTTTTGAGCCCGGGACCAAACCTAAACCCAAACCCAAGACACCCCCCCCCCCCCCCCCCCACCGTGATCGGTACTTACGCGTCCACCTTCCTTTTTAGGCGTACTATGTTCCAGAACACGACTTCCAAGCTGATCGCCGTCCTCGACTTTGTCGAGAAGATCGAGTGGGAGACCGAGTTCAAAAAGGTCGGCAACGCCTTTTACGTGCTGCAGTCAGTCCGTACCGACGGCGGCCAGCGGCGCATCGTAGTGCAGCTCTGGATCCAGCGCAACCCCTTCAAGATCACGGCCATCCGGTCCGTGGCCTCGACGGGCACGGAGAGGGCGAGCCCGGCCATACAACACCCGGCGCTGGACTCACCGCACAGCATCCCGGCCGCCGTGGGCTACCGCAACGTCATCGTGTGGGAGACGAAGCCGCGGGCGCTGCAGTACCAGGACGACGCCACAGTCCTCCACGTCGACAAGCCGCTGACGGCCAAGTACCTCGGCTTCGGCGAGCAGGGGGGCCGCAGCCTGTTCAAGGACAAGACGTACATGAATTACTTCAACTTTGACAACATGGCGTACTGCAACGTCTACGGCGAGGGCCCGACGTGCGACGCCGAGCCGCTCTACCACTCGGAGCCGTACTGGATCCAGGTCAACGCGCACCCGGGCTACATGACGCAGGTCGGCAGCTTCGTCGACAACTACTCGCAGGTGCTGGTGGACCTCGGCCTCGGCGCGGCGGACCGGGTGCGCGTGGCGACGCGGTTCAACAGCTTCCAGGGCCTTTTCATCGCCGGCGACGATGTGGCGCAGGTGATCCAGCTGTACACGTCGCTCATCGGGCGGCCGTGGCTGCGGCCGCGCTACGTGCTTGGCCACCACCAGGGCTGCTACGGCTACGACAGCCAGGAGCTCGTCGAGTACTACGCCGACCAGTACCGCGCCTGGGACTTCCCGCTCGACGGCCTGCACATCGACGTCGACCTGCAGCGCGACTACCGGACCTTCACCATGGACACGCGTCCGGGCCGCTTCCCGGACCCGGCGGCCATGTTCGCCAAGCTGCGGGCGCAGGGAGTCAAATGCAGCACCAACATCACGCCCGTCATCCCGATGCGGCGCGACCCGGGCTTCCGCTACGAGGCGCTCGAGAGCGGCTGGGCCGGGTCGGGCCGGACGGGCGACCCCCAGCAGGACAACTACTTCGTCCGCGACGTGCGCGACGACGACGGCACCCCGGCGCGCGACGAGCGCTACGTCCAGTACGGCCGCGGCACACGTTACCTAACGGACCCCAACACGCAGCGGCCGCAGTACGGCGACGACTACGACTTCGCGGCCAACCGCAACAGCGGGCGGCCCTTCCACGGCGGCGTCGACTACGGCGAGGGCAAGGGCAGCCCGGGCTTCTACCCGAACCTCAACCGCGCCGAGGTGCGGCGCTGGTGGGGGCGGCAGTACCAGGACCTCTTCGACGCCGGGCTCGAGTTCGTCTGGCAGGACATGACGTCGCCCTGCATGGGCCAGGAGTACGGCGACATGAAGTCGTGGCCCTTCCGCCTGCTGCTCGACGCCGACAGCTGGCCCGGCGACCCGGCGGCGCCGCCGCGCCAAAAGGCCATCGAGATCTGGTCGCTGTACAGCCTCAACCTGCACAAGGCGACGTTTGCGGGCCTGCACCGGCTGCGCGGCCGCGAGGGCCGGCGCAACTTCATCATCGGCCGCGGCAGCTTCGCCGGTGCGCAGCGCTACGCCGGGCTCTGGACGGGCGACAACGCGTCGACATGGGACTTTTTCAGCATCTCGGTGGCGCAGGTGCTGGCGCTCGGGCTCGCCGGCGCGGCCGTGGCGGGCGCCGACGTGGGCGGCTTCGAGCCGGCGGACGAGGCCGAGCGCTTCGCCGACCCGGAGCTGCTGATCCGCTGGTATGGCGCCTACTCGCTGCTGCCGTGGCTGCGCAACCACTACGTGCGCAAGGGCAAGAAGTGGTTCCAGGAGCCCTTCGAGTACGAGCGGTACCGGCTCGCGCACGCCGTGCCGGCCGGCCAGGAGACCGTGTACCGCGCCGTGCTGCCGGCGACGCGCTACCTCGTGCGCCTCCGCTACAGCCTGCTCCAGCTGCTCTACGACGCCATGTGGGAGCACACGATCCGCGGCCTGCCCATGGCGCGCGCCATGGTCGTCTCGGACCCGCTCGACCCCTCGCTCTTCGCCTCGACCGAGTGGTACACGGGGCACCAGTACACGGTCGGCCCGGACCTGTTGGTGGCCCCCGTGATGCAGAAGCAGGGCGGCGGCAGCTCGGCAGTGAGCGTCTACCTGCCCTACCCCGACGGCTGGTTCCCCTGCAACCTGCGGCCCGACGGCGCCGCCGCCGCCGCCGACGTGCCCGGCGTCGCCCTCGCGCCCAAGGTCCGGGGCGGCTCCTACATAGACTACGACGCCCGCATCGACTGGCGCGACGAGCAGCTGCCCTACATCACCCCCATGTACATCCGCGAGGGCGCCATCATCCCGCAGATCGAGGTGCGCAACGCCGTCCCCGACCACACGCGCCCCGACATTCCCGCCTTGGCCGAGGAGCCGCCCAATCCCATCACCATCCACGTCTACCCGGGCAAAGACAATGTAAGTACCCGCCTACCCCGTTGTCCCCGTTTGTCCCTGTCTTCCGGGGGGTTGAGGGATGGAGAAGAAGAAGAAGAAGGGCACGCTAACGCTTGGTTCTCCCGCCAGAAATACAGCATGTACATCGACGACGGCGTGTCGCGAGCGAGCGCGCCGACAAACGCCTGGCTCGCGCGGCACGACGACGACGGCAGCGCCGGCGCTGCGGCGCCGGCGCGCAAGCAGTGCGACGCGTACGGGGACCCCGAGGCGCGCAGCGCGTTCCGCGAGGTGCAGATCGCGCAGAAGTCGGTGCGGCGGATCCAGCCGCTGCCGGCGTACGCGCCGGCCACGGCGGCGGCGGGGGATGACTCGGCGTCGGACGAGGCCGAGGCCGAGACGGCGACGACGTGGCAGGAGGTGCGCACGGTGACGGTGCGCACGAGCGCGCACTCGCACTTTGCCGACGACGCCGTGCGCCGCGCCGTCGGCGCCGAGTACCGCCTCGCCGTCTGGCACGCCTCCACCGTCGACCTCGCCACCGTGCGCGTCGCCGTCGATGGCGCCGGCCCCGTCGCTGTCCCGCCGCGCACCGACGACGCCGCCCGCGTCACGCTCGTGCGCCTCTCGACGCGCCAGGACGTGCGCGCCACCATTGTTATCACTACCACCATTTAATCCGGGCGGGCCCTTGGCTATTACCACGGCCATCTACTCCGAGCCGGCCCGAGCTGGCATTCGGCGCTCGGGGGCATGACACGGGCAGAGCCTGTCGCGGCCCTGTTTCAGGTTTCGGGTTTCTCCGCATTCGGGTTTCGAACGGGAAGAAAAAATAGACTATTAGATTATAGATATAGACTGTACTAACGCCCTCAAGCGGTAAAACTTAATACATCCTACTAATACTGCTTTTTCATCAGCTTTTGGGAACATTCTTCTCGTACTGGCCAGGCGAATTCCTCGCTTTCTCGTTGACGCTGTCATTCTACAGAAAACTGTCAGGGCTACTGAAGACCCTTCTCATCCTTCTTCAAGTTTTCCACAGTTTTCAAGAAAATGTTCGCCACTACATTGGTTTTGATCAAACGTCCACGCATGAATGTCCCCGTCTCGGCCTCTTCCACTAGAAACCTCGTTCATGAAGACAGCTCCATCAAAGAGGCTCACAAATAAAAAGCCACCTCCCCTTTGGCCCGATGCCGACGATTTCAACAACACCACAACCTCCCCGCGCCCCCGCTTCCGCGCGAGGTCCAGTGGCCTCAAACTTTGGGGCTTGCAATAGGCGGGCTTGGCGCCGCACGCGAGGAGGAAGCGGGCGGCGACGGCGACGTGGAGGACCGAGCCGCCGCCCTCACTGACGGTGTACGGGGGTGCTGCGGCGTCGGGGTGCGGGACAATAGTTACACGAGGGTATTCCTGACATGCTCATTGTTCTCGTTGATATCCCAGTCGTTGGTCACGGCGAATTCGACGGCCTTCGTGTTCCAGTCGTTGTCGGCATGCGCGCCCTCGAGAACGTCATCCATGGTCGCGTAGTTCCACGCGGCACCGCGCTTGAACAGGGCGTCGGCGATGTCGTAGCGGCCGAGCCCCGGCGCTTTGTTGCGGACGTCGCCCAGTTGGTTCCGTCGGATAGCATCAGGGTCCGCGGCCAGGCACTCGTCCAGCACACGGTGGATCGACGCCACATCGTCGGCCTCGATGGCGGCCATTAACTGCTTCTCGAAGCAATCCTTGTCATCGATGGCGTCTGCCATGGCGCCGGTGCGGTAAGGGGAAGGGGAAACTGGTGCTGGGGAGGCGAAATCGATGTGGAGTAGGAAAGGGACGCCACCAAGGCGTCTCACGACTTTCCAGTAGCTGCGACGTTGCAGATGGGTGTGGGAAGTGCAGGGAGGAAACAAATCTTAGGTTGAAGCCTGTGAGTAACCTTCTCGCCAAGACGGAAACCTGCCAGTCTCAACGATGGAAACCCGTGGATTTTGGCATGGGCGGAATGGCAGGAAGAATCATGGCATGGGTTTTATGCTGTAGCACCAAGGAGGGAAACGAATACAAACGAGGGGCTGTACGACAGGGATTCCGTAGATCCCGTTGGCAGTGGCCTCACGTTTTACTGGTTCGACGCGGTGGCGCTAAAAATAGCGGGAAATATACAAGGCATATTCGTGTAAGGGTTAAAGGACCTGAAAGGATCGACATACCGGAGCTCAATTGGGAAATAGCGCTGATTTGGGCGTGGGGGGACTTCGCCTTTTACAGTGATGCCGACGGGACGCGATAGGCGATTGTGTGTCACGGAACCTGAGGGAGATGCCGCATTGTCGCTTTTTCGGGACGCCCACGGCTACGTTCTTTGTCGTCACTTGTAAATAGAGGCCAAAACTGGCAGCGGTGAACGAGCTAGGCCATGTCTCACCTCTGTCGAAGCTTACCTGGCCCTGTGAAAGCCGCTGGGATGTCCTAGTCTTCCTAATATCTCATGTACGCAATTCGGGGCTAAGAGGTTTACTTTGGCCTCGGCATTGAGCAAGCGGAGAGCCTCAAACTGCTCCGTATGACGCCGGTTACATTATAGAAATGTTCATGCAGAAAAAAAAAGCGCGCTGTCCATTTAAATGTGTACATTATTTGCCTTCCAAATCACCTATCCTACTCAAGTAGCTGGAGAACCCAGTTTCGAGCTACAATGCCGAAAATAAAAGTAAGAAACCTTTAATCGCCGTAAATTACAGCAGGCCCCCCTTCCACAACCCCCTCCTCCAAGTGGTGCAGGAGCAGAGCCTCGGTATCCGCCCTACACCATCCTCGTGACAAAACTCTCCTTCACGACCTGCCACCGGCCCTCGGCATTGGCCGCTACGTTGACAACAGCCACGATGCTGACAGTGACGGGCTCACCCGTCTCCAGCACGCCCACGAAGGTGAACTCGTGCGAAAAGGCGCCCGTCGGCGCGTTGTCACCCTCAGCAGAGGCGGCGACGACAAAGTCCTCGGCCGTCACGCGGCGGTCGACGACCTGCCGGCGCAGCCCCACGAGGAACTCGCGCATGCCGTCGTAGTCGAGGGCTTGGCCGTTGGCGCTGGAAGGCGGGAGGAGGGGTTAGCGGAAGGCGTCCGAGGGTTGAAGCTAGGGAGGAGGGACAGGAAGGGGAAAGTTCGCACGTCTCGTCTAGGGCCCGGCTGAAGTCGCGAGCATACACGCGCTCGAAGATGGCGTCGTCGTGCTGCAGCAGGCCGTGCACGAGGTCCGAGGCGAAGGCTTCAAGGGAGAGACCGGGCGACGCTGCGGCCCCGTCGCCTTGGTTCCTGTACCGCTTGACGGCGGCGACGGCGCGCTGGCGGAAGAGGGGGCCGGCGAGGGGGCTCGCGCGGCGCGAAGGTCGGGAGAGGCGCGCGGTGGGAGGCATGACGAATAACGGCGTGTTGGGGCGGTAGAGTGACGAGAGCTAGCCCAGGCTCCCTGGAGGAGGGTTTGCTTGATCTTTTATTCGGGTTTTCCATGCTCAGGCTTGTCGCATCCTCGGCCCATGGGGCGTCGCTTGAGGGAATGCTGAGGTAAGCCGCCAAGGCCGTCTTCCCGGGGTCTCACGGTCAGCGGTTACGGTCCAGAGGCCACGCGCGCCTGTCACTGGCCAGCTTCCAAGGTCAGCCGTTCCTGGCCCGTGGCTCAACCTCGTGTGACGTGATTCGCTCGCGGTACGCCTATCCGTGTCCCGCCTCCGCGTTCCCGCTGTATTGAAGCAGGAACTGGTAGCCTCAAGATGCGAGCGCCTATGAAAAGTCAATCCTCACACCACTACGCAGATGAAGACTAATAACCAACAGAAAAGCCACCTATCTCGGCTCATGTCGGATAAATCAGCGATTGCCTCAGTTGCAGCGAGGGAGATTTGGCTTCCTTGTCTGGGAGTTCGGCTGACGAGCCCTGCTGTCTTCCCGTCTATGCCATCTTAAGAGCTTGACTTGGTATCCAGGAAGCGTTGTGTTTTCGCGCAGAACGCCTTGACTATTCCTGTGATGAACAGGCTCCCACAGGACGGTTCTGTACTTCCCACAGTTGATTATAGCGCCCCTCCCCCACCCCACCCCCAATCCGAGGGGTGACACAGGTCCACCCGTATGGAACCTCGTTGTACCGTACGCATTATCATCTTTTTCTGCTGCGTTGCATGACGCCTATCCACTTCAGTAGCCTTGGCCTTCTGAGCATCATACATTGCCATTGGCCCGGCCCGGAACCAGCCCCCGCATTTTTATGCTGCGTCCACGGCGATGGCGGCGCTCGGTCGACTGGTAGTCTGCTGGGCGTAAATTAAGGAGCGACCGTACCGTTAAAACAGCCGCCAATCCATTTTACAATGAAGTTGGTTTTGAATAAGGGTGTGCATAAGTTGGGCATGAGATGGGTTATTGATTCCTGGATGAATAGAACAAATAGAGGTGGGAGAGGAATTCCCTCCAGATAGATATGTGTTTCTCATGCTCATGGGTGAGACGGACCTACTGTTGACTCTTGATTGCCCTTTTAGCGTGGTCACCGCTGCTGAAGAGGTTATACGATCAAGCCGTGTCGCTGCCGAACTCGAAAGGATGGTGTGGCGCGTCGGAACAAAGATCGTCAAAGGACGCCGTAATCCGGATGAGACGAAAGTGGTGATAATGCCACCATGAACTGATTATCATGAAAAAGAGAACAGAGGACGAGTCCAGCCGAGGCGGAGATGCCTTTTGTTTCCACGCGTGCCTATGCATCGTTCGAGCCATCGGATTGTTATCAGTTAGCCGGGTCTGCAAAGCTGCTTAGATAGTCAAGCAGGGACCGAATGAGGACGATGGACTGGGAAGCATGATGTACCTAACTAATCATCCACGGTCCATGCGGCAGTAAAATTGACCATGTTACCCTTGTATCAATCAAGAAGTTCAGTTAAGTAACGAGAGGTGGATATTTCTCTTAAAATGAGGGTAATTAATGCAGATCAGTCCGATGTAAGAAAGGAAGAAGGGTGTGTCAGAGGACAGAGGAGGCTGCTGTATTCATTATGTCGCGAGACGAGCCTATTATCACTAACAAGCCTACCAGGTCACGTGACCTTATGTAAGCTCAAGAGCCTAGCCTGTCAGGCGGGCTACGGAGCTACTATATCTACGTCTGGATCCTCAGATAGTTTTCCTTTGTTTTTCCTAATAGAACAACCAGAACCTCGTTCCTCACGTCCCCTGAAGTGCGACACATTATGTACGCACCTAGTGGAGAGATCAGTGAGTACAGAAAATTAGTCTTCCAACCAATTTGAAGCTTCCACTCCAGAAGTAACGATCCCCTGTACGCGCGGCTTTTACATTTAGCTTGCCGGCACTGCCTCAAAGGTAGACGATGCGTTGCTAGAGGAGGTCAGTATGGCCAGTGATAAGATTTCATGTGTGGTTAGTTTTTGGTTTTAAGCATAGCTATGGAATCATCCTTTAGCGGTGTAGTTACATTCGGGCGTACCGGTAAATACGCCCGGCGCCACATGTCCGCCGCTGTTGGCCGAGACCCCTTCGTTTTTGTTATCGGCCGGAAGCGCCACCGTGTGCTCCGTTTTTCGGCAGCGCTGATTGAAGCTACGACGTGAAACGGATGCGTTGAACGGAAAGAGAACGACGCCGCATCATCAATGCATATTCGAAGCAGACAGAGAGACTTGGTTTCATAAGTCGGATACTATAGTATATCTGGATCCCCGGAGATGCATTTGTATAGTTGGCGCGGGCGCTTCAGTCAATATCTACAGACCGGAGCGCCGAGAGGGCGACGGTGTTTTCCATGCCGCCCTGAAGGAGCCTGGTGGGGTCGTCAGGGCCGAGCGTTTATTGGCTCAGGAGGATGTCTGTTCCGGTTTCGCTATCCCTTGGAGACATTCAACTAGGAATTGCCGGTTCGCCCATACGGACCGGACAGGAGAATTGTGATCGTGAGGCTTCTCCACCTTCCTCCTTGAAAAATGCGCCTTCCTAATGGGGGAAGGGCGCCGGGGCGCGAGATGCCGTCAGCGTTGCAAGATGCCGTCAGCGTTAGGAGATTTCGTCAGCGTTGGGAGATGCCGGCAGCGCTGCCATTGGTCATTTAGTACGAGATGGGTATAGCCTACCACAAGACGGGGAAACCGTGCTGGAATCGGGCTTTGCCCGCTTATGAGGTTATCTTCTTGACGATGGTGGTCCTTATCGGCGGTGATGGAGACGTATAAAGGTGCCTATCCGGGGAAGCGTGGTTTTGCCCATCCCTGGGACGAGCACCTCCATCTTGTTCTACGGTGAACCAGCCAAGTGTGTGTGTCCTTCCCCGCCGCCTCATAGTCGCCGGTAGATTCTCCCGCAATGCAGATCATAGATATTTTCCTCGGCGCCGTGGCGGCCTCGGAGGCCCTCGCCCGCGGCCGTAGTTGCGGTTTCAAGGGGCCCACGGAAGCCCAAAGGGCCTTCGCTCGCATGTTCGCCGAGCGGGAGGCGACGGCGCGGGTCGCGGGGAACACAACTACGGGCATGGCCACGGCCGTCGAGTTCCCTATCAATGTGTACTTTCACGTCGTTGCCTTCTCGACTTCTGAGCGGGATGGCTATCTCAGTGTGAGTGCAAAGCCTAGACAATTCCCCCACCAAGGTCGTGTTTCGTTATCCGCTGTTCAGATTGAACGGGACCAAGCAAAAATGCCCATTCAGCGTTCTCGCCCGCATTTTCCCCACTGGCTCATGAGATATACAGACGTCCGCCGTGGCGAGACAGCTCGACGTCATGAACGAGCGCTTCGGCGTGTACGGCATCAACTTCCTGCAGGCGGGCGTGGACTGGACGGTCAACGGTGAGTGGGCGCGGGACGGCGACGAGTAAGCTCAGACCCCCATCTGTGCACCAGCCCCTTAGTGAACCTGAGTTTGAGATGTCTTCGAAAAATGAAGCACCAGCACCAAAACAACGATATCTCGACAACCAAACAAGGAACTGAGTTCGTTTTTTGATCTATGAGACAGTGATGCAGTCCTCGGGCTCAGAATTAGACTCTTCAGAGACATCGAGCTTAACTACATATCGTTTTGTTACCCGACCTTTGCCTTTAGTATCGCTAGAGGACGCCAGCTCCTCCTTCACTTTGCGCACGTCTACAATCCTCACGAAGGCTTCCTACGTAGTCTCCCTAACTTTTCGACGTTTCTAGGGCCTCTGGCGCTCTAATGCAGCCGCTAATTAGTCTCTCTCTTCGCTTAGCGTAGAGATTTTCACGATTGCTTTATCGAGAGCCTTGCTAAGCTTCGACTGGAAAGACCTGAACGTTGGAGATCGGTACGCAGGGTCTATACTACGCAGGTCCTTAGCGATAATATTGATCTAGCGGGAACTCTTTAGCGTGGAGATATCGATACCACTTATTATCGCTAGCCCTGGCGCCTCTAGCACCTCTGGCGTCCTCCAGAGGCTGGAGTCTGGCTGGTCACGTAGATACTAGCGCGCCAGCCTGCTATTGAGGGCTTTGGAGCGGTCCCTTAGGAAGATACCGGTCGCGCGCTAGCTAGCAGCGATATTTGAAGCCGTGAAGGCTTCCAGACAAGCGCCCATCTAAGCCTCCAAGAACTCCGGCTTCTTTAATGTCATAGTGAGGCTATTGTAGTATACAGCGTGTAGATAGTCGCGATACTTCCTCTTTAGAACACTAAAGGGGCCTAAATCGAGAGGTTAAAGGACCTATAAGCAGTGCACTAGTAGGAAATTAATCCAGATGTTGTTCTTTAAGCATCGTGATATAAATAGATCGTCAGTATAGTTATTATAGCTATCGAAGATAAGGTGTCGCTACTAGCTAGGGTTTTTAGGCGCTATAAACAGTAAAAACAGTTCCTTTAGCCACTATAAAATAATTGCCTTACTAGTCTAACTATTTAGACTACTAGCAAACATTTATTCGTGATACTCCTTACGGAGTTGTTTATCTTTAAACTATTGTTATTAAATAAAGGCCCTAATAAAGATCACAGCCGGCGGTAAAGCTCTGCCGTCTTTAAAGATACACTCTAAAGTAGTCGTCCACTCTTTATTATTAGGCTTTATAGAATAAATCTTCTAAAGCTTAAATAAGCCGAATATAATATAGTTATTTAACTAGCTAATATAGGCTCTAACTTCGTCTATATTATATATATGCTCTAAAAGAATAAGGCCTGCGTTTCCTTTATTAAGGCGATTTGTCACGGGGTGGACCGTGACAGACCGTACCGGCACAGGGCAGCCTCTGAGACATCCTAAACTGGCTACGGATTAGTCGTCCCGTGATGGAGTTCTGTCAAGACCGCTCGGTACGGACCTCCGTTGGGGATTTAGATAAGAAGTCTGCGACCGAGGAGACTTCAGTTGTAGCTCTTCAAGCTACGTCCTGTCCACCAAGCCTGACCTGTACCGACAGAATAGGAACCTGGACCTGTAGCATAGAACCTGAATCGACTCCGTTATCCGCCTGCCTGCCCGCTCCTTGACATTACGTAGCTTCCTCCTAAGCTCGACACTGCTTTCGAAATGTCGAACCGACCTACCGCACCTACCGATACCGAAGATCCCGGAGAACTGCTTGCGAGCGTCCAGGACGATGCGTCTGGATAGCTACTATACCTGCGCACGCTATATAGGTATATCTCGAACCTGGAAACCTCTTTAGCTGAAAGGGACTCTGCTTTAGCTGAAAGGGACTCCTCCCTTGCCTCCGTCCGAATCGCCCTTACAGAAAAAGAAAGGATAGTCCGCTACTAAGAGGGCCGCTCAGATAAGGACCAAAAGATCATCGTCGACCTCCGCGTCGAGAACGAACGCCTCCTCTAAGCCGCCCTCCCTACTATACAGACACCCCCGACCGAACAGTCACCCCGTCCCGAACCTACCACTGAAGCGCCGGTAGATCATACTCCGCGAACGCTTATATCTGCTCCTGCCTCACGTTCCGAACCCACCTCCCTTAGTGAGAAGATCCCTAACCTAAAGGAGTTTAATAGAACTCGAAGCGACCTTCGGAGGTTCGTCCAACAAGTCCATTCGAAGATGGTCTCCAACGCCGACCGGTTCCCGTCTGCTGTTTCCCGCTTAAATTACATCGCTAGCCGCTTATCTGGAAAAGCTTACGACCTAATCCTACCCCGCATTTAATATAGAATCCCCCAGTTTACAGACTATACCAATATGCTGTCATACCTAGAAGAAGCCTTTAGAGACCCGGACTGGAAGCAGAATACTGAAAATAAACTATACAATTTAAAACAACGGAGCCTCGACTTTAACGTCTTCTTCGCAGAGTTTGAGAGGCTCGCGTTAGAAAGCGAGGTCCCCGAAGCTACCCTGCCCCCTCTACTGTCCTAAGGTGTGTCCCGAGAGATCCAGGATATGCTATTACATAACCCTGCCCCCACGAGAGAGTATCGCGCGTTTGCCCGTTATCTTCAGACTCTCGATAACCGGTTCCGCTAGCACCAGCGGCAGGTCAACAGTTATAAAGGAACGATTAAGACTAACAGCATCACCACCCCCGCCGGTTATAATGTGCCTCCCTGGAACGAACCCCGCCCGCCTGCTGCTAAGACCGACGCCGGTGATCCTATAGACTTAAGTCACTAACGTAGCCGCCCCCGCTCTCCGTCTGGTCAAAGAGAGAGAGGAGAATATTTTCGGTGCGGCTATACAGGCCATATAGTCGCCCAATACCCCGAACTTAACCTCCGACCTGTCCGGTTCCGCCAGGCCTGTACTCCGAGCCCCCGAGGAAGCCCGCCCCCCATAATGTCCACGACCTTACCCACTCGTCAACTACCCACGCTTATTCGGTCCCCCCAGCCTATCTCCGCTGTAGCCGCGTCTATTAACTGGTTCTAAGAGCCGCGCACCGAGAGCCCCCAGTCGTTAAATAGCGTGAGCCTATATTAAGTCGCTTACAGGCTCCCAATCCCGGCGCCTTAACTTTATTGCCCTTACCAATATCTGCCCGTTCCATCCATAGCCTGTCTATCCGCGAAGAGGAAGATATACATGGAAAGCTTATAGTTTTACCTACCACCTTGATTTCCGATGACTGCACTATACCGACTTACGCCCTAACCAACTCCGGAGCCGCCGTTAAAGCATTCATCGACCGCAGCTAGGCTGAAGCCCACGAGCTGCCAATACGACCTTTACGGAGACCGTTCGAGATCGAGGTGATCGACAGTCGCCCGAGCAAGAGTAGGAAGGTTACCCACTTCGTCGAATGTTCGATGCGGATAAACGATCATCATAAGAAACGACTACGTTTCTTCGTAACCTAGCTAGCTTACTTCCCCGTTATCCTTGGAATCCCGTGGCTTAAGATGCACGACCCCCATGTGGGTTTCGTAAGTCACACGCTCACATTCGATAGCGAATTCTGTCGCCAGAACTGCAACATATTAGAGAGACCTATAAAGGTCGTCGCCATGTATAACGTCCCTGCACGAGCCCGTCCGGAGAACCTGCCGAACCGTCCGGAGGCCTTATCCCAATAGGACATTGCCCCGATCACCACTTGCGCCTGCTCAGCGTACCTAAAGAAAGGATACGCCACGTTTCCTGTCACCGTCGAAGAGATCGACGAGCACTTATCCTAGAAGGCTAATCCGCCCCTACCTAAGCAACTCCCGCTAGAACTGCGAGAATTCGAAGATGTGTTCTCACCGAAAGAGGCAGAGAAACTACCACCGCACCGAGATCACGATCACGAGATCAGACTAATGGAAGGGAAAATGCCCCCCTTCGGACCCCTATACGCTATGTCCCGCGAAGAACTGGCCGCACTAAAAGAGTGGCTACAAGAGAATCTCCGGAAAGGGTTTGTCCGACCCAGCTCGTCCCCGGCCGCGTCCCCTGTCCTGTTTGTTAAGAAGCCTGGAGGAGGGCTCCGTTTCTGTGTCGACTACCGCGCCCTAAACAACATCACTATTAAAGACCGTTACCCGCTGCCCCTAATTAAGGAGACCTTAAATAACCTAAAGGGAATAAAGTATTTCTCTAAGGTCGACATTATTACGGCATTTAACGAGATCAGAGTTAAAAAGGGATAAGAATACCTGACTGTATTCCGCACCCATTTTAGCTTATTCGAGTCGTTAGTTATACCTTTCGGACTGACTGGAGCCCCTGCTACATTCCAAAGGTTTATTAACGATACCTTACGACACCACCTGGACATCTGCTGCACTGCGTACCTAGACGACATCCTGATTTATAGCCGGACCCGCGAGGAACACGTCGAACACCTACGAAGGGTGCTTCAAGCATTAAGAAAAGCCGGCCTATTCGCGAAAATATCGAAGTGCGAATTCTTTAAAACTGAGACCACGTTCCTAGGGATGATTGTTGGCTGCGATGGCCTACGTATGGACCCCGCCAAGATTGAGACAGTTAAGAACTGGGCTACCCTGTCCTACTTAACCGATATATAAGCGTTTATCGGCTTTAGGAACTTCTACTGTAGGTTTATCCGAGACTTTTCGAAGATTGTTGCCCTGCTAGTTAACCTTATAAGGAAAAGGGTTGAGTTCGCTTAGATAGAAGAATGTGAGAATATATTCGTTACATTAAAGAACACGTTTATATCGGCCCCGATCCTAGCTCCCTTCGACTAGGAGAAAGAAGTGATTTTAAAGACCGATGCCTCGGACTACGTCTCTACTGGTGTGCTGTCACAGTACAGAGACGACGGAATTTTACACCCGGTTGCCTTCTTCTTAAAAAAGCACTCTTCGATAGAGTGTAACTACGAAATCTACGATAAGGAACTTCTAGCCATTATTCGTTGCTTCGAAGAATGGCGCCCTGAATTAGAAGGCGCGCTATCGCCGATTAGGGTTATCACCGACCACCGGAACCTGGAATACTTCATAACGATAAAGTTGCTAAACCGCCGATAAGCAAGATAGTCTGAATTCTTATCTCGCTTTAACTTTAAGATTATATACCGACCTAGGAAGCAAGGAATAAAACCCGACGCCCTGACTAGGAGGTTAGAGGACCTACCTAAAGAGGGGGATGAACGACTGCTACACCAGAGTAGAGTCGTCCTAAAGAAAGAGAACTTCGAACCGTAAAGGAAATCAGTCCGCTTCAAGGAAAGCCCGACCCGAGCTAACGCTGTAACTAGATCGCAATCCGCTCCTGGCCGTCCCCTAGAACTAAGCGCCGTCGACCCAGACCCCCGGCCTACTATTACACTATCTCTACGATAAGAACGCCACGCCCTATTACTGCCGCCAGCTATTTAGAACCTCATAACCCGAGGATACGAGTCGGACAAGACCGTTCACTCTATCTTAAAGGCACTGCGCACTGGAAAACCCCGCCACCCCTTAATCTCCCTTGCCAAGTGCGAGGAACGAGCTGGTATGCTATACTACCGCGACCGCCTTTATATCCCTGACCTGCCCGAACTACGCGCTGAACTGACTCGTTTATACTATAACACTGCCGTGGCTGGACACCTAAAAAGAGCCTGCATATATAAGACCCTATCCCGAGACTACTACTGGCTACGGATGTACGCCTTTGTGGAGCAATAGACTAACAACTATTATACCTATCGCCGGACCACTTCTTCCCGCGAAGCTAAGCAAGGGGTGCTCCGCCTGCTGCCTGTACCCGAACGAGCATGGCAAGACATTTCGATGGACTTCATCGTACACTTACCGAAGAGTGATAGCTACGACGCTATCTTAGTTATAGTCTGCCGCTTAACAAAGATGAAACACTTCATCGCCTGCCGAGACACCTGTGGCGCCGACGAGGTCGCGTGCCTATACCTAAATAACGTCTGGAAACTACACGGTTTACCGAGAACCGTAATCTCCGACCGAGGTCCCCAATTCGTGGGACGCTTCTAGGAACACCTAACCCACCGACTAGGTATTCAGAGCCTGCTATCGACTGCCTTTCACCCCGAAACCGATAGCCAGACTGAACGAGCGAACTCGTTCTTAAAATAGTACCTCCGCGCCTAAGTGTCGTACTTACAAGACGATTAGAGCCGCTGGCTCCCCTTAGCTGAATTCGCGTTAAATAATGCCTTAAATAAGAGCATTAAGACTACACCGTTCTTCGCGAACTACGGGTTCTATCCGAGGATCGGGTTTAAACCACTGGACCCCGACTGCACCCCCGCCGCCCTAGATACCGAGCGCGTCGCCTAGAAGATTCAGGAAGTCCACGAGATATTGAAGTCTGAGATCTATTTAGCGCAAGCCTGCCATAAGGAATATGCTAACCGTAAGAGGCGCCCCGCCCGCCGATACCAAGTAGGCCAGAAAGTCTAGCTTAATGCCCGAAACATACAGACGAAACGCCCTTAAAAGAAACTCGATTGGAAGCAACTTAGACCCTTCACCATTACGAAGGTTGTGAGCCTGTACGCCTACCAGTTAAACCTACCCCCGTTTATAAGAAATCACCCGGTATTCCATGTTAGCCTACTCCGTCCTGATCCTGACGATCCTGCCCCCGGTCAAGTGCAACCACCGCCACCGCCTATAGAGGTCGATAGCATCGAAGAGTTCGAAATCGAAGACATCCTGGATTCCCGTCTAGACAACCGAGGCGGAGGCCGAGGTTCCCGCTTAAAATACACCGTGAAGTAGGCTGGATACGACCAACCAACCGAGGAGCCTGCAGAATACGTCGCTAACGCCAGCGAGGTAGTGGCAAACTTCCACCGAAGATACCCAGAGAAACCGAGACCTATTAGCCTACGGAAGGCTTAGCCGTCCGCCCTTCAGAACCGCGTCGATGGAACTCCGCCTTGAGGAGGGGAGTACTATCACGGGGTGGACCGTGATAGACTGTACCGGCACAGGGCAGCCTCTGAGATATCCTAAACTGGCTACGGATTAGTCGTCCCGTGATGGAGTTCTGTTAAGACCGCTCGGTACGGACCTCCGTTGGGGATTTAGATAAGAAGTCTGCGACCGAGGAGACTTCAGTTGTAGCTCTTCAAGCTACGTCCTGTCCACCAAGCCTGACCTGTACCGACAGAATAGGAACCTGGACCTGTAGCATAGAACCTGAATCGACTCCTTTATCCGCCTGCCTGCCCGCTCCTTGACACGATTGAAGAACTCCTAGATATTATCATAGGAGGCTCTATTAGCGCGTTTAAAATCGAGCGGTATAGATTGTATAGTTTTTAATAGCAGCTAGTGTTTAAGAAACTTTATATACTAGTACTTGCCGACCACTTTAGAGTAGCCTGAGTTAATAAGTAGTCTTTAAGCGAACTAGCGAAATCGCGAAAACGGAGGAGCCTAGCTAAGTCTGCCCTATATAAGTATCGAGTCTGCTAAACCTTTCTCTAACGTTAGTGAAAGGCTCTGGCGATAGCTGTGAGTAAGGTATCTAGGGTTAACACCGTCGATTCGGCGCTTAAGGGTGTTTCGAGATACGTGGTATTGTTCGGCCACGCTACAGAGAGACTCTCTCTTTAGTACCTGTGAAATCGCAGCGGCCAGCGCTAGGTCTTCCACATCTGGCATCATAAGAAAGATAAGAAGAAGGGAATACTAGAGATAACTTCATCTTCATTATGGTCGCTCTGGGGCCTAAGATATAAGCGAGTGTTTGCACGGTGTTTAATTGAAGTGTCGTGCTGAGACCATGGTTCACTAATGGGCTGGTGCGCAAATGGGTGTCTCACCTTACGCGATGAAGTCGTACCTGCACCGGGGGACGTACCGGGACCTCAACATCTACCTCGTACCCCAGCTCGTCGACCTCCTGGGCTACGCCTACCTGCCCGACGACCTCAACAGAGACCCGGAGCTGCTCGTGTACGACGGCGTGACGCTCCTTTCGGGTAGCGTGCCGGGCGGCGATGCGGCACCCTTCGACCTCGGCATCACGGCCGTCCACGAGACGGGCCACTGAATCGGCCTGCTGCACACGTTCGAGAACGGCTGTGCCGACCCCGGCGACTACATCTCCGACACCGCCGCCGAGGCCACCGAGGCTTTTGGCTGCCCCGTCGGCCGCGATACCTGCGCCGGCGGCGACGTTGACCCCATTCACAACTATATGGACTACACAGATGAGTAAGCAGCCCCTTCGATATCTTTCCTTGCCCTTGTCGTGTTTCCAACGTCACCTGCTGCGGCCGTTCCCGACTAATGAAGCTGCGTTGCCGTAGTTCGTGCCTCGAAGAGTTCAGCAATGGCCAGATTGACCGCATTAACAGTTACTGGACCGCGTACCGCGCTTGAGTATCTGTGCGGTCCAAGGTTGAGTTTGCATGGAATCGTGTCTATAATGCACAGCGTTGAACATCCCACCCCGATAGCAGGGATCTATATGATGCGGCGAAATATTGGGTAACACCCGCCCTTCACATTGTTCATCCTGCTTCATATCGAAAAGTGCGGTTGGGTATTAATTCGTGTCTTACGACGGTGTTGTCCTCTGGCTTGCCTGCTACTTTTCATAATGCACCATAGGTTTGGTACTACATCGGCCATAGCGACTGGTATAACGACGATTTATAAGATAAGCCCCCAGAGAAACCGGTGAAATTCAGTGCCGTCTGCGAGAGACTGCACTCTCCACCTGTGTCACTAATCCCGGAGTATCGTGGCATCTGACTTGTACACCCAGCCTCTATTATTTTGAACGCCGTTCATCGGCCAGTCATCAGACAGCAGGCCTCCCAGTCTATAGGCGACAGGCCCGCTGCTTTAAGCGCGCTTCCCGGCCGAGTCATCTCCCGTCCGACGGCGCTAGCGAGCCAGCGGTGTTTTTTTGCCAAGCACGGCAGCTTACGCCTGCGCCACCATTGCGGAAAGATGTCTAGGCTTGCCCATTGGCTGTGTTCGGGGCGGCTGTAACTATGGTCCCGTCTCTCTCAGCGTCTGGCCAGGTTGCCTGCAATCTGCCTCCTAGGCAGAAGCTGCGCAGTGGGGTTCACCATACGATGGATCAACGCCTACTGGGGTATAAGAGTTCCGGCAGAGTCGTCAACGTCATTCATCCTCGTCCACATACTCAAGTTTGAATACTAGCACGATAGGAAGCATTATGCAATCAAGCGAAGCCGATACACCTGCCGGCGAGGTTCCTGTCGCTAAGGTACCTGTCGCTGAGGATCCTGCCGCTGAAGACCCTGCCCCAGAGGACCCTGCCCCCGAGGCACCGGCATTCCAATACGTGGTTCCGGACTGGTTCCTCCACAACATCAAGACAGCCGACGAGGTCAAAGACCTCCACTCCAACCTTTGGCTTGTCGACGAGGCGGAAAAAGACTGCCAGAAGAAGCCCGAGGAGGACGAGAACGCATCTTGTGAAGGGACGGCAGCGCAACCCGACGAAACCCCAGGCGACAGCAAAGAGACATGCCAGGCCTGTGTGGTTCAGTCCAGCGAAACGGCTACCGATAGCGACACCTCCAGCGAATGTCCCATTGCGACGCCCGAGAGCTCGTGGTCCGGATCCGAAGATGGCCAGAGCAGCTGTTTCCGGCTCAGCCGCGGGGCGTTCGAGGACGTGCTGGACGCGGCCGCTTCACTCTACGTAAGCGAGCAGACGCGGCGGTTCGTGAATCGAGGCAGCTCGCTCGGTCTTTACAGCCAGATGCGCCAGGGCTACGAGTTAGTCGACGAGGTCGTCGTGCGTGCGGCGCAGGCGCTAGGCGCCGCGCTCGTCTCCCTCCACCCGTACGATCTCGAGGACATGGCCGTGGAGCTCTACGACCAGGAGTGTGCCGCCGTCGCCGACGGCCGCCTTACGTCGAGCGAAGTCAACGCTGGCGCGTCACGGCCCGACACGGCTGTCACCGCCTTTGCCTACGCCGAGAGGATGTTCGGCGCCCGGGCGGAGCGGAAAGCCGACGAGGAGGACACGAAGCGGTCGCGCAACGCCGTCTTTGCCATTTTGGATGCGGCGAGGAAAAGGTGCACGGCCGAGGAGGAGAAACAGCCGGGCGACACGGCCACGACCGATTCTGCCTCCCATAGTCTCAACGAAACACAGACCCCGCCTCTCATCCTCTACGTCCGCGACGCCCTGCGCCTTTTCGACACGGACACGGCGCGGGGCCGCCACATACTCTGCCGCATGCGCGACGCCGTGAACAAGCGACGCGAGGCGGGCCAAAACATCTTCATGGCAGTGGCCGTAACGCACACGGACGTGGATAAGGAGAACGCCAAGGTCGACGCGGCCGTGCCGTGGCGGCTGAGCAAGTGTGCGTGCGTGCTATGCGAGTGTGACGACCTGGTGGGCTGTAACGAGCGGGGCTGCGACGTCGGCGCGCCGCTGCGCAAGCTGGGCGCGCGCGGGCTGCTCCAGCAGCAGCTGTGGCCGCTCGGGGTGCCCGCGGGCTGGGGCGAGCCGCGCCGGCGGTCCGGTAGCCTCGGCTCCCCCACCGCCGTGAGGCTCCTGTCCTTCCAGCGCAAGCTCCGGGCCCGGCTCGCAGACTACCCGGCGCGGCCGCCGGACCTTCTGGCGCCCGACTGCGACTGGCTCGCGCAGCTGTCGGACCGCGCCGTCGAAGGCCTCGGCGCCAAGCTGGGCTGCGACCTCTCCATGCAGACGGCCTTGGCGCGCGTCGTCGGCAAGTCGATTCGGAGGCGAGCCTTCGACCTCGCTGACCTTGAGGCCACCTTTGTTCACTTGACAGAGGCGGTGGCGGGCAGTGACATGGCGCAGGACGACGCCGGCTTGAGCAAGGACGAGAAGGCCTGGGAGGCCAAGTTGGCAGAGATTAAGCAGCACACCAGCGAGTACGAGGATAATCTCCTGCCGTGCCTCGTGGATCCCGGTAAGTGTGATGAAGGGACAGGCCAGCCCACTGCATGAGAAGAATTACTGACTTTCCCCAACAGCCTCATTAAACGCCGACTTCGACGACGTGGTCCTCGACCCCGACGTCCTGGCCAGAATCAAGACGCTGGTCCACCTCTCGCAGCTGCGGCCCGAGGCGGCCTCGAAGCTGCTCGTGGCTCAGATCCGGCCGACGGGGGCGCTGCTGTACGGGCCGCCGGGAACAGGAAAGACGCTGCTGGCGCGGGCGGTGGCACGCACGGCAGGCGCGCACATGCTCGCCATCAGCCCGGCCGCCATCGAGAGCAAGTGGTCGGGCGAGTCGGAGAAGACGGTGGCCGCCGTTTTCACGCTCGCGCGCCGCCTCTTCCCCTGCATCGTCTTCATCGATGAGGCCGACGCCCTCTTCTACCGGCGCGGCTGCGGCGATGCCGGCTGGCAGCGCTCCCAGCTCACCCAGTTCCTCCAGGAGCTTGACGGCCTCGCCCAGAACCCCCGCGCTCCCTTCGTCCTCGCCGCCACGAACCGCCCCGCCGACCTCGACAGCGCCTTCCTGCGCCGCCTGCCACACCGGGTGCCCTTCGGCGCCCCCGACGCCGCCGCGCGCGCCCGCATCCTGCGCGTCTTCCTCAAGCCCGACGACCTCGACCCCGAAACCGTCGACCTCGACCGCCTCGCCGAGCAAACCCCCGGCTTTTCCGGCTCCGACCTCCGCAGCCTCTGCGGCCAGGCCGGCCTCGCCTGGGCCGTCGAACAGGACCTCGCTGGCGCGGCAGCGATCGGGGTTGGGACCACCACCCTCAAGGTTCGCCTCACCGGCGACCACTTCCGCACCGCCCTCGCCCATCTCCAGCCCAGCATAGCGTCCTCCGACTTAAATGCGCTCGAGATGTTCACGCAGCAGTTCGGACCCGCAGCGAAGGTCCCGCGGGACGCTCCGTAACTCGCCGTTGCACAATCCCGGCGTGGAGAGGGAATTGGGGAGGGCTGGGCCAGGTGGATGGTAAAAGGACAGAGGGCATATAGATACGCACCAGGTTGCTGGATACGGCGTTTATTCAATCGTTATAGATCTCGCGTAGCTAAGGGGTCAGCTTGTACTCTTCGAGCTTCTGCATTTCTTTGACGACGTCCTCCCGAAGTAGGTGGTCACAACCACAGGTTGGGATCAGGGAACCAACAGTGGGGATGGGTCCGTTCCTGGCTGTGATTATCAGGCGGTGTAACTCGTAGTTGTACAGGTTGCTAGAGTTGGTGCGGTAAGCTCGACTTAAACCCACGCTGGGGGGTTGCGTTGTGTTTTGTCGAGCATCAGATGTCACGCGGAGAGAGATTGCGATCATGGGATGAATTCTATCCAGGCTGGGTTGATACTGAACGGCCAGGTGATTTGATTGACTGGTTATAGATCGAAAAGGCCCGGTCGAGTGATGTTGCCACTAATCAGACGGATGATAATAGTTAGGGGCACTGGGACACAGTTGCATTATTTATGTGCGACCTTGGCGAAGCCAATTACATCAGGGTTGGGATGGAGGCTTGCGGACTGGAGTGCAATATCATGTATCCCAATAGTCTATCGATGTCAATTTTAGCGCCGATCCACCAATGCAAAGCATGGATATTCGACACCTCCTACCGTAAGCTCCGGCTTCGACTAGGACTCGTACTTTCACTGTGGCGGAAATACTCCTCAGCCCCCGAAGTTAAATTCTCGTCCGGTCATTAGTCTAATTAAGGTTCAGCCAGCGTGGCCAATTTTCGTTACTATGGGGATAGACATTATGGATCAGTTCGTCTATTCACGAAGCAGCCAAACGCGGCTTTGGTACTGGGGCCTTTCCGTACCTCATCGTTGTGTGTGTACCTATATTTAATTAGACGCTATCGTCTGACTCGCGCCCACAGGCTTGCGCACCCAATCAGAACAGGGCAGCTGTCCACATTGGGAAGGCCGCCTCGGGGTATCATATCGTCATCGTGTCATAATCCCCCCCGGTGCGCCGCTCATATAAACCTGCCCTCTTGTACCGTAACAACGGACGAGCTTGCGCTCACCCAGGCATGCAAGAGGGCCCGGCACTCAGAGAAAAAGAACATCCCTCCGGGATCCATCTGGCGTTACACACCGGTCCCGCCTTTACCCCGTTTGCCTCTTCTCCGTGACCTCGCCATCCTTCGGGATGTAGACGCCTCAGATACGCCCGCCGCGGTATTGGTAAGCGACAGCAAGAAGGCCTTCTTAAGCTTAGTGGCCGTCTCCTCTTCCGAGCCGTCCAGCCATACCTTGATGATCTGAACAAGACCGGCGGACGCTAGGGCCATGGCGTTCTTGGAGCCTCGGATGTGGCTCACGGCCATTGCTTGTTAGCTGGCGTTGGGTTGTACCTGATACTTATAGTACTCACTGGAGCTGGCGTTGGTCGGTTTTTGACTCATAAGCCATTACATGTACTTATGCTCCTTGAGCAATAGATGCTAGCTGTTTGCTACATCTGAGTCATCCATCCTAGTGTCACACGATGTAAACGCGCCTTGTCGTCCAAACCTTATAAACTAGTGGGACTCCCTTTAACCAAGCAGGCCCAGAAAATGCAGATTATAGCTTGAAATCTAATCTGGCGAATTAAAAGAGCAGCATCACTAGAAGGGAGACTCAGAAGGACTTATGTCACGCTTCGAGTACAGCACCGCCTATATGACACGCTGTACGTGACAAGTCTCATCCAAAAGTTTGAAGTACCAGTGGACACTTGCTAAAATTCGCATTCTCTGAATTTGATGGATAGGTTACGTACTTCCCTGGTGTGGAATACCCTTTGATACAGCGTGGGTCTATGGTACATATTATAAACCCACCCCCTCCTCCTTCGGACCTAGACCTGGGAATTCCAACATCCTCTCCTCTCTTCCGCAATCACTCAGCCATCCATTCACCCGCTTTCCACTTACCCTTTGCCCAGTCCCTCATCGCAACATTCATTCTGCCTTTTTGCATTTGTAACCGCCGGCCATCTGCCTTCTGCCCTTGCATCCCCGCGTAACATTAAGCGAATCCCTTCTTCGTTTTCTACATCTTTGCCACAACGCACACGCCGGTCACATCGCCCACCATGTCGCCTGCTGCCCCCTCGTCGTCGGCGATTTCATCGGTCTCTCCCACGACCGCGTTATCTTCCGCGAGCTTGTCTCCAACGAAGTCATCTTCAGTGCGCGCATCATCCATGTCGCCCAGGTCGTCTTCGTTAGAGTTGTTCTCGACTGAGCCCTCCTCCACCGAGTCATCCACAACCGAGCTGTCCCCGGCTGAGTCTTCCCCAACAAAGACATCGTCGTCATCGGCGTTTTCCGCGCTGCCTTCATCGTCATCGTCCTCAGAACCCCCACTGCCCTCACCAGCGTTTCAATGGGACCCAAACCCGGGAGCGCAGCCATGCGGATACTTCCTGGAGGAGACGGAGCCCCAGGTAGCCCGCATCCAAGCCTACCTCAGTCGGCTCTTCCGCACCGCACGGCAGCATCCGTCCGTCACATTCATGGCCGAGGGCACGTGGAATCGTGCTTTCCTCGTAAGCTGGCCGACAGCAGCCCAGATACGGACACCACTCCACCGGTTTGCCGCCTTCTCGTCTTCCGCCTTGCTCTTCCAGTGCTTCCCGGAAAGGTCCGGCCGGAAGTAGCGACGATGCGTTGGGTTCGCAAGATGACATCGATCCCCGTTCCGCGCGTCTTCCTCTATGCGTCGGGGCCCAATCCCGTTGGTTATGAGTGGATGCTCATGGAACGCATGCCCGGCGAGCCCTTCAGCAAGGTACGAAACGGCCTACCTGAAAAAGCCAAGGAGCAGCTTGCGGCCACCATCGCGGAGTGGGTCCACAGCCTTGCCCGGCACCGCTTCGATGCCATCGGCAGCTTGTATCCCTCCCGGGACACCGAAGCCCAGCACGAAGGCGTGACTCAATTGTACCCTCTATTCCCGGGTATTGATCTCGCTTGCCCGGAGCTGCAGGTGGAGCTAGGCCCGGTTTGCCACCAGCTCTACACGGGCGACTGGAGGCTGGAATACTCCATCGACCATGGCCCCTTTACCGACCTCGCCAGCTACGCTCTCTCCTTTGCCCAGACCTCCCTGCAAGAGATTCGCGACAAGCGCCAACTGTTGCGTGCCTGCATTGCCGAACTCCGCACTTGCATTGGCTACGATGAAGGCAAGCTCATGTGCGCCCAAACCAAGAGCGACACTTTGAAGCCGAAAGACGACCCCCTCCTCCTGCCGGCGCGCCTGGCAGGAAGGAAGACGCAGCTCTGGATACTTGAGCAGCAAGCCTTCGGCCCACCGGGCATCCTACACCCGTCTGACTTGGGCCTCGAGGGTGACAAAGCGTCGTATGATTACCGCTCCATGAACTTGCACAGCAAAAGAGCCGTGGAGCTCGTGGATCTCATCAAGGCCGTCGTACCATCCTCCACCATCGCGCCGGGTTCGACGGCCTTGCATCACTGGGACATTTCGCAAGACAATGTGCTGGTGGACCCGACCACGGGCGCCCCGACCGCCCTCCTGGACTGGGAGCAGCTGGTCACGCTCCCTTGCTCGCTGCACTCGTCGCCAGTCATCTTCGAGCCGGACTCGGGTTACGCTGGCAGTTCCATCCAGCGGCGACCCTCAACGTCCTGGATGGAGCCCGAACTCATCAACCCGTGCATGGCCGTCTGGGACTCAAAGGTGATGAAGGCGGCCTACTGGCGCCGGCGGCGCGAACTGGCCGGCTTGGCTGAAGGGCAAGACCACCCCGACTGGTCCAAATCTGCCCCTCTTTCCGAACGCATCGTCGACTTGGTCCATAGTGATTATTGGCTCTCTCCGTACGCTATCAAGAGTTTGGTGGATGAACACAAAAGAGAGGTAGCTAAGGCTACATCCTCGAAAGTTAAGTGAGGTGGACGCGGCGGCTTGGGAAAGAGTGGTGGATGGACTGAAATGGGACAGAGTCGATGGAGTTGGGAAGAGGGAAAAGAGTCCCTTTACCTACACACACTGAACCGGTGGGTGCAAACGGGATAGTGGGACGACGTGGCCCAACAGGACTCATTCCGTTCCCCTCATTTACGCCAAACTAGTAAGGTACGAGTCCTAGGCACTGTGGGGGCGGGAGTATATCTCTCACTGGTGTATTGGATGGTGATGTTCGCACTGAATAAGAGAAGACAACATTTGTTATGTTGAAGCTACTAATCTGCTCCTGTTGCGCCCTGGATGACTCCCTTGTGTCAAGTCTCATGTCCTTGCAACAGTGACCACAACCTTCCTCCGCGCTCATCTATGCGACCTGGTAACCCATGCCCCATCGGACCGTCCCTCTACCCATGTGTCGAGGAATACGCCTTGTTCCAGGCCATAGCCCCAGAAGCTTCATGACGAACTCTACTTGTAGCTAGAGTACTTTATCGCAGCCTCAATCCCCCCGACATAGCCCCCATCCACTCTCCGACTCCAGCCTCCGGGGCTTTCGCTGCTCTCCTGCCGGAGCATATCTCAGTCCGAGTCCAAATGCTGCACCGAGGCATGAGCCAACTCGATCGAATCCGACACGTGCGCGCACCGGCCGCGCTTGGCCGCCACCTCGATCTCGAGAAAGTGCCGCTTGCGCTTCGCTAGGATGGCGCCACCCACGCCCGCAGCAGCCGCCCCCGCCGCCCCCGCCGCCTCGTCGTGCGCCAGCCGCCCCAGCCGGTCCTCGGCGTCGAAGCCCTCTTGTCCGCGGGCATCAAGGAGGGCGCTCATGCTCACAAAACATGCGAGGCGATATCGAGCCCAGCCGGGGGCGTTTCGATATAACAGCGCCGCGGCCTCGGTACCCTGCCTTTAAAAGACCTCAGGGTCCGCAGCGAAGCGGCGGATCAGCTCGCATGCGAGGCTGGTGCGATCGTTCGAGTCGGCCATTCTTACGTTGATCCAAAAGACGATACCCGAGTTCCTATGGCGTCCCTCGATGAAGTGTATCAGATAGTACTGAACTTGTTCACACTCGAAAATGTGCTGGTTTCTTTGTTCTTCCAACTGGGGGACGGTGACCGCTTCGTCTTCTTGGCGTGGCTGCGCGACCGATGCCGGTTCGCCCAATACTTGGTGCACCGAGTTCGTGTTCGTGCCGGGCCGTGCCGGGGTGGGCGTGGGAATAGAACCATAACGGCCAGGGTTGTTGGGGTCAAGAGGGGTATTGCAGAGCGTGGGGCCGAGGGACGATGGTGAGATGGACGGGTCGACAGGGGCATCGACACTTTTGCTCAGCGGGAGCCCATGGGGTAGGCTGGCCCTGGTCTACCCACCACCACCTTCGGCTTGTTGTGCGTCTCCTGTGGCCCTGCTGTACTCGACTGAAAATGACATGTTAAATACTGGCATGGAGAATAAGGGGGCAAGATGGGACCAACGTTGCGATACGGCCGAGTTCAGAAGATCCATCTTGGAATAAAAGGACACCACAGAGGCTAGGAATGGGCGAGATGGGTCGCGTCTTTGGTGGTGGGTGGTCACGAGGCCTCGGTTCTGTCTACCAGGACTATGCGACGCCTTGTCACGAGCAAAGGCGGCGGAAGTCGTTGCGTGGGTTACAAGGGCCAACAGGAGACGACAGCCTTGCGAAATGTTGAGATGGTCAGTTCAAGCAATGTCAGCTTCGAGGAAGCTTTCCAGCAGAGCGGTAGGCTCTTCTTTTTCGGTGGCAAGGCGGAAGAAGCCTTGGTGGCAGTGGCTGAGATAGACGTGGAGGTTATGACGGGGTTCGGTCATGGATGATGATAATTGGTATGACTGGCTGCAAGGAAGACAAAGCAAGAAGGAAAAATGCGGGAGGGACGCGGTACTGGGATCCCTTGCCGGGCTAAGATGTGGTGTTGGGGGAGATGAAAGAGAAGGAAAGACTGTCCAATGGGTACTTGAGGAAGACAGGTGCTATGGGATATGTCTGGGGAAATGGAGAGGTGGTGTTCTATTATTATTATTATTATTGTTCTTACACCTAGCGACCTATCTAGGCCATGAGGACCCCCCGCGCATCTTGGCCTAGGAAAACCGTTCCGGGCTGACGTCCGGCCGGGTGAAAAACCTAGGTTCCGCTGCGTCGCACCGCTCCTATCTGCACTTTGACCTGCCATACCGAGATCGGGCTCAGCGCGCCCGCTTCCTAGCTGATGAGTTGATTCGCCAGCTGGAACATGTCCAGCCTTCCGGAGCGGAGTAGCCATCTCGCGATAATTCCTGCTTTTCCTGGGGTGTCGAGCATCCTGTCCGTGTCTATCGGTCCTCCTAAAGCTTGGACGAGATGCTCTCGTCTTTCTCTTTCCCGTGGGCAGAAAACGAGGATATGCCAGACGGTCTCCCTGCCCTGACCGCAGACGCACCAGGGGCTGTCGAAGCCCGGGACCCTACGCTTAAAAAGGAAGTCTCGCAGCCTAATCTTACCAGTCCTCGCTTGGACGAGGATGGAGCTCTCGGCCTTATGGAGTCCCTTATGGAGCTTGAGGACGTGCTTATCTGGCGGCATCTTAGTTGCTGCCGGGGTCCGTGCTGTTCGATTTTGCTGCGCTTATTGCTATCTATAAAGCCAGTCTCTCTCCTTAGCCTTATATGCTGAGTCTCCAGTTAGCTATTTGTCTAGCCACCTCTTAGTCCGATGGTATCAGAGTACCGCTCCTTGTACCCTGATGCAGCGAGACTGCAAAGTTCTCTGGCTGGTTTTTATGCATCAATCGTGCGTTGCTGCCAGCATCTGGTCGAGGTGATGAACTTCAGTGGTAAGTGCATTTAAGTTACTCATACCTTGGTTGTTATGATATCTTACACAAAGTAGGATACAAGGGGCTTGCTAAGAAACTCTCCGTATCGTTCAACCAAGAGTTCAAGTCGCATCTCGATAACATTTGAAGCTGCCGCAAGCGCGTCAAGGAGGAAGTCGACCTTGCTACAAGACAAGCAAGTCTCCAGCATCAGAAGCTTCAGGCAGCCGAACGGCGGGAAGCAAGTCGAAACAGAGCCGACATGACACGTTTTTTCTCACATACAAGGGAAAGAATGAAAAGAGTAGAAGACAGGCAGGTACACCACTCCCGCCAGGAATCGGGTAAGTGCAACCGTACTCTTCATCGTATCCTAGCTCATAGAAAGTAGCGAGAGCAATACAGCAGCTACTGGATTCTCTATCTGCCCATGACTTCATGCGAGCATATAAACAGGGCAATGAGAAACGTTACGGAACCACGACTCACTGGGTATTCGAGACGCCGCAGTTTAAGCAATGGCTTGGTGGTAAAAGTCCTACTCTTTGGTGCTCGGGGAAAAGTAAGGCATCACGACCCCGCCCAATCGTCGGAGAGTCTCTAATTAATAATGTGTCGCAATATGAGGCTATTCACGTGGCTTAGCCTCTCCTGCCAGGTCACGTGGCTCCTCTTCACATGCCAGGATTCACATGGTGACAGGGGTCCTGAGCTACTATATGTACTACTGCACCTACAGACAGATTTCCTTTGTTTCCTTCTAATGGATAACTTGAACCTCGCTTTCCACGACCTCTGCAGTGCGACATAATGGCAGTCGGGTCTGGCAAGACTATCTTCACGTGTGTCGCAACGACTATGCAAATCATTTAAATATGTACTATGTCGCGAGACGAGCCTATTGTCACTAACAAGCCTACCAGGTCACGTGACTTTATATAAGCTCAAGAGCCTAGCCTGTCAGGCAGGCTACGGAACTACTATATCTACGTCTGGATCCTCAGATAGTTTTCCTTTGTTTTTCCTAATAGAACAACTAGAATCTCGTTCCTCACGTCCCCTGAAGTGCGACATACTAACACGAGATATCGTATAGTTCTAGCGCCATTCAGCACATATTGAACACTCAAGGCTCGCTTAGATCCCCGGTGTACTTTTTTTTCGCTGAATCAGACGACAGCAACTCACTGGATGCACATTTTATTCTCAGGTCCATCTTGCGTCAGAGACTCACGGGAAGCGAGATCTCGGAGACAATCGAGGGTCAAGTCCAGACCATAGTTTCTTCGTCGCCTTCTGCGGACATACTGGATCTCCTACGCCAATTATTTTCACCGCCTCGTATTTACCACATCCTGATCGACGGACTGGACGAATGCGTTGCAACAGAACGAAAGGACCTACTCAAGACGCTGTCAGCGCTTGTTGCAACTAATGGCAACATAAGTCTCTTTCTTTCAGGACGCGCCAGCATCAGCAAAGAAGTCAGGAAGCATTTCTCAGTCTTTGAGCACCTCAGCTTGGACTGCGAAGCCACAAACGACGATATTGCGATGTACGTCGAAGGTTTTCTCAACGAGCAGATTGAAGATGGGAACCTCCAAGTTGGAGATCCGGCACTTATCACCGACATCAAGATGGCGCTTGTGATAGGCGCCCAAGGAATGTAGGTTCGTCTATCCAGGGGTTTACGTACTGTTACTAAACCAGCGATCTGGCAGGTGTCTCTGGGCATACTTTCAGCTCCAAGACATATGTTCGCAACATTGCGACGAGGACAATCGGAACACTTTACAAAATTTGCCGAAAGGGCTTGCTGAGACGTTTCAGCGAATCATTCATCGAATTGAGAAAGGTAGCTACGGCAAAGCAACTCGTAAAGTCTTGCCGTGGGTTGCAGCATCCAAGCGACCACTGTCCCTCGGAGAGCTACGTGAAGTTATAGCTATCGAAATCGGCCAGGAGTACACTATAGCAGCTCGTCTCTATAACGACATGGAGAATATCGTCTCCTGGTGTGAGAACCTGGTCCAGGTCGACGTCGAGAGTCAGCTTGTCCAGTTTACCCATTCGGCGGTAAGGACCTTTATGTTCGAAAAGTCCAGAGTCGACGATCATTCAGGCTACCACCTCGTACTCGACGAAGTCGACCACCAGCTTGGTGAGCTTTGCGTCACCTACCTCAACTTCAACGACTTCAAGACGGCCATGGCGATAAGACCCAAGCCTCTTGTGGTGGACCCATCAAGGGCTACAGACGCGGTTTTCCCACCGGGCTCAACCCGCGCCACGATATTCTCATTGATCGCCAGACGCGAAGGGCGGAAGCACGATATGCGATCGGCTGTGTAAGGTTTGCTTCAGGATTCCGAGGCCTCAAGCACTGCTCTGGGAGCTGGGCATCCTTTTCTGGAGTATGCATCAACCTACTGGATATGGCACACCACACAGTTTGACGCAATTTCATCCAAGACATGGAATCAGTGGAAAGCCATGGTAACAAATGGCCACGAACTTGCGAAGACACCGTGGGACGGAGTTTTCAGTGATATTGACAGCTTCGCAACGGACCCGAGGGGCAAGAGCCTGGATGATGTCAGCATATGGAATTGGGCGCAACGAAATCAACATCACGCACTGATCAGCCTTTTGTTCACCCAAATTCCACTACGCCAAAGGGGTGTAGTGCTGGAAGACGCCAAGAAAAGAGATGACATTCAGCTTATCGATATGTTGGCATATGGCGCCGTGCTGCCCCTGGAGATCGTTGATAAGCTCGGCCCCCCCTCTGCGCACCAGCCCCTCTGCGCGCCACCAGTTTCAGGGGTGCTTCACGATGCCGCCCCGACCGTCACCCGCGATTATTTAGGCTCACAGAAGGTCTCTGGAGATGAGACCTAGATCTTCAGACTCGCGAGCTTCCGCCTTATCCCCTGATATTTCTCCTATGGACCCAGACCAGCTGGAAGCTGCGTTGGCCGCTATCGCTAGTGGCCAATCCATCCGCGCCACCGCGAAGCAGTTCCATGTCTCTAGAGACTATCTTCACCGCCGCATTAAAGGTTCGAACACTAAAAAAGAGGCCGACGGCGAGAGGCAAGCCTTAACCCCTATCTAGGAGCAATTACTTATAGACTGGGTGTTGTTGTAGGCCAGGTTAGGCTGGGCCCCTCCGCATTCTTGTTTTCGCTTATTTATTAACCGCATCAATTACCAGTCTGGAGGCCACAATCGCCTTGGTAAACACTGGCACTTACGCTTCTTTCGCCGCCATCTGGAGGTGAGGTCTATACGATCCACTGGAATCGATTTTCTCTGTGTTAATGGTGCTTCTCGCGTTAATATCGTGGAGTTCTTCGACCGCCTAGATTATCCAGAGCTCGCCAAGGTGCTCTTAGAGGATTCCTATAACGTGGATAAGATTGGCAGCATGATTAGGCTTGGGGACAACCCTTTAGTCATTAGCCCAGCCGCTGTGAGAAAGATCTACACTATAGACCCTGGTAACCGCGAGTGGGTGACGATTCTAGAGTGTGTCAGCGCTGACGACCGTATCCTGCCCCCCTTAATTATTTTTAAGGGCGTCGACATTCAACAACAATAGTTCCAGGGCCAATTAGACGACGAAGACTTCGAAGACTGGCGTTTCTGCTGCTCTCCAACCGGCTAGACCAATAATCCGATTGCCCTGCGGTAGCTAAAGGAGATCTTTCTACTAGAAACAAGGCCTGCCCACGGTGGATGGAGACACCTCATTCTAGACGGCCACGGAAGCCACTGTGATAAGCAGTTTATATTAGCGTGCCTCGAGGAGAAGGTGTGGCTCAATTTCCTCCCAGCGCACACCTCACAGGTGCTCCAGCCCTTGGACCTGGGCCCCTTCTCGGTGTTAAAGAGGGCATACCGGACTAGGCTTCGTGAGGCCTGCTTCTCCAGCCTCACTATAAATCCGAAGAAGCCAGAGTTCCTAGAGGCCTGGAATAAGGCTAAGAAGGAGGCCTTCACGCCTTAAAACATCGCCGCCGGCTAGCTAGCCACCGGAATCTTCCCTAGGAACCGTTCGAAGGCCTTAAACAGCAGGTTAGCGCGTTAACGTAATCAGGACCTGCTATAGGGCCCCAGAACACTAGAACCAGAGCCCAGAATAACCGATACGCTAGCTGCAATATCTACAGTGACGTTCTCCACGCTTAGGAGTTCGTGCCAGGTAGCCGAAATCGCCAGGAACCTACGTAATCTAAAGCCAGCTTACAGCAGGCCAACTTTCCGATTTTTTATACGGAAGCTCAGTAAGGCCCTTAACGATAGTTGCGCTCAGATCGCCAGCCTCACGCACGAACGAGACCAATTAGCGGCTGCTCTGGAGCGCCAGAGGCCTCAGAAACGTTGTAAAGTGAAGCCCTCAGTGTAGGACCGCTTTATGGCACTTCTAGACGTCAGGAGAGTGAAAAGGGAGGTAGGGTTACTAGAAGATAAGGGCTCGACAGATAAGGACATAGAGAGCTGGGTTGACCTGCGGGATTCAGACGAAGAGGAGGTCAGTAAGGCAGAAGACTGCATTGTGATCTCTTGAAACCAAACTATATAGTTATAGCAGCCCTGGTGGCCGAGATATTTGTCATTCTGTGTCAAGGGGTCATCTTGAGGCGCCCCTGAAATTGGTGGCGTGCAGAGGGGCTGGTGCGCAGAGGGGGGGCCGAGCTTACAATTTTGCTGGACGCGGCACGTCGTGGTGATTCGGCTACGGTCAAGGCACTGCTCGCGGCGGAGACTTATCCCGATTTTGGACGGACAAAGAACGCCAGAAGAAGGGATGCGCTCAGAGTCGCAGCAGAAGTCGGATACGTAAAAGTGGTTGACTGCTTCCTTCAAGCGCACACCAACGTGAACGAGCTGCTATGGGTGGAGTACACAGAAGTGCTGGTGGCCGCCGCATCTTTTGGGCATCTGGAAGTGGTCAATAGGCTGATTGCAGCAAACGCCCCTGTGAATGCACAACCTGCATACTCTGGCCGAACAGCATTACAGGGGGCCGCAGGAGCTGGACACCTGGATATCGTGGATAGACTGCTTACAGCAAATGCCGACGTGAATGCAGCGCCTGCATTAGATTCCGGGCGGACGGCGTTGCAAGCCGCTGCACAATTTGGCCATCTAGCAGTGGTTAACCGACTCCTCGCGGCGGGCGCCGAAACGAACGCAGAGGGCGCGTCGCTTGGAGGAGTCACAGCGCTTCAAGCCGCCATGAATAACGGCCATCTGGGCGTGGTTCAAAGACTAATTAAAGCAGGAGCCACAATGAACGGACTACTCTACGTCGCGGCATGTCACGGCAAGCTCGCAATAGTTAATCGTTTACTCGCGGCTGGCGCCAACGTTAACGAAGAACATCTTACATCGAATGGAGAGTCCACACCGCTTCAAGCGGCAGCACGCAACCGCCATTACGATGTGCTCAACATGTTGATTCGAGCTGGGGCCGAAGTGAACGGACATCCTACCATGGATGGAAGGTTCACACTGCTTCAATACGTGGCACATTGCGGTGATTTCAACCTGCTAGACCGCCTGCTCGAAGCTGGCGCCGAAGTGAACGAAGATGCCCATCCGAACAAGGGGCGCACAGCGCTTCAAGCAGTGGCAGAGAAGAGCCATATACGAATTGTCGATCGCCTGCTTGCAGCTGGCGCCGACATGAACGCGGAGGGCGCGTCGTCCGACGGGCTCACAGCGCTTGCAGCAGCCGTCAATGGCCGCCATGAGAGAATTGTCGAGAAACTAATTCGAGTGGGGGCCGATGTGAACGCCACGTCAAACCGTCCGTCTGGGAAAAAAACGGCGCTGGAACTCGCCCGTGGAAATCGGTCGATGAAAGATGCTTTGATGCGTGCTGGCGCTTTACAGTTCTAAGCGGTTTTGTGTTACAACCCGCCGAGATTGGAGTCAGCGTCTTTGCTGCGCATCATAATGACGGCTAGCCAGGGGTTGAGTGTGGACGTTCTCTGTCCTGGTCAACCATGCCGTGCATATGAAAAGGAAGTCTCCTGCCTAATTTTGCTCTCGAGTTCTTCTCCCTCTCCATTCAGTCCATTCAGACCAAACCTTGTTCAACACCAGGCAATACACAGCATGTACACTACGATGCCAGTTATGTGGTGGTAACAGCTCCAACTGGGACAGTCGCAATCCAGTCTCTCCATTAGACATGTTGTGTAGATGAAAGGGGAGAAACCTTCCTCGTCTGGTTCTTCTCTCTCCCCCCTTGATACTCCATGCATCACACCTTCAATTAATACAAACACTCTCAAAGAGGTATTCAACCCCATGAATATGCTGATATCACCATCTTTACTATCCCCATGCTTATCAATATCGCCGCCGCCGGAGTCGTGGAAAATCTACTGCCAACTTAGAGGTGGCTTTCAAGCCCAGTCAAGTTAGGGCCCGTGGAAAAATCATTTTTCAACTATTCGCAATGCGTGCGGGGCGAAAGGTATGCCCAAAGGATGGTGTTTATTAGTATCAGGTCTCTGATTCGCCAGGGGCTATCAAGACCTGCTGAAATTTATGTACGCAGACTACAGGACCCCGTCACTCATTTTATGGCTAGCGACACAAAATGTTTCTATGCTGGTACTGCCGCAAGGCGTTGGATACTTACGCTAAGCCGGCCCGTCCTCTGTCAGCTCACCCTCGTCTAGCAGGCCGAGGGCCTGGCGGCGGGTCGGGGCGTTGGGGTCAAAGTAGGGCTTCTCGGCCAGCGAGGTGACGCGGGTGCCATGCCGCGGGTGGCGCAGGCCGTAGTCGAAACTGGCGTTGTGGATGGTGATGCTGTTTGGGGCGAGAGTACAGTTGTCAGCGCTAGGCAAAGGGGTATCCTGACCGCAAGGGGAAAACAAAGGAAAGCAGGCGTACCGGTTGTCCCACAGGGCGCTGGTGCCGGGGGTCCACTTGAAGCGGAGCTGGATGTCGACGTTTTGCTCGTAGACGTCGTAGAGGTAGTTGAGGATGACGTCGCTCTCGGCGCGGTCGAGGCCGACGATGCGGTCCGTCATGGCGCGGTTGACGAAGAGCGACTTCCAGCCCGTGGCCGGGTGGACGCGCACGAGCGGGTGCACGCGCTCGACGTACTTGGGGCCGGCCTCGGGCGCGTCGCGGTCGAGGTAGGGGTGGGCGGAGCGGTAGACGGCCAGCTTGCCGTCGATGATCCTCCGGAACCCGGGCGACAGCTTCTCGTAGGCCGTGTAGCCGCTCGCCCACAGCGTGTCGCCGCCCACGGGCGGCACCGTGTCGTTGTGCAGGTGCGTGATGCCCGCCGGCTGCAGCTCGTGCACGAGGTCCGTGTGCCACCGCGACGCGCCACCCGGGTTCCGGAACGACGCCGCCCGCTCCGTCGCCTGCAGCGCCGGCCAGATGACGGTCACGCCGAGCTCGCCCGGCACCTGCGGGACTTGGGGCTTCGCGAGGGGAACGTCAGTCGGTCACCGGTTACGAAGTTACGAAAGGGGGAGGCCGGGCCATCATGGCGAAAGAAAAAGACGTACGTGAATCTCGGGCACGCCCCAGTGCTTGCCCAGCTCTAGCTGCTGCTGGGGCGAAATGTCCTGGTCACGAAAGAAGACGACGCTGCGCTCGGCGATGAGCAGGGCGAGCTCGTCCTTTTGCTGGTCGGTGAGGTCCTTGAGTTGGAGGCCCTCAATCTCGGTGCCGATGTGGGTCGTGAGGTCGGTGACCTTGGTGGCGGCCGAGAGGAGGGCCGTCTTGGCCTTGTCGGCGCGCGCGCCCGCGTCCTTGTGCTCCCACCCCTTGTCGCGGATCTTGTAGACATCCTGGAGGTAGAGCGGCCGCGACGGCCGGTACGGGTAGCCCTGCGACAGGTCGACGCCCGCTTTTTTGAGCCGCGCCAACGCCGGCTCCGGCAGGCCCAGCGTGTCCTTGACGGGCGGCGCCACGTCCACGATGGACTCGTCGATGGGGGCGGGGGCCATGGCGGGCGGGATGGGTCTGATCTTTGTTTCTGTGGGGTATTATCTCCGAAGAATGAATGCTATGCTAAAGCGACGATGGCCCGTTCGTTTAAAGATGATTGACAGGGCATGTGTCTCTGGATGTATCACCAGTAGAGTTTTAATCACATGCCTGTCTGCATTTCCGTTGTTCCGCTTTATGTAGCCGGTCGGTCCCACGACATGCCATCTCTCTGGACGCATACAAGGCCAGAATGGCAATACCGACCGATACCACGACTGCATTTGTCATCCCGGATAAGGCCATGGCTCGACATTGGATGGTAAATCCTCTTTCCCCATTTCGATGCAGGAGTCTGAGACCATCTTCTTTTCCCCGCCCGGTACGTCCAGTCCACAGTGGACCGGCGATACGACGGCCACCATGCTGGATCGGGAGGGGGGAAGGCAGCCCGCGTTATTGGTGCCTCGTTCATCGTCGCCATAGGCGCTATTCATGGTGTCACCGTCGCGATGGCGCCGTCCTGATGGTTCGTGATGTCGGGGGAACATGGCGTCATTGGGCCCAGCGATGGTGTGACTTTTTGCGCGAACCGTTTTGCCCGCTCCCTCATTACGTACCGACGCACGCAGATGGCGACATCGAGCTTCCCCGCATTCTCGGCACCCGCTATCGAAGGTAAACGATCGGAACGCTCCCGGTACGTCCCTTGGCCGTGGCTCCGGGGTTTCGCCGTTGGGCCGTTTGCCACCCGCGGGAAAGGGCCGATTCCGTATCCCCCACGGCCAAAGATCCAAGGCGATATGGCGTTCCAAGGGACCGGCATCGCGTCATGCCCCCTGAGCTTTGGCGCGGGGGACCGCCCGCTGGTTTTGCGACTGGCCGGGCCGTGTTCGGCTGGCCTGCACGACAAGGAAACACGCCCTTGCCCATAAAGACGGGGGAACAACCGCCAAGGCGGATGGACTCGCTGTCGTGAGCTTCCCCCTGGCTCCTCGACTGGCTTAGTGGCTCTTGGATCAAAGCTTGTCATGTCGTCCATTGACGAGAGCGCCGCCGTCTCGGCCGACAACAAGACGCCCCGCGAGACGAGCGACGTCGCGTCGCAAGACGGCAAGAAAACATGGCTCTCCTACGTGTGGGACACGTTGGACAAGTCGCCCGAAGAGCGTCGCTTCCTGTTCAAGCTCGACGCCGTCATCCTAACCTTTGCGTCGTTCGGGTAAGGAGTCATGCGACCCGCGCCCGTTGCCCGCACCCGCCCTCTGACGTTGACTAGGTATTTCATCAAGTACCTCGACCAGGTCAACATCACGAGCGCCTTTGTGAGCGGCATGAAGGAGGACCTCGGCCTCTACGGGAACCAGCTGAACTATATGACGATGTGCTGGACCGTGGGTTACGTTCTCGGCGAGATCCCGAGGTACGTCCGGGGCGAGGCCGGCTCGGCTGGTGCGGGACGGACGACTGACTCTCGATACTTGGCTACAGTAACATGCTGCTCACGCGCATCCGGCCCTCCATATGGATCCCCGCGTGCGAGGTGACGTGGTCGGTCCTCACGATCCTCCTCGCGCGGTGCACGAGCGCGCCGCAGGTGTACGCGCTGCGCTTCTTCATCGGCCTCGCCGAGAGCGGCTTTTACCCAGGCATGCAGTACGTTATCGGCTCGTGGTACCGGCGCGAGGAGCTCGCCAAACGATCGTGCATCTTCCACGCGAGCGGCGCCCTCGGCACCATGTTCTCGGGCTACCTCATGGCGGCCGTATACGGGCTCGGCGGCAAGCATGGCTACCACGGCTGGCAGTGGCTCTTCATCATTAATACCGTCATCTCGCTGCCCGTCGCCCTTGCCGGCTTCTTCTTTATGCCCGACGTGCCCGAGATCACGCGCGCCTTCTGGCTGACGCCAGCCGAGCGCGAGCTGGCACAGCGGCGAATGCTCCGGGAGGGCCGTGGCAACCGCGGCGAGTACTCGCTCGCCAAGTTCAAGAAGATCTTCAGCTCCTGGCGCGTCTACCTGCTCCCGCTGCTCTACATATTCTTCAACAACGGCAGCGGCTACGGCGGCCAGCCCGCCTTCCAGCTCTGGCTCAAGTCGGAAGGCTACAACGTGTCGGCCGTCAACACGTACCCGACCATTGCGTCGGCCATCACCGTCGTCTTCACGCTGCTGTACGCGTGGTCGTCCGACACGGTGTTTCGTGGGGCCCGCTGGCCCCCCATCATCTTTGCCGGCACGTCGCAGATTGTTATTTTCGCGAGCCTCGCGGCCTGGGACATACCCGTCGGCTGGAAGTGGGCCTGCTACCTCTTGGGCCAGCTGGGCTCGGGCGTGTCGGGGCTTACGTTCGCGTGGGCGCACGAGATCTGCAGCGACGACAACGAGGAGCGCGCCTTTGTCGTCGCCGCCATGAACGAGATGGCCTACGTCGTGCAGGCCTGGCTGCCCCTGCTAATCTGGCAGCAGGTCGAGGCCCCCCAGTACCGCAAGGGCTTCGTCACCATGGTCTTCCTCGCCTTCGGCATGATCGTCACCTCCTTCGTCATTAGACACCTGCACCACCGCGACCGGACCCGCAAGGCTGTTCTGGAAGAAGAGTAGGGTAGATAGATCTTTGGCCCACAGCTACATGTGCAGCCCAGGTAGTGAAGCAAGAGAAAAGAAATGGGACATCGAGCTGCAACAGTACATACACTAAATAAACCAATGTGTTTTGGGGTGAATAAAAATGCTGCCATGCTGTAGTCTTGCCCTTCAGTCTCCTTTACGTGTGCGTGCAGATTAGGCACGGTAAGAGCCACGTGCGACGTTCACGATTCATAATATACATCCCTTTATTACGGTCCCGTCTCCACGTGCCCCAAATCATAAAAACGGCACTAAACCACGCCGTAGAGCGTCCCGAAAAGCCTACGTGGGGGTCTTATGATCCCTTATTACCTCTCTGGGCTGAAAGACATCCTGGCGGGGTAGAGAGCACGCCATCCTGCCGTCCCATTGTCCCATGCCGAGATGTCCAGTGTCGAGCCGCGGCGGCCGGAACCCCTCCCCGAACTGAATTACCCCGCCGATACGCAGCCTTCAAACCAATCCCCAACCCGTGGCGGCGTGTAATGTTTTTCGAGGTCGTCAGGTTCCCCATTACGCCATACCAGGGCGCGTTGGGCTCATGGACAGGGGCTGGCGGAAGGACGGCTGATTCGGATCGACTTCAGCCCGCCCGGGCAGCAGAGTTCGGGCGCTCGTTTCCCCTGCAATGCCTTAAACTCGACGCCCCCGACTCGGGACCGTCTTGCTGTTGTACCCATAGTACTTCCGCCCCTTTCTCCGCACCCGCGACCTCGAAAACAGCGTTCCCAATAACCCAAAATCGCCTAGAACACCAGTAGCCTGTCGAGAGAACCACGGCAAGCGATGGCGTCCCCGGGGGCCGAAACGGCAACCCAGCGACTCGAGGGCATCCGCGACGTGGCCGTCATCGGGGCGGGTATTTCGGGCGTGGCGACGGCAGCGCACCTGCTGCGGTACGGGCTGCGCGTGACGGTCCTGGAGCGGACGTCGGTCGCCGGCGGCGTCTGGCACTACGACGCCCGGCCGGCCGCGGACCCGGCCTACCCGAGCGAGGCGCCGGCGCCGCCCGTGGGCATCGACGACGAGGGAGTGGCCGATTCGCGGTCCCACAAAGAAGTAAGAGAGAAGGACAAAGAAGAGAAGGAAGAAGCGGCTGCCATCGCCCACGCGCCCCCCGGCCCCTGCTACGCCGGCCTCCGCAACAACGTGCCCACCTCCCTCATGCGCAGTACCCTGCTGCCCTGGCCCGCCGGCACGCCCGACTTCGTCGGCCACGACAGCCTCGCGCGCTACGTGAGGGAGCTGGCGAGGGCGACGGGCGCACACGATCACATTCGCTACGACACGCGCGTCGAGGCCGTCGCCAAGAAGCCGGCAGGCACCGGGGGCGCCGCCCGCTGGACCGTTAAAACGCGGACGCTGCTGCGTGGGCCAGAGGACAAAAGGGGAGATGGTTTACGGTTTGTGTCCAAGGTTGAGGAATTTGATGCTGTTGTTGTGGCGAGCGGTCACTATCATGAACCGCGCGGTATGTGGATTTCTTGTGTTTCTCTTCCCCCCTCCCTGCCCTCCTCTTCCGCTACCAATTTCACCTCAACCACGTTCCTTCTCTCCTAACCTACTTCTACTTCCTTGCCCCTCCCGTCCAAAGTGTAACCCAACTGATGTGGGGGTCTTGGGTGTAGTGCCGGATGTGCCGGGGTTAGCGGCGTGGAAAGCGCACTGGTCCGACCGGGTGACGCACTCGAAGCAATACCGAACACCCGACTCCTTCCGGGACCAGACCGTCCTCATTCTTGGCGGCGGCGTCTCATCGCTCGACATCGCCCGCGAGACCGCCGGTCTGGCCCGACGGGTATACCAGAGCGCGCGGGGCGGCAAGTGTAAGTCGGACATCCCCCGGCCTCTCCCCTATTAGCCGGCATCGAGCCAGTCCCGCAGCTTGTTCCGCACTAACTCGGAAATTTTCCAGTCGACCCGCCCGCGCATATGCTTCCTGAGGGAGCCGAGCGCGTGGCGGCTACGACGGGCTTCGACGTCGACGGCGCAGGCCGGCCTACCGGCACCGTCACGCTCGCCGACGGCCGCCTCCTGCACGGCGTCGACCGCGTTGTGCTGGCGACGGGCTACCTCACGTCGTACCCGTTCCTGGGGCCGGCGCTCCAGGCCCCCGCGACGCCCGCTGCCGCCGCCGACGACGCCGTCATCGTCACCGCCGACGCCGTCCGCACCCACAACCTCCACGAGGACATGTTTTACGTGCCCGACCCCTCGCTCGTCTTCGTCGGCGTGCCCTACCACGTCTCCACCTTTTCCCTCTTCGACTTCCAGGCCGAGGTCGCAGCCCGCGTGCTGGCCGGCTGGGCGCCGGTATGTCGTCCCGCCGCTTTCCTTTCCTGGCTGCCGCCGGTTTTCTTGGTTATCCCCGTAACTCCATCCTGAAACGTTTTTGTATGGGTTCCGGATATCTCCACCCTCCTTTCCTGTCCACCCTTGTCCTTTCCCATCCCCTCTCCCTCGTTCCTCTCCAGCATCTTACCCCCTCAAAAAACAACCAGCTAACCCGGATCATTCCCAGCTACCCGCCCGCAGCGTAATGGAGGAGGAGTATGCCGCCCGACGCGCCGCCCTCGCCGCCGCGCCCGAGGCCGGCAAGGAGTTCCACAGCCTGTTCGGGCGCGAGGTCGAGTACATAGACCGGCTGCTGGCGTTGGTCAACGGCGCCGTGGGGGCCCACTCGCCCATGCAGGGCGTTGACGCCGCCTGGCGCGCCCGTCGCGTCGAGTTCGAGCGCGAGATGCGCAAGGTCCGCGGCCTCGACGCCCCCGATGCCCCCGAAGACGATCCCCAACGCGCCCACGATCTCTGGGCCGTCGCTACCGAGGTCGCCACCGAGGTCGCCCGTCGCACGCAGGCGGCTGCTACGGCTACGGCCACGACGTGAGTGTGGTGGGAAATGAAGGGGGAGAGGGGAAGAAGGGTCGGTTTTGGGATTGGTTCGTTGATATAAGTGAGAGCGCAAGAAATAGGGGGCAGATTAACTCTATATACACGATGTGAACAGATTTCGAGTGGGTGAGACCGAGTCTTCCCATAGCGGTGGAAATCTTGTGGGTTTATCTGTTAGCCGGGCGTCAGGATACAAGTTAGATGAATGCGACTTAATCCACATTCTTAGCGAACGTCTACTACAGTAACCATTGGGTAAATATGACATGAATTGGAAACGTTTGCTAGTAAACAAATGATTAGAGGCCCGGGCATTTGTCATGATCGGCAGGCGCTCTCTCCATGCCAAAGCGAGCTAGTCAGTGTAAGCGCATCAATGACAGAGGTAGAATCCGTAAAACCGGACTAGCAAGTTGAGGATGAGTTGTCTGCTGGCTGTCCGAATTCTAAGGGATAAGGACCGCGTAGACTAGGTTAGCGCCCACATTCCCCGGGTTCAATCGAAGAGATGAAATGGACAGTACAGCGTCTATTATGGGGTGTCCAAGACTGACTGACAGATAAAGTAACGCGCCTGGCTGGTGTATTACTGGCCTTACATTGCCCATCAAGATTTGCTTATTTGGGAAACCCCACTTCACTAGCGATCATGAAATGGTTGGGATACAAGGAAATTTATTAGCTTACCGCTATTCTCTGTTTATACAAACGCCACGCTTGCCTGTTTGGATGAACTCTTCGACCCTGGCCAGCAACGGCCCACTATCAAGGACAGGTGTCTCTTCCACGTCTTACTTACTCACCTTTTAACTTACGTCGCTTCCTAAGCATGGGACGAAAACGAGGCCATGGTCATGGCAAAGACACGGGCCACGAGAATAGGGCCCCGTCTACTCCGGGCAAAGTCGATACGGAACTCGCGCAGGCACCACTCACTTGACCCAGGACGACGGAAGATATCGTAGATATATTAATCACTCCCTCAATTTTCCAAAAAGCTTCAGGTGTCCTTGAGATCCGCGTCGGTTCACCGCGTCTTAGGCGAGTCCTAGTCCCGTAATCATAGGCTCTATACGATATACCAGAACATTATGCGGAACTCGGCTGGCCTAGTGAATACTCGTGATGGTTTAGAAGATATGATAGTGTTATAGCTATAAAGTCCCAGAATATGTCCACAACATGTTACACCTTTTTCTAGTTTAATCCGTAATAGTTACTTTCATAATATCCTCCCCATCCACCTTGGCCGTATCTTTTCTAATTAGGCATCCGTAAACCCTGTGCGGTAAGCGTACTCCCGTTCCGCCAATTGTTCGCCCAGCCAGTGCACCTCCTCCAAATCTTTGTTGACAGCCGCGTTGCACAACTGCCAATCTATTGATTTCTCCCCTATGGTAACCCACCAGGAGAGCCCACTCTTGAACCTCTTCATGCCAAACACCAAAACTAATGTCGCGTTCCCTTCACTCTTAAAAAAATGAAACCCGACGGCACAGATATTTAGCGGGCAAATGAACAGCTGAGGCTGGGGTTCCCACGATCGGGGGGGTATACATTCGTTAAGTGGACGGTGTCTCGCCTTCTCATATGCACCTGGAGGGCGCCGTGGTGTAACGTCGCCACCTCATTGCCCGTGTTAGTACTCACCGTTTTGGAAACGAAGATGCGTCTTCTGGTGAGCTTTTAGTTGCTTTCTGTTAAATCCTACAGGCAGACCTCGGGACGGCAGCGCACATAGACGCCGCCGCCCTGGTGTTTCAGATGTAGTTCCGCTATCGACCTTTGGAAATTCACCCCGACGGTGCACTCTAGAAACATGATGATGCCTTCGCTGTTATTGGGGTAACATAGGTCGGCATTCTTGACCTTCCCTTCGATCTGGAGACCCTTGTTAGTCATGATGAGGCTGGGATTAAACTTATCTGGGGCAAGTGGGCGGTAGTAGCCGGTTGTCTCAAATTCCGAAGGGTGTTTGGCCAGGATGCCGGTGAAGCCCTCGTAATTAATAGGCATAGCAGCATTTGAATTCCACGCAAATATCGTCAGGTCGTTGCTTCCCTTAATGATCTCTTCCTGTAGACGTTGGAAGGCACGCTGTCCTTGCCCGTGGACCATGGGCATGTTCACGCCAAAGATACCCAGAAGACTGTAGGCAATGTCTTCCACCCGCGTTGTCTGTCTCTTGGCAGCCCATGACATTCTGCGGGCGACAGTGAGATCGTCCAAGATTGCCCGAATAGCTCGAAGCCGGTTTTTGGGGAGCGAGGGTTCCAGAACATCAGGGTCGATGCCTGTGATGCTATGAAGGCTGTCACAGAGCTCTGTGCGGGTACCGAAAAAGCGCCAGGCCCGGTCGTAAAACTGAACCTCGACGGGCGCTATCAGCTCTTGGAGCGTCCAGTTGCGGGATAACCAAAGGGCTTGGGCCAGGGGCCGGGCCTGCGTGTCCTTGCTGTCGAAGTCGCTTAGGTAGGCGTAGCAGACTTGGGCCTGGGCGTACCACGCGAACATGGTGTTGATTGCCTCGGTCAACTCGGCGCTGCTCGTCTTGTCGATGCAGCAGGTGTCGACCCAAAGATAGCGGTGGCCGGCGCGCGGACGCCAGTTCGTACGTCTGCCTGATCTTCTCGTACCCGATCTTCCCGCGCCCGCCTCCCGATATGAAGTCCTGATATGCCACCTCATCCTTACCCCAGGTGTGCGAGAGAATGGCGTACGGCGAAATGGCCTGATCAAAGAATTCTGTGAGCACAAGCGATGTTGCGTCCTTTTTGAGGGTGATGAGTCTCATGATGGGCGTGGGTTGAAGTTTAAAGATTCCAAAATATGGGTAGGGAATGGGTGGCTGAAAGAACAAAAGGAGGGAAAATGGAGAAGAAGGAAACGTCGGCGAAACGATAGCCCACCCGGGTTCGCATGCCAGACTGACAGAGAAATGGGGTTGTGTTCTCGGAATCCACTATGATTGGAAGTGGGTGCGCCACATGCCAAGTTACAGGGCTTGTAGGCGGCAGGCTGCCTTGGCAACATCGCGCCAATCGGTTTTCGTTTTCGCCCGGCGTTGCAGCGATGAGGGAGGCGTTCGGACACGGCATGTCGCATGGGCCGAAGCGCTTAAGTTCAACACCAGCGTCAAATGGATGCAAGTAATTCTTGAGCGCTGTCCCGAAAACGTTCACGTTGTTACAAACGGATCCAGTTGGCCCGAAAATTGAAAAATAATTAAAATAATTCCCTCAGGATTTGAAAATAAATTGTTTTAATACATAGGTTAGAGTACTCCCATTTGGCCCCCCCCCCACATTTGGCCCCCCTTAACTTAATCGTATAAAAATCAACCTTATTACTTAAGCTGTCTACATATTCTTAATTTATAACAGCTTTGATATAAGAACCAGCCTTACTTAGGCTTTCGCTATCGCTCTCTTTATTGAAACTATTTTTAGTCTCTCTGACTACTAATTAAGCTTAGTAGATATCTTCGATATTCGAAAATTTTAAATTAAGGCTTAAATTTATCTTTTTCCTCTTCTTTAATTTAATAATCTTAATCTTAGCTTCGGGAGCTTAAATCTGCCTTTAAGTAACGTGGGTGTTAGGTAAGTGGCGCAGGCAGGTGAGTGGCGCACCTAAAGGGAATCTTCACGATAAATCAATCGATTACCCAACTATAACGCCTTAAATCAATTTAAACTAATCAGATTCCGGCTCTTCAGATGTTTCTGCATTCATTTTACATGTTCGCGTATTATGTCCGGCTGTTCCGCAGATGCCACATCGCCGCCCGCGCGGTTCTGACCTCGTTGCCCGACTACTTCTTATACGCGTTTCCTCTCTTAACTGCGTATCGACGTCCTTTTGATTTAAAAGATCTTGGGCCTCGCCAATCTCGAGTGTTCCTCCTTGCTATAGACGGGTCTTTTTTACTCTCCGACGTTTTGCGAGGTTGGAATTCGCCTCTCGAAGAGTCTTAACCTCCGCCTGTAAAAGAGCGACCTCGTATATTATCGCTATCGCACCCTTCGCAAACTGGTTAACTGCCGATAAAATCGGTATCGGAGAGCTTCCTTAGTGATAGCGGACTCGATTCTTAATATGTCGCGAGACGAGCCTATTGTCACTAACAAGCCTACCAGGTCACGTGACTTTATGTAAGCTCAAGAGCCTAGCCTGTCAGGCAGGCTACGGAACTACTATATCTACGTCTGGATCCTCAGATAGTTTTCCTTTGTCAAGGAGCGGGCAGGCAGGCGGATAACGGAGTCGATTCAGGTTCTATGCTACAGGTCCAGGTTCCTATTCTGTCGGTACAGGTCAGGCTTGGTGGACAGGACGTAGCTTGAAGAGCTACAACTGAAGTCTCCTCGGTCGCAGACTTCTTATCTAAATCCCCAACGGAGGTCCGTACCGAGCGGTCTTAACAGAACTCCATCACGGGACGACTAATCCGTAGCCAGTTTAGGATGTCTCAGAGGCTGCCCTATGCCGGTACGGTCTGTCACAGTCCACCCCGTGACAGTACTCCCCTCCTTAAGGCGGAGTTCCATCGACGCGGTTCTGAAGGGCGGACGGCTAAGCCTTCCGTAGGCTAATAGGTCTCGGTTTCTCTGGGTATCTTCGGTGGAAGTTTGCCACTACCTCGCTAGCGTTAGCGACGTATTCCGCAGGCTCCTCGGTTGGTTGGTCGTATCCAGCCCACTTCACGGTGTATTTTAAGCGGGAACCTCGGCCTCCGCCTCGGTTGTCTAGACGGGAATCCAGGATGTCTTCGACTTCGAACTCTTCGACGCCGTCGACCTCTATAGGCGGCGGCGGTGGTTGCACTTAACCGGGGGCAGGATCGTTAGGATCAGGACGGAGTAGGCTAACATGGAATACCGGGTGATTTCTCATAGACGGGGGTAGGTTTAACTGGTAGGCGTACAGGCTTACAACCTTCGTAATAGTGAAGGGTCCAAGTTGCTTCCAATCGAGTTTCTTTTAAGGGCGTTTCGTCCGTATATTTCGGGCATCAAGCCAGACTTTCTGGCCTACTTGGTATCGGCGGGCGGGGCGCCTCTTACGGTTGGCATATTCCTCATGGCGGGCTTACGCTAAACAGATCTCAGACTTCAACATCTCGTGGACTTCCTGAATCTTCTAGGCGACGCGCTCGGCATCTAGGGCGGCGGGGGTGCAGTCGGGGTCCAGTGGTTCAAACCCGATCCTCGGATAGAACCCGTAGTTCGCGAAGAACAGTGTAGTCTTAATGCTCTCATTTAGGGCATTATTTAACGCGAATTCAACTAAGGGGAGCCAGCGGCTCCAATCGTCTTGTAAGTACGACACTTGGGCGCGGAGGTACTGTTCTAAGAACGAGTTCGCTCGTTCAGTCTAGCCATCGGTTTCGGGGTGAAAGGCAGTCGATAGCAGGCTCTGAATACCTAGTCGGTGGGTTAGGTATTCCCAGAAGCGTCCCACGAATTGGGGACCTCGGTCGGAGATTACGGTTCTCGGTAAACCGTGCAGTTTCCAGACGTTATTTAGGTATAGGCGCGCGACCTCGTCGGCGCCACAGGTGTCTCGGCAGGCGATGAAGTGTTTCATCTTTGTTAAGCGGCAGACCACGACTAAGATAGCGTCGTAGCCGTCACTCTTCGGTAAGTGTACGACGAAGTCCATCGAAATGTCTTGCCATGCTCGTTCGGGTACGGGCAGCGGGCGGAGCACCCCTTGCTTAGCTTCGCGGGAAGAAGTGGTCCGGCGGCAGGTGTGACAGTTGTTAGTCCATTGCTCCACGAAGGCGTACATCCGCGGCTAGTAGTAGTCTCGGGACAGGGTCTCGTATATGCGGGCTCTTTTTAGGTGTCCAGCCACGGCAGTGTCATGGTATAAACGAGTCAGTTCAGCGCGTAGTTCGGGCAGGTCAGGGATATAAAGGCGGTCGCGGTAGTATAGCATACCAGCTCGTTCCTCGCACTCGGCAAGGGAGATTAAGGGGTAGCGGGGTTTTCCGGTGCGCAGTGCCTTTAAGATGGAGTGAACGGTCTCGTCCGACTCGTATCCTCGGGTCATGAGGTTCTGAATAGCTGGCGGCAGTAATGGGGCGTGGCGTTCTTATCGTAGAGATGGTGTAATAGCAGGCCGGGGGTCTAGGTCGACGGCGCTTAGTTCTAGGGGACGGCCAGGAGCGGATTACGATCTAGTTACGGCGTTGGCTCGGGTCGGGCTTTCCTCGAAGCGGACTGATTTCCTTTACGGTTCGAAGTTCTCTTTCTTTAGGACGACTCTACTTTGATGTAGCAGTCGTTCATCCCCCTCTTTAGGTAGGTCCTCTGACCTCCTAGTCAGGGCGTCGGGTTTTATTCCTTGCTTCCCAGGTCGGTATATGATCTTAAAGTTAAAGCGAGATAAGAATTCAGACCATCTTGCTTGTCGGCGGTTTAATAACTTTGTCGTTGTGAAGTATTCCAGGTTCCGGTGGTCGGTGATGACCCTAATCGGCGACAGCGCGCCTTCTAGTTTAGGGCGCCATTCTTCGAAGCAACGAATGATGGCTAGAAGTTCCTTATCGTAGATCTCGTAGTTACACTCTGTCGAAGAGTGCTTTTTTAAGAAGAAGGCAACCGGGCGTAAAATTCCGTCGTCTCCGTACTATGACAGCACACCAGCAGAGACGTAGTCCGAGGCATCGGTCTCTAAAATCACTTCTTTCTCCCAGTCGAAGGGAGCTAAGATCGGGGCCGATATGAACGCGTTCTTTAACGCAACGAATGCATTCTCACATTCTTCCGTCCAAGCGAACTCAACCCCTTTCTTTATGAGGTTGACTAGCGGGGCAACAATCTTCGAAAAGTCTCGGATAAACCTGCGGTAGAAGTTCCCAAAGCCGATAAACGCTTGTACGTCGGTTAAGCAGGATAGGGTGGCCCAGTTCTTAACTGTCTTAATCTTAGCGGGGTCTATACGTAAGCTATCGCAGCTAACAATCATCCCTAGGAACGTGGTCTCAGTTTTAAAGAATTCGCACTTCGACATTTTCGCGAATAGGCCGGCTTCTCTTAATACTTGAAGCACCCTTCATAGGTGTTCGACGTGTTCCTCGCGGGTCCGGCTATAAATCAGGATGTTATCTAGGTACGCAGTGCAGCAAATGTCCAGGTGGTGTCGTAAGGTATTGTTAATAAACCTCTGGAATATGGCAGGGGCTTTAGTCAGTCCGAAAGGCATAACTAACGACTCGAATAAGCCAAAACGGGTGCGGAATGCGGTCAGGTATTCTTGTCCCTCTTTAACTCTGATCTCGTTAAATGCCGCAATGATGTCGACCTTAGAGAAATACTTCATTCCCTTTAGGTTATTTAAGGTCTCCTTAACTAGGGGCAGCGGGTAACGGTCCTTAATAGTGATGTTATTTAGGGCGCGGTAGTCGACATAGAAACGGAGCCCTCCTCCAGGCTTCTTAACGAACAGGACAGGGGACGCGGCCGGGGACGAGCTGGGTCGGACAAACCCTTTCCGGAGATTCTCTTGTAGCCACTCTTTTAGTGCGGCCAGTTCTTCGCGGGACATAGCGTATAGGGGTCCGAAGGGGGGCATTTTCCCTTCCATTAGTCTGATCTCGTGATCGTGATCTCGGTGCGGTGGTAGTTTCTCTGCCTCTTTCGGCGAGAACATATCTTCGAATTCTCGCAGTTCTAGCGGGAGTTGCTCAGGCAGGGGCGGATTAGCCTTCTGGGATAAGTGCTCGTCGATCTCTTCGATGGTGACGGGAAACGCGGCGTATCCTTTCCTTAGGTACGCTGAGCAGGCGCGAGCAGTGATCGGGGCAACGTCCCATCGGGATAAGGCCTCCGGACGGTTCGGCAGGTTCTCCGGACGGGCTCGTGCAGGGACGTCATACATGGCGACGACCTTTATAGGTCTCTCTGGCATGTTGCAGTTCTGGCGACAGAATTCGCTGTTAAACGTGAGCGTGTGACTCGCGAAACCCACACGGGGGTCGTGTATTTTAAGCCACGGGATTCCAAGGACAACGGGGAAGTAAGCTAGCTGGGTTACGAAGAAACGTAGTCGTTTCTTATGATGATCGTTTATCCGCATCGAACATTCGACAAAGTGGGTAACCTTCCCACTCTCGCTCGGGCGACCGTCGATCACCTCGATCTCGAACAGTCTCCGTAAAGGTCGCATCGGCAGCTCGTGGGCTTCAGCCCAGCTGCGGTCGATGAATGCTTTAGCGGCGGCTCCGGAGTCGGTTAGGGCGTAAGTCGGTATAGTGCAGTCATCGGAAATTAAGGTGGTAGGTAAAACCATAAGCTTTCCACGTATATCTTCCTCTTCGCGGATAGACAGGCTATAGACGGAACAGGCAGATATCAGTAAGGGCAACGGAGTTAAGGCGCCGGGATTGGGAGCCTGTAAGCGACTTAATACAGGCTCACGCCATTTAACGACTGGGGGCTCTCGGTGCGCGGCTCCTAGAACCGGTTAATAGACACGGCTGCAGCGGAGATAGGCTGGGGGGACCGAATGAGCGTGGGTAGTTGACGAGTGGGTAAGGTCGTGGATATTGTGGGGGGCGGGCTTCCTCGGGGGCTCGGAGTACGGGCCTGGCGGAACCGGATAGGTCGGAGGTCAGGTTCGGGGCATTGGGCGACTATGTGGCCTGTATAGCCGCACCGAAAACATTCTCCTCTCTCTCTTCGACTAGACGGAGAGCGGGGGCGGCTACATTGGTGACTTAAGTCCATAAGATCACCGGCGTCGGTCTTAGCAGCAGGCAGGCAAGGTTCGTTCCAGGGAGGCACGTTATAACCGGCGGGGGTAGTGATGCTGTTAGTCTTAATCGTTCCTTTATAACCGTTAACCTGCCGCTGGTGCTAGCAGAACCGGTTATCGAGAGTCTGAAGATGACGGGCAAACGCGCGATACTCTCTCGTGGGGGCAGGGTTATGTAATAGCATGTCCTGGATCTCTCGGGACACACCTTGGGACAGTAGAGGGGGCAGGGCAGCTTCGGGGACCTCGCTTTCCAACGCGAGCCTCTTAAACTCTGCGAAAAAGACGCTGAAGTCGAGGCTCCGTTGTTTTAAATTGTATAGTTTATTTTCAGCATTCTGCTTCCGGTCCGGGTCTCTAAAGGCTTCTTCTAGGTATAACAGCATATTGGTATAGTCTGTAAACTGGGGGATTCTATGTTGGATGCGGGGCAGGATTAGGTCGTAAGCTTTTCCGGATAAGCGGCTAGCGACGTAATTTAGGCGGGAAATAGCGGACGGGAACCGGTCGGCGTTGGAGACCATCTTCGAATGGACTTGTTGGACGAACCTCCGAAGGTTGCTTCGAGTTCCATCAAACTCCTTTAGGTCAGGGATCTTCTCACTAAGGGAGGTGGGTTCGGAACGTGAGGCAGGAGCAGATGTAAGCGTTCGCGGAGCATGATCTACCGGCGCTTCAGTGGTAGGTTCGGGACGGGGTGACTGTTCGGTCGGGGGTGTCTGTACAGTAGGGAGGGCGGCTTGGAGGAGGCGTTCGTTCTTAACGCGGAGGTCGACGATGATCTTTTGGTCCTTATCTGAGCGGCCCTCTTAGTAGCGGACTATCCCTTCTTTTTCTACAAGGGCGATTCGGACAGAGGCAAGGGAGGAGTCCCTTTCAGCTAAAGCAGAGTCCCTTTCAGCTAAAGAGGTTTCCAGGTTCGAGATATACCCATATAGCGTGCGCAGGTATAGTAGCCATCCAGACGCATCGTCCTAGACGCTCGCGAGCAGTTCTCCGGGATCTTCGGTATCGGTAGGTGCGGTAGGTCGGTTCGACATTTCGAAAGCAGTGTCGAGTTTAGGAGGAAGCTACGTAATGTCAAGGAGCGGGCAGGCAGGCGGATAACGGAGTCGATTTAGGTTCTATGCTACAGGTCCAGGTTCCTATTCTGTCGGTACAGGTCAGGCTTGGTGGACAGGACGTAGCTTGAAGAGCTACAACTGAAGTCTCCTCGGTCGCAGACTTCTTATCTAAATCCCCAACGGAGGTCCGTACCGAGCGGTCTTGACAGAACTCCATCACGGGACGACTAATCCGTAGCCAGTTTAGGATGTCTCAGAGGCTGCCCTGTGCCGGTACGGTCTGTCACGGTCCACCCCGTGACATCCTTTGTTTTTCCTAATAGAACAATCAGAACCTCGTTACTCACGTCCCCTGAAGTGCGACATAATAAAATCAATCTGCGAAGTCGCCTCGGTTAGGTTATGCGGCGTCTGAGAGGCCTATAGGACGCTTGCAGCTAGAAGGCTTCCAGTGGGCGAAGGTGTCGATAACTTCATATCCAGCTTTGCGAGCACTCTTTCCGGATTTAAAGGTATTAAGCCGGCTCCTAAGAATCCAGCCTTAACGTTATTCGGTGTAAAAACCTTTATAAATACAGCTTAGAAGGCGATTAAAAACTCGGCCTTAGTGATATAGTTAACGAGTAACTTTATAAACCCTTCGATTTCGCGATTATACGCCCGCTTTAATAGGCTGAAACACTTAACGTCAAGTGGCTAAAGTAGATACGATAAGTATGGAGGTATAGAGACCGCCACGATGTCCTTCTCTTTATAGAAAGCCTAGAATTCGGTCGAAACGTGGCTCTCGTGCCTATCGATCATTAATAGACGATATCGGCCTGTTACACGCGACGACGTATGTTTATCGAAATGCCGAATCCAATCTAGGCTCGTCTCGTTATCGATTTATCCATTTTAGGTCGGTTTAATTACCCAGTCGCACGGGAGGGTGCTGTCGGCGTACTAATTGGCGAGGTGGTAGGCGCCCTTTACCACGATGAACGGCGGGACACACTAACTATCGGAACAGACGCCGTGGATCACGGTAACCCATTCGCGATTACCAGGCTGGACTTTTTTTTCGCTTTCCGCTGCGATTAGCACCGGTCACGACTATTAAGGACGTGATTTGGCCTATCGTGAAGCCGGTCTCGTCGAAGTTGTAGATATCCTCGTCCTAGATACTGTACTTGGCCTTCAGGTTCGCGAAAAGCACGAACCAGCCCACGATTTTCTCAGGATCTTCGCAGAGGGCCCTCTGGTAGTCGTATACCCAAGAGAAACGCGTTCGGAGGTCCGGTTGTCGCTTAATAAAGCTTGAGGCCCAACGCGTGCCGACGCGTGACGCGTCGCGCGACTCGGCAATAACATTAGCCATATCTTCCACATCACGAAGTCGCGGCGTAAACCCTTGCGCATCTAGGTCCAGTATGTATCTGACAAGCGTCTTCTCTTCCAGTTCGGTTAATCGAGCTGACTTAGGGCGGGTATCTTGCCTAGCGTGTATGCCGGCTATTCTTCGACGTAGGGTAGTTTCCGGGACGTTGTAGATTGTTGCAGCGACTTGGCGGGTTAAATAAGGGTCTTTCTGGAGTGCTTGAATAGCAAGAACCATCTGACCCTCTTTAGATGCGTTCTCCATGTTTGTTTGTGGAGATGTAGTGTCTTAAAGTTGAAGTAACGAATTTTAGCTGGAAGTGCGCCACTCACCCGCCTGCGCCACTCACCCAACACCCACGTTACACTTCTAAATTAAATTACAGGTCATTTAAAGTAAAACTGGCGAAGAAATATAAAGTCTTAATTCGGGTGGCTGGGATGGCGGTGAGTATTTAAGGGGGGCCAAATGGGGGTACTCTAACTTACCGTGTCCTTTCCTGCCGCTCGGTACTTGTTCGTATACAAAAAGTGAATAACCGTATGGCCTGCATCGTCTGGAACATTCTGAGCATGGATCTCCTTAGAGGTGTCGCAGATATTGTAGAGCACGGAGCTGGTGCGGACGATGTCGCAATGAACTGGAAATGGCCGTTTAGAGCTGAAATATATCGTGCAAATGGGGCTTTCGTATAGACTTGAGTCGGATATTAGCTTCCAAGAGACCGTCACTAGGACAACGGGACGTACGAGACAGTCCCACTAGCTAGTGTTTCGTCGTCGGTGACAGAACTGCGTCCTTTTGCCGTTGGACTTTTTTTCTTGATATCCGTCTTGGGCGGTCTTATCCGCTTTGCGAAAAGAGATGCCATCATGATCCAATAAGACTGAGGCGCATGGGCTTGTACGCCGATGAACCGCGTCTCACTAAGGGAATTGCGCGTCGGCTGGAGTCGCCGGTTGGTATGAGGAAAAGTGTTTCGTTATCAAAAATTCGAGCGTGCTGTTTTTATATAAGTAGAATGGCGGGCCTCGATCACATGTGTTGTTCTGGTCATCAACATGGTTCACCTTTGAATTATTGCGGTCAAACTGAGTAGTGGGCTTTTTTGAGCATGTTATTAGTTAAAGAGAGTCTCTCTCCGGCCAAGCTTGCCAGCACTATTAAACTCAATACCCCCCCGCTGGGCGCCAATGTACTTAGACAAGCCACCAGCGTCAATGAGCAGTCCTAAATATTGGAAAAGAGACTGGCCGGCTCAAGTTTAATTAGGCTTAATATGGAGACGAAGCCGGCGCCGTGCAACTCATGACGCAAAAAGCTCTCTGCGTGACCAGCTAAAAAAATAATAGCCCTTGCATAATAAGCCGTGGCGGCAACCCTTGGCAAGTACATATCACACAGTGAGTGGGATAGGCATCGCAGGGGTTGTGTCAGACCATGGTAACCTATAGGAGAACAGTATTCTTTATTAGTGGGAGCCCCTGGTCATGCTGCGGGGCCCATTAATCACTTGACTCTGCAGGCGCTGTCCGAGTCTGACGTGGATCGTTGTCACTAGCCAATGGCTTCTGCTGTGAGTACCTCAAGTACAGCCTGCCTACGGCGTGCTTACAGACTGCCTACAGTCTGCAGCCATGGCGTTCTTCTACACTTTCATTGGATCGACGGTAGCCGCTTAGCTACGGTAATGAATTGCGACGGGTAGGGATTTGCGGCTGGCCAGGGTAAACCCCCAAGTCAGACTTGACCCCTGGCTGTAAGCGCAGCCTGCGCACCCCACAGCCCTTGCGATGACTGGAGGTCGTTTTTCGTGCCAGTCAAACTGGCCGAGCGACTACCAGAGCAACTGCGGATTGGACACTGTAGCCCCCACACCGATACCTTGTAGCGGCATGCTTCACCCGCATTATACTATGTGGCAGTGGCTCTCACTGACAACTTATTCATGCGTCGGCGGGTCGTCATAACCTTTCCGACAGTGGGGGTCTCGGACCGCCGTACCGGTGGCCGCACATCCGCCGAATGCACCAATTCGGATTGAGCCCCGCCCTGTCCAAGAAAGCCTCGCTGGGTGGTGTCCTGCATTTTTTGGGCGCCAGACAAGAGGCAGCGCAGGGCTGGCTCGGAACGACACGTGAAGACACGTACCACAACCCCTCGAAATGGGCGCGGCACTTTCCTAGGGTCCAAAAGCATCACCATAGAGAAAACGATTATGTGTGTTTCCGACTCGGCATTGCAAACCGCGTCTTGAAGCGGAGACACTTATTGCCGCGTAGGTGGACAACGATTTACCCAACAATGGGTCATGACACTATGGCTCTACTTGCCTTTGGTCTTTTGCTTCCACATCCTCCTCTGTACACCTCAGACGGCTTCCCTCGGGTTAAGTCCCGCCGCTTCGTTATCCTCAGCGCCGCCGTGCGGTTCCGCCTCCCCCGGCCTACTCCGGCGCAGTCGCACTTTGATGGTCTGCGCGACGGCTTCGAGCTCGTCACTCGTCATGAAGCGATCCGTCTCGGCGCTGGCCATCTCAAGAGGGTCGTAGGCCGAGCGCGACAGCCCCGCGGGCTCAAGCCCGGAGAAGCGCGACTTGTAGTAGAGGAGCGGCAGGACGCTGCTCTTCCACACGGCCTCGCGGTCCCGATAGCGGACGCTGCGAGCAATCATGTAAACGAGTAGGGTAATGTCGAGGGCCAGGAGGGCCATCAGCAGGATCAGCCAGGTCCACTCGATGCGTATGTGGGCGACTCGTTGGACGGATATTCCTTCGACGCGCTCCGTCGTCCCGTCCACCCGCAATAGGCCGTTTCGGATTTTGACCGTCAAAGCTTCAGCTATATCGTGGAAGGAAGCGCTGAGGAACCCCGAAGTGGCGTTTCCATTATTGAATAGAGTCCCAATCCACCTGGGCGCCGTTAGTTCTCTCTTCTTTACTCGGTTTCAGTCGTTGGTTTACTCACAAGCGGTCCCCACAAAAGAGTTCCATTTCGCCGAGAGTGGTGGTGTACCGGCAGGCACCTGGACCGAAGGTTGAATATACCCCTCCAATGACACTGTTAGCGCGCATGTCTATTCGTGTCACGCACTCCTCGGGTGCTCGGGTTGGCGGATAGCCCGGGGCTGCATCCGCTGCTAGCAGCCTCACAGGCACGGCGCCCGGGGCTTGTGACATGTTGGATACCGAATAGATGTTGTTGCCGATCTTGCAAGGCGATCGAATGGCCGACAGGTTATACCGGTTGTATTCGTCAACTAGTGCGACTTTCAGCCAAATTTCTGTGCTGAGCTCTGCTCCAATTCCGGCGTAGTCGCCGAGGTCGGGTACTAAAGGGGTAGTGTCCAGCAGCTTTTCGGACAGTTTGTTATCTCTTATGCTTGCTGAATACGACCGGAGACAGGTATAGAGTGAGCAAGCAACTGCTACTGGGGTACCTGGAGGACCGGGTGGTCTCTTCGAGTAATCCATCTCCACGTCGCGCACGGTCAAAACGGTAGCGTTGAAGAGTGCCCATCGGGAGGCCGAAACGTGTTCTGTCGTCATGACTGTTTCTGCCCAGCTTAAATCGGAGGTTGTATTGACTGTTAGCCACATTTCTTCAGAAGTAACTGGGATCTCAAAGGTTGGGAATCTGTAATCGCTTTCATTCCCCCGTTTCACTAGCGAAGTCAAGTCGAAACAGATGCTGCAAACTCCCAAAGATGCGTGCGTGGTCTCAACGCCGGCCATCAAAGGCGGGAAGTCGCAATTGCCAGTGGGACACTCAGGAGAGAGGGTTGACTCGGAGCTTTTTGGGTTACTGATGGCATTGAAAACGGATAACCTTGGGTTGATAGGAAGAGATGAAGTGCCGAAATCACCTCCTCCGGCGTAAAGGTAGCTCGAGGGGCTTGAACCGCCGTTCATGGTTGTCGAGATGGGTAGCGAGGCTGCGCCGAGCTCTGAAGGGACGTCTCGGTAGAAAATGCGAATAGACTGTTGCGCAAATGGGCTCACCAGCAGTGAGGTAACGAGGGTCAAGACAGGCAGCATAGCTAAGGGATAATGCCGTGCCACAATAGGGATAAGCTTTAAACCTCCTAGCAGGCTCCTACTGCCGGCGTCGAAAGATTGTATATGGCTGATAGGACGACGACCGGACTCGGGTATCGACCAGAACCATATCCACTTCTGCTGGCTTATAATCTCTGTGGCCGTTGCCGCTAGACAAGCGCGGAATAGAGTCGAGAGTGTGTTAACGAGGGAGTTGAGTGTAATCGGGAGTTGCCACTCTTCCTGAGGACGTTTGTCGACGCACGCGAGGATAACAATGATGGCCGTTAAGAGGATGGAAGAGGACGTGCAGCAGAGGACCTCCCACGTCCAAGGGACGAAGGCACTTTGGTACGCGCCCCTATGCACATCGTTCGATGCCTTCGTCATCGTGGTGGCGACGAAGATGTTGCTGGGTGAGGGTTTCTATCGAGCTCGAAGACATCGAGTAGCCAAGACAGAAGCTTGGGTCCGAGTCCAGGGGGCGCAGCTTCTTTTATACTACATACTAGACCCCGGCCATCCCAAAGCCCTGCAGCAGAATCGGAACCGTATGTATATACGCAACCCAATCAGAAGACCCCGTAGACGTGGGGCTCGGTGTGCGATGTCTTGGCGAGCACCTGAAATCTCGGTAAGAGGTGCTCCATATGCATGTCAGATTCGTGCGGGGGCTGTTGGGGGCTTGGCGTGAAGAAAAAGAAGAAGAACCCGGCCACGGTTGTGAAAGTGTATACGCCAGGTTGAGAGGTAGAAATTGAAGGTGATGACGACGATGATGAGGAATGGGATAGGAAAGGTAGCACGTTGGAAAGATGGCACGCTGGAAAGATGGTGAAGAGGGTCTCAAGCCTTGCGTTGCACGGCTGGGTGGACCAGGTGGCTTTTGCGCTATTGCCTATGTAGGCAGTAAACCCCGACCTTGCGCTAACCGCTTTCGTAGCACAGCTTCGTCTCCCCATGCACGCGCATGCTTAGAAAAGATTTTCTGGTGCATGGATGTCCCCGAATATCCGCCGTATGTTGAAGTACCCCCACGCTGTTTTTTAAAGTGCTCGAGGCGTGCCTGTGCTCGGGGGTTTGTATCACATATTTTCCATGCTCTGATTACTTCCGGTAAAGCAACCCATGGAGATTAAGTCTTCATCAGTAATACTTAAGGATTTACTTCGAGACGCCGGGTCGTCATGAGCAGATCGATTTGACAAGGCGAGCGAATCTTCTCAGAAAGATATGGACAGGACGAAAAGAGTGTGTACAGGGAGGGATAGGGCAGTACATAGCCAGAGACAGGGCAACCTGTGCTTTTTAGGGAGTACCGCCCGCTTGGTGAGGGCGGGTACGTTCTCGAAGCTTTTGTCAACGAAACTCTCATCACAGCTTGCTATAGGGCAAAAGGTGCTCTCGTCTGTCGATCGATCGCTGAGGTGATGGGAGGTCCCGGATGCTTGAGCCTCGTCTCCGGCTGCCTTGCAAGTTGGGCCCTAGGCGCGGGTTACTACGCTTAGTACTGGGAGTTCCAAGCCTGTTTAATACTGACTGCCATGGGCATCTCTCCTTGGTCTTGACGCTTGGCACTGTTCCTACTCCCACTGAGACCAAATGGACTTTGGTGTAGCTACGTGGAGTCTCGTCCTGTGGCGCCACACATTAGCCGGGAGCAGCTCACGCGGGTCGTCGTGAGGGAAATAAACGAAAGTTTGCAATCCGGGCCAGTGAGCAAGCACATCTACCTGCGTCAGCGCAACATCACAGAACAGACCTTGCCGGCTATTCTTCCAGAGGGTGTGCAAGACGTAGACACGTCTCGTCCACTGCAGAACGAACAAGTGTGACGGGACGGCAAAAGCCGGGGCGGCGGCCAGCTCGAGTCGCCCCTCCTCGGCAGTGTGACCCTGCTGAATTTTGTGCCAGACAGCCACGGCTTGCCACTATCGGCGCAAAGGCCAACATGCGCTTCTGGAAGATAAGCTCGCCTCCACTGCTGCCCCGTTCCATCGAGACGATCAGGCAGCGACCAGGGTGTAAAAAGGGCAACGGCAGCCCAATACTCACATTCCTTACGGCGTTTCGTCCTCCAGAAGATCCAAACCGTTGAGAAAGACGAGTGCCGCCCAGCGGCCCGTACGGCATATGTCCCGTGACAGTGGCGCCAGCTTTGGGCCGCAGCGCGAGCACTAAACCAGCTCATCGTCGTAATACTGTACTTCGTCGAGTATGAATTGTGTTCTTGGTGGCACTGAGTAGCTATAATCACGACACAGGAGCAAGAATTGGGGGTTGGCCAAGGAGGGGGTGATAGCAGAGGACCGATATAACAGCAGGTGACGTCGGCCACAAATGAGTGACGTGCCGCTTCATGACTCATGTAAGTAGATGAACAGAGTTAAAGATTTGTCGGTCAATCGCGAAATGCACAAGCAATTCGTTCAACCTTGACGCTAATGCATAAGTCTGCACGATGTCTCAAAAAGCTCCCTCGAAGCCGGTTATCTGAATGCAGCTACCTTGGCGCAAAATACGACGTCAAGGGAACTCCCGTCACAAGCCAACGCCCAATCACAGCATAGACGACGAACAGCATCTGGGCCCTTGTCCCTCTACTGCAATCTTTCCCAACACTCACGTCTTTCCGTGAATGGACAAACATCGCATCTCATCATTTTTCTCGCACTTCGATTCTTCATCATGTCCACGGCCCGATCAAGCCTCGATTCTGTGGTCCTGGCTAACAGATCTGATCAGTTACTTCTCCAGAGCCAAAAAGCAGCAAGAAGGCCAGCCTGCGTGACAAACAATCCACAAATATTGACCTTCGTCTTTGGAGTTTTGGCCGGTGCCATTCTTGTGGTACTATTTGCTTTTATACATGGCCACGAGGCCAGGCCGATACAAGGTCAGCTCGCTGGGGAGCTCAACGGCTTAGTTCCCAACTGTGAGTGGATAAAAACGCCCGGAATCGGACTTGATACACCTCTTGTACTTGCCTAACGGCCTTCCGCCTTTGCTATCTCAGTTACTCTTCACAAAGTCATCTTTGAAGAGGACCCGCGAGCTACCGTTGATCATGAGACGACCGAATCTCAAAACGCTACCAAAGAAAACTGGCTGTCATACATGCCTGGTAAGAGATCAGCTGTTGCGCGTGCCCTATCTGCACTCCGTACTAACCTGCCTTTGGATCATAGTCGGGAACGGATTCGTTTCCATTGACAATGCGGCAGCGTATGATCTCCCGCCGCCGATCCAGATGAACGGACGGGACGTATACTCTCTCGCCTTTACCCATCAGCTCCATTGCCTAGTCAGTAAGACCTTCCCATGTTTATACCTGCGCTATAACTGACATTGCTGGTGCCTGCCATTGTTGCTTTCAGTACAGCATTATGGATAGGTACAACGGACTGCTGGATGGGACGGCCAGTCCCCATACTGACTACAAGCACATTGACCATTGCTTCCGGTACTTGCGCCAGTCCATCTTGTGCTGTGGCGATACGGCACTCGAGGGTCAGAATCCACGTCACGCCTATCCAGGCACAGACGGCACAGGGGCGGTTCACATTTGCAAAAACTGGCCGCAGCTCTACCTTTGGGCCGAAGGGAGACGGAGTAATGATAAGAAGGTAATATGACGGCGAGGAGAAGAAAACCTACGACGAGGAAGATTCTACAAAAGTTATGAATGTCTTCAACATACGTACACAACTGATTCTGCCTCCATCACGTTTATGCCACCACAAACAAGCCACACATGTCATGCTCCCGTGGGTACGGGTTTCACGAATGAAATTGATTTCCACATGGGTTCCGGAAGTTTCCGTTAGAGTCAGCGTGTGTAAGGGTAATGAGAGACAGGGTAACAGGCACGGTTCTCATTAGCTATCTACCGCCGTGAAAGGTGCTAGTTGATCTAGGGCCTTGTCCACGGGTTATATCATCTATAAGATGGTCGAAATACCTGGTGTACCATATCAGTTCCCTATTTATTTTCTTTTATCGCATTCGTGCGAATATGGACATCATCAGTTGATGCGCCCTTGCGAGTTCAACATATACTATGGGGATCGAATAAATATAAAGTCGAAATCGATTCAAGTAAGGTGTACTGAAATGAAAACCATCGAAGCCATATTTACACATCGTTCCAAGGCCAGGAGGTGGGGCATCGCAGCATGATGGATGGCATAATCGATTTGCTACTGGAACTTGAGCATCTAGCTGAGTCTATGCCAAAGCCTCCAACGTAGTCCTCGACGCTATACACAGCTCCAGTTTACTTGTCGACTTCGAAGCCTCCTACGTAGTCCTCAACGGCGTCCGGAGTCTTTGACCGCTTTGCAACTTCGAAGCCCCCGACGTAGTCCTCAATGACCTCTGGGGTCTCTGACCGCTTTTCAACCTCAAAACCGCCAACGTAATCCTCAACTACGTCCGTGGTCTCTGACCGCTTGTTGACATCCGGAGCTTTCTATATGCATCTTGTCAGCGCTGCATAACATGGATCGTGTATCAGAGTTCCTCTGACCTGGATGAGGATAGGCGAAGCTGTGGCGAGGCCAGCCATGACCAAGACGAGACCGTTGGAAAAGCGCATCTGGAACAACGGCAGGATACTGATAGAGGAATCTGGGCAGATACAGGATGCTAAACTTGGGTATTTTCGAGTCTGGGGATGAGAAAAACATTTCTCTCAGATGCAATGGGTTTCCAACCATTTATAGAACCCCGCCCGACCTATCTTCTACTTAGGCCCGTCGACCTTTGTCTTGTTCCGAGCCCTCATTGCCGCCCGACTCAAGCACTCTGGCTAAGCAGCACATGTTCCGCCAAGTCGGGCTTGATCCATGTGCAGACACTAGCGACTGCCGTGGTATATTCTGAAAGCTGGTCTATAGAGGCGGACTGAGTAATGCAGCACGACAACAACCAAGTCATACCACGGGGAAGTGCATATGTGCGTTTGGGTTCTTTGGGTAGTTACAGTGACTCCAGACCCTGCCGACCTAGGTTGGGCCGCTGCCCTGGCTCAAGCTTGGCGTTAGCCTGCGGCTGTAGTGTATGAGGGAGTCTAGGAACGGAGCGGATGAATGGGCCCTATCCTGGGCTAGACGATACTGTTCAGCTGCTAGTACGGTGGAGCAGGCCAAAAGGCCTTGCAGGGGCTTTCGCCATTGGCGGTCCCCCTGAGATACTGCCAAGCCAACTAAAAAGAGCGCCGTGAGAGGCACCGCTGATGGTTTGAATCCTGGCACCAGGACTTGCGGTTGTGCCACGTACGTGCAGAAGCTGGTGTATAAAGTCTGTAGATAGCTGCTGAGTCAGATGGGTGCCATCAGTCACCGGATTTGGCACCCGGATGGTCGTCGTTTCTCTCAAAGCGAGCACAGAGACAGGGCCAGTCGTAAATAGGGCGATACAGTCGGTTTAAGCTGTGTCCGCATGTACTCCCAGTATAAGGCTCCCTATATTTTTCAGTTTCTAATGGAGACGTGAAAGGCTTGTTTGGCGTCTATTGCGCTTCCCAATACGCCATGGCTTCAGCACTGGCTGAGTCGTAAGAAGCTCACCGAGGAACTTAGACAGAGTCCCGAGAAACATCGCCCACCTTTGGAACTCTATTCTGCACCCGAAATGATGGCTGCCGTCGGGCACCTACAATTTCTTGGGTTCTCCAGATCAACCATGACTCGTCTAGCGGGAAATCCCCTGTGCAAGATAACATCAAGCAGATTTTCACGACTTGAGATGGCACCCTCACGCACGCTTATGCCAGCACCGCTGCCATATCATCATTATTCACATGTTCGAAGTCTACTCTAGCGGGAGCAAGCCCACGGAATTCCAATTTCAACAACCGGCCAATCGGTATCACCCAGGGTCTTGTTCCACGACAGCGGAAATCCCGGGGAGGAGCAAGAGTTTTGGGAACCCCCGCATCGACTGATTCTCACCCTCAAGTTATGGAACTCCCGGCAAGGGCTGGCTCGCTGGGCTCTGGAAAAGTTCGATTGGTTCGTCCCCTTTTTATTATCGTGCTCGGGTTCAGCAATAAACTAACCACTACTACATGTACCTTGGTTAGTGACGGAAAGTTCCGGTGCTAGACGGTGAATGAAATTTCCTTCAAGTGGACTCAGTGGTTGTTAGCATTAAGTTCATTAGGACCCGCTTCAATACAACGAGTCGCGAATCAGTCCCTTGGATGATGCCAGACCGTATGAAGCGAATTGGAAAACTTTACTGACAGTGTTTCGAGAGAACCTGCGGCAGGGTTTTGAAGGTCCGTTCCGCCAGATGCTGTCCCGGCTTGGCCGGGCCTCCTCGCCATTTCCGAGGCGGGGGAGCTGTACTGCAAACTAGGCAGGCGTTAAAATGCAACTGTTAATATGAAGAGATGATAGTAGCTCGGAGATTCACAAAATTCATATGCGGAGGTGCGTATGAGAGACGCAATGCAAGTCTTTAGTGTTGGTGAGTCACGAGAAGGCCCGACCTCGCTGAGACTGCACCCGTAGACAAGCGTGCTGCCTACCGCCAAAACCAAATGTTTTCCTCTCCGCATATATTTTGGTCCTCATCAAAATGATGGCACGTCGGTGAAAGATTTGGTAAACCACTCGGACATCCTCACATATGTTCCGGACTGTACTGCAAGTTTCATAGAAACGTGTCCCTAGTACCTGTAACATAGGGAACCCGTCATAGTATCCATGTACTCTGCTACCGTGCCATCATGTACCAGGTCGCCCATGGGTAAAATGTCGGTCAAAGCGGCTCCGGTGCTCTCGGGGGTGCGAAGGAAGTTGTCCAGCGCCCCGAAGAACTGTCGCAGGCGCTGGCTGGGTTGGCGTTGCTGCCACAGCCACCAAAGCCTGTCGACTTGGGTGTGATGCAAGAAGAACACAGGATCTTATCATCGTAAGCAAAAGCTTCATAGAATCTAATGTCCCCTAAGTGCGGTACTTGGGGCAGTCCTACCATTGGGTGATGAGAAGGTTGTCCATTCACCTCGGATAAACAGCGGAATCGCATTATGCGGCCCGTTCTCGAAGGCGCGGAGGAACGAGTCAAAATCTGGTTGTGACAATACCGTTTCAACGTAGTCTGGACCGATTTTGCTCTGAATGCGGGGGATGCGTTCCCTCTCCACTTCGGTCGCGTTGGTGTCCTCGTTCAGGAAACCGCGCGCGATGCAATGCGGCTCGTACACAACCGTGTTGGCTCCATCGATGGGCTTGACAAGCCATGGACGCCTGATGCCAGCGAAGGGCCCGTCGTGGATGCAGTGACCGCCATTGAGGCTCTTGGTGCTTAAGTTCGAGGACCCCCATTTCGGCCCCCCCCACATTTCGGCCCCCTAAAAACACCACGCTTAAAACCAGCCATATCAATAGAAGTTAAGATGCAGCCTTAATTAATAGCAACTCTAATGCAGGAACTGGCCTCACTTAGGCTTTCGCTATCGCTCTCTTCATCTAGACCATTTTCAACCTCCCCGACCGCTAACTGAGCTCGGTGGATGTCTTCAATGTTCGCGAACTTCGAATTAGGGCTCAAATCCACCTTCTTCCTCTTCCTTAGTCTGATAGTGTCAATCCTAGCTTCGAGGGCCTGAATTTGCCTTTGAGTAGTAGCCAATTGGACGTTCTTCTCATCAAAGGCCTTTTGGATCTTCCGGAAGAGTAGTCGTTGTGTGGTTGAGTGTTTCGCTAGCTGGTTCGAAAGCTGTACTTGGTCCTTAAAGTCCGACGTCTTCTTTGGAGTTGACTAAACCACTATAGAAGTATGGGATCTCGTTGGAGGTGTTGAGAGGACCCTTTTCGAGTGGGATTCCTTCGAATTTACTGTGTCGGGTGTTGTTTGGTGTATATTTTGAATTAAATTCCGGCTTAGAAGCGGTTTAGCCATACTCACTAGCCAGAGACCAGCTGCTTTCCACCTATTCCGGATATTCTGGCTAGTAAGGCTAGCTAAACGAGCCTTCTAATAGCAGGTAAGGAAATTTCGCTTGCCAACTACCGTAGAGTCCGTTAACTAGGTCAGAAATCCGAGCTCTTTCCGGTATGCCGATTTTAAAGAACTGAAAACGGCTAAATCGAGAGGTTGGAGGACATGAGAGGTATGAGGGGGCAAAAACAGAAGATAAATCCGGTGCGAGAAGCATTGGAACATAAAATCAGTCGTTGTATGGCTTCCATGGCCGTCCATAATAAGTAGGCGGTACTCGGAAGGGTCCTCGGGGGTGGTATTCGGGATAAAGACTTTCTCGAGCCACTCGAGCGCTGTTTCGTCTGTGATCCATCCGTTTTCGGTTGCAGTGAACTGCCAGCCTCTGAATTGGCTTAAATCGACCGGGAACCATTGCTATTAAACCGTTTTGCCCTTGAAAATGACTAATAGGGGCAGGGCGTGGCCTTAAGCAGAGATGCATTCAATGAATGACGTCCAAGCACGAGAACCAGGCTGTTTCTTTCGGACTGAGCGTTTTTCGGAACCTCCAAGTACTAGACCATTCGATCCAGCACCTTTTAGGAGTCCTGCTTCATCCATGTTATGGCGGTTAGCCGGCTTCACCCTCTGGACCTCCGGCAGCTGAAAATATCGGAACTATAAGCGAATTACCTCGATTGAGGCGCCATTAACACGCTGCGAGTCGATAGACCGGCTCTTCTGGACCCGTACAGCTGGGTTCCTGCGTAGGAAGGCCTGCAGCCATCTCTTTCCAAGTGGCTCGCTGTCGCCCTGAGCCCGGAGGATACATTCGGCAAACTCCTTAACTTGGGCATGGGAAGGTGGAAGCCCTAGGGCAGCTTGGGTCAGGATCCAATTCGTAAGTAACTCTTCCTGGACTGGTCTGAGCCTCTGTTGGTCTGCAAAGGCTTCGGGCCTAGGTTGATGGCCTTTAATTCGGCTTTGCAGTGTTGACTTCGGTATGCCGTAATCTCGAGAGGTCTGCTTAATTCCACCCCCAGCTGCAATAGCAGTTAAGGCTTGTTGAAGTTCGGCTTCTGAATATTGCTTCATAATAAGAAATTGAATGCAGATACCAAGTTTCGGATAGATTAAAGCAAATTTGCTAAAGTAAATTCAAAAAGAAGTCGAGGGGCTGGAAATTCGGTGGCTGGTTTTTGGGGGGCCGAAATGTGGGGGGGGCCGAAATGGGGGTCCTCGAACTTAAAGGGTCCCCGTTACCTCCAAAACCGTGCTCTCCGTCCCAGATGGGCGCCGTGGACAAGTCCTCAGCGTCGAGTGTCCAGTCCCAGTACCTAGACGAAGATAATCAGCAACGCAGACACCAGGCGCAAGGAGGGACAAACTCACGGTTGCGCCCCTGTATACCCGCAGTTGTCCTTCAGTTCTTGTTCGTGAACGTGGACAAAGAAGCGATGCCACGGCAGGAATGCCGCCGTGTAATGGGTCACGTGGCCAAAGAGCCCGTGTACCCTAACAATATCATCATAGCGGGAGGTATTGGGAGTGACCATCGATGGCTGTTGTGCTAGGCAGTGTACGGCCTGCAAATAATTGTGTTGATCCGTGGTAGTGAGGGATCGCCACTCCTTGCGATGGGTCGGATTTTGGCAGCGCTCGGTCGTGAAAGGGAAAACGGACAAATAGACTGCGCTCGGCAACAAAGCTATCACCAATACAGCGGAGAAAAGGAGCAGAAGTAGGCAGCTGAGTACAAGACAGACAGTCCTTTTGCGAATTAAGCATGTTGTTTCTGATTAGAGGCTGAGACGTATACTTACTTGGATGCTGGCCTAGCCTTTCCCTTGCCGGCGCATTGGGATTCTGGTACCTCTTCAGTTGAGGAAAGGGGCCGGTAAGCCCACTTATTGCGTGGAGTTTGCATTGACCGATGGTTGGTTTGGCGGCGGTAATGCTTAGAGCTAGATGCGATTCCGCCACATGGGAAAAAGGTATCAGTTCGCCGCCTCGCTTAGGGTGTTGTAAAAAAACGACGACGGATGTTGAAAGAACTAGTCACAATCACGTAAGGATTTCATGTGATCACTAGTGGATTGAAAAACAAAAAGGCAAAATTCCACGCATGCCTAATTGTCCCGTGGTCCGCGCGTGGAGAGTAATAGATATTTAAAAGGCTTGTTGCCTCTACCCATCACACTGCAACCACGTCGCCTAGTGTATGCTAAGAGAAATCTGGTCAGGGCCATTCCTATAAAATAAACTTCAGTAGTTCCCCCAGCTCCTGTCAGGACTCTTTGGACAGCCTTTTCCTGCCCTCTCACCCACTCTAGCTCTCTGTTCCATTATGTCCGTGACCAACAACGTGTCTAGTGGTTCCTCCAGCTTGACGGATACGAGTGACGGGGACTTGTTAACGATCTGCACCACAGACCTCGAGAAGCAGCCCTTCGAATCCGGCGACGCCTCAACTTCTGAAACAAATATCCAACAACGCGATGGCCGCCGTCAATACCCACATCTCAACCGTTGGCTGCTACTCTCTTCACTTCTCAACGTCTTTCTAACCATAGCCTTCATTGTAGTCCTTTCACTTTACGTTACACAGTCTCGGTGCGGCGGTAAAACTTGTACTGAAGTGGACCTAGCCAAAGAGCTTCACGCCCAGGATATGACACCGTCCTGGCTCCCGCCCGAAGGTTAGCCGCCATGCACGATACCACCGGCGTTCCCTAACGGAGAGAGGAACTGATGTCGCGCAGTCCCGGTGAAAAAGACACTTTACTTCAATCGGCTCTACGGTCGGCCACCCGACGAGGAGAACCAAAAGGCGTGGGATGAATTGATGCCACGTATGTCACATCCGGGACATAACCCGTTCGTTCCGCACTCTCCCCCGAACAGAGAGACTGACTCAAGGTTATACAGTCGGGCGTGGTTTCATCGTTCTGAGGAACGAGACGCCCTTGCCCGATATGCCCTCGTTGCACCAAGAAGTGCCTAAACAGCATGCTCTGGTCTCGGCGTTTCACCAAATTCACTGTGTCGTGAGTCGGCCCGCCCCCGGTGGTTCTTTTTGCAACCTACTTACCGCTGTATCTGATCCCAGTGGGCGTCCAAAAACAGCTTCTTCAAAGCGTTGAACGGCACCGCCGACGCCGACGATGTTTTGCACATGTCCCACTGTTGGGACTACCTTCGACAGGCCATCATGTGCCACGCCGATACCACGCTCGAATGGATGCCCAACTCGGAGCAGCACGTAAGCAAGGGCTGGGGCTATGAACATCGATGCCGGGACTGGGATGCTCTCTTCAATTGGGCCGAGATCAACAGGTGGGGTGATGGGTACGGAGTTCACTGAATACGAAGATGGAGCGGCGGCATTCGCGTGGGCGGAAGATGGCACCATGGGTCCTGGGAGTTGCAACGTCGGAATTTTGTGCGTCTAAATGCTTTGAAGTTTTCTCCCATATCATAGTTGAAACCAGGTACAGGCCGACAAAATTAAGAATTCCAAGTGGATACCGGCGAAGGAAAACTCCGTCCAAACTTTACTGGTCGCTAAAAATGATCTGGGAGGCCTTCACCAACTGCCGCCATCGGTCCGTCATAGGACTAAATAAGATTAATCTAGAAAGCAGTTGCTGCAGGGGCACGAGTAGGGTCCAGCGCTTCGACGCTGGCACTAATCAAGCTTTTCATCGACCGATGATGAACACCACGATAAACAAGATCATTGACATGGGCTTATTACGTAACGGGGGACCTGCTAACGTTCTGGTCAAGCGAGGCGGTTTTGTTGCTCCTCGCCCGAGAAGAATCGTGGCTCTCTGCTGATACGACTTCCTCAGCATTACCCAAATCGCACCCATTATTTGGCATACTTGCTTCAAAATGCCAGCACACGGCTATATAAAGCTTTCAGGTATTTCGGACGTGCATGATGAGAGCAAGGAACGTCGGTAAGCATGATGAACGATCTGTTTCCTTGTACAGTGCACCTGCTTGCTAACAGCGCTCAATTTTTCAGGTTTGCCGGAAATACCAGCCGCATATTAACCATCGGAGCCTACGTCGTGATTGCTTTCTTACTTACCGCTACCTTTGGTACCTTCGCTGGGCAATTTTATGCCTGGCATTTCCAACTTAATCTCCCCTGCAAGAATCCGTCCATAAGGCGCGAGTGGCGAGCTTTGACCATGGATGAAAAGCGTGACTTCATCCGTGCCTTTAACTGTCTAGCTACCATACCATCGGCCTGGAGATCCAATGGCACTATCTACGACGAGTATGCATATTTGCATGGGACTATTGGGTCTTGGGGTAGGGCTTCGTGCACGCCGTTTTCTAACCGGTTGAAAATTTTCTGACGCTGATTGCGATTGCTCGGCCTCTAGCCCATCGCTCTTCGTCCTTCTTCCCATGGCACCGGTACGCACTTCATGCGTGGAAGAATACCATGAAAGAGCACTGTGGGTACACAGGGGAGGTACCGTAGGTGAACGCCGTTCCTTTTGCTTTGGAGGGGAAACAATGCCGTAAATGGCTCACGCGAAGTGCATAGATACTGGGATTGGACGCTAGATCATCGGAATCTTGCCAACTCATCGATATGGGACAGCGATGGTGGATTTGGTGGTGATGGAGACCCTAACGGGACTGAGACGGTCGGAAATGGTCGGTGCGTTGTCGAAGGGCCCTTTGCTCACCTACGCCCAATACGTGAGTGCGATACACAAAGCCCCGGGGCAACTGACATTCCGCGTGGGTCAGACAGGGTTTTGACAGAGATTTCAGGTTACAACCATACTTACGAAGTGCACTGCCTATCACGGGGCTTCAATGATAACAATGGAGCCAAGGGTCTTCTCCCCAACCGGCCTTTCAGCCCCGAAGAGGTCGCCAGTATGCTAGGAAATGACTCTTTTTTGCACTTTACGGCGCAGGTTGAGAAGCTTCTGCACAATGAACTCCACCAAGCCATCGCCGGGGACTTTCTTTCCCTGACCGCCGCCAACGGTAAGTAACATCCGCCTCGTTGCGAGAGTCCGTGTCGTTCATTCTCGATTGCAGATCCCATATTCTTCCTTCACCACGCACAGCTGGACCACTTGTGGTGGCGGTGGCAACACGACAACTGGCCGGAGCGCGCGCATACATACTATGGAAAACACATGTTCAACTCTACCGGTCCTGCGGGTATAGACGATATGCTACTTTACGGGGGTCTCGTTCCGGATATACCCGTTTCCCAGGTTATGGATACCGAGAATGGTATGCTGTGTTATACCTACAGCTAAGATGCAGAAATAATGCTTTTGTAACATGGCGCTGCCCTGCGAAGTCCAATTCTTTTTTTTCGTTGGTGTGCAACTCTGACATTCTTCTTTTAACTTCGTTCGTTCCTTAATCCACATGGCGCTGAGCACGGGGAATAGGCGACAGAGTGGCACGAGGACCTATGTATGGCCCCGCCGGTGAAGTGCTGTCGCATCCGCCATCTCGACAGACGAGAAATGCCCAGCACACATTGACATTCTCTCCGTATCTGCAGGGGATTGATTCTTCAGGCCTCTCAGCCGCGAACTTTCTTGCGTGTTTTATGTAACGGGGACGGGGAAAAGAGAGGTTGACTACGCACACCCGCCCGTAGCACGACCTGCGACGCTGTACGCCGCCATGACGGCCATGAAGACTATATGCCACGTTTCATCTTGCGAATATAACTCTTTGGTGGAGTAACGAGACAGCGGAGACGAGGTAGGTTTTGAAGGGATCCAAGCACTGTATAGATGGCATTTGTAACGAGCACCAATGATTGGTCAAGAACGATCTGATTGTGAGTGATGGCTATCACATTGGCAAGCCATTATCACACACCTAGCGCGTCTTTTTTAGCTGCTGCGCTGTTTCCCCAGGTAGCACCGCAAGCTCAGACTCGTGTCTCATCGTATATGCGACTATTACGCTTGTTTGACTAGCATTTGGCCCCTAGGGGCTGTATTTGTAATCAAACCATCAACTCAAAGCCGCGGCCGACAGCACAGGCAGTAGTATCAAACTTTGCTTTAAAGTCGAGACCATGTAACACCCACATAAGGAGTCATGGTCTTTGGACATCCCATTCACGCTTTATCGAACCGGGGTGTGTTTTAAATCATTATTTTACGGCAGTTTCTTAATCAAATCACCTAGTCTTAACCCACAACGACAGTTCGCCACTGGGTCTTTGCCTTGATCCACATGTCGGGATACACAACACCCACAGCCACACGCCGACACACGCCTAGATCGTCCTCTTCTGTAATCATCACGATGATATTCCACTCGAGCCACTGGCACAGCTTCTTGGCGCCTCCTATGCCATCGGTTTCCCGGATTTGCCTCTCCGCGGCACCAACGCCCAAGACGAGCACTGTGTACTCCTTTTCTGGTGGCCCGGAACAAATGTTCTTTACCAGCCAAGGACTCATGCGCATGGTAATACCCAAGTGTTGCCCATCCTGTGTGGTGATATAACATCCGGTGCGGAATCTGTGGGCCTCGATGATGGACCATCCGAAGCCGAATGGTTCCAGCTGCAAACGGGCCACCGAGGTGTTGAAAACCAGGGCATTGGGAATCCCCGAAGCAAGCACACATGCACTCGGCGAGAGCGTGGATAGGTCTTCCCTCTCTTTCGGATCGTCGGTCATCAGCGGGGGCCACCAGTACGCCGTCTCGTGTTCCTGCAAGACGCGGAAAGCCGTTTGCAACCGTTCTGCCGACGAGAGGTCTTCAAGGAATCGCGTCCGCGGCGTCGCGTGTTCATTGGTGAGCTTGGCCCCCTGCTTGGCGACTGCCTCGAGGCACTGGCTAACGATGTGGTCGATGGCGTCGTCGGGGACGTTGGCGGGTCGGTCGTTCTCGGCGATCGAAGCCGGCCACCATTCGGGGTCCATCTGCTTGATGACCATGAGCGCCCACCAGCGGCATTGCTTGCGCAGCCGCGCGAGCGCCATGTCGGCCTCAATAACGCGTCGGAGCCCGGCTTCGGGGTCCGAGACATAGAAGTCGACGACAGTGGCTCGCACGCCCGGCGTCTCCGCAAGAAAGGTCCTGCCAATGGCCCAACCGTCGGTCCAGTCGACGCCGTCCATGGACGAAGCCCAGCACCAGCTCGGGACGCCGGGAACGCTTCTTTTCTTTCCCCCGTCGTCGCTCGGGATCCACAGCAGGGACGGGAGGAAGAACCGCTCGGGGTGACCACACAGCACCTTCGTGTCGAGCCGCTTTCGCAGAATGCTCCCCACTCCTGCAAAAGCGTTCAGAATGTCCCGTTGGAAGGTGAGAGACCGGGGGGTGTAGCCGCGTAAAGGTGTGATGTATTCCTCCAGCGAAACCTTCATCTCTTTGTGAAGATGGCTTCCCAGTCCCTTCTCCTCCCAGTGTGGCGATTTCATCCATGCTTCCTCCTCGCATCCGGCCGTATTCTCGGACCAACGCTCACGGCAACAATTGCCATAAAGCTGCCCCTCGTCAAAGTACAAGACGCGTCGGGACAGGTACTGTTCTTGAAACGTCCAGGCCCGGTCGTTCCATTTAGACTTTTGCACTGCCAGCTCGATCCACGGGATCACGGCAATACCCATGGGGTTGCGCATCGTAGCCAAAAGGTCCCACGAATGGTTCACGTAGGTGGCGGGCCGGGGTCGGGACGAGATGCCCGGGAGGCCGCGGGTGACGCCATCGCCTAGAGCGACAATGGTCAAGAAGGCCCTGTGATAGACGAGTCCCATGGCGTCGAGTTGCTCGGCTTTGGTGTCCAGTTCATCCTGGACGATGCAGAGCCGATCGATCCACAAGTACCGCTGCCCCAGTTCGGCGCATAGCTGAATTGCGTTCACGATCACTTCCGGGAGCTTGTCGCGCTGCAGACCTCGTGGAGCCTCCAGAAGCTCAACGTTGTCTTTCTGCAGTTGCAGCTTCTGCTTTTCGGCCGAGTCGGACGCCAGAGACCAGACGTAGCTCAGGGTCACATAGTCATCCGGCTCAGGCATGCGTACCACGCACCATTCGTACGTGTCCACCAGACGAAACGACGAAGGCAGCCTCATGTCTTTCGGGGTTTGCAAGGCGTTGCAAACGGGCCCGTGCTCATGAGTACACCGGGACAGCCATCGCTCGACCTGATGGTAATTTATGCTGCTTCTTTGCCATAAGGACGCGGTTGATAGGCCATAACACCATTGCTCGTAGCGTAGCTGAAGATGCAGGATGCGCGGCTCGAAACCCCAGTCGTCCTTAGATGTGGGCGAGGTCGCAATAACGACGGCCAAAACAATTCTCTGCACCGTCGGTAGCTTTCCGCTTTGAGCGGCAGCCTCCTCGGACACGGCGCGGTGTTCGTCACAAGGGTCGTGTACGAACGGCTTCCAGACCGCAATCTTGCACTTTGTCTCGGTCGCATTATGTGCCTCGAGTGCTTCACGGACCCGCGCGCAGATGATGCACGCGCCCGCGCCAGCGAAGTCGTGGAGCTCGCGGAACTCGAGGTCTTTCAGTTCTGCGTACCTGTTCTTTTGAGCTGGGGGCCACCATGGATTATGCTTGTAGCTGAAAAGGAGCGGATTCAGGGGTGCGAACTGGGCCTGCTTGGTGCGGCAAGAGGCGACATGCTGCAGGTCATCCCAGTCTTGACAGTCGTCGCACAGCTTGGGATTATGCTGTCGCGGACGGTCCGAGTCACAAAAGCTGCATTTGCTCATGCCTTCGTCTCGAATTCCTAGCTTGTTTGAGTTTGGTAACGTGAAGGTAGGCGGTGGGACAACGAGGAGTTCAAACGAACAAACAAAAACAAAGGTGAGACGCTAATCTAATAATAGAACTACTGATTGTATTGGTTGCAACGGGAAAATGTTCTTCCGTGAGATAACTCACGAGAAGGCTATATTGCAACCGGAAACTTAACGGTCTTGCTTTCCTTATCTAATAACAGTATTAATCTCCGTGACCTTATCGACGCGCTGCCTGTAAGCCTAATATTATCATTGTTCTTACACCTAGCGACCTATTTAGGCCATGAGGACCCCCTGCGTATCTAAGCCTAGGAAAACCGTTCCGGGCTGACGTCCGGCCGGATGAAAAACCTAGGTTCCGCTGCGTCGCACCGCTTCTATCTGCACTTTGACCTGCCATACCGAGATCGGGCTCAGCGCGCCCGCTTCCTAGCTGATGAGTTGATTCGCCAGCTGGAACATATCCAGCCTTCCGGAGCGGAGTAGCCATCTCGCGATAATTCCTACTTTTCCTGGGGTGTCGAGCATCCTGTCCGTGTCTATCGGTCCTCCTAAAGCTTGGACGAGATGCTCTCGTCTTTCTCTTTCCCGTGGGCAGAAAACGAGGATATGCCGGATGGTCTCCCTGCCCTAACCGCAGACGCACCAGGGGCTGTCGAAGCCCGGGACCCTACGCTTAAAAAGGAAGTCTCGCAGCCTAATCTTACTAGTCCTCGCTTAGACAAGGATGGAGCTCTCGGCCTTATGGAGTCCCTTATAGAGCTTGAGGACGTGCTTGCCTGGCGGCATCTTAGTTGCTACCGGGGTCCGTGCTGTTCGATTTTGCTATGCTTGTTGCTATCTTTAAAGCCAGTCTCTCTCCTCAGCCTTATATATTGAGTCTCCAGCTAGCCATTTGTCTAGCCACCTCTTACGATCGGGAGCGTCAGGGCCTTTCGGTCTGCGCCGGCGAGTCGGTCTTGTTAGGATCCATCTAGCTGCGCTATCGCACCTTGCTTGGATAAGTGATGCGATATGCGGCTGTTGGAGCCTCTCTTCCGATGCCGCCACCCTTCTATTAAGCCACGTGTTTAAGGGGGATACGTAAGCTTCCGTTTCTAGTACTGCAGTGGCCGTGGCTTTGAAAGCTCCTGTGACCTTTTGGAGGCACTCTATCTGGATATTGTTAAGTGCCTTGGCTTTATTTTTCGAGATCTGGCGGTGCCACTCTGAAGCTCTATAGCCTATCGTAGACTGTACAACGGCTGTATAGACTTAGCGGGCTCGCTGGAGAGACGCGCCCTATATCGAGCCGGCTATCTAGTCTAGAGCATAGACCTACGTCGCCATCTTCTTCGATATCGACTGGATGTGGACGTCCTAACGGAGACGTCTATCTACCTGGATGCTAAGGACATGGCAGGAGTCTTCTAGTTCGATTTTGTGGCCTTCTAAGGCTATCTTTATATCCGGACCTTTCTGTCTTCGAGAGAAGTGGACTAGGTGATATTTCTAGACTGCGAAGGTCATACCGTAGCTGACTGCCCATTCTTTACAGATCCTGTGAGCGGCTTCCAGCTGTTTACAGGTCTGCTCGGGGTTTAAACTAAAGCCCATAAGGTTCGTGTTATCTACGAAGGCTATAGTAGCTATCCCTAGTATAGCGCGGAGAGCCTTATAAAGACCGGCTATATAGAGGTAGAAGAGGATAGGCGATAAGGGTGAGCCCTGCGGGACGCCTGCCGGGACTGGGATCTTGTCTGATTCCTAGCTGTCGAAGAATAGCGTAGTGGACCGGTTAAATAAGAAGCTTCGGATCCAGCTAATAGTCTATATAGGGACCCTTAACGCTCGCAGGTTAGCGAGGAGCCTTCCATGGTCGACCGAGTCGAAAGCGCCCGAAATATCCAGCGATAGAAGGGTTACTGCGCCTCCATGTTTCTAGGCTGTGCGGACTAGGTCCGTTAGCAACTGTAAGGCTGTTTCCATAGAGCGGCCTTTCCGGTTGCCCATCTGTTTATCCGGGAGTAGTCCATTCTCTTCGGCAAAGTTAGCTAGCCGTTACGCTAATAGGCTCTCGATCGCTTTCCTTATAGTGTTGAGTAGCGCGATAGGTCTTTATCCGCTGGCTTAGTGATACTCGTTTAGCTGCTTTCCTAGCTTCCAGAGGATGACGGTGATTGCTTTCTGGAACGCTCTTAGATAGTATCCTATATGCCAGCACGCTTCCGCTAGGGAGGCTAAGGCCTAGAAGAGGGGCTTTCCTAGGCGTTTAAGGAATCTGTTCGGAAGCTGGTCTAGTCTAAGTGCCTTCCACTGGCCTGCCTTAGTAAGGACGTCTTAGACTTATTCTGTTGTCACCTTGCTGTCCATATCGAGAGGCGCTGCGAGCTAGTTCGTTATTCGGAAGCCGGTATACGTAGCCTTAAGGAGGGGTTAAAACCTCTCTTAGAAGGCCTCTGTTTTCTCCTTATAGGTCGTTGCTTCGCCACGCGGTGTGTAGAGTATAGGGACTGCCGGGGGTAACGGCGGTGCTGCTCCTTCCGTTCTTGCCTATCTTGCGATATTCCAGACGCTAGCTAGCTGGCTAGAGGCCTTATGGAGCATATATCTCCAGGATGCCGTCTTAGCTTCTTGGATTGCTTTCTTCTTTAAGAGAGTTGACTACCGGAGGGCTCGCTAAGCTATGTCCGTCCTATCGGAAAGCCATATCCGCTGGGCTCTTCGCTCCTTCTCTATAGCTTCTTCTATCTCGTGGTTCCACCAGGCTTTTCCTCTCCCTTTAAAGTAGCGGAGGGGGGCAACTAAGTCGGCTATCCGGGTTAATTCCTTAGTTAACGTTTTAGTGTAGCTATCGATTTCTTCTGGTGTCTCGAGTCGCCCTGGCTGTGGTAGGTGTGCCGCTTCTGCCTTCGCCTGGTTATAGTCAGCTGTTTTCCAGCTGCGTCGTGGCCTATCTTGGCGGTCTGTATAGAGTCCAGCCATGTGTATCACCTGGGGGAGGTGATCGGATCCAGCAAATGGGGCATACCCATCGTAGGCAGCTCGGAGATCGTCCGTGGCCCACGCTAAGTCGATCGTAGAGTCCATGCACCCTCTTCGAGTCCATGTCGGTGTTCCAGGGGGGGTGATTAGCTGGAGTCTCCAGGATTCTGCTAGCTGGAGCAGCTTGTTGGCTGCATTATGGGGTCGGACGTTGTATCCTCCCTAGACGGGGTGGTGGACGTTGAAGTCTCTTACGAGGACTGTTTATCTTAGCTGGGGTTCGGCATAGAAGGCTTCGATAGCGGGTAGGTCCGATTTGCTGGTGGACCCAGGGGGAGGCGAGTATATGCAGACAACCGTTATAAGACTATCTAGCAGCTGGATCGTGATATGGCACCTGTCTGGCTACGCCTTATAGGTCCACTGTGCTAAGGGGAACTTCTTATTAATATATATACATACTCTACCTCCCTCGGTAGCGTATAGGAGGTGGTATAGAGAGGATCTTAGGCAGTAGGTAATCAGTATATATAGGTTTCGCCAGGGCTCTTAGATAGCCAGTACGTCGTATTCTTCGGAGATGGCATCAACTGCCGGGATCTGTGCTTTCTTGCTTTTCTTTGTGTTCCAGTGTAGGATCCTTAGCGCTGTTATGGTCGAGCGTGGATGCTGTTTAGTGTTGACTCCGGTGTTTCGATGTCCATGTTGTCTATCTCTTCGTAGGCGGGTTCTGCCAGTGCTTCTAGTACGGCAGCTGGTTGCTCGACGCTTTCGCGGCTGTACTGTCTGCCAGTCTTCGGCTGTTGGCTTAGGGGGTTCTTGCGAGGGCAGTGCGAATCCTTTCGGTCTCGTGATATAAGCAGCCTTAGCGATCTGGACCTGCTCCTAGCGGACTGGACACTCCTTAGACCATGCAGTATGTAGTCCTCGGTATGCTAGACAGCAGTACCGGCTTTTATTCTCGGCTTCTAGGTATTCTTTATTGTCATACTTTGTTAAAGAGTAAAGCCTATACCTGCGTGTATAGCGGCAGACATAGGCGATATATCTGTAACGGTAACAGTGGTAGCATTACTTAAGCTGGGCTCCTTCAGCGAAGGGTTCGCATAGATAGTAGCCATACTGCCAAATAAGGCCGTCTCGATATAGCTGTTCCGCTTATTAAACCGTGGGTACTGCAATATATAGGGCCGTGACCTTCCTAAACGAGTTCTTAGCGTTGCGAGGGAGCTTAGCCTCTAGGACATCGATAAGGCCGCCGGGCTGGTTCCGGAGTTGGACTTCTAGCTGCCCTTGGTTCGTCTCTATAGCCTCCTTATTGATGCTATAAGCCACCACCAGGATCTTTCTCTTCTGGATAGAGGCGTTCTCTCCGAAGGCCTCGGCGGTCCAGGCTAGGTCGGCCTTTAGGGCCTGTTTCTCTGCTGTTGATTTACAGGTGACCGCGTAATCTCCGCTAGGGAGCTTCCTGGCTGCCACTGCTACCTCTCTGCCTATTGCTACGTTAACTTTCCGTACGATCTCTTCGTAGGTGCGGCCTTCAGTTCCCGCGGCCTTAACCGTGACCTCCCGTTTATGTCGAGGAGGCAGTGTCTTGGCTACCTGAGGAGCCCTAAGTGTAGGAGCGGCGGTAGGGGTAATAGCAGCTGCAGCGTATATCTTAGGAGCTTTAATTTCCTTGTGGATAGCCTGGAGCGCGTTCTCGATATTATCGATGCGTCTTTCGATACTGGTCTAGCTATCTGGTTCCTTGGCTGCCGCCTCTAGGACCGGGATGGCGGCTTATACGGCTACGACCAAGGTCGCAGCGTCGGAGTTACCGGCTAGGAAGCGTTTGAGGCGGTTTACGGTACCGCGTATAGCTTCTGGACTGCGTCCAGGTGTAGTGTTGCTGCTTGGCGATGGCGTTCGCGAGTCTGGAGGCGACGGCTCAGATGGTGGGGCGGCCTGTTGGCGGCTCCCACCACCCGCGTTTTGTTTCACTGGTGGTGGATCGACCATTTCTAGGGTAAATGAGGCCCTAGGAACAGTTTCCGGGCTATCCGGTAGGTTTTAGAGTCGTGGTTGTGAAGTTATCGCCGTGTGGGGTCAGTTTCGAAAAGTTTATTTATTTATTTATTTATTATTCTTACACCTAGCGACCTATCTAGGCCATGAGGACCCCCTGCGCATCTTAGCCTAGGAAAACCGTTCCGGGCTAACGTCCGGCCGGGTGAAAACCTAGGTTCCGCTGCGTCGTACCGCTTCTATCTGCTCTTTGACCTGCCTTACCGAGATCGGGCTCAGCGTGCCCGCTTCCTAGCTCATGAGTTGATTCGCAAGCTGGAACATGTCCAGCCTGCCCGAGCGGAGTAGCCATCTCGCGATAATTCCTGCTTTTCCTGGGGTGTCGAGCATCCTGTCCGTGTCTATCGGTCCTCCTAGAGCTTGGACGAGGTGCTCTCGTCTTTCTCTTTCCCGTGGGCAGAAAACGAGGATATGCCGGATGGTCTCTCTGCCCTGACCGCAGTCGCACCAGGGGCTGTCAAAGCCTGGGACCCTACGCTTAAAAGGAAGTCTCGCAGCCCAATCTTGCCAGTCCTCGCTTGGACGAGGATGGAGCTCTCGGCCTTATGGAGTCCCTTATGGAGCTTGAGGACGTGCTTGTCTGGCGGCATCTTAGTTGCTGCCGGGGCTCGTGCTGTTCGATTTTGCTGCGTTTTTTGCCATCTCTGGAGCCAATCTCTCTCCTCAGCCTTGCTCGCCGAGTCTCCCGCTAGCCATTCGTCTAGCCACTTCTTGCGGTCGGGGACTTCCGGACCTTTTAGTCTGCGCCGTCGAGTCGGCCTTGTTAGGATCCATCTGGCCGCCTTGTCACAACTTGCTTGGATAAGTGACGCGATGCGCGGCTGTTGGAGCCTCTCTTCCGATGCCGCCACCCTTCTGTTGAGCCACGTGTCTAAGGGGGACACGTAAGCTTCCGTTTCTAGTACTGCGGCAGCCGTGGCTTTAAAAGCTCCTGTGACCTTGCGGAGGCACTCTGTCTGGACGTCGTTGAGTGCCTTGGCTCTATTTTTCGAGATCTGGCGGTGCCACTCTGAAGCTCCATAGCCTATCGCAGACCGTACGACGGCTATATAGACTTGGCGGGCTCGCTGAAGAGACGCGCCCTATGTCGAGCCGGCTATCCGGTCTAAAGCATAGACCTGCGTCGCCATCTTCTTCGATATCGACTGGATATGGGCGTCCCAGCGGAGACGTCTATCCACCTGGATGCCAAGGACGCGGCAGGAGTCTTCTGGTTCGATTTCGTGGCCTTCTAGGGCTATCTTCGTATCCGGACCTTTTCGTTTTCGGGAGAAATAGACTAGGTGGTATTTTTTAACTGCGAAGGTCATGCCGTGACTAATTGCCCATTCTTTGCAGACCCTATAAGCGGCTGCTAGCCGCTCGCAGGTCTGCTCTGGGTCTAAGCCGAATCCCACGAGGTTCGTGTCGTCTGCGAAGGCTATAGTGGCTATCCCTAAGACAGCGCGGAGAGCTTTATAGAGACCGGCTGTATAGAGGCAGAAGAGGATGGGCGATAGGGGTGAGCCCTACGGGACGCCTGCTGGGACTAAGATCTCGTCCGATTCCTGGCTGTCGAAAAACAGCGTGGTAGTTCGGTCGGACAGGAAGCTTCGGATCCAGTTAATAGTCCATATAGGGACCCGTAACGCGCGTAAGTTGGCAAGGAGCCTTCTATGGTCAACGGAGTCGAAAGCGCCTGAGATATCTAGCGATAGGAGGGTTGCTGCGCCTCCATGCTTCCAGGCTGTTCGGACTAGGTCCGTTAGCAGCCGTAAGGCCGTTTCCGTGGAGCGGCCCTTTCGGTTCCCCATTTGTTCGTCCGGGAGCAGCCCGTTTTCTTCCGCAAAGCTGGCTAGCCGTTGCGCTAGCAGGCTCTCGATCACCTTCCCCATGGTGTTAAGCAGCGCGATAGGTCTCCATCCGCCGGCTTGGTGGTACTCGTTTGGCTGCTTTCCTGGTTTCCGGAGGATAACGGTCACTGCTTTGCGGAACGCTGTTGGATAGTATCCTATACGCCAGCATGCTTCCGCTAGGGAGGCTAAGGCCTGGAAGAGGGGCTTTCCTAAGCGCTTGAGGAATCCGTTCGGAAGCTGGTCTGGTCCAGGTGCTTTCCACTGGCCTGCCTTACTTAAGACATCTTGGACCTGCTCCGCTGTCACCTCGCCGTCGATGTCGAGAGGCGCTGCGAGCCGGTTTGTTGTACGGAAGCCGGTATACATGGCCTTAGGGAGAGGGTAAAACCTCTCTTGGAAGGCCTCGGTTTTCTCCTTATGGCTCGTTGCTTCGCCTCGCGGTGTGTGAAGCGTGGGGACGGCTGGAGGTAGCGGCGGTGCGGCTCCTTCGGTTCTGGCCCATCTCGCGATTTTCCAGACGCCAGCTGGCTGGCTAGAGGCCTCGTGAAGCATATTTCTCCAGGTCGCTGTCTTTGCGGTGCGGATCGTTTTCTTTTTCGCAAGGGATGCTTGCCGAAGAGCTCGCCAGGCTGCGTCTGTCCTGTCGGATAGCCATGTTCGCTGGGTTCGTCTCTCTTCCTTTATAGCTTCTTTTGTTTCATGGTTCCACCATGCCTTGCCTCTCCCCTTAGAGTGGCGGAGGGGGGCAACTAGGTCGGCTATCCGAGTTAGCTCCTTAGTTAACGTCTCGGTGTAGCTGTCGATTTCCTCCGGTGTCTCGAGTAGCCCTGGCTGCGGAAGGTGTGTCGCCTCGGCCTTCGCTTGGTTATAGTTAGCTGTTTTCCAGCTGCGCCGTGGCTTATTCTGGGGGTCGTTTTAAGGTCCAGCCACGCGTATTACCTGCGGGAGGTGATCGGATCCAGCATATGGGGCATACCCGTCGTAGGCAGCTCGGAGATCGTCCGTGGCCCACGCTAAGTCGATCGTGGAGTCCATACACCCTCTTCGAGTCCATGTCGGTGTTCCAGGGGGCGTGATAAGCTGGAGTCTCCAGGATTCTGCTAGCTGGAGCAGCTTGTCGGCTGCCTTATAGGGTCGGACGTTGTATCCTCCCCAGACGGGGTGGTGGACGTTAAAGTCTCCTACAAGGACTGTTCGTCCTGGCTGGGGACCAGTAAGGAGGGCTTCGATAGCTGGCAGGTCTGATCTGCTAATCGATCCAGGAGGAGGCGAGTATACGCAGATGACTGTTATAGGACCATCTGGCAGCTGGATCGTGATATTGCACCTATCTGGCTGCGCCTTAAAAGTCCACTGCGCTAGGGGGTGCTTCTTATTAATGTAGATGCAAGCTCTGCCTCCCTCGGCGGCATAGAGAAGGTAGTACAGGGAGGATCTCGGGCAGTAGGTGGTCGGCATATGTGGGTTTCTCCAGGGCTCTTAGATAGCTAGGATATCGTACTCTTCGGAGATAGCATCGACTGCCGGGATCTGTGCTTTCTTACTTTTCTGCGTGTTCCAGTGTAGGATCCTTAGCGCTGTCATGGTCGAGCGTGGATGCTATCCAGTGTTGACTCCGGCGTTTCGATGTCCATGTCGTCTGTCTCTTCGTGGGATCTGCTGCGGGCTCTGCCAGTGCTTCTAGTACGGCAGCTGGTTGCTCGACGCTTTCGCGGCTGTACTGTCTGCCAATCCTCGGTTATTGGCTTAAGGGGTTCTTGCGAGGGCAGTGCGAATCCCTTTGGTCTCGTGATATAAGCAGCCTTGGCGATCTGGACCTGCTCCTGGCGGACTGGACACTCCTTAGACCACGCAGTATGTGGTCCTCGGCATGCTGGACAGCAGTACCGGCTCTTGTTCTCGGCTTCTGGGCATTCTTTGTCGTTATGCTTTGTTGAAGAGCAGAGCCCGCACCTACGTGCGTGGCGGCAGACACGGGCGATATGTCCATAACGGTAGCAGTGGTAGCATTGCTTAAGCTGTGCTCCTTCGGCGAAGGGCTCGCATGGATAGTAGCCATACTGCCAAATAAGGCCGTCTCGACACAGCTGTTCCGCTTGTTGGACCGTGGGTACTGCAATATATAGGGCCGTGACCTTCCTGGACGAGGTCTTAGCGTTGCGAGGGAGCTTGGCCTCCAGGACGTCGATAGGGCCGCCGGGCTGGTTCCGGAGTTGGACTTCTAGCTGCCCTTGGTTCATCTCTATGGCCTCCTTGTTGATGCCATAGGCCACCACCAGGATCTTTCTCTTCTGGATAGAGGCGTTCTCTCCGAAGGCCTCGGCGGTCCAGGCTAGGTCGGCCTCTAGGGCCTGTTTCTCTGCTGTTGATTTGCAGGTGACCGCGTACTCTCCGCTAGGGAGCTTCCTGGCTGCCACTGCTGCCTCTCTGCCTGTTGCTGCGTTAACTTTCCGTACGATCTCTTCGTAGGTGCGGCCTTCAGTTCCCGCGGCCTTAACCGTGACCTCCCGTTCGTGTCGAGGAGGTAGTGTCTTGGCTACCTGAGGAGCCCTAAGTGTAGGAGCGGCGGTAGGGGTAATAGCGGCTGTAGCGTATGTCTTAGGAGCTTTAATTTCCTTGTGGATAGCCTGGAGCGCGTTCTCGATATTATCGATACGTCTTTCGATACTGGTCTGGCTATCTGGTTCCTTGGCTGCCGCCTCTAGGACCGGGATGGCGGCTTGTACCGCTGCGACCAAGGTCGCAGCGTCGGAGTCACCGGCTAGGAAGCGTTTGAGGCGGTTTACGGTGCCGCGTATAGCTTCTGGACTGCGTCCAGGTGCAGTGTTGCTGCTTGGCGATGTCGTTCGCGAGTCTGGAGGCGACGGCTCGGGCGGTGGGGCGGCCTGTTGGCGGCTCCCACCACCCGCGTTTTGTTTCACTGGTGGTGGATCGACCATTTCTAGGGTAAATGAGGCCCTAGGAACAGTTTCCGGGCTATCCGGTAGGTTTTAGAGTCGTGGTTGTGAAGTTATCGCCGTGTGGAGTCAGTTTCGAAAAGTTTTTGGGCGCGGTGCAGTAATTTTTCGAAAAGTTTTTTGTATATGTAAGCCTAATATAAACAACACTCCGGGCTGGCGAAGTCGGACTCTACAGCCTCCCCGCGGCGCCGGCTGGAAATCTTCCTAGGTCAATTGACTGAGGGAGAGCCGATGTAGAGACGCATTCTGCACGAAAGTGTAGCGAGGCGCCATTGCTGCGTCGCTATGTCGCTGCACCGGAGTTGTGCTGAGACGGTCTGTGATGCGGGATTTTCGGGCGTCGCACGACCAAAAATTTTTCGCCCCCGCCAAACGCAGCAAGCAGCCTCGAAAATCGACACCGCGCAACGCCGGATCGACGACAAAATAGGCGCGCAGCGAAGGCCCTCGTCTTTATAGAGGGATTTGTGTAAAAAAACTATCCGACGTCGACTCGGTTCTCGAGGCGACGACAGGACACCCTCGGCCCTGCCGAGCTCTGAGACGGCTTACAGTGAATAGCCGCGAGGGCATCGAACGAAGACCTAAGTGGGCGTGCGTACAGAGTAATGGAAGTTGTTAAGAGCACAGGAATGGAGTCGTTAAGGCAATAGTGGCTACAGCTGGCCGCCCGTGTCGCCCTTTGGGGTGACAGCGCACCGCTCCGGAGACGAACATATAGTGGATCAGGGCAGGTTAGTCGAGGCCTTACAGGGTACTATACCGGCGTGGTGGTACCCCTTACCGAAGGCCTACAGCAAGACATAGTCGGCTCGCCGGCAGAGATGGCGGCGAGCAACGGGAAGCCAGTCTAAGGCTCGCCACCTTAGGACACCGGTGGGCCGTAGCATAGCACAACGACCGCGGGACCGGCAGAAGAACAGGGTAGCCCCTACGTCCCCTACTCGCACTAGGGTCGACTAAAGATAGAACCAGTTCGAGGACTTGCCGTGGAAGGGGATGAACAGCTGGATAGGGCCAGCCTAGGGACCTGGAGACAAGGATAAGACGGACTGCCTTCGATTGTGCCAAAGGGCATCTTCTCTATCGGAGTGTCGCTGGCGCAAGTGCTATCCTGGGAGGCTGCAGGTCGAGGAGGTCGTGCTATGGCTCGAGAGGACGGATGCGCATGTCGGTGGTCCTAGAGAGGGATATGCCCTTGCGGGCTGCTTAAGGTGCAAACCTTCTATTCCCCACCTCTTTCTATGGAAAGCGCAGAGAACTAGACCCGGGGGATAGGGGGCCCGGCAGTCGATGCCATCTCCGAAGAGTACGACGTCCTGGCTATCCAAGAGCCCTGGCGAAACCCAAATATGCCGACCACCTACTGCCCGAGATCCTCTCCATACTACCTACTCTACGCAACCGAGGGAGGTAGGGCATGCATCTATATTAATAAGAAGTACACCCCAGCGCAGTGGACATACAAGGCGCAGCCAGATAGGTGTCACATCACAATCCAACTACCAGACGGTCCCATAACAGTCGTCTGCATATACTCGCCTCCCACTGGGTCCACCAGCAGATCGGACCTGCCCGCTATCGAAGCCCTCCATGCCGAACCCCAGCCAAGACGAACAGTCCTCGTGGGAGACTTCAACGTCCACCACCCTGTCTGGGGAGGATACAACGTCCGACCCCATAGGGCAGCTGATAAGCTGCTCCAGCTAGCAGAATCCTGGAGACTCCAGCTGATCACACCCCCTAGAACACCGACATGGACTCGAAGAGGGTGCATGGACTCCACGATCGACCTAGCGTGGGCCACGGACGATCTCCGAACTGCCTACGACGGGTACGCCCCATATGCTGGATCCGATCACCTCCCGCAGGTGATACGCGTGGCTGGACCCCATACAGACCGCCAAGACAGGCCACGACGCAGCTGGAAAACAGCTGACTATGACCAGGCGAAGGCAGAAGCGGTATACCTACCACAGCCAGGGCGACTCGAGACACCAGAAGAAATCGATAGCTACACTGAAACGTTAACTAAGGAATTAACTCGGATAGCCGACCTAGTTACCCCCCTCCGCTACTCTAAAGGGAGAGGCAAAGCCTGGTGGAACCGCGAGATAGAAGAAGCTATAGAGAAGGAGCGAAGAGCCCAGCGGATATGGCTTTCCGACAGGACGGACGTAGCTTAGCGAGCCCTCCGGCAGTCAACTCTCTCAAAGAAGAAAGCAATCCGAGAAGCTAAGACGGCGTCCTGGAGACATATGCTCCACGAGGCGTCTAGCCAGCCAGCTGGCGTCTGGAATATCGCGAGATGGGCAAGAACGGAAGGAGCAGCACCGCCGTTACCCCCGGCAGTCCCTACACTCTACACACCGCGTGGCGAAGCAACGACCCATAAGGAGAAAACAGAGGCCTTCCGAGAGAGGTTCTATCCCCTCCCTAAGGCTACGTACACCGGCTTCCGAACAACGAACCGGCTCGCAGCGCCTCTCGATATAGACAGCAAGGTGACAGCAGAACAAGTCCAAGACGTCCTTACTAAGGCAGGCCAGTGGAAGGCACCTGGACCAGACCAGCTTCCGAACGGATTCCTTAAACGCCTAGGAAAGCCCCTCTTCCAGGCCTTGGCCTCCCTAGCGGAAGCGTGCTGGCATATAGGATACTATCCAAGAGCGTTCCGGAAAGCAGTCACCGTTATCCTCCGGAAGCCAGGAAAGCAGCCAAACGAGTATCACCAAGCCGGCGGATGGAGACCTATCGCGCTGCTCAACACTATAGGGAAAGCGATCGAGAGCTTACTAGCGCAACGGCTAGCTAGCTTTGCCGAAGAGAACGGACTGCTCCCGGACGAACAGATGGGCAACCGGAAAGGCCGCTCCATAGAAACAGCCTTACGGTTGCTAACGGACCTAGTCCGTACAGCCTGGAAACATGGAGGCGCAGCAACCCTTCTTTCGCTGGATATTTCGGGCGCTTTCGACTCGGTCGACCATGGAAGGCTCCTCGTTAACCTGCGAGCGCTAAGGGTCCCTATATGGACTATTAGCTGGATCCGAAGCTTCTTATCTAACCGGTCCACTACGCTATTCTTCGACAGCCAGGAATCGGACGAGATCCCAGTTCCGGCAGGCGTCCCGCAGGGCTCACCCTTATCGCCCATCCTCTTCTGCCTCTATACAGCCGGTCTTTATAAGGCTCTCCGCGCTATACCAGGAATAGCTACTATAGCCTTCGCAGACGACACGAACCTTGTGGGCTTCGGTTTGGACCCCGAGCAGACTTGCGAGCGGCTAGAAGCCGCTCACAGGATCTGTAAAGAATGGGCAGTCAGCCACGGCATGACCTTTGCAATCCAGAAATATCACCTAGTCCACTTCTCTCGAAGACGGAAAGGTCCGGACACAAAGATAGCCTTAGAAGGCCACGAAATCGAACCAGAAGACTCCTGCCGCGTCCTTGGCATCCAGGTGGATAGACGCCTCCGCTGGGACGTCCACATCCAGTCGATATCGAAGAAGATGGCGACGCAGGTCTATGCTCTAGACTGGATAGCCGGCTCGATATGGGGCGCGTCTCTCCAGCGAGCCCGCCAAGTCTATACAGCCGTCGTACGGTCTGCGATAGGCTATGGAGCTTCAGAGTGGCACCGCCAGATCTCGAAAAATAGAGCCAAGGCACTTAACGACGTCTAGACAGAGTGCCTCCGAAAGGTCACAGGAGCTTTCAAAGCCACGGCCACTGCAGTACTAGAAACGGAAGCTTACGTGTCCCCCTTAGACACGTGGCTCAACAGAAGGGTGGCGGCATCGGAAGAGAGGCTCCAACAGCCGCGTATCGCATCACTCATCCAAGCAAGGTGCGATAGCGCAGCTAGATGGATCCTAACAAGACCGACTCGCCGGCGCAGACCGAAAGGCCCCGACGCTCCCGATCGTAAGAGGTGGCTAAACGAATGGCTAGCTGGAGACTCAGCATATAAGGCTGAGGAGAGAGACTGGCTTCAAAGATGGCAACAAGCGCAGCAAAATCGAACAGCACGAACCCCGATAGCAACTAAGATGCCGCTAGACAAACACGTCCTCAAGCTCCATAAAGGACTCCATAAAGCCGAGAGCTCCATCCTCGTCCAAGCGAGGACTGGCAAGATTGGGCTGCGAGACTTCCTTTTTAAGCGTAGGGTCCCGGGCTTCGACAGCCCCTGGTGCGTCTGTGGTCAGGGCAGGGAGACCGTCCGGCATATCCTCGTTTTCTGCCCACGGGAAAGAGAAAGACGAGAGCATCTCGTCCAAGCTCTAGGAGGACCGATAGACACGGACAGGATGCTCGACACCCCAGGAAAAGCAGGAATTATCGCGAGATGGCTACTCCGCTCGCGTAGGCTGGACATGTTCCAGCTGGCGAATCAACTCATCAGCTAAGAAGCGGGCGCGCTGAGCCCGATCTCGGTATGGCAGGTCAAAGAGCAGATAGAAGCGGTGCGACGCAGCGGAACCTAGGTTTTTCACCCGGCCGGACGTCAGCCCGGAACGGTTTTCCTAGGCTAAGATGCGCGGGGGGTCCTCATGGCCTAGATAGGTCGCTAGGTGTAAGAACAATAAAACAACACTCCGCCCTTCTCTTTGCTTGCACAGAACGAAACCCAGCCGTCTCCTGTCTCTCTCCTTAATGTCTACTTTTATTGGTCAGGACCAGTTGCTTCATGAAGGCGCAGTTACTCATACGCACTCACCTTCACAGTGCTGTGCCTGGCTTCTGTATTTGTATCTTTTTACAGTTCCGTGTAAGACTACAAATGGCCCGACGTGTAGCTTTTTGGCTTCCACGCTGCTTCAATGCTTCCCTGGAGAACAACATTCCATCTCGCCTTCCATTTTACCTATCTTTACGTCGCATGATTCATTGCTGCGAAAAGGTTCTATTGATACGCCACTATTTGGAACTCATGATAATGGAAAATAACATTTGATGAATGTGCATAGCGGCTGGGTCAATTCTCCCAAGTCTTCTGTCAGTCCATATCAATGCAGACCGCCGATAACCAAAATAAATGGCAGTAATACAATCCTTTAGGGGACTCTGCTATAGCCTAGGGGTTGGCCCTATGTCGTTCGTAACGTTTACGTCGAGCTCCTCCGTGTCGTGGCCTTGTTTGTCAAGAGAACGGGCGGCGAAGCGTGTGCATTATGGGAACTGGGATTGGGTAGCCTAGTAGATGCAGCGTAGAACGGCCCACGATTCTGCGCGTATAATTGCTGTCTTTTTGGTCAGCTTCCAATTTAGATGATGGCTTTCACCAACCCTGACAGCTAGAGCCAGGCGCACATTGCCATACTTGGGACACACTGCGCAAAGGGCCGGCCAACTGCAGAGTATGTGGTGGAGGTGCGTTCTGGCTTAGCAAAAAAATCCAAGAGAGGGCCACGGATGCTGTTGCATATGCGTGAGATGAGAGATTGTTTCGAAGGAGAGGCTGATGACTAAAGGAGGGAGGTTTCTGCTTCATATATGAATACGGAAGGAGCGGCTGAAAGTTAGTTCTTGGAATACATATCGGGACCCTCAGCCTCGTTGCAACCCAGGAGAAAACTGATATGCAGCCTTCTTACTATGGTAATCTATACCATTGCTCCGTCCACCTCCTTCGCCCGAAAACCGTATGAACGCAAACTGATGACTGAAACCACCGCTGCGAGAATCCCTAAACACCTACCGAGGTATTCACGAACACCTAAACAACTACTCGAGCATCCGTCAGTCGTGACCTATAGTTGCGGCTTAATTCTGGTAGCCAGGATACGGTCGTTCACAGTTACACAGACGTTAACATTTACCTGCCCATCAGCAGCAGTTGCAACCGACAGCAAGGCCAGAAGAAAGACTTCTGGAAACCACGATAGAGTCAACTGGACGATTTCCTTGTCAAAGCTTACACCAACACCGCAGCCTACGCCACAAAACATCTGGCCGCCCGGTTGTAGTTCCCAGTCGATGATTTAGCCTGAGGGTGTTGGCAGAGTCAGACACGGGCTCAGTTTCTGCTTGGAAGGGCGGTCAGTAAGTCGTAAGCCTCCAGCGCCAGTGTTTACAAGCGCCAAGATGGAGCTAGCACTGTGGACTCCAATATCACCACCGCAACCGGTTTAAACAGGTCACAGCGGCTCATGATGTCCGTGGTACTTCCCCACCGGTCGTAGCCTGTCGAAGCTCACAGTTCATGCGAACCTGCTGCTGGCAAGGTTAAACGCAATATTCGCCTGAGTGGAAACAGCATGGGATGAATTTGGCCCGGCAAGCTCCGCTTTCCCCTGCCACGACTCATTCTCTCAAGTGTAAGCCTTGGAAAGCCCCCGGCCCCCTAGTATGGCTTGAAGTTCTTGTCTTTAAATTGCCTAAGCGCATGCTACCCACCATGCCCACCTTTGATTCGACGTCCTCTTGGCGGTTATCCAGTTGACTCTCGCCCACGGCGGGCCCACGTCAGCGGGCGTCGAGGGCGAGGTGGCTCAGCTTCCTCATACTATGGGTACCGCTAATCTGTGCCCTAGAAAGAACATTGATCCACACTTATCAACAATAGTTCCCGCTAGGCCTAAGTGCCAGGCAGCTACATAGCCGATGTACTTACTGCCTTAGCCTATTGACCAGGGCCATGCTTCGATTGCGTGGTCAGCACGCCGTGCGGGGGGGATCCACTACATCGAGTGGAAGGACCCGCGGTGCCAAACAGGGCGTTAGGCTACGCAGTCCAATGGCGCAGGGCCAAAAGAAAGTGCTCTATTTCAAATACTAGCAGTGATTCTGTGGAAACACAAGTATAAATACGACAGCCAACAGCCTACAGATAATCATGTCAGAGTGGTACAACGCAGAAGCAGTGAGAGCCGCCTATTCCCAACTCCTTCGCACACCTCACCCTCGTTTTGCTACATCCAATCACCTTAATATATCTCTACATCCGCCACCATGCGTTTCTTCGCATCACTCCCTGCCCTCGTGCTGCTTTCCGGCCCTGCCTTCGCGCACCCCGGCCATGACCTCCGGGAAGAGATTGCCGAACGCCGCGATTTCCTCAGTGCCGTCAAGCGTGCCGATCTGAGCCACTGCGCTGAGAAGCTTAAGGCGCGAGGCGTCAGTGAGAGAAATGTCGCTCGCAGACAAGCCCTCGTTGAACATGCCAGGGCCAAGAGTAGGTCATCTCCCGGCGTATAGACTGGAAAGGTGAAAGACGGTGGCTCATTAAAGATAGGGGGCATCGCCAAGCGCGACCTGGCTAGTGTTCTCGCCACCTCCCATAACAGCACCTCTCTGGGATATACGCTCAACACCGACGCGGCCACTCTGTTCGCTGGCAACAACTCCTGCGTTCTGACGCCGGAGGTGACTCAGGGCCCCTACTGTGCGTGATTCCCAGATGCTGCGACACTAATTACATACTGATCCGGTGGCAGACGTCGGTGGCGAGTACATCCGACGCGATGTCCGCGAGTCCCAGAAGGGCGTCGACACAATCATCGACTACCAGGTCATCGATGTCGACACCTGTGACCCCATCCCGAACGTTTACCTCGAGATGTGGCACTGCAACTCGACGGGCGTGTACTCGGGCGTCGTGGCTAACGGCAACGGCGACTCGTCCGACGAGACAAACATCAACGCCACCTTCCTTCGCGGTATCCAGAAAACCGACAATGATGGCGTGGCCCAATTCGAGACGACGTTTCCGGGGCATTACACCAGCCGCGCCACCCACATCCACCTCCTGGTCCACACGAACGCGAAGCGGTTCTGCAACGGGACGCTGGGCAACTCGGTCTCGGCCAGCCACGTGGGCCAGGCCTTCTTCGACCAGGACCTGATCACGGCGGTCGAGCAGACGGCGCCCTACAACACCAACACGCAGGAGGTCACGACCAACGCCGAGGACCAGATCCTGGCCCAGGAGGCCGAGAGCGTGGACCCGTTCCACGAGTACACGCTCCTTGGCGACAGCGTCGAGGACGGCATCTTCGCCTGGATCGCCTTCGGAGTCAACGCGACCTATTCTTCGACCGTCACCCCCGCCGCCTTCTACTACAAGGAGGGCGGCGTGGCCAACGGCGACAGCGGCGCCGGCATGGGCGGACCGCCCCCTGGCGGCAACGGCACCGGCCCCGGCAATGGTACCGCCCCCCCTTCCTAAATCTAAGCCTCGTTGGATCTGAAGGCCTGCAGCGCCCAAGTTCCAACCTTTGAGGGCCTTAGATGGGACACAGGGGAGACAGTGGAGGCCTACTACCCCATACACAAGTAGATTCAGTCTTTGGGCGACGCCCACATATTCGAGAGGTTGGAGGAGTCTTTGCCTCCAACAGCCACGCACCTCCCTGTCCACTGCCACTCGGCTCAAGGGACTGGGTGCTTCTTTAATTAGCAGTCATAGAAATCTAAAACAAACACATGCCGGTCTACTGAAAGCTTTTTGAAATGCCCAGGCTGCTGCGCTGTCCGTGATGTTCACGAGCTCATATAGTGGTCTGTCGCGTACGTGTGCCATCCTAGTGGAGGACACCCGCCAATGGGGCGTAGGCGGAAGGCCCCTTACGGCACACTCTTCATGCCGGGTCCCAACAGGGGCTTCACTTCTAAATCCGTCTTATTTGCTCCCTGTCCTTCCTCGCAGCAGAGATAGATGTAGGGGAAGTGCTCCCTTACTCTCCGCTTACCGGTCGGCATTCTAGGGTATACGTAAGCGTTAACGACCACTGTCCGCGCTAAAACTCGATGAGGTGCCAATGCAAGACGCCGGGGCCGGGGGCCATTGCCCCTTTAGTACAGGCTCTAGTCACTAGGCGGGTGCGGTACGTAACCCAGCCCAGGCTGAGCTACAGCCTCAAAAGCAAAAGCCGCAGACAACAGCAACGAGTAAAGTAGGATTATCTTAGACTCATCGGTGTCATATGACCAAAACATCAAGAAGATCACAAGTGTTCTGCTCCAACTCCGGTATACTAGGTAAGTGCCTGGGAAAGCCTGATACCTAGACGAGGATGCAGATGGCTGGGGTGGTTTTTGCTTCCATCTGATACCCTCAAACAGATGCTCTACCGGCTATTGTTGCATCTCCGCCTCGCCTGCAGGAAATTTCTACGATGACAGGTTAAGATGACAAGCTGCCGCCTTACTATGATCAACAAAAGTCTCGAAGAAACGGAACAGGAAGAAAACGCTGCAGGTACTCAGGGAAACCTGCGGGAAGCAGCTAGTCCTGCCCAGGGCTCGTGTTAAGCGCAACACCATGGAGGCGGGCTCCCCGTGGCAGACCTCAATAGAGAAACCAGCCTCTAATCAAATCCAAGTCAATGTGCGGGGCATACTGTCAGCACCCAATGGCCATAATTTTACGTACCAGCATGGGCTCGAAATACTCCTTTTATTGAGTTTTTAGTTTGGTGTCTTCCCCTGCTGGTCCACCACCTTGCGTCTCGCGACGGAAACATCGGCCGGAAAGTCCATCCCGATGCAAGGTGATGGCAAACCTTGGCCAATACGTCCAGGACAACATCCTCAGGCGTCGAATGATGCTTGCCGGAGCCCAGGTCACCGACCTATTGAAAAGCCACGCATCAGCAAGAGTCTGTCGTCAGTCCGTTAGAGAAGCGCGCCCGTGGCCTGTCGCTGGCCATCGAATGAGCAGTGGTCCCCGGCCTCCTTCTGGTGTACGCGACGACGACGCGAGTATGTGCTAGCTGTCCGTTTTCGCATGCACCTCCGAAACGCCCCGCGGAACCAAGCTTGACCGACAGGTACCCGGCGCGTTCATCGACAGGTGGCTGGGATCCCCATACCGCCAGCGTTGCAAGGCTAGCCGTCAGCATGCACCCCAAGTACACAGTGACCTGGCGTGGGGCAGACCTGACCCATGTGGCGGGCGGCTACATCGGCCAGAGCACAGCTGTAGAGGACCCCAGCACGCATTCCATCGTCGCTTTAACCACCTCCAGGCTTCCCAGGTTTGTTAGGATAACCATGTCGCCGTTCGAGGCGGGCTGCGCAACCCCGGCGATTTGGTCAGGCGCCGGTGGAGGGAGAGGCCGGACGCGATTTGACGGCGTCGCAACGGTGCAGACATTTAGTCCTGCCTTTGGACCAAATTTAGCTCGACCGGGGCACCCGAGGATACAGGAACTGTGTCGATGCGCGTTCCCTAAAGGAGCCGAGCCGCCCAGGTGGTACGTTCCGTTTGATCCACCTCGACATGTTTTAACGGGCGTACGCAACACCTCAGCCTCGTGGCGTGCCCGATGACGACAGTGTAGCCCAAGTATCCTCCTCCTCCCGGCGACGGCGTCCGGGATCGTCGTTTCGTCTGATGTAGCATCAGAGTCCACATGGCGTGCGCCCGGAGGCACACGCGGCCGCACCGTAAATAAGGGCGGTGTGGGGGCCAACGAAAAGGCTGATTGCCGGTCCTGGTGGTCCCGGTGGTCCCGGTGGTCCCGTCGGATTTCTACCGACCTAGCGCACACTTCTGGCTGACAGGCCTGGTTATGAAGGCTGTCCCTATCTGGCTAAAAGGGAGCTGCTAAGGGAAGGAGGCTGTTGAGCCAGGTGATACTCGTCGAACCGCGCAAACATTCGGTTTTGTTATTTTCGCTGTAGACTTCAAGGAGAATTTTGGCCTCGCTGAACGAATCACCCGCGGTGCTGTGCAGAATGCTGTTAGAAGGGCACAGCGCCCTACGTCTTTGTGCGCGCCATTGTCACCGACCGACACCGCTAGAATGGGACCGGAAGGTGGAAGCAATTCGTACGCCCCACGCGATGGATGTACGTGTTGGCGGGAGGCTTAGCAGTTGGCACACTTATCGCGGCTAGTTACTATCGGGAAGGAGGTGGAACTTCGAATTGTCATTGAAGTAGACTGCGATTTTAGCCCCAGAAGCAGTTGCTGGCATCTTGCCAGCGCCCCCCCCCCCCTTTCTCCCCCCATCGGAAAATATCTAGAGAGGGCGGGGCGGTAGACGACCCCCCCTGTTAGCTTCCCAAAGTTCCCTGCATGAGACCTACTAACGGGGGGCCGTTCAGCCCCTCCCCATCTCGAGTCAGTAAGGATCATACTTGCAAGAGGCCCCGCCAGAACGGATGGGCGCAGCAACCAATTGCCGGGGTGAAGGACGGCGCGCGGGCTTTCGACCCATCCACCACTCCCCATTGACTATTCTCGGCGCCGGCTGCAGCTAACGTTGTGCGGACCTCTTCAGTACCTACTAGCCAGGGACCCCGCCGCGTCCGGCCGGGGCGACAGCGCCTCCGCCAGCGCTAAAGCAGAATAACTGGTGGATCCTTTCCCATGTCAGAATGCTCCAGGGGGGCAGGTGGCAGGGGACTTGCGTCGCACAATTGACATGGCTTGATTTACCGACAGAAAGAAACGCCGCGTCGTCCATTGCCCGTGCCCTCGGCCCCATGATCCCTCTGGAACCTAATCGATCGAGTACCCATACAGCACAGTAACCCGTTGGGGCTTGGATAGATACCTGTTTCCTGCCACCGGACCTCCCTCCGTTGCACAAATGCGACTCTGTTGCCCCCACTGCGTAGGCTGGATACATCCCGACTCCTGGGACACGGTGATGCATGAGAAGAAAAATAACGGTGATGGGGAAATGGTTTAGTGGAAAGCGTATCATTTAGTCTCAAGTCCTTCTGGCGTCCTCTGTATCAAGTGGCATGCGCCCAACACCAATGTTCCTTAGTCAATCGTCATCCTTCTGCCCGAACCTGGTTTATCCCTGGTTTCCATATTGTAGCTCGAGTTCTGGTCGTGGAAATGCCGCGGCGTGGATACAAGGTGCGGCTTGAGGCCGGCGCCAAAGTTGAGCATGCAAACCACCGAATTCACCATGGTGAGGACAATGAGGACGACAGTCAAGACGGCGAACCCGGTCAGCGACGTCCGCACCGGCATATATAGCGCGCTGTGTACAGGGTCGTAGATACGCTGCATCTTGAAGAGGAAGTAGCCGAGGCCGCCGGTGTAGAAGAAGATTACCATGATCATCCCCTTTCTGCACTCTTTCCGCACACTCCAGGCTGCAGTAAAAAGTACTGCGACTGTTATAGGGATCGTCAAAACAGTCATTCCGTACTCTACATCGTTGCTCCCGCGCACGACGACGAGGAACTGTATGGTGAAACCTAGAAAGAATAAGAAGTCGAACTTCAGAAAGGTTATGTAGATCTAGTTTGGGATTAGTCTTGTTCGCATAGGTTCACCAACTCTGTCTGCTTGCCTGGTAGTGAAGAAATCGCTTCTTCATCCGATAGTCGGCGCCCATGGTCTTCATGATGTCCCAAGCAAACTCTTGAAGGAGCTTCCATGTGTTGGCGCCCATGCCCAAGCTCAGAATGCCCATGACACACGTGATGGCGATCAAAACCGGTTTGAGGTCGTCCCAGATATCCTCTTTCTGGATGACGCCGTGGGTAACGAGGTCCTCGATGGCATCTTTGATCTGGCCGATCTGGATGACTGCATACACCAGCAAAGCCAGGTTCGTGATACATACTCCCGCAATCTGGATAATGTTCTTTAAACGGAGCGCGTCCCAAGTCAAGATGACGTGACACAAAAATCCGAATATGAACAACGTAAAAAAAGTAGGGATAGTTTCGAGCTTGGGCTGGAAGTTGCCAGAGCCGTCGGCCTCGCCCTTTGGCGATCCGCGGAATTGGCTGAACGTGTAGCTGGCAGCAGTGTTAGTTAGCCCTGCAACCACCCCGTTGCAGTGCGGTCAGCCAGCGAGGGGGTCACGGGCAACCTACGCTTCCAGGCTGATGCAGACGATGGCCTGCAAACACGCCAACAAGAAAAAGGTACGCGGCCACCTTTGTCGAAAAATATCCACCAAGCCCGTGTCCCACCTGGAACGCTTGGCGGCTAGGCTTGACGGCCGTACGGGCGGAGCGCCTCCCGTCGCGCTTGACGTCGCCTGTTTGCGTGGTTGCTCCGGCACATCCTGTGCATACTGTGGGTACTGCGCGTACGTGGACTGTGGCTCGCAGAATCCCGGGTTCTTTTCGAAAAGAGACAGGCCGAAGTCCCAGCTGGAAGACATGGCGGCAAAGGCGATGGAAAAGAAGCAGCACCGACGCAATTGGCGTAAGGAAACATGAGTCTCATTCTTAAAGACGCAGCGCGTGGCGTGGAAATGCGACGGCGCGAATGGGGAATTGTCGGACCGCCGCGACAGCAGCAGACGCCGTTCCGCTATTGGACTCATCGCGACTTACTACGGCCCTGGAGTCGGCAATGCCGCAAGCCTTCTAACCAGGCCCGGATGGGCGGATACTCATTTCGCTCGTTCCCTGCACTTGCTTGCCCGTCGCGCCTGCACAGCAGGGCTTCGCAAATGAAATGTGGCTGTTGCGATGCCACACTCCGGCGGGATAAGAAAACCGGAGGAGACCACTTCCAACCCCTGAGGCGGACAGGCTACTACCACAGATCCAGAATTTTCGGCTAAGTCGGTACGGAACCCACCGAATTAGCGGCTCCATAGGCAGTGGCAGCTGTCCGGCATCGGAGGGAGCCGCCGGAGCAGCATTCTTTTCTTTGATTTCTTTTGCTCCTCTTTGAAACCCTTACGGTGCCGCGGACCCAGCCCCGGTTCTCTTTGGCTTCTGCACCACTGCCCGGTTGTGCGGATCACACACCCGCCAGTCTAGTCTGGGGTGCCACAGGTGAACCATGCGGGCTCTCCAGGGAGCCTAGATCCCAGTTACCATTAGCGTTGACCCGTTCTTCTTTCTTCCATGTCGCTCGGCGTGTCCAAACCACAACAAAGGGGAAATTCATTCCCTGGGTGGCTGTTTGGGTTCCTTGTGCCAGTAATTCTTTGTGGGTCAATATGTCCGAGCTAGGGGGTCTGCAGTAGCAAATAATCGCCAAGCTGGTAGCAGCGCCAGTGCGCATCTCACAGCATCCCCCAGCGACCGGGCACCTCCAGCCGGTTCCTATGAATGAAATGTAGATTCCGTCAATCAAACTAGGACGAGGTCAGCTTGCGAACATGACAGGGTCCTTACCATAAATCAAGGGTGTCTACGGTGATGTAGAAAGTCGCTGCTCTGTAGCGTCAGTTGGACCACATCGAACAGGGCAGGCAAACAGGCCAAATGACCCCATTTTGTTGGTCACAAGAAAGAAATTGAAGAACTGGATGAAGTCTGAGGGAAACGACTTTATTGAAATGAGGGCTAAGGCTATTGATCCAGCAGCGTGGCCAGCCAACGCGAGCCAAATAAAGAAACAACTATCCTACGACCTAACCGGACCAAAGGCGCCGCCCCTTGAGGGGCTTCGCGTACAAGTCCTCCGCTATCTCCCCCCTCAATGATTCGCAATGCCAGGGCCAAGCGCACTTAGCAGCCGACGTCGAAAACGAGATCGAACTTGGCACCGTCCTTGGGGGGCAGCACGCCGGCGCTCACGTCGAACAGGGAGCAGTGGGGTGCGCCGCCCTCAAGGGGCTGGCTGAACTGGACCGCCACGCAGCCCACCGTGGTCTTTCCGAGGGCGAGACAAGCGTCGGCCGTCGCGATCGACAGGTCCAACTTGAAAGGCTGCGGCGCGCGTCCGGCGGGCCCAGCAGGCGCGGCGCCGCAAATCTTGGCTTCGCCGCGGGCTTTGGGACCCTCGGGCTTGGGCTGAGCAGGCTTGGTCTCCTTGGGCTTCGGCTCCAGGGGCTTGGAAGCGGGAGGCGGGGGAGGGATGGGCTCGCCACGAGCCTTGGGACCCTCAGGCTTGGGCTGGGGAGGCTTGGTCTCCTTGGGCTTGGGCTCCAGGGGCTTGGAAGCGGGAGGCGGAGGAGGGATGGGCTCGCCGCGAGCCTTGGGACCCTCAGGCTTAGGCTGAGGAGGCTTGGCCTCCTTGGGCTTGGGCTCCTGAGGCTTGGGCTCCTGAGGCTTAGGCTCCAGGGGCTTGGAAGTAGGAGAGGGGGGAGGGATGGGCTCGCCACGAGCCTTGGGACCCTCAGGCTTGGGCTGGGGGGGCTTGGTCTCCTTGGGCTTCGGCTCCAGGGGCTTGGAAGCAGGAGGCGGAGGAGGGATGGGCTCGCCACGAGCCTTGGGACCCTCAGGCTTGGGCTGGGGGGGCTTGGTCTCCTTGGGCTTCGGCTCCAGGGGCTTGGAAGCAGGAGGCGGAGGAGGGATGGGCTCGCCACGAGCCTTGGGACCCTCGGGCTTGGGCTGAGGAGGCTTGGTCTCCTTGGGCTTGGGCTCCTGAGGCTTGGGCTCCTGAGGCTTAGGCTCCAGGGGCTTGGTGGCAAGGGGGGTAGGGTGGATGGCCTCGCCGCGAGCCTTGTGCGCCTTGCCGATTGGGCTTGCCTGAGTGGGCTTGCCGGTGGGGACGCCGGAGCAAGCGACGTCAAAGACGACGACGTTGCTGTCCTGCTTCGGCACCTGGGCCCCCTCGACGCCGAACAACTTGCATTCGGGGGCGGAGGCCTGAGGGGGCAGGCCGAAAGCGAAGCTCTTGCAGGAAGCATCCTTGGCGCAAGCCTGCTGGCAGGCATCTGCCGTGCCGGCGTTGGGGCTACCGAGGGGCTGGTGGGACCCCGTGCCGGCCGGCGTCGTGCCGCAGGCCTGGGCCGTCAGAGCCGCCGGAAGCCCGTATGCCTTGGACGCCATGAGGCTGGCCACAAGAGCGACGGTAGACTTGGAGAAGTGCATCTTGTTGGCGAAGTGGCTGGTTGAGATTTCTAGGTGGAAGAAGATAGGAAACTTGATAGAGGCAAAGGAAGTATAAAGCGAGCGAAATGTAGTTAGGATGTAGTGTTGGATTGAGTGTTGATGATGATGATGATGGTGATGATGATGATAATGAAAAAGCTACTCTAGTTTAGCGAAGATAGAACCCTTATATACATTGAATACCCTTTCGTGTGAGTTCCGTAGCCTGCTGTGTTATACTCACGACGCCATCACCGATGTTGACAACTCCTGAATCAACCGGACCACAGGCATTACGCGGCACTCTGCGTGGCCGACTCGTTTGATGCTATGCAGACGGATCGCAAGCTGCCGGAATTACGACGACGATGGATCCGGTACGCGCACACCACAGCACACCACGGCCAGGCCCGAGGCGTGTTTTCGTCGAGCCGCATGGGCGTGAGTGCGTGATACGGGGCCATGAGTAGCCTCACTCTCTGTTTCCCGGTCTCATTATCCAGTACAGTCTCTCCGCCTAGAGAAGATTGACGAATTACACAGCCTCAACGCTTCCTCGGGCACATAGGCGGTCTGAAAGCCAGTGCACAGGTACCAAACGGCTCGGGCGTCCAATACGTTGCAAATAGCTCTTGAAGCGTACGCGGCTTCAATGACGTTGAGCGTGGCCCTTCATGTCTCGCGTGGATCAACGCTATCCCCACTAAGAATATCCTCGTATGTACTGCCCGAGAGCCGTCTTTCCTACAGTCGCAGTTATTTTGGTGCGCCACACAAGGCAGTAGTTGAGGTATGCAAGGACGGGACTGAGCCGTTGGTGTTTCGAGACTGTCGGACGAGGCCCTTCGACGAAGCGGGACTAGCGCTCGGGCGCAGTCACACTGACTACGTATGCACAGGCTCTACCGCTTTAAACAGTCTAGGTCCTTGCGTGGCACAGAACCTAGCTTCCGGAGCGGCTAAATCCCTACCCCTCATGCAGCTGGTCGTCGTCGTTCTGGGCAGCGACATTGAGCCGGAAAAGTACTTATCCGCTTGTGTCCACAGCCATGCCCATTAGCCCGTTCCCCTGAATGAAGATGGAGCCGCCATCTCCACATTGCCAAGCCTTCACGGTACTTTCCAACGAGCTTGGCGAGGCTTGTAAGCTGGAATCGGCACGTGGGGGCTGAGCGAAAGCTCGGTCGTATGCAAAACCCACGATGACAGTATTGGTTTGCCGCTCAGGTCCAGTAGGTAGAACATGCGTCCCTTGTCATCCACGTTACGTGGGGTACGTGGGCTGCCAGAGTGGTCCATAGGTCTCCGCCGTTAGGGCTAACTAATGGCGGAGCATCCCTGTTTTCAGCTGTTCAGGCATGCGCCCGCTTGGACCCGCACCTGTCACGGCTGTTACCGTGGAGCACACAATTCCGAGGACGACGCGCGGAAAAAGAAGCTCGGTCCCAGCAAAAAAAGAATGGAGGCAGCGGGTCAGCAAGGGGGAAACTAATACTTCGTAGGCTGAATTAAAGTTCTCCGAGTCCAACTATTCAACCGATGGATAGGCACACGCAGACAGCTAAAGAAAATAGAGGTACGTGTGGGGCCGTACTAATTTGGAGGCGCTCTACGTACCCCTGAATCGTCCTTTTGATGTTAGGCGCATAGACGGGCCGCACTCTACTTGGGAATGCAGACCTTGTAGCGAGAAACGTTCCACGAACCCAGATGAAACGGGTAGGAGTGTAATGCCGCCGTCAAGAGATTACGCTGCAGGTGAGGATGCGGGTATGTTCTGGCGATTTGCAAGAGGCCGATTCATAGGCGGCCGCCTCGTGTACGTGATGCCCGTATCTTGCTACGTTCCATCACGACGTGATTGGGTTGTGCATCCCATTAATCTATCTTTAATTACTACATAAAAGCCCAGATCTATTCCTCGCCAGTCTGTCCTATCCTCTAAAAGGATCTCGGCTCGAGTCCGGCTCTTGCGATTGCGTAGGGGGCGTAACAATCGGCGCAAAACTGAATGGAGCGTTGGGGGCCCTTTGCTGCAAAAGTGGCTCCGTCGCTGCGCTGTCTTTAGCAATGGCGGCCGCCGCCACTTTGGCGTGCTGGCGCTTTCGTTCCAGGCGGTCCCGGATGCACAAGGTCGAGATGGTGCCGATGATGGCAGCCAGGATCACGGCCAGGATGATGGTGACGACAGCGCCCGATGTCGTGAGCCCGTTTTGCTCCACCATGCACAGGTGGTTTCCGGCCGTGTCGGTGGTGCAGTACAATCCTTCAACGCAAACAGACGTCGTCGTCGCCACGAGGGAACAGTCGTAGGTGCTAGTTGCATCACACGACGTGACCGATGTTTCTTTCTCTGTCGAGCAGACCAGCGTAGTTGTAGTTGTGCCTGTGCCCGTGGTGGTGGCGGTTGTGTCGGTGGCGGTAGCGGTAGTGTCGGTGGTGGTGGCGGTAGTGTCGGTGGTGTCGGTGGTGGTAACGGTACTATCGGTTGTAGCGGCAGTGTCGGTGGTGGTAACGGTAGTATCGGTTGTAGCGGTCGTGTCGGTGGTCGAGGCCGCAGTGGTAGTAGTATCACGTCTCCTGAGACGACCTTCATTGGCTTTCCGGCGATGCGAACCTGCTTGAAATCATTTCAGCCGCCAGAATCCGACTTGATTTGGCCGAAGAAGCCGGTAGGTGTATTGTGGCTTAGGGACGACCAAGTAGCGGTGCCTATCGGATGGTAGTATTGGATGTGGCGTACCTGAAATGCCCCGCTCGCTCGATGTTTCCGTTTCTTCACCATCACAGATGCCTACCATGTAGGCAGTCATTTTGGTGGCGGTTCTCAGTTCCGGGGTACCGCAGCTTGCAGATTCAAAACAATTTGGAAGGGCCTTGATTGTGTCTTTATCGGGGAGATCACTGAAGCATTCCTCGGCGATAGTGACGTGGCGGCAGCCCAAGGATTGGGCAAAGAAGAAGCTCTCGCGCTCAACACAAATCGATAGCATCTTGGCGAAATGAAGGTGAATCTCTAAGGCAAAGAGTGTGATTATAAACAGAAGACAGTGACTTTACGCTTCGAGTTCATATGTTATCACAAATCTTTCAGTCTTCTATGCCTTGATATTCAGGAAACTTTTTTCTCCAACCTCAAGTATCGTACCTGATTTGGTTCGAAGACCCTACGAACGACTAGGCAATCCCGACCTCCACTGCTGACAGGAACAGTCCCCACTCGACTTAACAACAGCACCGCCCTGATTGCGCCTTGCAGTCTGCCTTACGCTGCGTGACCCGTTTTCGGTAACCGTCGTGAGAGTGGGTTGGGTCATTCGAAGACATGGGAACCATGAAGGGGCATCCGGAAGCGGTCCGATCGATAGTCGGATAGGCAAGGTGCCCAAGTCCAAGATCCGACACGTCGGGTGCCCTCTGGTCTCTCTGTTTGAACCGTGCACCCTCTAGCGAGCCCACAGCGGAGGCAGAAATCAAAATTTCCGCTTAATAACAAGCTTCGCAGGCTTTGCGGGTCTGCAATGGAGTCTGCTGGTGGGTTCTCTATTCGCTGTTCCCGTTGAATGAATGTGGCCCACATGGTCAGGGCAACTAGAGGGGAGCGGGTGTTGATGGCTGTTGCCGCTAATAATGAGCCTCGAAGTACGTACGGATGATCACACCGTTCCTTTGTTCCCATGACAGCCGACCGAGATCGCTTCCGATAGTGCTGTCGGCGTCTCCGCTGCCCTGAGTGTGCCACAAGACATTCTCCCTGAGTGGAAACGGCGCCCGGGCTCTCGGCTGTGCGGCGGGACTGCCAAGTCGTCTTCGTGAGGGATTCGACCAGGCTCCAAGCCTATCCCATATTTGACCCTCTATCGTGGTCTGTATTTAGAAAATCCCGGCTTGCAGTGCAGTTGTGGCTCAGCCATTACAGGTCCGCTACCCATTGATCCCCCATGCCAGGCTTTGCCTGATTCAGTCAACCAGTAGACCACGCATTCGGAGCTGTTCCTCGATGCGGCGATACGCGGTAAGAAGAGATTTCGACAGGCCCGTCGACGAGGGAAGCGGAAGGTATCGTGAAGTATTTAAAACTCGTCGGGGTAGTAAACTGTAGAGTACTTGAACCGTGCAACTTCATAGTGATCAACATCGCTCAAGAATCTCCTAAATTCCATCCGGCCGAGGAACATCGCAGGTGAGAAGTCTCCCAGGCCAAACGTGGTGGGACGAGAAAAAAAACCAGTCTCTGCTTCCTGCAGTATGGGGTCCAGGCACAACCCTTCACTGACACCCAATCTACAGTGACTATGGCCACTCAGCGGGATCCCGACCACAGGTTCGAGCCAAGAGAGCGCGCATTCGATGACGACCAGGTCTCGCCTGTGGAATCTAGCCCCAATTCAGTCTTTACACTTCGGCAGGAAGACACACCGCCCCTGAACGGCCTAGGTGTCGCTGACCATCGGAGACGGGCCTCAGCATCCAGCGCTCGCACGGTCGGCCTTGCTGAGAATAACTCGCCAGGGCTACTGCAATATTCCAACCACGGCCACGATGGCGAGTTCACCATTGTCCAAGAGCCGCCTTACCAAGACGTTGCCCTGGGGCCTGTTTCGCCGGTAGACGATTCTGCACGAGACAATGGCAATCCTGCCGGTAGAACTGGACATCAAAGCCCCGTGGCAACTGTGTCTTCGATGCACGAAGGTGCTTCGCGCCGCTCTTCTGGCCAATTCGTTCATTCTGGCGCCCTATACCCAGTGTCGGAGGGGAGGCCGATGGGGGAAAACGCCTCCTTACTGCATTCAGAAGAGCCTGAACAGCACCGCACCAAAACAACCCCCGCCTCACTTGGGGACATGGAGGACCACGTGCACGACGCCAAGATGGCTCCCCCACCCACGAAAAGCGGTGGCGCCCCGTCGAGAGCAAAGCTATGGGGCCTGAAAAGACGGATTCCTGTGGTCGCCTACCTTTTTTCCACGGTCCAAGTCGCTGTGTTCGTCGCCGAGCTCGTCAAGGCGACCCAGCTGACGGGCTCGCCGATCCAGACCCAGCCGCAGTTCAACCCCCTGATTGGGCCCTCGCCGTACGTGCTGATTAGCATGGGGTCGCGGTTTGACGTGTGCATGCGCAACGTGGCCGGCGTCCAGGACGCAGCCACGGCGCTGGCCTGGCCCTGCCCCAACAGCACCACGACCAGCAGCGACGACGCCTCCAACCAGTGTACCCTGTCGCAACTGTGTGGGTTCGGCGGCGTGCCTGAGCCGTGGGTCGGGGGGTCCCTCAGCCAAACCCCCGCCCCGAACCAGTGGTGGCGTTTCATCGTGCCCATATTTCTGCACGCCGGCGTGATCCACATCGGCTTCAACCTTTTGCTCCAGCTCACCCTGGGCGTCGACGTGGAGAGGTGCATCGGCCCCATTCCCTTCTTCGTCGTCTACATGGCCTCGGGCATCTTTGGCTTCGTCCTGGGGGGCACCTTTGGCGAGTCGGGCACTTCGTCGGCAGGGGCCTCGGGCGCCCTGTTCGGCATCATAGCCCTGGCGCTCTTGGACTTACTGTACCCGCGAGAGAAGCAAAGGTCGCATGGCCGGATCGCCTGGATGGTGGTGGGCATTGTGGTTTTCTTTCTTATTGGTCTCTTGCCCGGCATCGACAACTTCTCCCACATTGGCGGTTTCGCCATGGGTCTTCCCCTGGGACTCATGTTTCTCGGGCCCCGCCGTTCGGAGACGTCTTATTCTAGGGTCCGCACGGACGCTGTGGCGACGTCGCCCCTGCGGAGGATGGCCGGCACGTTCAAGGGGAAAAGCGGTCTCTGGTGGATCACCCTGCTATTCCGGGTGGTATTGCTGGGTTTGGCCATCAGCGCCTTTGCTGTGCTTCTCAACGCTTTCTACAACGAGGACATCTCATGCGACTGGTGCAAGTATTTGAGTTGCATTGTAAGTGCTGTACCTCCCCGAAAAATTGTCTACTCTTCACCCTTTACTGACCTTTCCTGTAGCCGGTGGACGATTGGTGCGAAGCGACAACCTCCTTGATTCAGAATTGAGAATGGATCTGTCAACGGGAACAACCACCGTAGCATGGGTGTTTTAGGGGATTGGCATCTTCCGATGATAGGTGTTTCTTATGCGTAACCAGAACATCAATCTTGAGTAATGAAAATGCACGATAAATCGAAACCAGACCAAATGAGCCGATTTCACGTTCTCTACTGCAATTGAGTTTCCCAATCTGCCCACTTGGGAGGTGTTTCACCAAGAAATACCACAATACTGATACAGCTTGGGGAAAAAGCTTTCGATCCGATCAGGTGATCTTCAATAAAGACCCTTAGGTATACTTCGTACATGTTATGCCGTTGGTCCTAATCGTACATTAATATGCTGAAGAAGTCGAGCATTGCTTTCTGCTTTATTTTCTTCTCTGTATTAACACCCATCAGTTTTTGGTCAAGCGGGTGCTATTTATTGTACCTGCTTACGGCTGGCGAGACCATCTTGCAAGACCAGTCCAGGCACTATGGGCATTCAAGTTGTATTGAGGGCTTATGAACCAGGTTCTGGAGGAGGAGTAAACCGATAACCGCAAACAAGCACCGGCCAGGCGGCTAGCACAGGCCCAGAACCAAGCAGACGGGGCGAAAAGCTCCCCGGTATAAATCCGGTCCCCACCTGGCCACTACTGCGTCAGCTCGCTGGCCCTCTAACCTTGCATGCAACCCCTACTTTTGACACCCTTTCACAGCGGAGACAAGCCGCTTGAATGAAACGGCTTAATGTCGGGGCACTAGAGCAAGGCATGTTATGGAATTCTGCTGCCTAGCAGGGGATCTCGGTCAAGTTTCTCTCTCGGCTCACGGCCGCGCACTTCTGTGGCGGAGGCGTTGCATCAAGGGTGCTCCTTGTCAGCGCGCAGCGGCCGGGGCTCTAGCGGGGGGAAAACCAGATGACTGGGTAAGCAGCGTGACCCTCCACTGCGGAATACGCCGTAGGGTGCAAAGTCCCCCCCTAACCCTGGGCTCTAGCCCACGCTAAGCAACGGTAGCACTGGGCCGCCACACTCAACGCGTAGTAGTGTCCACCCTTGACGACCATGCCGATGAGGACACACCGCTGCCGATCCCGTGGGTGGATTCTGTCGTGCGGTACTCCCCATCATCCTGTCCGCTTTGCTTGCTGTCCCCATGCGCGCAACGAATGGCGTTGCCCTATCTGGGGATTCGTCATCCCGGCTGCAAGCCAAAACAAATCAGATCTTGAATGGGATTAGTAGCTGGACATGGTCTTTATCGGGCATCGTCCCCGCCTCCAGCGGCCAATTTCACGGGGCCTTGTCGAATGAACCCTGGAATCCGCGGGTTTAGATTGTGATGAGCAGCAAAGGAAGGCTCGAGATCCTAATTTGTAGGTGGCCGAGCGATGAGGCGGCCAGGTGATAGATAAGTCACCTGACCACTGGCTCAACATCATGCTTGCGCAATTGCCAAGCCTCTTTGCAAGCAAGGCGACGCCGGGCTAACAGAACCCTCACGACGGCTGAACGGCTGAACCCAAACAGAGGCTTCTCAGCATGTTGCATCCCGATCAGGGATAGGTCTGTCCGTTATATCTTTCGACACGCATAAGCAGAGTTACCACCGCTATTAGCAGGATTGACTCACGTACCTGAATGAGAAAGGGCCACAGCCTATACTGTGAGAGTGCACTGATGTCGACTGGTCTTTTCACAATGGAGGGCGGCAGCTTTTCGCCATGGCAGCTGCCCCCGATCTCACGGCTGCTGACGATACCCGACGCTGATGATTTGCACAAGCTTCCTATTCCGTGTCGGAAAGGTGTGTCCCAAGCGTGCTTTGCCTTGATGTTTATCAGCGGAACAGGTCTGACGTTGAACAGTGCTACTGGCAGACCTCCTCTCGGCTCATGACATTGTACACGACCATGAAAGCTCTACATATTACCCATCACCACCGTCACAGAGCTCACCGGAGCTAGAACGAGATCTTTTCGTTCCCAGCCAAAGGTCGCCAGAGCTTGATGGGGAGGAGACCTCACCAGGGCGACTGCCGTCACCGCCTTCGGGCGCTATGCAAGTGCGTCTGCCAGCGGCTTACGGAGGTGACATGGCTAGCGGGGCGTTGGCTTCGTTCCAGACCGACGATGAACCCTATTCTCCGGTGAGTAGCCCAATTATCGGCCCCCTAAAGGAGGGATGTCCACTGAAACCATGCTCTCTCCGTAGCAGCTGCCCGTCTCAAGCCCCCCGGATGCCCGTCCACTGTACCATCACCACCACTTTTCGCCGTTCCTGGAGCTTCCCCAACAGGAGCACGGGAAAAGACACACCTGCCAGATCTGCGGCAAGAATTTCCTGAGGCCTAGTTCACTGCGGATCCATGGCAACACACACACGGGTAGTAAACCATACCGGTGCCCACAAAGAGATTGCGGGAGAGCTTTCAATGTGCAAAGCAACTTGACCCGACATGTGCGCGTGTTGCATGCTTCAGAGGGTCGGAGTAAGAGTCGAATTAGCCCATATCCGGAATAGATGATTAAATCCACGTCCCAAACATTCAGCCGTCGAGGAAAGCTGTGCAAGAGACGGTGTGCAAATAGAATGAACATTGGCACCGAGCAGACCCCCCCCCCCCCGCCTTTAGCCATGCGTTTTCCGTCCCAAAACCGACGACTTACCAACAACCCGTCTCGAGGCTCAGGCGTCGTATCGCATACAGAACGCTTAAACGGCACAATCAAGACCATTTCATAAGGAAACACGGAGACGGTTGATGTGGATCTTTAGGGTAATAACGGCTCATTTAAGGTTCTAATAACTACTCCAAAAGAATGAACCGCCAGGAAATCGATTAAACATGACAAAAGCATTCAAGCTTCGTATAGACCTGTGCTCGAGGCGACATCGAGCACAACCGCATGTCGCCCGGCACACATCCTTAGATATCGAGGGCTCAAGGGTGCGACGGCGCGACCTGCCTGAGATCCAAAGCGGGCGTGCCACTAATGTTCCACCCTAACTTGTAGACGCCCTCCTCGGAGGTGGGCTGCGCGGTCCAGAGGGTTTCCATCTTTCCACCCACACGGAGGTACAGCATCTTACCGTACCATCCCAGGCCGGTCGTCGTGAAAGACTCGTTTGCACTGGCCAAGAACTGGATGTTGCCGTGTTCCGGGATCGCGAGCAGCAGCGTCTCGTTGCTGGTATGTGCCACCAACGAGCCGGACGAGGACGTGACTGCCAGAAATTACGAGTTAGACCGGGCTTTTGGGGGGATATCAAAACGAAGGTAGAGCGAGCTTGGTTTACGTACACGTTACGTTCTGGTACTTTGCGTTTCCCATATCCTGTACGTTTCCGTTGATATATGCGTAGCCTGGAAGGAAATGTAAGCACCCCATCCGGCTCGACCTGATGGGAAGGGGCGGGGGTGAGCTGCGTACCATCGACGTTGACGATGGGGAATCCGCCAATCCCGTTAGCTCCGTATGCAAACAGCATCGTTTCGGTAGCATCGGCCCTCGAAACCAAGGGCTTAGCCGTGGCCCCGAGAGCCAAAGGCGCGATGGTGTAAAGAAGCTGTAGCAACATGATGTAGAGCTCACAAGAACGAATGAAGGAGTTGGCTGGATTGGTGCTGCTGGACAAGAGAAAGGGCTTCAAGATGGAGGGAAGCTCCTCCAGATAAGTCAGGCGGCGGAGACGACAGCCGGCGTCGCCGAGTTATCGTCTTACGTCAAGCCCGGGCGAAAAGTCCCCTGGACACTACATGGGATGGACACTGAGTCAGGGCGGGTATAGGGGCCCGCCCACTGCGTTCTCAGCTGCTCAAGGGTCGAAAACGGCGATCAGTTCTCAAATCGATATAGTGACTGGCTGACACCCGGCTAACAGCAGCCCCGGCATCAATTATTGCACCGTTTTGGGTCAACTGCGCCCCCGTAACTGACGTCTTCCGCCAGGGCGCAGCTGTTCCGCGGTATCTGCCGTGTGCTCGTGCTTCAAACCGCGGCTGTGCCGATTGGACGAACTCGGAGATGTATTCAGACAGACGGTGTTGAGCCCGAACTCGGCGAAGGCCAGCGGTATGGATTTTAATCGGGGCCTTGTTGTTGGGCTGGTTGGCCCCCGAGACAAGCCGGTGGGTCGAAGCCCCGGCTGTGTGAGCTTATACCTAGTGTCGCCTTAGTGAAGACTAGGGCCTGAGTGTCTCTGCGCCGTCTCCATAAGGCGAAGAGAAATGTGGCTATACAACTTATGTGGTAAGGTCCCGGATTTACCGTGGTGGGCATGATGCGGAGTGGGGCATGGGAAGATAACGACTCCGCAGGAGACATGGGAATTGCGGTATGGCGAATCCTTTGCACAACGCCCTTGTAGGAACGTTGATACTGCTCAGAAAGTCAAAGCATCAATGCGTACTCGTAGAGCAAAAGATTGAAACTGAAATATAAAGTCCTTGGGTAGTGAGCAAACCATTTCCCCGTGCCCATCATCATCCTTCTCGCGTTCCTGCCTCGTCACTCCTTGATCCTCCGACATGCCGCGTTTAGTTTCTGCTGCTGCGCTTGCGGCGTTACTCGTTCCCTCTTTTGCTTCCCCCGCGCTTTCCGACTTCTCCCAGTTGATTTCACGGGCTGAGACATGCTCGGGCAACACGGCATCAACCCGTTCCGAGTGGTGCGATTACTCCATCGATACTGATTACACCACTACGGCCCCGGACACTGGCGTGACGCGCGAATACTATTTCGAGCTCACCGACGTCACTGTCAGCCCCGATGGCTACGAGCGATCGGCCATTGCTATCAATGGAAGCATTCCCGGTCCGACCATCTTCGCCGATTGGGGTACGTCACGAAGCGGGTTGTGATAGAGGCTTCTCCCCCCCCCGAGGACCTGTGTCCTTCCTCGGTGGTCGCGAGCTGCTTGCTGATTAAACACTTAATCCAGGCGATACCGTCGTGGTGCATGTCACCAACTCCCTGACGACTTCGACCAACGGCACCAGCATTCATTTCCACGGCATCCGCCAGAACTACACGAATCAGAACGATGGCGTTACCTCCATCACGCAATGCCCGACTCCTCCCGGTTCTCAGATGACATATACTTGGCGGGCCCTTCAATACGGCTCGTCCTGGTACCACTCGCATTTCGCTCTGCAGGCATGGCAGGGCGTCTTTGGTGGCATTTTGATCAATGGTCCAGCGACGGCCGACTACGATGAGGACATGGGGTTGCTTTTCCTTAACGACTGGAGCCATGAGACCGTTGATGCTCTTTACTATGAAGCGCAGGCCAGCGGTCCCCCGACTCTCGACAACGGTCTACTTAACGGGACCAACGTGTACGGTGACGATGGCGATGACGACCAGACGGGCTACCGATGGAACGCGACCTGGACCGAGGGAACGTCGTACAGACTCCGTTTGGTCAATGGCGCCCTCGATACCCACTTCAAGTTTTCCATCGACAACCACACCATGACTGTTATCGCCACGGATCTTGTTCCCGTTACTCCTTTCACCACCGACATCATTAGTATCGGAATGGGTATGAACCACAACACCCCCCTATCCATGAGAATTGTGGCTTGGAACTAACGGCACGGGCAGGTCAGCGATACGACGTTATCATCACGGCAGACCAAGCCTCCGTCGCCGACAGCTTTTGGGTCCGGGCCATCCCGCAGTCGGCTTGCAGTGATAACGATAACGCGGATAACATCAAAGGTATCAAGCGTCCCCTGCATTAACCGTGTGTGCACAGCCGCTAATACCGGAACTGCCAGGAATCATCTACTACGGCGACTCTACTACCACCCCCAACACTACGGCCTATGAATACACGGACAGCTGCGAGGATTTGGAGGCTTCGACGCTGGTCCCCTACCACACGACGACGGTCGGCGACGCTACCTGGAACGACCAAGAGGTGGCAACGGTGGCTTTCAACGACGACAGCCTCTTCCGATGGTACCTGAACTCGACGACCATGGTGGTCGAGTGGGACAACCCGTCGCTGATGCAAGTGTACAACAACGAGACGTCGTTCGAGACGTCCAACGCCGTCATCGAGATCGACGACGAGGAGTGGGTGTACATTGCCATCCAGACGACGCTCTCGGTCCCGCACCCCATCCATCTCCACGGCCACGACTTTTACGTCCTGGCACAGGGCTCGGGCACGTACAGCAGCAACGTGACGCTGACGCTGACGAACCCGCCCCGGCGCGACACGGCCATGCTGCCGGGGTCGGGGTACTTGGTCATCGCGTTCAAGACGGACAACCCGGGCGCCTGGCTGATGCACTGCCACATCGGCTGGCACACGAGCGAGGGCTTCGCCCTGCAGTTCATCGAGAGACGCAGCGAAATGCTGTCCCTCATCGATTCCGACGACCTGCAGAGCAACTGCGATGCCTGGACCAGCTACCAGACGAGCGTGGCGGTGGAACAGGACGACTCGGGCATCTAGCGTCGCCAGGACGGCGGGCGCAAGAATGGGCACCGATACCAGACTCGGAGAGGGTAATGGAAGGACGGGAATTGGACATCAGTATACAGAATGATGCCAAGAGGGAGAGGTATGGAGAGCGTGTGCCGATGTAATGGGGAGTTTTATACATACTTGAACTGAGGGGACAGATGCGAAGTCGGCGCCCAAGCACCTCTCTGTGCAGCGTGTCGAATGTGGTGGTATGACGGGAAATGTGTTGCAAACCGGGCCTCGAGCGCTCTGATAAGCAAGTTGCCATCAGTGTTCCCGCTTCCCGCATCCCAAACCCGAACTGCCAGTTCCCTGCTAATAAACGAGACGAAGATGATAAAGGGCGATGCAACTTGTTATCGGTAATATAAATGCCGCCAATGGGAAGGGAGCGCCCAGAACCAGGGGCGTCCAATGATCAACAGCTTTCCTGGAATCGTCACTGTCGGCTTACTCATACCCACACCCCCGCATCGGACTCTGTATAATGTAATAAAAGTTGGCCTTGACTACGTTTTATCAGACGGGGTAAGTGCTTCGGGAATCTAATTCCTTTGGACGTAAAGGAGTCGTTAGCAGCTCGGAAACGCGTCTCGAACGACAGACTACCATTCAACTCGTTCGCGGCCATGGCATACATCACCCTCCTCGTTTGTCTCTTTCCCACGATAGTGCTCGCGTGGCGGCTCCTGCGTCGGGCCGCCGGCCCAGAGCCGCACTTTCCGCCGGGGCCGCCGCCCCTCCCGCTGCTGGGCAACCTGCACCAGATCCCGCTGCGCAAGCCGTTTGTGCGGTTCGCGGCGTGGGGGCGGGCGTACGGGCGCGACGGGCTGTTGGGGCTGCGACTGGGGCGGCGGCAGCGCGCGCTCGTGGTCAACAGCTGGGCGGCGGCGCGGGACCTGCTGGAGCGGCGCGGCGCCGTCTACTCGTCGCGGCCGCGCGTGCCCGTCGTCGAGTACGTCGTGCCGCCGCCGGGCGAGCTGCACCTCGTCTTCATGGCGTACGGCGCCGCGTGGCGCCAGGCCCGCAAGACGGTGGTTTCCTTCCTCGCCGACGACCGCGTCGACGCCCTGCTCCCCCTCCAGCACGCCGAGGCCGCCGCCCTCATGGCCGACCTCGTCGCCCGCCCCGCCGCCTACCACGACCACGTCCTGCGCGCCTTCGGCGCCGTCGTCCTCGCCAGCGTCTTCGGCGCCCGCGGCCGCGACTTCGGCGAGGCGAGCCGGCTGAGGCAGTTCTTCGCCTGCCAGGACGAGTGGGCCGCCATGCTCGACGCCGGCGCCGTTCCGCCCCTCGACTTGTTCCCCTGGCTCCGCCACGTACCCGACTCGCTGACGCCGTGGCGGGGATGGAAGGCCCGCGCAGCGGCCCTCAAAAAGCGGCAGAACGGGCTGTACCACGACCTCCTGGAAGAGGCGCGAACCCGTATCGCACAGGGTAAAGGCCTTGACTCTTTCATAGCCGAGCTTCTCCGGGACCAGGAGAAAAGCGGGTACAGCGATATCCAGCTGGAGTACCTCGGCGGGTTTCTCATGGAGGGGGGCTCGGATACGACGGCCATGGCCTTTGAGGTTTTCATCTTGGCCATGGCGGCGCACCCCGAGGCCCAGAAGCGGGCGCAAGACGAGGTGGATCGCGTCTTTGGCGAAGAGGGTGTCGGCGCGGTACTGGTGAGGGACATGGATGTGCCTTACCTCAAGGCATGCTTTCATGAGGTCTGCCCCACCACTTCTACGAAACATCCAAGGCATAGCATGGCTGACACGGGATACGATAGACTTTGCGCTGGCGCCCAGGCTTCCCCCTGGCCATTCCCCACTGCACGACCGAGGACGACGTCTACCGGGGCTACCAGATCCCCGCCGATACGACGGTGCTGATGAACGTCTGGGCCATCCAGCACGACCCCGACGAGTACGACGAGCCCGACGCCTTCCGGCCGGAGCGCTTCCTGCACCACCCCCTGGGCCTCAAGGCCTCGGGGGCCCCCAAGCGCGAGGAGGCGGGCCGCAAGCCCGTGTACGGCTTCGGCGCCGGGCGGCGCGTGTGCGCGGGCCAGCGCATGGCCGAGAATAGCATGCTCCTGACCATGGCAAAGCTGCTCTGGTCCTTTGATCTGGTCAGCCCCTCGGGTCTGGACACCTCGATGGACACGGCGTTCAAGGATGCGATTCTGACCGGGCCCAATGCGTTCTCCGTCGACTTCCGGGTCCGTGGGGTCGCCAGACGCGAGTCTGTGCTTTCGGATTGGGCCAGGGCTGATGATTATCTCAAGGTTTATGAATAGCTGCTTAAAACCTCTTGCCTGGCTGATGTACAGCCGTTGGGAGGGACGTGGTGTTGATGATCATCCTTGGGGATATCCGTCAACCTCTTACCCCATGGATGAACTGTCATACAATTAAAGACTCAGAATGCACCCCTTCGCGCATGCAAAAGGTGTAGTGGAGATGAACCTTTGCCACCGAAGTCCCATTAACGTCATGAATCCACGACAATGCCTCGATCCTCCGATCGACGGGAATGGGTGGCATGCTCTGCCGTACCCCTTGCTGCTCCTCGGCGCAGCTTCCCTCCTCGATTGCGATGACTCGCTCCAGTATTCTGGCGAGGGAGACGCTATCCCAGGCTGCTTCCCTTATCGGCTTTCGCCCCAAGATGCGCAAGACCTCGCGTCGAACTACGGGATGTCGACACTTGGCCCCAATGATGTACAACACGGGCAGGATTCCAATCTCGGGCTTGAAGGTCGGCCGCACCGTCCCCGCGTAGTATTTTGCGTGCACTTCTTCCGCTAGCGACACGCATAGCTGGAACTGGGGCAGGAAGACGTCGTACCCCAGTTCCCTTTCGGGCCCGTGGCTGTCGAGAAGAATAGAGGCGATTGTATATTGCAGGCGTAGAAGCGATTCCACGGCGCTATCGGCAGCCAAGTGACGTTCAGAATTACTGGATGCTTTTCGCGGCATGTTTTTCAAGAGATTCGCCCAGTTGCGCAGCTGCCTGCGGATGCTGTCCTTGGGAGGCCATGGGGCCGGCCCTATTTCCACAAGGGGAATCACTTGTTGCTGGTCCATCCACCGTAGCCTCATGATGCGTGCCAGCAGGGTTTGGAGGTGTTGGGACGCTTGGTCGAGAGACCAGAAGGCACCGTGGGCGACGGATAAAACCTGGGATGAGAGATGCGTCTCCTGTAAATCGGTGGGGTGCCAATCCACGAGAAACATTGCCGCCTGTTTATCGAGGCGGCAGATTAGTCTTGTGACCTGGCCGATGAGCTCGCGAACCCCCAATAGCACTGCACCACCGTCAGTTTCAAAACCGCCCGTACGCACGGCAATGTCAAGATTCCGCAAGATGCCGACGCCTCCGCGCAGGTGTTTGGCGGCTTGCACATCGTTACCCGTCAGATGATCAAAGCAGATGAAGAGGTAGCAGACTAAAAGAGTAATGGCTGTCGCTGTGACACTGTCGGTCTTATTATCTTTCAGGAGAAGTCCGATGGCCCGGTTGTAGTGAAGCCAGGGTGCTTCGTCTGGGTGTTTAGACGTGAGGTCTCCACTGCCCCGGTCGTGATAGTTTCGGTGCATCAGAGCCAGGGCCGTGGCGGCACATCGTACTGACGGGACTGTTTGGGAGAAGAACATGAGCGTCTTGCGCCATGAATCGCAGGGCTGGTATTCATCCAGTTGGTCGATCGATACCCATTCGAAAAAGGCCATTGCCGTTGTGTCGAATGACTCAGCCGTTGGTAGGATCATCAGAGGACCGGGGTTTTGCAGGGGGATGTCGCTGTCTACGTTGCGCCATTTCCATGCCTGGGGCGCGATGGCGGTAGGAGGGTGGTGAAGGTTGTCCCACGTTGGTTTTTCCTTGTTCATCTCGTGGGTGCGCACCTCATTATACCCGTCGCAGATGCGGCCTGTTGACTGGCATTTCGAGCAGGAAGGCCGAGCCAGGTCGCATTTGATTCGTCTTATTCTGGCGCCAATCGGATTCAAGGGTCAGTTTGGGTATCATTGACTGCAAACGAGCGCAACGTAGAGCTGAACCGCGAGACCAGCACTCACTTGCATGTCCGACAGCCCAGCCTCGACTTGGGGGCGAATTTGCGAGGTTTTTTCCTCCAAGCTTGGTTTGCAACCTTGGCGTTCTTTTCCACCATGTTGACAGAAAACCGAGGCGACGAAAGTTACGGGGAGCGAACGCTGCCAGAGATTCGATGGGCTTCTGGGAGATCGTAAGTTTCCAAATACGAGCGCGGGGAAGTCGTCTCGTAGCAATACGTTCCGGATGGTCAGGTACGACGCAAACAGTAAGCAGTGTTGTGTATTGTGATTGGTCCCTTCGTACAAGTGGAGAAGGCCAAGAAGCGATGGAATCCTTCAGCTGCAGCGGGAACGCCCTGAGGCTGTACACGGTAGTGTGGATTATGCGAATCCGCCGCCAAGGATGAACGGACGGTCCACTTCGTAGCTCACCATTGAGCGGCCAGCCCGTACCAAAACTAGCGGTGATTGGCCTAGTTCGTACAGCTGGGTCGTGAGAGCTACACCTACCGCTTCCGAACCGCGTGATAGGTCACTTCATACACGCTGAGCAGCCTGAAAACGCATCATTGTCATCACGAAGCGAAATTGTGAAAAGCGGTGCGATGTACACGTCTCCGACTGGGTTCATCGACTCTGGTATAAGTACCAAAATGGCCACGGTCGTTGTGATAATGACATTATTGCCAGCAACTCAACCCACAGTTTCACAACCAACATCATCTTTGGTATAGATCGTTACAATGAGACTTACTAGTGCCCTGTTGTTTCTGACAAGCCTGGCATCTCAAGGCGCCAGCTGCCGCGAATCAAGCATACACTCTTTCGACGAGGTCAGTCTCGGACTTGGCCAATGTGCTTCTCCTGTACTAAAACAGAGTCATCCAGATTGCACCATCTACCAATCTCACCTGGCAACCATGTTTCGATGGTTTCACGTGCTCCAAGCTGGAAGTACCCTTGGACTATGCCAACAGAAGCCTCGGTACTACTTCAATCGCCTTCATCAAACTCGCTGGTAAAAATGCCACAGCCGAGTCCCCGAGCATCGTCGTCCTTCCCGGTAAGACCTTGCACCGTCCGAGCATACACAATGCCTCAAAGACTAACGCCGACGCAAGGCGGCCCGGGCGGATCTGGTGTCGACCTCCTTCTCAGCTACCGAAACCTGCCCGGACCGGCCTTTGGCGAGCAGTACAACTTCGTCTCCTTTGACCCTCGCGGTGTGAATAACAGCGGCCCCAAAATCGATTGCTTCTCCGGGAATGCGGAGGCGCGGCTGGCCTTTGGTCGATTGCACAACACGGGCGTGACCAACGTTTCCTCCTCGTCACTGCAGGAGCAATACTATTCGAGCTCGATTTACGGAGAGTGGTGCAATAATGCCGTCGAGACCGAATTCCCCCATGGTTACTACGTCACCACGCCAGCCGTCGCTCGAGACTTGCTCACCTTCGTAGAAACGGAAGCCGAGCAGCTTGGCCGTCCCCCGGCAGAGGCAAAATTGTGGAGCTACGCCGTCAGCTATGGCACCGTCGTTGGCAGCACCTTTGCTTCCATGTTTCCCGACCGTATCGGAAGAATGGTCTTGGACGGGGTCATGAGTCCCGATGAATACTACAACAACGACTGGCGAAGCAACATCGACCAAGTAGACGAAGTCATGGAGAGCTTCGCTAAATTCTGCCACTCAGCCGGCCCTGCGGCGTGTTCGTTCTGGGGCCCCACGCCGGCCAACATCACGGCCCGCATCGACGCCCTCGCGCAGCAGCTCCGGGACCAGCCGGTCCCGGTGAGCCGAGCATCGAGCGACGGTGTCCCAGCCATGGTGACCTACACGGACCTGCAGGCTCTCTTCGTCTTCTCCGTGACCATGCCGACCGCGTCTTTTCCGACCATGGCCCAGGTGCTGCGGCAGCTCGAGCGCGGCGATGCGACAGCGCTCGGGGGCACCTTCGACCGCCTCATGAGCCGTACAAGCGATGCCGGCCGCGTGATCCGGTGCGCCGATTCCTATCGCAGCAACAAACTCAACACCATCGAGGAATTCGCGAGCTACGCCGAGCACTTGGCCTCCAAGAGCAAATACAACGGCGAAATATTTCCCATATACGTGGAAACTATCCTTTGCCGGTCCATGCGACCAGACTTACCTGACAGTATGATGGTCCAAGGTGAGCCGTCCTCTTTCCAACCCTGCTTGACAAGAACTCAAATTGATGGTTTCATGTTTAGGTCCAATCACTGGACTCGGCAAAAACATATCATACCCGCTTCTGTTCGCGAGTACTACCGCCGACCCTTTGACGCCCGCGCGGTGGTATGTATCCTCCCTGCCGGTTCACTGTTTCCTAGTATTGTGCTAACCTCGAAACTTTGCAGGGCCAAAGAAATGCCTTCTCGATTTCCCGGATCCATGGTCCTGCTACAAGAGGCCGTTGGGGTACGCCGTTCCCAAGCCAAGTAACAAATTTACCTGCATGCTAACTCGCCAAATTGTAGCACGTCGTCCTTAACCAAGGAGGATCAAACTGTTATTTTGGATATGTTCAAGCCTATTTTCAAGGTGCGGCTCTGCCATCGGACATGGTATGCCAGCAGCAGCACGTCCCTTTTGTCGATAGCCTTGCTTGAAATGCGTTTACCGTGCGGAGGTGGAGGACGAAGAGCAGGTTATAGATATCACTTGGCCTTGGTCCCTGGCGGGAAATGCGTGCCTGCTTTCCTTCGCAAAACCGGAGAGTGGAAGCCTCAACTCAGTTATAATACACCTGGCATGGTTCTCATCACACAAAACATGGAAATTCACATGTTGCTCCCTTAAACTTCTGATTCAAAGCCAGCAAGGCTTTGGCATACGATGAACTGGTACAGGGATGTAATATATTCGATATCATAGGAACTAATGAATATGAACTGCTCAAAACAGGAAACAGCGATCCCAAATCCACAGCTAGCCAAATCTTACAAAGGGACATCTTCCTCCAAACCGTCAGTTACCTTGGAATGGCCATCCTATAAGCCCGATGTTGAGCTTAGGCCCCGACGCAAGTTCCTCCTTCTGGGCCTTGAGTTCCTCCACGTCCCAGTTGGCCCACAGATATTTGCCCTTCAGGAAGGATGCTTCGGGGCTCGCTAGCCAGACCATGAAACCCGCAGGAAGGGAGACTGCACCATCTGTTAGCTTTCGCGTCGATGCTGCTCACAAGGCGGCCCGGGGGTTCTTACCATCGTCGGCTTGGCCGAAATCTCCGGTGCCGCCGACCGACCGACTGCCGGGCGTGTCCACGACGCCGGGGTGGACGTGGAAGACGGCGAGGTCCGGGTTCGCAAAGGCCACCGAGTCCCAGAGGCGGACGGCCGCCATCTTGGAGACGCTGTAGGCGGCGAGGCCGGGCACGAAGTTGGCGTGGGCGTGCCCGGTCGAGACGTTGACGGCGACGGCGGCGGGGGCGGCGTGGCGCAGGAAGGCCTGGGCGGCGTGCAGGGCGCCGCCGAGGTTCTGGCGGACGGCGTCGAGGAAGGCGTCGGCGTCGGCGTCCTGGACGGGCTCCAGGGGGCCCGCGATGGCGGCGTTGCTGATGAGCACGTCGAGGGGACCCCCCTCGGCGAAGCGCGCGAAAGCGGCGTCGACGTCGCTCTTCTTGCTCACGTCGGTCGGCGCGACGAACACGTCGACGTCAGGGAACTTGGCCGCGATGGACGCCTTGGTCTCGAGGAGGGGCTGCTCCCGCCGGCCCAAGAGCGCAATGCGCGCCGCGCCCGCCTCGGCGAAGCGCCGCGCAGTCTCGGCGCCGATGCCGGTTCCGGCTCCCGTGATGATGACGCTCTTGCCTCGGGCCGAGAGCTCGGGGCGGGTCGGGGAGATGGCATCGTACAGGGCCTTGCGAAACGTCGCTGTGGGGGATGGGAAAGCGTCCATGATGTCGATATCGCGATGAGTTGATATTTATTGGGTGTGGTTATTATTGGAGTCGAGTGTGATTGGATGTAGGTGTGATTCGATGTACGTGTGACTTTGCTCTCTGAATGAATTGTCTGGGTGCGAGTTGATTGACCTAGGACAACTAGGAGCAAACTACCAACCCGTTTATATCAGTAATTGAGGATAGACGACCCGTTGGTCATATAATGCCAATGTTCAGAGATGGCAAAACGCCGGGAAGTACAAAATCGTATAGTCAGACAAATGCGCGAGTACCCACTGCTGACACACATGTCGCGATAGCCAAAAGCGCATCTCCAAGGTGAAGATTGATGAAAGCCGTCGTCATTGGTCGGAGACTACAAATTGTCCCGCCCGGTGCTAGGGATCCCACGATGGCTTCTAGCGCTGACGACCCCTCCACAGCTTACAAATGTCCCCGCTACTACGTAAGCAACAGCGAGAGATTGCACGGGCCACCTCTGATGCCGGCCATTTCAAATTTGGCGGCAACCCATGTGGCAAGTTGCCGGATCAATTTGCACCGGCATCGAACGCTATGGACCAACAGCTCGTTCTACGCTGCCCACTGTGCCAGAAGCCATTCGATCAGGGTATTTGGAACACTGTCACCCTTTATGCCTATAAAGCTGACACTTGTCCCTTCAGCGTCCACTCTCAAGAGGCACGGTTACTATTGTCGCTCGCGCCACAACGGCACCGCCCGTCGTCCTCGCTCCTGTATCTCTTGCGCGCAGGGCAAGGCGCGTTGCGATAACGGCCGCCCTCAATGTTCGAGATGTACACACAAGGGCATTGAGTGCCACTACCCAACCCGCTCGTCTGGTAAAGCACTGCCACCTGTGAACTCTGATAGTCACCTACAACTCAACCATGGAGCGTCACGTGGGGAGCCATCTGCGTTGATAACCCCAAGGCATGTTGAACCTACCTACGTCGCCAACAGCCACGACGACGTAGGGCCTTCTCTGCTTACTCCATTCCTGCTGTCTGACGGCAGTGCCCATGATGAGTTCGAATGGGATGACGCCTTCGATTTCAATCAGATATTCGACACTCAAGGCCTCGAGATGACCGGAAACTACCCCTTTTCCCCTTCATCGACCCCGGGAAGCCCGCCCGGCCTCGGGACCCACGGGGCACCCGCAATGCCCGAGCAAACTCCGACCTCCCCGGGCCCGCCGGTCACGATAGCACCCCCGGAGCCTCAGCGCACCCTCACGCAGCGGTCCCGTACGGGGACCGGGCCGTACCGCACGGCCCACGTCCTCTTCCAAAGCCTCAAGGCGTACCCCCTCATGATGGCGAACCACGGGATTTTACCGCCCATCATCCATCCGAGCATCCTCTTCTTAAACGCCGACAACGAAGACATGGAGCCGCTGAACAACTGCATCAGTCTGCTGCACATGCTCAGCCGAGGCGCGCAGGGTAGCCAGAAGCTGTTCTGGGCCAACGTGCGCCGCGAATGCGAGAGCTTCCTCGCTACGGTAAGACGGACCCGCGGACCCTCCTGTGATTAGGAAGTCTCCACGTTTCAGCGACTAAGGACCGCATCAGTTCTGGGACATGAACAAGTGGAAGCTGCTCGCCGTGCAGCAGGCTCTCTTCATCTACGTCATTGTGAGGCTGGACCAGGGGGAAACCGAGCACAACAATCTCGACATGCTGATGCGAACTACCGTCATCGTACGATATACCCCCTCCCCCCCCCCCTTATGCCATGCGATCCGGCCTTCCCCGCTAAAGATTCCTGGTGACACAGGAAGTTTCGACGCGCATGAAAGCCATTTACAAAGAGCACCGCAAGGGGCCAAGCAAGGCCGCACAGAACTGGCGGGAGTGGATCTTCCTCGAATCGCTGCGAAGGTTGGTCCTTTTGGCCCCATGCCCGATCCCTACGGGCCGTCCGCACCCCCGGTGCCGACTGACTTCCTTCCAGGCTGTGCTCCATCTACCAAATCCTCAACATGCTGGTCTGTTTCGACCCGGCCTCCCTCTGCAACCTACGGCCCGACATGGCCATCGCCCCGCTGCCGACGGAGAGGCGCCTGTGGGAGGCGGCCGACGCGGCGGCCTGGCAGAGGGAATACGAAAAGAAGGCCGGCCTCGCCGCCGAGTTTGGAGTGGCGACCAATGGTGAGCTCGTCAGGATGGGCAGAGACGAGTTGCACGTTCGCCCGGTGGGTGCTCATGGCCGAGCCCTCAGGAAGGAGGTGCCGCCGAGATCTGCTGCCAGTCTGGCCGAGTGGTGCTCAGAGATGGATGGCCTGGGTGGCCTGGTCATGATTGCTGCTTCCGCAATTGAATAGCTAAATAGTTGTTGTCGGGGGACGTAATTATACTGCATGCTTGGCACGAATGGGCCAAGGCGTTTGGCGGAAGCGGCAATCAACAGTTTGCGTCTTGCCAACGTGCAATAAAATTCACTGGCCCGTAGTAGTGGTATTATCTTCAATGTTGTTGCTATCTTGGCACTCGTATATCGTGGCATGATATACTGAGCTCGTGGCTGTAATAGTGTTTTTTGGTCCACCATCCTCGATACCAAAGTAGTGGTCAAGTGAGTGGACGCCAAGGTCGTTTGACATGCTTCGACTCATCTGAGTAGTTGGATTCTCGTCGTCTCCGACAATAAGTTGAGTCCAGGGAGTACTTGAGCCTTTAATACTCCAGTCACTTGTGCGAATGGAGGATGGACGTGGACCAAATTCCGATCCAACCCTGCGGACGACACCACAACCGCCCACCAATTACAGCGGCCCCCGTTGGAGCACAAGGCGACGTGCGCAGCCCTCGTTTTCTTACATGAATGGAGCCTCAGAAATCAAAGCAGGAGCTAGCCATCAAGCCCCACGGTGCCGCAGTGTTCCTTGGGTCGAACTCGCTTCGACAGTGGCCAACTCCACTGGCCTCGAGTCGGGTGAGGGCATCTCCAGTGACCCGCGCGGGATGCCCAGGACCGCGGCACGTCGCTCGCTGCTGAGAGGGTGTGTCGCGACGAAAAGGTTCAAGAATGAGGCCAGCCCGGCGATCGCGACGTACTGGGGTGGTTGCAATTAGTAATGACAGCTTGAACGGAAATGCCCTATAGAAAAGAGGCCTCCTACCAGAATCCAGACATTCCGGAGCGCACCAAAGTAGGTATATCGCACGGGCCCCTGCTGATCACTCGGCAAGGTGCGGACGAGCTCGATATTGGCGGCCGCATGGTCGCCGTCGAAGAGGCCGGCGGTCTGCGGACCTAGCGAGGTGGCTAAGGCCGGAGCACCAGCCGCCATGGTATTCTGGAAAATGACGCCCCCGACGACAACCGATACGGCCGTGGTTATGGCACGAAGGAACCCCATGGTCGCAATCACGGCGGCCGTATCGCGCACCGTAACAGCGGCCTGAGCGGCGAGGAGGGGCGCCTCCAGGTTAAGACCGGCGCCGACGCCGGCGATAACCTGGAAGGCAAAGAGCCGCTTCATCGACGGCTCGGGCCCAAGTTGGATGAAGAGACCCACGCCGAGGGTCAGGAGCGCCTGGGCGACGAACATGAGCGGGCGGTAGCGGCCCGTCCTCTGGATGAAGAGGCCGGCGCCGGCCGCCGCCAAGGAGCACGATACGATGAGCGGGAGCAGGTGCAGGCCCGAGGTGAGCGCGTCGACGCCCAGGACAGCCTGGGAGTAGAGGGGCAGGTAGTAGGTCAAACCGATGAAGACGAAGGCGTTGAGGGCGAAGACGGCGTAGGCGGCCGCCTTGGCGGGGCTGGACAGCAGGCGCAGCGGCACGATGGGGTGGCGCGCAAACTTCCACTCGTGCACCACAAAGAGCGCAATGGTGAGCACGCCGAACACCAGGAGCGAAACGACCGTCGCCGACGACCAGGGGAACGTGACGTCGCCGAGGTCCAGGCCCAAAAGCACCATCAGGGCCCCGCCTATGCACATGAAGCTGCCTATCCAGTCAATGGCTTTCAGCCCGGCTTCTACGGGCGTATGGGGAGACGGGACGTCAAGGAAGAAGAACAGGGCAACGAAGACGGCGGCACCGATCGGCACTGGAGTAACACGTCAGTTTTAGTCCCCCTACCCGGCGCTCGTACCATACGTGCTCACGGTTGATCCAAAAGCACCACCGCCAGCTGCGAAGTATCAGTCTCGGGTTTCCTCAGGACCGGCGGCATGCCGCTCACCTTAATCGCGTGGTGAAGACGCCGCCCAGCACGGGGCCGACGGCGCTGCCGACAGCCCAGACGATGGAGGTGACGGCGAGGTAGAGGCCGCGCTCGCGCAGGGAGAACATGTCGCAAATGATGGTGTTGATCATGACGCCGAGGCCCGAGGCGCCGAGCCCCTGGACGGCGCGGCCGGCGACGAGGGCGTCGAGGTCGGGGGCGAGGGCGCAGACGAGGCTGCCGGCGAGGAAGACGGCGAGGGCGGCGAGGATGACGGGCCGGCGGCCCCAGAGGTCCGACACGGCGCCCCAGACGGGCGTGACGGCCGTGTGGCCGAGGATGAAGGCGCTGCCGATCCAGATGTAGCCCGCGTTGGCCTGCAGGTCCGCTACCATGGCCGGCACCGCCGTTGCCACAATGGTCAGGTCAAGCGCCGACAGGAGCGCCGACAGGCACAACGAGCCCATGGTCAGCGCCATGGCCGCGCCCGAGAGACGCTCTACCGCGGCTCCACTTGCTTCTTCCCTCCGCTCTGCTGTGCCAGTCTCCGCAGTGGGCCTCTCTTGTCCCACGTTGCTGAGGCGCGAGACTGGCGCCTCGCTACTCGGTGCATCCGTCCGCAGGCGCTGGGGATGAGCGGCATCGGCAGTGCCAGACGGCGCAGGACGGGCGGCCGTCAGGGTCTGAGACATGTTCCGCGATACAGTAACACGTACTGGCGGCTACGGCGCTTGTGTTTGAGGGGACTCGTATTTAGAAGCAAATGGTTTAATCGTGGGTCAGCACCGGATGGGGGTTTAAACAAAGTTGGCTGAAGCATTGGGATCCACGGCGCATCATTCATCCGACTTGGCACAATGGGAATCGGCATTAGCCGAACCAGCAAGGTTGAGGTAACAGATTGACCCGATTTGGCTTACTGCTTTTTGACTGGCTGTCCAGAGTAATGGAAATGCTACCTATGGATGCTGCGGCTACATTGGCGTCTTTTCTGTAGAAACTCGTCACTCCGCGATCATTTCAACGGCTTTATTTGACTCAGTGATCAAAACTATCTAGAGCGCAATCTAAAGATGGCTGTACCAAGTCACTGAAACAAGTACTATATCCTTTCTTTCTCAACCTGACTATGGAATGAATTGTTGCAAAAACCCGCTTCACTCGCGTGCTGAAGTGTAACGAAGCAAAGCGAAGCTGATTGTATCCCCGCCGTCCATTGTCGATAAGGGCGGAGACACATGGAACCAATCGTATCCCATTACTTGGTATGTCGAATAGCACTACCATCAAAAGGCCCCGGGCATATGCTCCTGAGGAAAGCCTTTTCTCCAGCGGGATTCCATTCCATCCGATGACCACAAGAACCAGTTCAAACCTTTGCTGCCTTCGCCGTCTCTTTTGGCCCCGAGATGCAGACTCGGCCGGCCGCTGGGGTTTTTCAGCGACAACTGGGCGTCCTCGAGGAGAGGCATGCGGAGGACGTTGGCGCAAAAGGCGTCGACAAGCGGGTCCAGGGTCAATGCGTCACCCTGCGAATGAAGAGGAGAGACATTGCTTGTCGAGTTCCTTGTCCTTGAGAAAGTACTTCCCATCGGCACCGACAATGTCGCCTTGAATGTACAAGTGACGCAAAGCCGGCCATTCACCTACGTCGCTTCCTTCCGAGTCCTCGTCGCTTCCATCGGATTCCTGGTCGCAGAAAAAACTCGCAGGACAAGAATAGTCCCTCTAGATAAAGATTTTCCAACCTCGACCGGGCCAGCTCGCGGATTGTCTCACTAAACAGACCAGTGTCCTTTATAAAAGCGAGTGGCTCATCTTGTGGTGCCCGACCTTGCAATTGGAGTAGCGAATCAGCCGAAGGTCTTTGAGCCGTGGAAGATATCCGTGAATTTACCACAATCCTTTGGCAACGCTACTATAGAGGGCCTATGCAATCTGGAAATATTGCAGGATTAGCACGGAGTCATCAAAATTCGGGGGAAAGGCCGCGGCTGCGACCTACTATCGTGGTCCTCGTGGTCTTCGGAATCTTCGAGTATCAGCTCGAACTTCTTAAGATTGGGAAACTTCTTTACCAAGCCAAAGGTTGTCTCCGGGGAAACTTTGGCGGGCCCATTGCACCCGTAACTGAAACCGGAGATGAAGGAGATACCGGGTTGGATACTACCAGGTTCCAATTTAAGACGCGGCGTATTCAAGGAGGAGGCACAGCTTGTAGACCGAGGCGGCTTGGAGCAGTGCATAGCGCCGCAGCTATCTGGAAATAACCTCGAATACCGGATGTGGTAGGTACTCTAACGTGAAAGAAGTCACAGATGGACGGAATCAGGCGCGACTATATGCTGCTCCAGCCTCCTAGCCCAGTGCCCTCAATGCCAAAGGTGCTTTGATATAGGCCATTCTCATGATACGATATGATCTGCTGCTATCCAACCTGCGTTGCTGGATGCGTTGCTAACCATGAGCTTCATTATCAAGTTTACATGGTCGATATAGGATGGTGGTAGGTAGAATCATCAACAGTCAAGTAACTGATCCTTGAGGATAGCTTTAAACATAAACCACGGCAGGAAAAGAGCAGGCATCCTGGAAGATGGCCGCATGTTCATATGTGCATTTGTCCTGCTCTCGATGCCCCGGGCCGTAACCATGTGTATGGTTATGAATCTTCTGCCGTGTCGGGCCCCTGGCCTGTTTTTCCACTCCAATCAAATCAATTTCCCGCCGCAGCAGGTGGACGATGTTCAAACTCCAGCTATACCATGGCTCACAAGGGGTAACACAAAGGCTATGTAGTTTACTGACACACAACTGCCACTAATTGTGTTCGTGCTTGACTTTGGTCCCGAATAAACAGTGTGACAAGCCTACCTGTCTAAATGCGTGCCTCTTCACCCAGCAAACATCTTCCGCAAACATCTCAAGTATTAAAGCTGCCATGAGCCATTTACATCATCAAATGAGTAAGGAGATTCCGACCCCTGCCGATACAGTCTGACGTGGTGAAATTGCTTGCAAAAGCTACTTGCCGGCCCGCAGAACGACGCAAACATTGGTTGTATCTCAAAGATCAAAGCGGTGGTCGTGTAAGAAAAGGCAAAGACTAGTTAAATCCATGACTCATTAGTGTTTATCTCCATGCATCTCTCGTTGCGTAATATTTGTATCATTAGGACATCTCTTCGTGCGTATTGCATTGCCCTCTTCTGGAGGCAAATTATCCAAGATCCGAGATGCTCCTTGTCCAACCCGCCTGGAAGCCTGAGCGCAACAGTGGCAACGGAATTAGCCCTCTTCCCTCAGCCACGCCATTCAATGGTCCTCTTCGCCTTTCGGTCGTAGAATTCCTTCACCCAGCCGGCCATCTGCTCGGTCTGCGCCTCAGCTATGGCCTTGACCTCGGCGTTGACGGCCCAGTTCTGGGCGTACAGGTCGCTGCAGTGGACGCCGCCGGGGATGACGCGCACGGGCAGTTCGGGTGTGCTCTCGAGGGGCCCACCGGGGCGGCCCAAGGTGGCGCTCACGGTGGCATCGAGCCAGGGGTCGTACTGGCCGTTGGCGTACATGAGGCGACCGTTCGTCCTGGTGTGGTCCCAGCCGCCCGTCGCGGCGTTCACCCGCTCGACGCTGCCGCCCGTGGCCAGGCCGTAGACACCGTCGCCGAACATGATGCTGCACTGCTTGCGGAAGTACTCGACGTTGACGGTACGCGACACAAGCGAGGGCTCGCCCTCGGGTGCGCCCGTCTGCCACCACTCAAAGGGCTCGTTGCAGAGCATCCACATCCACTGGCGGTTAACGGCGTTTTCGACGGAAAGGTCCTTGTACAGCGGGTTCTCCGGGTTGAGCGACTTGAAGCATTCCGTATTGTATGTGCCGTTGAACCCGTCAATACCGTAGCTATCGCATGCTGTGAATCTTGTCAGCCTAACGCTCCCTATCCGCGGCGAGCCAGGTCAAAGGTTGGGAAATGCCCCAGCCGTTGATCATCAGACCCAGGGGTCAGATAGGCAACCGGGCCACCTTCCGACCACTGCATACGCCCCTTTGCGTAGCTGGTGGAAAGGATAACACTCACAGTCGGGAATAATCTCTTTGGTGATATAGTTGACGAGGCCCTGAAGGGCCTTCTCCAGACCAACGCCCTCGGGGCCCGGTACGTGCACCGCCGTCGAGTTGGGCGGGACGCCCTCAATGTAGTCGCAGAAGCGGTGGAAGGGAACGTAGCCGTTGATGCTCTCCGTGTAGAACTGGGTGGACTGCCAGGTGCCGACGCCGCTGGAGAGGACCGAACCAAAGTCGCCGTCTTCGAGGTCGCCGAGACGGAACATTTCCTTGAGCTTCTTCTTCTCGCTCGGGGAGCCCTTGAACAGAATGTTGTCGACGTGGTCGACGACCTTGATGACGTCGGCACTGCAGTTCTTGGGCGCAGCCTCCATGGCTGCCGCGTAATAAGTATGGAAGTCGCTGAGGGCCTGCACGACGCCGCTGGTGCCGTGGTAGGCCCAGAAAGTGCCGGGCTCGAGGGCCTCGAGCCAACCCGCCATGGCGCCCGGGTAAGAGCCGCCGGTAAAGATCCAAGGAGCCACGGAGGGGTGGCTGCCGGTGGTGTTGTCGAAGGGCGGGTTGAAGTTCTTGGCGAAGTAGGTGACGTCCTTGAGCGAGTTTTCCAGAGTCAGGTACTGCATGTTCTCCGTCGTCAACACCTCGAACGGACTGCTGCCGCCCCAGTAACGGTGCTCAAGCACAATGACGGCGGCGCCCATTCGCTCTGCCATGAGACCAGCCAGACGGGTGTTGGTAGTGTAGGTCCTGTTGAAGCCCTCGCCGCTTTGCTCGCCTGGCGTCTGTGTAGGCGGGATCAGCGTACTAGCTCTTGACGGTGGCCTCGAGTAATGCTTACAGTCAGGATGATGGGCGAGCCCGTGCCGTTCCAGTACTTCGTTCCGTACCAATACCGCATCTCGAAGGTGCCCTTGGAGGGGTTCGAGTGGTCTAGCAGCTGGTCAAAGGTGCCCCAGCCGTTGGTGCCGTTGATCCCCAGGAGGAGGGTGTCGTCGTCAACCAGGTCGGTGGGGCCAAGCTGCATGCCGCCGAAGGACATGCCGCGAAAAACGGCCTGGGCCACGGGGGCGGCGGCCAGCAGCAGGGCCGCCGAGACGGCGCTAGTGAGTCTCATGGCGGGAACGAGCGAGAGAGCGGACGAGACAACACCGCACAGAGCCGACGAGGGTGCGAGAGAGGGTAGGGGACGTTCTCCTCAGGCCAGCCAAGCCCCGGCGACGCTCTTATAGGCGAGGGAATCATGGCGGAGATGGGACGGGGGGCAAAGGCGGTCGGTCCATGGGCCACTGCAGGTGCTACCTTGGCTGCGGGCGTGCGGGATCGGAACAGGGGTCGCGGGAACGGACGAATATCGACTTGGCGCATCGTCGACGACGGCTGGTGTTCGCCGCCCAATATCGCCATGGGCAGTGTGACTGGCCGCATGCACAATCGAAATTGCAGCCGAAGACACTGCGCGTTGGGGGGCCTGGCGGGCGAGGAGCAGGCGTACATCGCGCCCTCAGTCCGGCCTAGCCCCAATGGCCTAATCGGCCGGCTTTGCCCAGGGGGGCAGGTCGGCTACCGGGGCGGAGATCATGGTAGCCAATGGCATGGGATAACCTGACCGCTAACGATGTTGTGGACCTGGTGCCCATGGAATGATACCACAACGTGCGTGCACTTCGAAAGGTGGGTGTGTAAGCCCGTAAGCCCGGCCGATAAGCACCTTCCCTTTGGGGAAGGGCATGACGCGAGGGAAGGGAGAGACGAGGAGAGGCGGGGGACAGCACACGCACGCCTATGTACAAAAACACACGACACGCTCGGCACCGTCAGCGCCGAGCATGTCAAGCCTCCGCTGCGAGCTGCCGCGTCGGATCGAATCCGGGCCGGGCGTGCTTGGGAGCCGGCTGGGCAAGAAGACGGGACGGCGCGCCGCCACGCTCTACCAAAGCTTCGGTGCCTTTTCTTGGAGCTTGTCACGCTTGGTACAGCCAACGGCGGCCGAGTGCTCCGGACCGTTGACGCTACTAGTAGTCAAACCCATAGAACGCGGCACCAGGTACCCGATGAACACAGTGCCATGGCATGTTCCGTAGTCCTTGCCTAAACCATACTCTGTATGCTCTGGATAGAAGCACATGCCCCATTCAGGCAAAGAGGCGACAGATTTCCGGCCAGATCCCAATCGGTTAGGAAGATGTAAGGGGAAGCCGAGGCTAGTTGTAGCACCCACTTGCCTATCCCGTCAGCCAGTTGGCCGGCTGGTGGTGGCTGGATGCTCCTTTACCCCACCATGACTCCGAACAGCAGGTACAGGCATTAAGCTTTCTACTATACCTGCCGCCTGCGTGACCGACATGAATTCCAATTTCCGCTGCAGGTACTGCCAAATGCAGACCACTGCTCATTCGATGCACGCGGCGGAACAGGCCACGGCTAGGCCAGCAATTGCCGTACGTGGATGTGAGGCGGGCGGCCTGCTCGTGTTTTGAGTTTTCCCTAGCGCTGGTGAATAGGTGGTGGAATCGGCACCGCTGCGCGACCTCCAAGATAAAGCACACCACCACCGAAACGCCCAGTGGGTGCGGTATCGTTACGCTGTTGCAAAGTGTCCATCGCTATCGGATCAGCTGCCGATGATCCTGGTGGTCCTCTGATCTGCGCATGGCGGTTGGGTATGACCAACTACCTCCTGTTACACCGTATTGATGAAGCTACAGCCATGCACGACGTGAAATGTGCCGCGCCTTCAATCAGAAGGGTTGCCTTGGGGCTGGCAATTAACCGGCAGCTGATAAGGAAATTTTTGGTAGTCAACCTCCTAAACCTCGAGTTGCGCGCCGCCCCATCATGACATCGTCCGTCGTCGCGTCGTCGCTTCTTTGGTCTCGTGTCGATCGGACTGTGTCGTGCGTTCTAGCATCTGACTAAGCAGCGCTTGTCCTTATCTCCGTTGGCTGGAACCCGAGGCAACTTTGGCGATGCGGGGGCAACGGCCACAACGGGCGCAACGCCCCGAAGAGCTCTCTGGGAAGCCAACAGAACGACTTCCCTGACCCTTGACATCTTTCTGTTCCACATGCCATGCCTGCAGCCGACCCTTCGTAGCGATCTCGACCGCGATCCCGATTCCGACGCCTCCCTTCAATGGCCGAGACTGAGCCTGTTGCTGCGGCGGCGCAGCCCGACACAGGCGGCCAATCGCGCTTGCTGACGCTCCCGCCCGAGATCCGCGAGGAGATCTACCGCATCATCCTCCACCCCGACGCCAATCGCACCTTTGGCAGCGACGAGTACACCGACTACAACTACCGCGACGCCCTCGTCCTCTTCAAGTTGAACCGCCAGATCTACTACGAGTCCCGCCGCATCTTCCGTGAGCTCAATGTCTCGGTGCGCGTCGAGACGCCCTGGCCCGAGGCCCACCAACACGTCGCCTTCGAGGGCCACGTGCCCATCCTCATGAAGCACCAGGCCGCCGCCAAGTTCAACGGCCACAGCCTGAGCGTCGTTATCGGCACCCCCGAAACCCTTATGCCATCGGCCACCGGCTGGTTCTTCGTCATCCTGCTCGAGGACCTCCTCAGCTTCACCAAGACGTGGCTGTATGCCGACCTGTCCAACCCGGGCCTCAACAGCTACCTCAACGTGACGCTGAAGCTGCGCGACCCCCACACCCCCGACTACGAGGAGAAGCACATGCCCAAATGGCTGCAGCGCAAGCTGCTGCTGCCCTTTGGCATGCTCAAGGGCCTGCGCAAGACCACCATCATGGGCGACGTTAAGCCCTTCGCCTCGCTCGAGGCCGAGCTGCGGGCCGAGCAGGCGAAGCCGCACCCGACCCCCGAGGCCTGCCTGCGGGAGACAACGCGCCTCAAGCAGCTGGGCAACGACGAGCTCAAGGCCGGCCGCTACCACGCCGCCCTCGACTGGTACCAGCAGGCCTGGGAGGCCATGCACGTAGTCGTCAAGGGCCACCAGCGCCACGTGCACGCCGAGGCCTTCTTCGCCAAGGAGCTCGAGGAGGAGCCGTACCGGGGCCGCAATGGGCAGATGGAGCGTCTGACGCTGCGCGTCCAGCTCGTCGCCAACACGTGCCTCGCCAACCTCAAGCTCGAGAACTGGGAGGAGGCACGCTTCTGGGGAATGCGCACCATCAACATGATGCGCCAATCCATGGGCGCCGAGGGGCACGACCTTGCGCCCGAGGACGAGGCCATCACGGGCTTCCCGGCCGCCGTGCAAATGGGCCGCATCTACTACCGCACCGCCCTCGCCTACAAGGCCCTCGACGACAAGGCCGAGGCACGGAAGCTGCTGCGTGTCGCCGCCGTGTACCTGCCCCACGACAAGATCGTAAAGAAGGAGATCGCGGCCTGTGCGCTGAGGCTCGGCTAAGACATAAACCACCTTCGATGGATGCTGCTTGTCGCTTGTCTTTGCGACGGCTGACCTTGATCCGCTCCTTAATTCGTGGATATACTTAATCAGACCATGTTGACCCTCGGCAGTGGTGTGTGTGAGAGAGAAAGAGAGACGGAGAGAGAACGAATCGTGACGAGATTGGCGTTGCGGGTTCCCACCCGCTGGCGGCCTCCTATGGACCTGTGATAAGGGGATGGCGGTTGCTTTTCTTGTCTACCTCCTGCTCGCGCTAAATCCACCGCGGTCCAATCACTCGGTCGCGTCTTATCCTATGCCAGATTGCTCCGTGGTATCAAGAATCAGAGTTTCCGGCCCCTGGCCCTGCCGGCGCTACATCAAGCCCGCCCCTGTTGCGACAGGCCGCCTGCCGTACGGCCCTTGACTCCTGCACGCATGAGGTCATCTTCTCGACGGGCTCAGCATGCTGAGCGTTGCGCCCGGGGCGGCGGCTGCCCTCGTCCTGTCTGACGTCCCTGACCCCAGCGTCCATTTGCCGGCGGGGGCACTGGACGAGCTTACATCAGGCAAGAAGGCCGGGCTCCCGAGTCAGCCGTTTTGGTGGCTAAGCAGGCGTGGCCCCTGATAAGGTTGATTCCGGGGACTGGCCCGGCTCGGCAGCCTCTCCCCTTTGCCCCAATTCAGCCTGGCCTGGCCAGAATCGTATTGGCCAAAACTCTAAACGACATTAACCGGCGCCGCTACTGGGAAACGCGGTTATCCCTCGGGTCCGGAGCGGTGGACTGCCGTGGGCTCAAGATTACCAGATTCTGGTTTCAACACCTTCTTTCCGGGTCACCCGGCCGATCGGGGGAAACCAGTTTGGTCAATGGCGGCTTTGGGTCTCATTTGGCTACACCATCTGGCCACGCTCCTGCCCTCGGCTCTGCTGTGCGACGGTGATATAAACCAAGGCGGCGCACGACGCGGGAATCTTGGGGAAGACGTGTTGGCGTACTTGGGCATCGCCGTGCCTTCTGCTTGCTACCCTGTATGTAGGTAATGCAAGGTCCCGAGCTTCCATTATTCCAGACGTCTTCTGTGCGGCGCCGGCGCCGAGCTTATCGGAGCCTTCTCCACGCGTCAAGGCGGGGGTACCTGGGCCTCCGTCGTCCTCAGGCTGGTTCGGGCAGAGGAGGAGTCAGGGACTTTACCCTGGAGGCGGCCCAGCTTGCCCTGGTCAGGCGCAGACGCCGACGCCACTGCATATGGGGGAGAGCGAGGAAAGAAGAATTAAGCATGCCTGAATGGAAGAGGAGGCAAGGGTCTTGTGCCGGGCAAACCCGGCCTCACTGACGATGAACTCTGTTCGAAAGCAAGCCGAAGGTAAAGGCAGATTGCTTGCCTGGCACTGGGACGGACAGCCCCAAAAAGCAAACGGTTTTATGCCACCACCTGGGCCGCCGCACCACGCGTCTCTATCCTGGGGGTATGAATCGAACAAAGTTTCACTGCGCGTGATGCGGCGTGCAGTACCGGGCCCTTGGCTGCGTATCGAACCACGTTCGGCCCCGGCTCCCTTCCCTATGGGGTACATGCCAGCATGCCAACCACGCTATCGTGGGCATCTGGCGTGCCCACTATCTGGTCCCCGGACTGGGTTCGGCACTGCGACGAGACGACGGGGGAGAGGAGGCCCAATGGAAGAGGAGAGAAGAGCGAAAGAGCCCAATCGGAACGGCTATGAGCAATCGTCAGCCCCGCCCCTTCCCCGCCCCCAGCGCCTAAGTCAATGTGCCACACCAGCAGAGGAAGGACGTTTCTCCCCCATAGCAGGCTATCTTATATCGTCGCAGCGGTCAAGGGCCCTCGTGAAGCCGAGAGTCGTACGCCCTGGTCCAGCACGCGCGATATCTCGCCGTGGCGCCGTGGGCTGCCCGTGTGGATAGCTCAGAACGGTCTCATAAAACGAAAGATCCACCCGTCGCCGCCGTCGGCCGTCTCTTACTACTCACCCACCATAGCAGAAACAGCTCTCGGTCGCGCCGACCTCCGGATTTCTCCCTTCCTTCATATCCATTCCTCCCCTTTTTCTTTCCCCGCTTTTCCCCCGTCGCTGGGACCCGTCCACTTTCTTCTGTATGCCTCCGCTGAGGCCCGGCGCGCCGTCGACTCCACGACCGATCCTCGTATTCCGCCGCCGACCCCGATATTGACACCGTGCTCTGGAACCCCCCGCCGGCCCCCTTCAACGACGCCGGTCGGATGGCCAGTGTCCCCCGCTACCCGGGCGCCGCCGCGCCGCCGCCCGGCGTCACGCCGGACCTCAAGAACCCCGTCGACGTACTGCACACGGTCAACCTCGTGGCCCAAATCCTTTCCATTGTGCTCATCTTCGTCTTCGTCCTACTACGGACATACGCCAAGGCCGTCCTGGCGCCCCCGTTCCTTCTGGATGACTGTACGTCTCTCTCCCGTCTCCCTATCACCGCCCTCCCCGCGAAAGAAAAGCTGGCATGACACCTATAGACATCTTGGGTGAGCGTGTGGGCTGACCGAGGTGGGGGGTACGCGCCAAAACTAGGGGCTTGTGTGGTGGCAGGGGTAAGTGAGCAAAAGCCCGCCCCTTCGTGCGCGTGCGCACGCAAATGACCCAACGCCGACTTCGGATCGCTCATGGCCTTCCAAGATCCTCGCCATAGGGTATGGTACAACGGCCATCATGAGTACGCCGCTTCCCAGTCCCTAGGGTACGATTTCCCCTTTCCCCAGAAGGCTGACGCTTTCCCTCGCCAGTGTACCGCTATGGAGGCGGCTACCATGTATGGGATGTCTCGGTGGATGACTACGTGGGGTTTCTCAAGGTACGCACGGTGCGGTAGCGGTTTACCCCTTTCTTCCGGGACCCCTCCCCCGCGGCGTGGGGGAGGGGAAATGGGGGGAAATGGGGGCAGGGATGACCTAAGGGAAGCTGACAAAAGTTCGCGCGGGCGGGCCCCCCCCGGCCGGGGGACTCGCAAACGGGCGATGATTTGCAAAAACAGTCCCTCTACGCCGACACGATTGTCTACGGGCCCAATGCCTACTTCACCAAGGCAGCGCTGCTGCTGGTGATTGCGCGCGTGTTCCACAGCTTTACGGCGACGCGCATGTTGGCGTACGCGCTCATGGGCGTCATGGCGGGCTACTACGTGCCAGTGCTGTTCATCAAGATTAATGTGTGCCGGCCCATCGCGGCGTTTTGGGCGCCGCCGCTGTCGCCCTCGTCGCAGACCGTCGCCGCGGCGGGCGCGCCCGGGCCCGACGATGACGGCGCCGCCGCCACCTGCATTGACCAGGCCGACCTCTTCGTCGCCGACACCGTCCTCAGCGCCCTTACCGATTTCGCCGTCCTCGCCTTGCCCATCCCCGCCACCATGTCGCTGCGCCTGTCCCTGCGCCGCCGCATCCGTGTCTGGGCCATGCTCGGCCTCGGCGGCGTCGCAACCCTCGCCAGCATCGTGCGCATGATCATCGTCATCCGCATGCGCAACGTCACGGACCAGACGCTCGAGTTTGTGCGCTTCAACCTGCTTGGGTAAGTAACGTAGCTCGCCAAGCCCCTTAGTCCTCGTCCCTTTCACCCTCCCCCTTCCCGCCCGTGATCCGTCTCTCCCCTTCTCTTGCCCGCTTCCCGCGCTCCCGCCTCTTCACACACCAACGGAAACAACCCACTTACACGCACCGCCCTCCCCCCGAGGGGCGGGAGGGACGCCAAATAACCACAGCACGGCCGAAGTGACCATCGGGCTTATCTGCGCGTGCCTGCCGGCGCTCAACATCGTGCACACGCGGTGGCAGCAGCTGCGGCGGGGACCGGCGAGCGAGGGTCGGGGGCGCGTCAGGGGACGGCGCGTCGGCGGGCGCGACGCCGCCCAAGGGCACGCGGCTGCGCACCCTCAAGTTCCTGCACGGCAGCCGCCTGCGCACGGCCCCGCCCCTCAGCACCGCCGCCGTCGTCACCACCACCGAAACCGTCACCACCGACGCATCCCGCCTCGACGGCAAACGCGCCGCCTCCGCCTGCGGCGACGCCTGCGGCGACGCCTGCCCGCGCCCGTGCACCCACGTTGTCGAGGGCGTCTCGGCCGTGTAAGGCCCGGGAAAGGTGGGGAGGAAGGGGAGGGCGGTATTGTAATGCGAGGAATGGAAGGGATCGGGGCGGGGTCGGTCGCGGAGTGGAAGGAATGTATTATACCTTTGTTTATCTCGCACGTTAAGAATTCGCAGGAATAGAAACTACAACTGGGGTATATGGTCTGACATCACTTTCTATCAGGGGCTGTTTCACCAGGATACTGCCCTCGAAGGGCTGGGAGAAGGCAAAGGCTTTGCTCGCCTCTCCAGGCGGACCGTACGTACCCGCCGTTCCCGTGCCGCGTTATTCAACCAGCAACCTCTTTCCTCCAAATGTTGCGTCGGGGCTTCCCGAGCTCGCTCTACGCCTGCAAACGGTTAGCCAGCCTGCACGAGAACGGTTTCCTCTACGGAAAAGCGAGCATGACGAGCGGACTTCAAAAGTATAGTGCCACGCTTCGTCTCTACGCCCTCGTTGCCCGATCCGCCTCCCGAGCTCCGAGTGCCGGCGGAAGGTAGTCTCTACTCACACCGGATAAAACGGCCACGGGCATAGCCATTGGAAACCAAGAGAAAGCACCCAATGTCTACAAAGCCACTTCCCAACCAACACACTAAAGACACCACGTGGACCAGACACCTACCCCCTAGCCTCCCGCCGTCGAGCTCGCCGCCGTCGAAAGGCAAAGCACTCGACCATGCCGTCCCTCCCAGTTGTTACGCATGGGTACCCCGTGGGCCGCGCCGAAGGGGACCCCGGAATGATAAACCCCCGGACGGACAGGGAAACGGCATTCTCCAACAAAGTTTAAAAAAGCCCTGAACCCTCCATGGCGTTCCCGGCGACGGCTTGTCGACCCAACGGCCCGGGCCCCTAATTTCTCAACATTAAGGTTTGGGTGGCCAGCTAATAAGCGATGAGGTCTCGGTGTGACGTCTCATTGGATGGGAACTGACGTAGGGCGGTTCGGGCCGGGCTACGCCGCCTCGTCCCCATGGGGAGACGGGGTTGTGGGGGGGCGGTAATGGATGATGCGTCACGAGGAAAAGAAAGTCTCAAGTGTAAATAGGTATGTACTAGTATTGCAGGCCCGTTTCTACGTATCGGCGTACTGTCTCCGTCTCAGGCGTAAATGCCCTTCCATTGTGCATTGCGCCTGTGCCCGATTCCAAGGTTGAACGCCATTTTCCGTAACCGTCGTGAATATCTTTCCCGGTCCTCCCCCCGGGCTTGGTGGGGGCGGTTTCCCCCTCAGTTGGCCGAGTACAGGCAGGCGACGGGCTCCGTCTCGACGCGGACCTGGGCCTGGATGCGGGTGCAGTTGGAGTAGCCCGAGGGGTTGTCGATGCCGACGTAGGGCAGGACGCGGTACGAGCCGAGGGCGTGGCCGGGGCAGGCGAGGAAGGCGTCGCTGCCGCCAAAGGTGAGGAGGCCGCGGGCGGCGTCGACGGCCCAGCCGGCGCGCTCGGCGTTGCGCGGCGCCGGCTGCACGCCCGTCGTGTAGGCCATGTCGCCCTGGCCCATGCCCGAGCGGTCGACGAAGAGGTCCTGCTTCGGGAAGTCGTTGCTGTAGAGCGACAGCGTGCCGCCCGCCGCCTTGTTGAGATCGAAGGTGGCGCGGCCCGGCTGCGCGCCGCGGTCGCACCCGGCGTCCTGCCACGTCATCTTGGTGAAGATGAGGTTGTTCATGGCGTTCCAGGGCGTGCCGTCCACCTCGCTGCCGGGCGCCACCGTTATTACGCTGAAGATGCTGATGTCCGGGTTGGGCGTGCCGGGCACCTGGGGCGCCGGGGCGGCCAGGGCGCCGGTGGCGGCGGCGGCAGTGAGGGCAAGGGTGGTGAAGTGCATCGTGACGGTGAGATGGGCGATAACGATTGTCGGTAGTTGGATATTAGGGCTATTAAGCGAGAGTGCAGAGCAAGTAACGATTGTGTAGAGGCCGAGAAGGGTGAAGAGGGAAAAAGATGGTGATGTGGAAGGGCGAGGGCGGCAACGTATATAGTAGTTAGCACACCCGAGTTGCGCAGATGGCAGGTGTTCTGGGTGGTTACATCCTGTGCCCCAAAACGGTGGTAGTGGCCGTTAGGGGGAGTAAACAGTGCACCTACTGCGTAAAGTGCCCTCGGCGTACGCAGTAGTGCCCTTGGCCAGGGCCCCATCCAGAGGGCATTCAGGTTGCATTGCATCCAATATTCGTATTGAATGCGGGCAAACGGCCAGCCGAAGTGGAGTGCAGACCACCCCCCGTCTCGGATCTCCTTCTCGCCTACACAGTTACCGTGTAGGACTACCAGATGGTAACCCCCGTGCAAAGCCGGTTTCGCTGGTTTCGGAGGCGGGCCCGGCTGGTTCTGGAACCTCAATGGAAGCCTGTGCGCTGGGAACTCAGCCACCGTTGCGGGCGCTTGTGATGAACCTCTCTGGGTCGCTTAGCCGGTATTGTAACGGCGTGGGCGCCTCGCCTCGTATTAGGGGGGGCTTTGCCACTGCATCGCGCATGCATCCATCAATCCAACCGTCGTGGCAAGTTCTTCTTTTTTCTTTCCTGGTTTCTCGGCCGACGTGACCTCTGTCGGCCGAACAGACAGGAAAGACATTCGTCGTCCGAACAGACATGAAATCCATTCGTCGTCCGACGGACTGGGCGGGCGGGGGCATTGCGTTGCGCCCTTCGCTCTCCTGCGCTGCGCCCTGCCGGCCGACCATCGCCGGTGGAGAGACTTCATGCGTGCGCCTTGGCCAAAGCCTTGGATGTGTCAACCCCGGCCCTGCATCACTTTTACGGGGAATTGGCATGCCATTCTTTGTCGTTCCTTTACGCCGAGGCCGGGGAATCTTCACCTTCCACCCGTCGCTAAAAAATAGCAAAAACGGAGCCGGTGACGGTGCCCTGGTTTCCTGTGATACCCTGATTCATCGTGATGCCCCGCCCCCCCTGCGTCTCTCCCGCAATGGGCAACCGTCCCATCCCGACCCACCTCACGACCACCTCGCGCCACCCTTGGCCAATGCAACTCCAGCTCACCCACCGCCGGCACATCTTCCAGACCATCGTGGAGCCTCGGCTCTGTCCGTTACCCGCTCCACTACCTATTTTCTGCCCAGTTTTGCGACCGTAGCGGCACTGCCATATTCCTGCACAAATGTGTGTCTCTGGTATTGATCAGCGAGCGGCTGTGTCTTCGGGGCCCGGGTCTGCTGTACGGGTCACGTCATGGTATTGTTGGGTTGTTGGCTCCTACCCAATACCAGCCGGCGAGAGGCCGGAGTCAATCTGATGGGAATGCGACAGTCGCCGGGACTGGGCGATGAGGACTGGGTGGAGAACGGGGCCGAAGACGGATGGTCGAACATTAGACACAGCTCTTCTTATCGTGTACGACGCAGAGGAAGAGAAGGCTCGTGTATACAGTAGCATCATATTAGCTCGAGGCGCCATCTCTTGCGTTTGGCCAGGGCGTGGCATGTGTCCTTCCCGTTACTATCTAGTCGCCACAAAAAACTTTTCGAAACCGACTCCACACGGCGATAACTTCACAACCACGACTCTGAAACCCACCGGATAGCCCGGAAACAGTTCCTAGGGCCCCAATTACCCTAGAAATGGTCGATTCACCACCCTCGAGGCAAAGCGCGGGTGGTGAGAGCCTCCAACGGCCCGCCCCACCGCTTGAGCTATCGCCTCCGGACTCGAGAACGCCATCGCCAAGCAGCCTCACAGCACCTAGACCTGGTCTAGATGCCATACGCAGCGCGGTCAACAGCTTCAAACGCTTCCTAGCCGGTGAACCGGATATGGCAGCTATAGCCGCAGCCGCCCAGACCGCCATTCCGATCCTAGAGGCGGCCCAGACAGCCGAGGGGCCAAACAGCTGCACTAGCATCGAAAAGCGCATCAACGCCATCGAGAACACGCTACAGGCTATCCATAAAGACATTAAAGCCCCTAAGACGTACGCAGCTGCTGCTTCCACTATAACTGCTACCCCCGCACCTAAAGCCCCCTAGACAGCCAAGGCACTGCCTCCACGGCAGGAACGAGAGATCACAGTTAAGGCCGCAGAGGCAGAAGGACGCACCTACGCAGAGATCGTACGTAAGATCAACGCCGCCGCAGGGAGAGAGGCAGCAGTAGCAGCTCGGAAGCTCCCCAGTGGAGACTACGCTGTTACATACAAAACAACAGCAGAGAAACAGGCCTTGGAAGCCGACCTAGCTTAGACCGCCGAGGCCTTCGGAGAGAACGCCTCTATCCAGAAGAGAAAGATCCTGGTGGTAGCCCATGGCATCAACAAGGAAGCCGCAGAAACAAACCTAGGACAGCTAGGAACCCAGCTTCGGAACCAACCAGGAGGCCCTATCGACGTCCTAGAAGCAAAGCTCCCTCGCAACGCCAAGACGTCGTCCAGGAAGGTCACGACCCTATATATCGCCGTCGCTACTATTCAGTAAGCAGAGCAGCTATGCCGAGACGGCCTTATCTGGCAGTACAGGTACTATCCATGTGAGCCTTTCGCCGAAGGAGCGCAACTTAAGCAGTGCTACCACTGCTATCGATACGGATATATTGCCCGAGTCTGCCGTCACGCACGAAGGTGCGGACTCTGCTCTTCGACTAAGCATAACGATAAAGAATGCCCCGAAACGGAGAACCAAAGCCGATACTGCTATCCTATATATCGAGGACCACACACGGCGTGGTCTAAGGACTGCCCAGTCCGCTAAGAGCAGGCCCAGATCGCCAAGGCTACTTATATCACGAGACCGAAGGGATTCGCACTGCCCCCGTAAGAACCCCCTAAGCCAACAGCCGAAGACTAGCAGACAGTACAGCCGCGGAAGCGTCGAGCAACCAGCTGCCGTACTAGAAGCACTGGCAGAGCCCGTAGCAGAACCCACGAAGCAATAGACGACATGGATATCGAAACGCCGGAATCTACATAGGACAGCATCCACGCCCGCCAATGACAGCTCTAAGGATCCTACACTAGAACACGCGGAAAAGCAAGAAAGCGCAGATACCGGCGGTCGAGGCTATCTACGAAGAGTACGACGTTCTAGCTATACAAGAGCCCTGGAAGAACCCGCATATACCGACTACCTACTGCCCGAGATCCTCTCCGTACTACCTTCTCTATGCCACCGAGGGAGGCAGAGCATGCATCTACATTAATAAGAAGTACCCCCCAGCGCAGTGGACTTACGAGGCGCAGCCAGACAGGTGTCACCTCACGATCCAGCTACCTGACGGTCCCCTAACGGTTGTCTGCATATACTCGCCTTCCCCTGGGTCCACCAGCAGATCGGACCTGCCAGCTATCGAAGCGCTCTATGCCGAACCCCAGCTAAGACGAACAGTCCTCGTGGGAGACTTCAACGTCCACCACCCCGTCTAGGGAGGATACAACGTCCGGCCCTATAGAGCGGCCGATAAGCTGCTCCAGCTAGCAGAATCCTGGAGGCTCCAGCTGATCACACCTCCTGGAACACCGACATGGACTCGAAAAGGATACGCAGACTCTACGATCGACCTAGCGTGGGCCACGGACGATCTCCGGGCTGCGTACGACGGGTATGCTCTATATGCTGGATCCGACCACCTCCCACAGGTGATACGCGTGGCCGGAACTCGAAGCGATCCTCAGGATAGACCGCGACGCAGCTAGAAAACAGCCGATTACGACCAAGCGAAGGCAGAAGCGGCACACCTACCGCAGCCAGGGCTACTTAAGACACCAGAAGAGATCGACGGATACACCGAAATGTTAACCAAAGAGCTAACCCGGATAGCCAACCTCGCGGCACCCCCCCGTCGCTTTAAAGGGAGAGGCAAGGCCTAGTGGAATCGTAATATAAAGGAGTTTATAGAAGAGGAGAGAAGAGCCTAGCGGACATGGCTTTCCGACAGAACGGACGCAGCCTGGCGAGCCCTCCGACAAGCATCTCTATCGAAAAAGAAGGCAATCCGCGAAGCGAAAACATCGACCTGGAGAAGCATACTACACGAGGCCTCCAGCCAGCCAGCTGGTGTCTGGAGCATCGCAAGATGGGCCAGAACTGAAGGGGCTGCGCCGCCGCTTCCCCCAGCTGTCCCCACGCTCTATACACCGTAAGGCGAAGCAACGACGCATAAGGAGAAAGCAGAGGCCTTCCGCGTAAGGTTCTATCCTCCTCCTAAAGCTACGCCGACTGGTTTCCGAATAATAAACCGGCTCGCACCGCCTCTTAATATCGATTACGAGGTCACAACGGAGCAAGTACAGGACGTCCTTACTAAGGCCGGACAGTGGAAAGCGCCTAGACCAGACCAGCTCCCAAATAGATTCCTAAAGCGTCTAGGAAAGCCACTTTACCGAGCTCTAGCCTCTCTAACAGAGGCATGCTGGCGTATAGGATATTATCCTAGAGCGTTCCGGAAAGCAGTCACCGTTATCCTTCGGAAACCAGGAAAGCAGCCGAGCGAGTACCACCAAGCCGGCGGATGGAGACCTATCGCCCTGCTCAACACCATAGGCAAGGCGATCGAGAGCCTGCTAGCGCAACGGCTAGCCAGCTTTGCCGAAGAGAACGGACTCCTCCTAGACGAACAGATAGGTAACCGGAAAGGTCGTTCCACGGAGACTGCTCTGCGGCTACTAACGAACCTAGTTTGTACGGCCTGGAAGTATAAGGGCACAGCAACCCTCCTCTCGCTGGATATCTCGGGAGCTTTCGACTCCGTCGACTATGGAAGGCTCCTCGCTAACCTACAAGTAGTAAGGGTCCCTATATAGACTATTAACTGGATCCGAAGCTTCCTATTTAACCGATTAACAACGCTGTTATTCGATAGCCAGAAATCGGATAAGATCCCGGTCCTAGCCGGCGTTCCGTAAGGCTCGCCCCTGTCACCTATTCTCTTCTGCCTCTATATAGCTGGTCTTTATAAAGCTCTCCGTGCCGTCCCAGGGATAGCTGCTATAGCTTTCGCAGACGACACGAACCTCGTGGGCTTCGGCTTAAACCCAGAGCAGACCTGCGAGCAGCTAGAAGCCGCTTACAGGGTTTGCAAAGAATAGGCAGTCAGCTATAGCATGACCTTTGCAGTTAAGAAATACCACTTGGTCCACTTCTCCCGAAGACGGAAGGGTCCGGACACGAAAATAGCCCTGGAAGGCCACGAAATTAAGCCAGAAGACTCCTGCCGCGTCCTCGGCATCCAGGTGGATAGACGCCTCCGCTGGGACACCCACATCCAGTCGATCTCTAAGAAGATGGCAACGTATGTCTATACCCTGGACCGCATAGCAGCCTCGACATGGGGTGCGTCCCTCCAGCGAGCCCGCCAAGTCTACATAGCCGTCGTGCGGTCTGCTATAGGCTATGGAGCCTCAGAATGGCACCACCACATCTCGAAAAGCAGGGCTAAGACACTAGGCGATATCCAGACCGAGTGCCTCCGCAAGGTCACAGGGGCTTTCAAGGCGACAGCAGCCACGACACTAGAAACAGAAGCCTACGTATCGCCCCTAGAGGTATGGGATGCCGCCCTTGCCACCAAAGTATAGCTTTTGCTCAATCGCTGCCTGATGCAGAGCATAATGGCGCTAAAGTCAGGGTAGGCGACCTGAGGTCCCGTGCGGCGCGGCAGCTTCAAGCAAATACAAGTAGCTAGGCTTCATGTGCTTAGCGACGAGCAGCTGGCCGGTCTTTGGTGTCCCCCCCATAAAGCGGCCTGCAGCATGTTGCCAAAGTAACCGCTCTGCGCGTTGACGTCGGCGCGTGCCTGAGGGGCCGCTGGATAATCTCTTGGTTTCTATTTGAAGCGCAAGTGGTCTCGATTTCCTTGGTTCTGCCGCCTAGCCCTGCAGGTAGAGCTGGTGAAAGCCCTCAGGCCTCCACCGTGGCCCGCTATGGTTCTGTGCGATGTCTGCATCAACGGGTGAGGCAACCCCTAGTTGACCATGCCTCGCATTCGCGATTCTTACACCGACTAGGATCCGAACAGGCGTTGTGACCATTCTCCATGAGAGAGGATCGTATACCTCTGCGCCATTGAACACATTGTTGCTATTAAGAGGCCCGTTGTTTCCTCGTCTCTTGCCAGGTGTCGTCCTAAAGTGCTGGTAGCATCTACGATGCGCCTGTAAGACCACTGTAATGACGTACGATTGGCCACGTGAATAAAAATATGCTAAGACACATTTATATGTGTTCTTCTCAGCAAGCCTATACATGTTTCCAAAAAAGGGCAGCAGTGATGACATAGACGAGCCCGAGAGTCTCGGCCACGGTTCTTGCATGTCACTCCGTCATTCAAGCGGGGACATTGTTGAAGGTTATTAAGGTTTTTCCGATGTTCATATTTCTTGTCTGACCCGCTTACTCTCTTTCCGCCATGGTTTGTAGGTCATTATGTCGACATCATATCCTAGGGAAGTGTTAAGATAGAGTCACGTAGTGTAGATAGAAGAATGATCGATTTAAGACGAAAAAGAAGAATGAAAGATGAGCCTTGGATGGGGATTTTATATGGCCCCGGTTATCTGACCATGTAATAGGTATTGCAACAGGAAGCGCTAGCAACAAACGTGCGAGCGAGGACAGATTCCTCCTTGCCGGTTCCAAGCAGAAAGGTCCTTCTGTGCAATGCCCTTGTCTTTAGCAATAGTCCAGCACCCACAACTCGACTGCAAAACCTAATCCTCAGGCAGACCTAGGATAATAATCGGTTTTGTGCGAGCGTAGGGCTACCTGAGGTGGAACTTGTGACCGGCGCCGGCGATGCCGTCGTGCTTGGAGAACAGGAAGTGCTGTGACCTCCATCTTCGCTCATTGAACCACTGAGTCCGTCATCTGATGGCGTTAAGCATTCACTGTGCCGTACCTGACGAGCCCCAGTCCGGCCCCGATGACCATAGCCACTGGCGGCTGGAGCCCAAACTAGCACCCCCCAACATAGTTGGTGGCAGTGGCCACAACCCACCACGGATCATTCGCCAGACTTGTACCCTGCTGGAAGTCTTTCTCTATCCAGTCGATCTGCCACAGCCTATACACTGCGATGTAGATGAATCCCACGGCCGCAGCATTAAGTCCGCGGACAGTCGACTTGACCCCACGCCAAGCGCGAACGGTACCCCAGATTCCTGTGCTGCCGTAAACCAACACCAGGCCGGGTAGAAAGATGCCGACGGCACCGAGGATGGCCCCGGCGAACAGAGAATGGCCGCCTTACACCGCTATGAGCGCCCCGAGATAGACTGCGAAGTTGAAGTTGGGCCCAGGAAAGCCCTGGATGAGAGCTAGGTCGATGAGGAAGCCACGGGGGCGGACCCATCCTTCGGCTACCACGTACTCTCGGAGTAACGGGATGGCAACAGGGCCGCCGCCGAAGATGATGGTGCCCGCCGGGTACATATTGGCAAACAGACTGTAGAGCAGGCCTTTGCTCGGCACCGCGCTGCGGACAGCCATGACGGCGCCAAAGGTGATGAAGAAGCAACTTATAATAGCCAGCCCGAGCTTTCTAGGAGAGGCTGAACTGTCTTTCGGGCGGGATGATGCGCGGCTCGATTGACGCAGCCGCAAAATGTGTATCGACCTCCGCCCAGAGACTCACGGGGTGGGTCTGCTGTGAAAGCTCGACGCCGTTCTCGAGCCCCGGAGTCCGTAAAATGGACCGTCCCGCCAGTTTTCGCAGGGCCAGAACCTGCGGGTGCAGCCAGCGGAAGTCGTAGATCAAAGAAACGAGGCCAGCGCCCACGAGAACGACGGGGAAGTACCACAGCGCGTTATACAGCAAGCCTGCGGCGGCCCCAAAGAAGACCAGAAGGCGTGTGAGGCGGTCCGTGATGACCTTTTGCGACAGCTCGACGGCGGCGAGGGCGATAATGCCGACCGTGGCCGCGTTAAGGCCCGAGAGGACGGCATACGCGGGCCCGGGCAGCGTGTGGGCCATGTGCGAGACGCCCACCGAGAGGCCAAACATCCCCAACGCGCCGGCGGGACTGCGACAACCGTGAGATTTCAAGCCGGATGCCGCTCGGAAAGGTCACTTACCACCACAGTACGAAGCTCAAAAGAGCCGCGACGAACCCTCCGTGCAGCAGGTTGATGCAGGAAAGCATTTTGGTGCTTGCTGGGCCCGAGAACGCCTGACAGACACTGAACAGCTCCTGGTAGACCTCATCATTGACCCATTCTATTTTTTTCCACGAAACGTTCATGGAACTGTGTCGATGTTAGCCCGTGTGCCTTCTCGTAGGTGGGCGCGGGAGATGTTAACGGACAATTTTGAAGTGGACAGGCGGGCCACCAAAGCACGGAAAGCCGAGATGCTAATTAGCCCTCAGCGTATCACGACACTGTCCGAGGAATTTGCTTGCCGAAAGTGAAGGCAAAGGCAAAATGGCCATGTCAGCAAAGCCAACGACAGACAGTTGTGAGAGCCTAAGGGAAACTCGTCATCTCTGATGGGGGACATGGGCTAAGAGATGCCAGACAAAAGACAGCGATCGAAGGCACGAGGGGTGGCGTGCGTGCGGGGACTGGGATTAGCGTCATAAGTAAACGACAGAATGCGGGGGACGCAACGACATGAAACACCCATTCTTACCAGCAGAATAGGTTAAATCTCCCCATCTTCGAATCGGCGGTGTGACGAAGAGCACCCGGGAGGGCCGGTCACGTCTGCGCGTCCTGGAGGGTGGCTGCCCATATGACAGGGATCGAACTGTCGCGACCGACCCGTTGTTCAGACTGTGAGTATCCAATAGCCCTTCCGGCATGGGCTTTGATGAGTGTTGGCCTGACGAACGAACAACAATGTTATGCATTAACATGGCCTCGCAGCGTTGGCTTGTCGCTGGCACGCATGCTTGCCAAAGATGTGACGCGCCAAGTGCAGGTACCTTGAATCAAGGTACAGAGGACGATGGCTCAACTGCGTAGCGAGCTTCGAAGTCTAGCGAGACAGCGAGCGAGACAGCGAGCGAGACGAATGGGCCACGGTGGGGAGTGGGAGATGCTGTAGGTAAGCGCTATTGCCTCGAAGTTAACGCTGTAAGCTAACCGTTCGTCGTGAAGGCGCTGGTGCGGAATGAGCTGAACGAGCGGAAGGAGGGGAAACCAGCACCTCCCAGCCTTGACTCTGGTGCGGGGTAGCTTATTGTCCGATCTGTCACCTAGGCCTCGCAGGCGCCTTAAAAGGCGCCTTCGTTTCAACATGGTCTAGAAAGGCAGCCGAGCTGGTCGCCGCATACGGGCAGAGATAAAGCTTCTTAATGCTTAAAAAGCCCTACCGGATTACGCATGGCTCATTTGCCGAAGCGACGCCCGGTATTCGTACGCGGCATGGGTAATAAGCTCTCTTAACCGGCGTTAAATAGGTAGGACCGCTAGCACGACGATGTTGATTCATAATGTAGTGTAAGGATCCGAAGGAGTCACAGTGGCACCGTCAGGTATAGGGTAGCGAAGGGCAGGCTCGATTCCACTGCAAGACTGATTCTTGCAGAGTCCAAGTTCAGGTCGGGCGCCAGCGGTGCGCCCGCCCCTCGCTAATAGGTCGCCAGCGGGTCTGCGCCACAGGTCAGGTGACCAGCCTGCGGGTGCACAGGGGCACCTCCCTAGCGCCTCCTCCCCTACACTCCTCCCTTCCATGTAGGTTATCGAGCTATCTTATTAACGTGGCACGGATTAGCTGAATTAGCTATCACCTCATCCCTACTCTAACACTTAAAAAGGGCTTCTCTATGCGCCTATGTGTCCACACCTCCTTCGCATATCTTAAGAGCCACTATAGCCTACTCGAACACGCCTATAGGCATGCACTCTAATAGAAGCGTATACGGACTTACGTTATGCTACTCGCTCATTCCTTAACGTCGCGGAATCGTGGCATTCTAGCTGCGGAACGGGACGACGAAAACGTGACGCATTCGGGCTTTAAGCTACATGCCACGGCGGGGCCTCCCGGGAGCATTCGGGCGCACTACCGCTGCGCTAGCGGGCGTAAAAGACTAGGATGCAGAACCGGAAGGGTGTACACTGCTCTCACATATAAGGGTTCAGGTCGTAGCCGCTGTCACGGGCATCGCCCCGTGACACTGCATACTTAACGCCATGGTACACCCCTCTAACCCGAACCCTCTCGCTAGTAGCGGCCAAGTAGTAGCCGACGGCACGGGGGCGATCTAACGACGTCTTAGAATAAGAGTGACGTAGAGCGACTAGAATGAGCACCGCGAAACTATCGCGTACCTATACCGCGACCTTATGCAGCCGTTATATAGGGTGAAGGAGACCATAGAGCGTGACCACGGCTTCTACGCCACGTGAGTCATGTCATATTCCGCCATACCCGATAGCTCGGCTAGGCCTAACCATAACATAGCGGACTAACGAGTATGTGCTAATAGAGCACACCATAGGGAGAGAATGTATAAGCACCGGTTTAAATATTGGCACATGTTTGAATACGTTAAAAAGGAAGGTATAGGCTAATCTCCTCGTGGTCAGAACGATAAGGCGCCTTAACCGCTTCCCTTTAGCGTGTACCGACCCGATGATGGGTGCCCTGCCACGATTCCCATGCACCTGGTACTATCTAACAGCCTGTGTAACCATAAAATCTGCATGGGCCACCTGCACTGCTTCCTACTGGCTAATTATGACAGCCATGGCACCGTCGATGCCTTGCCAAGCAAGTCGACTAAAAAGTCCACTGCATCCTGCAGATTGCTTTTTCTCCTTCCTTCCTGGGAAAGGCGCATGCCTCATATCCCCACTGAAGGATTGGTGACGTAAAAAGAAGACATTCCAGGAAATCCCTTGCATTGCGCTGCTTCTCTTTCCTTAAAGAAAGTCCCTCGCATTGCCCTGCTTGAACATGTTGCGATAGAACGTGCTGGTGGCAACAGCATTCCCACGGGGTGGCCAGGCACGCGACCTGCCCCACGACCAATGGGCCAAGCCAGTGCTGGCCGTCACACGCTGTGCAGTGAGGAGGCACCTCCACTTACATGCAGGGGGCCACTCGTATCTACAAAGGTACACCTTTGACATTAGCACTCACCGGAGAGCTTTCGGGGTCGACTGTCAGCATGCATTTTTAAGAGCTCGTTTGGGTGGCACAAAAGGTCTACGTCTTTTCCTCTCATCTTCTTTTCCCGAGGGCAGGGAAGCCCAAGAGGCGAAAAGAGACGCGAGGAGTAAACTGGGGGATACTCAGCATTAGGAACATGGACATCCCAAGTGTCATCGTCTGGAATATGTCGTAGGACCCTGGATTTGCCGTGGGCCGTTCGAGGGCGGGACGGCCCTTCGTCCGGCTTGGCATTTGACCCCGCCCAACCAAAGTCTAATACGACGTATATCGAGTAGTCTTGGCGTAAGCCGCATTACATTCAGCTTTGTCCAATGCAACGAGCAACTTCCTCTCCTGAAAACAGGAAAGGCCGAGAAAATTTGTGTCTCGGCCAATGAAAAGCCAGAAGTACGGACAGCTAGGAAAATGCCGTATACTTAGCCTGCAGTGTAATAGACGTGCAGGGTTTCTTCGGAGCGTAAGTCATATATGGGTACGTTTACGCAAAGTAGCCAGCCCGTGGAAACATCGGGGCTGCATGTGTATTGACCAAGCCTCACAGGGTACACAATATGACGGCGAGGCTTGGAGGTGAAGCAGTAAGCTGTGCTATTGCAGCCTGTCTAGGACCGACTCACCTGGCTTGGACCGACTCACCTGGCTTGGACCGACTCACCTGGCTCGGACCGACTCACCTGGTACTTGACAGTAGCGGACAGGACACAGCGGTGGGAAATAAATGATGTACCAGCAATACATATTTCCTTCTGTACCTTGATCATCACAGTAAGGGGGAGACCAGCTTGCATCATGAACGTCAGTTGTGAGTCGACACCTGCCCATTTCCTGCAGGCATTGTCCGGCGTTCTCCAACTGCAACCCGCCCACTTTATATTAAAATATTGTCCATCCAGGGGTGGCCACTGGATGTCAACCCGCAATCCGTACCCACTCTAGTCTACAGACTGACAGGTACGCGAATTCGTGGAGACTCGCTTGTGATTTCCGTCGATATTCGCTAAGGCAGCAGGTGTCTTGCTCCAACGCTCACGGGGTATAAAAGGGTGCCAGATCCGCTGTCTGAGAAGTTATTACAGCAGGAAACCACAGCACAGCTTCCATCTCCTCAGAAGCCAAAAGAACCCAAGACAACCATTCGTCTCAAATCCTTTCCACAACCCCTCCAAACTTCAACCAGGACTTCCGCTACCATGAAGGCCCAGTTCATCCTCTCCTTCCTCGCCGCTGCCGCCTTCCAGGCCGTCCGCGCCGAAGACGCCGTCCCCGACGAGTGCGGCGGCCTCGGGGTCTTTAACGTCGACCTCGAGACCCTGCCCGCGGGCGTCGACCGCACGCAGGTGCGCCCCTGCGCCAACCACCCCCTGGGGCTGGCCAAGGAGGCCGAGGCCAAGGCGGCGGCGGCCCAGGGACTCGACGGCAACGTGAGCGTCAAGACTTGCGCGAAATATACTACCGGCTGCGAGAAGGGCTACTGCTGGCGGCGCTGCGGGACAGGCGGTGCGTGGTGCTGGGCCGCCAAGAACGACGGCTGGGGCGATTGGATCACTTGCAACAACCTCCGGGACTGCAACACCGGCATGGCCTGTGCCAAGGGCGAATGCCCTTCCTGCGGCTGCAGCTGCTAAGCGCTGGCTCACGCCTGAGGGAGCCGTCTCCCGAGGCTGTGATTGGCGAGCTCAATGGGTGGAAACTCCGGGGCACAAGGCAACACTCACTCACAATTCCTTTCGCTGAGAACAACGTACACCTCACACCACCTTGTGGGGAGAGGAAGATGGGGAGATTCTACATCACAGGAATGGAATATTAGTATTATATGACTGCGCGCAGTTATTTAACACCGCATTAGCGTTCCCCCCCACTGCTGACGACTCCTGGATGTTACGTGAGCAGACGTAAGCCCAACAGCTGCCAACAACACTACCATCTCGCCTTTCTCCGAGGCTCATTGTGTCCAATCCATAGTCCTGTTTGTCACATCAACCAGATATCGACCTCGGAATTCCGTATTCTTAAGCGGATTGCTAGACTGAAGCCCCACTGGCGACGGAATTGAAAGCACTTTAGAGATCTTATTCTTTATATGGATTTATATCGATTTATTACGCTTCCAAATTAAGTTATAGGTCATTTGGAGCAAAACTGGCGAAGAAATAAAAGATATTAATTCGAGTGGCTGGGATGGCGGCGAGTGTTTTAGGATGGCCAAAAGTGGGGGATGGCCAAATAGGGGTCACCTAACTTACCATCGCGGCTCTCAGGGGAACGACTCCCCTCTTCCCCAACCTCGCTATCCTCTTCATCATTAATGACGATTAGATCGGATGAAAAGGCGCCGGTTAAGACCTGAGTTGAGTTATACAGATTAGTCTGAGTCTGGTTAATGGGACACGGGAAGGTTGTCTAACGATCACTAGCGGTGGGTGGGATATTAGAGATCTCGGTAGTCATCGCGAGGTTCTTGGGAGGTAGAGACATGGTGATAGGATGGAGTACGACGGAAAACGGTATGTTTAAAAGGTTTCTTTCTACGTAGAACGAATATCGCGGTGATGGTAGCTTTTAGTGGTAGTCTAGGATTACCGTGGAAATAAAACGGTAGAATGCTTTAGTATCTTTCTATCTGCCATGATTTTCGAGGAGACCGCTTAATTACAGTACAGAGATGCCCATGTTACTAGAATGGACTCCTTATTATTAGCAATTCCATTATCCACATGTCATCTGCTAATCTAGCTGACTTGCCGTGGGATAAAAGGCCCAACACTAGTCTACCTCGACTCCACCTCGTGCACCTATTTCTAGTCTAAATCGCGCTATTAAAGGGATTGGAGGTGCAGGTACCGCCCGCCGTCGAATTTCGGGATGGGGAAAACGGTCACTACTAAGACCGAAAAGATGTGTGATGGCATATTCGTGACGTAGAGTCTAGCTTATCCTCTTAGACCTCATCAGCCCATCAAATCGGGTTTGAGGAATAAGCGCTGATAGCTGTTCATTTATAACGGAGACAGAGCATACTAGTCGAAAGTATAAGGCTAAAGAGAGATGAGGGAAAGACAGACAACCGGATATGACAAAGAAGGGAAAGAAGTCAAGAATACCTCAGAGGAGCATCCAGAAGAACGAACTATATATATGAATGGGGCATTGCTGATAGGGGTGCGCTGCCGCGCGATGCCAGATCGGGAAGAAGGCCTAACCCGGGAGGTGCAACACCGCCTTCTCGATTACAGAAAACCTTCCCTCAAATGATTATTCGTCGCGTTATGTTCGGCCCTGAAGCTGCAGCTGAGCTTTTGGTGGGCTTGAATATCTCCTTGTCGTCCACCTCGCATACAGTGCCCAGCTCTGGGAGTTTCCCGGTTTCAAAATATTCCCGGATCACGTTATTTGAACATGCTGAAACTTGAGCAAGGGTTGAATGCTGAAACCCGTTAGCCCCTTAATCCCAGTTTATAGCGTCGCCCCATAATTCAATAGGTTTACTACTTAAGGAGGAAGAACTTACACCGTAGCCATTGTGCTGTAGAACCACACTCCCCTCGAAGCCGGCACTCATGTTGTGGGCCGAGGCCAGCGGCGTAATCGGATCCAGAGTGTTACCGATCAGCAGGATGGGGTGCTTCGTCTTGGCGGTGAAATCGCCTTGGTACCGCTCCTTGGCTTCGTACGGCCACTGGGCGCACTGTAAGTACTGGTACGCGACGCTGTCGCCCGCCAGCTTGCTGTTGGCCATGAGAACATCCAGATCCGGGCGCAAACCGTCCAGCTTCGAAGAGCTCGTGAACGCATCGCTGCAGCTGATCCCCGCCTGCGCATCGGTGCTGAAAGCGGCGTCCGTACCGTCGGCTGTGAAGAGCGGGCTGCCCTCCAGGCGATCCAGTTCGCCCGTCAGCAGACTATCCAAGCCCGCGGCTAGGGCGGGCCAATTAATGGGCTTATAGAGGACGTTAAAGACGACATTCTTGATGATGGAGTAGTCGAGAATCATAGTTCCTAAAGGGATAGGCTCATACTTCAACTTATAGAATAAGTCGTACAGCTTCGCCTCTAAGTCAGCAGCTGTTATGTTGCCTCGTGCTAAAGGGCAGTTGTTACGTGAGTCGACGCACTCCTTAATAAAGGCACTGAAGAGCTTGTCCGCATCGGAGACGCTTTGCTCAGTGCTGTTTAGGGCGTTTAGCTACTATTACAGTGGCTAAGACAGGGTGCAGCTGGACTCACAGGCCGTGGTAGTACTCGTGTGGGTTAATAAAGGTATCAAGGACCAATTTATCGATCCTATCGGGGAACATATAGGCGATAGTGGCACCTAGAAGCGTACCGTATGATAGGCCTATATTCAGCGTTAGTACCTGCGCTATTATTCGGGAACATTTCATTTAAAGTAGAGTACTTACCCCAATATCGGAGCATGCCATCTTCCTTCAGCGCATCGACCACGGAAATAAAGTCCCGGGCCGCGAAGGCCGTGCCGATAAGCTCGCCCGTCTTGTTACCAGGTGCGCCGGCACAAGCGATGGCTTTGAGCTTTCCCTGCGCCCAAGTCATTCCTAAAGCCACATCGGACGAGTTGACTCCAATTTCGGGGTACTGTAGACGGGCTAACTGTGCTCCTTCAGGGCTCTCGTAGCATGAGAACGGAATGGTGGTTCCCGTGCCGCTGTAGTAGGTTTAGTGATCATTCGTGAAGCGAACGGAACGCGATAGCTTACCGCGGATCAAAAGCGATAAGGTCATGCATGCTCTCCTCCGGTCGCACTGCACACCGGTGTCAGTATCTGTCTTACCTTCTGTCCCTAGTTCAGCTCACTTCATAGCATAGAGGGCGTTTCCAGAAAGAGTCTTTTGGCCTCGTCGCCGGGCCCACCAAAGTTGAAGAGGATGCTCCCCTTAGAAGGGCCGGCGATGGCGGGTATCCTCGTGAGCTGAAGGGCGAGGCTCTCGCCTGAGTCCTTATCGGTGTAGTCCAGCGGAACCGATACGTTGCCGCACACGACGGGCAGCGGGTACTGGCCATCATCGTGCGCACAAGGACCCCATTCGATGCCTGCGGTGCCGTTTGGAATGCTGAGCGCCGTCATCGAAAGCAGCAACAGCTTCGACGAAAGAAACGTCTTCAGCAGCCCCCACATGGTCATGTGTTTGTGCCATCGAGATGGGGTGCTATGAAAGAGGTAGGTTTAAGTGACCGACTGTGGTCATGGTTTGGTGTTTGGGTAAAGGGAGTTCTTTATGAGCTGAAGCCCAGATGGCGTGGCCGTTGCAACTTGGTTACAAAACAGCGCCCACCATGTATTCGCCCATGGTCGTATCCTGTTGCCTGCAGCATGCGTGTAGGCGGCATCGTACTTCGCCTGCCGCGAAATTGCGTTTGGTTTACTGCGTCACATCGGTGGCGCTATTAGCGTGAGCGGCGCTGCAAGAAGCAAAGCAGCAGTCGTTCTCAACCAGTCAAAGCCTCGTCGTTATTACCTGTAGCAAGGCCAGGAAGTCCGCCAGCAGGGGTTGGTTAGTTTAGTGAATCCTCCTTCTGCAATATTCGTGAGATCCAACCAGTGGCTGGGAGGGCTGTAGAATTAAAGACACGTGGGGCCAGTCAGTCGGTTCCTCAGGCTCCCAGGCGACTCAGGCACCCTCACGATCCATTGCTGTCGGCTGACGTAGCCAAGTCGGGATATGCATTGTCCTTTAATACCTCCACACCAAGGCTTCGGGTCCGTTGACAAGTTGCGGGTGGGGGCCTCGGGCAGTGTGCTCTAGCAGCTAGGTATCGTGGTGCTAATTATAGAAAAGCGGGCCAACTCTGGAGCCGGAGGAATCGCCAAGGCCATTCTCGCGGGACACAACACAGCCTGTCCTCTCACAGATTGCGTTCAGTCGAGCATTCGCCTCATGGCTCCTGGGTCTGGTGACGGCATAGTCTTCTACTTCCCATATTTCCAGACTCCCCGCATAATGCAGCGAGGACAAGCCAACCCCGGAAAGGATGCTCGTCAGCTGTCTAGGATATTTGGAGGCTCGAACGGGGAAATCCAGCGCCACAGTAGCGAGTGCGCTTGCATCGTGATGATTTGGGTAGTCGTTACTGGGCTGGTGGTAACGCAGTTGCTGTTGCTTAAGGTGCTGCTGCTGAGCATCGGCAAGCGTGAGCCACGGCAGTACAAAGAAGGCCAAGGCCAGGAGGACTTTGCCTCTATGCTGGTCAGCGACGAGCCGTCCTTCGCCAAGAGGCCGTCGCAACTTATTGGAGACTGCAATGTCGTAGGGGGGGGAAGGGGGCACAGAGGAAGAACAGAGACTTCCTCTTCATCACATCGAAGCCGTGGTTTTGTCGGGGGGTTGAGGAGGCGCGTGCTCTTGGCTTGGGCAAGGCGGTGGATGAGTGCGGGCAACAATTCGGCGAGTGCGGTAAGCGGGACGCCACCTCAAGATATATTTCTACATTGAACTTGGGAATTCCCTTGTGCTTTCTCGCGGCCACCAGGTTCCCAGCTATGCTGACAGGCAAAAAAGAAATAGTTAATAGAGGCGCGCGTGCATCAAGATGAGCGAGCGCTTCATAGCCGTCCATGTTAGGATAGAATCCAGAGCCCGGGGAGGAAATAGCGCTCTTAGCGATGACGCTTTTGCTATCACGAGCAGACGTGACGTATATGCCCTTATACCAGTACATATGCAGGCAGCCAGCGGCAGCGCCAATTGCAGGGCCAGCGAATCCCCACCATTGCCTCTCTTTCCACGCCAATGCATGAGGCTACACCGCACAGGCGGAAGTAATTTCCGCTCTGATCCTGCATGGGTTTGGCGGGCTGCAGAAACAAGCAGCCTCGCGCACCAGCAATTTCCCAATCGGAGCCCATCGACGCCATCCCATGTGAAGACGGGTAGACCGTCCGTAACCATGTAGGATGATTTACGAAGAATGTGCCATGTTTTCGAAGTCCTTTTTCGGAACCGGGCTGTGTGGGAGATCCAGTGTCGAGACCCGTATGCCAAAAAAGGGTGTTGTTCGTCGTAACCTGGGGCGGCTATCGGTGCTCCGTTATTTTTTGAGTCGACTGAAGGTCTCATCAAAGGTTTTGGGCAGGGAGCTGGTAGGAAGCTTCGAGAGCAGCCGTGCCTGTTTCGACATGGGGCTAGTGACCGGGATAGGTTTGGGCTTCGTCGCAACACTAGTCTTGAAGTCGTCGAAATCGAGGAAAGTCAGGCATATCTCGCCAAGGCTCTTGTTGGTATGGCCCAAATCGGTGTGGAACATTGACAGGGAGGGTTCGGTGGACTTCTCGAGGAGCAAAGCGCGAACGGACGAGTGTATAACCTGTACAACAAGGCTCTCCTCGTCAAGATAAACCAAGTTCTGGCACCACTTGGCAACTTTGTCCATATCGCTGGAGAGGCGGCTTGGCTCGATTTGCTTTTGCCCTATCTCTATAGCTGTTGCCTCGCGTAACCCGACAAGAGTCAGAGGGCGTTTCGAACATATTATTCACGGTAAGACGTTCTGGGCTACTTTATAATGGCTCCCGGTTGCTATTTGTTGAAGAGCCCGGCGGAAATTTTGTGCCAAGTTTTTTGGTAGGTTGACCAGTGCGGTCCGGATATCTGCACCGCAGTGCTGCGAGAAAATCTCCTCGACCTGGAAGAAAGCCCAGAGAAACCTAGTACTTGCGTGAGTGGCGTCTGGAATCTCGAAGAAAGGGGATGCGTTACATTCCCTGAGCACCCGGAGTCAGGGCACTTTTGATATCCCCCACCAGAGTGGCATCGCTAACACTTAGATCGTCTTGTTCCAGCTTGATATCAACGGCATCTTTGATCTAAGTTGCAATATCGGCATTGAAGTCCTGGCATTCCATAGAAACATGGGTGAATCCTCCGAAGTGCCCGTTGATATCAGAGAGAAGACTCGGTCGCCCGGACAGGAATAGGCGGAGGCTGGCCCGAAACAACAACAAGGCTAAGAGGGCTTTGAGCAGTTAAATGGCATGTGTTCTTTCACATTCGTGGATTCCGTCTAAGACGATGTAGAATCTCTACTCCGGGACGATTTGACGGAGCACGTTCAGGAAGTCGATTGCGTCAGAGGAAGCATTGAGCGACTCGAGTGCAATTTCGATCTCTATTGGCATTTTCGAGGGTTCCACCATCTACTGTAAGATTGACTTCAAGATCGTCGTGGCATCGGGTGAATCAGTTTCGCCGTCCTGAATAAAGAAAAAGGACAGCAAGCTACCGGATGAAGTCGTGTGTCGCTGAATACTGGACCACGTTTAACATTGCGACGGTTTTGCCAGATCCAATGTTGCCCGACAAACATAGAATGGAATGGTCCTCATGGAACCATCCCTGAAACTCGGATGTTCGAAATATCCAATGGGTTGTGTCGCAGTGTCGCCTTCGACAGTTCTGCTTGAACAGCCTCATGAAGCTGCGACTAGACAGCGAGTCAACAAGCTTCTGCCTCCGTTCTCTCGCGCGCCGTTAGTCGCGTTGAATCTGCATGGCCCGGCTCTTTTCAGTTGTTCCATTCATTCGAGAGAGGAAACTTTGGACGCTGAGCCTGCTCTCCTTGGCCTCCTGCCGGTCCATTGCCTGTAGCTGTTGATCTTGTCGAACAGCCTGCGCGTGAGCGAAGCAAATCTCATGCTCGACGCTATTGGCATGAGCCGGGACATCCTGCTAGTCGGGGTTGAACTCTTGGTCAAAGGATTCCAGCAAAGCCTTGGTCCACCGCTCGCCGATGGTACGCCGAACGACCCGGACAAGGTATGTGCAGCAACGAACGAGGGACGCGTGAAAGTCGCCCAATGCCTTCTGGAGTCGGCTCGAATCTGGGTACAAGGCCTGGTAATCGGCGAAAAGGGGACAGAGCCGGCCCCAGCTTCATGAAGAGGCCCGAGGTGGCGGCATAGAACGACGTGAAGTTGGTAAGAAACAGTATGGTGAGCTGCTGGTACCCCAGACCAGAGCGGCGATTTCAGGTGGGAGGATACGTATGCGTCGATGATGCCGCAGTAAGAATCAAGCGAAGAAAGAACGGTATGGAGCCGAGTGGCATAACTCGGCCCTCTGCGGTTTCGGTGTGACGCATCGAGCTCGGCAGTGAAGACCAAGATGGCGTCGACGTCCGGGACAGTCCTCATTTTTTTTTTCAGCTCACCCCGCTCGACGTCATCTAGGACCCCTTCAAAGCTGGTGATTGCGTCCAAGAGATTTAGGCTCTAGCCCGGGGCGACAAGGGCTAACGAGGACATCGCCGCCATAATGAGATGGCAGCGAGCCTCTGGGATTCTGAGGGGATGGGTGCGAATGAGAGAGGTAGAGAGGAGACAGGTGTCGGCGGCAGAATTGGGCAAGATACTTGTCGGCTGCGACTGCCTGTCCAAACCTGCAGGCGCTTCTGAGCTGCCTCTTACAGCTCAGCTACTGCCATCCTGTTATTCGTCAGGGAAGCACACTCGTCGCCAAGCAAATGTGAATGCATATGCCGGGAGACGGACCTCCTACAACCTTCTGGGAAATCTACGGGTTATCCATTGCGTTGATATAAACAGAGGTGGCCGCGACAGTTCACCTAGTCTTGATCCGTCTGACAAATTTGACGCGTAATCAATCATCCCAAATTGCCTCTGCAGTCAGTCGTCGAGGGAGGTCGGGATGAAGACCTGGCGACTTGGGGATCGATTGACGGCGGGGATCTAGGAGGAACCCCCCATCCGAAGTTGCGATAAGAAGTACCTTTGGGCGCTGTCGTGAGCCGATAGGTACTTCTCGGGTTGATACGGTGGGGCAGACGTACGTAGAGACCCACTACCTTCTCCCATCCGGGGTCAATTGAATCCCAGGGATTTGGAGCCTCGTACATCTTTCCAGCAGCGCATCATCGAAACAACGTCTCGCGACAACCAAACATTGTCTGCAGTAACCGTCATGCCATAGGCGCATACTCTTGCCTTTTCCGCTCTCGTGCCTCGATACATCGTATCCTCGTCCGCCGCGCAGCCAGACCGCGCGAGGCGTAACAGGCCACACTTGGTGCCAGATCACTACCCACAGCCTCGCCTCCTTCCCCTCCCCGACCCCCAACAAGCGCGACCCAGCTACGACGCCTGCGACGGGCATGAACGGCATCAACGGCTCAGGAGTGACAATGCAGGGAGGACCCGGGGGAGTGGCCGGTGCCGCCACCATGGGCGTGACAGGCCCGACGCCTGCTGGCCACCAGGCCGAGTTGAACATCATCTACACCATGGTCGAGGACCTGTCCAAAGAACTGGCCACCAACCGACGTGTCACCGAGGACATTGTCGGCGCCGTGGGCCGCGTGCGCAACCGCGCTCGCGAGAAGGGCCTCACGAACGATGAAGTGCTGGCCGAGGTCGCCGACGAGATCTTTGGTACGTCTATCCCCACGACGGCTCCGAGCCGAAGCCTAGGACCCTGGCTGACTGACACTGGGCACCCTACAGCACAGGAAACCAACCTCGACACCATCCTTTCCGTCCTCACCGAAGCCCTCGACCGCGCCAAGAACAGCCGCGATGCCAACTTCCATCTCGTCACCGCCTACGCCCGCGTGCTGTCGACGCTCCTATCGCACTTCCACGCCTACAAGCAGAAGCACATCGCCGACGTCTCGGCGTGGCACCGCTCGTACCGGACGCAGCTGGCCGAGGCGCGCGCCGAGAACTCGCGGCTGCGCGAGCAGATCTGGGAGATGCAGGAGCACGCGGCTAAGGCCAACGCGATGCTGCGCGAGTTCCGCAAGCGGTACGATGAGGACGCGGCGCGCATGGACCGGCGGGTTGAGGCGCGCGCGCGGCGTCAGGAGGTTCGCTTCTGGAAGCGGCTGGCCATGCCCGACGTTCCCGACGACGACGACGAGGTCTGGAGCGACGACGACGACCTCGTCGACCCGGCCGAGAAGGCGCGCCTGCGAGAGAATGAGCTCAAGCTGGCCGAGCAGCGCCAGGCCGGTCTCGGCAGCAGCAGCAGCCAGCAGGGCGAGGACGATAGCGAGGACGAGGACGCCGGCGCCGAGGCCCACTCCAGCCTTGCCGGCCTCGGCGGCGTCGCTATGGAGCGCGACTCGAGCACCGGCGGCATCATCGTGCCGACGCCGCCGCCGCGACCCGCCAGCACCGGCAGCACCGGTGGCCGCTCGGGCTGAGGCTGGCGAAGAGAATGGACATGATTGATGATACCCAGGAACGCGCCCCGTCTACAATAGGCAGCCGGGGGACCGATGTCCGCTACGGAGAGACAGCTGTATATCAATTCACGACGGCTTGTTTGCTCTGGACCGAACGAACGAACTAGAAAGTGTTGCGCTGCGATTCATATTGCTACCTCGGTCGATCCACAAGATCAGAAGATGGGGATACGGCCTGTTAATGTTGATGCCAGTCATTACGTTCTGCAGCACTCCCCCAACACAGCGCCAGCTCATGTGGTAGCGCCGTGCAGCCGATGCCATACGGCCACAGCCCTGCGTTCCGAACAGGCCCCCCTGTCGGTTCACCCTGGGCGAAGTCCGTTCAGTGTTTCGCTTGGACCCCTTGCAGATTCCACGTCCAACAACGCAAACACCAGTCCGACCGTGTCTTTCCATGTCTTCTCTTCAATCGCCACATGTTTTCGCGTAAGGCGAGCGGGATAAAGCAGGAAGACGGCACGAGGAGACGAAAACCTGATGACAAGAATGTGGCTTCATCTGTTGTCCTTGATTTGGTTGGTTCGGTGCGGCCATGATCCTCAGGGGAGCAGGCTTGCTCACATGGGTATACGGTGAAGCACATTATGCGTACGGCAGCGATGAATATTACTTGTACTTGATTACAAGATTACTATTATATATGCTGATGAATCCAAGCTCTGAATTCGGCCGCCATCGGCCCCATCCACGACCTTCCGTACACCCTAACCAGCCTCGCGCACCCGGTCGTGCCGCCCTGTCTCTTCTACGGGAAGACGCCGTTGTCGCACGGACGCACGAAGAAGTCAGTGCCGTCAATCGAGGTGAGGCCGTCGGGCCCGCGGATGCCGAGGTAGCTGGCGGCGGCGCCGCCGCCGTTGGCCCAGAGCCAGGCGATGGGTACGGCGTCGCCGGCGCGCAGGTTGAGGTAGGTGATGCCGCCCGTGTAGCGGCCCTGGCTGCCGGTGCGGATAGCCTTGAAGGCGGTGTTGTCGTCGCGCCAATCCACGGCGGCGGCGCCCGTCCAGAGGTAGCCCCAGTTGTCAATGTCGTTGGCGCCGCTCCAGAGCGTGTAGGTGCCCGTCTGGCGCGCGACGAAGAAGCCCTGCATCATGACGGCCGCCTGCGCGCCCGCGATGACTTCACCCGAAGGCCCCGGCAGCGTCACCGTGTTGCCGTTGCCCCGGAACGTCGGCGTCCGCACCACGCCCGTGCCCAGCGGCGAGCGCCCCTTGAACGCGGCGGCCGAGTACCCCGGCGCCTCCTGGTTGGCGTCGAACCCGTGCTCCCACCGCCGGTACTGCAGTCCCGACGCCGCGAGCGACGTCGCCTCGGCGTACGCCGTCACCGTCGCCGTGCCCTCCGTCACCGTCTCCGTCTCGGTGTGCGTGCTCGTTTCCGTCTTGACGGCCGTGGTGGTACTGGTGCCCACTTTCGGTCAGCGTTTTCCTTCCCCCCGACATGTGGCGTTAAGGGGGGGCAGGGGGGCCAAGGGAAGCAAGCATAAAAGGAAATACTCACGCAGTAATGGTCGGCGTCAGCACGTCCGTTGTCGTCTCTGTCGCCGTGCCGGGCGCCAGCGTCTGCGTCGCCGTCACCGTGGCCGTCGCCGGCGCCACCGAGAGGCACGAGCAGGCGCGCGACACGGCGGCCGAGGCCCAGTTGGTGGGCAGGCACGTCGGCGTGGCCAGGGCGACGGTGCGCTTGTCGGCCGCCGGCGGCAGCTGCGCCGGCACCGTGCCCACGGGCTCCGACGCCGTGTAGGCGCTGTTGAGGCACGTCAGGACCGCCGTCGACGTCGTCGACGTCACCGTCGTGGTCGAGGGCTAGGTGGAAAGGCTCGTTAGCTCACTGGACGTTTTACCGTTCGCCTCCGGTGCGAAAGGAAAAAGCGCGGATGGGGTGATTACGTACCACGGTCACGGTCACGGTCTCCGTCACGTCGGTGCTCGTCGACGACGTGACCGTCATGACGGCTGTGATGCGCTCCTCGCCCGTGATGGTGGCGGGCACCGTGACGGTCAAGTCGGCCGGCGTCTGCGTGGCCGTGACGGTCCTGGGGTGGCAGGGTCAGCACAGGGGCGTGTCTTGCCGGGCGGCGGGGGCCTTACGTGGTCTCCACGGGGATCGAGAGGTAGCCCGAGCAGAAGGCCGTCGCCTCGGGCGCCTTGTGCATGGCCGAGATGACGGCGTCGTTGATGAGGCAGAAGGCCGGGCCCATGTCGGCCACCGGGTAGGAGGTGGCGGCCGAGGCAGAGGCCGAGGCCGAGGCCGAGTTGGAGGCGGAAGCTGAGTGAGAAGCCGAGGCGGACGCCGAGTAAGAAGCCGAGGCGGACGCCAAGTAAGAAGCCGAGGCGGACGCCGAGTTGGAAGCCGAGGCGGACGCCGAGTTGGAAGCCGACCTGGAGGCCGAGGCAGACGCCGAGTGGTGAATTGAGGCAGAAGCCGAGACGGCCGGGTAGGCGGAGGCAGGGCCCGAGGCCGACGGCACCACGTGCGACGACACGTTGTAGCCGACGGCGTGCGACGAACCGTTGTAACCGACGGCGTGCGACGGCACCGAGGAGACGGGGTAGACGGAATGACAGCGGGGCCGGGCCGAGACGGCCATGGGCAGGGCCAGCAGGGCCAGGGCGGCGGGCGAAGTAGAAGAGCGCATCGTGTCGGCGGAGGACGATGTCTTGGGGGGGCGGACGAAAGAGTGATCCGAGACAAGTACCCAAGAATCTGGTTGATGGTGGACTACGAGAAGTCTGCCGGTCCAAGACAACTACGACCCGACAGCGGGCGCGACGCCGATATTTAAACATTCCCCGTCCCCCTGAGTTGGGAAAACAGTCCTCGCCGCCATGGTGGTCCTGCGTCTTCGCCTAGGCAAGCCACCCAACTAACCACGCGATCCGCCGGGATCCCCCCTCTCCAGCTGCACCGCACCCATCTCGCCGTCCTCCGACCGAATTGAGCCGCAAGCGAATAGTGCGTGCCTAGCCGCTCCGCCGGATCGCTCGCCAAGCCGACGTCTGTCAACCCCGGGGCGGGCCAGACCACTGCATTGGGGATGGGCCGGCCTTTTTCAGCTGGCCGCTAGCAGCGCTGCGCAGGCGGGCGCTTCCAGCCACGAGCGCGTGGTTTGATTGCGCTATGCCTGTTCCTGGCCCCGGAACTCTGCAGCCGACTGTGTTCGGGCCCGAGGTTCTAGGCCGGCGCATCGTTCTGGCCTGATGTGGGTGGAGAGGACCTGCATTTTAGAGGGCGGGATCGATGCTTCTGGCCCTTTTTCTTTTTTCGGCCTCCTTTTCGGGGTTGGCACTCCGCTTTTCTTCGCAACCCGCTTCAGCTTTACATGTCGTATTCTCGTTGCTACTTTTAATTTAGAAGCGAAGACACCGACACTTTGGTCGACAGTGCGGTGGGAAAACCCCAATCCTCTTTACATGATGAACCAGCCCCCGGGAACAGCGGGGTGCAACAATCGCGCAAGCTTCCTGGAATAACCGTCTCTTCTATCAGAGGCCCACATTCCTGAGAAATTTGGCGATAGATTCATGGCTCACAACCCAGGCACAAGTCTCGACAATACAAGAACCGATCCGCAAGAGCGCCCTCGAGGGGCAGGATTCCCGAGCGTGTCTCTCTTTCAAGCCCGCCTTCGCTTGCTGCCAAAGTAACGGGATGCATCGCCAAGCCTCTGGTCAACAGTGGCATCCCGCAGCGGCGCGGGTAAGGACGGCACCTTAGCCGACGTAAAAGATGCCTGGGACACGGAACGCACCGTCCACGGAAGGAACCACCCACGACATGACGGGGCCCCCGGGCGGAGAAGTCCGGATGAGAAGAAAGGAGGAAAGTGCCACGTACCGAAGCCGGCAAAGACGGTGTACAAGAAACCGTTGCCGAGAGCCCATTTCCCACTTGGCCTTGACGAACACAGCGAGGCTGGCGAGAAGAAAGAATAAATTTACCACAGGGCCGTGGGCGACGGTGACGCCGCACCACTCCCTGAAACTCATGGTGAGCGTTGTCAGCGCCACGGCGAAGGTGCTGATGCCGAGGGTGGACTGCATGTGGGGGGTAACCCATTAAGGTCTTTATCGGCATCAGGAGGCTGAGAGATTTGGGCCTTTGGTGTTTCCCCATCGGAAAGGCCAAGGGAGTCAGAAGTTCGGTATCACGGGGCTGGCTATTGTCCACCCCGAGCACCAGAATCTTGTTCCGCACGCATCCTTCGGCACATGACAGCCGGTTTCCATTCTCCCTCTCACGGTTTTGGTCGCCACTGTGCAAACTCTTCAATCCCTTACCCCGATATAGACGGCCGTTTTGTAGTCCACGTATGGGTATTTCGCCGCTCCACTTGCATGAGGTTGTCTCCAAGAAACGTACCCATTGGTTGCCAACAGGTATCGCGGCAAGACCACAAACACCGAGGATAGAAAGTTCGATACACAAAAATATGAACCCGGGGGGGGGTTTGCAGATGAACGGGCTCGATGAACCGGAGATGGTGAAGCCTAGAGAATAGGGTTCCATCGTGGACAAGAGCAGCGCTCCGAAGCTTGGTGGGTTTCAGGCTCGTCTAGAGGGCAGGCTGCAGAAAAGAGCGGAGAAGAATAAGGTCCGCAACAGCATAGCCGACAAGATAATGGGAGTGTAGGGGCTTTTCGCTCCTCTTTCCCCGGTCTCCACGGTGGATTGGGTGGGGCCCTACAACCTGGGGAAATACCCAGAGTCTGGATTACCTGACCAGAGACTGGCATCTCCATCTGGAGCGGAAAACCTGGGAGAGGGTGCATCTCCCGCAAAAAGACAGCAAAGAAAAGGAAGAAAGAGAGCCGCTCTCTCCTGGCAAGCGATTCGGACTGATTCTTGAGACACTTGTATAAGACGGTTGGCAGGCAGTGAATTTGGAAAAATTCTATAAATGTAACCATGATTATAAATTAGGTGACTGATCACCTGACAACTTAGATTCTTAGAAGCTTCAAAGTGGGACATCATACTCCAGCGCTCCGCCATCGCATGTGAAGCACAGCCTATCAGAACGGACGACAAAAACAAGCCGTAAACACCAACGCCGGACCCTTCCCCCATACACCCAACTTCACCTGGCCGACACGAAGAAATCTACCCTGGCCAGCTGATATCCCAAACAAAACGTTAAGAGGGGCAATAGCATGCGGACGAGGACGAGCACGGCCTGCTTGAGCTTGCGGACGTAGTCCCGTTCCAACATGGAGCGCATGTCGGCGGTGTCGTTGACGTGGGGGAAAGGGATCTTGGGGACGGGGCGGCCGAGGAAGCGGGCGAGGGGCTCCCAGCCGTCGCGGCCGACGCGGTACTCGAGGAGGCGGTCGGGCGGGACGAGGGCGCGGATGCGGCGGTGGTGGTCGTCGTAGCGGCGGCGCAGGCGGGCGCGGGCGTCGGCGCGGTCGCGGGCGCCGCCGAGCCAGCCGGCGACGAGGGCGCGGAAGCCGCGCGTCGCGTGCGGGCGGCCGGCGAGGGGGTCGAGCACGGCGCGCGCGAGCGCCGGCGCCGGCCCCCACGCCGCCGCCAGGAGCGCCGCGTCGACGGACCGCGCCCACGCCTCGAACGGCCGCGTCGCCAGTAGCACCCGCGCCCCTGGGTACGCCGCCACGAGCTCGGGCCCGAAGAAGCCCGCCGCGTCCGTCACCGCCTGGAAGTGCCCGAGCCAAGGGTCCCACTCGGCTGCGCCCCAAGGCCGCCGCGGCGCCGCCGCCCCTCCCTTCTCCGCCGTCGGCCAGTGGTGTTCCGCCGCCAGCTCCCAACGCCGCCACTCGTCGTCGTTGTCCATGTGGCGTATCATGTGGTGGACGTGCTGGACGCCCAGCTTCTCGAGCGCAGCGGCAAGCGACATGGACCCCGTGCGCGGCAGGCCGACACAGAGGATGCCCGCGCCCGATGCGAGGCTGCCTTGGACCAGGGCGGGTGGGGGCTGGACCGACGCCATCCTCGTGCGTGCTGGGTGGCTGTCGCCTGTGAAGGGAGGGACGAAAGGCGTGGGACGGACCCCGTCGGCGGTCAGGCACAAAACTTCAACCGAATGGAAGGCCCGGTGACGAGTGGGCTAAGAGCGCTTGGGGGACGGAAGAAAACAAAATCACACCTGGCAGGTGACAGGATGGAAGCAACACTGCTGTGCCCGCAAGGTTATGCTTCGCACCGGCAGTCATTTATCTATTCCTTGAGAAGTCTCAGATCAGTCTTTCAGGCCCCACTCCCCCAGGCGTTCCTGTGCCAATACGGGCAACGATCCTCTGGAGTTGGCTGCTATCTTGGTATATGCTAAAATACCAGAAGGGAAACCAGGGCTGCCGCGGGTCGCCGACCTCGGGCAGAAACTTGAGAGATAGATTCATCTCATACAGTTTTGCCGTTGTTGGAGGCATGGAACAAACAAGCTTTCTAGCCGGCCTTTAATGTGTTGCTGACCGGCCCCGTGTCATGGCCGTCAGCATAGGATGACATGTGGGCCTTTTCATTTCTTGGCCCATAAAGACGAACAACAGCAGTACAGCAAGCTTTTGAAGATCGTCTAGGCGGGACTGGGAGCTTGCAAACGTAAGTTACTGAACCCTCCCCTTTGTATTTTTGCCGTATTCACGCTTCGGACGTGGATTGCATCCTGATAGTTCCCCACAAGCCACGAGGAGTATGGGTCTCGGCAGCTGGCCGGTCGATCAGGTGGGTCATCTCCCCTATACGAGGTGATATCTGATTGGAAGGGGTCACTCAACTGACTAGCCGATCGAGCCCAGTGTCCTGATTGCTGGGTACGACCAAGGAAAGCGAATGCCTGGTTGCCCGCCATGACCTACAGATCACGCAACGATGTCCAACTCTCAGGCAGATCGGGTTCCGCTATGCACCCGGCCCCGCGACACGAAGTTTGACCAGTCAGCATGACGAGCCCCATAGCACACGGTGTGGTGCCTACGTCCCACATGGCTACAAAAGGCCACCGCCCATCGGTGGACTTTGTCGGCACAAGTTGGCTTTGCTGCGTATTCGCAGTGTCAGATGAGTATCAAGGAGCAGCCTGCACAGGTAACCAAGTAGGCTCGTCCCAGGCGCATGGCACACGGAGACGAGATCGGAATCTAAGATAAGCTTGTTTTGACTTCAAGCCGCGCCAGCAAAGGCCCATCCTATCGTGCCCGCGTCAGTGAAGATGTCAAGTCGCCGAGGCGCCACCGAACGGCGAATACATTGTCTTGGCCTCATCACGGCAAGTACGCAAAACAACTGCCGAGCGCCCGCTGACAGAAAGTGATCTGTCATGAGACCGGATTGCGTGACAGGTAGACGAGGCCTTGGGCGCGGGTGGGGAGGAGGGGTATAGGTCTCTAATACAGCCCTCTGCGTTGTGGTAGTCTACACATAGCTCCACGGAAGGGTTTGTGCCATGCGCCGCCTTACGGTGCCTCTTGGAATCCATGGGAAAATTTGCTTAGAAGGCGTGCCTAGTTTCATAATAAAGCATTAAGAAATGCGATTGGGAGGCGTTAGTGGCGATACATGGTTATCACACAAAAGTGTTACAGCCTGGCAGATTGGTCCCTGCAGGAGCAGCCCTTAAAGTGCAGAACTGGACAGAATGATCCAACAAGTGGATCATTCCCGAAGCATTTTGCTTTGTGCCTCAGCGGGCAGTTGGTCCAGACGTGCTGTAACAAAAAGTCTCATGGTATGAACAGTAACGACTTGTAGTATAGTCGTTGACTCATCACCCGGTTTTGAAGATTACATTAGCTAGAAGCGGTACGAATTTTAAGTGAAATTTCTAGTAACCAATATCACCATACCTCAAGCGTTCTAGCCATAAAGAATGGCAGAAGGACTAGGAGAGGCCCTAACAGAAGGAAAAGGGGCTGGAAGAGGGCAAAAGAACCTGAAAACAGGACCAAAGTCGTCATATCTGCGCTCGACGAGTCAGAATGCCGAACCAAATAACCCCCTCAGCTGCAATCCATCAATGCTACACACCACGATGACCATCTCCATAACAAGTACAGGCAATGGCAGGCCATGACGTCTTCGTTGGGGCTAGTTACAGCGGTCCGAAAATTCTTCTCCCGGCTTCATTTCTCACACCGAGCTGCTTCGGCATGTTGCTCGCTTGAGCGCTAACCATGCGTAAACTCTCGTTGGTAAAGGGGCGACGATGCCATCGCGCGGTTCTTAATATCGTCCCTATAGAAACGCGGCCAGGAATGGAGAGCGCGAAGACGAGATTCGTCAGGTCTTTCACCATCCCGGCAGACGGAATTACCGTCAACCCGCACCGTGGCAGGGTATGCGCGCGCCGTGTCGCGATCGGAAGAATGACCTCGGGTCGAGCTGCGTGTTCACCAGCACGCGGCCAACGACCTGCCGTACCTCGGATGCAAATTTCAATTGTATCTTTGGGCGTGTTGGCTGTGATGTGTCCCCAGTGACGCGTCCTGCGGTTTCGCCGCCGCTCTCCTTGCGGTCCTCGGGGGTGCCGTCCCGGATTCGTCGATGCTGGTAACATTCACGGCAGGCCTTCCTTCGGAGGAGATTATTATGATATGCAAGGCAGAGGTTCTGGACAACTGTCTGCCCTCTGAGACCTCGGAAGACTAGTCTGTGGTAGAACTTCCCGGGCTCTGAAAGCCATGGCGGGCGTAACACTTGATCGGCCTCGGGTGGAGCTCAATGTCATGTGGGCAAATCTTCTGTAGTAGCGAGACGAAGATATTTTTTCGACGGCATAGTGGAATCAGAACCGATAAAATTGTGAAGTCGCTCCGTGATTTTATTCCTCCCAAAAGCATAATAAGCAGGAGAGGTAAAAGGTTTTTGATAGCGGGCTGGAGGTGCAGGACCCGCTTGATGAATTTTGTTACATGCCGTTTATGTAGACGTCATGTTTCATTACTTTCTCTATCACGTGCTTTTTTGGCGTTTCGGGTAAAGTAACGGCCGCCAAGCGCGAATGGATGTAAACGCCGAAGAGATTTGTTCACGGGGGTGGGCTATTTAAAGGCTCACGCGCGATTTCCCTCCCCCCGGCTCCAGATTCTAGCCCCATCTTCGAAAACGCGATCGGTTCCCCCCGAGGTTCCACCCACCCCGGAACCCGGCCGAAAAGACTTGATGTGAAACGGTGCGAACAAAAACCCCGGGGAATCCCTCGTGGGCGGCGCCTTTGCCTTGATGCGGCTCAGCCTGTCAGGGTCGCGTGGGCAGGGCGGCCTTTGCGTCGCAGATCCCCCACGCTGGAAAAAGGGTCGGCGGCGTTATGCGCCGGGGGCCGGAAGGAAACCCTCCACGTATGTGTCGACGGCCCGCGAATGAGGGGTTTTCGGGTCCTGCTGACGGGCACTGCGCGCGTGGCCATCGTGACAGGCCTGCCAGTTCGACTCCAGGAGGATTTGGGCCGCAGCCACCGAGTTTACGAGGTCTTGGTCACGGGTCCTCCCTGGCTGGAATTGCGGAAGGTCAAGGCCGAACGCGGCAAGGCGGCGAATGCGGCGATAGGAGAGAAAGGGAGGGGGAAATAGCCGCGTTCGGGCTGGGCACCTATGCCGCTTGCAGATGCGGAGGAGCCGCTGTCCCCAGTTCTTGGCGCCTAATGCGGGCAAAAACGCGGAGCGCCGTGGCGCAGCCCTAGGAGCTTGGCCCATCTGTTTCTGGCCTCGTCACTCGTGGCATTTCTTGCCTAGCCCGGACCGGCATTCGGCGTAATGTGACGCTATCGCCCTCGACTCCATAGGTGGAGATGCTTTCCGCCATCCTGGCACGACCAGAGAAGACGCGATCGCGGGCCCGAGCCGGGTGGAAGAGGGGTGGAAGAAGACCGGGGGGGGGGGGGGGGGGGGCGACGACAAACATAGTTTGTTGTATAGGCTACCGTTCTGCTGGGTCAAGGGGGCGGTATAGCGGCACACGACGGGCATCCCGAGTAGTCCTTGCAAGTCACGTCGCGTGTTAGCGGCAAAGTGTTGGTGGCTGCAGGCAGTGAAATGAAAGGACGAAGTCAACCCCCCTGTCGCATGTCCCGATCTAGACGGGAGACCCCGGCGCCCAGACCCTCTAACCCGTTCGGGGCCGGACCTTCGGCCACGACCAGAGGCCAAGAGGCCAAAAACAATCTATGCTCGGAAGGGGGCCAAGTTTGGCGGTAATCTTCCATCAATTAGCAACCCCTGCTCGCGGGCGCATGGCGTTTTGTTTGCTTGCCTCTTCCGGCCCCCATCCTGTCGTTGGGCGCGCCGCCATGTCATGTCCCGCCCCCGGGAGGGCCATCCGGACCTGCATATAAAACCCGGCCCGGACGCCGCCTCCTCTGCTTGTTGGCTCTCACGCTCCAATCTCATCCCTAGGCCACTCAAGCATTCGCTTTGCACCCCGCAGCTGCAAGCCACTCAACATGCGTACCTCTTCTGTCGTGTTGGCCCTCGCGCCGGCGGCCGCGATCGCCCAGTCACCCCTTTGGGGCCAGTGTACGTCCTGTCGTCTGGTCGTTTGGGTGACCGAAGCCGCGTACTAACGGGACTTGTTTTCAGGCGGTGGTCAAGGATGGACCGGTCCCACGACCTGCGCGTCGGGCTCGACGTGTGTGAAGTCGAAGTGAGCCACCTCCCCCCAACGCATCTCGCGCTCTTCTTGCTCACCCTCGTGTGTTTTCTCCAGCGAATGGTACAGCCAGTGCCAGCCCAGCAGTGGTAATGGTAACCCGGCGCCAGCGCCGACGACGACTCAGGCAGGGCCTGCGCCGACGACGACGCAGAGCAACCCGCCGCCGGCGGCGGGGACGAGCCTGAACGACAAGTTCCGGGCCAAGGGCAAGCAGTACTTCGGCACCGAGATCGACCACTACCACCTCAACAACCAGCCGCTCATGAACATCGCGCGCCAGCAGTTCGGCCAGGTGACGCACGAGAACAGCATGAAGTGGGACGCCATCGAGCCGAGCCGCGGCTCCTTCAGCTGGGGCAACGCCGACCGCGTCATCGACTGGGCCACGCAGAACGGCAAGCTCATCCGCGGCCACACGCTGCTCTGGCACAGCCAGCTGCCCAACTGGGTCCAGCAGATCAACGACCGCAACACGCTGACCCAGGTGATCCAAAACCACGTCACCTCGGTCGTGACGCGCTACCGCGGCAAGATCCTGCAGTACGACGTCGTCAACGAGATCTTCGCCGAGAACGGCAACCTCCGCGACAGCGTCTTCAGCCGCGTGCTCGGCGAGGACTTCGTCGGCATCGCCTTCCGCGCCGCCCGCGCCGCCGACCCCAACGCCAAGCTCTACATTAACGACTACAACCTCGACATTGCCAACTACGCCAAGGTGACGACCGGCATGGTCGCCCACGTCAACAAGTGGGTGTCGCAGGGCATCCCCATCGACGGCATCGGCTCGCAGGCCCACCTCGCCGCCGCCGGCGGCTGGAACCCGGCCTCGGGCGTGCCCGCCGCCCTCAAGGCCCTCGCCGCCGCCAACATCAAGGAGGTCGCCATCACCGAGCTCGACATCGCCGGCGCCGCCGCCAACGACTTCGTCACCGTCATGAACGCCTGCCTCCAGGTCTCCAAGTGCGTCGGCATCACCGTCTGGGGTGTCTCGGACAAGGACAGCTGGCGCCCCAACGACAACCCGCTCCTCTTCGACCGCAACTACCAGGCCAAGGCCGCCTTCAACGCCCTCATGAACGCCCTGTAAAAGGAGTCCGACTGGGCGCTTGGATGGTTGATCCCACTAGTATCCACTAGTATCCCTTCACTTTTGTACATAGCCTTGTTTTGCCTATCTATAGTCCCCCTTCCCTCGAGAGGACGGCACCTGCGGCCCTTGCATATACAGCCCCGCACGTTTATTATGAAATTTCTACCACACTTCGCCGTGACTTGTCCAAGCGGCACCGAGAACTTCTGGTCCGGGCAATCTGGACGCATTGGCCCTTGTCGTAGTGCTGGCATTCGCACTCTTTGGCTACGCCGTCGGGGTGTACGAGGTAACACCGTCTGCCGTCGATGCAGGCGCCCGTCGCGTCCACGGTAAGTCGCCTAACCTAGGATCATGGTTGACTTTGGGCGCCGTGGGGAAAGAAGTATGGGTGCCAAGCGGTACATGACAGCGTCGCATCTTTCCAGATGCCGTGCTTAGGTACTTAGGTATCTTCACACAAAAAGGCGTTCATCAGGCTGTGTCTTACATTTCAGCCTCCACTCGTAGGTCGTCCCGTAACTCATTGTCCTTGCCTCAACCCGATAAGCCCACAATGGTCCGACACGTCTGTATCATCGTTCATCCTGTGATGGCGACGTCATGAAATCGGTTCATCCGGCAATGCTCCCTTCCAAGCCCGTATTTTCTCATATGCGAGTCTACAGTGCTCCCGTCCAAGCTCTGCAGCCTTTAGTCCGATCACGGTTAGTCCACGAGGCATCACCACTGGCAGCACCATTGTTGCCATGTTGTGGCAATATGAGGCTATTCCCATATTCAATCAGCAGGTCACGCGAGGAGCTACTAGTACCTGCTTTAGGACCTGTGGAGCATTCGAGGGGCAATCTCCAGCATGGGTATAGAATGCCATGACTGACAACTTTTCCTTCAATTTCTAATAGGACAACCTTGAACCTTTCGCTTGCCATGCTCCCCCAGCCTCCAGTGCGACACATGTTTAATAAATGCCCCACTTGGTCTTCTGCTGCTTGATGTTGCCGTTGCACTTCATATTTCCCTTCGCGCCTATGCGACTGTCGGGGGCGCCATTGCTAAACCTCCTAATGGACTCGTTGATGATGTCGATGACATCCTGCCCGCCAACGACGAAGTTGACGTTGCCGTTGACCTCAGTGGCCTTACCGCCGAAGCAGCAGGACCCAAAGGAGGCGATGTTGCGCTGAGGCTTCCCGACAACTTGCGGAGTCCAATCCGACCCGGCATCATTTTGGATATTTCGGATAATCTGGCGGCAGTCCTCGACCAGAGGGGAACCACCACTGGACTGATTTTCAAACGTGGAATCACTGCAGGAATTAACGCCTGGCGGAATTTCACAGGGGTAGTTAGTGCTAGACCTTTCCTGGGCCTTCTCCCAGGACTGGAAGGCGCGTTCGGGACTGCAGACTGGGATTCGCATAAACCCCGGGGTAGTGACGTCGGTGGCGAGCAGGTTATCGACAGTGCCGCTATCACGGACATCGGCATAACCACCACCGTTCTTTCCGCCATTCTGCAGGTAGGTGCGGACCGATCCTTTGATTATCTCATTCTTAGTTATGCCACCAAAGATGCTGCCGTCGAGCGATGTTAGCCCAGGCGGCACCGAGAACTTCTGGTTTTGGCAAATTTAGACGCAGTGGCTGTGGTCGTAGTGCTGGCACTCGCTTTTTTTTTTTTTTTTTGCTTCGCCGTCGGGGTGTACGAGGTAATACTGTCTGCCGTCGATGTATGCGCCCGTCGCTTTCATGGTCTCGTCGTCGAGGTATTTCTCAAGCAGCTTGCCCTCGTCGCAACCGTATCCTGAATCAATAATGAAAGTGTAGGTGCTGGATGTTCGCCACAACGCAGGAATCGAGAACCCAAAGAAGGTCTTGGCAATGTTGGTCCGCATTTCATTGTCTTCGTTGCCCTGGGGTTCGGGAACCTCGCGCTTGCCATCCGCGAGCTTTCCGTCAGAAATCGCGTCCCAGAGGACTTCGATCGACTTATCGGACCCGTCGAAAAGCTGCGCAAGCGGGAATGAAGTCATGTTCGCCCATCCTCCTATCACCTGTCCCATGTAGTTGCTGAAGAAATCCTGGCTTTGAACGGTCCACTTGGAGTTTTTAGATGTTGCAAGATCTTTCGCGATACTGGTACTCTGCCCAATCAAGGCCAGTGTTGTGTCCTTGGTGTTGTTGAACAAGGCTTCCTTCTGGCTGAAATAGGCCAGCGTGGAGATATACGAGTTGAAAAAGGGAGCGGCTGCCGAGAGGTTTCCCAGAGCGACGAGGTTGATGAGCATCAGTTTCCATGTGTTGTCTTCTTCGGGGGGTATCGGTGCAAATTTGTTTTCCAGGTCGTCAAGCGCGTTGTTGATTTCCGAGGCGGCGGCGTCGAACAGGCTAATGTGGTAATCGAAGTGCATCTGGTGAAGGGACTGTAGCGAAGTCGGGACCAAATGACGAACAGGCATGGATGCGATGCGATCCCGTCTGTTCGTCCACCTGGTCGTAGAGAGAAGTCGTAGAACACGGACTCCTCACATCTTTTGATCTTCTGGAGGTTGGGGTATACAGACCAGTTGCCCGGGTTTGGCCCCGAGACACTGCATCGTTCGGGGCAGTTGCGAGCGCTGCGGTAGGCTGGACTGTAAGTTTTCCTGAAGAAGGATGCAGACCCAGGCTTCGCCAAAGCACCCTCAGCGGAGAGTACGAGGCCCGGTGTCCCCATGGCTGCCGTGAAACACGATGGAGTTACCATGGTAGTATAAGTGTCGCACTATATCCAGGCGTATATGGGACAGGAAAAGTACCGCACGTGTGGGTATTATTTTGCTCCATATGGGCCACTAGACGGCTCACGAACGGACGAGTCAGAAAGACTGACCTTGGGCCAAGATTTGTAAAGGTAAATAAGGTCGCAGGTTCAGATCATACCGAAAGTACGCCCCTCTTAATAGCGAGGGGCTCACTGGGCTTGTCAGCAAGATCTGGGTGATGTGTCGCAAATAAGACGTAGTTGCTGCAGGGAAATTGCGGATCCGTTTTTGTACCGCAATAATGGCATAAAAGAACGATAAGAAGGGGGCGCAATGGGTGTCTTGGTTGACTCTTCCTGACGGCGGAGGGGCGTGATGGGGCGGGCTTTATAATACCTGCTTCACCTAGGCAGCCCTTGGTTCCGCCTTCTTTATCGAGCCTGTGCGCCGCGATGCTGTGGGAATAATAGTTCGGTGTCGCGAAGCAGTTCGTCCAGCAGGTGCTTCCTAGATTCCACGGTCATGCCGTCCCGGGTCGCCTTACTCCATGGTTCATCAATCTCGAACTGGACAACTGCTCACCTCGCCAGGTTCCGGGGAATGCGCGTATTCGGCCGAGGTTTGAACATTGGTGTATCGGGCCGATGGTCCCTGCGCGCCAAGGCAACAGTTATGGACGTAGCTGGCGTGCGGAGTCATCTGGGACCCGGTGTAAGGGTACCAAGAACACGCAATTATCGTGACAATCATCATATGGGCTGGTCCAGAGCGCCTGCTCCCTGATAAGCCTACTTAGGTAGGTACCTCATTCCCCGCAACGCAGGTGGCACGACGAGCAGGGTAAGTGCTTAGGCACAGCCTGTGTTAGTGGGTGCGGCTCTTGGCCCGTGTCGGCCCGCCTGCCACGACATGCTAAGTGCAATCAAGAATGGGTGCACCGCTAGACTCGCCGGATTGGGACAGGTGCATATGAAGTTTTGTACTATTGAGGAGGGCGCCAGGAACCGTTCTGAATCGGTCCGTCGGCCATCCTCCACGGGGGATATGCAGGGCTTCACCGAGCTCGTGGACAGCACCAAGTCGGAATCTAGGCTGGGCTTGGATTACGGTACAGCAGGGATCCCAACCACAGCTCCCAACGTGTAAGCCCTGCAGTTCGACAGGGGACATGGCGCCGAATGGCTTCACCCCACAGGTCGTTGCTGCCTATCTGTGGGATCGCTCTCCACTTTCCGTCCGCCACCCCTCCTGACCCGGCTGTCTGACCGGTCGAGCCTGTCTCTCTGCAAATTGCCTAGGCCGGAGCCCCATGGGACGGCCGTCGCTTCACCAACCCCACACCATGCGCACCTGCGCTGCCCTATGGCGAGCGATCACGTTCAAATTTGGGCCGAAGGGGTTAGGCAGCCGAGACTTGGTTCGTGCTTACAAAGTAGCACACAGACTCAACTGGAGTACTAAGGTTAAAGGTACTTATGTACTTATTGATGTAAAGACCCCACATTTCCACGGTGTATGGGAGCCCTGTCGTGCCATCACAGAAAGGTTGATGTTGCCTATCTGAAGACGTGGTTACCTAAATAGGTATTCAAGTCTGTTTCGTATTTTGCAGGGCGCACTGGTACATGATTCGACTATCTAGACCCGGAAATTCGGCCCAATTGTCAATAAACCACGGCACGCCATGCCGCTTTCACATGATCGCCAGGTAGCCCGTTGCGCCGATGGCTGCGGCTAAGCACGCCGCTACTCCCACAGCAAGCGGACGGGCTGGACTCTTCTCCTTCGACGGGCAGTCGATGTCCTCGGGCAAGGGGAGCTCCATGTGACACGCCCGGTCGGTCATGGCGGCTGCCATGCTAGATGCTGCACTGGAGTCGATTTTGACCCGGCAAGGCTTGGGAGTCCGCGTTACGGATGCTACAACAGCGCATGTCTCGCCACCGTGCCAGTGCGTCCAGCTAGGAACAGGGAGGGTTTTGACCACGTCAATGGCCGCGCCCAAATCCTCGGGGCAGTCTTTGTTGTCCGTCGCGGCCACGAGATCAATCTCGGGCGCCGCATGGCTGGTGGTGAAGCAGATGGCTCCGCCTGTGTTGTTGTCCAAGACGCGCTCGTTGCGCAGAGACTCCTCGGTGCAACTATTCCAGAACACGGACCACTCCAGGTACCAGTGGCCCTCTGTGTTAAAGATGTCCTGGGTATAGACAGGGTACAAGTAAGGGTCCCGGCTGGTGAAGTTGGCCCATCGCAAGTTGCGTAAGAAGTTCACAGTGGCCGGCCCCCTCTTTTCTTCATTCCAGACGGCGATTTCAAGACCGGTGTTGAGAGCCGACGCCAACTCGGGACGCTGGTAGGCAAAGACGATGGGAAAGCGAGACGTGGGCGCGAAAGTCTGGTTGCGTGGGAAAGCGAGGTCAACTTCCATGACCCCTAAGGACGACGTCTCGGCCAAGGCCAACTGAGCGGCCCCGATGCAGGCCAGGAGGAGCCCGATCGCCTGGGTGGAGGAAAAGAAGTGCATGTCGACGGGATTGCCAAGACACAGTTGTGGACCATCGGTGGCAATGGAAAGGGGTAGGTAAGAATACACGGGATGCTAGGTGAAGACTACCAAGCGTGCCTCGCAGGGCAGAGCAGAGGGAAAAGAGCCAAAGGAAAGATTCTTGTAGTGCATTGATAGCGGGAGGGTGAAAAAAGAGCGGCCCCTGGGATGATAGGGGCAGGGGCCTTCGTGAAGAGACGAACAATCGGGATGTGTCTTCCCACGTCTACTTTTGATTAAGTACCTAGGCACTTCAGATATGGAGTGACCCCTATACACGCCCCTCCATGGTTGCTGGCGGGCCACCTTGGCAGCCTACCTAATGAGCCAAGCCCTACCATCCATGAAAGTAAGTAAAGTGGGCTTGGGTACTCGGCGGGGTTGGCGCTGGCCGTCCCTTGCCCACGGCTGTCTGCCCAGATTCGGCCCACGAGACCCACGAGACACGAACCGGCAGGCCGGAGGTTGAGGCACAGCAGCGGGGCTGTCAAGCAACTGCCTTGACCCACCACTGCGTTAAGTCCACATTCACACTCACTGGAGCCTTTCCGATACGGCCCAAAGCTACCTACCTAAGCGATGCAAATAGCGGTATTTCCTTTTTCGGTCTTCAACTCGAGCCGTCTTCGATTATTCGCATTCGCTTATCATAAAGCTTGGCGGGTGCACAGCACCGTTGCGGACAAGCAAGGCGCCAAGTATCCCAATAGTAACGAAAACTGGCCATGCTGGTTGAGCCTTAACTAGACCAATTACCGCACGATAGTTCATTCCTGGGACTGGGGAGTACTTACAAAACATTAAAATTACGAGTTCTAGTCGTAACCGAAGCTGATAATAAGAAGTTTCGACTATTCATACCTTGTACTGGTGGGTCGACGCTAAAATGGACATTGGTAGTGACTATCGGGCTAGTTGACGACGTGTATAAAACGATGCCATCGCGACTACTCCGGCGAAATACTTTCCGGATGTCATCAACAGTTCACCGGTCTTCGAGTGCCGTTCCTCTAATACACTAATGACTTAATCCCCCCTCAACTTCCCTACCACCAGGCCAGACACCATGCAACTGACACATGTTCTCACCACCGGGGTCGCCACCGGCTTGGTCTGAGCCGCTGTTGACTGTGACTACGCCACGGCGGCCGAGAAGGGTGCCACGTGCGAGAGCTTCGCGAGATGCTGAGGACTGTCGGTAGATGATCTCAAGAGCCTGAACCCGGCGTTGCCTGTCCCAATCTTGAGACCAGCAAGTCGTACTGCGTCTTTGTCTGCGTCAACAACGCCCCGCTGGCGTCCACGACGCTGCCGGCCACTATGACGCTCCAGACCACCACCAAGGCATCGACTCCCCCCGGCACCCCGA